>OW971893.1:4802500-7202500 GCA_943193645.1 Acentria ephemerella
ACAAACAACTCTGTTATGCACCTATTATAAAAATATTGCGATTATGATAATCTAGACTAGCCCATATAAGTCACGTCAATTAAAAATAAACCAAGAAATAACGGTTTCATTAGCGACAAAGTTGCCACACGCGAAACTGAAAATAAAGTTTATGGAGATTACTGTTGCTGTTTCGTGACACTGAAAATGTACTAAACGGCAATTAGTTAATTGGTACTTATGTATTAGAAAAGTCTTAATATTTAGTTTCTGAAGTATTTTTCTTCATAATATAAAAAATATTCGCTTTTTGAATATTCAACACTTTTGACTTAAAATGAATTTACAAAGCTTGTATTCATTGTACGCAAGTTACAACAAATAAAAATACTATGAAAATGTGCAGTAAAATAGGTTAATACATTTCCCCCGAGTACCTGTTTTCCTGAAAACTGCTGTGTGTAGCGCTGTGCGTAGACCTTGCTTTTTTAAAAAAAATCCATTAAAAATATAATTATTCAACCAAGGAGTTGCACATTAAGAATATTAATATACTGAACGATCGAACTTCCTTTCAAAAATATTTCAGTGAATTTCAATAATTGTTTAAATTCAATTAAAGTATTGTATAATTTACCGATTCAAAAATTCTTTTTTCTATTTGAATAATCTAATTAATAGTATTGTACTGTTTCTGAAAACATTGTGGCACACGTACGGTAATTTTTGTTTGCAAACTCATAACTATGGATGGGTTTGTTTTTAAAACAAGTACGTATTGTATATGTTATGACCAGCATAATGAACATAATGAGTAATAGAGAAAAAATAAGGTCTACTAGCTGACCTGGGGAACAATTATTAACCATAGAGAATAGTATTTAAAATCATGGTTGTCTGCCGTGAACGCCATCCATCAAGTTATCTAAAGTATTATTGAAAGAAATGACACTTTTTTACAGCAGGTAAGTTTTCCGTATTAAATTACCAATTTTTTTTGGAGTTTTAGATATTTTGCTTTCTCTGAATCTGAATCGGTAAAGCCAAAATGTAAACTCAAAAGAGTTAAAGCAAAACTAAAGAACACCAACTCAATAACTCAACAGCAAACAGAAGAATTTTTCTCAATTAAAAGTATGCATAGTATTTGCCCAGATTGTGTTATAAATGCTCACAATGATAATTATTTTGCGACTGTGAACGTATAATATTTTAATTATTTATTTGTACGTACAGGTAGAACTCGTTGGGGAGGTTCAAGCGCTGGTTTCGATCACGAAAACAATGCAACTTTCGCCATGATTGGTCTCTAGATGGGTCCAACAAATATGTTATCGCTTCCGTGCTACGGAAGGCACATCAAGCCGTAGTCCCTGTTGTTACTTCAACTCCTTTCACCCATTAAGCTGCATTGGGTCAGCGTGGTAGTATTATTGCCGAGACTCTTGTCGTATTTTAATATAGGAAGCCTGTGCCCAGCTGTGTGACGTTTATAGGTTACTGTTGATTATTATTTGTTTATTAAATACTTCTGAATAGTACATAAGGTAATTCAAAAGAAATTTTGTAGCACAAATACATTTCATATGAGTTTTTATCAAGATATATTGTATTTGATTTAAACAAAATGGTGCTTAAGCATTTTTATTTTCACAAAGCCGGGGAAACACTAACATTCGCATATCAACGTGTATCGTAAACACGAGGCGTAAGTTTTATGATAGCCGCAGTTGTATTACAGAAACATTACACTTTCCGTTCTATGTAGATTACTGTAGATATAAACTTTTATGGGTCACATTAAATCGAAATAGGTTCAGTTAATAAACGATTGCTAGAATTGAATGAATCTATAGCTCAGTAAATCCTGCATACTTTTAGTGAAATCATGATGCTGCGTTTCCAAGGCTACCAACGCATAGTTTTCTTTACGAGGTGCTATATTTTGACATAATCTTTTGGTAGCTTATTAACACAGCATTATAGTATTCAACTATACAAAAATATTGTTTCTGTTTATTGTGTACCGTAGGCAGTTCTGTGCCCAGCGGTGAACCGATTAAAGGCGGTTTAAAAAATACAAACATAAAATAGACTCATCTAATAACCATACTGTTGTCTATTGAGAGAGAAAACATGTGTACTATTCATCAATAATTTTTGATACAAGCAATAACTGAAGACTATTTTGTACTGTTTGTTTCTTATTTAACTCTTTAACGTTTAAACAGAGTTATTAAACTTATTAATTGCTCAGTAAAACTCTTTACCGGAGTCTCTGGCATCGGAATGTTAGGTAATTTTCGTTAAGACTTATTTTAAGGTCACGAAAATTTTGACGAAAGTCATGCTATTTTAGGAAGCAAGCGAGATCGGTGTTTTTTCGGTTAAATCGTTTTTAATTATTTTTCTATGGATTAATGTTGAATTTGTAAATAAACAAAAAAACTTTATTGAGAACGATTCCGTTTAAGATAGTATTTAGAAATTAATTATGAGAATAATTTGTGGCAAATCTCTTAATCAAGTAGACTTTTTTAAGTGTTGTGTCACTCTTCTAATTTGGCTATAATAGCTCATACTTGAGCACTTCCTTCTTCTTTATATATCAACATTTATAGCTGTTCGTTAGTCTCGCTAAACCTCGAAAACATCTTGAAAATCTTCTGATTGACATGCTTGTTAGGTTAAAATTTGTGGTTTCTTCCATCTGTTATTTTTTATGATTTTGATGAGTTGTATATATATGTACATCGGGTAGGTTCACCTATCGTATAACTCCAAACTAAGGGGATCGCGATCTGTATAATATAAAATAAGTTTAAGCATGTTTTAGGTAATATGCTAAATGGGAGTGAACAATAGAGTGTTATTTGTGTAGTGTATTATAATAGAACTCAATTTATGAATATTTGTACAATGTTTTTTTATTTTCTTCCTATTTTAAAGTTTTGTACACTACAATTAGGGTGTGTGTACAAATAATAGTAGGTACAAACGCAATCCTAACTACAGGTTTATTTGACAAAGAAAACATCGTTCCCTTTTCTTTTAAATTATGAACTCTATCCTCTTTCAAATATAAAAAGAACAAGATCACTAAGATAGGTATGTACAAAGAAAGCCGACCCAAGGAGCTTGTAAGACCTTTTTATTCCCCAGATTATGTGTCTTCCACCCTTCGAATGCAAAGTGATTTCGTTTTGTGCATTTACAAGATACAATAAAGTAAAAGAGAAACGTGACTAAAGCTTTGAGATGGAATTCGGTTAAAATACTGATTATTATCATTTAGGAATACAATTTATTGTAAGATTGTATACGTGGATGATATATTCCTGATCAAAAACTTCCAAAGAAGCTTATTTTAGTACAGAAATATTTTTTATATCGTTTTTTAAAATACACGATACATAATACAAAACACACAAAGATAGACTAATCTTTTGCAAGAGATCTATTACAGCCAAAAAATAATTCAAAACGGAAAATTAATAATAACATGCATTGTGTTAGCCCAACAAAATATATTTAAATTATAACAGGTATGTTTTAGAAATAAGTGACTATGTAGTTCATATGAGAAATAAAATAATTTTTGAACCATAACGATTATAAAAAAATTAAAAAAACTCGTTACTGATTGCAATTACTTATTCATTGATTTAGAATACCTAACAATTACTAGAATATATATATATATATATATATATATATATATATATATATATATATATATATATTTATAGAAATTGAAAAACAGCGACAAAATTGAGTCAGGGATTTGGTTTTTGTCAATGCTTTTTGTCGTTTCAGTTAGTCGATTAGTTGGTTATTCACTTGTCAAAGTTAATATTCTATATTCTGTTTTATAGATTCGAATGTTGTCAAAAAGATCGACAGTGATCTATCTCTGCTTTGCTTATATTACATAGTGGAGATAAGAAAATACAAAACTAACAGTACAAATCTGTAACGAATACAAAATTATTAAGTTTTTATTCGTCGGTTCTATTACATTGTTGGGCAAGGTAACGTTAGGGTGGTGATCAATCAAATGGTACGGACAAGACCTTACAATATCAGTAAGGCGTTAATATTTCTGACACGGGCTTTGCAGAACTTTCTTGTAGCATTTACGCACGCTTTTGTACCTATATAATATTTATATGAATGTATAGGTACATATTATATTAGCATGTAATATAATATGTACCTATACATACTGTACCCTTCATTTTATAAATATGAGAAAAGATATGTGTTTTATTTCTTCCACGCAAAAGGAAATTTTATTTGTCGTCATTTATGATAATATCTTACTAACCTAACCCACAAAATTTATAGTCACCCGTTCAATTTTCTTTTGTTACTCAATAAATTATTATCTTATATAAAATGTTAAGTTTTGACTTGTCACCAGTTTCATCTTTTCCCTATTGGGAAAAATGAAACTAAAGTTTTGAAACTAAACGTTTCAACTTAATAAAGTTGAAACCAAGATTTCTGTTTAAGAGGAGACACGTGCAACAATAGGTGTAAGAGTATATAGAGTGTTCTTTGAACAATGAAACCACTTGTCGGACAAAAGCTAAACTGCGCTTTGTCTGATAGCTTACGAGAGATACAAGTATGTTATATAGACACTGTCTTACACAGACTGTATAAAATTAATCTACATAAAAATATACAATATAATCTATGTAGATGCATTTTACCGGTTTAACCTGTTTATCTGTGGCATATGTGGCAGCTAAGTTTTTTTACAAACTACCTTCAAAGCAGCCAAAGGCGGGCTGGTAAGGCACTACGCCAAAGGTGGGCTGGTAAGGCACAAATAATTCTTTGCTATTGAGTGAGACAGCTTATGAGCTGTTCATTTACAATCTAGATATATATAATTATTCTACAAAGAGCACCTATGGTGTAATATTTTGATAGCATTAACTTTAAAATAATTATGTAAATATATATTTGAGTAAGTGGAGAAGATTATAAGATTGATTAGCTTCAAGCATGTACAGAAATTTTACTAACACACCTTGTAAATAAGTCCGCTTTCTGTCATACAAACTCAAACTGCGTAGTTACAGTGTGCGCAGATATGGGTATACAATTCTGTACTGAACATTGAATTCTAAAGATAGCTTTGAGCTTAGAATAGAACAAGATAATTGTTGTGGTAACACTATAGAACGAAAATCCAAAACGACGAAACATCTCGTCATACAATAGAATCTTCTGTTGAAAAATGCTCTCCCAGAAGAAATGTGACAAAAATAACTCTGTATTTTTTTATTCACTGAAGAAAGATATCACGAAAATATATTCAGTAAAAAAAGACAGACGTCTTTATACTGAACATTTATCCGCTTTGAGATAAATAACTTATTATTTTATGTCTGTCAACAATAACTTGACATCTTTTGAATGGAAACTAATGCGTTTATCGTTCGATTTATAACGCCATTAACTCTCAATACTACGGGGATTTAATATATTATTTAAATTGTTCTTTGCGGAACGAATCCAATAACTTCGCGAGGTTCCCGCAATCGCTCGACTGAGCCACGAGTAACTTTAAGTGGATTATCGAGGCGTTGGAAATCGCTATGGGCCGCTTGCCGACGGGATTATGATTAATAGAATTTGAACATTAAATTAATTATGTAAACATTGTTTATACCGTAGGCCAAGCTTTGGCTTTGAAATTTTCTTTTCTTTTTACGAAACTACTTCATCAAGAGCAGGCGGTATAGCATGAGTAAGCTAAATAGAATGGTACTTGTGTCCTGTAGATATGTTTATAAGATTATAAAACAAAAAGAAAATTCATCTTTGTACTCAGAGGTATACTAGCTGGTCTTTGAAGTCACACGTTTAATGTCTCCGATTCAATATACGACTAAATAGACGGATAGTCTAGTGCTTAGCTACAGTTAAGATTTATCCGTCGTTGCAAAATGTTTACTTAGACGATGTTAGTGAATAATACTCGAGCATTTAAGGATTCTAAATTAAAGTGTGAAGTTCAAACTACCAAGCAAATAATTTCGTTCCTAGAGTAGGCGTATCATTTTGTGCGGATAAATGGAATATCAATCGCGTAAGTATATGACATTAGGTTCTCCGCTGTCGAAAAGAGGTTCGTTAGCACACTTAGATCCTGTAACTTAATAAATTCCGACAGTCGAACTCAAATGATTAAATCAAACATCTGACCTGAAGGATACGAACCTTCTTTATATTACTTCAAAAACATGAATTCCTACTTGTATGAGTTTGTTTCTTTATGCATTCGTTTAGAGGAGACGTGGAAAGGCACCTTGCAAAAAGGTTACGGGAATATGTATATACATGTTACAGCAACTCATTGGACTCGTATGGACTTTTCATACCACTTAACATCAAGTGACGTGTAGTCTTATCTACGTGTTCTTAAATTTATTATTCGTCCATTAATAAACATAAAACCGTAATAGAAAAATGTGTATTTTAAACCCACTTATCCTCCGTGGTTTGAAAATTGCATAAAGCTGTTTGTTGGACTCGGTTGTTGCGAGAATCGCTTTCACTCCCCAAGCTGCATTGAGCCAGTGTTATTATGGCCCGATCTCCCCGTGTGTATCCCCATCTAGGATGGCCTGTGTCCAACTTTGGGTGGTATGATAATGAGTATGATGATGATGAAGCAGCTCATTTAGAAGAGACAATTTTCTATAAGTTGACCGTTAACGCAGGCGTTTCTCCATGTCACCAGTTGTTACCCGACACCATTTAATCGTAATAGTTATTTGTTATTGTGCATATCTTATAACTATCTTATAACCTTAATATCAAAGTTTATTTATTATACCGCAATAAAACTCAAAATTTCTTTTAATCAATTATTTAATTTTGAACGAAAACATTCTTTGGAGTGTAATTATAACCTTTTTTTTGACTGACTAATGCTGTTGGCCTTGATGATCTTTACAGGGTTTTGAGGAGGCGAGAACCTTGTAGAGTCCTCGAGCCTTAAGGGGCGATTCGCTTCTGGAGGATTTCTAATCTACAGGCATCACCTCCAGGGGAGGTGTCCCGTTATCGCGTAGAGTCTACTTGTCGTCTTTTCTAAGAGATATCTTACTCCGCTTCCCTAGTTTACCACTTGTAAAGGCACTAGCTACGAAGAAGACTCGATTTCGGACGGCTCTGATTTAGGGTGCAAACGATATTTGACCGAGCTCAGCCAATTATAATCATAACAAATTAAACTATATATACATAAACTGGTCAAAACTCGTTATCGCCATGTAAAACCGTGCAGAGCCATCTAGTGACGAACAATGGCAATAATAATTCAAAAATATGCTCTGCCTTTGTATACCTTTCGTATTCAAGGTACTCTTGTAAATTCTTCATAACAATAGTCATTTTTATTTGGTTTCCATAAAGTGTTCAGTTTTATGTTGTTTTATATTTGTTACAGTATGCTTTGACTTGTTACAAGATGCCTATACTTGCTAAACTATTGTCTTTGAATGGATCCATGGCAAAAAAATATATAATTACTGATTAAAATGCCACATGAGATATATGACGCGGTAAATTATTGATATTAATATTCCTATTATAAGAGTATTTCTACGAATTACAAACATGACTATTTGTTCCCCCTTCTATCTTAAAAATTGCTAGGTAACAAAAAATAAGGGGTAGGAGCAAATACGACAGTTACCTTCAAGTGTTTTCCAAGCCATAAAGATTGAGCTGAATGCCTCTATCTGAACGTTTATTTGCAAATACTTTCCGATAAGGCTGTTTCGGGTTTTACTATTGCCGTTACTATTTCTATGTCATAAGAAACAGAATCAGATAGGAATTGACAGAAATTTTGTTGAGATTTTCCTAATTTTCTCTAATCTAGTAACATGGAACAGCCACTTTATAATTATCATCATAACTTGTTAGTTAATAGAATATTCTTTAAAAATATTTATAGTTAAGATGTTGCTTAACTATAAATATTATTCTGAAATTATCAATTCAATTTTATTTAGTGACGATAATGGTTTTATTAATTAATGACTATTTTCAACTATTGAATATCCATACAGAAATGTTGAGGGAGTTATTAATATGTATATATATTAAAGATAAATTGATTTGATTAGAAAATGATAACCATCATTAGTAGTCTACGTCCGCCTCAAGACATAACGTCGTGCCACGAAGTGAGTTAAAATTAAAATTTAATATTAAGGCTTTCTAGGTGTGGAGTTTAGAATCAAGAATCTACACAGTACAAAATCTGAATAGATTCTTGTACAATGCGGCCTATATTTTATGTTAGATCTCTAGCAATATATGGGTTAAAACGGTATTTAATCTTGTGCAGTAGTTTTTGGGTGATATATCAGCCATTGTTGTGGTTGCTAAGCGACAAGTAAAATAACGGAGATGTCAATTTGTAAATTAAATACATTTTACATTATTTTGTCAACCTTCTTCGAGATAAATCGAAATTGCTGTATAGGCTAAACATTTGCAAGCACTGGCCAAATTCATATCTGACGTATTTTAGCGGCCAAATAAAATACTATGTAAACTCATATATGCCATGTAATTTAAAAATGGAACGATCTTATATTCCGCAACATGGAAACCAAGGAGGTAATTAATTAAAGATTTATTTAAATTTCGAACCGGCTTGCAAGCTGTTTATTGACAAAAAAATTAAACTTTTTGGCGCATGAAAAATTATAGTTGTTCCTTGCTCGTATTTTATTTTAAAAAGTAATTGTATTTTCAAATAGGACTACGAAATTTTAATTTCCACTCATCGTTTGACAAAAATTGCTTCTAGGCATAAGTAAGTCTAGGCATTGACGGACTTATGTATTACGGCTTCGGCGCGGCCCACATTGACACGTCCGTCCATCAATAGCTCTTTTGCTGGCCGCTGCAGTAATCTATTTCCAGATACAAAATACGGGTTTTCTTTAAGTTACTTATTCTATTCCTTCTGTTGCTCTAAAAACTCCACATATTAATTTTTCAATATCTATAATGTACCTCTATATAACCTGTGGAACTTGTGATGGATTTTGATTTTGCTAACGACGCTTTGAATTTTGAACTTTAATTTTAAACCATCTATTCGATAATTTATCAAGGAGACTTGATCAGAGTGGACAAGAGACGCAGTGATTTTTTATTACTAATAATAATATGATTATTTCATTCTCTCATATAGTAGGCGAAACAAAGTACATCTTAATATAACATATTTTAAGTTTATGTAAGAGACTGGCGTCTGTACTAGACCTGTCTCTCTACTTCTGACCCGCCCGATTGGTAGGCATTGTCAGCAAAGATGTCATATATTTATGAGATATAAACAAGTAAGATTTTTTAAATATTTATAGTTACATAAAATGAATGTGCGATATGTGTTTTGTGTGTGTTTATGTGTGTGTGTATGTGTGTGTGTATTGGAAAATTTATATATAATTATAACAGGGCAAGTTATGTGAGCAGGAGTATTCTTTAAAGGAAAAAATATAATATAAATATAATATATGTGTTTTATTATTATTCAATTGAATAATAATAAAACACCCTTACTGTGTTTTTAAAGATAAACATTTTTTAAACAAAGCACCTCCTTTATCATTAAACTTTATGTTTGGTGGAACGTATTAGGTTACCTTTTATTTTTGTTAAATTCCTTAACTTAATGGCCGTTATTAATTTATTAATGACTGAACGTACACTAAATAATGTACAGCTGTTATAACATTTGAATCGGTAAGTTTAAAGATTGGTTCCAATCAAATATAATACTACTATTCTAAATATAATACTAGTCAGACAGAGCCGGCTAACAGAAAAATCTGTCTTCTAAGTAAACTTGGTGGGTTGTCAAGTGATGAAGGCTGTTCGAATCCCAGCTGGGGCAGATATTTCTATGGTGAGTACGAATATTTGTTCACCAGTCATTAATGTTTGTATGTCTGTTTAGTTTATTGCTGATATTTATATACAATACTATTACTATCTTTCGTTATTTAGTGTCCATGACGCTAAACGATGCTTAATTTGAGCTAGAAAATGGTTATGAGTGTGAACAAAACCCACCTACCCATTAAGCCGTACTGAGCCAGCGTGGTAGGGTTATCGCCTAAACTTCGCAGGTGTTTCTACCATATCGGTAGGCTTGTGCCCAACAGTGAAACGTATATAAGCTGTGATGATGATTATATTGTGAACAAAATTAAGTCGCATATATAAGTACAATCAGACATAAGGCTACACAGAAAATTTACCAAAACTGATTGTCATTTTATTTTTAATTTGAAGGTATCAACTTGCAAATCAAAGTAATCATTTGATACCACTGGAGATTGACATTCTGACGACAAGAGATGTTCATGCCTCTCATGGCGTTGAAAAGGTACCAGTAGGTACCTATCCTTTCACACAAAAACACAGTGAATTGAATCACGGGCAAAATACGTATAAGCAATAACTCTATAAGCAGGTAAGTATATACCACTTAATTACTCATACAAAACTTGTCTTGTAGACAAAATTTTATTAAAATTATGAAATTTTCTTACAAAGTACACAATATTTCGTTTGAATATAGTTCACGTGTATGTAACCGAGTCACCGCACATATAAGACCTTGTTCAAACTTGTTCTAAGCTTATTGGGACGTGGAGTAAAGCCGTCCACGTTTTACGGTTTTGCAAGGCTTTAGATTTACTGCCCTGTTGGAATTATATCTAGTTACGGAGTTTTAAGTTAATACTTTTAATTAATAGCAGTAGTAATTAAAATAGTTTTATCCTGTGAACTCGCTTATATGCTACAGTATGTAGCAATTATTTTATTATGAACACGATAAGTAATGTTCAAACTAAAGTTAATAAGCTCGCAAATCAATCGTGATACGTAAATGTATAAAAGGTTAAAACAAAGCTTAGAACCGACTTCAAAACACTTACTTATGAGGCAAAAATAATCAATTTCATTATAGTCGGTCTTACACTTTCTATTGCTTCTGGAAACAACTTACAACAACTCCAAGAAATACTCTTAAATCAGGCTATTTGTTAGTATTTTGCAGTCATTTTTTGTTTTTGACAAAAAAAAATTTTACAATTTTTAATGGAGTTTCTAAGGACAAAGATTACCTTCAGTATTCGACAATAATTGCCTTTTTTTAAATGACTAATGCTGTTGGCCGCAGATGGCCTTTACAGCGTTACCGGGGCTTCAAGGACGCGGAAGTCTTGGAGAATCCTCAAGCCTTAGGGGCGATTTGGTTTTGGATGTCTAATCCACAGGCATAACCTTCAGGGGAGGTGTCCCGCTTTCTATTAGAGTCTCCAGGGCGCTAGAGTCGTGATGGAGCGACAATCCAGGTGAGTCGTGTCGTGGAGGAGAGAAATCGACTTGCCTGTCTGTGGGTTGAAATACATATTTATTGTTTTTAACGATTAAAAAAAAATAAAAATTGATGATGTCTGAGGGATCTCACCACCAGATCCGCTGTTGGTGGCGATAGGACTTAGACGTATAATTTATCAATATTTAATGTTTTAAAAATGTGCCCACAATTAACGATGATAATCATACATACAGAAAAGTACATACAGTGGAGTATAGAACTTCGTCCTAATTTAGAATCATTTAAAAATTACTCTTATAAAAACCCACGAATGTGAAAAATTTTCGCGTCATTTACAGTTGTGACGTATATAGGCTTTATATATACAGATTTTTGATATTTTACATATCCTGTACATCTAAGTATATAAAATTACATGCACATAGAGACTTGTACTGATGTATTTGTATTGTTAATCTATATTGGTTTTCAATTAATCATTTGCATGTAAAGCGTAAATTATTCGCTCCAGCAAAAAATATTCTCTTTTTGTTGTGATATAAGAAAGTCAGCGACAAGAAAATATTTATTAGACATCGTGTTAAGTAATCAAAGATACATGTATTTTTCCGATAATATTTCCATAGAAAGGTAGGAGTTATTACTTCAGGTTTGAATGAAGATTAAAATATTTTTCAAGAGTTACGCTTGGGATTTAATCAGTCAAAAGGTTGGGATTTCACATAAGAACATACCCAAAAAATCCCTGTATTAAATTTTAATGAACCTATTAATGCAACAAAGAGTCAAAGGAACTTTTTTGAGGTTGTAAAATAAAATTTACCATTAGTTCCAATTAGTAATATGAGTCAATATTTAATTTAATACATTCAAATTTCAAAAGCATGTGAATAATCAAACGAAAATATTTGCATATCATAATATAATAATATGATATTTGTCACACTCACACCTATTATCTAGCAAATTAAGGATCGTTAAGAGCTTGTGTTATTGATCTTTATTAAGGCAGAAATATAGATAGTAATATGTATAATAAATATCAGAAATAAACTAAATAAACAGATAAACATCTATGACTCGTGAACAAATATTCGTACTTATCATATAAATGTTTGCCCAGATGAGACAGACAGGGGTACTGACTACTCAACGAGATAGTCGTCAAAATAAAATGTTTACATATATTTTTGTTGTAATTTCAAAATTCGATAACTTTTTCTTTAGTTTAACTTTAGTTTTTTTTAACAAAATAATTGAAAACCATTTCATAGTATGAATGTATAAACTTGATGATAACTGGTAGATCATCATAACGTACAGCATAATTTAAACCAGAACGAAAATCCTACTCCCGTTGTTTAAATTTAAGTATCGTAAAAAGGCCATTAAAATACTTCATAGTCATTATATACTCAATAGATACAATACCCATTTTCATGTAGGATTAGAGAGTAACCTTATCAAGTGATAATAGGAGTGTCTTTCCTTTTACCTCATGTGCTATCAATTGTATATATATATTCATTATCTACGAAGAAAACATTATAGAATTCGATTGCAAGTCACGTCGACCGCCTTAGCGCCTCGACAGGGAAACGGCGTCGTAAATCGTTTATCACCATTATAATATATTGGCTCTTTAGTATCTCCTGTATGTTTTACCTGTGTATAAAAAACCTAACCTAATAAAAACAGCCAATTACTTTAGTGATAAGGTAAGAAACCTTTTTCAAATTCCACGTGACATAAAATAAAATGTATTCTCTATGGGTTATTATTAAATAGTTTTTTACCAACATGTCTTTTTGTTATTTAGATTTGACAGGTTTTATTTGATGTCTTTTATTAACAAACGTTATTCTCATTTGCGCATTCATTATGTATAATAACTATTAATACTGAAGAACTCAACCGCCAGCCTCCTGTGTCTAGTGACTGAGACCACATACTTCAGATTGGGAAGTCCGGGGTATAGTACAAGTGGGGTAGAAACTTTTGGCTTAGTGTGGTTGGTGGTAGGGCTTTTTGTAAGTCCGTCCTAAGTCTGCCTCCATAACCATAATCTTAACAGCATTGCTGTGTTCTGAGATTTGGAGGTAAGATAGCCAAGTCCTTTGTGGTTGAAGAGTCCGGGTGGATTTCGCTTCCATCTTAATTCCACTTACCATCAGGTGAGATGAATGCCAAGAGCTAGCCCGTTAAAAATAAAAGCACCTTTTTCTTCATACATCATTCTAACAAACAATCCTTATTGCTTACGAATAAATCGTAAAAACAAAATACTATTAATATAATATCCGTTGAGTAATAATAATCCATTTTATTAGCCAAGAAGGGTTTCAGCTCATTCAATACGACTTTAATTATTTTGTTTTCGTCAACTAATCAATTTTCATAAGTTGAACGAAATTAATATCCTCGCTGAAATGTATACCGTGATAAGCCGTGTCAAAATAATGACCCTGTTATTATTTAATACACGTAAGCTCACGAAATTTTGTAATATCCAGAAGCGTGTTTTGTTTTATGTAATTTTTTATGTATTTTTAGTCGCTTGGATATTAGGTACACTTAAGATGTGACAGACAGACAAAGCCTACACAATTTTAATCTGTACCCCAAAGCCAGTAATAAAGATGTAGAAAAATTAGTCTCAATTTTTATTATTTCATATGAAATAAACTAACATTACGTTCTTGTTATCAAAAAAATATGTCGTCTAATTGTCCAAAACCATGCCGTCAGTGTTCAATCAGATTTTACATTTAGTCACCTAACAACCATTATTTTAAAGTTAAGAATTCGGTTACTTGTTACAGTATAATTTTTATTTTTGCGAAATAATTTTGAATTTGCAACAACTTTCAAGTTTATTTTAATAAAATTACCAACTCAGCCTGGCAAAAAAAAATTTGCTATGCCTGCAATGAAAGTCATTAAGATTTTTTTCAATTGAAATATTGATTTTCGGGTCATTAAGTTCACGGCTGCGCTATTGATGAAAGCTATGCCTTTTTTTTAAAGCTGTGATCTATATACATTTTATAAGACATTAACAAACTTTCTACAAACCATAAATTCTACAAGATGAATACTAAGTTAGTCTGAACTCAGTGAGTAGCCTACAAGCATGCGTAGCGAATATCTGTGAAGCCCCATATACAACGTTATTACTATAATGACGTATGACTTAAAGTTTTCTTTGTACTTAGAAATATTGATAAAGGGACCTTGTTAAAATAAGAAGAAATTTATTACAGTGTTATTTATGCATAAAGATCTCGAGTACCCCATCCTTATAAGAGGCCGGTGACGTAATCACCATCTCTGTTTTAGGTTACATAATGTGTAGCATTAGTTTTATTTATAAGTTCTATAACTTCTCCTTATTATAAGGAGTAAGATCCCTAAATACAATCCAGTTATCTTACCGTGCTAACTACCTGAAATACTCCGAATACCTATAAAACTCCATCTCGCAACTTCAAGGTTCAATATCGCGTACTCTGATTAACACTTTCGGCACAGAAGTATTGATGTAAGTCAAAAATTATGCTAAAAGAGTTACCAATTAATTATCTTTATATTGTATTAGAAGTGTATATACACGTTATACACGTAACTGTATTCGTATTCCGAAAGTTTATATTTTGCTTTACACTTAAAGCAGGTGGGCAACACAGGGTAGCTCTTAGCCTTCATCTCATCTGATGGTAAGTGAAGATAAGGCTGAAGACAATCACAGAGGACCTGGAGCAATGCTATTAAGAATATTGTTTGGAGGCAGACTTAGGTAAAATGGTGGTAGCACCAAACCTAAAATTTCTGGTCTCAGCCACTAGACAAAGGATGATAAAAACTATTTAATAATATCCCATAGAGAATAAATTTTATTTTATGTTATGTGAAATTTAAAAAGGTTTCTTACCTTATCACTTAAGTAATTTGATGTTTTTATTAGGATAGGTTTTTAGTATTCCTTACATATAACATACAGGAGATACTAAAGAGTCAATATATTATTATGGTGATAACTGATTTACGACACCGATTCAGTTATCATATTTTAGCAATTATGTTAATGCTTGTTACATTTCTGTAACAAAACCAACAAAGACAACAAATATTCAGTGCTCGAAACTTCGTTTAACTAGAGCAATATTCAAACAGAAAACTATATTGACCGATAGTTATAAAAAACAATCGTTTGTAAAGACGTGGGCATTAAATCAAGTATTTTAATGGGCCGTAGTGGTTCCAAAGCTCTGGTTTGGATAATAAAAACAAAGCAACTTACTCCACGGTGGTCCCTGGATAGATCAATCAAAATATATTATCTCGAGCACGGAGGATCATGTTTTGGAAGTCACGTTAAGACTTTATTCCCAGTAGTCACGACAATTGCGTTCACCCAACACGCCGCATTTGGCTAGCGTAATGGTGGTGGCAGAAATTTCTTATGTATTTTTCCCATTTGGAAGGCCTGTGTCCAGTAGGTAGCTGTCGATGACGATTTTATACGGTGCTATTTGCTTACAAACATCAATGAAGTTATTGAGGGTCCTTTTCATTTTCTACACATATATTCTTCATAGATTGAATTCGCCATAAGATTTTTTCTTAATACCTATTTGAGATTAATATCTTTCATATCTAGCTTTTCAATAAATTTCTAATTTCGGTTTAATAGAAATTACAAACAAAACGACTCTTTGTTTATCTGTCTCTTACCCCAAATCCAGCGCGCTTCAGATAGGTCATAGACATGCATACTACAATTTTAATTCCCGTTTCATACGCGGGACACAATACAGAGAAATACATTTTCCTCGATTCAGAATATATTGGTATTTTCAAACTCAATTCCGGTGTAAATTGGCTGCAACGGAGGCTTTTACCGTGTGGATAATTATATCACTTCAATAAGCGCTTTGATAAATTAAGGGCCTTGTGTTGTGGAGGCATTCCTAAACACATTATAGATCATTTAGGCCAGAGTAAAACCTTATTGTAAACCATGAAAGCAAATATGAAAATACAATTTATGTGCGACCACTTTGCAGACACAATTATAGTAAAAATAATGATACGTACCTTCTAAAATCTCTACTCCAGCAAGCGTAGATGACAGGATTCATGGAAGAATTGACCCAGCCGAGCCAAGTCACCACCACATTCACGATCTCCTCGTGAGCGATGCAAGCGGAGCAAATGCCCGAAAGCAGGTTCACCACGAAGAACGGCAACCAACACACTATGAAAACTCCCATCACAATACCCAAAGTCTTTGCCGCCTTTTTCTCTTTTGCAAATTTGGCTAATTTACGTGACAGTGAAAAGTTTTTGGGTAAATGTTTATTATGCGTTACGTTAGTTAATCGCGTGGATGACCGCGAAAGTCCATTGTTTTGTAGTGCGGTTAGAGGTTCCTGGTCTGCCTCTTCGGGCGTGCAAACACCATGACAAGCATCACTTCTCTGTCGCATAGTACCGCCCCTATGAATACGCAGCGTTAATTCTAGCTCACCACTAGGTCTCATCACTTGCTTAGTGCCTATTTTAAGCGAACGAGTCTGAATAGTTGCCGCACGATAAATACGGTAGTACGTGAACACCATCACAAACAGAGGTAAATAAAAAGATATTGTCGATGAGAATATTATGTACTCTAGGTTTTCCGTGAACGGGCACTTGTAGTCTGGCACTTCTTCTGTCCTTACTGCGCGCCACCACGCTATCGCGGGAAACGATATGGCACCGGAACACACCCACACTGCAGCAATAAGGAAGGCAGCTTTTCGCCCGCTCATTTTCATCGGATAAGTGATGGGATCAGTGATGGCCCAATAGCGGTCTAGTGAAATCACGCATAAATTAAGAATAGAAGCCGTGCTGAACAGAACGTCAAGTGACCGCCAAACATCGCACCAGTCAACACCGAAGAACCACGTGTGCTCCAAAACTTCATATAATGCTGAGAACGGCATCACTACTAAGCCAACTAGACAATCTGCGACTGCTAGTGATGTGACGAAGTAATTAGTGGAAGTATGTAGATATCGCTCTCTTACAACGGCTAGTATCACAAGCATATTTCCAAACACAGTCGTTAGCGAAAACAGTAAAAGGAAAGTTACGAGTAGTGCGCGGTCTTGAAGCAGCTTGATGTAATCATTCCAGAGCTCAACTGAATCGTCAGAGAGATTGTATCTGGAGGTATTATCGAACGTGACGTTAAATTCAATGACAGTGTTGTACGCAGATACGGGAGGATCGAGCGCGTATTCTGGTCCTCTGTATAATATGTCCAGTTGGCCTCTTGCCACCACGACCTCCGAATCGGTGACATTCATATTTTTCCGAGGGTTACTCGCTCACTAGCGCCATGGTGAGTGTTTATGTTTTCCTTGTTTTGCTCGCAGCCATTTCGAGATTACATTCTTGGCAGGCATTGCGTGTCCATATTCCAATTTCTGGCACATGTTTTGTTGGCATATTGTTTTGCCGTCTCCAGATATGTTCAGCCGCTTTCTGTAACAAAAATGAAAGCTGTTATATTATCTTCAGTGCTGTTGCATATAATACCCTGGGAGATATTTGCAAATAAATGTAATATATGGTGTATTTGTTCAGTTATGTTTGACATAATTATAATTACCTCTGTAAATCTTCAACGAATAATAATAAGTTTTTGGTAACGAAAGTTTTACATTTTAGTTGCAATAATTAATTTTTAAAAATATGTGTAAAATCATAATCTTTTGCTGATTACGGAATACATGATCAGTACAAATCTGAAACTAACTTCATAATGTAAATCTCGTAGACCTTGTCCTTGAATTAATTGTAATATGCTCTAAGTTAAATAGGGTTGATTTATAATTCTAATTTAGACATAAACATCATTTACTTGTAAAGACATAAAACTATTAAGGACCACAAAAGTGATTTCAATTACAGTTTAATAGTTAAACTTTGATCTCGCCATCGGCATCGTCTTGTCATTGGCAGGGCCAACGTCATCGGAGTGTCCTTCGTATATAAATAGCTAAGCGAGCAGGTGGTGAGATCAAACGAATTGTGTTTCATCGGCCGTGAGTCTCTCGTCCGCATGAGGGCGCTTGAACCACCGCCGCCCCACTCCCCGACCCCGCACCGTGCCTCCAAACTTTACAATATTATGGTAATCTTTGACGTGAATAAAGTGGTATTTTGGGAGTGTACAAATTCATTTTAAAATCCCTATCAATCACTCACGGTTTTTATATTTGCTCCCTCAACAGAGTTGAGTTTGAAAATACGTATCAACGAATACTGGGGATAATGAGTGTGTTGACACTTCAGATTACTATATGCTTACCAAGCAATGGAATAAATTAGACAATATTCGTCGTGAAGCTGAATTTTATGGATTTTGATAGGAAAAAAATATAGTTTTCTTTGATTAATTGTGGTGGTTGTGGTGGATTAATTGTGGTTTTCTTTGATTAACTTCCTATTTTCCTGAACAAAAAATATTCATGACATTTTTTTTGAAATTAGAACACGGTGGTTAAGAAATCATAGTTTTACGAGCGGTCATAAGTTATGCTTATTATAGGCATTGTCTCTAGAAAAGATCCGCTATCCGAAAGCCAATAAAATGTTAGTAAGAATATTAATGCCTGTTGTGGACCTAATGCGTTGTTACTCTAATAAATTGCAACCAGTTATTAGTACGAGGATCATTATTTTACTTCGAAATAGTAATATGATTTATGTACACTTTTTTACCCTGCCTTCCCCGATAAAGAGTGTGTCAGAAAAATAGCATTGGGCCGTTTTAATAGTGCAAAAATGGTGACAAATGCTAAATGCATTAGTCAGCTGAAAAAGAGTCACCAGAGAGGCACTGCTGTAGTTTTTATAGTATTTGGCAGCTGACAACAAACGTGATTAGATGCTTCAACTCTATCGCTGAAAATCAGTGTTTTGCTTCATGGTGAAAATACACTAAGCCTATGTCCTTTGCCTGCTGCAACACACAAGTTAATAACTATATCAAATATTTTATAATTTTTCTTTGTGTTTTTTTCTTGTAATTTTGTTTGAGATGTGACAATAAACTATCTATCTATCTTTCTATTAAAACTGTTACTGTACTGAGCAAAACCTTTACTGAGTAGTAAATATTATGGATGTACTTATTCCCTGGAAATATTTATAGTTATTTCTTTTCATTATTTTTTTCCAATGTATTTAAATTCATTCCATTTTCAAATAGGTCTAAGTCTTGGAACGAAAGGATTGGAACGAAAGGATTGAACTGATTGACAGATGTTTAATGGAAGATTTTATCTTTTTAGATTGTTTTGTTCCGAGAATGTCTTTAACTTGTTCAATTTATTCTCAGTATCAGATATAAATAACAATACGAATAAGTTTTCTCTGTAAAAGCAAGTTACTTATTTACTTGGACATTAGTTTTAACCACGAGATATAAATAATGATCATTTTGTTGCTGATAAATTCTTGGTTATAGCATTTAAGATATAACAGCTATAAATTATAACAACAAATATAGCAATATAGTACTTAAATATTTTAATCATACGTTTTTCGAGAAAACCATCACTTCAAATCAATTAATGGCAATAGAAATAAATTATAAAGATACATGCATACATTGGGAGTATAAACTATCTATAAATATTACTATATAGCCGTATCCTGGTTAGGCTTTAGAAGGAAATGTCCGTTATATGCGTCCCGTTTAAAATGACACACTAATTTCATCTCGACATCGAGATGTTCAATCTCAAATTCTATCTGTTAAAAATATCGAGTTACTGATTTAATAACGCTCCTGGAGGGATAATGTAACTGGCAAATTGTCAATTAGAATTTCTAACGGCCGCACCGTATCACCGTATCACCGTGTCATCGAGGCGGAGAAAAACTCAGCGAAGTCATTTAATTAAGTATATAGTGACGTGAACACTCTAACTGGATGCTGTTACTTGCGATTAATCTTCATCTTCCATTATTTTTCAAGTTAGTTAAGTTGAAGCCAATATAAAGAATATTGGCTTTAACTTAACCTTAAAGGAAGTAGTTATATTGACAGTAGCTTCTGAACATACTCTTCAACATATTATTTATACTTTTTGTACGACTTTTCTCTTAGTTGAAATGCATTAAATATGAGAAATAAAAAGTTCTTATAGTATTGTAGACTTCATAGAGTTATTAGTACTTTTATTGGCCAAGGTATACTTAACAATCAAAGATTCCAAACAATTAAATTAATTTGCCTCTCCATAAATTTAAAACTCATGTTAAAGCTACAATACAGTCTAAAGGGTATGAATTATATTGTCAAAGATTATTTAAATGATAAAAATGCGTAGATTTAACTAGCTACTTATTCTATTTTCTACGTAAATCATGAACTGTGTCCTGTTTTGGTTATCTACTGATAAATCTTTTTTTATTTTTTCTGAAGAGGGATGTGGGAATGTGTGTGTCATGCTCGCTAAAAGAACACCGTAGTAATGTCGTCATAGGTTGGGACGTTGCTTTCCCTCTATTATAGTTAAACGAAGCAATGGCTTATTCAAGTGTACTGTGGCCTGTGTATTAGCTGGTGGAGCGACATTTGTATGGCATAGTATCAAATAAATACTATACAATTTACTAGAAGTTTTCGAATGGGGCCATGGAAACTATTATTAATAATAAAATATCTCGTGTCGCAGTGTTGGTTATCGATTACTTCCGAATCGACTATTCCTTTTTTTTTACGAAGAGGAATCCATTTACGGACCTACCCGCCACTGGCTAAGCGACGGGCTTGCGTGGGGCTCACTCAGTACCTCTATATAGCGGCACTGAGAATACCCACTAAAACTCCCCTATAACTCCATTGCCCTTCACGGGGGTAACCTCGGTTCTGCACGAGCAATTCACCAGGTACCTATGAAATTTTTTGTATATATTTGTGTGAATGTGGTAAACTCTAGAATTGTTTTTTTTTTATAATATATACGAATTTATTATAATTTTAATCTTTTTATTCTATAATCTTGATTTACAAAAGAGTATTCAATATTCATAGACTGAATAAATGTAGTTTGTTTGACTTTGATTTAATGTTGAACATTTCATGCCATTACACATAGCTTGGATTATTTATAGGACGTGGTGGGGTTATGATATTGAAATCTTATATATAATGTATAATGTATCGTATGCTTCATTTCCGACAAAAATATTTCACCAATTGTAAAGGTTAAGGTCCTAAGATGCATATAAACGTGCAGTTACTTTCATCCAAATTCTAGACGTCGAATGAATGCTGCTATGAAAAATACTTTCCTGGGGAATTCGAATAATATTCTTCTAGTATATTGTGGCAGTAAATTTTGTTGTGGCTGAATGGCATACTATATATTTCCATTAGTGCAATATTTTTAAATTGGGCCTAACGGTCGTATTAAAATTTTTTCCGTACTATGAAACCTTTATAGGATTTGTTTTGCAACAACAAAAGATAGTATCCGTATCAAAACATTTGGCCAATTCCGAGAAATGTATAATACTTTTAACAGAGAGAGACGACGTAATGCGACCAGCCTTAATGGTACAGTTCCTGTTACACAAGATTTAGGTGTTGTTTTTTTACATATAAGTTAGTTATTAGCTAGTTACGAGGTTTTCTCTTCTCTTTCTCCCGATATTACATCGTGTCATTGCACTGTGAAAGCTTGCTTCCCTAATTAAAATATTTTCTTAACTGATGCTGAGTGTAAGTATTTAGAGTTCCTATACGAAGATCCTGAATACAATATACAAACTCCCTTATCCACCTCAAATTCTAGGCCATAAGTTGTCTTTTAACGTCTTTTTTAAAAGACTTAATGCTATAGTACTGATATAATGATAATATGATAGCCAAAATTATTATTATCTACGTTGGACTCAAAGTAGCTAAATAAAATCCCACAATAACGCGGTTTAGCTTCCTTAACGCAATATGAGTGTAATCATGCTTATGAAATTGCCCAAAAAAGTTGTGGCTAACTCATAAAAACTAACGAAAATCGAATCGTGGATTTAGTTGTAATAGCAACGGGGTGCACGATAAATATCAGAGTCAAAAAGATTGCAAAGTTGCTGACTCACGCTAGCCTTTGTACTAAAAGAACATTACTTAGGCCGACAGAATTGTATAGAAAGAAGCAATTCGCTTTATGTTCTATTACAACTTGATTTAGCATACTGGTGTTTTATAAATCGTATATCAACATTGGCATGTAAGTACTGAAATTGAAAACAAATATATAACATTCTCATAGGTAAATCAATTATCCTTATTATAAGTTTATGACTAACTAGCGAAACATAATTATTTAATTATGTAACATCAAGGTTTTATCTTTGCAATGACACTAATATGATTTTAAAGCTTAACGTACTTATTTGAACTTAAAAATGTTATTAATAAAAGTTAGAATAAAAAAATAATAAATGGTGTTATGCAACGATTTATGGAACCATTTAGCAGTCGAAATCAACCGCAGTTTACTATTTATTAGACTTCTTTAGCGACAGAGTTAGTCGCATCGCATACAAATTTCAATTAGCTGATTAAACCTAGTACTTGTCATCTTTGTTGTTGTCCTCTCTGCCTTACCTTCTTGAATTTCCAGAATCAATTTTATTAATAATTCGTTTTTAAAGAACAATATTTCTGATTAATACGATTGTCACTTACATGAGAATATTTTAATGATAAATGTAAACATTGGCTGTGGTGGGCTGGGTAGTTTGGTTTAATATATATAAAAATAAAAGTTGCATTCTTTTTCTCACAGCAATATTATCAGGCAAATTTTATATCTTTAAAATGCAATGGCATGAACTATAAGATTAATAAATGGATTTCTAAAGGATTAATACATTATCCATTTATTTATCTTCTCCGTATTAACAAAAGTATACGAAGTAACGAATATAATAATTAAAGTATACTTAGCAAAGTAGTATTAAGCCATAAACTTATTAACGTACCAAAAAGTGGATCCTTCATGAATTCGAACCGCTATGAACTAATTACCTATATATCTATAAGCTAATCCTGAACTAACGTCACCTAGGCATAGATAGCTCTCGTTGTCATTTATCTTTACTAAGTCCTTCATACAGAAAAAGATATGGGTAAGACATATTTGATTGAGAAAGTGGTCAATTTAACTCCAAATCATATCTAAATTTATCAGCAAATATCTGAAATGTAGTTGAAGCTTGGAAAACTTTTTAAAAAACGCCCGTTGAAGAAATTCACTAATGCTACATTTTCGCGTCGTTAGTATATCTTAGCATTGCCATTTTTCACGTCATCGTCGTTTGATCGCAGGATATATTACATAAATATCCATAGGATATCGATTAAGATAAGAAAACCAAAATGTACACGTATAGTTAATTCAAATAAGTGTAGGATATTTTTTTACCGATAAATGCTTATGAGGCACATTTTAATCAGTGTTAAAAAAAATCTAACAGAGTTAAAAACATAAAATCTTATGTCAGGTTATAATATTGCAGATGGTTGTAACAATATTAGAGGGAATACGGGAATTTTTACAGCAACATCGCCGTAATAGAATTTACTGTGACCTTTTAAAGGTATTTTGGTATTTCATAGCCATTTTTTGCACTTTATTGAGGGATTAACATGCCCGATATTTGTTTCGTAGCCAGAAAATATTATCAGATCGCAGTCAAAATTCAATTCTGTTTTGTGCACTATACATACCGACACATCGGACGTATGAGAATGCCTCCGTCTTTTGTATTGGTAACTGTGAAGTGTTGTAGTCTGACATAATTTTCTATTCAAGGTGGGATAGAGAATATTAAGAGCATTGGATTTGTCTTCTCGCCACTCTGACGTTGAAATAAGTTACGACATAAAATCCTCACCAAAGACCTAAGCACGTACATTTTTTATCTATGTTACGTTTCACTTCGAGGCATGTATTGTTATAGTAGGTAGCTTAATATCTTGGAAGCTCTCAACACAACCACAAAGATGCACAAATTTATGTGTATTATTTTTTTGATTTGTTAATCGATGAATACGGCTACTACATAGTACATTTCAAATTGGTTGAATGATTTACTCAAATAATATAACTATTAAATTATTTTTGCAAAGATTAACCTACCTTATTAATAATATCGTGTATTAGCAACAGGTCTGTAACTTAAAAAAAACAAAATGATTTATATTATACGAAGCATCCACATTAAAACATATTTTGATTTTATATATTTGGAAGTGTGAAGAATTAAAACGTTATCTATTTTACATTTCTAAATATATATTTCTTATCGAATATTATCTTCCATAACTATGAAAGTCCGAATATTGTTCACTTTATAGGTTTTCTATGGATTCTACAATTTAGTTCGATAAATCAGAAATCATAGGCTCTCGATTTGGGGCCCAATTGTCCGTGACATAGATCTTGTGGCTACAGGGAACATCAAAATTTATTTCAGTGGAGCGTGCTTCGTATACAACTCAGAAATCTATAAGGCATACCGTCCTTACGTGGACACGAACACTACATTATTTTTAGAAACACGCGCTGAATCCATAAAAAGGTTGGTTTACTAAAAGCAAAACTACTTTTCTTGGAAGTATGAATATGAATTTTATGTCAAATGAATCGTGTAGAGCTTATGTAGAAAAACGTATGATTTATTCTGAAAATTATTCCCCGATATCATATTACCTCTAATATAAGGGATTCTGAATCAAGGCATAAAAATAAAAAAAAAGCCAGAAGAATGGAAATGAGAATTGCTATTTAAATATGTATCCTATAATTTCGATGAAGTGTAAAGTCATTAAACTTTTTTTAAATATAAGGAAATAATATGAAAATTTAACTATGTTATATCAGGTTATGCATACAAAATGTTAGTACTGTTATTGCACCATATTGTAGTATGGGTGTGTCGCAGCAAAACAGGCGATTGTCCTTAAAGGCAACACATTGTACTATGGTCGTGGCGTACACCACACGCGATTAACGAAAATGGCAACATATTGAATATGGGAGCGACAGAATCACAGGTGAATATCAATGAAGGCATCACATTAAATCACATTTAATTATGGGTGTGACGTAGCACCATAGGCGATTATCAATTAACGCAACATATTATTTGTTCTATGCTATTACAATAGGCATGATAGCTTTATCAAGATACAATAAAAATTATGATGATATATTCACGCGCATTTTTTTATATGTCAAAGGTGACAAGCAAGTAGGTACAACCCACCACATGTAGTCTACGGTTACTGTAGTCTATAGGCGCTCGTAGCACTATGTAAACCACTCACGCGGAGTAGCTAGAAGGGGTGTCGCTTTGTATTGATCAATCAGAGGCCATCTTGTTCTTCTTTCGTACGGGCGATCTCTGTAAATTAGCTGTTGCGTTGTTGTTTGTTGTTGATTTGCATTTGATAATGTGGGGCTGAGACTCCCTGATAACGCCAAATGCCTCTTGGAGGCTCATGAAAGATCCCAGGTCATTTGTCCAGTAGTTGGTCACTCTGTTACATTCCTGCAGAACGTGAGTGGCTATTTCTTCGGTCTTCATGTAGTCTGTGCATTGTGGACTGTCCATGATACCTAGGTTACAAATATTCCGACCCCAGTTTTCAGTTGAAAATGGCTTAAGAGTGCTATGGTTTGATTCGAATCAGA
Source organism: Acentria ephemerella (assembly GCA_943193645.1). Taxonomy (NCBI): domain Eukaryota; kingdom Metazoa; phylum Arthropoda; class Insecta; order Lepidoptera; family Crambidae; genus Acentria; species Acentria ephemerella. Next base: position 4,828,652 of record OW971893.1, read on the forward strand.
CACCGATTTTCAAAATTAAGCATCACCTGTTTAGGCACTGAGCGCATGTCTGTTTATTTGTTTTCATGACCATGTTTTCCATCATACCGCACGACTGCACACTACGTCAGTAATCTTGCGTTCTCATCCAAAACAACGCTTTATATTAACATCGTAGAGGATTGAACTCTGTTCCCAATTTTACAAAAATGTTTTTTTTATATTAAGCTCAGCAAATGACTTGTCACGACCTGATGATAAGCAGTAGAGGAGTCAGTCATATGTGAAGAATGAATGAATTATTTTGCTGTAATCCTTGATGAGCTGGAGGTAACACCAGTCCTGTGCCGAAAATTCCGATTAAAATTCCACTCTACTCTCTCTTGAAACGTTTACCGCATATAATTTGCGTAGCAATGACTTTTTTCCTTACGATTAACAAATAACAAAAAATCTTAAATTCCACTGCCGTGACACGAGACTCACTATCAATCAGTCCGGAGTCTCAGTGATTAATGGCTGTGGAAACGTCGCGCCGTCCCTCAGATCGGGACCGGTACGAAGGGTTGTGTATTATACTTATAATTAAAATACTCCAATGTCTTCGCACGTCTTCTATTAAAACCGTATCAATTATTTTGATGAGTTTCAGAGTCAGCACTATGCTGCTGCTATATGACTTCGTGTACAAATAAAACACCAGTGATGAAATAAATAAAATATTGTATACAAAATATTGTATAATTTTTAATATATTTTTTCTCATTTATAATAACACTAGTTGACACTGTGAACTTTGTATCACATATAAACTACCATTAACACCATCTTTTTAAAGAAACTTGTAGTAGCGATTGAAGACGATTTTCCATACTAAATGATTATGTCCCGTTGCAAATAACTTTTATTTTTTAATTTTCCGAGTATTTTTATTTTTAAATCCTAAAGAAATAAGGTATTTGCTAATTTATTCTCATCAAAAATAAAAAGTGGTCGGTTCATCATTGACCAATAAGCATGCATCTATATTCCGTGCTTGCAGAGTTTTGCATACAAGGCATTGAATTTTGACATATTATTTATGTTGAAATATCACGCCTTATTATCAAAACCATCCGTATATAGATCATAGAACAAGCTAGCTTATATATGAAGAGTTACCTAGTTATATAAACTTTTTATTTAACGCTGTTTAAATTTGAATCTCGACCAAAAGGTCGAGATTCAAATTTAGCGAAACTGTTTGGACTTAGAAAACTATCTATTAGTATGCTTAAAATGTTTACTTAAAAAAACTACTGCTAAAAGCTTTCTCGAATTTTATCATTGTTCTAAGAAATGTGTAGTGATTAATCACGGTTGTTATCGTAATGGTATTCACTTAGTAACACGCACGTGTTATATAGTTTTAAGAAATTTCGTGATTCCATTCTCTGTCGCACAGTCGGAGCGTGGAATTCCTTATCCTTCACACAACATGGGTTCCTTCAAAAGAAACGTGAAAAAGCACTTTTTGGGCCAGCAAGATGGAAATGGCTAGGGCACAATGACGCATGCTACACTTGCTATCTACGCACATAGCCTCCTCCTATTGCCTACCGTCAAGTGGTGTCGAGTCTTTGTTGTGCTTTTTATTAAAAAAATATCCAAAATTCACTCATGTTTTCTGCTTGCATATTTATAAGGGACAACCTTTACTTTACGTTGGAATAGCTAAGTTTTTTAATTATCTGAAATCATTAATACTATAAAACACCTATTTTTACACTATGACTGAACACAGATAGCTATCGATTTCGTAACACCCGAGGAAAAGCAAGTTAATCCGCATTAATACATATTATGGGTATCATACTTGTAGATATTGTGTCATAGGCGAACGGTTGGTTGAGTGGCACCCCAGGCATCAGATATAGATAGATAGAGGTGATGATGTGTGTATGAATAGTACATAATTATGTTTATTTTAGCAAATAAATAAAAAGCTACATTTGAAGCTTTTTTATGTTAAACATAAAACAGTTTTAAAATAAAGTAATCTATCTATCTACCTAATAGTTTATAATAAATATTTCTTCAACTGTAATAACTTAAATTATTAACAACGCATTATTGTTCAACGTCTTGCCAGAAAGATAATCTATAGATATATTATTGTGACCCAGCATTAATGATGCTTAATTTAGACTGGAAACAATAGTAATCTTTTTAAATACGACAAGGTTGACGAATAAATGCTAACGTGATATTTTTTAGCAGTGAATATTCAATTAGAAATGATTTAATAACGATCTCGCTTGGAATGAAATATTACATAATTGGAATAATTTATCTTCCTGTAAATCATGGGCTTACTTCGCACTGAATTTGTATCCGCGGTTTCACCCTCGTGTTTCTGGTATGTCACTGAGATTTTTATGATAATAGAGGAGAGGTTTATAAGCCGACTGTCGCTAAACGGTTACTGTCAACTATAAGTCGTAGCATTGACATTCTAGTGTTCCTCATAGCGGCTGCCGACTTCAGTTTTCAACAACATTTCGTAAGAAAAAAACTTTTAAAAGAGCTAGTGGTTCGTAGGCTCTGGTTTATATTACGATATCAAAGCAACTTCTCCCACGGCTGGTCCTGGGATGGATCAGTCAAATTTTGTTCTTGAGCTCGACTATGTATCGAAAGGCTTCGGCTTTCACTCATAAATTCACATTGGGCGCACGTGGGTCATAACGACCTAAACTCATGTTTTTCTCACAGGTTGATAGGCCTGTGCCCATCAGTGGGACGTAGCTATTGATGAAAATGATGAAAAGTAATAAAAGCATTTCATATAGCTCACATTCTTATTTCTCAATAATGTTCAAAGTCTCTTAATCGTATAAGAAGTTTCAAAACTTATTAATAAACATCTTTGCTTTTTTACAAAAGAGGGTTATATCCAGTTACCAATTTAAAAATATATTTAATTTCCCCAGAGAACTTTTCAATTTCTCAAAATTAAACGCAGCATATTCACTACACCGTTTCTTTACAAATTCTTTAAAAAAAATCCATTATTTCGTTGCGAGAGAGAAGAAAAACAGAAAAAAACCCGCAATTATTTCTTGCAGCTACGCGGGATGGTAAGGGCCACATTTTAAGAATAAGGAATAAGATAAAATAGACCTGAGTTCACCAAAACGTGAAACAAGTGATTAAAGTTAACCAATCAGTTTTTGAAATATATTCCGTACGATAAATGGCCAAAAATAACGGTTAATAGAAGCTTGTATAACGTTTAACAGTGAAACACTAAACATAATTCTGATCAGTATCTATGTAATAATTTTGAGGATTTGAAAGATTTTCTTGACATACTGACTTACACTTGTTAAAGTTAAGTTGTTAAAGTTAAAGATTATCTAAATAAACGTACTAAAAATCTAATAAAATTAAATTATCTCAAAAACAAATTTATAAACTCCTAACCGCTTATATTTTCTCCGTTCTGAATAACAGAATAATATATTATTATTGGAATAAGTAAAAAAAGGTGTTAAGATCTTCTACTTCAGACATGTCATGTAAATGTTCTATGTCATATAAAAAGCTTACGAATTTCTAAATCATACATAAATATTGACGATATACAAAATACCACAAATAGAAATCTAAGAAAAAAAGGAAACTGAAATATAATACTGAGTATTCAGTAATACAGTAATATATTTCGGTTTTTTTTTGTTTTCATTTCTTTTGCAACGGTCTGAATAACATGATAATGGCACTATTATGGGACTAAAAAAAGTTGTTTTGAGCGTCTAGAGACATGATATGAGATGATATGTCATGTCATTTATGTAACCTATGTCTTATAAAAAACTTACGAATCTGTAAATCATAAATCAATTAAATTAGTTGTGTATTCTGGGGTGTATTTACTTGGCTTCCAGCGGAAAAATACCATAAATATCGACTATATATCATATACCACAGAAATATAATGCTGAATATTCTATTACTCGTTTTAATTATGTAGCTTAAATTAATAAGCACTAAGTGCGTATGAGACGGATACAAGGTAACTGAAAAATGTTAAAAATAAATGAGAGAGTTTCCAATAGTATCAAATTGTAGTGGTATTGTGAACTCATATATCAATTCCGTTATCCTATATTTAATTTTGATACACAGTTAACTTTATTAGGTAAGCCATAGAGTTCAAGTTGTAAAAAAAGTAACCGTCAATTAAGGTAAGTGGAATTAAAAGTTCAGAACATTGGCTTGAGCCTTTCCTACTAAATTGAAGTATTTCGAAAATTTCTCTTACTACATAATGGCCTCGCACGCAGGCTTTGAAATTTTTCATACAAACATTTCTTAGGGGAGTTTGGTTCGTAGGCAAGACTAACCACTAGATCAATCGACCGTGTGATATGAATCTTATATAATGAAACAATGGTCATGTCTGCTACTCTACGCTAACTGTAATGACAGTGGAAAAGTTGGATGCATTTCTTTAGTTGTACTAAGCTATAGTCAACTATAGGCCACAAAGTGTGTGTATCCGAAATATTTCTTTCTTTACGGAATGTTATCTCTTTTCATTTAGGCAGTAGACAGTGACAAATATGTCAGCCGGCAGTGATTTATATAACAGGGCGAAACGGTCTAACACGCCGTTGCATAATTTGATTTCCCAATTCTCCTAAAGATATTTATTAGCAAGTGATAAATTGAGCGTTTTGTGTGTATACTAAACTAGAATAAGAACTTTTTAAATTATTATTACTTAGTTAGTAATTCACTAATACGATAGCTATATTTAAAAAGTATGTACAGAGCATTTTTTGCTTTATTATAAAACTCCTTCAGAACAGAATTATGTTAGGAGAGTTTAAAACAGGACGAAACTTTTCAGTTAAAGAAATTTTTTTCTTTATAATTTTTTACAATGCAAAGTTGAACAGTTACAATAGACGGTTCATACTTATAACATCATTCAAAAAATACCTCATTTTATTTATTAAGACTATCTACATTTTTACATATATATAGGTCTTGAATTTTGTTAAAGAACACACTGTAACACTGTTTACACACTAAACGGATCAGAATTCCTTAGAGGCATCTGCATCAGGCATGACTTAATCAACGGTCGTCCAAATAGTCATTTTAATTATTCTAAACCATTCTAAAAATATTTTTCTTTTGTACATGCCGTATACCTACTACAAAGTCAAAGTGGTTGACAATTGTCTAACTAGAGAAACTTGCAATTACGGTGAGTTTCGACACAGCGCGACACAAATCGGTTCGCAATAATTTCTTAACCAATATTTTAAAGTACTTGAGTATTATAAAAAAGTATTTTAAAGTGTCTTTATTACAACCTTCAAATAAAATAAATTAATGCACAGGATTACTCAAGGATTAGGATGTATTCAAGCAAACGGCCCACCTGACGAGAAGTGGTTACTGTAACCTATTGACTATGTATTGCTGACCCTGTGAAAAATTTTTGCACTCTTTTAAAGAAACCCCTTAATAATTTAAGCAATACCATATTCTAAGCATTAGTTACCTATATTTGAATGAAATAGCGCCGAACGAGTACTTGTTATGCTGTCAAACAGTCAGCAACGAAAGTCGACTAACACATGAAGAAAATATATTCATACGTAAGTCTCTCACTCAATCGAAAATGGTTTTTTTTTATATCTAACGAAAAAAGAGTTTGAATGTTTACTTATCTCATGAAAAAGCATTTCCTGAATGAGGATTGCGAAGATTGCGCATATGCTTATGCAAATACAATTTAAGCTTGCTATGTCAATAAGTGCTATGTACACACGAATATGGAAGTTAGTTATTTTCTAGAATGATCAAATTTATTAGATGCACCACTGACTCATACATTAATGATATTAAAATATGGAACAAAATATCTATATCAAAGCTTTCAGGCTTATTATGCCGAAAGATAAAAAAAGGAGTCAAAGTGGACTGTAACGGTGGTCCCCCTAATATAAGAAATCAGAGCAGGCATATTTATATTTTGTCTAGATTTGAATAAAAAATAAATTGGAATGGAAAACAAATTTAAGTATAAACGAATTTTACAGTTCTGTGCAATTGCTTTACTAACAGTGGCATCATGATAAATTTCAATTCTTATTTATTTTCGTAAATAATCTAATATTTAAAAGAGGAAAGATTTGTATATATGTATATAACGAATAGACTCAAAAATAATTGGACCGATTTCAACAATTCTTTCACTATTAAAAGGCTGAAAAACAAACCTGATGAACAAAGGTTATATTTAAAAAAAAAGTTAAAAATAATATGGGTGGACATTTTAAAAAAACATTGTTTTATATATTAACGGAGCGGCCTGCTAATGTTTTAGTATAAATAAAGGCGGAAGAAGGCATTTGTCATGATATGACTGTTTTTGATACTCTTTGTAGTTTTAAATGCATTAATAATTTAATGTATTATTTAAAAAAAAAATATATATGTTATTATGCATAACCGAAATATTTATTCAAAAGGAAAACTATTCCCAAAAATACTGCCTAAGAAAATAAACTCAAAAAGGTAACGACGTTTGCACAAAGTTTAGTAATGCTGCAATAAATTATACCAATTATGCATAAAACAGAAACAATATAATAAATAAGGGAAATAAAAATAAACGGTTTATCATTTGTTTTTATATTTTGGATTTGACTGTATAACATGTTGACACATTTTAACTATTATATACATAAAATACGCGCTTTATGAATTTTAATCACAGTAAAAGAATATCATTTTGCTTTTCTTAATTATAATAGTTCTGGTCTTATGTCGCTTATATAGTTGTTGTTAATTCAAGACTTACAATGCCTGATTCACATACGTGATGTAGGTATGATATGATATATTTGAAACATTTGTGTTTTGTTCTGGTACGACCCTGTTTCTCAGTAAAACTATTTACAGTTGTTTAATTACGAAAGTTTCTTCGATCAAGTGAAACGAAACTTGTTTCTTGTCTATTTCCAGCTAAATACTAATTACTTTCATAATAATAATAGTTTTAATATGTAATTGTTGTTTAACAATACTGGAAATTGAATTAAAATTAAACCTGCATCGTGTGTTTACAAAAAAAAAACGTTTTTCACGATATAAAGCCACTGTCTAGTTCTAAAAAATAAAATAATTAATTGTTTTAATATGAAATGGGCGTTTTTGGCGCGTAATGGCAGGGTCGGTTGGGTGCTGTATATTTTATTTCTTATACTGTGCTTAAGTGAAGTCTATCGATTGAAAATTAGGTAGTATCATGCCAAAAACGAACGATACATCGTGCAATATATGGAATACATAATTCAATATGGATTGGTGACCAACGTGAGATTTTTCAGTGTTTAATTTTTATTCATGAATTTGTAGATTTTGTACATTTTTATTATTATCGTATCATTTGATTTTTATACATTATGGTGCGAATGGCATTCAGGAAGAATGCGGAGAGGAAGTAATCACAAAAATGGGATAGGATTGTCTCTCTCGCACACTCCAAACGATGTATCCATTTGGAGGTCAAAAGAAGGCGATTTGGAACTTGCAACGTAACCGGCTACATTGCTTAAGTGGCGCTATTACAGGCTACTATAGCAAGAATAGCATGCTATTTAAAATGAAACTGGTTGAATCACCTCTGTGTACCCTACACAGAGGTGATTCAACCAGTTTCATTTCTTTAGGGAGCACACTGAATAAACTTACTTAGTAAGTACATCTTGGAGGTATTCCAGGACAGCAGACACTAGGATTAGGGAAGCACAAAAGATCCCATTGGGTCGAAGTGCTCCGGGAATAAGCCTGGCCCTACATCAAGACAAGACTAGAACTGACTGTTATAGGGCGAATTTAAAAACATAATTAGCTGTTAGTCAATGTTTATTTATTTATAAATTTAAGTCTAATAACAGTCGTGCAATAATAATTATTAGCAAAGCAATATGCTTTAATGATAATTTTGGACTTTTAAAAAGATGTATCTAAAACGCAGCACCTTTAATTAAAATAGTAAATAATAACTTACTATTTTCATGGCGGAAAGATTTTTTGACTGATTTTGCGTTTTATGTCTGACTTACACATAGAGCAATAACGCATAAAGGAGTACACGCACCTAAATTTAAATAAAAAAGTAAGCTTCCTTGCTTCTGTTATTTGACTTCGCTGGCTTTCAAAATTAAATGCTATTATGTCAAAGTACCATGGATAATTTTATAACAACATATTTTTCTATCCATGAGTTCGTACCGTGCTATGTAAATAAACAACCTTAATGACGCCTACATGAATCAGTTATAGCTACAAGTTTGTGCCTTGGTCTTTATGTCACTATCCTTCTGTGTTAATTCTATGGAATTAAAGCTTTCCTGCCAACACAAGACTCCCACGTTTACAAGGGGCTAATAATAAACTTAAAATAATATTCATGACAGCGCGGAAATTTCATTATACGAAAAGAAACATAATTTAACCACCTTTAGTTCCGTGAACCGCAAAGCTCGAGTGAAATTAGAATTATTAACAAAAATACGTACACTCTTCATATAATGCTATGGTCATATGTCATATATAGTGTCATATATATTGGTAAGATGATTACCAATAAAACGGACTATTATATTGCGTTATCATACACAATCAGATTTAACTAGTTACTCTCTACATATCAAATTTAAGTATTGGCACTTTCTTTGTTTACCTAAAATTGGTCTTAATCATAAACATTTTTTTATTATGTATTAATATACGTTCTTTATTCAAAAAATAGAGCTTTTTTGAGAATATTAAGTATTTTAATAGATTATGTAATAGAGATTTTAAAACTACTTTTACTAACTAAATTAATAATGGTATTATATTTGAAACCATGAAAATATGAAATAAAATGAATAAAATATAAAAAGGAAACGTTACATGAAGGGTATGTAAGTGTAAAGGATATGTAATCCATTCATTTATATAAAAAAAACCATTGACTGTAATATAATACCTATATCTTATATCTACTAGAATTACATGCATTGGAAAATGTTATTTTAACTAAAATTATATATATTTTAAAATATGAGAAAAACTTTCAGATCCTTTTTTATCAGAGTTAATTAATTAGGATATAATTATAAAATATTTATTTGCCTAGAACTAAATAAAGAAGATATCTAATTTGTCGAATTTATCAAATAATTTGCGGTGTGATAGATAATACTTGATAGTCAACGCACGCACAGTTTATGCGAGTGATAACACAGAGTGCAAAATTATGTAAATTTACTTTGATAGGAGCCTTGATCATGGTATATTGTATCTATTGGGATTGGTAACAGTACAACTATGACAACCCGGTGTTAATTGATAAACGAATAATGGAATTATTAACATATATGAATTCAGAACGATGGGTGCGATTTATTACCTCTAATTTTTTAATGTCATAAAATGTCAACAGTCAGATTCCCTGACGTTAATTGGTTACTATCGCCTACAGGAACAAGCAGAGTTAAAAAATGACTTTTTTTAAGTGCATTGATGACTTTAATGCTAGGTTTCAATAATCAATCTACGCATGATAGATTATTAGTGTAGATAGCCATAGGGAAACTTTACAGGAAAGCAACATAAAGATAACAGTTGGAACAAATGGTGAAAGCTACTATGTCTTCTTCAAGACCCGCTACCAGCTTCTTAAACCGATTATTTGACATCATATTTATCGAGGTAAAATATTTATATCAGTTGTTCCAACAGCTTATTCGCGTGTAGGCTATATCGTAAAACCACGAGAGAACGAACTAAAGTTGCAATAATGTAACAAAGTCGTACCTACAGAGAGGGAGGAAACATTATGCAAAGTACAAAATCCCATTTACCACGCGCTTCATGTATGTAGGCTCAAAACATCGTAATAGACTTGTTTATCGGTGGAAGTGAGTACACGCCCTGCGACTTGACGATTTCCTCTAACAGAGTGAATTTTTATATTGAAATTAAACACGCACGCATCTTAAGACCTCTGTCCCGATCTGATAGAATTTGAAACCGAAATAACAAAACTATAGGCTTTTGTTTGAGTTATGATTAAATGTTTTCAACCGACTTCAAAAAGGAGGAGATTCTAAATTTGGTTGTATGTATTTACTTTTCGGTATTTAAAAGGATATACTTCCAGTTGATGGAAAGCATGAGGAATTGAGGGAACTCCTCGAAGCTAGTAGGCATGTATTATAGTAGTTGGTTTAGTTTTTATGAAAATTAACTCAAAACAATTGCGAAGCACAGCTTGTTTTTTGTTCTCTAACAAAAAACATTATAAGCATTTGAAATTAAATTCTAAAGACTTTTTATGGTCGTATTTATTAAATTAATGCACGCTTTTCATGAAATACTCACAAAATATGACAATGACAAAGAAACTTTTATTGCTTCATTCATAACTTTGTTACTTCACAAATTGAGGCGAGTGTTCGACATTAGAAAGTTAACACATAAAATTCTGGTTTATGAAGGTCGACGGAGTGTTCCTAAATAACTAAGGCCAATGAGTCGGAAACTCGACTAAACTCATCGAATTAATTGCCAATAAGACCTCGGTAACTTTTTGTTATTAAATGTAATTAAAAACTGACAATAGCAGCTCCGAGTTTCGTGGAACTTACTTTTTAAATCTTAAAATTTTAGATTCAATGAAAGAAAAATCTATCATACAAAAATGTTATATTGATAGCTGGTCTCTATTATTATAATTATTATTATTATAAGAAAGTTATTATTTGAATTATGTTCAATAATCTAACACTAATTTTTAAATTTTACGTGATAATTGGGACATTTAACGTTTTCTGAAATAAAGTGAGTGATAGAGATGCACTGCATTGAAGTTTCGTTTAAGAGTTTGTACTCCGGAATCAGGATTTTCTTTAAACTTGAAACTTTGTGTATAAGTAACGGAATATATATATATATATATATTAAAGAGAAAAAACAACTCCATGATTTCTTCCAACAAACATTAGTATGGCCCTGTTCGTGTTTCAATCTCAAACCAACTGCCGGATTTGAACTGAAATGGTAGCTAAAATTAATTAACGATCACGAACCCTATTGTCTGTCGGTAACTCGCTGATCTACATTGAGCTAGCGTGACGGCCCGAAGATATTACGGGTGATTCTTTCATGTTTCCAGTGGTTGAAACTTTATCGTCTGTAAACGTCGATCAAGGCCATCCGGGCCATCCGGGTAAAATAACCGTTTTGGCCTAGAATCCGGAAGATAATTAACTCTCAATGCGAACAAAGTCATAAAATATTTTCACATTTGACGTTGGGCACTACTCTAAATGTAATGGCTCTCATGTTTTTAATTTGAATGCCAATACCACTTCAGAATATTTTATAATTAGAAAGTTCTATATTTATGTATACGTTATTGTACATAATAAAAGTATTTGATGACTAAATGACATAAGGCAGTTGAGCATACCAGAGAGTTAAGTCTAAAAAAATGTATTTAAAAAAACATGGGCTCTAATAATAATAAATTTTCTCACACTCACACCTATGTCAAAAATCGACTTTGTTAACAACAATATGTCCATCTAATGTTACTCTTAATGGCGTTTCTCAAAATCTAACTTTTATTAAAAGTGGTTTATATAAAAGTAAAACTAACTGTGCTTATATGAAAGTGCTTACCAGATCAAAGTTTAGTAGAAAACAAGGGTAAATATAATGTTTTTTACTAACTTAATTTGAGTTTTAAAAAATCATATCAAAATCTGCACCGTTTCAAGCAAGTTTTATAAATCTTAATAGATCAATCGATACTACGATTATTATTGTTCATCCATCGCCAATATTGTGAGCCAATCAATCATATAGTTTTCAAAATCATTTGAGTAACAAACTAAAGCAAAGAAAACAGATTAGAAACACCTAAATAAACAGGCTTAGAATATTTTGTATTAAATATATAATACTGCTGATGTTATTTTAATCTATGAGTCATATTAACTTCATACCATTAAAATTGATTACGTTACGACTAAAAATAATAAAATAGGGTTCTTTTATTCTAAGAAACTTTGAACGAACTCTAGTTGAAACCGTAAATATTTATCCATCCTTATAAAAATCATATGAAATATGATTTTGAGTTTGGAGTGTTGCGTATTGCCCGCAGGAGGGCGCCACTAATTGGATCACCGGGTTTTCTTAGCGAATATCTTGGGCCTCATCTCAGATACGTCTCATAATTCCCCTTTGCGACCCAATTCTCGCCTGTGCTTCCGTATATTTTTTCAATTTACAGAAATACCAATACAAACATATTGGGTGTATGTCTTAGGTTCTTGATATCAGAAGAGTTATAATCAGTTTGATAACTTGTACGAAAAGTAGATATCTAATATTAAGAAATATTTGTAAAGTTCTAAAAATGATTTTTATAGCTACTATGCTACTATGAGTACAGCCTTAAAGTATTGTTATAAGTAATTGATTGTGAATAAAATACTTACTTGATTTTTTTTATATTAAACTCAGCAAATGACTCGTCACCACCTGATGATAAGCAGTAGAGGGGTCCATATGTGAAGAAACTAGTAAAGCATGGGACATACTGCCCTAGCCACCCTCACCTTGCTGGCCCAAAAAGTGTTTTTTCACGCCTCTTTTAAAGGAACCCATATTAAATTAAGGAGGGAATACGTGTGCTGGTAAGGAATTCCATACTTGTAGCTCATCTAGCTTATGTATGATTTGCTGCTAATAGCCCTACTTTTTGTAAAACCGCCTGGCTAGCTTTCATTTATTTAAATTAATATATTTTAAGCTGCCACCGCATAATTTGCCACCATAACAATAATGTTGGCAGCCTTGTGTTACGGCAGTCGGAATAATATTGTCGGTTCTCCTGTGGTTGAGGAAATCCAGCAGACATAAAGCAAATTACTACTCTGTTGCGAAAACAAAAGATGTAACAAATGTATTATTCTCATCTCAAAGTGATAGAAAATACTTTAATATTTACTATACATCTTTTAAATCTAAAATTTTATCACGACAGTTCTTACTATAGAATAATCAGAGTACAACAAATTATTCCCCGAATGAGTTATGAATACGAACTAGGAAAAGTTGGAATTAAATTACATTGAAGTTGAATCTTGCAATGACGGCGGACTATAAATTAAACTGAATCTTTCGGGAGAGGTCGCTGCATATAGAACACAACCATATATCATCGTCACACGAACCTAGCCAGTTTAATGTTTTGACGTATAAATTAGGTCGGGGAAAAAGTCTTTTCGCATATAGTACGTACAAACTTGTAATAAAATATCTTTGGCTGTACTATTTGTATGTATCTGGCTGGTTTTCATGACATTAGAAAGGTGATATTTCAAAAAAAGAATCAAATTAGGAGAGTCAAATTCCACCTCGCTCTCGTTGCTCTGTTACAGATAAAATCGATGCAATTTTTGAAAATATGGAGTAAGATTGGAATATCAGCAGTTACGACATAGATGAAGAACTGGGATTTGGCCACAAAACAGTTTTGACCCATTTGAAAAAAGCTGGGTACACAAAAAATCTCGATATTTGGGTACTACAGGAGTTCACTGAAAGAAACCTAATGAACTACACAGTTCATTCACTAATTTGGGATCTAGTGTAGTATATTAACTATCTAGTATATTAACTTTTTTACTATGTGTTAATAAACATAATAAACAAATTTATAGTAATTTTATCTTATAATTTAATTTTAATTTTATCAATAGAAATACTATACCAATTCTCAATTTGTTGTTTAAGAACATTATAACATAGAGTGTTGTTGTTTGGAAGTGCAAAAGTTATATAATATCTAGTACAAGAGTCTGACGTCACACACTAATAAAAGTTACGAGTTGTGTAATGCGACAATTGGTTTTGCTTTAATATCCTTTGGATAAAAGTCGATTCTGTTGATTACGTCTAGACTAAATCAAGTGTCAATGCTTCATTTTCCTACGAATATACGTATTAAGCCAATTCAAGTTTATAGTGTGTGATTTGTTTGAGACATCGTAATTTTATTTGACAGCTTCACAAAGCATTTTAGTATGGCCCTTTACTTGTAAATAAAAATATTGAAATCGATTGAACTAATAAATTGAGTGAAACTCAAACGAACCCATTAAAATTTTAAATAAAAAAATTATCCACTTGTCTCTCTGTAAAGTCACACGCCCTTGATAGGGTTTTACTGCCGCGGTGACATTTCTGCGTTGCGTACTTATCTGATGTATTCCTGGCATTCTACTGTGACCAGAAAACTGGTAATTTATATAACTAACTAATGTTTAAAGTACCCACATATCTGTGTTTGAGCATTAGCGGCCTTTAACCTGGTAAAGGACGAAAGGACGAAATCAGATATTATTGCTAACAACTGGAGAATAAAAATAATATCATCACCCATCGACATCGCATCAACTAGAAACATCTACGCTTTGTAATCTGCTACAAATTTCTTAGGCATTTCGTAGACTGAGCTACGATCGCAGTAAGTAGGTCAAAAAATGGACACAGGCGTTTCGTTTACTGTTGAACTTGAATAGCCATTCTTAACTAATTTCTTCTCCTTGGATTATTCAACCAATAGGAGTTTAAAAAATAATACTCACTAACCAGGTACAATAGACATATATTTGTTAATTCGACAATGTTGGTAATTTAGTAAGGGAGAAAAGGTTAATATATTTCAAACATTTGCTTGCATATTATACCTACACTTTAAAATGTGTTATCTGTGAGATCTAATTTATGCGGCGCCTAGCGTTGTCTCATTCTCGTTAATAAATCTAGAAATAGGCTGTAGTATAAAGGAAGTTAATTTTCCAATCCAAGCTCTGTAAGCTCTGTAACTATAAACTATGCAGAGATAATCATGTACTATTCGTTTTTATTCAAAAGAACTTCACATCACTTTTTATTTATTGCGAATATATTTTATTTTCTTTATTTTTAAATATATAGCCAATAAATGCCGGAAAATATTCTAACTTTGAATCTAGTAAATATTATGAAGACTAATCTGAAATATATATCACTTTTTATCAGAGTTCAACGTTTTCCCGATCGTTTAAAAAATATCATCTAAATAGCGAACTTATTTTCCCAATGAAAAATATCGCTTGCCAACAAAAAAGTAGTAGGAGCTTAGTCACTGCGTCTAAATTCTGTAAACTCTTTAATATGTAGTTTTTCACTCACATATAATAACAAAATGGATTTCGACTTACTTCCTGGAAAATGTGGAATTATTTTAGAAATGCGGCTTTTATATTTGTGAACGACGTTTTAGGTTGGAGGATTTTTATTCATAAAATGTTCAATTGTTAAAGTTCAATTTCTTATAATTTTATAATAACGCTGATACCATAAAAATTCTTAGCAAATTATTTTGGATTAAAAACGAATAAGCTCGTCAAAGGCGGTTGAAGCACACACCAGTGCTGTATTTTATCCCGGTCCTAACTTTGTTATGAATTCAAACTTAATTAGACAATGCATATTAATAAACCCAAACTCCATGTTTAGAGTTTTCTCGGAAAGTCATTTAAATAAATTTTGTGCGATGTAGCCCGCTCTTTATAAAAATAATTAGAGAAAGGAAGTCAATTAAGATGTAAATGTGGGAAATCACAGAATACAAATAGAACGTACGTTAATGAATTGTTCTAGACCGTGTGTAAATTATTTAGTTTGAATTAGTGACAATTTTGAATCTATTCCGGTTGTGCAGCAGTTCGCTTTATTTCCGTATGAAAGGAAGCCAGTGTTACAGCTCTTGTCTATAGAAAGTCAACACAGTTATAAACAACAAAACATAACATAAATGATTCCCTTGATATTGCCAGTGTCTATAAGTCATGTTTACAACTTACAATAAGGAAAAACCTGCTTGTTGGACTAATTTTTTCACTAAAAATATATGATGAAATAGAAACATTGTTTCAAAGATTTCAATTAAATTACATAGTGATTACTATGTCAATTATGTGACGTTAAATTACTAGCATGATGATATGTACCGGAAAGCGCAATATAAAGTGCCCTCGAAAATCAAAACAGGGTCCCAAAAAGGCGACGAACAAAAGGCCATCCCATATATTACCATAGGGATGGTTCTACGTTCACAACATGTTCATGCAACATGTCCACCGGCACCTAGCGACACCACTATTAAATTGAGCAGTAGATTTTATACATTTAAATAATTATTGCAAAGATGTGTATCGCTCGTGACTCTTCCTATGTCACAAGAAGTGTTATATTTTTATATTTGTGTATCGACTTCATTTTACAAATTTTAACTTGCACCATATGCAAAAACCATATCTGAAAGTACGTACTTTCAGTTGAATAATTAAAATAATTTGATATGAAACACACTTGATGACACAGCAGTCAGTCTCTTAAACTTTTCGTAACGGTCAAAGCTTATTACGGCTAGGGAAAGTTCATCGAAGTTAGTTCTAAAGCTCACCTTTAGATCATCAGTAAAACAAAAGTTTTAATATTTTACTTGGGTTTCCGTGTTGACGAAAATATCAAAGAGTTATGTAAACAGGTCAGAAAACAGAGCTAAAATGTTGACTGTTTTAAAATTTTATGCTTTGTGTGCTTAGTAAGTGATATTATATCTGCGTTGGAACTCTTTTATATTACCCTGAACGAAACGCAAAGTAAAAAAAAAAAGTAGTTATTATTTTTTTGGTTATTTAAACGGTGAAAAAGGGATTAAAATTAATTTGTCAAGCACCTATATGTACACTACATAGTCAGTGAGGGCCGAAAGTGGAAAATAAATAACATTTTGGGTTTAACGTGAGACAACCATTGAGATGGGGGAAAATAAAAAATTATTTATTGCATTAGATATAAGGTGTTTCAAAAGTTCAAGTTGACGTTCAAAATGAAGTTCAAAACTAAAAGTTGAAAATAAACTTTGCAAGCATACCGCAATATTAAAATGGACATGAATACAAATATACTATATTACCTATAATATATTATATCAAAGTATTAATAAATTCATAAAATAATATTACCAAGCAACAAAATTACACTGAATACAATAGACATTACAAATGATATGTAGTAACAAATGACGTAATAATAAATGAATATAATTATCTCTTAAAATAATTTAACATATTCACACTATGCCAGAAAAACTGAAAATCATTAAAACTTTTAAATAAAATTAAATGGAAATTAGGGGAAAAATAATTACCCTCTCATAGAGGATCGACGAAATTCCAAGCAAAAAGGCCTAAAGGGTTATCTTCGGCTTTTCTTCTAAATTCTAAGTAGTCTTTTGTTAGCTTAAACTGTTAAGCAAAGTTAGACTTTTTCATTTGATATAACTACCATTAATTAGGTAGCTTATGGCTGAGTCGTATATTATTTGTTACTGTTCGAAATAAAAATCAATTTTTTTACTTTAGTTTTCAATACAATGAATACTTAAATTTCTTTAAATGAGCTTAAAAGGATAACCTTTTTAATAAATACAGTAGCAAAATATCTACACTTTGTATTAAAGTAATGACAATATATTCCGGATAATAGGCGTAGCAACACTGAGTCAAATCTTATGGGTATTTTTTACTACTTTCTATATATGTAAAAAATTTCGCATGTTACATAGAAACCTACAAAACACAAATATCAAAGAGAATTGCTAGCACACTGTTCAACTCCAAGCAAAAACCATGTTAAAAGGCCGCCCCTAAAATAAAATACGGCTAGCTCTCTGAAATAATCCAAATATCTAAAGAATTCTATCAAGGCTACATTAAAGTTCAATATGGCGTACCCCGCTTCAACACAGTATAGCACAGAAGTAAATGTACTAAGTCACAAAAATGAAGTACTCAAATTTTGTTTCTCCAGTTACGAAATCACTATTTCAATAATCTAGTAGCTGACCAGGTGAACTTTGTATCAATGTAACTTAACATAGACAATAGATTCATCCTATTGTCTATGGATTAGTGTACAGATACAAAATTTGTCTGCCACTACCGCCATCTACCAAAAGTTAACCTACAGATTTTCCACACCAAATAATTAAATTAAATTATTAATTTTTCTTTAGGATTTTCCCTATTTTTTATATTCTAATACGACCCCTGAATGAAATCTAACAAAACACAATAAAAATGGTTAAATTGGATAAACCTTTTTTTGAGTTTTAGCTAGACTCACAAACAGCTATATATAATTATATATATCACCTCATCTAAATAATCTGTTAATCTATTAATTATCTATAAAATTATTTATTGCATTCGTAGGAAGTAATGACAGTTTTATTATTTAGCATGCCAGTTAGACTATTTTCGATACTAAATTAACAATTTTCAGTTGTATATTTTTAAACCACCCCAATCAAACCAAATAAAAATTAATAAAAAATATTTAAATTGGTCAAGATCATCAATATATTTTTATTTATAAGAAGATGAAAGAAAAATAAGACTCAAAGTATTTATATGTATATAAAGCACAAGAAAGTAAGGAGAAATATGTTATATCCTCACAAATACGCGCCATTTTGTAAAAAAGAAAATACCGTTCAATATTCAATAAATGGTTTTTGTTTTAAACTGATTTCAGTTAAATATAAAAATAACTATATGATATTAATATACATATAGAATGTATATCTGTATGTGCGGGATTAAGTGCGTGTGTATTTGACCCTTTATGATTAACATAACACCTCTATGCTGACCAAACCTGTATTGGTAAGGAAAGAGGTTTTATTAACATCCACTACTAACGGCCATAAGTGCCTTCCAAAATACGAAGGACCTCAAGCCTACAAATTGCGAACCGTACAATATTGTAATTCAATGACAAGAATTTATTCCTTTTCTTTTAAAAGAATATAATATAATATTTCTTAGACTCACACCTATTATCGATACCAAATTAGGTTTCATTATGAACTTGTGTTATGGATACTAGATAAGGGAGAAATATATAAAGTAATACGAATATAAATACACTAAATAAATATACAAAGCATCAATGAATCGTGAATAAAATATTTATACTCATTATACAAATATCTGCCCCTAGCGGGATTCAAAATGGGTCTGGCTAAGATACATACATACATGGGTACTGACCGCTCAACCAGATGGCCGTCGTAGAAACGTTTCGATTCGTATAAATGTTAAACTATGGAAAGTGAAACAACCAATCCAATAATTAAGCGGGTAGCTATCGATATGATAAATCACCACAAAACTATGTCATTGACCTAAATTCAAAACGGATTTTACCTGCATCAGCATTGTGCGTCCTCACTAAACACACCGTCCTAGTTATGTCAATTAACTTTAATGTTAACAAAGCCACTATGCTTGGAATGTCCGCAATAACAAAACAAATTGTAATCGTTTCAGAATCATTAAAATTTATTAAAATCCTTCCTCTTATGTCAGACAAATATCTATCTTCGAGTGAGTACGTCGTACGTCGATTATTTATTATTAAAGTTTTACATCTCAAATTCCACTTGGTTTTAAAAAAAATGGTATTAATAAGTAATGATTATTTTAATAATTAAAATATTAAATACGCATATAGGCAGTTGATGATGACTCTGAATAATTCACACAGTTTGTCAGTAATAAATTAGGTAACAGTGACTGAGCACAAAATATTATATGTTGGAGAAATCGTTAATTATATCGCGTTCATCTCGCGGCCAAGGAAATGCATTGTCATAGAAAATGTATTTATGAGTCTTGAATCGAAGGTTTCTTAATATTATATTGAATTTACTTTTTCAAAATACAGTAGGAAGATAGAGTAAGCGATCAGAGGGCTGTGCTCCGAGTTAAAGGATTTGGTCAATTAATATGAACTATATAGTTTTAACTTACTCCAATGATGTGTACAACTTCGATATTTTTATCATTAAAATCTTAAGATTAAAGTTGTTAGACTAATTATTTCTCGTTAGTGGCTATGATTGTCTTGCATTTGATATGCTAAAACAAAGAAATGCATAATATATTTACAGAAATAATAATATCATATTCAAGTTGCCATGCGTATTATTAAAAATGTTAATAGGAGCAATGCATAAAATAAAATAGATTTACTGTATCATCTGGTCACCTTCGATATCAGTTTCTTAATAACTGTTTTAATTATTAAAAACCTAATTGGTTGCTGATTAAACATGATAATAACTAATGTTTTGTATTCTTTTGATTAGACATAAATCGCAAATTTAAATTTGTCATTTGACAGGGGACGTAATAACATCCTTTGCAATATATGTCACTCGGATAAATATCTATAAGAAATCATCAATAAATACTTCTTCTATACTGAATGACAATAATTTTATTTTATATAAAATAATATATCCTCGAATCTATCAAATAATTTCGAAAATAACTTCATTCGAAATAAATAGTAGTACAATACCAATGGCTTGTGATCATCTTCAACAGTCTATATACATAACCTTATATTAAAATCCACCCTACATGATAGAAATACTTGAGGAATTTATGACTTAACCATAACCAACGTAGGTTGGCCTAGTGACGAATTCTGATTGACCCATCCGGAACAAAGATTAAAATCCAAACCACAGCACGTAAATCACTAAGTCAACGGATTTCTCAGGTCTGGTTTTATGCCAGAGTATTATTTCGGTGTAATTTAGTAAAAAATGTTGTAATGTAGTCCACATGGTGTTTGATGGATCGTTCCCGAATAGCGACATTTTCTTACACGCCTCCTAATCTTACCTTTTTCCCGTTTCGGTGAGTGATTGTTCTTTTTGATGACAATCCTTTCTGTCCCCTTTTGTGAATAGTATCTGGTATTGGACATTTGGTCAACCTTGTGTTTGATTAATGTTATTAAGATATCAATGTTACACTAAAATGAATTTTCTTGACGTACCAAATCCTTTCTTCGTAGGGGGATTATAATATTCTGTCTTTTTAGTATATGAACATTGTTTTTTTTTAATTGAAAACATACACATATACACGTAACAAACACAGGTCTTACCACTCGAATCTAAGATTGATAAGATTGTCTTAGAATCTAAGACTGCATAGATTACATAAGGTTTGGTATCTAACTAAACAGTTGACTAAATTCATAAATATTATCGAAAATATGCTTTGACAGTGTTACCAACTGATCGAATAATTTATTATTCGACCACATCGTCCGAGCAATCAAAAACTGTCAAATGTGATCTATCAAAAACCTATCAGCGCAGTGATTTACGTCTTGTAAGTTTTTAAGTTATTTCTTATTAATTTACTTAACCCATGATCCTTGTTTGTTAACAAGTGGCTCGTGCCCTTTGTCATTTATAGTCAGTATTTCTGCCATTTGTTTTATAGCTTTATTTAGGCGGATCATTATTTCATTGCCTGTGTATAACACAAACAAGAAACAACCAAAAGATCCAAGATTTGTATTCACCGGTTGAATGTTGTTTACTGACATATAATTTACAGTATGGTACTTATTTAATTTTGTTGTGAAAACGAGCTACGAAATGTGGGCATTTACTAGAAATACCAGTGCCGGTCAGTGTTATGAAATTTTTATTGCCTAAGTGCATTCTCTGTAATGGCTACCTGCATTTTCCTAATTTGACATGTGGCATTTAGTAAGCAAAGTTACCCTGGTGAAGAATATTAGATTTTATTAACAGTGAATAAGGTTGCAATTTCCCCAGTAAGACATTTGTGGGTACTTGAAGTCGTTGCATTTTGAGTAATTTTCAAACTGCTTCATTTGCAATTCTTTTTTTTGTCCTAATATTAACATAGAACAAAATATTCTCCTAGAAGACATGCAAATCCCTCAAAGAGAAAAAATATTAACCTGAAAGTTATCTATTACATATCAGCATAATAGATTTTCTAATATTTGTGAGTTTTAAAGGCAAATGAAGTATGATTAAAGTGGATTCGCTTATGAATATTGAAACTTTAAATATCATAAATATGACATGAGACTTAACATTTTACTATTTTTTTTATTTATGAACAAGCTTTATGTTTTAGTAAGGAAGAATATAGTCGTTTTTTGTCATTCAAAATGATTTATTAGTGGGATAGAAACCTACCTTAAACCTAAATAAAAAACTTTTATATAAGCTCTCTATAAATAAGCATATCAACTTTTTAGTATAATTTTTTTTAATTTTTTTTATAGGTTTTAATTATAGAATATAATAGAAAGAATACAAATATACAATATTAGTAATAAAAATGCTTTAGGAACCAGTATCGTTTGCTCCATTTTGTCCCAATGAAACTAACTTCATAGTTGACTTTAGGTTTGTATTTCAAATTATTTCCGAAATTTTGGATATGTTAGATGGATATCGACTTCTCAGATTTCAGAATATGTTAGGTAACAACATTTCGAATCGCGACCTAAATTGTCAATGAAGTCTTTCCTTGAACTTAAATTGGAATTAATGTTCGAATGTTGTAGTGTTACTGGCCTATTTAATGTGTCTATATATACAATGACAGAACTTTTGTGTATACGATTGTAAAGGTTTGTTTGATGTAAATAATTTTAAGTTACTAATGATAAACTAGTCATTTCATTCACCAGAAGAAATTCAAAAATTAGCTTGAGATTGGAGTGGTATATCTTTTTATCAACGAGTGAATATCCAAGTGAATTATTTTCGTGGAGGAGCACCCTTTGTGAAACCAAGTTTCATAATTTGCAAGGTAACTTGTTAGTTCTTTCCAAAACCCACTTAATAAATAATCGATAAGAATTTAAGTTTTATTATAATGAGATGATGATATTGATTTGTCTAGTCCAACAATAATTAGTATTACTACAATTACAAGGAATGTTTCTTTAACATGTTTAAAATATAAATAAAAAAAGTGACAATGACATTCAATTAATTAAGATTCAAGTAACTGAATATAGCAAGTAATTTAAACATAACAACGTTTATAGTGTATATTAATTACATGGAACCTGTCTGAAAGATGTGGGCGCTGTAATAGTTTTTATAATATATATGTACAAACACGTAACATCAACCTCATTATATTTATATATTTACTTTGAAATGAGCAAGCATATAATAGTAGCGTATGCTTGTTGTCTCATTATGGATAATGACACTTAAGAATGTAACTTTCTTTCACAACTCCACTCATATATTTTATTTAACTTTTTCAAGGTATTCGCCGCTCCGTATATAATATCACCCAGCAATCAATGCCATAGCAACATTATACGATAACGCAACTTTAGATTTTTCAGTTCCAAATGCAATGCAACAAAAGGTAATGAAGCGCGGCACGACGATGCGGTTATTTAAACCGACTCCTGTTAACCCACACTTATCATTACCATTCACTGCATTGGCTATGCGAATACTTGATTCCGTGACGTCATATTTTTGTAACGGTGAAATGTTAAATGTGTGAATTAGGTGGATCTCATCCTGGCATGCACCTCACTCGGTACCCCTGGTAACAAATTAAAATCTATCCGATATTCAATTGTTTTCCGACAAGTATAAATATGGATACGTTTCGAAGAGAGATGATGGCGGACCAGGTGACCAGACAGAAACCAGGTGGGTAGCGGAGTTACTGAGCATTTCCCAAGAGTTCCACATTTACCCGTAGTTTAGACATCGGGCAGGTCCATATGTTGATGTTTCCTCGCAAAAAGGGTCAGTGTCAAGTTTAAGCCAGTCAAACGTCAGTCTTTTAAGTAGCATATTATTATATTTGATATTACCTATAAAATCTAGGTTAATTGGCATTAATATTAATAATGATCTTCCATCAATAGTTCAAAAGGCGGATGCTTGCTCATCATCATTACTCATTTAATATTCAGAACAGCAAACATCATTTATAACTGTCTGTGTGAAGCAATCTGCTTCTTCATTCATCATGCGAATAGCTAATAGTAGCTAAACACTTAGCAATCAATGTCAAAGGACATACTTTATAATATTTATGAAATGTATCTAAGTTTTTGGAAAAATTAGTTTTTGGCGAGTTCTATATTTGCCTACTTCAGGAGTATCATGGAGTACGCATCGTATTTAATGCACACACTCAGCTTGAGAGACTATAGCGTTGATTCACAAGAAGTTTTTTGTATCTACCGTCTTAAAATGCATGAGTTAAGTTATGAAGATAAGCTTGCTGCTTTCTGTTTTCACTCACTTGAGAACAGTTGGATAGTTTCTGATATGAAATTTTATATGACGTGGTGAATACGGCGTTAGATGGCTCTTAGTAGCGCATCGGTATGTCCACTTCTAACGTGTGTACTAGATGCCAGATTAGCGTTTTTTGTCAATTTTCCATCGCCACTTCTATTTACTTCAAAACGATGGTACTATTGGCAATTTTAGGTGATACAAAGTTCAGCAAGATAAAAAGTCAAGGTTTGTAATTAAAAATTAATAGATGAAATGTGTGTATAAATTAGATTATTATTTTCTTATGTTTGATATTTTGAAGACACGATTATTTTGCGAGATTTGTATTAAAAATAATTTGGTGAACCGCTGAAAAATATTTATTTGCATAATTTTCGAATGACGGCGCCATAATTAATAAGTCTTGTTGTACTGTGTTCGTTTTTCTCAAAACAAGACTTGAAATAAAAACATTACCACTCATGGCTCGATAATAAATTATTCTATGGTAATCTACATTTCTTAAATATTCCAAATTATTAATAAAATTTTTCTTTACTCGAAGATAAAAATGCGAGTGTTAATACTTTTTGAACTAGTTAAGTCTTTGAGAAGACACGGACCTTTCATTTTAATATTACGGAAATTAGGGTAGAAAATTAGATTGCTTCATTAACTTTATAAATACCGGGCTTATTTATTATGCATAATATAATTAAAAAGATTGTAGGGAAAGTCACCTATTCAATAGGTAATTAAAAATAACACATATTTAAAAAAAACTGTAATCCTGCGTTACGATCGATTTGGTTTGCATTATGAAAACACAGCAACTTTTGCGATGGTTGATTCCGGATGGGTCAAAACGGTTAATTTAATTAAACAAAATGGTTTATACGAGCTCCTTCTCACTTAAAAATGTGCATTAAGTAAATGGAGACCAAATAAGTAAACGGTTGTTACTGCAACTGCTTTACTGAGAAGTATATTTGTCACTCTTTCAATATTAATATCAAAGACACCGGTGCCAATAACCAAAAGCCGTCTGGTTGAGTGGTCAGTACCCCTCTCTACTTAAAAGTTCCGGGTTCGAATACCGGTATGGGCAGATAACCGTATGATGAGTACGAGTATTTGTTCAGGAGTAATGGGTGTTTGTAAGTTTATTTTGTTTATTTCTGATATTTATATACACATAACTATCTATTTGGGATAGATAATAGGTGTGAGTGTGATAAATATTATTATTTATTTTATTTATTTGTCACTAAAGAATATAGTATTGTTCTAAAAATTTAAAAGAAATTTTTTACAGATTATATTTATGTAGTCGTATAATTTGACATACAATTATTGTGACAGAGATATAAATCACATATATATATAGGTTACAAAGTTTTTAGCAAGGATATTGTATATTTTAAAAATTAGTAATAAAAAGGTTTGTTTAAACATGAATCTGCAATCCAATATAGCGGAATACCAGTTAAGTGAAATAGAAGAAAAAATAAAAAATAAAATGTATAATTTAAATGAATATAATATACAAATATTAATACCATATATATCAATATTTTATAGTAATCTAAAATTTATCACTCAAAATTTACACGATCGAATCTATTTCAATTATATAATTTATCAGGGTGACTAATTATTAAAATAAAAGAGACATATCATCGTTAGAGGTGTCTCGCAAATCTACTGTCTTAGGCACACGACAAGCACATCACTGATAACTTTAACGGCATTGCGTATCTTCGCCACGATATCTTTTACTGCTCCAAAGCGCAATATTTTACGGTTTATTTACTGCGGACAATAAATTTACTTTTATGACTATCTTATTTTCACAAGAATACAATCGGTTTGTTCATAGTGACCCGATTTAATATACAAAATTGTTCTTAAAAAAATAGGCGTAGATACAAATTGGATACTGATGCTACAGGTACGGAATTATTGTAACATAATATCTGTAATGGAATAAAGTGGGATATATATCCCACTGCTGGGCATAGCTTATTGCATCGTAGAAGCAGTGAGCCATAATAGCGCCACTTAGACCTAAGGTTAAATCAGTCTAAGTAACAATCGAGACCAATCGCTTATCGTGGCTTCCAAACCACTACGCTTGTTAACTCCGTACAATGGTATATTGCGAATTAAAGCGCTTGTCTGTTGTAGGATAAGAGGCTTGTATCATATACTGTCGGCATGTCAGGTTACTTGTAATAGCGATTATTTAAAAATCAAAACAAAATTTGGGTAAAGTGAGGTAACTCCGAACTGCGGGGTAACTTTGAGTGAAACCAAAAGATGATAATCGGCCCGTACTCAGTGCTTAGTATTCTCACGGACATAACTCAGAACAAGAAAGTATCAACTAAGTTTTTTTAAAATGATTTGGAAGTCCTTGTTGCCAGTACAATACAATAATAAAATATTTGAATGAGTAGACCGTATACTAATTTAAGAAGAACATGGGAGGTAATAGAAGCAAGTTCTCCGGGCGTAAATCCTGGCCTTTAACAAAGTATGAAATAAACAATACCTTTGTATAAGTTTCTGTTATTTTATTATCTTTTTGAATTTTTGAAAAGCCATCGGCGGGCTGGTAAAAGACTTTAAACCTTATTTATAATTGGTAACTAAACACATTTTAGTTACAATTTTGTTAAATCATATTTTGACACTAATTTATAACGTCAATAACAAAGACTTTGACAGATTGATGTATTTGGAGGTTTTTGAGGTACATCCGAATACATTTTAATGTGAATTCACACTAGAAATAGCAATGCCCTGAACTTTAATAAAAATCCATTTGAAGTTGGAATTATACTTTGGGATCAGAATTCATAAAAACAATGAAAACAAAAATTTGCATTTTATTGGAATACACTAGAATCTGCATAACAAACGACTCATCAATCGATCCCTAAAACCAACCAAAATCTAAATTGAGTGGAATCATGAATAGAATTAAGGGAGTAATTTTAATTGCAAGGAGTGAAAAGAAAGTAAATTATTATGGTCAATAGTACTAACAAGTAAGTAAGTCACGTAACATTACTTAAAGATTAAATAATAATACTTTACTTTTAAGATTACTCTATACTAAATGAGTTACATGACTGAGTATGGCTACATCAGCTTTACCATAGAGAAAATTTTAGAAGAACATAGCCTCTAACGTTAAACTTTCAAAAATACTTTTAATTTTGTCAAATATAACAATAATAATATGATTTGTCTTTGAGTTAAAGAGAAAAAATACTGTCTATTATTAATTATTAATATAATTCAAACTGCCTACCAACCCACTCACAATAATTTAAAAAACAAATGTCAAATGACGTCTGGCCCAATATAAGTATGCAAGCAAACTTTGAGTTGTTTTCGTAAGAACAATTTATGAATAGTAATTTAAAAAATTTAATAATGAATGCAAGCGTAAATTTAATAACTTACGCTTGTTTCTGAAGACTCTTGAACATTGCTAAGTTTTATATTGCTAGTTCACATCTTATTTCTGGTTCTAAAAGTACAGTCTACTGTACGGACCACTATTTATATAGTGCCGCTTTATAAGCACGCCTTCTTCAGTATGTAATCTCGCTTATCAACGGACGGGCTATTTGCGTAGTGATATTTGACTTTATTGCTCCCTTGAATACGCGTGAAGCGGCGCTTCGTGGACCCTAGGCTTACTTGTCATCTCTACCTAAAAGAGAAGAAATTTTGAAAAGGAAGAACTCAAGGAGAAATTTGTTGTTTATCCCAACAACATACGTGACATAATCTAAGCTATTAAATCAAAAGTTGTTGAACTAATCAACGCGGCCAACAATCTGCCAGCAGAAACTTCTTGGGCACAATTCTAACATTATTTTATGCAAATTTGGTTTCTGCGCAAATAATTCCTTCAACGAGATTTTGTCTTGCATTTATACAGCCTTATTTAATAGGTACAAATTTATTGGAGTAAATCTATTAAAAATTTAAAGTTTTTTTAACTTGTTAGAGAAGTACACATTATTTCAACAACTACATTTGTCATCCTGATGTGAGAATATTAACATATACTTTTTGGTAAATTTTATAGTTTTTATGTAGATTTTTTAAAACTTCTTATTGAGGGATGAGATTTAAATCGAATTATTTTTGGTAATTCTCAATTGTTTTTCTAAACACACAACAAAGAATTAAACAATGACTAAGTAGATTTTATCAACAATGTTTAAATCATTTGTCAAGCACATCTACCTGGCAAGATTCATTGTGAATGAAACATTAATTATTAAGACAAATAAAAAATAAAAAAACTTTTATCTCGCACGAAAAATCGTTTTGATATGGCGTGCATCGAGTGTTTCAAACAATACAGGAATTAAGTTGAACCACATTAAATCGAACCAATTTACTAAATGGAAATAATCATATCGAATTCATATCATATCAGTGGCATTTACATAAAGTGGTTTTTCAATGGAATTTCGCGATTCTTTACATAAGTGGATAAATGCATTGTTTGTATTATTTGATGCCACAACTCAAGACTGTTTAAGATGAAATAATTATCCTTCCTTTTATATTAAGAAACTTTGTTATTGAATCAAACATAACACGACGACAATAATATAGTATACCGTGATCAAATAAATAAACACGCACCATGGTCACCATGGTTACTGACATGAATCGTAGCACAGTGTTGTCTGACGACGAAATCGCATAGCTCTGCTACAAGACGTCGACGAAAGTGAATTTTTTCTACATATTCGAGATAATTAAAGAAATAATTATTCTTACTTTAGTGTTATTGAGTAATTTTGTTAATTAATTAAACATAAGACGAGAACAACCTCCGCATACACACAGTGTGATTAAATAATTATGTATCTACTAATTGTTATTTTAACTGTCCTGTCTCGTAGCATTGCTTAGTTGGATGAAAAATATTCGTAGCTCTGCTACGAGACGTAGCAGCAGACGAAATTTTTGATATCACATCACTTTTTAATATCTTGAAACAACTTACCTAATAGTTTGTTTATTAATATGGAATCCTGTGAACAAACAACTAAAATAAAAAGCAGTTAAATCAAGAAAAATTATAAATATAAAGAAAATAAATAAAGTTAACGTGAAGTAATATTCGTAAATAGATCCAGATTACTTTTGCTTTGAGTATAGCTCTTATTCCCACGAAACAGGTTTTGAAATAGAATTGCATATACAACAGTATAAATATAAAGGTAATAATCGTATCGCAAAGTGATAGTACAGCAATTTACATATTTTTTCTGTATGTGTAATGTTCAATATTGCACGTGCCAGGTGTAATACATAACCAATATTTTAGTTAGAACAATTTCGAATACTTTGAACCGCATTCACAGTGTCAACGATGATCGGAGTAATCACAGTATATTTTTTCACTTATTTTGTGACATTATTGTGTTTTATGTACATAGATATATGTATCATCTTTAAATGAAAGTAAACACAGTACTGACGTTTGGAAGGTAGTAGCTCAGTGATTGAGGCTTATTGCACCGTAGTCCCATAAAGACATTTTTTATTTAATTTTCATAAATACATCTAAGCTGCCTCCTACTTACCTGCCGCCTACATGCAATGGAATTTTTTTATATCTGTACCCATGTTGTACCAAATAAGGTTCTGGAAGCAATGTAGGATTGAAATACATAATCATTGATAGTTTATATACGTCCTACTGTTCGGTTTAAGCCTTCCTATATGAGAGAAACACATGAGGATTTTAGTCACCACACGCTGACCCAATGCGGGGTGGTTGAGTAAAAGCGGTTGCCATGACAACTTGGACAAACGGCATTACATGCCCTTCTGAACAACTAAAAATGCAGGTATATATATTGTACACAAAAATCAGTAAAGGATTTAAAGTATATAGTAAAAGAAATGTAAGTATACATTAAATTAATAATGGACGTAGTAGTTTTACAGTTTTATTAAAAATAGTTCTCAGATTTCAATAACTAGCTACTAGAAATATGAAGAGACTATTTACAGTAATGAAATGCTATAAATACCTTTGATTACTTCCTTGCTGAGAGGAAAGTAAAGAATAACGACTAAGAAATGAAGCGGTAACAAGGCATTGGAGAATAGCTTTATAACGACTTCCCAGGGATCACTCGTTAACTCCGTGGCTGAGATAACCTCAACGAATAATAATGATTTTACAATTTCGCATTTATAATAATTTTATAGATATGCAAGAAAACTACATCTTATTATGAAAAACATGCCCTAAAAAAGAAAAAAATAACGCGAACTAAACAGAAAAAAATTAGTGACATTTTACATCCTCAGGGCATACATTTAGTTCAACGTTTACATCCTTAAGTTTACAAAATATAAATATAGACATTTTGAAAATGAAATATATATATATGCTGCATTCAAACAATAGTTATGGGTGCAACATATTTATCAATAAATGCAATATAACTTTCTAAACAAATTCTAAATATGTGTGCCTACAAGTATTTCTTTCAGTAGATGTAATTATGAGTTAGTAGAAACCAATTCAGAAGTTTGTGCCTATCAAGGATAACCGCACCAACCTAATAAGTATTAAAAAACTTGATGCTATAAACGATATAGGAACTCAATCAGAAACTTTTTTACACCATCTGCTTCGTTTACATCAACAAAATAAACTTTCACAAGACAATGTGAACGTTGAATATAAATCATAGTGCTTATTGTTATATCATACATACCATTTGAAATACATTTATTATATAAAGATTAATACCTTCGGATATTGCTTTAGTTTTAAATGTTTCAAATGCGTACGCTCTAACAGTCAGAGCTGTAGCACGTCAATAACGATAATCTGAATACAGTGACAGTCACTTGTAAAGAGGAATAATATATATATATTGTACACCAGCAATTCCAAGAACAAAAAAATTGTCATTCAATAATTGTGTAAAAAATGGCATGCGGGAGAAAAAAAGGGTATAAGTACAAATATGGTATAAAGGAAAGAGACAACCCGATATCACTCGGGGTACACGTCACGTGCCGCCTGTCCATTGGCTAAATTTGGGAGCTGTGGTTTTTCCGTTTTGGTTGATCAGATAATGACACATTTTTGAGTGTCCTGGACATATCTTATGATTTAAATCGTTGGTTTCTAGGAATATTACATTTAATACAATGCGTTCGTGGCAGAAAATTATAGTATATATAATGCTCTTTAAGTTAAGATTACAGACTAAATAAAAAAAAATGGTCATGTTTTAATAAATAAAATGTAAAATAACTTACTCGAGTAAGAATAGAATTAAGATTATTCTGCCTAATTTCTATTAGACAATTTCATTCTGAAAATAACATTCCATTTTAGAAACATTGTAAGCTAGCGAAAATGTCAGTCCCTCACCAACGTGGCTCAGTTACTATTGTTCCGATTCAAGTGTCAATTAAATCTAGAGACGACACCCACATAAGTAAGGATAATTACCCTATTTGATACAGTCACAATCACTACCGCAACTAGTAAACCATGGTTTAGTGTTGTATTAGGATTGTGTCGATAAAAGTTCATTAATTGATTTTAAACATACAATATAAAATGGTTGTAAATCCAATATTTTCGAAAAGAAACAAATTGGTAATTAAAATATTTAGAAAAAATCTGTTGCGAATTGACTAGAAATGCCACTGCTTAAACTTTAGAAGTAGCTTTACAGGTATTCACAAGAGTTTATATAATGTGTCAAATATAGATACTTATTTGACACAGTTTTACATAAAATACTACTTGGCGCCGACCTCTAATGTGGCGGCTATAGTAAAACTTTTATTTTGCTAGTCTGAGAAAACAACAAGCCCTAAAGTTGAATAATACGTTTTCTTCTCTCCAAGCTCTACAATATGCGTTGCAGAGTTGTTGTATGCGTAAGATAGTGACAAATACAACAAATGATCTCGTACTTTACATTCCTATCGATATAATATACATGTAGGTACACATAATTACCTATTCCCCGCAACGTATTCAAAATAAATTGCCACTATCAAAACTGGTAATTTATATATTCTGATTGCTACGGTTTCCTAAGTCACAGATTATGCGGCTGCTATAACTGTTGGCAAGCGTCATTCAAATAAAACGATCAACATAATTCAAAGTATTTTTTTGTTTAATATTTATAAAAAAACTATTTTACTATTATTCTGAGTAAAAATTGTTTATAAATTGGAAATAAAAAGAAATTGTTATAAAATTTTGCTTCAACTTATTTCATTTGTAATATTTTTTTATAGATTATAGATGTAATATACTGATGAAAACTGTTATAATTATTGTTTGAGTGATATTGATATGATTATTTATCTCAAATTTCATTTGAAGGGAACTTTACCGATTCCATATGAATAGGAAATGTTGACGTCAAATGAAATTTTTTATCTCGTTTCTCCATTTTTTTTAAGTTGACATTTTTCACATATTTATATAACATATATATAATAACATATTTC
This sequence comes from Acentria ephemerella, assembly GCA_943193645.1. Lineage (NCBI taxonomy): Eukaryota > Metazoa > Arthropoda > Insecta > Lepidoptera > Crambidae > Acentria > Acentria ephemerella. The sequence goes on from OW971893.1 coordinate 4,861,485, forward strand.
CAAATTGGAAAGCGCTAAGCTTCTTCTTTCTTAAAATATGAACGAGACATCAAAACTTAATAGCGGTCCTAAGATTTTTTTATACCAAGGTGGCAATAAGGCACACTACCCTCTGATAGTGAGCAGTTTCCGTAGCCTATAGACGCTTGCAATATTGGGGAATAACTCGTGCGTTTATAACCATATAAAAAAACACTTTCATATCCCTTTATGAAAATATTTTTCCGTAACATAAATTCCGTAACACTTGGTTAACAATAATTAAATCTAACATAATTTTTTATATCTATATTATGGAATTATAAGTTCGATTATCAAGTAAATGACCCATAGTCAACTACGCACTTGAGATATAGTTAATATTTGAAGATTAATTCGAAATATTTAAAGATTAATGAAATAAATTTACTGTTTAAGGTAATAGTGGATATACACTATTACATTTAGTCGTACAGCTTATTCTGCAATACCTTGGTGACGGTTGACATGCGTCTTAAAGTACCTGTACATAAATGAGTCCAATCTATTCCCCAAAATCCGATAAAATCGGAGTATTTTAGTAATGTATCAACAGTAGAATATGTTTCAGTAAATTTACAATATTGATCTAGCACTTTGTTATCATAGAACAGCGTTTTAATGGGTGCACCACAAGCAAGAAGTCCATAAATGAAACTGATTTTTTCCGGATAGGCCGCAAAAAAAGGTTGTTAGTATTATTATAGGGAAAAAGAAAAATCACTTGCTTGCTCCCAGAATGTCACCGCACTTTTAATGTCAAGTTTTTTATTTATTTTACAAATGCCTTACAGAATGTAAAAAAGGAGATAATCCACCGTGGATCATCTGTTATTTTGACATGTTATAACATAAAAAAGCTTTTTCTTTTTTCGTTCATATCAATGACACTTCGTTGGCGTGAAAATTTTCATAGTGCAGATGTGACTTCACAATGATATCTGAACCGGATTTAGAACTTTATGACTAACGTAACTACTGCCTAAATCGAGCGAACTGAATAAGATTTTTATTTATTGGGTCTACCAGAGTCGCAGCTCTTTTCACATGATTTCATATTCTAGCGCTATCTCAAAAAATGCAATTTAAAGAGTCCTTGTAGATAAGTACTAAAGAGTTTGCCTCTGATTGGTGTCGCATATTAAATTAATGTTGTTATTTATATTGTCCGTTTAAAATAAATGCAAGTCATTCATATCACAAACATAGTTTGAAAAAATCCTTTTAAAGTAATATTACTGTTATTGGTTTCATAAATAACATATTCCTAAAAAAAATATTATATTTTCTATTCGTTGACATCATACTGGTGCATAGTTATAGAGGAACCGTTATATAGGAATCAGGTTGAATTATCATTTATACGATCAATGTAACTATATCCCCGATGTTCACAATATGGTAAAAACATGAATTGTGCTTGGTGTTTCACCATAGTAGTTGGCCGATATTAATACGCTATGGTAATAACTTAGGACCTCCTTTGTTCAGAGAGGACTTCACTTACGATTGATGGCATTGGCAATATCAACTAAGCAATGCTCACTGGATCAAGCATGTCATCCAAATAAGAATAATAAGAAAAAAAGCATTGCAATATAATTTCTAGTATTAAACTTAGGGAATTTTCCTTTTCTAGTATATTTATAAAGTTTATTATGATATTATCACAGATAAGCAGATACATATCAGTGATTTAAGTTAGTGCATTATAATTAGTTACAATAAAGACGGATACCAAAGTTTAATATATTTGAAATCGATAATTAGTCGATAAGTGCAATCTCTTTATTTCTTTTGAAAAGCCTGTTGCTGTGCATCTACAGATATATGTCAAGTCTCAAACGAGGAAAGGCACAAAAGCCGCAATATAAAAGTATTCAATAACAAATTTTGGCAGTTCGAAGTGAAATTTTCAAAAGAATTCCCACTGTGCATTTCGCCCTTTTACATCCGCAATCTAACTAGCGAATTCGACGTAATGAGTCCCCGGATAAACTCCTCAGAGTTCCTTGGGCCGGAGTAGACCCGAGCTAAATCAACTGCTCCTTTGAGACCTATCTCATTATAAATCATTAGGTTCACCACACTTGGTAGATCGTATGGTCAGCCTCGCACGCTTTCAGAGACCTTTATTTTAATATGAACAAATAATGACTTAAAGACACTGTAAAAGCCTTATAAAAAGAAAATGTTGATTCAGAATAATACTACAATTTGGAGAGTATTTATATCCATTTTCGAAAGTTCAGATAAGTAAGACTGTTATTGGAATCTTATCAGGTAAAATGCTGTTTTAAATATGTTTATTTTGATGTTAATTTACTCTAAATATATAGAAAATTTTATTATAATATATATTTCAATATTGAAATATATATTATAATAAATTTCTTCTGCCAAAAAGTTTAACATTTGTTTCTATATGTATTTTACTAAATCGAGATTTAATTTTACAAAGTTACAATAATCATTTTGGACTACTTTTCTTAACATTTTTTATGGTATTACTAAATATAAATAATGGAAGCTTTTATCAAACATACAGATAAATACTAACATTGTACTAAGTATAAATTGTTTGGGGACCAGCGAATCTACGATAAGAAAAAACAAGGTTTTACAATTTAAATAAGTGCTTTTCACAGTGAGAAATGTCCATTACAAATCTGAACTTAAAATAATGGTAAGCAATAGAATCTTGCAAGTATAATCTCTTTTAATATAGAAATAGAGTCTTATTTATTTTATGAAGAAAAACGTATAAAAAAATTGCTACGTAACAAATGAATACTCATTTGTTAAACATTTTGAACCATTAAATTAAAATTTTGTAATGTAATGCAAAAGTGTGTATGAAAATGTTTGTGCCCAATAGTGGTACTTAGCGTCTTTCTTTGAACGTGTATGCCGTATAGAATAGAAATCTATAATATTTCTATCTGCTTTAAAGCCATCTTTACTAACACTAGTAATATTCGTATTATCATACTTAAAGTCGCGAACAAAGCATATAAGCTTAAAAAAGATAATTTTATTATAATTTAAAAGCTTCATATCTTTACAACATATTTAAACGCATGACTGCGACAACAATATCCAGTTAGCTTTTGCACTCAGCAAATTTTCCCCGCGACTTTCGGAACGGATATTAAGCAACAAAATTGCATCGTATATTCATATTCACACAACGTTCGAGATATACTGTATATTACATTTCACCCTCTAACCTAAGACAAAATTTAGCTCCGTGAACTGTCACGATGTAAAACATCAAGAAAATAAAATATCTGCTAAGGAGATAAAATTTTAATGCATTTGTAGCAAATAAGACTACACCTATATTGTTTTATTAGTTTCTATATTTTATAAGTATTAAGATTATTTATAATTAATAAAAATTAATTTATTTAAATTACTTAATGTAATCATTGTTTTAACAAATTTATTTATGCTCAGGAATACCATCAAAATTAAAACAAATTGTATACTGCGCATGAAAAATCACTAAAATCAGTCAAAATTTGGACCCTTGCGTTTTTAGTACAAAACGGCTTTATTCTCCGTCTAATTTCTCGGATTTTTGAAACATATGTCACATAAAGACTGTTGGTCTATGTTAATACATCCAGAATTATGTTTCGAGAGGAGTATTTAATCGATCCGCGACAACGAATATTATCTGTATCATATCATAATGACGTCAAATGGAATATAGTTCTCAGTTTGAATTCATTATTATTTTCTGTACAAGAGAAAGTAATCAAAAACTATATTTGCCACCTTTTCAGCAGACTACAATTAATAATTGTACATTAAAACAAACAATAATCAACATATCAACGTAAAAAAATAACATATTAAACACGTATTTCATTTAATGCTTGGATAAAATTTGCATTTTCATATTGAAAGCTTCCGAGAACCCTCTTTCCATCAATTCTACGCTTCACCATATTACGTTTACCTTACCTAAATACAATGTGACAGATCGGAGGTTCATAATCAGTGATCATAGGACTAGAAAATGATTGTGATTTGTGTAATGGTTTTGTAACCGCTTGGGAAATAATCATTCATGAGTTTCCTTTCCTTCTTCTTGAGTTCCCAATTTGGTTGATTACAGATAGCTTAATTTAATTTAAACATTAAGCTGTTCATCCCAACTTTCATTGGGCTAGCAGTGTGGTGGATTATCAGGCCTGTGATGATTTCATATATTCTAAATTAAATCTTAAAAACCTTTCAAATCAACTAACTACCTCTATCATAAGATAACTAATTAATTTTTCCTACAAATTTTGAAAGGATTTCAGAAAGAACAACAGCTTTCAAAACTTGTCCAATTAATTTTTTCATGAAAAAGATACGCTCGACTTCAAAGGAGCTTTACACCTTACAATGGAATATGAAGTTGGCGTCTCGTCTATAATACTTTATATTCGGGTTCAGCACCCTTTGACACCTTAGTATCATAGAAACTGAACGAAATGAATACTGACAGGTCATTAACTTTGTAATAAGGTGATAATTATGATCTGGGGGATTGTAGGTTGTAATTATTGGGAACAGTTTAATTCTTTTTATAATCACGCTTATAGCATCTGAAACTTATACTGATAGCTAAAGAGATAAGTCCCCATTCTGCTATATGAACGCTTTCTCTACTTGCATTAGTAACCTTAACCACAAGTTACGTTGTAGGAATGCAACGTACCTTAGAAAAGCGGAGATACAAAAATGTGAGGTTTTTGTTTCTAAATGTTAAGGGCAGTCATCCAATTATGACGAAACCATCCTAAAAGATTATACAGCATCAGAGCATAAAAAATGTAGGTAAAGAATGTCGACTCTATATACCTAATGAATAAGGTGTTTTTTTAAAATTTGGCACATAAATAACAAGCACGCCAATCAGACGAAGTTGCGGTTTTTATTAATGTCTATTACACAAAAAATGTGCAAATCCCGTTAGATTAGAAACAGAGATGTAATGTTAGCCAGTGGAGCGATAGGCAATTAATATAAGCCTCATAAATTAAAAGTATCTTCTGAGTAAAGCTGAAACAAATGTGTTATCATACGTCCCCCGGGATATGATAAAATCGGGTTTACAACTGGGATCCTTCAATATGAGGGCGGTCAAGAGAAATTATTTTGGGAAATTTTCCAAACATTCGCTTTTTTGAATTAAAAGGTTCACAATATAAATGAGACTTACAGTATAGAAAATCAATTTCTATATTTTCTCTAAATAGAGAAGGCAATATAATTGAGATATTTATGACTGATATATTTAAAATAGCGAGTGTGCGATTCAATTAAAATATAAAATTCTAAGCTTAGATTATATAGATATGCTAATATTTTAATAAAACTGTAGAATACGCTTAACTGTATAATAATATAACTAAGAAATAATGAGTCAAAGCGATTAAATAGAACACAAAAAGATACATCTATAATAATCCCAATACAATAAAAGACATACGAAAAGTAAAGGCATTTTCAAAAAACCTTAACACATGTCTTTTAAAACTGTATTACACTATAAATGAGTTCTTTTCAGATAAGACTAATAATTAACTCAGCGTGATCAAAGTATAACAACTTCAAATTAATTTTTTTGTATCTCTATTAATTAAGCGTGCTCTCCTAAATTTGCAGAACCTTTGCAGGGAGTCACGTGTTAAATATTCTAGTTTACTCTCTTAACATTTATGTATACATGTGACAAGCAATAATAAATAAATAAAAGAGATTTTTTGAAATTGTAAGGTTGTGTGATAGTAATAATAGTGACTACTTTACCAAATCAGCTATACGATCTAGACACAAGTAAATTGTATGGGAAAAAAATGTGTCTCAATAAAATAGGTAATATTTTATGTCCTTGTCTGCACGATAATCTCCGAAACTATTGAACAAATTTAATACGGTTTTACGGTTAATACCGGAAAAGACCTTGAATGACGCTGATGAAGACCTAAGGTCAAATTGATTTTTTGATCGGCCAGCTTTATGAGATATTGCGTCTCACTAAAGAAAACTATGTTTTTCTTTGACTTTATCACTATTCATTAATGCTGTGTATAAGGAAATTCTTTAATAATATATGTTTCTTTAATTGTTTTTAATTATTTTGTTTTGAATGAATAAAAAGGTTGCTATGGGTAGGTTAATATGATAATATGATTTGATTTAAAATTTAACTAAGGTAAGGGAAATTAACGAAAAACCAAATTAGATGCAGACGAAGTTGGCAACAACTAGTGCATTAAGAAGCCCTGGAATGTTATTTTACCAGTCCAAATAAGATGAAATTAAAGCATCTTATTTCCACATTAAACCAATTGCAAAATAGAGGTCTTACAAGCTTTAGAGAGGATCTTATCGCTCTACCTTCAATTTAATTTATTTCCATTATTAAAGGCCTTACTAATAACTAGTAACTAGTAACAATTGTATAGGTAGGTATACAGAGTTTTGAAACGATATTTCCAATAAAATTATAATTCTAACAAAGCCTGACTGGCGAAGCTATCAAGCGATTAAAGACAAATCACATGTTCTTCTCATAGTACACATAGTACTAGTTTGCCAACAATACTTACTCCACGACTGAGGTTCAACGCACTCTAGTTCAATATAAGTATGTCAAAACGCTAGGTGACACGCAAACATTGATTGCGCTTCGCCGCACAGTATCATGGCACGCTCGCTCGGTTCAAGCCTATTTTTGGTCACACTTCTCACCTAACCAAGCGGTAAACCGGAAAAGTGGTGGGCGTGCGTGGCATTCAACGTTGCTGCCCTTTGGGGAAGTGATGTGGGTAGCTATGCCGTACTCTTGGGCTACTCGGCATTATAGGAAGGCATCGTACCAAAACTACACGGCGCTAGCTCGACAGAAAGGTAGGCGTTTTGTCGAGCTAGCATCCATCTCTCGTTCGTCAAATCTCAGTTACGCCTCCAGCCAGTATTACCTATGTTATCATAAGAGTTTGTGAGTTACGATTAGTTACAAACAAGCTTGATGTATGTTTCTTCTTTAAAAAAAGCAAAATACAATAATCTGCAAATAGCAATAGTTAAATTATTGATTTGTATTAAAACTATAAAAATGCAAATAGACATACTATTTGCAGGTAAACTTATTTCCCTGTTCTGCTTTCAAAAAAGTTCAATGCATTTTAATTTTAGAATAGTCAACTTACTACCTCGCAAATAAAAGCTGAAAGATATTTAGATTTCGTAACGCACAATTTCCTTTCAAAAGAATTCTCACAGATAAATTAAATCTTCCGCTCGCTTCAAATAAATGGAAATTTAAATTGACTAGATTCTTATCCAGAAATAATCGATTAATGATATTGTTTAACTATAAAAGATTATTTATGAAGAAGGTCATCGGAATCGGTTAATCAGTACTCAATATGTAATACAATCAATATGTGAGATATAATATGGGTTGGTAAAAATATTAGTTGCAAAGTTTGTCAGTTACAATAAAATAAAACATACCAACTCTACCTTATAGCGTAAGAAGTATTAATATAGGTATAATAAACTCAAGACCCATGTATTAAATGATAGTCACTTTTGTTCTTGAACTTATACGAGCTGAAGGAGTTGTTCACAACTACGATAAATAACAAATTCCTGAACTATTAACTGTTACAAACACTATTTTATTCTCATATTTTATATTTTGTTTAGTTTTCAAATGTACGTATTCACTTTATTTTTGTTGGTATTTATGAACATACAAAAATTATACAACCGTTAATAATAATTAAATGTTTATTTAAAATCAAAATGTTTAAAATATAGTGCGATACCATAATTCCCTAAATTAGATTAATAACCTGTGTTTTAGGCGTGAAAGTGTTTCTATGCTATTTTAAAAATCAAATAAGGATAAATTAAGTAATCTACTTAAAATCAAAAGTAAAAGTGATGAACTAACAACTGCCTGAGTATTATGACAAATATATTGTAATAATACTCATACTATAATTATATATATTCGTATAATGAGCACATTGAATTTTTTTAGCTAAAAAAAATTAATACACAAATATTTGGTACTCTATATATATATATATCAAACTTTTAATAAATCAGTGTTTTAAATATCTACTATCTATTCATTCTTTTAATCAATTATCAGCTAAAGGTTTCCCGTTCAAATGCATAAAATATTTCAGTCAACGTAAATTTCGAGGTGTTATTAGAGGAGCCAAGGTCTTTTCTTTATACGCATAACAATATATATTATTAATTGGTATTTTTCACACGTAAAACGTCAATATTTGTTATTATAAAAATTTATTATAATATATTATTAGGTTTTACTGTGCTATGATTGGTAGTGAAAGGGTATGGGAGGCTGTCGCTTGCTTCTGCCAGCCTGCCATTTTTCTCTCTCAGAAGCGGAGAGGGAGCGGGAAGATGATCCCCCAGCCGCTACGCCGGAGAGCATGGGCGCCCGTCTTACCGTCTGGAATTGCCTAAGTAACTCTAGGTATCAATCTCCATTGGTGCGAAGCCCGGCTGTAAGCTGCTGGTGGTCACACCGTGAAAGACAGTGGAGTTACCGGGGAGTTACAGAGGGTATTGCCAGTGTCACTTAATCAGCCCGCGCTTAGGCAGTGGCGGGTAGATCCGTAAACCGCTTCCTCCTCGAATAAAAAAGGGTAGGTTTCGCTGTAATATCTTTTGTGGGTCTATTTAAGCTCGTAAATAATATTTCTTTATATTATTTTCGAGGTACTTAATTTTCACTGTGGAAAAGTCAGTTTGTATTAATTTAAATACAGATTTTAAGATAAACAGATCCTATTTGTATCTCATAATAATATGTGAAAATTGTTATAGGAATCTACAAAATAATTAGATCATAACTCATAATAATTTATCATTCTTTACACTACTCTAAATGGACATATTTCTTTGGGAACACCGAAAAGAAAAGACATTTCGCGAAGGAAACGAACTCTTTATAGTTACAAAGGTGAACCGATTTAGCTGTTTTGTTGAGAGAACAAAGACCTTACGATCTTTCACCTACATACGTGTTTGTACTCTTAATTTATTTTTAAGAAATTGACGTGTATTTATCATTTCAAAGTAAATAGCCTTGTAAGAAACAAATTCTATGTTACTCTGTTAGGTTTAGAAGTCTATAATTACTGCACATTTTATAAAAGTATAAAGCTACTTTAATTTAAAGTACAATATATGATAATAATTAATTTACTTCTTCAAAATTCAAGGCAAGATATATATGGAATACTACGCACCTAGTAACTGAAGAAAATAAATATCTAATTTGCATTTTATACAATCATATAATACTATAATTACGAACAATTTTTTTGCACACAACAGATGTAAGTGTTTGTACATTGTACAGGAATACACAATACCTAAAAAAGTAACATATTTCAGAGTTATTATGCTGCTTATTTAAGCCCACGTTCGTGTGGCTCGTGTAACAAAACTGAAATTAAACGTGACATTATACACCCACAACGTGCCACGAATAAACTTCCTCTGTAATGTATTAACCACACAATTTTTTTTATCTTCTTAAAATAAGATTTGTAATTAACGCATATTGGCATATACTACAAAAAGTAGCAAGGCAGTAATGGTTTATCATAAAGGTCAACATTCGACATTCCAAAGCCCAAAAATAAAAAAGTGTGAAATAACTATCAGTTTTTTTTTCTAAATTCGAAACATGGCTTTAACAGCGTGACATTAGAAAAACCATGCACAGTTTCGGTAAAATTAGTATCACAAATGTGAGACCATTTTCTTTCATCACAATTAATTGATTACTTGTCTGTAGTAGTATATTGTCCAACACTAGATAATGGATAAATAAAGATAATATTTTAATAAATATCAGAAATATATTAAATAAACATACAATTATCCATGACTCGTGAACAAATGTTCGTACTCATATACAAATATCTGGTACTACCGAAGTTTGGAACGTGGACCTGACCATTCGACCATACCAGCATATTTAAGTAGTAAGTAGGAATTTATTAGATATTGCATACATCAGATAAGACTAACAATGCCGTACTGCCACTTGTTTCTACAAACTCGATCAACCTGCCCCCTATCCTAGTAACACTCATTCATCATCGATACTAATCCTGGATCATTTCCCCAGAGGGCACAGGGGATGTTTAGTAAGTAGATCTTCCCAGTGTCACTATGATCAGGTGCTAGGTAACCTCCGCACACGCCGACGAGCGTATGGTCCGTATTGGTCTTCGAGAAAAAAGGGGCAACCGGGAGAATTCAAGGTTTGGAAAACAACGTTATATTGAAACCAATTCCATTGTGCACGAGCCTAAATAAAATTTAAGTTTAGCCCAATCCGACCAAGAGACGCAGATAACCAATGACGACAGTTGACGTTTCTAAAATTGCGAATTTTTATTATCCTTATTTTAACGAAGATCAAAAATATGCCGATTATATGTCAAACGTGTATGGATCGTCTAAGTTTTAATTAACTTGACAAATTTTACATTTTTAAAAGTAATTGTCTCCTTTTTATTTTAAATTAGAATGTAAGTGATGCATATAATTTAGATTTAATTTAGTCAACAACAACGTGCAAAACGGAATGGGGGTCCTTAACACTTTACGTTTTGAATGATTCAAATTCTAATCATTTATTACATTTCACACGTATTGTGTTCTCAGGATGGAAGATGTTATAATAGAATTTATTATACCTACATCAGTCATGAGATGTAACGCCCTGTAATTGATCAGAATCAGAATAATATTTAGTTGTCAGAAAATTTGACACAATGGCTGTAAGTCGAAAAATTACAGTTTTTTGATATACTAAAATATATCAATTATCATGAAATATAATGTAATGTACCAAAGATATAAAACCATACACAAATTTTTCATCGACAAAGGAACTTACATAAGTTTTAATATTACCTGACCAAAGCAAAATATATTTATATGTTTATTATTAAGTAATAAAAACATGGATGAAAAGTCAACACAAAAGTTGATCAATGACCAGATCAATGTCAATTCTAAAAATAACCTGGAATATTCTTGTTTCACAAAGTTATTCATTTTATAATATAATTAAATATGTAAAAGCTTTATGCAGCTATATTTCAATGAAGAGTAGATTAAAACAAATTAGTTTTCACTAATGCACGTAGACTCCTTTTAATAGATTCAATATAAATAATCTTTTATTGAAGACAGACCTTCCTGTCTAAATAAATCTTTAGGCTCATATTTTTTAAAATTTAAACCTTTGTGTAGAAGGCCTACTTCTTATCTTCATTCAAATTTATTTATATCATACAATAATTATAACATATCTTTAATGATAGAGGGTCAAATATGAATTTTTGTTTTAATTTACTGGCCAATTTGAATTAAAATTAAACCTGCAAGGTGTGATATTTTGTATCCTTCATCGTGTGATTTTTCCATATAAAACTTTTTCATACGATAAAGATAATAGATTCCTATTCCTAATTTAAAAATTATATCTCAATATATTGTTTGAGTATGATTTTTACATTCAACTTTAAACGTAAAGATTGATACATCGAATTTAGAGTGATTTTGAATATGAGTTCCGACGTGGAATTAATGCAGTAGAAACACGCAATATCAATGCCGTGTTCGACGAGAGTACGGCTAATGAACGTACTGTGAGTTTCTGGTGTAATCGCTTCCATACTTGAAACTTCGACTTGAAGAATGAACCACCAGGAAAACCTGCGTCTAACTACCAATAAATTAGCGGTATGGTTTGACGTTAGCGTACCCACAATAAAGAGCCCTTTGAACCAAATCACGAAAATAAAAAGACTTGAAAAGTGAGTGCCTCGTGGAAATGTGTTTCATGAAAATGTGGTCTCTTCAATCATCACAAGGATCGTAACAATGGCTAACATCAGATCAAACGCCTCAACAATGCCCTAAAGCGAAGCTTACCCACAGTCTCAACAATAGAATGAATTCTGTAATCATTTAAATCATATCTTAATTTATAAGTGTTCACGTCACCAACCTGGCATCCTGTCGACTTGTCCTATAGGAAACCTGTAATCAGAGAAGTTTTTGTAAACAATTTGTTTTTTTAATTACAAGATTACAGACACGACTACAAAGTTATCCCGCATAAAGTAACACTAAATCTATATGGATAATATTTTTAACACATTTTAAATACTTTATACGACAACCGGTGACAATCAAATGTATCAGGTTTATCAAAATTAATTATTTTATCCCTTTTAAAGAAAGCAATAACCTATAAATAAATGTACAAACTATATAACTCTTGTTACGATGCTAATCTCCTCTTGTAATTCGCTTTACAAAGTGTTTAACGCATTTATGTCCGCGACATGCTATTGTTCGACGTTTATTGCCCATACCATGGTCTAGAAATTTCATTAATATAAGGTTTCCATTTTTCATGTACATGTAGGCATGTAACTGTTACGCCTATCTACAATTAAAAATTAACCTTGTTGGCTACCTTAAGTAGTACTGTTTATTTATTCATACTTTATTTCTCGATTTATCTTAGTTTCACCAGGGCCTGAATCAATCTGAGAGTTAACTCCATAAAAATTGAGATTTCAATTGCTATAGAAATATCAAATTGTAAGTGCAAGCTGACCGCTTAGAAGCCAGTTTATATTTGGCTTTTCAATTTATGGGAAGGTATTATGTTCCATATCTAGAAACTTTTTTGGTCGATGAGTTGCAGTTGCAGAAACCAGTGCAGTGAGAAGGATAATATAAATTGACTTTGTATGCTAAAGAGAACAAGTAACGTGTAGAATTATGTTTAACTTAAAAAATATTGAGCAAGTAGCGCTTTGAGGGTTTTTAAAATCATCCAGCATAATATTAGTAAAAAAAGATTTAAAAAACACTTACTGAAGATTCTCGGAAACCGTCTTTATAAATTTGGCGCCCTAAACAAGTCAGCGGACCGTTTTAGGGATGTTAACATGTTCTTGGCCGTTTAACGACCAGTTTGAGTACCGGTAAAAGGTGCATCAACAATGCCTACCCCATTTTATGGGATCGTTCCACAGAATTCAACTCTACTTTACGACCGAGAAATTTAAGACAGGATTCGAGCATCCGAAGGCAGAGCTGACGTACCACTGTCCAATGTAATTGAATCGAAGGTTGTTTATGTTTGATCAGTCTTACATGTCCATGAAGGTTTACGACTTGCTCTTATTTATAGTTATATATCAGCAATATTCAGCTAAATGGTACGATCATTTTAGTGTTGTCAAATTTTGCTGATTAGGTTGTTCTGAAGAATATCATAGGTTAGAACATTTCGGATATAACTAAAATAACAACATAAAATTCCCCAAATTCATAGCAAATCACTAAAGTAAAAATTTGGCAAATGTTTTATAATGTAACATACCAAATAATTTTTAAAACCATAAAACGTCACAATACTCTTTAATGAAACTTCGCAATATCGAAGGTAATCCTTCAATATAAGTAAATTATGGTTTTATCATTTGAGCGCTTGAAATGCAAATTCAGTCGCCGCCGCCGCTGTGACATTTGGTGCGGGTCGGTATTTTATTGCCCATTTGGGCCTTGGTGCAGAAAAACAGCGGATTTTACTGACTAGCTTATGTTGGACTTCGTAACAATTATACATCTTTAAGGTCATAATAATACTTTTTAGGAAGTACTGCTATTTTCTTAACACATAAATTTGACCAACGCTCACGAAGCACTTCCAATACATAATGCAATGGGGTCGCTTATGACAATCACAGAAGAGTTTGGATAATCTCGAACACTTGAACACTTGAGAATGCTTTGGATAATCTTGCTCAAAAAAATATTCTACAAAATTCTACGTGAAACGGAAAAAATGCAAAGAAAAAATTGTGCAAATATTTTGAAGATTAAAATATTAAGTGTCCATTAACATCGAGTCAAATTCTTATAGGACCAAAACATTACAAAGTCAATAAAGGTACTTGTTTTGTAGACACTTACAAGGTAAATATTTATTAATTTTATTAGGTACTAAAACGGAATCATAACAAAAGAACATGTTGATATTAGAAAGCAGAAACCAGTGATATATACCCAACAATTCCGCAAGCATATGTACATAGCATAATACGCGGACATCGATACTCACACATCAAACTACACTAAAAAAGAAAAATATTGTTGTAAATAAATACTCATTTATAAAATAATTATAAGTCTCATATTGCACGTTAATTGTCAATGTAATAAATTTAAAGACATACTGTACTTTTTAAAGGCAAAGTCAAAATTTGAAATTAAAAGTAAGTAAATATTAAGTTATTAAATTAAAGTCGACATTGACGAAAATAAAGTTTTAATTATCAAAATCAAATAGCTAAGCAGTTCTAAAACTTCCAGATACGTCTTCTGTGTATTAGGAACTTAACATGCCCTTAGGTTGATTTAATGAAAGAATACTTTGAGTCGCATTTCGCTGTAATGTCTTGTATGCCCTTGAAGAATTGGTGCAAGATCATTATTTGTCTTCTAATAGAGGTATAATTGAAGCAAACTAAAAAACTAGGTACATTGTAAACAACATTCGAATAAGAATAAGAAACCGCTAAAAGTAATCACCTTTGAGTTTCTGAAGTCTTAATGATTAGTAATACTAAGGTTCAAGTTAATACCTTCTATTTCATGCTCAAGTGAAACCGTAATCATATAAGAAAAAAGTACGCACAATTTGACTGATCTCAATGACGCCAGTCATCGACAAATTCCTAGTCCACTCACGCTCAATTTCTTTTCTTTTAGGGTGCCGTTTGACGGTTTTATTTGTAAGGCTTTATGGTGAAGGTAAATACGCTATTAATAGGGATGTTCACTACAACTCATACGATATCATTAATTTTGTCGATGCCATCATATATAACTTCCTTGCGTGTGATGTCCCGTGCAAGGAGTATTTTCTATGAAGCATTTTTGGCGAATCGATATTTCTCAGAAACCATTAATTGCAGATATGCGGTTGCTTTTGCATTATTTCTTTATTATTGACGTACTAAATTTATAAAATAATAATAGTGTTACTAAATACTTCATTGAAATATAAATTAACTTTATGTCTCAAACAGGAAATCCGACACGAGAAATTATTAGAGCTTTTGATACTATGTTTGAAGCGCTTATTACAGTTAAACTACAAAGTACACTATAATTACAGAGTACGTTTAAGCACTATACAAAAGGATTGCCGCTATAGTTGTTAAATTACGAATTTTTTAACTAATAAAGTTGGAAGTTATATTAAATAAATTCACCAAAAAGTTCCCCAACTCCAACTTTGTAGGTAGAATTTTACAAACTGTAGTACTCCGTATAAATAGGTTATATCCGCCGTACGGAGCCAATGAAAAGACTGTTAGGGATGGTATCATGTGTTTGAACTTTTTGCCGTTCGAATATCAAATGAGAGCCATAAATATAGGTTCCAAAAAGACAGGTTAGTAAATACTATTTCGGTATCTATTCTATTAGTGTAAAGAAACAAGTGAATTTTTATTTGTCAGAAGACTGGAAACCAATTTCAAACTGAAAAATAAACTTCTCGAAATCATGAGGTCATACAGAAGAGTTTAGAGGTACTGACAATTTCTGCAAAATCAAAAGATGTTGTTCTAGCAGACGTATCTTTAAGTGATAAACCTAAGACGGACAAAAGGTGGATGGGTCTTCTCCTCTTCTCACTGAACATTATTTTTACCTTTTTATCATTGCGGAATAGAAAACTAATATTTTAATACATACATATTTAAAAAGTTTGAAACTCAATAAAATCCGAACATCGAAACCTTTTTGTCAAATGTATATCTTATGTCATACAACTATATAGAAAATATAATGCACTTAATATTAAATATGTTTCACAATGCAGAATGACTGCTCATTAGATTGTATATACAAACCCAGGCTTGGCTTTGGACAAATAAAACAATTTAAAGCACAAATTTTTAAAGGATCCCTTTAAAATAAGAAAAACTAGACAATGTGTAGATACATTATTAGCAAGTTACCCTTACGGGTAGCCTGGTTCTTACAGCAAAAAAGCTAGGAAATTGTTTTATTAAGCACTGGGAAATTCTACACGTGCAAGTATAGTTTTTAACGGACAATCTGACAAATAACGATGAGTATTTATTGTTATTTAGTCTTAAGGTTGCAAATTTCTTCTCAACCTGAAAGGTGTATAGAGATTTGTATAACTTCATAATATCGTAAAAGCCATTTTAATAGCCTCAGGCAATGATGACGAGGCATTTTAACTGAATAATGGCGCCTAGCGATAAAGGCAAGTTGCCGGGCTCATCCAACAGCGTTCGTCAATTTAAGTGAAACCTAATGTAAAGAAACTTTGTGGTGTGATGTAACTGAGTCAACCAGGACTATTATTTTAAGTGACTTGGTGCGAATATTTTTTTTCTTGTCTTTAGCCAAATATTTATTTAGAGCTATATTTATAATTTGAAAGCCTTTTATAAATTTTTCCGTTCAACTACAGAAGTAAGAATTAAAGACACATTGTAGCAACTTTTTTCGGTAGATTTTTTAGGATTATAATTTATAATCTAATCGGGACAAAGTCTTGGATACAATATAAAGAATAACTGGGAAGCCCCATTAGAATAACTTGAGTAATAACTACTATAGTCACAACAATCATGAACCATTGCTCTTAAGCGAATCACATAGCCAATTTTAGATAAGCCTCTAATCTAAAAGTATAATTAATGAAACTGGCTTAATTTTCAGTTAAAACAATGTTATAAAGAAGAACAGTATAAAATCTGGCCGACAAAATACTGTCCATAGATTAGAAATTTAACAATTTCATTAATCATTACTGTGCTTCATAATGCTTTAATTTCTTGCATTTATTGCGAAAACGTAAACGTTCACATAAATATTACCTTGTAACAGGAATTGGCCAGATTCATTACGTTAACTTAAGTGATGGTTTGGAGCAAATAAACAGCTCGTCCTCCCGGCAGCTGCTTGAATACGTTGCAATTAAAAGTTTGGCAGTGAAATTGTAGCGTAATAATTAATTATTTTTGTTGAAATGGAATGATAACATTGCTGCAGAAGTATTTACACGTATGTCAACAGCATTGCGGCTAATAACGTAACTTATCTTAAAATTCTTTAATAAAAAAAATGACTTAATCCGACTTAATTTTAATAAAAAGCCCAGGTTCGGTCGTGTGTGGAGTATTACAAGAAAATTTGGTATGGCTCTGCTCAGTACCTCCTCGATGCTCTGGACATATTGCAGTGTTGCGCTATGTGCGTATTATTGGTGATGCGGAGGTAACGAACACCCTAGAGCCTCTGCAATTGCATCGCGACATAGTGTCGCTTAGTGCCTTTTGTCGTTTGTACCATGGATAGTGCTCTAAAGAACTCTTTGACCAAACTGGCACACGTATTCTCTCCTTCATACACCTTCAGCCGCGAAGGTGAGGGTGGCTAGGGCTGTATGTCCCATACTACAGCTCTACTTATTATGATCAGGTGGTGTCGAGACATTTGCCGAGCTTTTTATAAAAAAATTTAAAAAATAATTGTTAAATAACGACGGAACCGATTTTTTTACCGAATTACATTTGGAACTTTGCCATCATCCGCAATTCGCGAGGTCTGCTAGTTTCAAAAACAAGTAAGAAAGCGTCAAATTGTTTTCGTCCACTACACGGAAAAGCTCAATAAATCTATTTTATTTTAAAGCTAGAACATATTTTATCATTATTTACATCAGATTGAGTGAAACAAAATACGATATGAACCTCGAAAATCTGTGCGTTAAAAGAAATAACTCACTATAATCTCTTTTCTTACAGAACAACATTCACATCATTGCTCACTACAGGCAGCGCTGGATTTATGTCGATGAGTATTAAATCCAAATGCTTAATCTTGATAAGTGAAAAGCAAGAACCACTACCATCCTAGCCAATTTTGTACAAGCCCAGTCATACTTTAGACCACGTTTTGATGTTTAATATGTTACTTATATGTCAAGTAAGTTATATTCTTTTTTATCAGTACAATATTGATGTAAATAATGTTATTAAGGAAAGAAAACTCCCTAAGCCTTCAGGGGTATTTATTTTTTTCCATTAAGTAAATAACTCACACAAATTCAATCACGGAAAAGAATACAGCCTAGCATACACATATACACTCACTAACACCTACGCACACTACAAACTCCCAAATACTCCCACACTTATTCAGGTCATTGTTCTTGTAAAATCTGTTTTAATTATGTATTAATAAATATATAATTTCTACCACAATTGTAAAGGTCAGAGACAATTCCTACATAAGTATTTATTAATTTCTGGTTCTCTTTTCTCAACAAAATTTATGTATGATCTTTTGAAATACGTCCAGTAGACCAACAACCCAAGTGAATATTATTTTTATGAACTACTACTACCAACCGGGAATGCCTTTCGAATCATTCTGTCGATAAAAACGAATACGTGTTGACAAAATGTTCGACGAAAAACGGCCAGGTCAGCCCGCGCGATAAATTATGGGAAACAATTTTATCAGAATTTTCTTTCAAAAATTCACGTAATTTTTCACAGGTTTTTGGTACAGTAGATTTTACATTGAGTAACGATAAAGAACTTAATAAGTTACTCAGTGTGGCGAATTTTTTGTAGTATTTTGAGATAATATGTCACAATTAAGAAACGAAAATATAAACACAGTAAGTATCTTTAAATCTTGCCTTGAATGTTACCCAAAACTTACAATTATTAATGATCGGAATAGTCTACTAATCATAATAAAAATGTACCAAAATCCCAGTACATAGAAATTATTCCTATGAATACATATATGGACATATAATTATCGTTTATCTAGATAATAGATACATACACCTCTAGATATGTGTTATGAACTCTCACTTCTAATCAGATTGTTAACTGTTTATTTTTTCTCCATCTTAAACAATAGGTCTTTGCAAATAATGTTTACTGTTTAACAATATTAGCGATTACCCTTAAACTTAACGGGAATAACATTCAGGACTAACAATCAGGATATGAGTTTGCCAAATTATGATATTATTATTTGAATTTTGTCATGCAATAATATAAAACAGATAGGTCTCTTATTTAGTTATATAGCAACATTAAAAATATAATGTTAAAGTAAATTAATTTTCGAAGTAATTTGAAATAATTGCAAATATATTTACTATAATATTACATTCGTTTATCTTACCCTCTAAGACTAAGATACATATGAGAAAACCAATTGAGGGTACTAGGTAAATAGCAACAAAACCCTATCTTTCGATAACTGTGCTTCAGTTTCACGCTTGAACGAATAATGAAATATGAACCTCGTTGTATGAATGGCAGGAACTTTATCGACGTTATTTATCCGCCTGCTTAGTATTCCGATGACACACTTTCAATGATAAATGGTGCAATTTCTTAGTTCCAACAATCTCTATGTAATGTAAATAGTGAAGATCGGAATTGCTTCTTCGAATGATTCATTCGGTTACCTGAAACCTTTTTTTGTTAATTCATTCATCAAAATTATTTTTTAACAGAATTGAAAAACTGTAAACTGAGTATACAAATTCGTATAATTTCACATTCAAATGAAAACTGCCGTGTGATCGTGAATCTTTCCGTTCGACACAAAATTCGACTGATTGGATTCTTTCACGATAATCTGATGGTCTCGGTTCTTAGAGCAACCGTTTTCACCCACCAATCCGCATTGCGCCGACGTGGTTGTATTATGACCCAAACTTCTCGTGTGTTTCTCCCGTTCACATTTATGATGAAGATGATGATGAATTTTCTATAGAATAACTCAACTCAATCCATGTTACAATAGATGGTAGATCTGCTTGCGGGGTCGTCAATGTAGGTACCACCTTTTCTATTTAGGCCGTGAAGCAATTCGCTTAACTTTAGCATAAAGGAAAATACAGTCAGTGTAATTACATATCCTTGGAGGCATCAACATTTCTTGTCTGAATATCAACGTACCTGCAATATTGAGTAATTTGATATTGCAGGCGTCTATTAATGTTCATTACCACTTACTATCATGTGGACCATCTGTTTTTTTAAGTTCTTTTATGAGATTTTTCTACGATTTTAATTCAACCTTTATACATCCAATTGCTAGGCAGAGGCTTCTTAATAAAACCTAGAATATAAAGGCAACATATAGAAACATCATTATATTCGAATAAAACCATCTACATAACACTAGAAGCATGAGTCAGAAGCATGAGAGCAGAGAATTTATTACTCAGTATACCGAGTTTGAAATTAAGCGATAAGTTATCAACTTTGGAACATTTGGACGACATGTTGTTGCATGTCTCCGTCCTGACTATCGCTATGTAACTTAACTTTTATTTTCATTATCACAACAACCTATATAAATCCCATAACTGGGCATAGGCCAAACTAAAGCGGTTCCCGTAACCCCATTTTTAAACCCCCTTTTCTCTTTTTTTGCACGAAAGAATAAGATAACAAATTCGATTGATCCATCCAAACATGCCGAAAGTTGCTTTATATTTTGTGTTTGCGTATCACTACGCCAACAGACTCCTCATAAAGACTAAATTGTATCATAAATTCATGAACCATATTGACTTTCAATTAATCTACAATCTTTTGATTATATTCTGACTGACAAAAAGTATATCGAACAAATCCTTTTAATTCTATCGAGAAACTGAAAACACGTTTTGGGTGGTTTCCCTAGGCGTCGCAGGGCTATTAACCCACCTTTTATTTCATTTGTCCGCGGAGGTAAGTGCCGAAATCAGATTTTGGCACACGTTCTTTAGGGGATCGGACGTCACTTATTTATGTTAAGGAAATTCTTTCAAGACCACATAACTTGATAAAGGAAGGTTTTTAAGATTTTTCATTATTCTTTCTTGGTCTTCTATATATGTCTGACTTCGGATAAAAAATAATAATAATAATAAAAAGAATAATAATTCGGATATAAAAAATTATAATCATTTAAATTACTTAAGTAAATAAAGGTGTTAAAGTATAAAATTGCGTCATTTTATACTGCTTCCTGGGAAGAAAATATTTGTTCATGCAGAAAACTCTCCAAAAATGGTAGTCGGTTGGAGTTAAGTCCGACAAGTCTGAAGGATGTTGGATCAGTGGTTATTGCAGGTCCTGTAATGTTAAAATGGTTTCTCGAGCAGTTTGGGGATTATATACTAAAGTCGAGTCTAAAATCAATTAATTGAAAGTAAATCAATCGATAGTCATATATTTTATTTTATTTAGAATGTTGTCTTTATTAAGGTTTGTTTATTTTGAATAAATGTTTAGGTTAGGATTTCGGTTTGTTTTGCATCTTTACTTTAAAATTTTCTCAAATATTTTATAAGCTATTGGTTAATTTATGATTTAATTATTTATTGTCAAAGCCAGGCAGAACATATAATTAATATCAAACATTAATTTGAAATACTTTTGATAAATCAAAAATAATTATCACTATCCCAGCCTTATTATAATTTATTTCACACAATGACCTTAAAGATATTTTATGTTTTGAAAAAAGAAGTAAGTAAGTCTCAGTAGTCATTTAAGTATATGAATATATGTATGTAATTTATTGTTTCTCTGACACTTCTCAAGACATTACTCACTACTTACGAAAAAGTTGGTAATTTATAACACGCTTATAGCACTCAGTTATCTTAATAGAATCAGGCAAGGCAAAGTGCCAAGACCCAGTCTGTGCATAGAGTTTTAATTAATAGCATTTAATCTTTTAATCTTTTGAAGAGTGAAGTTAGTCAATTATGTCGAAATTGTGTTCATCGCTCACAAACTTATCGCTAGTAAGCTTACATAGTTCATTGTTAATATTTTTAATTAAATGTAACTTTTTGAGTTCTGTACGCAAAAACATTGTATTCTCAAAGAATCCGCTCGCCGGCTGGTCATTGACAGATGGTTAAAGCTATTATAAAATTGTTTTGAGTTTCTAGAATTTTTTCGTGACATTGATTATTTCACTTCCTTCATACAACATTGGTTCCTTTAAAAGAGGCGTGAAAAAGTACATCTTGGGCCAAGGTGAGGGTGGCTAGGGCAGTATGTCGCATGCTTCACTAGCTATCTTCACATATGGACTTCTCTGCTGCTTATCATCAGGTGGCGTCGAGTCGTTTGCTGAGCTTAATATGAAAAAAAACTTCGCTATCATTTGTAACCTTAACGGAACTACGAATATTCCATATGTAGAATAACTTCTACATATGGTTATGGGATATTCGTAGTTCCGTTAAGGTTACAATCTTGGTTACATTCTTGCGATCAATAAAGCTGATTGCGAAAGCATACACAATGCTTGATGGTATCTTTTCAGTACACATACTACACCATGATGATCCAATGTAGAAGAATTCTTATTTGTTCACCTTTTTTGACATCGCCCGGGTAATCCTTCAAGTTATAGGGTCATAAAGGCTTGTGGTAACCGCCCACAATTAAGCGAGTCATATCCATTAGCACCCTTTAGTATTTATATTAAGTAAAATATACACATATCTTGTTATCATGCATGGAATAAGTTTAGTTTTCGTTGTAAGTTGAATTTAATGAATTAATTATGCCTACGTATTGGATGAAAGTTATGATAGGTAAAGTTTTCATAGGCCTGTTTATATTCAAGCAAATAGATCGTAAAATCACAAAGTTGTATGAGATAATACTAGAGTAGTCAAATTTAAACCATTTTGAATTAAAAACAAATAAAAATTTATATTATATTTATTCTTCATTGCATAAAAGCACATTATAATTTTAACTACTTTCCTTTGTTTATCGATTTTATTATGAAATAATACAATTGAACAAGATAAATCGATCAAATGGAATATGTTGGCCAATTCATTTTGCTTATGTCCCTGATAAATATTAATTGATTTCGTGACATTGCTGCGATAGTTGTTACTTAACATACAAAATAAGCTCCAATACGAAATCAGTAAAAGTAATAAAAAACTAACATCATTTTATGCATCTATTGATACCGCTTAGTAGACAATCAATCTCGACCCAAGTCACTAAGCCAGAGGCCGAGAGAAGAGACAAGCTTTAGCTAGACTGTCAAAACATTTTACCCAAGCAAATATCGGTTTACGAATAGGCTAATGCTAACACGCCGGGCATTAACTCTGTTGACCGATTCCTTTGTGTGAATCATAAATACAACAAGCGTATTTGCCTTTGTACTTTTTTTGATTAGAGATTTTTTTTACAAATTTTATATATTTCAATGCTATAGACAAAGCATGGCAAAATAATTTTTGACTGAATCAAAAAGTATTTTGACTCAGTCAAAAAGTAACTCTTCGATCGAAATAAGATATACGCCTAAATCACATTTGTTTTTGCATTAATTTAGATATTATGATGTTTCTTAAACTAAATGTAACAGAAAGCAGTAACATCTGTACTAACAGTTACTTAACTTGGTCATGCTCACAGTATTATTGTGTTCCGGTAGTTTGAAGTAAAATAGCCAAATTTCCGTGGTTAAGGAATAGTAGCTCGTTTCCATCAATGGCATTTATTCAGTTTATCAAGTCAGAGCTTTCATGTTTTAAAAGAAAATGTGTTATATTATACAAGCTTTTATCCGCAACCGTACGCATAGGATTTCTACGTTTTTATGACGGTTTATCATAAAATTAAAATGGTTAATATTTAACTTCTGTAACGGAATGTTATGGTAGTCTATGGCGGTTGCCAGAAAACGTGTTGTGGCTGATGTGTTGTGTGGCTTTGCTGTTGTTCTGTTTAGTATTGTTTAATTTCTTAATATTATTATGTTCTTATATATATTTCATTCAGCTATCACTCTTATTCTTATTCCCATACAATCCATTCGCTTTCATTAGGATAGAGCTGCAAACAGTACTCACTGTTGTTTGATTTGCCGATGTAGTCGTTAGTGAAAATAGGTTCAACGTTAAAAGTAAACTGTTTTGGACGGAGTCTAAAACAGTTTCAGCTGGTTACGTAATGACGCTCGGACTTTTAAACCATTTGTGGAACACAGAATAGCTGAAATTTCTGATTTGGCTGAAATCGCGAAAGTTGCACGTCTAGCCAAATGAATTCTGACCATCGATTGTTTACTCGTAATGTCTCTTGTACTGACGAGTGCTTAGAAGCTATATGCAGAGAACGTATTTTAGTTCAAATAGACCAGCAATCAAGTATTAAGCTTTTTTTTATGCAAAAAATTGTAATTTTTCTAAATGGATTAGTTAATAATGAGTATACAGAAAACTGACTGCTTTCCTTTATCAAAGAATCCAAGTAAGTATGTTATTTTCAAGTAATCATATTCAAACATACAGTATAAATTACTCCAAAACCTACTTCAATGATGTATAAAACTTGATACTTTCAATAAATAAAATTATAATAGCAAATCCTGTCGGACGCTTGACAAGCAGTCAATGTAACAACTTCTGTTTTAATATGAACTGGAACCCTGAAAGTAGCTTTCTATTAACATTTTTAACCCTTTGAAGGTGTAACGATGTAGATCGTCCTTACGTCAGATTATACAAAATGATGAAAACCTTATCAATTAACAAAACTTAACTTAAACGAAATAATTATACTAAAGATTTGTAAAGAATTGCTATTGTGCGCAGACTGATTACATATAAAAAAATATTCCTGAGCGAGTTCAACACCAAAAGACATAACATCGCTGCGTACAAGAGTGATAACATACCTGTGATTTGCTTAACAATAACCATTGTTGATTCTATACAGTTATTCTAAAGATTCTTCATTAATACTTGTGAAGTAATTGTGTTTTCCCCGAATTGGGTAAGTGCTGCAAATATAAACTTATGCCATTTAGTTTGTTAGTTACTAGTTTAATGAAGGCGTGTTTGAAATTGTCTAATTTAATTTTTACAGTTATATGTAACCAAAAGTCTAATCTAGATAAGTAACGTTTTAAAATTGACAAATTTTATCTACCTTTCTAATGATTCAATTTAAACTTTGTAGACACAAAAAATACGCGCATGTTATTATAAGCATATGCAAAATTAAAATAAAATATATTAAAAGGACACAGGTACTTTTAATTGCTCTATTTGTCACTATGTTTTTAATTTCTTTCTGAGGTTTTCATGATGTGTACATTTTATAAGGTTTTTTGATACTTTGTAGTAAAATTTGATCATTAAATAGAACTGTTACTTATAGCACTAGAAATAATATATATTGCACCTATATAGTTATTAAACATGTTCTTCACTTTATTTCAGTTTTCTCAACGCCAAATAAATTCTACATTCGTCTCGAGCAATGTGTGGTTTTATAAAAGACCTCGTCGGCTGAACAAAGCGTCTCCGGTTTTTCGTTAAGCTTGTGGGTTATTCATAAAACGCTCGTTCCGTGAATATTTAAGAAACTTTTACTGAGTTTCAACCAACATTTAACTTAATATCAGGCAAAATAGGTTTTCATGACAATTCCACGTGGTCTTTAATGACTTGGTCATACAAAAAACAGGTTGATGTTATTTAAGTAGGAGGTGTTGCAATTATAAAGAAAGTATAACACTACCAGTATATTCTTATTAAAAATTTAAAAATCCGACAAAATGTACGCCGCCATCTTTAAACAACATCGTATGAAGAAGGGAATATGTGTTCCGGTAAGCAATTCCACTTTCTGGCTGTGCAACAAAGAAAGGAGTCACAAAATTTCTAAGGCCCTTACCCCAAAGGTATTCACACCCTTTAAAAATTCCGGCTATCTATAGAACTTTATCATCCATGTAGCATCATGATTCAATATATCGTAATATTTTCCAAAAATATGTATCTGTGTGAGTTGGTATTGTACTTTTTTGTATTTTGTGTAAAAAGATCCTGTTTTAGCAATAATACTAACGGATATTAATGTTTCAAGTTCTTATTTTTACTTCAATATTCTAAGTATTAATAAATACTTAAAATAACACGCCAATTATAATTGGCCTGCAATTAGAGACACACACCTTATCTCCAATTAAATAATAATAATATTATGATAATTATTAATGATATATTTCATCTTAAGCTTAAACATTATAAGTCTTTGTGATAGACTATTATTGTCTGAAGACATCATTTTTTATTCATATATATAACAAATTATGTATTTTTCATTATACATACAGGTCTTCAGACCTGAATCTAAATGGAAAATTTAGCAAATAAGAAAGTAAAAAGATGTCAAATGTTAGCTTATACATTTAGATAAATTTAATGTACGGTTACTGCAACGAGATGGCTACTGTAAGGTTACTGCATCTTGTAAATAAACGGAGAAAGCGTTTTGGATTCTGTTGGTTACAAAGATTTAAATAAGAATTAAAGACTAAAGACCGCGTTCGTTATTAAAAAAAGGCAAGAAAAAGTGACTTTTACGTTTGTGTAAATACCTATTCAAATTACAACCTTTTTTATGTCTCTAACAATTTCTTAAATTTAAGATATTTTTAGATAACGTTGTTGGTATAATTAAATCTAATTGGAATAAAATTTCACAAATCCTTAGTGAGAGGCATATTTAGTTAATAATTAAGGAGAGCTTTATTATTTGAGCGCTTACCTTCGTGAACAAAAGCTTTGAGCCTACGCTTTTTTTATCATTCAACCTAATATTTAATGTAAGTTTCTATAAATAACCATATTATTAATCATTAACCAATTAGCCTTTTAAATTTAAACAACACAATATCGTAGGATATATTCCCAAATATCTTATAACGTTAAAATATATTATTTGAAATATTATATCACCAAAATTTTAAAAAATCACACATACTTCGAGAAAAGCACTGCTTTTGTTTCGAATCAATAGATTGATATTTAATGGCTGTTCACAAATAGTTTAATAAAATACAAAAATAATTTAATAAACTCTCTATTGAGTTGAAAATACATCCCCACATCCAACCCAAGGAATGTGACAATATTTGTCACGGGCAAATTGCCGTAACGGTTTCCCGTATTATTTTATAGAGTCCTTTAACCCCCAGCGGGAAATGTAAAATAATTTAATGTTTTCACTGCGGTTTATGGGGGTGCTTCAAGAAAATATGTGTAATATTTCACAGTAAGATATACCTACTTACGATTTGAGGATAAAGACATTCTGGTGCTATGTGATATGTATCTTAATATGTTTGTATTAGGAATGCTCATAATCTTAGGCTCCTGATGTTATCGCCAAAGCGGTAAAAAAAGACGTATCTGGTATACAGATAATTTGCGTTGGAATATAATATAGAAAGTTTAAATGCATCGTTACATTAAATAAAAATATTGATCTTTATTTGGTGGAGATGTATTCTATTTTAGATATTATTTGTTCTAAAAAACTAACACTCTCGGACTTACTTTGAAGATTATATCTTACGGATAAACAAATGTATTTAAAATTATTTATTACAGCTTAAGCGATCACTGACCAATAGTTGAAAAATGGTAGGTGTACATTTCCAGTCTAAAAGATAGGTTCCACAAATTTCTACCACAAAAAAGTGATAAAAAATATTTTGACGAAATGAAGCTTATGTTATGACATAAGCTTTATTTCGTCAAAATATTTTTTAACTTCATATATATACTTCTTTATTTTTTTATTATTTTTTTGAACTTCTTACATGTAAGAAGTTCTGTAATAAGTCACTAACGTGTTATTTGAAGAGGATGTTACTAACAATGTTAGCGAAAAGTATACAAACTTTTCGGTAAAACTGCAACTTTTGTACCACTAAAATATGGTAGTTGTTGATTTAACGATATTATGATATTTTTATTATATATGAAATGTACCGAGGTACAAAGTACTCAATTCTACAACCAACCCACTCCTTCAGCAAGATAAAATAAAACCTGTCTAAATTAAACTAAGATAAAAATACCCGTTGAAGTTCTACATCACTTTAACTGCCGCTCTGATTCGCCTATTCATTTACGCGTTCAAAAGGATTTCACACAGATTCACTTGCTTTTACATCTCTTTACTACACTCTCGTTCTATTGGACTTATATTTGTCATAGTGGCATTTTTGAAATGTGACTTATTTTTGGTTATTATTTTTATAAATCTCGCAAAGTTATTACCATACTATAAAAGGTAATCAAATGGTACAAAGATATAAATAATTTAGAAAAGTTGACCGATCTTATAGCCTTATCGATGAAAAAACCTTAATAAGCTCAATAGTTGTGGTGGCGTTGCCTCATTTGTAAAGCACAGCTAACTGTGCTATTTCATTTAAAAAAACTGTGAATGCTTCACTGATTATATTAAGCCCCCACCCCCTACCTAGATAGATAGATAGTTCAATATTGTACACGTATATGCTAATGGTGAATAAAATAATTTTCACCTTGACTTATCTCACGTTGTATTAGCAAGCACGCGATGAAGTTACAAATATATTTAAATATATTATTTTAAAAAAGTTTCTTATCCTATTTAAAAAGTTTAGGCTTATAGTGAAATTGTATTTTTACTTACATATGAAGTCAATCAAGCTTTTAGTTTTTAATATCTAACATTTTAAATAACAAATGAATATGCAGCTCGTCGAATGTTAACTATCACTAATGATTCGCAAAACTATTTTTTTAAAGCTTTACTACGTAATTATTAAATATTCATTTGATAAAAACATTTTTATCCGTACTTTTCCAACTGTTTTAGAACGAAAAATAAAGAAATTACAAGGATTATTTATTATATAAACTGAACTGTTGAAAAATTATGTTTTAAAAGTTTAATTGATAAAAATATAAAAACAACTGTTCTTTAATGGCTTATTAGTTAGATTACAGTGTTTATCTCTTATACTCATATTTAAAATTTCATTCAAATATACGTGACAACAATGTGAAACAACACAAGGCTTATTCCATTGTTATAAGTACGGTCCGGTTAATACTTAGTAAATGCAGAAAATTACAGTTTGTGATCTAATTTTAATAATATTATAAATTTCTAATCTAAAAAGTCCTATTTATACCTTACATTAGTCCTATTTTATACCTTGCTATTCCATAAGAGTCAATCAATTAAACGCACAGTTTTATGTGATTATTAATAAAATAATAATAAAATATTTTATAAATGCAACGCGGAAGCAGCTTAAGCTGTGGTTTCATTGCTTTACTGGTTATCTTTTAGTAAAGACTCAAACCGCTTATTAGCATATTATCAAGTGGTGCGGATGAATTCATTTGCTGCGGTCTGTGTTGTTTCAAAACCGCTTTCAATTTGAACTCATCTTTCTCATAATACAATTAAAACTGTATTTTTCAGAAATTTAAATAAATTCTAATGGTATATGAATTAAGTAGCCAAATTTTAATGAAGTTTTCTGACTCGTAATAAAGAATCGAGGCCAATAAATAGGATTTTTCCTACCGAAAGGTTAGTTTCCAACAACATTAAGGTCGTGTGAACAGGATAACGCATTGCCAGCTCAGTGGGCGTCGAAAACAAACACATAAATCTGTGTCTCTATAGGGACCTACAACTATAATTATTTTAACTAGAGCCCGTTGCCACTGTTGGTTTCACTATTGATAGCTTTATTTAAGCGGTTTAATGTCATCCATTTAGATGTTTTAACAAATAACTAATTCAATCTTATCTTTATATTAATGTGTTAATAGTACGCCTAATTTAGCTTTAATCAGTGTCACTCAATCTTTCAGACGCTGATTTAATCACCTGGGACTGATGTTGCAGTACTCGTGCACATAATGAGACACACTGGCATATTCATAAATACATTTATAAATAAAATACATATAGTGAAGTAGATAATATATTTTTTGATTTGCGTATTGGTGAACTGTGATCTCTGTCTATAATTTTGAAAAATACCGTATAAGTTGCAAGAATGCACTGAATTAGTAAACTACTATGGTAAGTTGGTTATAGCGATGGAAAAGAGGAAAACTGACAGAGGACATTCAATCACCTTGGTCTCAAGGTAAGGATAAAATCCAATGAATGTTATTAAGTGTATATCTTCATAAATAAATTTTATGTTGTATTTTTGCAATTGAAATAGGTTGAACGTCACGTTGGCAACATAACTGTCGTTTATAAATATAGATTAACTAAACTATAAGAATAATAATTAGTTTGAAATTAAGAGATTGAAATACGAATAAACTGTATAACCAAATTCATTCAAATGGTTACCACGTGAGTCTAATAAATTCTAGAGGCGTTTATATTACCCTATCGCCTTTGATACAAATTCTACATATTAATGTAAAGAGTAATAAACTTAAAAGCACATATTAAGGTTAACTTAGGCGTTTGAATTACGACTAGCAGACTGGAATATATATGGATACAACAGTACAATAGAACTACATGTAGTAATTGGAAATGGAAACTAACGGAAAGCCTGACTGTAATTATTTATAGTCAATGTTTTCGACATTAAAACTATATTATTTTGCATCCGGCGATTCCATTAATTAATGGCGATGGTGGACACGGGAAAAATGGGATCTGTCTATTTAACACTCTTAAAAGCCTCAAATGTGAATTTACTTCAAATGCGTAATTTGATCTCACGAAATTATTTAAAAAAGATATATAAAAAAGAGTTACTTAATGTAACTAGAGTTACTTAAAGGAAATTTTTCATCGTGTATGATTACAAAATAATCTATTATGCTTAAGTAATTGATTTATGCATTTTTTTGAACTTCGCTATCGCATTAGGCCTACATACCTGTCATGATAATTGTAAGTTTTGTGGAAATAAATAAATATTGTAGCTTTTTGTTTTATAATAAATTATATTATATTTTATGTATTTAAACCAGTCACAGATTAAATTCAGCAGTCCTAAATATTTGAAGTAATGTCAAAGCAAACAGTTCTTAAAACTTGAGAGATGTTTGAGTTTTCAGCCGAGTATCGCATACACAATCCACTTTTAGCAACTGGTGCTAGTGTAAATCGATACTACTTTATTACCCAAGAAAAATAATAGGAGACATTTTCTATTTGTCCTATTTAGATCACATGAGGGTTTATATGTTTATGTTAGTTGTTTACTGTATATTCTTTTGTTCCCTTAGGATATGGGCTTGAAGCCTACTGACAACATTACGTATATAATTACAATGTGGGTGGAAGGGTCAATTTACAAACACATGTGATTAAATTCATACAGACTAACTAAAACTATTTTATAGAGGTTAAAAATATAAACAAGGAATATTCATGATATTTATTGCTGCAATTTAGGTGAGACACATTACTTTTTTTTAAAGCAGCTTTAAAAAAATCTGTTAACAACTCAAGTTATCCATTTTACGTAATAATTATTTCTCATACACACCTATTGTCTAACATAAATGAAGCATCATTAAGAGCTTGTGTTAGTTATACGAGATAATGCAGAAATGTTGATATTAATCAAGCGTAAGCCCAGAGATAGAGTGATTCTGGGGGTATCTAATCATCTCCATGTATATTATGTAATTCTTACTAAACTTTTGTGAAAAACAACTTAATACAGTTTTAAAAACAGTTAAAGCTATTTTTCTACAGATCTTCGTTTGCAACTTTTACGACATACTGAAAATAATCGTCTTCGAAACTATGACAATAGTATAAAAAAATTTGCTCTTAAAAAAATACGTTCATTGAATAATGTCTTAAAATTTCTAATTAAGTGTCGAGAATTCGCCACTCTCAGCTTTTGTAATCATTTTTAAAAAATGTGCGTAATGGGCTATTTTCGTTATAATCCGACAGAGACAGAGGTAAAAATTTCGTAAAACTCAATCTACTTCAACAATATTATCGGTACACCGAGCGAACTATTAGATTTAGTCGCTTTAAAAATATTCAAGCGACACATTTTAAGGGAAAATGTGTTGAACTGTGGGAATTGTGTCAAAACGATTTAGCGATAAAGATTGCTAAGATATTACAATTTCAGTAGTACTTTAATACAAGAGTTCTCCCTTTTAAAATTAAAAGGTCATATGGTATACAAATGTATACGATACGATATGTCATTTGTGTATTATTTTACAACATAACAAAAAGTTAGGATATTTTTAATGATTTCTGAACTGACTAACACATATCAATAGAGCATAATGTATCGTAATGTATAATGTATCGTCTCCAACTTTATTTCTACTAGATTTCATTTTTCGCTGCGAATTGGAGGGGTGTGAGACTTCCTTCCTTCTAGCCTCACTCTAAAGAAATGTTCATGAATAAGAATATTCTATTCTGTGCCTGATTGTCGCTTCCCTCTAAACGAAGCCATCGATTGACTTGTTAATTTGCATATAAATAGCTGCGGAAGATTAATAATACGTGGACGTATTTTTATTATAACATCTTAACATTATAATTAGTCCGAGATTAAGAAAGAGTTTATATTATTTAAAAAACATGAAATAATGAAGTTACAATACAGACGTAGAAAAGTGAACCCGTAAATTTACTCTGATCTAAAATCACGTGATATCTTACTTATATCTTTAGATACGAAAAACAAAAGTTTAGTTAGTTAATTGTTATCATGAGAATCATTTTTAACCAATATTCATCTATTATCAGCCCGCCGAGCCCTACAGAGAATCTATTCAGACTGACAAAATTTTTAAATCCATACCTTTATACCATGGCCTGTATAACACTTCAATGTCTAACTTTTCATCGGCCACTAAACCATTTATAGTGTGTAGGTGATATTGTTCCTAAAGAATGTGAAAACTAGAGAATTGTCTTTCCTAACGAAATGAAAAAACGATAAAATGGCTAAAACCTTATTATATAATTTACAAGAAAAAGCACACAACACGTTTACTATAAAATAAATAACAAGAACTATATCAAGCATCATAAAATTACACAAAAAAATATTTTTAATGTTTTTAAACTTTAAAATCGAAAAGAGTAACTACAATGAAAACAATATAAAATTTTGAAAATATCATGTCAAAATAAATACAGTAACACTAATTGTTAGATGTTAGTACCATCAAAACGTTGACATATTCGGCGGCATTAACCTATAATTACAAAAAAATCCATTATCATTACATGTGAAATTTATCCAACACGACAATTTTGACAGTTTAGTTGAACGTCGTAATTGTTTTCGTAATTTATTCTGTTATTATAGCGATAATAACAGAGTACCAAATGGAAACTTCGTTTTAGCTGATCATTAAAGCCATTTGAGCAGTTCTTAAAGACAAACATTTTCAATATCCCTTGGCAGCTTTAGAAGCCAGTTTTGAAAAAGAATACAAATCTCGTATTAAAACAGTTTCCAAGATAGAAACAGATGCAGGGATACAAAACCTACTTAAAAGGTGCTTATCAAAACGTGCACACATTTTTTCCACTTCCTAGGAAGCAATTATTTTCTATCAACCCTCATGTCCTGTGGGAGCTTTTAATAGCTTCGGCAGGCGAAACTTATTCGGAGCAATCGTTAACCTTGATCAGAGAAGGGTCATTACGGACCTATGTCCCGAAAAAATAAGAAAAATGTATACCAGTAACAGGGTTCATTGTGTTGCACTCACGAACGAAATTGCGGTTTTTTCCTGTACCAAACTACTATAAATAGAATGTGACAGTTATATCAAATGACTTTTTACAAGAGCCATTTATAGTTGAGATCATAGCAAATCGTTACAATTACATTTACATTTCTATGAATTTATAGGTTAGGCTTACGTTGGTGCAAATAGTATTGAAATTCTCTAACATAAGAAACAAGAATATTAATTGTTGTTTCAAACTGTTTCACTGCTCGCTGTAAAAAGAAAGTAGGTTACCTTACTACAGCGTTACATACAAAGTAGATCCTTAATGTAAAAAATTTCGGAGCAAATTTATCCATGTGTAAAACTTAAGCACTTAAAACGTATGTGAACATCAAACTTACACATATTAAGTGGGTCGCTCCACGTCTCTCTATACAGAGGTTTTCATGACGTAGAATGTCGTTTAAACACATCTACTTTATAAGTATTGTATAGAACTGTTTTATTATATAAAGATGCTGTATATAAACGTATATAAAGGATATTCAACTCAAGGAAATGTTTGAAACTCTTTATTCAATAAATAAACACATCGGCCTTCCGTGAATATGCAATTACCAGCACGAATAAAATCCTATGAAATTATTAAAACATTGGCAACAAATTTGTAGTTAAGTATTTAGGATAAACATTACTATATTGGAGGAACACGAAAGGTGTTTAAGCCATAGTACCTAACAAAATAAGGGTTGTTGAAAAACAAACAAAAGAACAGAGATCGAGTTTACAATTTTAATTGACTCATCGAGGATCAAGTAAGTCCCTCTATTTTTGTTATCAGAACCAAAACGTTAAACAATCAAAGCTTCTCCAGCCATCTCGCAGAGGTGTTTATTATTATTTCTGAAAGATAAGCTCTGAGGAATAAGGGATCGAAAGTTCAATCATTAATCAATGCGGAAAGCGTTGTTTGTGCGGGTATTTTATAAAGAAAACTTTGATGGAATTTAGTTCAGAGATGTAAACGCATTAAATAAAGAACTTTATGTTTGTTTGGGATAGTTTGGGCCTGATGTTTCTATTAAAAAGTTTCGATTTCCGTATCACGCTAGTAACAATAAATGCTGTTGCGCTAATACAAGTCATACGTCCGCTATGTTAAGTGCTATTTTAGCCTATTCTCTAAATAGAGTAGTACCTTTGATGCACAATAATTCTATGCTAGGGCTGATAAGCTTAATGTTAAGTAAAGTCCAAATAAAGGCAGAAAAGGCCGTTTCAATAATATTTATAGTTAAATGAAAGGCTATATAATAGATGACGTAACTTAAAAATGTGTCAAAGTGAAGACCCAGAGGTATAACAATTTCTTTTCTTTTCTTTATTTCTTTTTAAAGTTTTTCCCTTAATTGAGGCATGTGAGTCCTATTTTAAAGCTAAACATTTTAGGAGCAAATCTGCTCAAGGTGAAAATTTAACATGTAAATTTTCGACAACGACATATACTCGTATCTACTGAAAACCATTTAGATCATACAGGTTAATCATGAAGTTGGTTGACTCAATTAATATTAGAAGGTGCCCAAATCTAACCGATAAAGTTTAAATTTTGTCATCAACGCCTGTCGCTGATCATTATTTCTAACATACTCGGATAACAAGTGTTGAATGTCGTCAATTGTACTAACAGTCACATAGAGGCGTGGCATTATTAAATCATCAAATATGTAAACTTAAAGGCAATGTCCAGATTGAAATCGTTACGATATAGGATTTGATAACTTTAAGAGATACACACACGCTTTTTTACAAAGAACGGGTTGTATTTTAAAATTATTTAAGAGGCTTCAACAATGAACGAAATTTGGACGGCTAAATTTATATATTGATGTCAGTAAAGTTCATAGGCTAAGCTGATTAGAAGCAGCATGAGTTTACTGAAATTCAGGATCTATAAATCTGGGACAATACACAGACTTCCAGAGCACAGATAAGTGACAGTTATTATAAATCCGAGCTAATAATAGTTGTATTTACGACACAAAGTTATTTCGTTTCCTTCTATTTGGTTCGAATATTTTCATGAATTCTTAAAATGATCAGAAACAACCAGAAACGATTTGGCACATGCGAAACATGCCTAAATTGCCTAAGTCGGTTGTTTCATGTAAAATATGCTCATGCAAAATAGCTTAAGAACATAAATATTAGACTAACTCATGCGAAGTAAATATTGTGACGTGTGCCCAAGTTTCTGTGTCGCAAAGGTGACACACGTAGGGTTGAATCACACTTGTCGACAGCTTACACAGGTCAGCAGTCATCTAACTGATGAGCAGATGTGAAAGGATTTCAACGCCATCAAAAGCAAGCAAGCACAGTGTTTCCGTGTTGTGAAATGGTAACAATATTAGGTTTATATTGGGCTTATCTTGGGTTAGTTTCTTACATTTATAAATCACAGCAATTATCAGTTGTTAGAAGAAGCATCTAATTTTAATTATTAGATCAACTTCTATAAAATATTTAACTCTTAAATTTTTCTAAAGTGGTATTTGAGAAGGCGAAAATTTTATCTCAACAAGTTTTATCATATTATTAGTTGAGGTTTTACCTCAATCAGTAATCGGTAATCGATAGCATACGATCTCTATTACATATACAATTACAACGATACCATCACAATCATTCATATTCAAAATATTCGGTGTATATTAGGGCATTTGCGTTTTATTTATAGTAATTTTGATTTTATGTTTTCAGAAAATTTAATTGAAACTAGATTCCTCCCGCCGTTGCGCCCCCGTGTAGTTCTTTCCGTCACAAATGTTATATAACCTAAAACATAACCACGATAGATGGGCTAGTCGTAGTTTAATAGAATAGCCCGTTCAACCTAACACACTCTTCAGCTTTATAATGTCAATATTGAACTTCTAACGCAGAATTAATTCTTCGACTTATTCACATCTCTAACGCAACTCCTTATTCCGCTTTACATTATGTAAAACCCTCTTGGTCATAATCATAATTGGTTGC
Organism: Acentria ephemerella; assembly: GCA_943193645.1. Lineage (NCBI taxonomy): Eukaryota > Metazoa > Arthropoda > Insecta > Lepidoptera > Crambidae > Acentria > Acentria ephemerella. Next base: position 4,898,284 of record OW971893.1, read on the forward strand.
AATAAATTTTCATACAAAAATACTGTATTTTTCTCCAAAAAAGTGTCAGTCTATATCGATTTTAGCACTCGGAATGTGTTTTGTTTTAAAAAAATCTGATGATACTAAGATTAAAAATTTAAAAAGTTTAGGTATTGACATTATATCATAAAATATTTACATATTACGTCATTAGTAAGCACGCTCTTTCCTTAGTAGTAAGTTGGCTCAGCTTAGTTTCCTCAGAACTGAATTCTGTCTTGAATATCAAGTTGCTCTATTTAAATCTCAGTCATGAGACATGCCAGCAATGATAACGCGTTTTCTCCATAATTGAGGTGAATTTAAATACAGTTTTGGAATAAAAGTTTTGACAACATTAAATATTTAAAGTTTTTATAGTCATTAGTTATCATATTATCAACTAGGTAAATGATCTCAGATCATGAAGGTCACAGCTTAATTCATTTAATTTATTTATTAATTTTAACGATTACTCGCTAATGACAATCTCTATTACAAGAGCGTGAAAAAGAGATTTACAATTTGTTTTGTTATCTTTGCAATGTGAAATGGGAATAGAAATAAATGAGAAGAAAGAATATAATAAAATAGAATAGAATATATCTTTATTGTACATCAGCCAATTCAAGAAGAGAAATACACAAAAAACATTTAACTAATTTTGTACAAAGGGCGACCTTATCGCTTAAAGCTATCTCTTCCAAGTAACCTAAGAAGGAAGGTGATAAAAAAGAAAGAAGAAAGATAATTTTTCATTTTATTAATCACTCCCTCATGGTTGGAACACACTGAAGACTCTAAGAGGCAGCGGGACACCTCGCCTGGATGTGATACTTATCAATTAGAAATCCTCCAGATACGAATCGCCCCTTAAGGCTAAAGGACTCTCCAAGGTTCGCCTTGTTAAAACCCTGGTAACGTTGTTAAGGCCGTCTGCGGCCAACAGCATTAGTCAGTCCTTAAAAAACTACTAGTGTTGGTTTTGCACCAGAAATATCAATTTAAATTGATTTTTCAAAGTGTACCATAATTTTATTTAAATAAACTAAAAACCAAGCAATAGATAAAATTTACAATCGATACGTTCATTTCTGGATACTAGTCTATTGAAAAGAATTTAGTGTCCGGCTCGAGATATTGATTCGGGATCGGGACCAAAAAGTTAAATGTGATGAAGCGAAAGTTACTCTTTCGACAGTTTCAACAAAGTTAGATCAATATAACAGCATCTTAGGTAAAAGAGAAAGGCTATAAACTTTTCTCTCAACTACAGTACAGTCTTGTTGATGATAAGCGGTACACATGTAGCTAATATAAGTGCTCAAAATAATTAAATAGAGACTATAATTGTAGGTATGAAACAGACTATTATCGCAGTTGGTTTATTGAGGTGACTAGGTTATTTTATGAGTCTAAAAACTTCATAGTCTTGTTTTAATAGCACTTTTTACATCTAACAAATAATGAAATGACTTTAAAGCTTTCAGTAACTGGTAAAAATAATCTTATGAAATAAAAATAATCATTTAAAAAATTGAAACCAAATGACTATTGTTACTGATTGCACTGACTAATACAATAGACCATAAAAATCTCGTATCTTTAGAAAAATGTAAGCAATTTATATCCTAAAGAGTTTCAGAGAACAATCTTTTATGTTACCTAACTTTTCTGTTCGACATTGAGAGTCGTAAATCTAACAAATAAGTATTTTTTGCTCGTTTTTCATAGCATGAACTATGTATAAATACGTATTTATCTGCTAATATAACATATAACCTAGTATATTTAGAATCATCGATAGCATATTTATGTCCCACTTCTGAGTACTAACATTCATACTTAGGAGGAGCAGATGACGCCTTCGACAATAACACTATCAGCCCAACCAGCAGCAACATCCGTCCCCCAGAAGTACAGAGTTTCTCAAAAAACAAATTTTAATCACCCATCCTTACTCAAATATTTGAAAATGTTCTTTATTTTGATAATTTAAATCAGAGATGTCTACCTTCATAGCAGAAGTTTTTTGATCATAATATATAATTATACACACCAGCTGATGACATAAAGTTTTTTGCAGATAATTTAGCATAAGCCCATTTCTCATTAATTTATAAGTCATTATTTTTTAAGTCAGAATCATCTTTAGCCTTAAACATGCAACTAGCTGGAAGAGATTGCTTGTAGCGATAAGGTCGCCTTTTGTACAAAATTTGTTTAATTTTTTTTGTGTATTTCTTTTCTTTAATTGGCTGATGTACAATAAATATGCTGATGTACAATTATATTCTATTTTATTCTATTCTAGCTTCAGTTTGTGGCGTTACAACCACAACCTCTGGCCGCAAGCCACCTTAAGCCTCCGCGCTTATGCAGCTTTAATGGTACTACTAGTTTTTATCTGTCTTTACGTTGGGTATTTCTTTTATTATTAGCTTTATTTCATTTAATTACAGTAATACTTCAAATGCATTATCGATATTAAATGGGATACAGCGACAATAATGATTTTGTACATTGCGTAGAGCTAATAAGCTAGTTAACATCAATATAATTTTTCTTGTAATATAGCAATGGATTAATAATTGAGCCCATTAAGCTCATTGCGTTACGTTATTAGAGAAAATCCGTCATAGTTTGACGAAGGTACAGTCACATGTAATAATATTTACACACTGCGAGCCTTAATCGTTTTGCCATGATTAGCACTCACATTAAATGTATTTAAGCATCTTTTTTGTCCTTGTCGTAATAATACGTAGCAAAATTGATAGCCGATGCCGTAGCGAATCGTATATTGATGATAAAGGGAACAGACGATATGTCAATAATAACAACATTACAAAAATATTCCTATATCTATATTATATAAATATTTTCTGAGATATAACGATATGTTGGAGAAGCTGCTACAGTTCGCCCAAAACAGCTCCATTGAAAATCCTTTTTGCATGTGACGCCAAATGGAAGTGTCTACTAAACTGTAAGGGCGCATGTTATACACAAAATTAATAATATCTCTGTAATTTAGGAGTTTTCATGCAAAGTAATATTTCGTTTTTTTTATTTCTACACCGCTAAATACACTTCGAAAAACTTATTTCATTAAATACTTATATCATATTTTTGAAATCAATCTGAAAACCCTAAAACTTTACTTGTTACTTCCCTTTTGCATTGTAATACTCCGGAATTGATTGGCTCAGCCTTATAACACAACTTAACAGAACTTAGGAACAGAGAACAAGAATAAAAAGGTAAACATCGACTGGGTTTTATTTGAAGACTCTCAATTAATTTCGGGTACTTAACTGAGGTCTAAAAGCCTATTAAATCATGGTGTACTGTCTCAGAGTGGTCAACAAAGCGCTGCATATTACAAAGGAAATGCTACTTACCCTACCTACCCTTTACTTTCGTTAAAACTATAGACAGGCCATTTAATACTGTTATTAATATATTCTTTTTTATTGTATTGATAATAAATGAAATTATTACATACATAAATCTTATAAGTTAAATCAAATAAAATGTCTGAGCTTTTCTGTCTCTTTAAACTTTTATTCAAAATAAAATTGAGTAAAACGTTAAAGCCAAAATCAGTTTTTCATAGCAAAATAGAATTCGCCTTATTTAACTAGTAGGACCCACGACCGCATTATACCCTCACATAAAACATTTTCAAATAACTTCTAACACAGCTCATAAATTGTGTCAGTAGGCTTCTTCAGAAATTTCAGCAAGTTTTTGTGTGGCCCATACGTATATCACAATTTTCACAATGCGTGCAAGAAACTTTTTCCTCAGCCTCATTGGGGAATCGGAACTTTATAATAAAAGGACTCTAATGGGGCCATTTTACACACTGTTAAGCTTTGAAAACAGCATTTCTTAAATAAATATAGATATCCTAAGTTGACAAGGATCAATGAATATAAACGATACTTATAATTGAAGACGGTATTAAGAGAGTGAATTTCAATTTGTAAAATGGTATTTATTTTATAATGAAATTGTAGAGAGAGCGGAATGCCACCAACATAAGAAAAATGATTTCTTCAATAAATGTCACGTAGAAAGATATCAAGTTGTATGTATAGCTTTGAAATGATATTTTAATGCATAATGTATGTCAACTTCGTGATATCAATTCAGCTACAACAAAAGAATTTACCATGAATCAGCTAGACGCCCAAGACATTTGTTTTTGTCAACAGCGTAAATACATTAAGGAATTGTAAAAATACATAAAATATTGTGGACTAATAAATTTCAATAGACTAGTTATTTTTATTGTGTACTGTGATGTTATTTTTAATGGTTCTTTACATTTTTGTTTAGCAAGATCCTTAGTTTAAATTGTATTGATAAAATAGATAATATCAACGTAACCCACTCCAACTTTCTACATTGCAATTATTAAATACATTGTGAATTTTAATTTTTTTGTTTAACAATTAGTATTACTATAAGAATAAATTTAAGTTATGTTAACATTGACGGTGGCAGTGTAAGCGTGAGACGTCATTTTAAAAATAGCGCTTACTGCTATGGTGTAGGATACCCACAAATATCAAGTGTAAGCTTAAGGTTCTATTATGTGCACTGAAAATATAAATACATTATATACTTGAATTTATTTCATTTTCTAAATATATACTTTCAAACTTATAATGAATGAATGTAATAATTAATCAAGTCTTTTTCCTAAAAAATAGGTTCAACCCTTTTACTGGTATCCATTTCGCTTTATATTGGTGACAGTATGACGTCTTTGACAATTTCCGTTTCCGAGACATTATTTTTATGGAGTCGAGCCTTAATCGTAAACATTTTCAGGAAATTACAACAACCAAGAACCAAGTGATAAAGTTTTATTTTTTAACATAATTAAATAATGTAGATCTACGCAGGTGTGTTATCCATTTAATAATAATATTTGATTTATCTTCAAAGTTTCTCTTACGACATTTTATTAAGTTAAATAATTCTACAATGCGTTGACAACTTTGACATTTCTAAAAGTCGTAATATCCCTTTTTTATGAAAGTGAATGGAAGAGACGTAAGAGAATTAATATTAGTTTTATAAATTCCAAAAGTCGAATCGAAACCATTGGTCGACCGCATTAATAAGATTTCCCACCAAAACTTTGCTGAACTCCACCGGACTTTCGTTGCCTCGACTCAACAAAAGTGCGCCAACTTTACATCGACTATTTGATTTATCATTGGATTAAGTTGAACACAGCTGAACGTTGACGAAGAAACTTTTACCAAGGAATTACCGCTGTGAGCTTTGAGAAACCATCTTTGCGGTGCAGGCTACACGAAAGTACAATCTTAAATTACGTAAATTAAAGTAATAATCATGAATAAGTTATGTCAATACTGCTTATTTAAAATAATTAGGAAAATTTTCTCTACTTCATATTTCCTAACAAATTTTGCTATAACTATTAAGCTAAAACCTTAAATAATTTTAGAATAAGGTACAAAATGTCAGTTTTGATTAAACTTCATCTTTAGCCACTTATACCGATGAGAAATTGTTTGCTTTTTTCTGATAAATTTCGTATTATATTATATATAATACATATCATAAAATACAGGCCTATCTATATCTAATCATTGACTTGCTATTAAGTATTTTCGTAAACTTCAACTTCTAATATGATTTCGTTGAATAATTTGATATTTGAATGTTTTAAACTTCATAGTATGTTTGTGCAACAGCTGTAGCTAAGTAAAGCACACAAAGAAAACTTATCAAAATATAGCAAAGGAGAATCCACCACTTGTAATTTCTAAAATGTTAACCAAACAACATTTACTTTGATGAGTGCGTATACTTATGGTGAATAAAGTGTCTATAGACATTTAATTGTCCCGTAATAGTTATTAAAATGCTTTAAAAATAATCATTATCAAATTAAGCCACCCAAAATGGAAGCAGCAAGTGAGTTTTGTGCCATATAACATTACCAAACTAGCTCAATGTGGGTAAATAAGTGGTTTCAGAAACAGATTAGTGGACAAGCAAAAAAAAAACAAGTTTTTAATAGCCTATCATGGAAAGACCATAGCAAACCATGGCAAAAGGTGCTTTGTTTTCTGCATTTAAAATACGCTCATCATTAAATGAGAGCTTATTTGCGTAGTATTTTAACTCCCCTAAAAAAAGTAGGCACTAAAAATGTACTTAGCCTAAAAGCATTACCTACGTGAAAACGTAAAGTATAATAGTCGAATTACACTAAATTGCGGTAAGTATATAAATCTCTGTCCCTGTTTCTTTATTAAAGAGTATTTCGTTAGGGATTAATTTGTAATGGATCGAGGGAAGGAATAATTTAGACAACATGAAATGTGTATTTCTTTAATTTATTTTAATAATAAGTCTTATTGGGGATAAGGGTGCATATGACTTGTCTTATAAACCTATCTATTATATTATCTATTATTTATTTATATTTATAATCTTATGTATTGAATGTATTGATATTATATTATATATTATGTAATTATAGGTACTTTAGTAATTTTATTTTGCTTGTATAATATGTAATTATATATTTATTAATAAATGTATTTAGTGCGAAAAAAATCGTATTTCTTTGAATTATTCATGATGAAATGACTGTTTCTACTTGTTGCCTGGTAGAGAATGCCTTAGGCAGCAAACCCGCCAATTGTGCTTTGGTGCAATTAATAAATTTTCAATCAATCGAATTACATTTTATTAAACAACTAAAAGACTTGTATTTTACACATTTGAATAATATTTGTTACATTAATCTTTTACTTTAATTAAACCGTAACTGCCACAAATATTTGAAAATGTTAGTAACTGTGGATATTAAAAATGCTCATGATTAACAATGTAATACTTAAGAAAGGTTTTCTTAGTTGAGTTTTTGGAAAACATTTGTTCAAACATGTTAATATCTCTCATTAAGACCAGGAGTCTTGCCAACGATAAATTTTACCAACTGCGTAAATAATGTTAATTAGCACATACGGTTTCAACTTTGAACTTTTTACCTTCTTATCATGAATGTTATATTTGCAATGCAAATTTTACAAATGAGAGCTTTGCCTTATTCCACTTAACGTTGTCGTGAAACAATGTACATAATATTTTATCACACAAAAAGCAATTATTTTCAATATGTTTCTTTGACTTTGAAGGTGTAAAATCTTATATTTTAATAAAACTATTCTGAATGCAAATATTTCGATATAAGTATGTTATTCCATAACAGCAGAACGGCTAACGATAGGGATGAAATATGATACAGATATAGATAATAGTCGGGAATAGTAAATAGGCCTTTATCCTGAAAAAATTTAGAGATCCTGTGGGATACCGATAACAGATGCTAGTTTTCCCCGCGACTTTGTCAGCTAAAATACCAGACAAACTAAAACTAAAATTTAAAAGAATCAAAGTCACTGAGAAATCTGGCATAATATAAAAAATATGTGATTTCTCTAAATGAATAAGTCCCAAACAATAAAAGCTGTAAATATTTTTTTCTATATTATAATTCCAATACAGTACCAGTCATAAGATACAAAAAAATATTCAAATACATAAAATATAAAAAAGTTTATTTAGGTTCCGATTTATAATTGTATAGAACATTTTAACAAAATAAAGGCTTTCAACTTTTAATTTTACTAAATTCACAGCTACGATTTATGTCCCTGTGGTTCCTGTTTATGTTTATTTTTGATGGCGCTCAATGTTTTATCTGCAACATTTCTAGCGGTGATATTTTCGTTGAAATGGACGTTGAAACTTGTTATATATATATTGATAATTTTTTACCCATATGTGGGCTTGTGTGTCGGTTCCATTATATCTTTCTGTATTCTAAACGCCATAACCGACGTTTCAAATCTTTTCAAAAGATATTTTTGATTGTTATTATAAAATAAGGAAATTACAAATTAACTTCATCCAGTTATCGTAGTGAAATCCGCAGAGAAATCAGATAAAGTTTCGTTAACCCCAAATAACATGCCAAACTGAAACTTAGGATCTAAGCAAGGACCAATTTTATCTTTGCCAACTTCGACTTTCTACAAAATGTTCGAGTATTCTGAAATAACTTTGATATGTTGATAACTTTCTACGAATCGTTTAATTTAGCTCTTTATCGTTGATCCTCCAATTAGTCTATCTTTAGTGTTCTTGTAAAATTTAATGAGTTATTAATAGTTTTGTTTGCTCGGGTTACTGAGCTAACAAAACTAGTGTGAGTTTCATTCGTATCGAGATGTTAATAATCGCATATATAAAAAATCGTTTACCTCACAACAGAGGCACTATTGTTTCTCCCATACAATTTGACAGTTGATGACAAACACGAACGAGACGGTTCAATTCGATTGAAAATTACTCTAGGGTACAGAATGAACAAAAGTTTTATTTGAGTAACAATATCTTCAAGCAGAAATATATTATTTTATACTGCCTATGCACGTAGGATCACGAAGTCGACTAACTAGTGACGCCAATTAATATTACTAATAGCAGTGAATTTAAGACATTTTCTTGAAGAAAGCGCTTTGTAACAACACAAATGGCGGCCCTAAAAGTGCCTTATCATGTCTCTTTTGAGGAAAGCCCATGTTTCATGAAGGAGGGAATACGTGGGCTGAAATAACGTAACTGATGCGTGTAGGAATACGTGTACGTTGATTCTGTAAAACTATTATTTATCACAGTTAAAACTGCTGCCGCCGCCTGATACCGCTAGTTAGCTTCGAATGAAACCAACTAGGAGTAAAGTGGTTGGATAACCATTTCCAATTACTTTACCACTAGTTAGTATCATTCGAATTAAACAGTATCGAATAAGTTAGTCGCCAGCTGTCAAATCCTATGAAAACGCAATTAGATCTTAATAAATCTCAATATGCTTGAAGCTAAATCTAGGACTACTGATCAGAGCCATGAAACAATCTCTTATCCATGAGCTAAATAAGGTTAATATTTCATAAAAAATTAGATAATTTAGTTATTTAATTCTTATTTCCCCAAACTTAACTTTAGTTTGAATTTTAGTTTTATATATCTATCTCAGGAAGATAAATAGCGGTAAGAGGTTTTATGTAACATATCACATGTATCATGTATATAAAATATATTCTCAGATGTAAATTTTTTCTTACTTTCTACACTATAGAGATAGTAAGCTCTCTCAATTACTTGTGGAGATACATGATTCAAATCGTTGTGTCACATCACTACGCTGATTAAGGAACTTTAAACAATTTTGTTTTAAAGCGAACATTAAAGCATCAATATAAATTTACGTAATTCAAAGAACAATTACGGTATGTAAATTCTATACTTCGTCAGTTGAGGTTGTATAAGACGAATTTAATTGAATTAACATGTGCGAATAATGATGATAAATCGTTTGATACTTACGGTGGTTTTTGGCCCGAATCCTATAAAATTTATACGCCAAGGGACGATCAACTCCTTTCTCTGTGCAAGATTCTTTAGTTTGCGGTAACAACTAATATTAGGTACAGTTTATACATCCTTATTAACCCCTTTTATGCGTAAAAAGCAACTCTAAAACTTGTGAGCTTCAATACAAAAATGCAATTCTTCTTTGAGAAGCAGATCCACCGAACAAAGAGATTACACGCACGAACCGGGTAATTAATGAGCCCTTTGCGGAACCCTGTTTAATTTAGCATAATCAGTGGGCCCATAATCATGTTCCCAAACCGGACCTTTGCGCCGCCAAATTATTAATACCGCTCAACCTTAAAGCATTTTAAAATCTTCATTCAACCAACTTTTACCTTAATCAGAAAAAGAAATAATTATGATTTAGAATTATTTTTTATAGCATTTAAAATTGTTGAAGAGGTTTTTAAAAGGTTATACGCTTGATTGGTGAAGGGCAAAGAGTTAAGTATGAGAATGGTTCTTCAAAGATTATCTAACTTATCTTTTTGTTAAAATTCTATGTAGAATAATCTTATATATCTTAAGTATCAAAAAGGCATATAGGTGTTTCGTTGTATTCGTGAGCTTGCAGAGCGGGGCTGTAAGTGTGATATATTGTAACTAATCCTAATTAGAATAGACATGCCTGCAAGAAGATTCTTATTTGTTTCACTATTGTCACATTTTTTTTGTTTAATGGCCATACATAATGATAGATAGCTATTTGCTAATATACTGCAGATACTATGGCAGTAGGCCCATCAGCAGGGTCTTCTGGGTTGGTATCATCGCCTTTCCTATTTCGAGCTTGAAGCAGTTGTGAAGAGAAGGTTTGTAACGAGGTGGCCTCCTTCGGTCCATCGATTTATAATTGCTGGCTGTTTTTATTAGGACAAATATTTAAAAATTGTACATTTATGTTTTTATTGTATTGATCACCACCGAACCCACGTTCAACCCTAGCCAAGAAGGCTCATGGTGACAGGGTAACCAGAAGTTATTACAGAAACATTTAGATCTATCTCTCTGTCCCTTAGATATAGCATTTTTAACTTTTACCTTATGAACAGAACTATATGTTGAATATACGTATTGTATTGGCATGTACACTGCCGAGGGAGGTTGATGGCTAGGGTTCATCAGCGCAGGAATGCGGCAAGGCAAGGGCACGTGGAGAACCAACCATCCGGGAAAAATCAAGATGGCTCCGCACCCTGACGCTGCAGTTACGAGGGAAAAAAGGCACGTATACGTTAAATAGAATTTTCTAAAATTATCAAATACTGTACATTATATATTTCAGTTTCAGAAAAAAAATTACTTATGCCACTGAACCCACAATTCAGCGCCAACATTCTAATATATTACATTTCTAGAATATCACCAGATATGAAATTCAACTTCTGTTGTCATATTAAATCACGACTGTAATTCACTGGATTTAGGGCCTAATTTTTTCTTTCGAAGAATTCCAAACTTCTTACTAACACTGTCATAATTTATAAGAAGCTTTGTGAGTATCAATTCCCTTCGGCCTATTTTTACATAAGAGTACGAACAATACGTTTAAAGCTATCCATGATTTTGGTTAACAAACAATCTGTATTTAGTTAAGAAGAGAAGAACCTTCTTACGTAGATAATTGTATCATTTGGACATGATGTAATTTAATTGAACAAGAACTCAAATATATAAACTAAATATAAGCCACAAGAATTATTGCTATTGTATTTCAAACAATTAATCAATGTTATTTACTGAACTCTAATTCACCGAGTCTACATTCGAAGATCTTGTAATTGCATTCCGATTCCATCATGAAATTGGATGTTTTTTGTATCTAATATCAGTCGATTTCGATAACGAGAACTCTAGTTGCTTGCACATATAGATTTGAAGGACATTTGTAAGCTTAAAGATTTACTATCTAAAAAATAGTAATTAATTGAGAGGCTCTTCTTAAATATTGTAGATGAAAATTCCTTTTACAAAATCTAAATACATACATATAATGCAAATATTTAAAGATCAGTAAAGAAGAGCTGAAACAGTAAAAATATGAATCCTCGTATTTATTAATTTATCGAGCCGCAATATGACAACCATCTGATTAAAGTGGTCAGTACTTAGCCAGAGGTTTCCCTTGTATCCTGGAAGGGGCAGATATTTGTATGATGAGCATGAATATTTGTTAAGGAGTCACACATGTTTGTATGTTTATTTAGAATATTTTTGATATTTATGTACATATCAATATATATATATATATATATATATATATATATATATATATATATATATTTCTCCATCTAGAATCCATAAAACAAGCTCTTAACAATGTTTAATTTGGGTTAGATAATTGCGAGCGAATGTGATAAATATTATGTTCACCCCGGCGCCTCAAGACAATTGAGGAACAATTGTGTCTGCATTTTAGAGCTTGACACCTTAACAATATTTATTAATTAAAATACTAAAATAGTATATTCATTTAACCTAAAGTAATAAAAAATATATAAAAATATACTCTTATCTTAAACTACAGACATTTATGGTAGGATTTAATTTTAAAGATTAAAAAGAATTAAGTTATTGAGTTCATTTACATTAAGGGCTACTTAATTTTGATTTTTTGTTTTATCTGCAATGAATAAGATTAAGGTTAATTTAATATTTTGAATTCTTACTAACTTCTTTAAAATTGATGCGCCGAACATTATAATATCAACTTAGTCTGATTTTAGAAGACGCCAACACATTCAAAAATACAACACATGTTTACACGTTAGAAATATTAACTCAATCAGATAATACTTTTTTCTTTCTACGTTCTATTTTTACACAGAATAATTCAATTATAAAATTAAGTAATAACCTACAATTTTATTTAACTGTGAGACATTTATCGAAGTATACACCTACGCGCATTTCGTAACAACGACTAAATTGTAATTTGCCATTAAAGTTCCTTATGAACCTCAGCATCCCGTTACACCTCTGTCGAGGATTTTAATGACTGACTGCTGCACGAGTTATTACCGCTCGTAAATCCAGCACCCTGCTCCTGGTCTACACTCGGTTTAATTTTCATGAAGCACTGCAATCAAGAGTGACTCAATGAGCTATTTAAGAGATAAAAATTGTGTTAAGAAGCAGCAACTTTATGTATACGGCGTAAATATTGGTTATGTCAGTATAATAACACTTTTTTCTAATAGATAGCTAACAAATCCCATATCTAAGTGTTTTAAATAAAAATTGATGTAACAAACTTTGACTTTTCATAATAATTGTGGTAAAAACTAGTCAACTTTTTACGTATATCCGATGGTAATGGCAATGGACTTCATTTGAACGTAATGTTCTACTGCTGCTTTTATATAATTTCAATGTTCTTATTAACCTTGTCACGCAGCAACGAATACACGATACACTTCAAATGTTTCCCATTTCAATTCCGATTGGAACTATGTAATAAGCCAGCTGAACTCGCTTTGAACGTCGAACGCATATGCCCTTATCAATGGGGATCCAGGAAAGAATTTTCTTTCACTTTTGGCGACTTGGCTTGTGTTACTTGGTCTCCAAACGTTATACAAAAGAACAAAAAGCTAATCACCAGTAATATTTGTTTAAATTAATAATTGGACTGGATTGTAATTATATTGTGAATGCATTACCTACAAATGTTTGTAGTTACTTTTAATATCAAATAAACATTACTTTTAAATAAGTCATAAGAAAAATACATTATAAATTGCTGAATGATTTAGTTAACATCTCTTTGATATTTTTTGTCTTTATTTTTTAATATATTTTGATATGTGCATTGTCTTCTTATATTGCTGTCAATGTAAGGAAATTGGGATAAAAGGTCTAAAAGTGATGCTGGAGTTTTATTTTGCTATTTAGGATATTAATCTCAGTCGTTGGTCTTCAATAAATATTATAATGTTTAAATTTATTAATGTAATAAATGGAAAATAAATTATCACGAGGACCTCGCAATAATTTTACTTAATTAATTTACTTTGGTTAAGAATACGAATATAAAGAAACTTCGCCATGGTTGTTACCCTGTGCTTCGGAAAGTACGCTAAGTTACGTTAAATGTTATGCATAGCATCTCTACTAAATCTGTGGTAACGTACGTTGATATAGATTGCCGTGACGACTAAGAGAAACGGCTTAACAATCCACCAACACGCATTAGGCCAGCAAGGTATTGCTATGGCCCAAAACCCTCATGTGTTTCTCGCATATAAGAAGGCTGTATCTATCTTTGGTACGTATAGTAAGTACGGTGGGGAATATTAAATAAAACTATTATTTTTATGAAGACTTTAAGACATGTTATGATGATGTATGATTTCTGAAAAAATGATAAATTTGATACATTTGACTAGACTATTTACTTAGTGACGCAATAGGAATATAAGTATATGTTAAAATTCAACGATATAGAATAAAATTCTACAGCCATAATTGAAATAAAAAAAATAAAAACGGTTCATATTTTTTTTATTGTTTCGTACAAATTGAAATGAAAACATTGTTACTTGTTGTGTTTAAACTCAATTTCATTTAGTTTTCACTGCAATCTCAGTTGTTTATGTTTTATTAGAAAACTGTCCGGTACAGCTTCAATTAAATTCTTGTACCAAATGTTAGGTAAAATTGTGTTTCCATTTATTTTTAGGATCTAAACGTTACTTTTTAAGTAGCGAAATGTCAAAAACCTTTTTAAGCTACTGACTAACTTATTTGGCAGAAGGTGAAGACCTTGGGTCGTCTTCAAGCCTTAGGGGCGATTTGCGTCTGGAGGATTTCTAATCGACATCACCCCCCGGGAAGGTGTCCCAAAGCGCTCAAGCCTGAGCGTTCTCGACACAAGACAGACCTGAGGGTTCCTCTAAAGTCTCAGACCTGACCTTGGTTAAATAGTGTCGTGTAGGAGAGAAGCGAAGCCCAGAGAGAAGCCCATTGTACCTGGTGGTAAGATCATCTAAGATGGAAGATCAAGGAATAACCATATTAAGTCGTTAGGGTCAGGAGGAAAATTTGAGGCTCTTACTTTAAGCAGGTTGAGTAGGTGGAGTACTGTGTTAAAATAGCAATAGGAGGCTCCTTTTACTGCTTGGGTAATTGAATGTTTCAAACGTAAAAGCCGCTTGACGGTAGTCAGTTTAGTTGCCGCTTGGCCAATCCTATCGAACTTAAGCGGATTAATTTAACGGGTGCTTTACGTCGGCGAAATCTTCTAGAAGATATTTTATATTTGCACAGAAAAATACGGAATAATCTTATTAGTGGTCATACAAATTACAACAGCTAATAGTCTTATTTCAGAAATAATGTATTTTTTAATATTTAGCCATTTTTTTTGCGTACAAGTAAAGCTTTAATATGAGAACTTTGAAACTTTATATTGTAAGGACCCTACAAACACTAGATTGCACTAAAGTTTAGTGTCATCTGTAGTATTGTTTAGTGACTAAACAATACTACAGATACAACAAATAAATTTGACTGGACTGCTGACCTTTTACTAATTACATATGTGATAGAAATGAAAAATATAGTCTTTTAATGAAATACAAAGATAAAAATTAAGAAGAATTTTTTAAATTATATAAAACTTAGTCTTGAGTTACGCTTTATTCATATTAATCTATTCCTTGTCATTTTTAACTGGCATTATTTGTATAACTTACGCTGGATTTTTTCACGGAAACTTAACGCACATATAAATATTAAAAATGGCGTAAACTCATCTCAAAAATTATTTGTTCATGAAATGAGGTCCATAAAGTACGTAAAAATAACGATTACAGTAACAGAGATCTGTTCTCCCAATAGTTAACAACATTATAGCTGCTTCAAACAGTAATGAAATAATGGACTCCGATTTTTATTCGCCTTGATTTGACAAATTAAAAAAAATATATTTAAAACAAGTGCTCATAATACACATCGGAATACAGAATCGGAATAAGAAATATATCTTTAATATTTTACACATTAAATATTTTGAATATTATGCGACTATTTTTACATTTTTCAAATAAATTAGAAGTTTTTAAGAGCTTATAAGTTAAAAGATATTTTGAGATTTCGTTATCATGAAAATTCCACCTTTTCTTATAATTTGAACAATCACACTTGGTATAATATTATGACATGACAATAAAATAATATTTGTGTCTGTATGCAAAGCCTTGAAAGATAAATAGCTGATACCAGATATAGTCTTTTTCTTTAAAATTTACTTAAGTTATAGCCCTCCATCTTTTCAAATTATGCCATATCATATTTTCTTTGTAATAAAAAGTTCTAACATAATATCTTAGATATTATAAGTCACAGAATTGTCACAGAGTCGGGGCCATTAACTAATAAAAATGTTGTGTTTTGTTCGAATACAGTACATTTGGCTAAAAGTTCTCTCGAAAGCCCAATTGTATATGCCGCTAACTTTTTCCATTTCGTCAAGAAAGAATTTGTTAGGAGAAAAAGGTAAATACGTATAAAATAATATACTGTAGGGATGTATGACTTTCAACTGATCCCCAACTAAAAAAAACCAGGTCCGTGTATAAACTTTGGACAACAAGGAAAATTATTATTATAAGGTAATAATGTTATACATTACTTTCAGGGATTGATAAGTTAAATACTTTTTATGTTATTATTTATGGCTATGAGTTGACACATACCACACCCACACCCACAGTTTTGTATATGTATATGCTATAAATATGTATGTTATTTTCTTTTGCTCTGTTACGTTTGTTTACCTGATTTCTGAATTGGTATGGATCAAGGTTTGTTTTATATTAATTGATAGTTGACTTTGTATCAACTACAACATGCCAAGACCGCCATCTATGAATAGATACCCATGGTGGCGGTGTAAGAAATGACAATTTCGAAAAGCAAGTCATGTTTATTTTCCATACTGAATTATCAATTTCAAGTTATCTTTTTTTTCTTAAGGATTTTTTTAATATTTTAACCCACCTGTAAATTTTATCCGAACAAAACACATTAATAAAATGAGTCAAGCAGTTTATTATTTATAGAGAATTTAACGAACAGCTATAAGATGTTTATAAGATTATTAACCGTATTTATAATTATATTGTACGAGTAAAAGCAGTAAATAATAATTACCACTATGAACAATAGAAGTGAATTAACACCTGTTACTTATAAATCTTTTGTATAAAATAGAAATGTTCACACATTAAATTTGTATGCTAATTTTGTACCTACAATTCTTTGTCAATACAATGACAAACTAAGTTCCAAGTTCACAAAGTAGAATATATTTTTTC
Source organism: Acentria ephemerella (assembly GCA_943193645.1). NCBI lineage: Eukaryota > Metazoa > Arthropoda > Insecta > Lepidoptera > Crambidae > Acentria > Acentria ephemerella. The sequence goes on from OW971893.1 coordinate 4,915,104, forward strand.
ATGTCTATTAAAAGGGATTATTGATGGACGCGGCAAAGGAAAGCCAAAGCCATAACGGCATTGAAAAACTAACCAAGTAGAAGTAGCGACATAAAAATAACGATAGACATAAAGATAGGAGCTCATAAATCTTATGAACGCGAGTATTTGAATTTTATATGCGGTTTCAGCCGGATAACTGTGTCGCCAATATTGTAAACGGTTCTCATAAAACTAGTTGAGAGTATATGAAGGAATTTGGTTTTTAAGCTTAATGTATAACAAAAGAGACTAAAAAACCTCTTTAAATGTTCTTTCTACTATTAAAAGTACACTTAAAGGCGTTCTTTTACAGTGAATGATACTCTATTGTACTGATTATTGTATTATAAATAATTCACACTAACAAAGTCGTATTTTAAATGTGTCCATCGGGCATTCATGAACACATGTCAATTTTTTACTTTACATGGAATGGATCAGAACAATTCAAATTGTCAACTAAATAAGAAAACATATATTCAGACTATATTTTTAGGCCCTCAGAGGTCCCGGATTCGAACCCTGGCAGGGGCAGATATTTGTTTGATGAGTACGAATATTTTCTCACAAGTCACGGATGTTTGTATATTTATTTATTTAACAAATTTATTCTGTGTATCACAATAAATTTCTCTAAAACAGGTGTATGAGGATAAATTATACAAAGTTCGTACTTAGTTCGAAATGAAATCTGTTCCAGTAGTCCTACCATAGAGAAAATATAATATTTAGTATGTTTCTGAGATTTATATACATATTGCTATTTATATTTCTTCGTTATATAGTGTCCATGGTACATGCTCTTAACGATTTAATTTGGGCTAAATAATAGGTGTAGGTGTGGGAAATATTATCATACGTAAGCGCAACGTATCAACCCGTCCAGTGTCATTTGCGCACCCCACTGGATGTGACTGGCAGCTTACTTAAAATAACAAACCAACCATTTTAGCGAAGCTACTGCAAAATCAGTCCAGTGTAAGAACTCTAGTATAGTTATTTTATCTTTTAAAATATAAAATAACTATATTTTCGAAAAAATAAATCAACTTTTTCAGATTCCTTCAGAGCTTCGTATTTGGTGGAGAATAAATTCTCACTTTAAATAATTTTTTCGAAGGCAAACAAGTACTTCAAGTATTATATCCAACATAAGTGATATTAGAGTTGAAGAATGAGTTCTAATGGCTTTTGTTCCATTCAATACAAACATTAATTTCAGTAAGTATCATTCTAAATGCGATGGGAATATATTTTTTAAAATAAGATTTATTAAATCTATAAAATTATAACGGACGATATAGGGTAGGGAACATTCCATTACTATCAGGAGAAAGGACTAAATAATATCAAAGTATGTAAGCACACATTTATATCACTTACCACGTTAGGGAACTGTAATAAATAAACCAACAAACCTAACAATGAAGTTAAAAATGCATATGAAAAAGAAATGTAGGAATAAGTAAGACATAATGAAATTACTCGCTGAATAAATAATATAATATGAATATTGGAAAATCGTCCCTTTATCAACTCTCTACAATAATAATAAACGAACAAGAGAAATAATATTATTTCCTTCACTTAATAAAAGAAAAAGACGTCATCATTTTTCATTATTAAAAACGCAATCGCCACCGAAATTTTTATTTTTATATTTATATTATTTCATTGGTGGATCATAAATTTACAAAATATAAAATAATAATTTAAGTATGTATTAGGTAATCGGTTACGAAAACCATACTGATAGAAAGCAAAATACAAATTTGTAATGTTGAGCTTACATCGGAATTTATATATTAAATTAATCCACACATCAATATTTAGAGCTCATGAGTGTACTATATGACAAATTCAAAGTCAAAATTTGAACAAAATATATTCAGTTTAAAGAAACAATAATTTAAAATAGTTAAAACATAATCAACAGTTATAGTTATTAAGTAAAACTATAAAAAAATATTAAGGAAAATTTTATATTACCCTCGCTTACGACAAACGTGACCTCTGATGAGGACTATCAGTCAAACTACCCACACTATAATTTACCACATAAAATGCAAATTTATGGTTTCGTATGCCATAAAGGCAACTATTTGTGATTTAAATATGATTGGATATTACATAAAGTTCACAAAACTACAAACTGAGCATTTCTTATTTGAACAAATACAGGTTCGCATAGGCATTTGGATTTTTTTTACATTTATTATCACATGAAATTGAGTTTCATGCATAATATTACAAAATACAACAATTGTAAAAACTGGGATCGCTCCATTTGATTTAAGTTGTATAATACTATTGTAACTATGTGAAACAAAAGGAACAAGAAAAGTAAACTTATTTAGTATTAATTTTCATATGATATATGTATACAGTAGTAGTAATTACTATCATGCGATAAAACGCTATAATTCATTTGACATGGTATTAAAATGTAATAAATCTAATTCTGAGGCATATGCATTGGTTACCATTTACCATTAGATAGTAAAATGGAAAGAATGTATAATTCTGATTTTTAGGCCATTATTACTAAGGAACGTCGGATATGGCGATAATTTACGATAATATCGATACAATCGCTGTCCTTGCATCTATTATCGCGATAAAACATAGATACAGCCGCGACACTTTTCCTTTACGCAAGGTCGTGCGATATGATACTATTCGATTGTATCGCGACTGAATTTATCTTCAGTCGCGTGTAGCGAATGAAAATAAGAAAATCTTCTACAACTAAATAATAACAATGGCTTGTAACAGTAATTTATTTTGCTATTGAGATAAAGCTCTTATCGACTTGAATAAGAAATGTGTAGGTACTGTAAAACTCGTTGAGCTTAATGACAATAGATCAGTCTCGACTTCTCTTCTAAGTAAATGTTGAATTCAGAAAACTCTAATAGGTGATATATTTAATACGAACATAGCCAAATCTTCTTTTAAGTTTTATAAGAAATCACCATTTTTAACTTTTGAAAAGTATTATTACAGTACATATGCTGTCTCCTTTGCTCAATGAATTCTTCCATTTAATTTTGAATAGTAAGCTCTTTTACTTTTACTTAAAAGTACGATTTCATAAGTTTCTACTAGGTTATGAATTAAAATAAACAATTTAATTCGAGCTAATCAAATTTTCTATTTTTCTTATTCATAAGACTTTACTTTTATAAAAATAATAATAATAAATGTGTGTTTATTTCACAACATTACATCGAAAATAGTAACATTATTATTGTACAACTATGACTTACTATTATGGCTTCTGGTACATTGAAAACTCTGTGCTATAAGTACCAGGTAACCCTCTGTGGAAGACTCATCGCTGCACGCGTCGCTCGCGTGCCGTATGCTGCTAGCAACGCTGAGGTGAAGAGTGTAAGCGACGCATCTTAATAAACAAATCAATAACAACTAAAACTAACTTAACTTATAATTAATACCTTGACTAAAGTTATTTAGTACTTATACTTGTTATTTGTTGTTATTTACATTAAAAATATTCTTTTTTATTATTAAATACTACCGTACATAACGAATATTTAGACTAATGTTTGTAGAAATATATTCCGTATGTGTAAGTGTACAGTGTGTGTATATATGTTAAGCAATTATTTATATAAGATTGTATTTGTCTTACTTTAGACGCCAATAAGTAACAATATTTTTACAGACAAATTTATTGTAATACTGTAATAATCTTTTACTTGCAAAAACATGTGCAAGTCGAACACTACCTTGCATGTTACAAGATTGAATATTGTTTAGGTTGAGAAGGAAAAGGTCAAGGTCACACTTTTGTATGAATATTAGTTTCTTTACTTGTTGTTAAAGTGTACAGTCTTTCTTTGAAATATGCACCTGTATAACTAATAACTAAATTAGGGTTCATAAGATACAGCGATGTAAGGTCATTCAAGAAACTTTGAAAATTTTAATGGAAACCTACCTTTGATTGTTGTTTTATTCTATTTTTATTGAAAATCAGTTAATTTTCAACCCAAAAAAAACTATCAACTAAATAAGAAGGATAAAAGAGTTCCCTGAAAAGAAACGACTCAACGTCTTAACTCAGTAATGTTATCAAAATATTAAATGTTTCTGCCAACCTTTGAAAAACAAATATATATTTTTTCTCTAACTTTTATATTTCTATGGAAACAGCGATTAAAGGATTCAATCGCGTCTTAGGGCTACAGCATAATTTTTTATATTACCACCTATTTGTTAGGATAATACTAAAGACAAAAAATAGGTGAAATTTGACTTATGCGCGACCTGGAAATAACTACAATCACTATGAAAATATATGCAATATGACAATTTAAAACAAATGTCGCATCAAATTGAGGTTTGATTATTCAAAAAAATTAAGCAGAGTGTTGGAAAATGATAAAATCGATAGGGACCCGGCGGCGCCTGTGAGACTAATGACGATTCTGAGAAATAGTCTTTATGCTCGCTTCGGCGTGTTACCGTTTTCCACAAAGAATACGGATAAATCTAAGATTTACGCTTTAGCAAAGGATTTAGTCATAATCTTAGCTAGATTTGAAAGTTAGCCTTGGCTTGAATTTTAGGATGAAAATCATTTTTATGACCGGATTGTGACTTTTACAACCTGAATTGAACGGTATAATAGTAATAAAATCCCTGATGGTGGAATTTGTTTATGATTATATAATTAAGAAAACAAAAAAACGAATAAAGAGGGAGAGAAAGAAAGTGATAATAGAGAAACAAAGTAATGTAAGAGTGGTAAGGTACACTAAGTATTATATTTTGTGGTACCTTCAGAATGACAAAATCAGTGTAACGCCTGTAATACGTATCCTGTATGCTGTATAAAAATCCACTATATAATACTAAGCATTAAAGGAGGTTATGTGATAAAAAACAATTTTATTTACTTAAACGGCCTAACAACAAGTACTTTATTTCGAAATTTAAAACCTAGACACTTCTAAACTTCTCTAAAAATTTTGTTTTATTAAATTTTCTAGACACGTCTTAAATTTATGATGCTCATCGGAAGCACACCGCCCCGTCGCCGGCACTGCTATCGCTGGTGGCCTTTCCTGGCTTTTCAAATTGATATTTTATTTTTAAAGCGACTTAACTTTGAAATTCTACCAAACTAACAAAATGTTGATATTCAGCCAGTATTATTATTTGATGACAGGACATTAAAGGACAGGATCAATAAAGGACAGGATCAAATGTCTTAGCAATTATGGTTTTTAAATTTTTTAGCTTCCTATTTTCATAGCTCTATGTTTTTTATATGGTGTATCATACTGAACGATTTGAAATGAAGTTTTTCATGGGTGATATCATTTAATTTAAGGCATTGTAGTGAAGGCGTATAGTCTATTGTATAGAAAATCATTTAACCACTCTTTATTTGGTTGCTAACTTCTATAAGGCGAATCGTCTACTTTTTCGTCTAGTACTAGCCTTCGTTTCACTGGATTAGCATCAATATTTTTCCATTCTCTAAAGGTTGTTTGGCTTGATCCCAAAGGAAGGCATCGCAATCGACAGCGAATAGTAATAAATCTTACAATGCCCCCGATATCGAATCCGCTAAACAGGGATACCAAAACTATTCACCTCAGACTTTTACTTTAAAAATCCTGTTTCTGTGTCAGGGAATTTTTACAAAATAGCCTCTGAATATATGAAAAAGCAAACATTTTTATGAAAGTGTATAAATAGAAAGTGGTTAATACCACTTTGGACATCACTGTTATAACATTAATGTATTTCTAATTTGAATTCTCGCAGTTATACTTATACCAATAGTATTTCTGCTGATTTGTACTCGTGTATAGAATGAAAAAGACAACATATTTACATATAGGTGTTTTATCTAATGTTTCAAAAACAGTAATTAGTGATAAAAACATTTTGTTCGACCGTATAAAACTAGGCACTTAGCTACGAAGAAGCCGAGCTTATGACATTTTAATGGGCTAAAAGTATCCACTCGCAATCCCCTACCATGGGAGAATATATAATTTCAAGAATACACGATTACTTTATAAGATCTTTGAATACATTGCTTTCGTTTTAATAACTTTGCCACTCAATCTTATTACAAAATATTTTACCAACATTATTCGATTTTATGTTAGTACTTTTTGAAACTTTATTTAGTTTCGTAATTTGTTTAACGTTTATTATCAAGCGATATTTTTCAGAGCCATCCTCTTTAAGTATTCCAACTGAAACCTTATGACTGCTTTTAGTTAACCGTTAGAGTGCTAAGCAGCGATTTTGCGCTGCGACGGTTTGTATCTAAAATTGCGACGCAGCGCAAAATCGCCGCGAGTCGAGCTAGATTTTTTTACAATTTTTATTTTCCAAACCAAATAATAGTAATATTTATTGATATTTTATGTTTATTTCTTCAAATTAATATTAATTAACCTTATATCTGTATAACCCAAAAAGAATTATTAAAATTGATTGATATATGTCTAAATGAGAGCGTTTTATTTAACACCTTTTTTTTCCTTTAGAGTAATCAAAATATGCATAGCACTTTTCAAAAGATTTTTACAAAAATTGCTTAGCACTCAAACGGTTAAATATATAAATGGAACTAGATTTCTGGTGTTTACGTCGCGTTTGACCACAGCCGGCTAGAAAATTAATGTTTAAGCTTTACTGATCCTGACCTTAAATATCTTTAAAGCAGAAAAAGCAAGCAGCTTAAGCAGATTTTGGACGCAGTAACTAGTTATTACGGGTTGAGTTTTACGAGAAAAACAGTATGTACGAATATGAAACGGCCTTACCGAAAGCGTGCATAAAATATTAATATGAACAGCTCCATTCAATATTGATACTTTGCTTACGATGAGCGGTTTTTATTTATGTTTTATCAATTTTTCCATTCACATTTCACTTTTGTATCGGTAGGAGTAATTTGAACTCGCTCGCTTAGCATCTTGTTCCTTTCAATTCTACATATAATAACTACTACAAAGTTATTTATTTAATTTGATTTCGTAGTGTTTTCATTATTATATTATATTTGAGTAATTTTAAACCAATACATTTTAAAGTTATTTCGAAGTTAAAATATAGCAGCAAAATACGGAAATAGTTAAAATTAAACTGTGTTTTATCATGTATGGATAAGTATTGATATGGTTACTCGTTAGACAAGTGTAATAAAAAGAAAAACCAGTTTCTATATTTCATATACAATTTATTAACTGCACAAGTGAAATTCGACCTTGGTGAGATTTATTCCTCCGTTTTATGTAATTTGGCAAAAAATATCTGGATTGCTGCCAGAGGAGCGTGCACGCACTATCTTTGATAGTAAATCTCCAGCGGGAATGCCTGTGCGACCTTTTTGTACTTTGGAGATAAGATAAGAAATGGGGCCATGTAAAGCTGTTGTTACACGAAATATGACACCTTGGACAGCTTGGAGGGCTATCATTTAACACACGAAGGGCGATTATTATTGTAGTTATGAGTCATATTTGTCCCTATGACAAAAAATAATGAGAATAAAGTTTTAAACAACACTAAAAATTGACTTCATAACACTAAAAAGACAAAAATGGTTGTAGTTTTTGCGTCATTTACTATTGTTTCTGGAAAGACAAAGTCCAAAAGAAACTTTAAAAAGAAACAACTTCTTAAGTAGAATTATTTTTGTTTTGAAGTCCTTTTTAATTTTGATTAAAACTATTTTTTTCTCGATTTTGAATATTCAGACTCTAAGGGCAAATATAGACGGGTGACAATCAGTATAATCAAGTTGTCGGTTTGTTTGTCGTTGGATAAAAATACTCAAATAATTTTAGAAATAAAGTATCGTAAAACTAAGAGATCAGAAAAATTCTCATAAAAAAGCTATGGGCCAAACTGATTAAAAAAATATTACAACCGAAATGAGTATCTCTTCCTTTTCAAAATTGGTTAAAAACCAAATGTAGAACTTCGAAGAATTTAAAGCTCTTTTCTATTAAAAATTAATAACTTATTCATAAATTACCTTTTTTAGAGATGTTATGTGTAAAAAAGTATAAAATAAATAAATTACTGGTATACTGCAGAGTATCAATGGTTATATTGTATTACTGTTGTTAATGTTGTGGGCCATCAATTAGATCTAAAGATAACTTGGATACGATAACTATCCAGGTCCCATCCATATTAATTGAAATCTTCGTTTATAATATGATATAATATGAGAGACGTATGCTCACTACATTATATTTAGTTTTAGGATAACATGCCTGTGACCCACTTCGATATAATTTGAACTATAAAGGAAACTTTCCCATATTTAATCGTTAAATAATTCTATTAACTAAATACAGTGGGTTGGAGGGTAGATAAGCTGAGATACAGATATCATTCTAATCCAGTTACCAGCCAACTTATTTTTTTTGTAGAACAATTTATTCGTATTTGTAATACATCAGTATTTAAAGCGAGTTATAATTTTTTTGTTCTGTATTTATAAAGTCACAGGCAAAACTCCTTTGCAACCGTCTTAAGAATAACTTCTGTTATTCCTGATATTATTCGCTAACCCTCATCACAGAATGAGGTCTCATCTTACACAATATGTACGGATTACACTGGAAGAAACCTCATCTGAAGCTACTATGCATTTATCAACATTAAGCTTTGGTTTTAGTCACGGGGAAAAAGCGATGAGCGATGCGTAATCGTCATCAAAATTATTCAAACAAAATTTTATTTATTAACATAACTATTTATGTTAATAAATAAAATTAACATAATTATCTTATTTAAGTACCACTTGGTTCTTATATTAAAATACACAGCTATTCGTTCAATGTTATCCCAGGGCATGGGATGCATTAACATATTTTGCTCCAGAAGTCTACATGAAGTCAGACTTTAATACTGCTGGAGTTTTTAGGTGAAGGTTGCACTCAGACGTGATATTAACTTATTTGGCATTCTTTCATGTAAACTTCTTCTTTATTATGCTATTTTATGTGTTTTTCTGTTTTATTACGTAAGACTATCTAAACCTATAGGTTTGGGCTGTTATCAACTTAAAAACCAGTGTCAGCAAAATGTCTGTGTGAGTAAACTCTTCAAAAAAATTGTCAAGATTCCGATCAGAGAGAACACAGAACTTTTCTGTTGATTTACAAATAATGAAAATATAAAGGAAAGAAAGTAAGTATATATTTTCATGAATTTCTCATAAATCATCATTGTGATTTTATTATGAAATGCGCTTTACTGATCAAACGAAGATATGTAATTTGAAAACAAATAACTGAAAAAAGATAATCCAAAAGGACTTTTTAATATTATTACATATAATTCTTCTGTTCAGAATAAATTGAGAGATTTGATTGACAAAAAACATTAAATTATTTTCAACCGCCATAGATGTCGATGTACACTTGTAAAATAAGATCTATCAGTCACTACACTATTAAGAACCAATAAATGTGTAAATTTAGTTAAGTACAAGGATCTACTTAACTAAAAATACTATTTTAGAAGTAGTAGAGAAGAATAACAATGTAGAATACAATTATTGTTGTTGTTACTATCTATAGAAGCAAATCTCTAATATCTAGCATAACTATTTTATTTTTATCAGCTCTCGGTAAACGGCGAGAAGCTAATAGGTATTACCGACGATTTCACTGCTCACAACCCGCTAATCGCTTGCCACCGTCTGTTAGACCAGTGCCTTATGTAAGTGCCCAGTGAAATCCCCGAGTTCTTCTGCTGAGCACGTTTTGTTTCATAAAGTTTAAAATAACACTTCCCAATATATTACTGTTGTGTGACTATTAAAGCCATCTTATAATTAAACTGACTTATAACCCATCATAACGGTTAAAGAATATAGTTGACTTTTTAAAAATCTTTATTTTCAAACTTTCATGTTATTTACGGGATTTGAATCGTGTTCCTTTTTGTTTTTTAGTTCCCGATATTTCGGTACTGTTAATAACCAGATAATCAGTGATCTCCGTAATCATGGCGCTTGCCATGATGTAAATTCCGTCAATAACTATTTGCAAACATTCATTTGTATTAAATAAGGTGTGTAAAACGATGCTAACAATGACTTGTTGCTATCTTTAGCCTATTCAGCTATCTGCAATAATAGCAGGATATACCAATGAATGAATAATTTAACGAGATGATAAATCTTCTATAGTGGGTATATAAATACTAAGTTTTGTTAATAAAGTCGCATAAATATAACTTCAGTTTTAAATCGTATTTAAATTTACTTCAGATGTATAACACCAAAGTTTAATGTGAGCTAGTTATACACTAGGATGATATTTAAAACATGGTATCAACAATATCCACAATTACAGAATCTAATATTTATACATATTTTAGGTACCATGGTATTATGCCCTATATTTGTAATTCGTAAGAGATCCCGCCTGAATAAATAACACTACTTTGTAGTTGTTTGTACCTGCCCTTAATAAGGTGCCAGGTTTTTCAGTTTGCATTATGTTCAGAGGACGAGGACTCATTTTACGTATTACGTATTTTGTATACGCAACTCCATTTCTTGACTTTTTTCATGGTGCAAACTGTATTGTGGTTTTTGCCATGGTGGCAATCTGTGAGGATTGCCCTAGGTTCTACGGACGTACAAATAATTCTGGATGTACAATTATCTTTTTAATTTACATTTTTGTAGAAGACGAAAGAATTTCAATTTTAATTTATTTCATTATAACGTAGTTTCAGGAGCAATGGAATGTAGTAACGCTCGTATTTGACAGTTATAATTGTCTCAGACCACTAATGCTCGTTTATAACAATGTAGATAAATAAAAATTAATACGAACGTATTATTAAATAAGGAAATAAACGTATATGTACAAAACTACTCAATTCAGCGCAGAGGAAATTCAGTAATTTCGCACGAGTTAGCAAAGCTCTTGCATCTGTATCTGGTTTTGTTTACTGACAGATGATAGATGGATGTGTTTGGAATGTTGTGTGTTATATTGTGGGGAATAATTAATGGATGGTTTTGTTCAGCCAAATTAGATCTGTTACAATTTTGTATGTCAAATTTTAGTAGAAAATTATATAAAATTGTTTGGTATACGCAATGTTTTAAACATTGGTTGGTGAAATAATATTATTTTATTCAGTTTAACCATTGATTTTTGTAGAAGAATTACATCTTCAATGTTATAGAAAAAATTTGTATTTATTATATCGTCTCAAATAGACAAAATCAATGCAGGTGTCGCATATTTCAGAAAATTCATTATTATCTACACTAGTCCATTTATGAGGTTTTATATATATGTGCATAAAAATCCGAATTTATTTATGAAAACATTGTGATGTAGTAAATGTGGGTTTTTAAACCGCCACGGCGACTACATATGACCAAAATGTGAATTTTATGTCAATATATTGGAATAAGTTGCCCAATAGATATAAAGACAAAAGTATACATATCTTTAACATGATATACTTAAATTCTTAATAAGCTAATGCTATAATTCAGTTAATGAATATCTAAACGATTCCAACATGTGTAACCAAATAAATTAATTGATTAAAAATATTAAATAAAAAATTATCATAATTTTGACATTGTTTTGACGAAAGTAAAAAAAAAGATATTGGTTAATTACTTTATTTTATATTTTTTTTATAATTTTACATGTTTTAAGATATACAAATTTTCTAGTTATGTCAAAAGGTAATGTATTTTATTTATTAAATTGACTAAGACTGATAAATATATGATAAAATATATGATTTTATAAACATTTGTACGCCATTTGGCAGAAGTTTGATTTGAAACTCCTGCTACATTATCTTTGTGTAAATTCTGTACCCGAAATTAAAAATAAATCAATTTCATTTCACTTCCGAATAGTCTGTATACTTAAACAATAAATGCCTTTTGAGCTCCGTTCTGGCTTGGATTACAAAACAAAACAACATCCGCCATACTTTGTGTAACCTGGACGGGTCAATCAAAATGTATTATCTCTAGCTCTTCCCTGCTTCGGAAAGCACCTTTAGGCTGTTGCTCCCGGTTATTAAGCATCCGCTTTCACCCCCGCGTGATGGTGTTACGGATCCTCTTATGTTTCTTAATTGTAGCGAGGTCTACGCCCAGCAGTGACACATATAGACTGTTGACGATGATGAAATGTCTTTTTGTCATACATTGGTATGCACGTGGTTATGGCATGATTGCCGCGTAATGAATTCACTATGAAATATTTCATAGAACACAACTTTCATAGAATCTTATATAGCACAGTTACGATAATTTGGCGTTAAATTTTGACCTTGACATAAAAGTTCAAATGAATGCTTTATCTATCAAATAAATCCTCATACGATAATTCCAAACTTATCTGTGAACTATCTAATACGTCCAAATGTTTAAATTTAACGCTATATTGTTGTAATAAAAGTTGCAATTATTGATTTTGAACTAATATTAAGAAAAAATACATGCTGCAGGAGTGGATTGAAATTATTATGATAATGATCCTATTACGGTCCATTTCCGTGATTCACTAAATGAACTGAAAAAATTGGAGTACGAAAATGGTTGATGGGACAACCAGAATATGCTATTCGTCTTGTAAAATAATGAATAAGATTTCAATTAGTACCTTCCACTGTATGTTAACAAGATTTTATATAGGTACTATCTAGTGTACGTAATCCACTTTTACTGGGCGCCATTTTGAACACCTTGATGAAACATGGCTCAACTTCGATTATACAAATTTTTGCTCACATATTTTTTACAGGCACTGAAGCTTTCTTCATCTATATAATAGAATATATCGTATTAAACGATAATAAAATTCCTTGATAGCAACAGGGTATAAGTTTAAACAATTTCAAAGAAGGTAAAACTAATTCATCATACAGAAGTGAAGTGTTTTCTTAAATCTGCACTAAATTAAAACTTAATTTTTAAAATAGCTAACTCTTGATAGTACGGAGAAATAACCACAAATGACACAGTGCTTAAACTGTGGGCTACAAGTGCTTGGAGGATTGGATGCATTAGTGGTAAGAGCAGGTGTCCAAATATCTCGTCGTCAGAATGAAAATTCAGTCAGAATGTTTTGATCTTTCTAAAAATATCTAAATACTTAAAACTAAAATCGATAGTACTAAACAAACATACCTAAGCAAATAAAATCATTATTTGGGCATTACTATGGTTAATGAAATAGGTGATAAGTAATTCTTCTGCCCACTTCAAAACGTTTTGTTTAAACGGCATTATTAAAACAAATATAGGTACGAGTATTGACGCAAGTATATTTTATGGAAGACTTCTTTCATCTATATTTAATTAACTACATTCCTATCCTGTTTTCGTAGTAAATTATGGTTTGTAATTAGGTCAACTAATTATACATTTTAACGTAGGTACGTAAGTATATAAATAGAATCTTAATTCTAATAAAAGAACGATATAAGTAACTCATTATATAGCGACAATAAAAAATATGCCTCGTGGAACGAAAGAGTCCTCACAATAGTGCTCAAAAATATAACGAGGACAATAAAACTTTGAACAGAATACACAACTAAGTAGTTATTATTATTTTGTAAATCACATGTAGTCATTGTCTTATATAGAATATGTCTATGTCAGTTATTCGTAACATTGTGTTTTGATTCAATATGGTTATGATAGAAGTCCATCAGAAATTAGCTACAATCTGAAAGGTGGCTCACGATATTGTCCAGACTACTAAATATTTTAAGATCATGTTACTTCTATTCCTAATAACAAAACTGTGTTAAGATTCTTTCAATACACAAAACGGCCGTCGATTCATCGCTTTTGCTTTTTATTCGTTAAATAATATGTTCTATAGATTCCTCCAATACATTAAAAAGCCCTTATTTATATGTCCACTTCATTTTATCGTCCCAACGTTTACGCTGTTTGTAAAGTAAATAAAAAGTATATAAAATAAAATATCTATTCAACATGAACTAAAATTATTAATTTATGATTTACCAGCTTAACTTCTTCAAGAATATTAAAATAAAGAAGCTTAATTCGTATTATAATTATGCATGATTTTCAAGCACACTCACGTGCCTAAGAAGTTAAATAGATGCTACTTTACGCACTAAGAGATTTTGCGACTCCTTTCTCTGTCGCACAGCTAGAGCATGGAATTCCTTACCAGCACACGTATTCCCTATTTCTTACAACATGTTATAACATGGGTTCCTTTAAAAGATGCGTGAAAAAGCACTTTTTGGGCCGGCAAGGAGAGGGCGGCTGGGGCAGTATGTCATATGCTTCACTAGCTATATTCACATATGGACTCCTCTACTGCTTAACATCAGGTGGTGTCGAGTCATTTGCTTTCAATATTTTATGCAATTTTCCAAACATTATTATTCTTATAGTCATCAGTTACTTCAGTTACGTCAGTTGTTTCAGTTACTTTTACAAAACCTAATAATATTTACAGAAAATTAATGCAGGACAGGTCAAAGTAGCTAAGAGTTTATTACAATTTTAAATTGAAATAACAATCATTTTCCCGATAAATAATGAACAAGCTGTGTCCAACATGCGTTGCATACAATGCCACTTAGAGAAAAATAAGATTCTTATTATATAGAATCTTCGCGGGTGTAAGTGGAACCACTTTCCAAAGTTTTATCACAATTGAACAAGTTCTTTAGGAATGCAAAAAGGAAAAAAAAAATTATTTAGTCATAAAAAATAAAGAAGTTTGATATAGTACATTTCTCTTAATTTAATGTTGAGATATTATTTTTACTTTTATTTACGAGCACTACAATAAGAATAAATTAAACGTCCTTGAAAGAATGTAATTCCTTAGACCTTCCATAAGTTCTTTATAAGTAAAGATTAAAAACGCCGAAAGTATAAAAAACATACGTTTGACTAGAATTGTTACAACAATAGAAATATATCTACGTCTTTTGGGTGTACAGATCTAAAAATAGTACCTAAAATAGTTCTTTTGGGTGTACAGTTCTAAAAATAGTACCTACAATAGTTCCCCGAACTACAACACAAAGCGTTTGTCCAAAGTTTTGTAACAGAAATATACTTTTAGTATAACAATACATTACATTTAAATTAATTCAAATAGTCGTTGCCCGTTGATACAAAAGCTGACGTAAGTCATCACGAATCGAGGGTAAAATTTTTCTTTTTAAGGGTACTAGAAAATGTCTCATTCATCTACACTTTTGAACAGCTCAAGGGTTAGATCCGGCTATTGCCACTCTAGGTATACCTTCTGTTATACCTACCGATCCAAAATCAATATAATCCTTCCGGCGCTCACTTTAAAGCTAGACCATTCATCGCCGTACCTTTTATTTCCAGAGAAGGGCGATATCTAATTGGCAGATACTGGTTTCGAATACTACAGCAATATATTTTTTAATAAAAAGAATATAAATATTTTCTGTTCTAGGTAAAAAAAAATTAAAAGCAGAGTGCAATATCAATTAACATTTACGTAAAATATTGTGTTCAAACTTATCCCAAAATCCCTTAACCCTTATCTTTGTCCCAAATCAAATGAATAGGTTTTTATAGCTAACGACCAACTGAAATCATTCCACATAAGAATAGTTGATTGAAGAAAAATATCTGAAAGACCTTTTATGACTTCACCTTTGATTATAATTTATTTCGACAATCAATTTAACAAAGAGAGTCTAATAATGCAAACTCTTTTTTATATTATATTTATTCGAATTTCATGTACCTATTATTTATACAAGTAATTCTAAATATCTGTTTATATCAAACAATTAAAATTTATAAGAAAAGGTAGTTAAATATTTATGTATATTGGACGATTCGCCTCCAGTTTCATTAATTAATTAACATAACGAGTGAGTACTTTTGATTATATGAAATATTAACTCGGTATGTTGATCAATGATTGACGATATCATCCAAAAAACTCAATGTATTATATTTAATTTTAGGTAGGTATACAATCATATAAAGATTTGTTCACTTACCATAAAATTACATTACTTCCTTTGCCATATTGGTTATATTAATCTCTAATTATTGTTATATAATATAGTTAGCAGCCGTTCCCGTTTGATTTCGCATTTGTACCAAATTCCGAGATGATGGTCTTAATTACCTACGTATATATTCGTTAGCGAGTTGTCAGACTCGAAGTGCCCTGAATTATAGCTTCCGAAATGGATAACCGACCGTGAACAGTTCCAAACTGCTGTACGAAGCAACTTCGGCAGTTATCACTCAATAACTCAATTGTGAGTAATTGTTTTTGTTGTTTTGTACGTAATGAGACACTTAAATGACGTTTTAATTTAATAATTAGAAAGTATGATTGAATCTGCTGCTTTAAGTGTTATTGAATTTCATACTATTATTTACAGCAATCAATTTTGTCAATATATGAGATGTCAGGATGTTTGAATGGTCAGTGAACCCTTCTGATGCCTTCTATTAACCCAAAATACTAATAGGTTCTTATTGAGTCTCACTAGCGTCAATATTATTGTATATTGAATGTAATTAATGTGTTGAAAATAGACTTTATTTCACGCCACTAAATAGTTTGTTATAAGATTTTCGTTGTAACTATGTTAGTATATTCTATATAAAATGACCAGAACAGCTTTATTTATTTTGGTAGCCAACAAGTTTAATGTTTAATCAATAATAATCAAATGTGATACCTACTAAATAACCTACATATAGCATCGAATTTTTTTAAAGATGAGTAGCTTTTGTTACGAATATGTACGATGCTTACGGACTGCATCTTAGCATACCATTTTATTATAGATGCATAAATCTTTGCACTTAGGAATTCTAAGAAGATTGTCGTGGATGTTATATGTTGAGGTATAATATTATATTTTGTATTTATCCATTAATTACTATAAATTTATATAAGTATATACATATAGATATATTTAGAATAAATTTGTATTATATGTGTATTTAGTAAGTAGTCATTATAATTGTTTAAGTTGCATAAAATTTCTTTAAATTATCAATAATGTGATTTATATATTTAATGAATAGTTTGCTAGTAAAAAAATGATTTTTGGTTGATATGGCAGGCAGTGAACATGTTATGCCTGGTGGAGTGGAATTTGGGACAGTAGTAAATGAGATGGTCTAGGGATTGAGAAGTGGATTGGTCGCAGGGACATAAAGTATCAGATGTGATGTGAAACCTTACATAGGTTGGTTTAATGAAATCTATGTCTAGTAATTATCTGTGTTATTTGGAAGGTGATTGGGATAGGGGCGAGAAAGGAAGTGAGAGATTGGTAACCAAGAAGCATAGTTGCAATCTTGAGACTTATTATAGTAATTAGCTTTGGCTAATACGAGTTCCTGTTTCCTTTGTAGCATTACGGACTTATACGGCAATTAGATAGGGGCCGTTTTTGCTTCTTGATTAGCTACTTCATTGCCAAGTATACCTACATGAGCTTATGTAGCATCGTTGTACATTGTGTACTTGCTGTGAGTAAAATTGCCATTACTCCTCGAGGGAGCTATCCTCTTAATTCAGCATCAGGTGGGCTTCGCACAGGATCTTCTACGCGCTTAGTAAATGTTGATTTAATTTTTTAAGCTCAGCTGTCTTATTTTTTGCTTCAACAAAAGTTGCTAGCATTAAAATTCAGTTTTTTTTGTACTTAAATCTATTAATAAAAATAATATTTGACTCATATTTAGTAATTTGTGAAATTGGAGGTATAAATTAAGCCCATTTTCACCATCGTATGTATTAAGCTAGAATGTAATCCTGTAATTTTTGTGTAATAGAGTTTATTTTACAGATTGAACATAACTATGATAACATAACTATGAACCGCACAAAATAACACAAATATGAACCGCACAAAATCGAACAAAAGTAAAGTTTATGTCAATGCCTGTAATGGACCTGATCGCGTTATGCACGGACTAAAATTACTTTTTTTAAACCTACTGTAGTTCATATCCACGAATGGAGAAAAAGTAGTTGTATAGTTTTGATTATTTGGATCATTTGTTTAGTATTTTGTTTAGTTTTAGGAATTCTATCAAGATATCAGTAATATAGAATATTTTTTATTCATTAACATGTTGGCGAGAGTTTACATTTCCTGTTTTCTAAGAATATATTGAGCTTGTAACAACTACCTGATGCTTGAACAGCTAAGACAAAAAATCCTTAAAAACTCCGATGTGCACAGACATAATCCGGGCTAATAGCTATTATAAAATTGTCTACATCACTTTGTCCTGTGTATACTTTTTCTAATACTGTAGCTAGAATGAGAGATCTGATCAAGACTGTTACTCTTGGTCACAGAGAGGTATTTAAAGTAAAAAGATACCTTCACTGTGTAGGGGTATAACTTCATGAACACGTCGGCATAAAAACGTTTCAACTTATTGAAATTGTTTTTTGTTCATACGTGAAAGTAGTGCAGTTTAAGTGTAAATCTGTCAAAAAAATATATTTAAATGTAGATAAATCCTTTTTAGTTCATCGTGCCACGCGTGTAGGAATTGTTGATCCTAGTCATCATGCACAGTTTACCAAAAAACAAATTTCTTAGATATCTTGATAAACACTTACGCCAAGATACTAATTTAAAAGCCCTAGTACGTGAAAGCCTTGTAATCTTCATAAAGCCACAAAGCGTACCTTCATATAATAAACTTATCTCCGAAATATAGGTACTTAGATGAAGCTCGTTAATGTACTTGAATTTCATTTGCATAAACACCGCGTCTCGTTCAGATGAGAAATAGAAATAAGGAAAGTGATTGTTGGGTGTTATTGTATTAAAATTGAAATTGCTACAAACGAAATACTAAAAACAAATTTGTGGTGATTTCGTTAGTACTTAATGTGTTTCGTTTCGTTAAGCCCGTTGCAGATTGCGTCTGGATAATTGGCATGAACGCTATCATATTTCAGTCGGGAAGCACTTCGTTGTCGTATTCAGTTTAATTATAGACAGAGCATGGAAGTGGCATGGAATAAGATTTGTTATTATTTTAATATTTCAAATAATAATAATAAAACAACATAAATAATTTTGCAAATATTTCTACAAAATAATTTGATGATAAGTTAAGAATATAATAACAGTAAGATTTGCCATGTTCCATAGTGTCTTAATACTTTATAATAGGTCGGGGAAAAAGTTTCATCGCATTTTATATGAAATTTCAAGATATTTTTTATCAAAGTTAGTTTACATTTAACTGTAGTATATATGTACCATTTTGTTCGTACACTTTCTGTTATCTTGTAGATAAAGACATGATCCCCTTGCTGTATAAATAATTAATTTTGGGACTTCTGATCAAATCAAAACTTCAACAAGTAGTTTTGGCAGTCTTCTCTTGATGTTAACTTGACACTGCCTAAATAATTCTGAAAATACCGAAACAGACGGAAATCTAAAGGTCAGGCTATATGGCCGATGCATTAACACCTGCCAGCCAAACTATTTTAATTTTTTCTGAGTGGCTAAAGTTGTATGTGGTCTAGCATTATCCTGATGAAAGATTCTTTATATGCTCTCTCAATTTCTTGCTTTAATATCATCAGTTGTTGGCATAAGAAATCCGAATCGATGGTTCTGTCCGGCAGTAAAAACTCATAATGAACATGCCCTTCTAATCACCTTCCAATCGTACCATAGACACAGCATCACCTTATTGCGAGTTAACCCAGGTTTTTCCACAGTCTGTAACGCCTGACCAACCTATGACCATGACCTTTTTCACACGTTCTTGTCATACGTGATCCACTTTTCATCACCAGTTATCAATCTTTTCAAAAACGTTTCTTTCGGCTTCATTACGTCTCAATAAAAAATCTCAAATAAGTACACGGTTCATTAGTTTTCTTTCAGTGAGCTCGTGTGGCACCCAAATATCGAACTTTTTTGTGTACCCATCTTTTTTCAAATGGGTCAAAACAGCTATGTCATAACTGCTGATATGCCGATCTTACTCCACTTTTTCAAAAAATAGCGTCCATTTTATCCGTAACAGGGCGAGCGAGGTGCATCTTTGACAAAAAAAATCCCAGATTGAAAACGCTTAAACAAACTTTGTGCTAAAAGTAGCACTGACTGACACTGCATTAGGTCCATGAACGTCACAATTTTTTTTCGCGGCTTGCGTTGCATGTTTTGTATCTAATTTCTTCATTCTCAGAAAGAAAAACAAATGAAAAATAGTGGGAAACATTATTTCCCTAATTGAAATGTCACTTTTTTAATGTTATAGCAACCAGCCAGATACAATTAGTACAGCCAAAGATATTTTATTACAAGTTGATACATACTTTATGCGCATAGACTTTTTCCCCCACCTACTGTTATCGTAGGAAATTATTTAAAAGTGAATTTTAATTATCCAACAATGATATGTTAATAAAATAATGTGAAATAAATATATAAAGAAGTCTCAATTATGTTACATAAATTCAAAATTGAAATTCATCATCATCATTTATATACGACCCACTGCTGGGCACAGACCTTGCTACAGGGAAGAAACAATTCAACGTTATTTAGCTTAGTAGCAGGTCTGTAAGAGGGAGGCTAAGCTAAATAACAAGCATTCTTCAAGTCGAGGTTTCTAGTACAGAAGTATAAAAAAGTCTAATTTTTGGAGGGTGATCTCTCTAAAGTAGAATGTGAATACAATTGAAAGTGTCTTTTCCATGTGAGAAAAGTTGTATTTCATTTTAATTAAAAGTCTGGCAAGTACGTTAAAATGGCAATAACAAGAATTATATAAAAGTTCTAAGGAGATATTTCTTTAATATTGCAAATGTATGCATCGTTGGTAGAAAAATAAGTTGCCACATTGATCGGGTAGAAAAATTACATTAAATGTAAAGTTTTACAAATGATATACGTAGATGGTGAAATAATAATTAAATACCATAAAGACGACAATGAAAAATTTCCAAATTCGAGTCGGACCCAGACACCGAGGGGTCCGTACAAACTTGAAGATTAATGACAAAAATATTTTGGTTTGAAGCGGTGTAACAAAAAGTGCATTTTTCAAAGAGTTTTTCTTTACTTGACTCAACGAAAACTATCCTATAGATTTGGATCCCATTGTGAGTGTCGAAATATGCGGCATACACGGTCGTATCTTTTGATGTTGCGTTGTTGGAAGATTGATTTTTTTCTCAGCTCCAAGGGATCGAAGGCGGGAGTATTACAGTTTGAGAAATCGGTCTTAACAGAAAATGAAGTAATCCTTTAAAGGTTGTTTATTTGTCCTTTGAAGATACTGAACCCTAAACATGTGCTTTTGTAAATATCTCATAGCAAATGTTCAGTATACGATTTTCGTAGTTAAACCCTTTTAAAAGGATCAGCAGGAAACTCCACGTGAGCTTTAACAGACTTGTGGCTGGCTGTGTCTAAAAGCCAAGCTTTGCCTTATTATATATTATTTTCAAAGGCATTACAAGATAATTATCAAGTTACTTTCATTTCTGTTGCTCAAATTATCATGGAATGCAACCGCTCTCTTTACTCTGATTCGTTTCAAACATTCAGTATTTTTGAATTCAGCATAGTAAATAAAGTTTTTATAGTAGAAAGCAACTTTTAATTTGATTACAATACACGCAGGTATATCAACGCTTGAAATATAAGCCAATATTAACTTAACAGTTCCTCAAAGACATATCAATTCCATAAGCCATTATAAAAATATTCTAAATCATTTTCCCCTGGACAGATTTATGTGGCGGTACAAGAATCTGGCGGTTTTGGAGTTCGGCAATAATATTTTTCACTAAAACAGTTTACAAGTTTTTATGTAACCTCAAGCACTGACGTAGTTGCATAATTAGTACTCAATTGTTGTTTTGATTAAACCTAAAATTTGAATAGTTTATACATTTATAAGTAAATTAGCGAATTAGCGAATTTTATTATTTTATTTTAATTTTTTAACTAATTTATTTATAATATTATTATTTTTTGTAAATGTTGTATTCAATTTTAATTTGAAGTTTTTTTTTCGAAAAATTATTTGTAATTACTAGACTTTTGTTTTATTACTAAATTTGTAAACACTATCTTGAAATAACTTCTTCTATTAATTTACTATTTATGTAATATTGTAGTAAAGCTCTCTTCGGTGTAAGGTCAAACCACTTATACTGGCTTTTAATGATCTATATTTGGATTGTTTAAAAGTGTTGTATTAAAGGCAATCAATTTCAACATATTTTACATGTATAACATGTTCAAAATTAAACGCATCGTAAGCAAAGCCTAGCCTATTCCGAATCCAGGTAAACACATCAAAAAATTTCAAAAAACCAAAAAAAATAAAGTAAATTTCATTTCCATCGTTAAATCGTTGAGAATATTAGTTTATCTAGAACTATTACTTAAAGCTCTTTATGTATCGTCAGTAATAAGGTATTGCTTTTATTCAATAAAGTAGGTAAAACCAAACCTTACTATACTGAATTAAATTCTTTTAACTTTCAGTTTCTATTTTTATTACTTCAATCAATAAAGACCTTCCTACTCAAGTTTGTCTTCTTTTTCAACATAATGGTTTCTTTACTTATATTTAAACACACAAGATAAAAAAGATGACTGCAATATTGTAAAACCACCAACGTTCTAATTTTAGAATATCTCCGTTTATTTTGATTATTCTTAACAAAAAAATTGCCAGTACCAAAATAATTAATCACCACGCATCATTTTCAAGGCAGAAGTTTCTTAATTAAGTATCAGATTTATCACTTTCGTGACTACTAATCTTATTTCAACTACACACTTAGATTATTTAAACCAAAACAATCCTGTAAGGTACTTATTATAAAACGCTAAATGCATTTATTATTAACTTGAATCTTATAGCAATCAAAAGAATATTGTTTTCGTTGATATAAATTCAAATATCATTTAGATAAAAGTGATTTTTTAAAACTTCAATACACAATTTTAAACTTAATAGATATGATCATGCATTATAAAAATTAGGCGACTTACCTGGCAATCAAACGACACATTCACTTAAAAGAATCATTAATTTCGTACTTTAGTTAACATGACAATTTATATAAAACACAAGCAATCAAACACAGTTCTTATTTAGTTAAAAGAAATCGGTAAGTTTGATTCATTCCCTCGCATTTTGCGAAAATATGAGCGATGATACTAAAATTCTTCCAAACTTTATCGAATTTTTTTAAACCATTTCACAAACTATTAGCTACTAGCATTATCGTAGTGGCTGATTGTCTATTGTTATATTTCAACGACGTAAGTTTTTCGCGGAAAATCTTAACGGCAGCTATGCGACGGATACGAATGCCGCGCTTTCCACAAGGCTACTAGCGTACAAGCTGTGACTCGGACCGCAGCGCTTGTGCGCCGTGCGATGCGCGAAATGCACTAAGTGCTTAAATTACTTTATATTATAATCCTGTAAATCATTAATAAATAAACTGTAGACTTAATTCAAAGTTAAATTTAATAAAAATTTTTACTCAGTATTATTAGTAAATACCTTAACTCGTTTGGACTTATTGAGATAATAATAATAATAAGTCAGTCAGCTTTCGAGTATTTAATCCCACACGAATGATGCATCTATTCTACAGTGTTTAATCTTTGTTCCAATTATATAAAACCATGCATTGCTTTTTATTTTTTTATTTTTTTTTATTAGAAAGTTACAACCTGAAGCCACCAACTTTCGTAATTTTCATTACCCAATCATACTA
This sequence comes from Acentria ephemerella, assembly GCA_943193645.1. Taxonomy (NCBI): domain Eukaryota; kingdom Metazoa; phylum Arthropoda; class Insecta; order Lepidoptera; family Crambidae; genus Acentria; species Acentria ephemerella. The sequence continues at coordinate 4,938,950 of OW971893.1, forward strand.
TTACAGTAGCGATTGTCCTGTCTCGTGTTTTAACGCATACCACTATTTCCAACTCGCAAAGAAATTACTTCCACGCTCACCTTTACCCCTACTGTGAGCTTCAATCTTATCGAGACGTTTCGATCGTAGTTCCTTTCAGCTGATAGCACTTATAAAAAATATATTGCAATACTTCATAACGGAAGCACGTCCGTTGTTTCCATACAATTTGTCAAGTGACGCCAAAGACGATCCAGATGATTAATATTCTAGTATAAAAATATGTAATAACCAATATGTTCAAAATATGATGTTTACCTACTGTTGGCTAAAGGTATTAGTGAAAAAAACTTAACTAAAACTTAACTAAAGCAAAAATATTTCAAGGCAAGAACTTATCCAATATAAAATTATTTTTTTGAGTTAGAACTTTTATTGATTCTAGAAACAACATAGAACTAAGTTAACTGTTACAGTTTTAAAAAGGTTGTATTTGAACACTATTTGTTAGTTGATACTTGAATTGTGGTGATACTACGTCTCCTTAGTAGTTTAGGATTATATGAATTTTAGTAGATATTATTATAATTATGTATTATGTAGTGTATACATGCTATTATGAGGTAAGTATCTATGTATGTATATATTTAAAATTTGTATGTAATAACTTTTATCATGTATACGTCGTCGTCGTTTGTTATACGTCGCCTACTTCCCTCAAGTACTTTATCTTTAATCCTGTCCATCCTAAGGTCGTTCTTCGTACAAAATTAGTTAAATGTTTGTTGTGTGTTTCTGTACCATAATTGGATGATGTAAAATATATATTCTATTCTATTCTAATTTAAATAAAGAGGTTTTTATTTTGATTTTATATGAAAAAATAAATATTAATAGAATTACTTTAATAATGATTACTTTGTACTAGATATTGAGTGCGCGCGTGTGTTAGAATATTATTATTATTAAATAGAAGAAGGTATTCATTGTCTATTTTATTCAGAAACAACTGATTTTCAAAACTGATACATGTTTTATTTAGGTGATTAAATGTAAGTTAGGTTATCGAGCGTTATCATTGTGTATTCCAACATTGATAACACGGTGTATCAGAGGTAACCATTAATGTTTTACAGCTCACATCACCGACAGTAATTTATATTAGGAATTATGGGCGCTAAGTATTTAAGCACATAATTGGTTTTGGGTTAACAGATTAATTATCATTCATACGATTAAGATAATTAATTTCTCGTATCTTAAATATAAATTAATAGAATAAAGTTACACCATTAAAAACTCAACATCAGTTGTATTGATTTTACTTATACCTCTTTTTTGAAACAGATTAGTAATATTAAAATAACTTATACAATTTACCATTTACAATTTATACAGTGACTATTTGTTTTAGATAAACGAACCGTTGTCGTACGGACAACGGGTTTTGCGATCTTATGGAGAAAAAACATTGGCTCTGACAATAAATTAAGTAAAGAATGTTAAAATTTAGCTCCACAGTAGCAAAACCATCTGTTGGTAGCATATTGAATCGCAACATTAATTTAAACTTAAGTTAATTGCACCTCTTTCTATCAGTGTAATTATAAAAAGGATTTTGAATGTTGCGTTCAACAGAACAGCTATATTTTTGATGATAAGCCACATTAAATTGTGTACCTTTAATATTTGTTGTTTACTTAGTGCTTTCTAATAAGGCTCAAGATACAAGTCACAGTTTAGCTTGCTGGGCAGTACAATTAGATAAAAATGTAATCGTCTAAAGCTGATTTTTGATCCTCAGATCTCTTCACTGAAATAACTTTGACGGCAGTCTGATCGAAGAGACAGTAACCTCTCTAAAAAACAAGAAGCACCGCGTTCCAATCCCGGTGAGAGTTACTGTTTCTATGATGAGTATAAACTTTTGTACAAAAGTCATAGACTTTTATTTGGCAATGTATTTAATATTTATATACACTAATACAAATAAATAAAAAATACTACGAAAATACTAATTTTTAGGCTTATTCCCATTTTTACAAGAACAAGTAATTGAACCTTAACTTTATCTATGTCATTGCCATTATGATTAACATTTATGCTATATGGATGAATTAATAACTCCCAACATATATATATATATATTCATATAATTCCACAAGAAACACCAACTTTACTAATACTTTTATAGTTTTAATTGAAACTATTAGTAACATTATTCGACCTGGAACTGTAGCTGTTCGATTAACAGCTAATATAATTGCAGGACACCTTTTAATATCTCTCTTAAGAGGAAACTAACCTAATACTGTATTTTTTATTATTTTATTTTAATTTTAATTTTTATTCAATTCTTATTATTAATTTAATACAAACTCCTAATTATGGTTATTTTAGGGATAATAGGTGTTAGTGGGAGAAATATAATAATTATTAATTGTTATTTTAGTTCAATAAATTACTACTTATTTTTGAAAGCCTTTATATTTCAAATTTGATTCATATTATAAAATTGTTTTAATATAATATACCGAACATAAAATGTATTCAAACTTACTTTATATGATAAAATGTCAAAGTTTCACGTTTTTATATAAATACTTTGATAAATATATTAATTTCAGTGCTATTTTATTATAAAAAGTCTAATAAATTTCACTTTAAATTGACTTTTACCTTCCTGTAATGTTTTATTTAAAATATACGTTGCGAGTATCCAAAATTAGATTTCACTTCAGAAGTTATATTTATATTATTTGATACGCGCGTATCACATTATTAACTGCGGTGTATAATAAATACGCTATTTATAAAAGACATCACTAAAATCTGAAAGGAATTTCGCTTTTTAATATTAATCAGTAACTAACACAAAATTTCGACTTGCTTGCCACGCGGCTCGTTGGTCTAGGGGTATGATTTTCGCTTAGGGTGCGAGAGGTCCCGGGTTCAAATCCCGGACGAGCCCAAAATTTTTTCCTTTTTTAATTTCTTTTAAATTAAATTATCTCATTTTTCACAAAATTAACAAAATTATATTATCATGCTCGGGGATCTCGACTGAGATGCTAATAATAATTTCTCAATTGCAATTAAGTTTCTTACTTAAGTTTTTTAATATAAATATGAGAACTAATATTTCACCCTATGTTACTTACTTATCTAATTAACAAAGTTTCACGTTACTTTTACTTCATATTCATACTAAATTATAGTATTCACATTTAGAAAACAATACTAATTGTCGCCGCTAAATTATCTTAATTATACTAAGAGATATTCAAAGTTTGAAACATTTTACTGTCGTAGGTAAGTCATTTAGACCAACAACTTTTGGAATATGCAAATTATTACTGTATATTTCTTTCAAAATTTAGAACAACTACAGAAATATAAGTATTTAACGTAAATTATTACTCTTAATAAAGTTTAGAATGACAATAAAAGTTATTATTTACAGTTTAAAGAAAATTTGGTTTGGCTTCTGATACAAATTCCTTAATTAACTGTTAAAACTTAGTAACACCTTTTTAAATTGCAATAACTTTATAAGTATGCAAGATAGATTTTCTAGATAAAAGGGATAAGATAGATAATTTATTTTTTTACATACAATATTTTATGTTATAAACTTTGGCTGAAAATACTTTATGAACAAAAAAACTCATTTTCAATTTAAAACTAGATACCAATTTGAAAATTATTATTAAAGTTTTTTTATGATAAAGTTTTTATTTAAACACCCAAAGAGACATTATCAGCTATTCAAATGTAAATTAAGCGTTATACATACTTGTAATTGCTGTCGAAGATTTTTTTGCCAGTAAGCTTAATTCTGTAGTTTAGGATTGGTTGCAATTTTAAAAGTGTGGTTTTACTACTAGTAAAGTCATTCGTGGTTGAGGAGCTGTAATTATGTGTATTAATTTCGATGGAATATAAAACATAAATCCTAAAAATAATAAATAATGGTCTCAAAGTCCTCGTCTCCGTGTTAGCTCGTGTCCTATCCAAATCCATACTTATAAATGAGAATGTGTGTTCGTTTGTTACGCTTTCATGGCTAAACTATTTGAATGAAATTTGACGTAGAGACAGAATGCATCTATGAAAAGGAAATTTACACTTTTTATGTAGGAAAAATTAAATGTTCCCGAGGGACGCAATAATCTTTTTGTATCGAAACGAACTTTAAGCAGGCGTTATTTTCAGCAGTCTAAATATTCAAGTGATTTTCAAGAAAATAAGCCTTTTGTATTTCAATTATTATATACTTCATACATTTAGTCTTTATGGAAAATGACAATGTAGATTGTCAAGCCCAAACATAATGTAGACATCTAAATACAATATTTTTCAGAAAGTTGTATATTTTACAGTAGTGCTTTTAAATTGATAATTTTTTGGATTTCTTTTTTTGTTACATCGCATCGACACCTCAGCGATTCTACTTCAAACTCTTTATGTGTTTCTTACATTTGCCTATGCCCAGCAGTGGGACGTCCGCTTTTGATGATGACACCTTAGAACTTAAAATTACATACCTACTTTCCGGACTTCTATCGAAAATAAAGCGTTGTATTTTAAGTAGAGAAGTGGGACGCATCTCCAATGCGGGCAGCATAACACTTCGTTCGCTAAGTATCACTTAATATAAGAGAAGCGTCTTAAGCTACAGAAAGTACTTCCTTATCACCCTTGTCCTATAATAAAAGATGAGCTAAATTGGGAAAAGTATTACGCATTATAATTAAATTTTTTACAAAATATTTTATATAGACTTCATTTATTTTACTGTACACAAATATCTTGTCAATATTTACCCATAATTACGTTATGTAGAGACTGGCTCAAAAGATTTTTGTTTTAAATGCGTCATGTTTAAAAGTCTCAAAGTCAATTAATTAATTACCTAACTGTATTTGTTAATTTTGACTTGTTAATTTTAAAAGATTTTACTGAAAGATCTTTTGCTAAGACGACCTTAAAGATATTTTAAAACCTTAAATACTTAACTTAGATGGCAACTAGTGATATGATCCTTATTTATACCGACCAATCATGTATTTGGCTTGTTTTAGGTTTAAACATTCTTTCATTCTTAAGTAAGATAAATATTCGTACTCACCATACAATTAACTGCCCTTTCCGGGATTCGAACGGGACCTCTGGCTAAGTAAACAGGGTTACTGACCACTCGACCTGACGGTCATCCAATACGATATATTGATAGTTGTAAAAATGAGCAATGAGCATAAATTTCCAAAGTTTGAAATCTCCTGGGAAAGTAGATAATCTAGTTAAAATATCTCTTTACCTATAATAGATTAGCAAATATGCACAATTTGACCTACCAACAATACTAATATGATGGTTGAGATGAGACGCCCTTGTGGGCAAGCATAGGAGAGCTGTCCTGGAATAGTAATGGACACTCACCTTCTCTCTGGTCTTGTTGGAGTAAGGAGCAACGGGGTGCAGTTTAGGTGGATAATCTCATCCCAACCCATCTTTGATCGCCCATCAATAGTCTCATATACCTCTGCAACCCGCTCTTCCCATTGCGCACCCTTATAAATTAATAATTAAGCATTAAGGTATGCTCTGAAGAAATAAAGCATTTTATCCAATATATAAACACTAGCTGTAGTTAACGGTGGTTAATGGGATGAATTCCTTCCACTCTGACTCTGAGTCGTACTTTCCATATCTTAAATTACCGAATGAAGTTTGTTTTTACTTAACTTACAAACAGTGACCACTAAGCTAATAACTTAAAGGATTTTTTTGGTTTCTGCTACCTGCATTCACCTGTCATTTACGATTTTTAGTATCAACAAACCTATTGAAGAGACGCCATTGAGCTAGAGAGGTCCTAAAGGATAAAACGGTACTTTAGAGTACTTTATCGTAATCTTTATAGTAATCCAACGCGAAAAGAGTTAATCTAAGTATAATATTAGGTCCTTACATATGTTGACCTGGTGAATTGCTCGGTTACCCCCGTGAAGGGCAAAGGAGTTACCGGGGAGTTTTAGTGGGTATTCTCAGTATCGCTCTATCCTCAATAGAGCGAGTGAGTGAGCCCCACACACGCCCGTCGCTTAGCCAGTGGCGGGTAGGTCCGTAAATGGATTCCTCCTCGTAAAAAAGGTATATATGAAATCGATATTTTATCGTACTGCACTTTTATAAAATCTCTTCTTTGGTTAAGATTTCCAAATTAAAATATATAAATCCATTTATCTGGTACATTTGAGTTTAGAAAACATTCATTCATACTGGAAGAAGTAGAAGAAGAAGAAGAAGCTAAACAAATGAGATTGGTCAATCGCTCTAGGTCACTACTGCTTCAGGGCAAGGCTAGACTAAACACAGCACAACTAAAACTAAATAAGAGGCACTGAATTGGAATTTCTGTAATTTGGATAACTTTATACAAGCTAAAAATTTAACTCTGATGTGACAGTCCAAAGCGCCTTCAGAGTTTATTTATTCTGGCCCCTAATCAAATCAGATCTGAATATAAAAATTCTATCTTTATTCAAGAGACAACAGGAGTCATAATGAAACCTAAATAATAAATAATAATATTTATTTGCAAAAACATGGTACATAGGATCTTACTGTAAATATTACATAAAGCTTCTCATATTTCACCAATTGTTTTGTTGTATTCCGAGAGCCAATGGAACTTCCCGGAAAGTTTGCTCCTCCGGCAACTCATACTTTATCATATACCTCTTAACTACGCTATGACCCAGATAGACCGTTTGAAAATAAGTAATGGCGAGCCTCATAGCCAGCTCATTATTTTAATATGGCTCTTATTGTCTAGGGAATTAGCATTTCCAACTTTTTATTTAAGAACTTCATCAAAAACATGCCAGTAATGTTTATCCTTTGTGACACTGTCAACAAATTCAAAGCTGTAGTCTTTCCTGGACATTTTCGCTAAGAGCCTACATCTTTAAAAGCGTAATAGGATAGGATGTAATAGGATAGGAAGTATACGATGACGTTTCTATTATTTAAAATACTGAAGAAGGAACTAAATTACAAATAAACAAACTCCGCATATATATATGAACTTTCTAATAACGATTATTAACAGCATATATACGCCCCACTGCTGGGTACAGTCCTATCTACATGGGAAACCCCATGAGTTTGGGCCAAAACCCCACGATTGTCCAATGCGGGTTGGTGGGTGAAAAAAGTGGTCGTAATAATCGTGACTAAAGCAATTAACTTGCCTTACGACGAGGTCGAGAAAACATAATTGATTGACCCATCCAGAGACCAACCATGTCGAAAGTTGCTTTGTTTTAGTAATCGAAACTAGAGCGTTTGAGCCACTGCGCAAACCAGCTCCTCAATCAAACTCAAACAAATAATATTATTCGGCAAAATAAAAATCACCTGCTGCAGCTTAACCTTCCTTACTTAACAGTTAAAGGCCCACATTGAAAATGCAAATTCTACGTCTATTTCTATCAGGTAACGCTAATGGTAATATAAATTAAACCAAACTTAGTTTTAAATCCGCATTTATTTTCATTTCAATTAAAATAAATAAATTAGTCTCTTACCTAAATCCACTCAGATGCCCCTGAATATTCATTCAAAGTCCCAGAATCCAACGTATAATTGGTCGGCTCCAGACGAATTATACAGGAAATAAATATAGGTCGAAAGTCGGACGGAGTTTGGCCGACTGGCTCTAGATAATTAAGGTTTAAAAACAAACGAGCTAAGAATTTTGAACCTTTTAAAATGCCCTTTTAAATTTCCCTCCGGATTTCAACATTTAATATTGAATTAATATTATCTTATCTAATCAATGTCTCAACAGGAATAACATTGCTGTTGTTGTGAAAAGAATGATTTTACAAAGTAACTTTGCTTCATTATGATAAATAAAAAACAAAAGTTAAAAATTGTTAACAAAGAATATGATAACTGTGATTCATTTCAGTCGAGTAAAGATGAAAAAGTTCCGACCAAAGTTATACCCTTGAATGAGCTAGCATCATTCCACTTAAGTTATTAATGGTAGAAATTTAAAAAGGAAAGCTATATCAACTCTTTAACAAATTATTTAAATTTCGAACAAAATATTGTAAAAAATAAAGAAACTGGTACATAACCACCTGATATTTACCATATAATTTGTTTTTCATATGAATTTCAGTTATTTTTATGTTACGATAAAAATATAAAGTAGAGTGTTGTACTTCCTTAATTAAATACTTAAAACAAAATAAAAATTAAATAATATACTAAATTAATTTCGGGTTAATAAGATTTTGAGACAGATTAATATAATAAAATGATAACAAAGATTGAGCAAGTGAAATAATCTTAATCTATTTTAAAAATACGAGTAATTTTAAGGCGGTGTTTTTCATCAAGTATTATATAAAATTGTAAATAGGCCATAAGATGAGTTTTTAAGCTATTCAGTGTTTTTTTTTCTTCAATATTGAAATACTGATCCAAGAATAGAGTTCATTTGTCACCCTTACGTAAATAGTAAAACTAATAAAATCACAAAGAGATATATTAAGAATATGACGCCAAATATAGATCATACTTATTACGTCGTCATATTACATTACGATATTAAATAACACCATCGTCAAACTAGTATAAGCCTTAGATTTGAGCACGTACATTGAATTTAATATCTATTTTCAAGTAATGGCGTAAACAAGTTTGACAAACTACGTCAGTCGGAGCATTAAAACCAGCCATTCACGGTACGATTAGTCGTGCGACATTATAGTTGGCAGTCGTTGCGGTTTGCATTGTCAGGCCAGTCACAAACGTTCAATTTTGTATTGAAGACAGTGCCTGGCTGGCATTTAAATTGCACCTCTTCCCCGTTCACGCATCGCCAGTACTGTAACAAATTAAATATTCACTTGTACAACTCATAAGATTATTTTTATACTTCAAGTGATTTAAAACTTACAAATATTTTATGAATAACAATGAAAGTAAAAAAATCAATTATTTCTAAAATAATTCACCTTATCGCATTCCTTTTTGTCAGGAACATAGTCGTCTTTTGAATTGCAAGCATTAGGGTTTTCAATTTCGTTCTCCTGTAAAATTAAGCATGAATTTATTTTTTTAAATATTTAACAAATAAAAAAAAATTTATTGTAGTGTTTATTCATACGATGAATAAAGAGGCAAATTACAAAAGAATCTAATATGTTCTTACCGCAGGCGCGGGCTCAACGTTGGGAGTTTCTTGTGATGGCGATGCAGCTGAAGTGGAACCCTCGGTGGTCTCCGAAGTCGTTGATTGTGTGGTTGGTTTTGCGGCAGCAGTGGTCGGCTTACTAGTCGTGGTCGTTGTGGTAGGGATCGGGTCACCCTCCGAAGGGTCTGACGGCGTCGACGGAGGCCTCGCCCATTCCGGCTGCAGATAAAATCGCAGTGAGTAATGGCAGGCAATTTGTTGCGGCAATTTATTGCTCCTCCAGTTGCTGATCTTTTGGTTGCGAATATAATAATTGGCTAAGTTTTATACTGGTTTTGAAGGTAGGTATAAGAAGCTGATATTATATATAATAAGTAGAAGATACTTAGATACTTATCAGTTTATCATCATTGATAAAACCCAGGAATTGATACTAAAATGTGATCTTATGTTACAAAATCTAAATATTTTTTTATAGTAATTCGATACATACTTTGTTATAATCAAACAAATTATTTCAATTTAATTTTAATTCATTGTGATAATAACGATCCTTTAATTCAACAAAAATAGAAAATCCTTTTTAACCTCACATCACCCTTATTAGATAAACTCAAGTTTTTACTCCAAAATATGTAACTTACAGTAGGTGTTGTGTGTCCAGTCCTTGGTGGTGGAACGGTGTAAGCACTCATATGTTTATGCAGTAACTTCATTAGCACGTCCCTCTCTCCACATAGTCCTTTGAAGTCATCCATATCAATGGCCCATGTCATGGCCCCCAAATACCCCTTCTCCTTGATCCAGTTCATCTTAATCTCAACACTGCGAGGGTCTTCGTAGCCCACCCACTGTGTGCCCTTGTAAGCATAAGGGCATTTACCATGTTCATCCCATTTCTTGGTCCATTCGGAGTCCTTTTTGTCAACTTCTGTGCAAATCTAAAATAAATAATCAGCTACAGAAATTTCTAACAAAAAATCTTTTCATCATCATTGCGAGATGTACTTAAGGTTGAAAATGGCATTAGACATTAGTTTAAGTACGTTTTAAACACTTATTTAAAGTAAAACAAGTATTTAATTTGAAAATGTAAAAAGGTTATTTTTAAAATAATTTTATTACCATCGCTCCTTTTGAATATGGAACTGAACAATACAACCACATAAACGGGGCCTTTAGTACATTACGCTACTAAGTAAAAATAACCTAAATGAAAACTACGTTAAATTAATATGAAACGTCAAAAACAAAATGTTAAAGTTATTCAAATTTTCGTAGACTATTTTTTTCAGTTGTTCACCACTTAAGCAGCAATTACTATTTTATGAAATTATTTCGATGCCATAGTAAAAAAAACATGAATCTTTTAATTTCCTTTTTTGATGCATATTTAATAGCGCTAATTTGATACTTGAGTTTCTTTAAAGGTTTTTTAAAGTATGATTGAATCCTTAATCTTGATAAAATCGACTATCGTCGGATTCCTTCAAATTACCTCATAATAGGCCCAGAATCCAGTCGCATTAGTATAAGGAGCGGGATCACCACCGCCAGCCTCCTTGTTGATGTAAGTGCCGAGTCCATAGTTGTTGTTGCCGGCTGAAAGCGTGAAGGAACGGCCGTAGAATGGTATGCCAACGACCAGTTTGTTTGTTGGACAGCCTTTCTCTTCCCATAAGTTTAAGCCATCATTCTGGAATTAAAAATCATGATTTTAATGGTGGATCGGTTAATACCAAAATAATGATAATTATTCAATGGCGATTTTGGGTTATGAGATCCGACTGGATCATACATAATTAGGAAATAATTTAGTAAATTTTACTGCAAATTTTTATTACAATCATTTTAACTAAGTTTTTGAACTACAAGACAGTGAAACAACTAAACTCTCAATCACGGCACAAATCAAACTAGACAATATAGATATTCATCTTTTATGAACACGCTGGTAGGCTCGTAATGATTAAAAACTCAATACATCACGTGTGCTTAAAATTTACCACAGCGGAAACAATGTATATGTATCCAGAAAAGCCTTGAATTATCTTACTTCCGACGGAGCACAGTTCTTTTTCTTTTTATTATTAGATTTGACATAAAATAAAAAAGGGTAAGCTTTGATTTCGTACTAACTGTCTCCCTTACTCATGACAACTGTATTCTCAGGCATGAAGAATGAAAAGGTAGAGACATACTAAAAAATTACGACACTCTTAAAAATACTTACGACGTTGAGTTTCTCATAAGCCCATTGGTCATGAGGCCTTTTATATAAGGGTGAGTGCACATCGGCGAACCCAGCCCAGTTGCCGCGCAAATCGTATGACATCACATGAATGGCATCTAACTCTCTGAAAATGGAACGACGGTGAACGTTAGATAAGCTTTATAACATAAATTAGATTAACAACGGCTGATGAATAAAAACAAAAATAAAATACTAAATTAATTACGAGTTAATAAAATTTTGAGACAGATTAATATAATAAAATGATAACAAAGATTGAGCAAGTGAAATAATCTTAACCTATTTTAAAAATACGAGTAATTTTTAGGCGGTGTTTTTCATCAAGTATTATATAAAATTGTAAATAGTCCGTAAGATGAGTTCTTAATCTATTCAGTGTTTTTATCCAATAATAGAGTTCATTCGTCACCCTTACGTTAATAGTAAAACTTATAAAATCACAAGGAAATAAATTAAGAATATGACGCCAAAGTTTTATGCCAAACTGTTTCATGTTTTGTAACTACAATACAGTGAAACAACTAAATCCTGCATCACGGCACAAATCAAACCAGACAATATAGATATTCTTCTTTTATGAACACGGCGGTAGGCTTGTAATGATTGAAAATTCAATAGATAAGCTTTATGACATAGATTAGATTAACAACCAGTGATGAATAAGCTCTTCTTTGATGATCTAATGTGTATAATTCAACCCAACCAGCAATTTGGATTTGTCCAATCATATAGATTATTTAAGCGAAACTAAGAGATACCAGTATATCCCGCATATAAATGGATGACAACAACAACCTTATTGGAATATAATATCCTTTGGTACAATATAAGAAAGTTTATCTGTATTGTTCTATAGAACATTTAACAAAGTGACTCAGATTTCATATAAGGTAAATATCATTTGGAAGCTTTAAGATGTCTATCGTATCAACATCGAGATACGTACTTACAAATATATATATATCAAGTTCTATTAAATATTTATACATTTTTAGAATAAACTAGTCTTCTAGTTTGTCTCCATGTCGTTTTATAGTAACTCCGTCGCAAGTATTCTGATTATTAATTATAAAGATTCAGCTCTGAATTAGACAGTTATAAAGCATGACTTCACTGAAATTTTAGACGATGTTGTTCTGTCTAACAATGTTTCGAAGTACTTGATCCTATTATTAATTTATGAACGTTAGCAGAATATCTTACTACTATGTTATATATTTCCAATTAATTATATTCAACTCACTGGCACAACTCAGGCACGTGATATCCCTCCATCAATCTAAAGTTAGCCAACGGGACAGCCGCAGTCAACTCCCATCCCTTTCCGGCTCTGATAAAAGCTCTCCTTAGCTCCTGGACGAGATATAGGAACCGGTCTTTGTCGGAGAACGAACCGCCTCGATCCGCTGCACCAGGGTACTCCCAATCGAGGTCGAGGCCATCAAAATTGTATTTGTTGAGGAAATCTGAAAAAAATAATTGTAATGAACTACAATGTAAGATATGGTAATAAAACTTTATATATAAAGCTAACTTGGTGTATGGCAAAGGTCAAACATTTGGCATTTGATATGGAGCTGTTAAAATGATTATATATTTTTCATTTCACTAGAAGAATGACTAATAGGCAATAAATCCATTTGATTGAAAAGGCATCCATGAGCTGAAGCGAACATCAAAAAATCCCTTCGTATTCCCGGTATGCTAACATTGTGGTGACAAGAGAAATTATCCATCCTATGCTCTTAAATTTTATTGGCGACGTTGTAAATTTATCACGAATACCATATTTTACTGACTCGTTTACATGCGTATTAAATCTGCCTCGTCGTCTGCCTCGCCGACTATCGTCAGTAATATAAAATTTCTTGATAATACTTTAAAAAGAAATGTGTAGAGCTCATTTTAATTAGATCTTTATTAATTAGAAGAGACGCCTAAATGGAAGTGGAGTAGTAAGTTTGAAAGTGGCACATTGTCATGCCAATGCACCCTGAACTTTTTCACGTATCAATCATTTCGTTGTAAGTTCAATAATGATGCGTGTGCCAGACATTTCAACATTAATCTTGTTAATATATTAAACCTAAGTTTTTATTTAATCTCGCAACATTACATTTTAAAATTATATAAGGGTACGTATAGTAAAATACGACCTGTTAAAGATCAAAGAAGTACTGATTTTCCTCGAGTCGTTTTGAATAGGGGCAATTTTCAAAATACGGGCATATACAAAATGACATTTATGATGAAACTAAAAACTTAACTTAAAATAGATCATATTATGAAAGGAATATAGACAAGTAATGTCATTGTCTAATTCAATAAGTTTTTAAGATTTAATTAAAAGATTACTAATTTATTATTAAATTAAAATTATATAACAAAAATCATTATCATCAAATAGCCTGCGAGAAAGTATCGTCGGGCAAGCATTCCATTTGTCATGTTTAATTGGACATTCCTAAAATAAAAAATGTCCGAATCAAGAGGAGATGTAATCTCGGCCATTTATTTAAAATTCTTTTCGCATACTTCCAAACTTTCCACAGTTACATGGCATTAAATCCCCTTAATTAGGAGAATTTTGCGAATCAACGGATCGAACATAGAATTTTTACATTTTTGTATATTATACTTTATACAGCAAAGACTATTTTCTATAGTGTAGTCGTTTGTCTACTCTATGAAATAAACATCAAATGATATTTAGTACTTCTCTTTCATATTGTTTCCACTTTCTTAAAAACACAAAGAGTATCTTATAATAATAATGACGATTTATTTTGTGAAACAATGGTCTGAAAAGAAGTTCAACATTATTCTTAATTCGATTTGTGTAGGATGTTCACTCTCTTTCTACGAGTTCTCTGCCTATTTCGTTGAACCCCTAGAAATAATCGAAGCGATTTTTAATTCATTTTTGAGTGGTCTAGGATAGGCTTAGGCAAGGCAGTTCGTTGTGTTTCGGTGTGAAGGGAAAGGCGTCTGTAATAACAGGACATGAGTATGAACTTCTTATTATATCGAGAAAATCAGCGCACCAGCAATATCAAGTGATTTCCCTTGGAGCATCATAACTTATTTTGAAAGTTATAACTCCTGTACTTCACCATTATCTTCCCAAATATTCCATATTGCAGTAACAGCTTCACTTGGAATCAGGTTTTTAATCCGATTAAAATCAAAGGTATGTTTCATAATCTTTGACCCATTTATACCGACAAAAAATCGGACCCTTATACAATCCAATGCTGAAAGTAAGCTATCACTCGTAAAAGAATGCAATAATAAGTTTGGCCCAAAACATTATAGCGTTTGTTAAATTACGTAAAAAAAAATTGTAAATTACGTAAAAAATACGTATTATATTCGGCTATTTTCATCTGGACATTTTCTTAACAGTTACCTTCACAATTTCCTTTTATGTTCCTCAGTGAATATGTATGTCACTATCATTACTCCTTAAATAACAAGTTGTCCTAAATTATGTCACAATAACATTCCTTTGTAATCCCAAACATGTCACCACGCAATATCCTTATCTTTACTGCTCCTACTTACACAAGAAAGCGTAGCGCGCCTCAAGGATTTTATCTAGTTGTTTCCGCAAAACAGTCGGTTTAATTACAGTAATAAGTTTACTGTAAACGACTGGGTACTTATGATATCTTCTTACGAATTGTCTCTGGTATACAATACTCTGTAAATAATACTCACTCAGTCTGGCGCTGTGTTTAGACAATTATTAAATTGCCTTTATTTGAGCTAGAGGTTACTTGATTTCTGCATAATTTGTTAGTAACCATTTTAGTGGATCAGATAACATAGATTATCTTCATAATTTTGCTTCAAAGATGCTTTTAATATCTAAAATTGAATATTATTTATATTCTTGCTAAACCAAGTTTATATAATTACAATTAGATTACCATTAGCATCATCGTGACGACATTAAAGCTACAAATGAACTATTCTCATTTTCTAATAGAATATTTAATTTGATAACCATAATAAAATCCATTTTGTGGTGACGAACTTTAAACCAGCGCAGACAAAACATTTTATTAATACAGATTAGTTTGCGGTAACACTCAAACCTAATAGATCAAAGGGACTTAGAACAAGTCGACACAATAGCAGGGCTTAGGCATTATAGTATTTGTCACGCAGAATTCTTAGGGCAACTAAACTGTGTTTGTATTTGTGGTGAGTGAAAAAGAAAGAACTCATCGCCGATATATCGCTGTTTGAACTCTTATTTATAATTTATGTTTACCTATAAACTTATAGATAATCTTTTGAACCGGGTTATATTATCAGAAGCTTTTAGTCTTTTAAACGTTGCTTGGATATGGATTTTAGAACATGTGTGACTGTCAAGAGAGGGTCTCTTTTAAAACTTAAAAAATATGCCTACACATTATTTATAACTAGTTGCAGATAATAATAAAGATAATATTGTTTTTTTATCATGTTAAGAGCACAGAAACTTGCCTATTATGTTGTTTACATAATGCCCCGGGACGATGAAATTTAATGAAATTCTAAAGTGAAATAAATATAAGAAAACCTCTCGTAACAAACATACAAGTAACATACAGCCGAATTGAGAACGCTGGTTGAAAGAATATTATCCATGTCTTATTAACTACAAACCGCATTTTCGAATGCTTGTTATACACAAGCCATGGATATTTGTGTGATTAAGGTATAAATTTTCTTTTTACATATAAAGCTTCAAAACACGGTTTGTCGTTTTTATTTGATGCGTGAAAAAACAGAGTAACAGTGTTTCATCAAAACGAGGTTCATTAAGGGTAATATTAAGATACTTCATATGTAAGTATTCGTCGTTATATTATTTTTTAGTATTCATAATACATTTTCTTGTTTTTGAAACTGAATTGGACGGATAAGAATGTTAATGTTATTGATAGAGACTAGTCTATATATTTTACAAGCGTCCCAACATTTGGTAACCACCATACACTTTCTATTTACTTATTTATTATATAAAACAGAATTAATAACTTACCAACTACACTCCTCACAAAAGCCATCCTGGAGGTTTTCTGCGCGACCATTTGGGAGTACTTCGAGCCGCCTTCAGCCCAGCCACCCACAGCCACAGTGAATTTAACATTCGGGTGGGACGACCGCAAAGCGGTGAAGTTTTTGAATCCATTCTTTTCTACATCCAACTGTGAGTTAAGAAAAAATAAAATATTATAATTACATTTTATTTTTAATTAGCCAGTCCACCAGGGTTATTAAACCTTTTTACTAAATGGTTTTAAATGTAAGGTGTTTGAATGATGTGCACAAATATTTGTTGACGACTGTTTATTTTTATTAAGTAAATTACTAAAATGGATAAACAAAATATAAGTCCCTCAATTTCTCCATTATCAATAATCCACAATAATATTAGAGCTAGTCAAAAGACGTGAATTTATTTTTATAATACAGTTGACTGACATGAAACTTTACTAGGAATTAAAATGGGCAGGCTCTTGTATTGATGATATACTTTGGTTCATATGCCTTTAGATTTAATTATATAATATACTTATAATACTACACATATACACAATACACATGAAATTAAGAATGAATTTTGTTGTTTTTTTCATTTGCCAATATTCTCTTAATAATTTATAAGCTGTAGAAATTGAATCTTTGTTGGGCATGAACATAATCTTTGGCATGAAATTTAATGACTTTCGTTTTTAATTATTAATTTTGAAGCTTAAATGATTACTGTAGGAATAAATTATTACTAACTAAAATATCTGGGCAAAAACAAAACTTGATTTAGTACGAGTATCGCCTACCTTATGTTTTACGTCAAACTTGAATTAGGTGTATGTTTATTTTTTACATGGTTCTAAAATATTTGAATAATATTGTTTTAATTTTTGACCCTACTTACTTAAAGTCATGTACTAGACAAGGAGATAAATAAAAAGGTGATCTTTGGCTCAGTATCTACAAGTACCAGTAATTAAAAGTTATTTTAAAAAGAGACAGATATAGAAAATTCTTATTGAAATATGATGATTATTTTTCGCTGAAATTCTGTTTGCACTATCAGCATTAAAATTTAAATAATATTTTTATAAATTCATTAAAACAGTATCTATGAATATTATATTAATATTATATTGCATTTCTTAATTTAATAAGAATTACTTTGTTGCCCATTAAACCACAATCAATAGTGAATATATTATTTTGTGTCTGCATCATTCTATTTAATGTGTTAATCAAGTTTCTTAGCGACTGCTTGTAGCCATAAAGCCGCTTTACTATACAATAAGAATATATACAATAAAATTTAAAAAAACATTTATTGTATTATTTTATATATTCCCTGTTTTATCTAAGTGTGCTAAATAAAAAATATATCTATCTTACCTCAGGATCAATTATCAGAACTTCGTTTGATTTCTCCGTAACGCCAATAAAAGAGTAAATGATGTGTGTACACATGTCCACAGGGATGTCTTCGATTCCGTACCTGCCCACTCCAGGCCTGTACACTGCCCAGTTGCTGAAGTAACATACTATACGCGCTTTGCTGTCCGCTAGAAGAAAATCACGTAAAAAATTAATGAAAGTTATATTTTAGTCTTCAGCAAAAAACGGGATAGCCATAAAAATACGCATGCCCATCTCTTTGGTAATTTATTTAAAGTGATACTGGTAATAAAATCATCTTAATTACATCGTAATAGTAACATTAAAAAACTACGTTCTTTACTCATCT
Source organism: Acentria ephemerella (assembly GCA_943193645.1). Classification (NCBI taxonomy): domain Eukaryota; kingdom Metazoa; phylum Arthropoda; class Insecta; order Lepidoptera; family Crambidae; genus Acentria; species Acentria ephemerella. Next base: position 4,957,172 of record OW971893.1, read on the forward strand.
ATGCTTAAGGCTAAATAATAGGTGTGAGAGTATATTGAATAAACACGATGTCTTTTTTAAAATATGAATTCATATATTAAGTAAATAATAGGAAATTGAAATTACCAGCTGGAGAAATTAATTTAAGTTACTTAAAGCCACCTGTCACCCGTAGGACAACCAGGTCCCAATGCTACAAATTAATCAGTGTAAAAAGTCCAACTACAGCGATTTTTAATAATAAATAAGTTCTTTGATTAAATCAAATTTTTATTTTCATAATATTGTTGGTTTAAGCTTGATGCAAGTTCACAGTAATCAGTATTCTGTAAAGAGAAGTTTTCACCAGTTCAAACTGGTGAAAACTTTGTGAAACATGACTTGTTTCTACGATATAATGTCAACTCGGTTGGTGGACATATAACTACCTGCTTTTTAAACACCAAACTTGCTTTGTTGCCGTAATCGAAACTAAATCGCTTAAAACACTACGCTAACAAGCTCCTTAACGTTGTAAATAATTATAACTATCCTCCAACGAAGGGATAAAACGCCGTTAATCGAAAGTACTGTTTCTACTTTACCATAACTACGTCTAACGGTCCTTAACAAACCGCCTATGGATTGCTGTTACGTAAATTACCAGCGATTATATTGACAAAGTAAGACGCTTAAATACAGTCACGTCTGGAAAGATATAACTACACACTAAAAGCCTTTATAAGCAATATAAGGCTCTATAACTCTTGTAATAAGGAACTTCGATTTTCGAAGGCTCATATATTCAAAAATTTCATATGACACTGTACAACAAATTACTTGCGTTATATACACCTCCTTAACAAGAACAAGGTGCACTTAGAGTGACCTTAAATCTTTCTCTGTACATTTTTAGAAATTCCTTTTGAAATTGTATTGCCCAACTAAAATGTTTACGTTACTTAAAGTAGATATTAATTACAATAGATTTAAATTAAAAGGGTCTTTAACTTACATTCAGCCGCAATTCCCGCCGCTAGGACTGCCAACGTCGTAAGTAGTAGCCGCATTTTGAATCTGTAAAAATTAAAAAATATAATTTTAATGTTTTTTTCTATTAAGTTTAAGTCGTTCGTCTGAATCACGCTATTCAATTTATTTTATGAATTGTATTTTATGAAATGTATTATAATGTTTTATGTAATTTACGGTTTTTAGATTTTTTCCCTTATAGTGTTTGTTATCGAACTCCTCCGAACGGCTTGACTGATTTTGTTTATTTATTTTTTGTAGGTCTGAAAATAGACCATTGGCTATTTTGTATACCCCTAGGTAATAAGGGCGGCACACTCCAGAATTCTTTTAGAAATAATTTATATGGAAAAGCAATATTTGCCGGATCAGATAGTATTCTTATAAATATAATATTCTTGTCAAATTTCAAGTTTCTATGTCAACGAGGAGTATCATAAACAGAAGGTAAAACCTACACAATAGACACTTTCCTTTTACTATGGTAGCGGTTTTTGCGTTGCGAATGTTTCAATATGCTGCATAAACGTATGTTTTGACGACGTTTATTTAGAAATTTTATTTCTGCACAACTTCAAGGGATGAAGACCAGTATTGGATTTTAATTTCAACTTGATAACAATACGCGTTCCTTAGACAAACGAACTACAAACTGATATTATATAAATTATTTTTGTGTAGGATACTCCATTCATCGGGGAAGTTTAAAGGCTATGTAACATTTGTGAGACACCGAACCTAGTGCAACAAGGAACAAAACAAAAACAAAACAAAACAAAACAGAGAACTTTACTTTTGCCAGTAAAGTAAAATATCTGCTTCATATGCATATTTTTTTATTAAGCCAATATAAAAACAGTTACTAATTTTTATTGTTAAACGGAATCAATAGAAAATCTTGATGATGACTTCCTTCAAACAACAAAGAACACTATTACAATAAAAGGTTGAAGTAACACAGTTACTGTGTGTCAGAAGAAAAGCTTAATCAATTTACCACAGATACTGCAAGAAAAGCTGTATAAGTTTACCACAAATTCCACTTCTTAAATTTTATTGAAAGGAGTAAAGAAAAAATTGATGAATTTGTTAAAATACTTTAAAAAATAATAGTACAATGAACATTTGTTTTTCATATTGGTTCAGCTGGTCTCATCGGTTTCGTAAAATAAATATAGTAATTACACTTCTTTGTTGGTTACACAGTTACCATAGTTCACATAACAGGACTAGGCAAGCAGTACCTATTTTATTACTGTTTATAACATAATATAGATTATTATATAATATAAAATTTGACTTCAAATATTTATAAATTGGTATAATATGTATAACTTTATCCTATGTGAAAAATACAAATTTAATAGCTATATTGTTATATTGCTGAATTTTGCTATTTATTACGACACCGTTGAATTCATGATTCACCAACGAACTACCACTTACGGCATCTATTAAAACAAACCCGAAGTGGAAATGGAAGAAATGACAGGTTTAATGTTTTACATGCCAGTTACACGACTTTCCATATTCCAGTTTTTATTTTATTTTAAACCACCCTGAATCAAACCGAATAAAACACAATGTCAAAGTCAAAAGTCAAAGTCAAAATATCTTTATTTAAATAGACTCATTTACTAAGTTCTTTTAAATCGTCATAACAGGGAATATGTATGAGAAAAACAAACAAATGTAATTAAAGGCAATAGTGATAACTTTAAGTGGGTATCAACCGGGCATTCACTAATTGTCCCAGTTATAGAATTTAAATATGTAGTAAATAAATTATTTAAATTGGTTTAAATTGTTTTAGCGAGACTAACGAACATTATATTAATCTGTTAACCGAGAGGGTTTTCTAAATACGTCTAAGCTGCGTAACGTGTGAGATTTTTCCCCGGTTTACAGGTTAATAAGATTATTAAAAACTACCAGGCATGCAGAACCTACCAAAATGTATTGAATTCTGGCTCTAGATATGTTAGTAGGCATATTGGGAAAAGTGTAGTACATTGTGTATGTACTTATTTTTAAAACAATAAAAACTCAATACGATGATTCACCAAAATTACTTTTCGCCTTATAAAAAGAAAACGAATAAATTCCTAATTCAATTACAATAAGTATCACATTGTGATTATTGCAATGGCGGTAACAATGCAGAGTAACGGTAACAACTTTCTTGTTGTCTCTTATACCCAGTGACCTGTAAGCAGCCTGGTTTTTGTCAACGCGGTCTTCTCCGTCATTACCAAGGGCGATTATCGAGTTAACAAAAGTATTTCGTCGACGAAGCCAATAATCTCCATGAAGCACTTTAATTAGTATCCGTTTTTGCAATAAAGAAATGGTCGAACTAATACTTAATTTCACTGTTATGTTTCAGTTTCATAAGTTTATGTTATTAAAAGAAAATTATGTTCATTGGACAGTTTTTTATAATATAAAGTTTTCTATTGGAACTTAGGCGACCTACATATTAAGTTCAACTATAATTTTGACATTGAATTTCAAATAATTGAAATCAAAATGAACTGTATAACTCAAAAAGGCCTTTTTTGATGGTTATTATTGCTATAATAGTTTTAGTTACATTCTGCACGAGAGGTTATGTCAATTATTTTTATAAATTATTCATTACTTTGATTGCTACACTGACAATGACAAACTTATTGAAAGTACAAATATGCAAAGACGTTCAAACTAACGGTGAAAATACATTGACGTGTGTTTACATTCACTCAGTCTAATGTAATGCGCATTAATTACATTAAAATATTAGTATTCTGTATGGAAATTATTTTAGCTTGTGGTGACGCTTTTTTGATTACATCGTAAGATGCTACAGATATGAAAATTCATTCAATAAATAGGTAATAAATAATGTCCTTATAGGGACGACACAATAAACGCTTTAAGCATTCACAATTTTAAAGTAATATTTTTATTTTATTTTAAAAAATTTATACATATATATAATTTTATCTTTTATTTCAAAACAATATATACGTTTAGCTATTTCACCGTACAAATATAACCAGCGCTCACGAAAAAATAACTTGGTATGGCATAATATTAATTACTAGAAACAAGCCAATGATCCCTTCGGCGAATACTGGCATTAAAAATCCTAAACGGTATCATAAAAATATTATTATCGAACAATAAAATATTAGACGGATTCAAAACCATATTAGCTAACTTGTGATAGATTACACTTACTTCACTATTTACTAGACTTAATAGCCACAACATTAACTTACAAAAAAAATTAAACAATTTTTAAAGAACTTTATTGCTTACTAGATATATATGAAAAGGAAAAATCTATCAGCAATTCAAATTAGTTCGAATCACAACTGACTCATTGCACACAATAAAATTTGTTCGCAAACGAAGAAAGACCCTCGGGCAAATCGTTAGGAGGCTTCAATATTTTACCGTCCCTAAGTATTCTTTCAAAATTCAAATGTACAAAATCGAGATTTATTTATTTTTTTCTTCTTGGAATCTGCTTTTTTGATAAATCATTTAGAGACGAATAAGAAATGAATTTAAAAGATCTATTCCGAATGTAATATAGAAGTATATTTATCTACCTATATGAAAGGTTTTTGGTGCCAAGCGGATATCGTTATTTCCTACCACGAAAATATTTTTATTTTGATTTGAAACTAAAACAATGTTTCTTCAACGAGCTTAAATCTTATTAAGGGCAGGATACTGCTTAGTAGTGGAATTTAGCTTTGGTAAAATGTAAGAGGTTTTTTGATCAAATTATCAAAATTCAAGTAAAAAACATTACCACCTAACCATTTTAAAAAAACATACATAAAGAACTAGAATAGTCTAGTTTCTTTATGTAAAACCAAAAAAAGCTATATTCCTGTTAATAGGTATTTATTAAAATCAGTTAATAATAATATAATGTTATTTACTGACAAAGGAACGCACGACAATTAGAAATTACTCTTGATTCCCTAAACTCTTCCATTATGTTCAAATATAATTTTCTTGTAAATAAAACGATAAGCATAAATATCATCTCTGTACAACGAAATTATAAATTGCCCACAACGAGACTTCAAAAGATTAAATTGCAAATGTTAATGAATATTCCTGCGTCTCACGAGATTCTCCCTTCACGAGTAAAGAGGAACAATTAATTTTAATTATTTACATTAAATGCTGGATTTGTCTACAAATGGTGAGTGAAAACCAAGCATTCTATTTATCTTATTTGTACTCGGATACTTAGATATTATCGTGAATTACGAGAAAGTTTTAACACGTGAAAGTTTGTTCTAAATGTATTGCAGTAAGCATTTATAACTTTAATTATCTCATTATTGTACACTTAACACTGGACAGCATCATTAATTGATGCAGTAACGATCCTTACTTCACAAGCAAACAGAATTTTACATATTTTGAAAGTATATCATCGATAATGTCGCCCTTTGTACAAAATTAGATAAATGTTCCCTATGAATTTCGTTTTATTTTCATTGGTTGATGTACAATAAAGATATATTATATTATATTGTATTATCTTTGCCTTTCTGCAAATTTTAAACTCAATAAAAAAATGGTTCTCCTACATTTTATATCTGAAGTTCGCTGTCGAATTTTTAATTTTGCAATAATAACATTGTGGAGCTAAATAAACTATACTACTATCATAGTATATGTAACCTTTTATATTATTGTATCAGTTTTTATTGTATATCTGATGTTATTTAAAATCTTTCCTCTACCTTGTATCAAAGTTCGTGACTTATGGAGTCTTTTGTCCCAAACAAAATTTATTTATTTATATTAGTATTTATTTCGGACAGTAACAATTTACCAAAGAACTATAAAATTATTTTCAAAATAAACAAAGTTGGTATTATTTTGAAGTAAAATAATAAGGAAACAAACGAATATATCCTTCAAATTCCCTGAAGACTCATCGGTCGTTCACTGACATTCGAGTTAAAATACAATTGAGGTTCGCGCTTTGTCTGTAGCATGTGCGTGATTTTGTACCCGGGCATGCGCATGACTTGCATGCAGACGATCGTCACAAGAATGCTAAACAGTGTGAGGTAACTATTGTATATCAATACTAGCCGACAAAGTATTTATAAGGAATTCACGGTCAATTTTCGTTTATGGTGTGTCCATAAGCAACTAATGAATTAAGAAATAATAATCCGAGACTTCACTCTCAACTGCGTCGGATCAAAAAACTTAGACTTAAAATTCATTTATTTTAGATTAGAAATGTGGAATTTAACTTTCTAAAATAAATTTTATAAAAAAAAGAATTTACTAAAGTGGTCGCGAGTTTTAATTTATGATAAAATATAAATAATTTTTTGTGCTTAGTAATTTTCTATTTGAAAATGATCATTTCAATCCCATATTAAAAATTACTTTACGTTTAGGATGTTTTTACTATTTTGCTTTACTATATCAAGGATACAAAAGTTTCTTATTTGGCATTTTATTTCTAATTTTCTCTTTTTATATTATTACAAATATTATAAATTCTGGTCAAACTGGCTTACACTGATTTTTGGAATTTGAATGACTCGAATGAGAGGTTTCATTTTCAAATACGGTATTCAATCGACACGGAGCAGTGCACCGATTAGCGCCAAGAAACAAAACTCGACGCGTGAATAGCTCCGTTTATAGATAGTTTTTCATCACATCTACTAAATTAGTCCGAACAAACATAAATATAAAGTTAGAGTATTCAATTTTAAATTTAACAGAAATGTCTTGAAATTAGCAAATAACAAGGATTTCGTTTTGTAATTCAGTATTTCTTATTATATAAAAATACAGCCGATATTTTTATTTCATATCTTATAAGCGTCCCCATACTATACCACCTACACATATATACTGTATACATTACACTTTCTATTATATAATATGCCTACGGCACCTCGAATTAAAGGAAGGCTATTAAATGGACAGCCATATCTATCAGTGACTAAATTATAGTTACTGATCCTGTCCATGCATTGTCTCATCAAAGGTTTGCGTCAGAAACCGGAGACAAGCAGTAACGACATACAACAGTTTCAGAATACAGTGGTTGATACAGATGGTATTATGTAGCTTAGCAAATTGAGCCACTTATCTACAGCTTGCAAATTTAGTCAGTATGATTTAAACGTCAAAATACTAGAGTAATAATAATTAATAAATAAATATTAGGTTTACCTAATATTACAATTACAATAAAATAATAAATAATTTTAATATTTTTTTTTAAATTTTACAATTTATTGTAACACATAAAATATTGTCTTTATCATTAATTTTGTATGACAAAATGGCGCAGTATATTGCAATATATTTTCATTATTTAATTAAATAAATAAGAAGTCGCTGTCATCTGCCGTTGCTACTTGATACTATTGTAGAACTGACATTCATTGAATTTCATGGAATTAATTTTTTTTTGTAAGAACACAATGTGTTTCATTTCCAATAATACACGTTCGGACGTCTCTTGTAGATGTGTACGCCGTATGTGCATTGGACCATGCGTAGGAGCATTTGTTTACTTTCCGACAATTACTTACAATATTATTCCGTAACATCATTCTCGTAACCAATATGTTATTACTCGGAATATTTATAATCAATATATAACACAACCAGACTGAGAATGTAAAGAAAAAATAATTTAAGAATTAAAAGACAAACCTAAACAGCTGTTTTAATTCTATGTTAATATATATTTAAATACAATTTTTCAATATTTTTTAATTTTATACTATATAGTAGATTTCTTACTATAAAAAACACTTAAATAAGAAACAAATTTTGGCTGACAATTATTTTTAAATTTTTTTGTAACGGTTTTACTAATAAATTTAAATATTATGCAATGTTTAGTAAACAAATATTTTCTTTATACGAATTTAGTTTTGGTTAATATTTCCAATTAATTAATAAAATTCATCGCCATACTACGATATTAATATACAATTAATATATTACCAGAATATTAAATTATTATAATAATAGAAACCCGACGCTATACAAAAAAAGATAAGCAAGTTTTTATATATTAATTAATTTTAAATAGAAATTTACTATCTCATATTAATTATCCTATTTTTCCGACAGATACTACATATTGCAAACCATTTTTAAATAATATTTTAGTATAGCTTTATTTAAAACGTCTAACAAAAGTAAAAAAATAATAACTTTTCACAATGTCTTATAACTCAATTAATTATTATGTGTGTTAACAATTTCAAATATCTATGGGGTCACGTAATTCATTTCGATTATATTGCTCGATGTTATCTTTACGTCTTTAGAAAACAAGTTAACATCGAGAGTCAATCAAATTAGCATAAACTATAAAAATATTTACTTTCACCTAAGGATAGAGATCAAGTTCACTAATATGCCTGTCTTTATTTCTTTTCGAAATAAAGAAGCTAAATCAGTTCAAACAAGGAAGTAGACGTGAAAGAAATATGAAATTTTATTGAATTTTATAATATTGACCCAAGCTCATAAAAGTTACTATTAACACCATCCATTTATTTTCACTTATGATAAATGAAAAAATATACACTTATGATAAATTAAATGAAAAAAGATTGTAATTTACTTATCAACTCCTTAACGCAATAGATACTAGAAAACGGTCATTTTACAACTACATTGATTTGAATTTTTTTTAAATATTTGTTGATTTTTTTTTATTTCTACATTTATATCATCATCTATATTAACAATCTCACCACTTCTGCGTACGCCTCTTTAATTTATCCAAATCGAAGTAGGTAATTAAATACACAAGAAGTAGTGCTACGTCAGATTTTTAAGTAAACAGTTAGAAAAGCCGGCCGGCAAGTATTGCAAATACAACATTTGAAAGCTTAAAGAAAAATCTAGCCCAAGCAAGATACACACTTTTTTGTTTATCCTACTTTAGTATGTTAATTTATAATTTAAGATTTGCATATAAATAGGTTACAAAATACAAATATTTTTGTATCGTGGTATAAAACATTAGAACTTATTAATCAAAAGTATATTATAATATTCATTTTATTACTTCTAAACATTAATTTAAAGCACTAAAGTTAATTGAAAGCGGTTTGTTTTTAGAAAAGTGTTAAAGTTAAGATAGCACTGAAAGGAGAATTCGGTTACAAAAATATATTTCAAAAAAGGTTAAGTAATATTTTTATTACTAGAATAATAAATACTAAAAAAATGTTGTTATATCAGTGTAAGTAAACAAACAATTGAATAAAATCTTGAGTAAAACATGCAGTAGGAGTAACGCTACGCAAGCGTGTATTCATTGAGTTTTTAAGAATTTATAACTAATGGATTAGGAACAAAAAATTCCTGTTAAGCGGTTGAATTTAAAAATTATTGTACTTTTTTCATAAGGAAAGCAATTCCATTATTCGATGCAAGAATTTACATCACTTTCTAGAGCATTTCATTCATTAAAGTATCTTTAAACTTTTCAAATCCAAATAATAAATAGCTTAGACTTTCGCTAAAATATATGTCTTTGTCGAAAAATAATGATACAACGACCACATGGCATGCCTAAGTAAACTAGTTTTAAGGGTAATTTATTTGTTGGCCTTACCTTTAGAATTAGACAAAAAACTTAATGCTTAACACATAAATATTAAATAGTGTTCACTTTTAGACACTCCACTTATGCGCAAATATTAGATGCGTGTACTCACATCAGCGTTGCGGCGTGCGGCGTGCGTGCGATTGCGTCGCGAAAACACTGCACCGTGGTTTTATGCGCGGACGCAATCGACTACTCATACATAGGGTGCGTCAAAACATGCCATATTTTTTCCTCTTCAATACGATATTCTACCAGATTTGACTACTTGGTTTCTTACTGTGGGAATCGAAGTTCAACTTTGAATACAAATGAATCAGCATAGAGTTTTATGGTTACTGGTTATCTTAAAATTATTACCTGTTATTACCTACGTCAAAAGACCAGCCAACATTTATGCTGTCTGTAGCTTTATTTTCATACTTTCTGATAAGTAATAAAAATCATTGATTACATAAAAATATCTTGTTTACCCTTAATAAAACAGTTCATTTAATTGGATAGACATTCAATTAAAGCTTTAGCATTTATGAGCAACCTGTATATCATTGATCAATGATAGTGCACAAATCGATAAACGAAAAGTGCAGTGTATCAAACAATGAGATCGGCTGTGGGTCGAGCAACGGTTCAGAAACCAGTATGAGCTGTGCCAAATATCTTATTTAACTCCACATTAAAAACGTTTCGTTCGTAACCGCAGTATCCCAATTTTAATCTCCTTCATGTCGCACTGCCGTTAACGGAATAAAAGTTTAAAATTTCAAGTAGAATCGTTATTTTTAAAGAATCATTCTGTTTGTGAAATTATCAATAAGCCTATTGGTTATGCAACATTTAGAAATAACTGTTACCTTTTTTGTTGAACTGAAAAATTGTTTGTTTATTATTTAAAATATTAAAGTTGTCACTGAAAGTTAATATATTGGGATACAAAACAATTAGAAATACTAGACCATTATAAAAAATAACATCTAGCAAATTGTTGCAACCTGCAAGATTATATCAAGTCGTGCAACATTATCATGAAAGTAAGATGTGACTTGCCGAAATTTGGTACAGTTGGATGTTTTATTTAATTACATATCTATCGTGTCGATGTGTATTTGCGGATTATTTGTCATAATGGTTACATGATGGATAAAATGGTGGTTACATGTCAAAAACGATTGATACAGCGTGAAATATTTAGAATATACTATCCAGGATGACTTAACAGGTTAAAGTAAGTTTTTGCCCTTCAAAGTCTCTTTTTACCATAGCATTAAATTATCACTACGCATTGTGTGAATAAAGTACATTGGAGAGCTCTTTGGTGTAGTGGTTGGTCCGTGGATGAGTCCACCAAAATTTGTTATATCGAGCTCTTCCATGCTTCGGATGGCACGTTAAGCCACTATTAAAAGCATCCGACTATTCTCCTGACCCTAACGCCCCGACCCGCTTACGCAGACCAAGGAATGTCCTCCATGATCTGGATGATCCAATTACGAGTGCAAACGCGCTCCTACACATACTGTGTGTGTACACAAAACGCACTAGGTACACTTTTCCAATACACCGCACTCGTCGTACAAGGGTGCGAAGACCTGATCTACACTCGTCGCGCTATACCAGGTACAGGTACCTACCAGGGCGCTTCTCTCCCCTACGACACGACTCGCCTCAGCCGAGGTCCGAGCCTTTAGATTAGAGGTAATGCATATCAATTAGAACTCCTCCAGAGGCGAATCGCCCCTTAAAGCTTGAGGAAGGTTCTAACCTCCTTAAAACCCCGGTAACGCTGTAAAGGCCTTCTTAAGCCAACAATTAGTCAGTCAAAAAAAGCCGTTATTAAAGAACTGCTTTCATATAATACCCACCAACCCGCATTGTACCAGAGTGGTAGTGTTATTACCCAACCTCCTCATGTGTTTCTCTCATGTAGGAAGGCCGGTGCTTAAGACGATGATGATGAGAATCATTAACATAATATAATAATTTCATTTCTTCCAGTCATTGATAAAATTGCCGCTTTCTGTTTATTGTAAAAGGTCCACAAGGTATATGCATACGTTACAAGAGTATCTTGTAGTCATCTAAAAAGATATGTCCTACATAGGACAGGATCTATGGGATAAGGTCTAGTAGTCGTCATATAGTCTTCACTCATACAGTGAGGATACATAAAAAATATTAATAAATAATAATAGGTATTAATGATATTTAGAGACGTGCCGTCTAGTTTATAAAACTGATCCGGATTCCTGCTTCCTGCTTCTTACCTTGAATGTGTTTCAATATGTAGGGTTAATGAAAACCTCTATTGTTATTCTTATTTTATAATTAGTGTTACACATGTTGGAATTCAATGCAAAGCAACCTTTATCTTTAGGTAATCAATGCAAAATAAGATATTTTATCTTATTTTAATAAAATCAAAAAGCTCCCAAAATTAAACCCTACCACCGCTTTGACGAATACTATAACTTTCGTCTACTTCTCCAAGAAAAACCGCTTTTAAATATTTATGATGTCATTTACAAATTATGTCTGCCATTACGAGTCAATATTTTTAATATAAATACCTTTTTTATTTGTCATGAATCGTCATTGAGCCATTTACTCCCACACTTAAGTATCTTTAAGATGATAATTTATTTTATAGTAAATTTACCTAGTTTCGTCTTTATCGTAGTTTTAAATGGGTTTATAGGTTGTTTATAGGTAGGTTTAATTTCCTAATGTCGATTGGAAGCATATGGTACACTGCTACGACCCGGAGAGCAAAAGCAAAAATCAAGAAACAACGCGAAGTAAATAAAACAGATGCCGACAAGTTCGCAGGCGAGGGTTCCGATTTGCATGCGAATCAGCTGTAAACGAACTAGTCGGCCTCTTTACAACTGACTTATCGGTTAATCGGCCAAAGTCATGACCGGCACATCTCTAATGGTATTGTTTGGATGACTTTTATTTCTGCACAATTCGGTACGTATGACTTGTGAGCTAGATCTTAATAGTTTAGGTTATTAACTAATTTATTTTAGATTTCCTGTCTAACTTTTAGTTTTAGAGTTAAGTAAGATCTTCTCTCATGGGAAACTATGCTACTATTATCCTCTTCGTAAGGCGGTGTTATAATCAACATTAGAGTAAGGATTCTGTGAAAGTTACCTTAGATTAATATCTCGTTATAAGTAGAGCGTCTCTTAAGATCATTGTTTATACGTTTGACCCACTGATTTATTAACCTCATTATTGTCTTAAACGATAATAAATTATTATGTTAATGAAACGTTACCTGTATTACATAGATAAGAAACAAATATTTTAATTAATTTCTAACTCAATAAATTTGATAGTAAAGTAGACAACCTCCTTACTTACCGCCAAGAACATAAAACAATAACGTTTAGCTATTTGGTTACAATCTTCTTTATGGTAGGAGTGCTTGGGATCTGTCCAAATCCTCGAAAGTTCATTGGTTTGCGGCCACATGTAGAAATGTCTTTTTTCTAATCTTACATTTCTATGTTAATTCAATATATGTAATTTTCATATTTTAAGTATTGTCTTATTGATTATAATGTTAAAATTAAATTTACGAATTTTTAATATTAAATTATAAACTTACAGGCCACCTGATGACTAGATTCAGATTAGCATAAAGAAAACACCTCTAGGCATAATAGAAAACGCCCGGGGAGCGGCCCGGTAAACTGCTTCGGCAGTACCCAGATCATACCCAAAAAGGGGACAGAGATTTGTGGGAATTCCCAGTGCTACCATGATCAGGTGCTGGGCATGCCATTGTTGACCTCGTAAGTGGTACTTTATATTTTTTTTTTTTGCAGATTTTTTTCATCATCAGCCATACACGTGCGCAAGTTACCATTTTGCAACTGAGAGGCATCACGAGAGAGAGGCTCACCTCCAGTATTCAGAAGAAAGTATGTAGTCTGGAAAGTCATTATTTTAACTTGCATATGAACTCCTCCTACTGCTTACCGTCAGAGAGCATGGATTCAAAGGCTGTGCTTTTTATAAATAAAGATAAAACACCCTTACTTCTGACATACACTGTTATAAACCGCACCATTGACCACTGCACAAAGAAAGGCCCCATATAAAGGTACAACTACATCGGATACTTATTGTGACCGCATAGTAGTTACATTGGCTACCTACAGTTGCTGGGCATGTCTAAAAAAATTCATCATTCGTCATACAACTAATACAAAACACATACTAGACAATTACAGTTATAATATAACATAAGTGACAAATTTAAATGAAATGTCATTGTAACCCTTCACGTTGCTACTCAATGAATCGTTACATAAACATGTGATTAAATCATATAATAACTTAATCGAAACATCCGGCCTAAAATAATAACGTCACATAGGTTTTAGCACAGAAGTAAATCACTTAGTCACAAAAGTAAATATATTAATGAAATTCTGCCTAGTCAGTTACTTAAATGAAAATAATTATTTAGTATTTTGATGCGTATGTATAACTCGATAAAGTAAGAAAAATACTTGTCAAAAAACTATTCTCTCAAAGACACACCATTTTATTAAAAAAGTATCGTCGTTATCTTTTTTTCGTGGTTTTTGTATAAGTTGTATTTTAGTGAAACATACAAAGAACCGTATACGTTAATTTCACTTGTTTAGAGTCTGTTTGGGATGAAGCAGACTTCTTTGAAACCAACTTGTATTTAGGGAGCAGCTGCTTGATGATATTTCAAAAGTTTAACATGGAATTAGTACACATAGCAGTTTATGTGGATCAAGTCTCAAGCCCGAACGCCAATAGGGGCTCACCTATCACGCTAACTACATTCAGAAGGTGGGCGTACGGAATTTTAAACGTTCACCGCAACCCTTGACATTAAAAGAGCTATGTTGAATCTGTAGTTCATCCCACCGTTACTTACAAATTTGAAGCGTTCTATTTTAAAGACAATTATAGAATTTTACAATGAGACATGTACCATGATAAATACACGAGGGGCATCGTAAGCGAGCTTTTAACACAAATAAAAATACAAAAATATTGCATATTTCTCTTGTTAATGCAATATTTGCTATATGAGGTTTCACAGACTTTGATATGAACTACGCCGTTTTTAAAGTATAGTTGACAGTACTAAACGACGGCAGTCTGTGCTTCGGCGTAAGCTGACGGGGGAATTTAAAGGTTTACATTTACAAACTATTGTATATTTATGTGTATTTTTTTATGCTTTATTTGTATTATTGTACTAAACTTTTATTAATTCATTCACTACAAGTATAACAATGAATGTAACTATAACGCATACTATATATACCTGTTAGACTGTGAATTTGGGTTTACCTTCTTTCTAACATCTATGTGCTTGTAAAACCTATATGATTTATAAGTGCCACGAACCAAACGAGATGGAAAAAAATAGTGATTCAATTAACAACAGCCCCAACGTACTCTAATAACGAGCGACGATACTTTCTCAAGATTGAACCTAAGAAATTAATTTATGGATGCATAACATAATAAACTGTCAATTAAAAGAGTGAACAGTAAGCACAAAGGATCTGCTACGAAACGAAATGTCTTTAATAAGACCCGCTTAAAGGAAACATAGTTAAGAAAAGCAGACGGTGTGTACACGAATAAAAGCAACTAGAAATATATATTTTTTCCTATAAATAATGTAAGAATGAGATATTTTGTATATAATGATTTAGATTGTAATATTTTAACTTTTCACGTTCCATCATAACTTTATTTGTGAGTAACAGGACTCAAACGCAGTATTGTTATTATGTAGTACATAGGTACTAAAAACAGATGGTATTATAAGTTGTGAGTATATAATAAAAATATAAATTGAGTTTGTTTTCAGAACCGTGGCCATTTACATAGATAAAGCTGCTAAAAGATGTTCAGCATCCTTTAGATGTTCATCAGGTATCGTGTTGAATGAATCCATACCAAAAATGTCTGAATAAATACTCAGACGGTCAATTCAATTTAAAGTTATACTAAATAAAGAATCCTCCCTAAAATATTAAATCAGGCGCTGCTTTATCCTTGCCTTACATGAGTGACCGAAATATCTGGTGGGTGTTCTTCTGTTTGGATCGTGTAACTCTTCTGTGTACTATTTCTGTGTATTGATCTAAATGTAATAATCAAAATTTCCAAACCTATCTTTTTTTTATAATTTAGAGCTTTCTCTTTCTCCTTTTATCACCTAGGGTATTTTTTCATGTCGCGTCTCGAAACGAGCGCTGATTATGTCGACCACGCAATAAAAAATTTACTGTTTAACCTGTAAAGCCATAATACCGTTAAAATTCAATTTGATATTGTGATTGAACTAATACGATTTTCAAACTATTTATTGTCTGTATTTACTTTAAACTATTTAAAGTATTTTGACTCTGATTTTAGAATAACTTACTCTCCTTACGATAATCGGTGTAAGTAGACCGTTTAAAGTGATCTAACTTATTGATGCAAGTCATCCTAAGAGCAGAAATAGTAGCTCTCAAATTTTCGCATGATAATTGCCTAGAATAATATTCTGAAAATATGGTTTATCGATGATATTTCAATCAATATGCCTTCGATATGTCAATCAATACGACAACAAAATAATTAAAATCTAATCAATGGAACTATAATAGAATTCAACGTAACGACCTTTATTTGACCTAGAACCTATTAAGTAGGCTAATATACTACCAAGATAGCATTTAAAAATGTATATAATAATATTAGTATTGCGATTTATTTCAATTTCCTTACGTTGTAAGCAAGCATAGTCTTCTAGATAAAAACAAAAATATTTTTATCTTCCTTTATATAATCATTCCTTAATCAAAGTAGCTATAGGTACCAATTATGTACTCTTTCAATTATTTATTCTGAAATAAGCAAATAGTTTTTGAAATAATAGTTATTATTCTTAATAATTAATTAATATCATAATAACGAAAGATCTTCCCCGGGATATTCGGACTTTAACTAGAAGATAAAGGAAACTATGAAAAAGGTCAAATGTATCAGATAATATAGGCATATAAATATTTAAAGTCAAAAAAGATACGATTCGAAATATACTTTAATTGAGTACAAGTTCAAATCTCAATCTTTTATTGAAAAGTTTACAAATAACCTTTTTAGGCTACGTCTTAAATAATCTTCTTTCGTTCCACGCGACCCTTGGTCTCGTTTCTATTGATCCAGATTTATTGGCATTTGAGTCGGCGCAGGCGTCTAACGGAAGGAAGAACTTACATTGATATAGGCCACAAGAAAGATTCACGTTTAAGACTGAAACATCAAAGTTTGATTTTGAATGGCAATAACGTGAAATAGTCGATCATCGTTACACGCGTTTGGAATGATAATCACTTATAATCACAGTGACAAAGAGTGAAGTACGTGTCAAGTCTTTTGAGTCATAGCGTCTTGGCGACCGACTTACATCCGAAACCTGTTTCCCTGTTATTTATGTAAATTAACATTCAATGTATCCGATTAAATGTTTATTTTTATTTTTAAGGACTTAGTGAATTGGCCATTGACCCTGTTTTGCAAAACAATGATACTAGTCGAATCCTGTACATGAATAATTTAAATTTATTCTCACGTCAATTTAAATAATTTCCCAGCTATCAAAAATCTGAAACCAATTAACCTGCGTTGCTGAACTACTTTAAAACTATAACTATAGTATGAACTTGTCAACAAACATATAATAGTATTTTTTATGACAACACTGCCCAAAGGTATACAAGTATCTACAATAATATTATATCAAAAGATATTTTTATGTTTGTAAATCATAGTTTGACCTATCAGAACAGGGTTCATGATTAGAGTACCAGCAGGGGCAGCTGTGTGATCAACACGAATATTTTTCCTCCGATCATGGTTGTTTATATATTTACGAGTATGTTTTTATATTTCTTGTATTCTGATATGAAAGTATGTATTATATTAAATTTTGGTTTACTTAAAATACGATAGTGTAAATTTTCATCATATATGTAATAATATCATAAATGAATCAAAACAGAAAAAAATCTTCAATAATGAATTTTTCTTCATTCGATTCGCTCATTTTGACAGAAAGAAAAACAAATGAAAAATAGTAGGAAACAAAATTTTCCTAATTTTATTCAATTTTTTAAATATCACCTTTTTAATGTCATGAACCAGCCAGATACAAGTAGTACAGCTAAAGATATTTTATTACAAATTTATACATATTATATGCGTAAAGACTTTTCCCTACCTAATATTTTATATCATTTCAATGTGTAAAACAAGTACAAGTTATTTTTATAATTTTCTTTATATCGCATAATTTTGTCGAAGAAGATTTAAGTTAATAATGTTGTGATTCCAAGAACGTGCTCATTAATTTAAAATTATTGAATTACCAATCTTAAAATTTGACATGAAAAAGTCCGTGACAAAAAAGAAAGTACCTTCAAATAAAATAACTGAATTGAAACACCGCCTTTTGATGATCCCTTCTGTAAAAACACGGCTTGAGAGAAGCTAACGAATCTAATGACCGATAAATGCGTGAGGTCGCTCGATACGTCGGCTTCGATCTCACAAGGAAGCAGGCACGTTTCCTAAAGACCTTCCGTATTGCCTGTTGAATATAAAAAGGTTCATTTATTGAGTTAGGGTTGCTACCGTTATTAACTAGTCTCAGTACAGTCGGCCATCAAATTCATACACCTTTATGTCGTTGTGAACTAAGTGTTTGTTAGCTGTTTGCATTTTGTTTTCTTTTTCAGTACAGAGTAAGGTCGCGCATTACGATAGGGTTATGTTAGGTAGATGGAGACTTAGCTCCTGTAATTTCTCTTGATTTTCACAGGATCAATATTATTTACCTTAACTACGCTACGAGTATGCATAGGGTACGTTATGCATTTACCTCCAGCACCCTGGTTTATGTTTCAGAATCGACCCTTAAGATCGTGATTGTCGTTAGCTGTCAAATCCTATGAAAACTATAGCAGCGCCTCTGTAATCTGTATTGGAAAGTACATTTTATATATAGATTTAAGTACTAAACGCAAATGTTTGAGACGATTAGATTAGATTAAAACTTACACTGGCTACAAACATACAGGCGGATCGTACTTACCCTAGTTCGCCACATGGTCGTCTTAAAAAGATATGTTAGATGTCGTTTATATAGATATGTAAGATGTCGTTTATACGAAAGCCAGTATATCGTTTTGATAATTACGATGGCTGTATTTCTAACATAACATGATAAGAGAGAGAGAAATACTGAATTTAAATTTAATTTTAGAGTGTGCCAGAAATACTCTCTACTAAATATAATGAAAACATGTAAATTGAGTTTTTAATATTTCCTTCATAATTGAATGATTTTGAATTAAACTTTAATATATACTTACCACAATACACCACAGGACGTGTCTTTTTTCTATTCCTCACAGCATTCCAACTTAATAACAATTTTAAATCAAGTAATTGCCTGACTACTTATCTAAGTACCTTCATATAAGACCTGATTTCTTGTAACTGTCAATTTAATCATTTCGCCAACAGTATTATTAAAAGCTACTTACAATTCCACGTTCCATTCTAAATCTCAGAACGGAACAACCCTCCTAACTCACAATTAATAACTTCATTGTCTTAACAGAATTGAAATTCAAGTTCGTGTGACAGCCGCCTTACCTACGTTATACCAAATGCTGTTGGAACTAGGACTGGATATTAAGGAATTATTCAATTCCCATCAAAGCTGTAACAGCTGAAATGAAATCACTGATTGATAACGAATAGAAGAGGGGGTATTTTGTCTGATTTCATACAATTAATAATAGTCATGACTAAGTTATAGCAATTGTATTATATGTAATAAGAGTATTAAAATAGTACATTACTGCAGCGGCCAACAAGGGCCATTGATGGATGAACGTGTCAATGTGGACCGAGAATTAAGTGTTTATTTTTCTTATATTTTAAGGAATATAACTGTCTACTCGCCTACGGTGGAAGTGCCTTACGGCTCTCAGATATATCTTGTGGTTAGTAAAAAGGGTTGATGAAAATAAAACACTTACGTCATGAATATTGCATTTATTTTCTGACGTGATTAAAGTATTCTCTATAATATTAAAGGTAAGTTCTGAGGTAATGGATAGAATTAATATAAAACAGTTCGCATAAATCCCTGTAGGTATTTACACAACTCAGTTAAAGCTTTTTTAAATATTCACTAAGGATCGTTCGACGTATCTGAAACTTCAATTTAATATTAGTTAATCCATATAACTTCGTGCAATATCATTCTATGAAGAAATCTACACCCCTACTATTTAAAACTAATATATTGAATATCATAAAATAGTAAACAAGAATTTGCGGGCCAGATAGAAAAAAAAGATGGCGTTTCCCTTTTTTTAATGATTATTTATTTGAGGATCTTGTTACTTTATAGAATAAAAACATTAAGAGTAGACAGGTTTATAAATTATGTAAAAAAAGCATATAGTTGTTTCAAGTAATAGGTTACAAAATAAACTTTTAATTATTATTACAATGAATTAGGTCAATCGTAAAGGGAAATTCTATGTTGATTGTTATTTGTATTTAAATAAAAACGAACAAACCCGATGAGCCTCAAGGAGAAATAAAAAATATTTGTGTATATTTTTATATCTGGACGCTTTAAATTTTAAACTTTACGCAAGAATTACATGCTTATTTTAAAAAGTATAGAAAAGTAAAAGTATACTTTTTAAAATTCTTTCGAAATTATGAAATTTTTACTTTGACTTTGACAGTTTGACTTTGTTTTAATAAGATCAGAAAAAATTCGAAAGATATTAACATATCATACATGTACCTAAGTTATAATTTTATACATTATCAACATAAATGTTAAAAATATTTGGTATTTTAAACAATTGAGTTTTTGTACGAACTCATTTAATTGATTTACGGTATTTATTCAACAGAAGTGTGAAGAAATATTAGTAACTTTACAAAATATGAAGTACGTTGATAAGTCATAAACACTAGAACGATCTCCTTCGTCGATTATTACAGAAAACAGCCTAGCTTTTAATAAAATACCATATTAAAATATAAAATGGTTTAATAATGATACAAAAGATGATTAAAATGCTGTCTTGCTTTCATTGACATAAAACTGTAAAATTTTTAAATTATCTCCAATTAACAAAACTAAATTTTGTTCATTCCAAACCCAGTTATATTCGTTAAAGTATATGTATAATACATATACTTATATTTATAGGACATAACGAGAAAACTAATATAATATTTAATTGATTAAATTTAATTCTATATTGCGTACAGTCTGATGTTTCTTTATGTAAATAGGAAGGACTCTACCAACAATTGACAATCATCTAGTGCACATAAACAAAATAAATTAAAAAATAAAGTAAAAAACAAAAAATTATATAAAAAAAGTTTATTTACATTTTAATACAAGAAATAATAACGAAATAATACTAAAACGCATTGTTATTCGTTACGTTAACTTAATATAAGCAACTACACAATGAATTGATTTTTTTTCAATTATATAATTATATTATGTGCTTAAACTACTGTATAGGCTCCATTAATTGATTAACATGGCATCTTAAGTATCATCTTATATTTTCACTATAAATTGTCTTATCATCTAAGTTAACAATTGAAGGCCCTTTACATAGAAGACTTTTAGTATATACCGTTTCGCCCTATACACTGGAACATTAAACTTGCGTACATTTAGTTCATTAAAAAAATATTAAATGTTAGGTTATTTCGACTAATGGGGGAATGTTGTCAAAATTGAGCAATTGCTATGAAAATTATGATATATATTCATGAATAACACCCTAAGCTGTATATATGCATAGAGATATGACATTTCATTAGATATGTGCAAAGCTAGGTAAATATTCAATATATTATGAACAATACTTCTGAACTTGACAACATTTAAAAGCATTTATTACACATAAGGGTCATGTGACATCTTTCAAGATTTTAGAATTAAGGTTTGGAACATTAGTATAACTGTATATCCAGTTGAACTAATAACATCTGTTTAAGTTACAATTATTTTGTTTAGATATCTTCAGTCGATTTTTAATAAACCAATGAAAGAAACATTTGATTTTGTAGAAATTGTGAGATTTTTTAAAAATTTCGTCTATTCAATATCATTAAAATATTTTTGGCTAAAGAAAAACAAAGTGTTGATACTTATAAATAAATATTTTAATACAATGTTTGAAACTAACAACAGTTTGTCTTCGCCGTTAGCCTTAATCGGGTTAGCAAAACTAAACAATATAGTTAAGATTATATGCTCTTAAACTTGGAAATTAACTCTAAGTAACTAAATAACAAACGAAAATCCACTCTTCCTGTAACATTATAATATCAAAGCAGTTCTTAAATTATCAAATTCAAATGATAAAACAACCAATTAAAATTCACAACTAACTCAATTCGATGGGTACAAGAACTAATCAACTTAGCAAAGTTCCGCAAGTCAACTCACGAACTTTCGCATTCACATTGCAATATTACTTCAATCGATTCGGTGAACTTGGAGCTTTAATATTACAGAACCATTTACAAACAGAAAGCTTTGTTAACTTTGCGAAGAAATGATTTTTATTAATAATAAACTTCTTTTCATCTAAAGTATTTGTGAATATGCTTTTGTTTGTTCTTAAGAAAGCAAGTGATAAAATTTCTCCTAAACATTTTTTTAGATCAATTCTAACTAGTTCTAGTAATTGAACGTACTACATTAGCTTACAATATATTAAAGCCCACATAACTTGATTATAATTGCCAAGAAGTAATTTCATTAAATGGCACGCTGTTAACCGTTTTAAATATTATATAAAATCAAAAGGAGAGCAATACCATAAATTCCTATATATAAGCTCTTAATAATGACTTCAGCTTTTTTAAGCACTATCTCTTAACTGGAATAAAAATTTAGGATCATTGATAACTACGATTATATATATAAGAGATTATTTTGTTATAAGAATAATATCTAATTTCAAGTGGAGTAGATATCATAAGATAGGATATATTTAAATACATATAAAACAGGCAGTAATCAGTTCCAAATACCAACTCTTCCAAATTTTAATCCCAGTCAGAATTGTTGTTGTAAATTTTTTAGGCTATACGCATATTTCATATCGTAATTTATAATTTCCTAGGTTTCAGGCCTTACCGGACCGCATGATAAATATTTTACAGTAACTCAGTGTTTTATCATGTTTATTCTAATTACATTTAAAATAGAACAAAGTATATAAAACACTGTGTAGTTTTATATATGACGTTATATTATACCATGGTTATTTGTAAGGCCTTAAGTTAATAGTGATTACCTATGAAACTAGGTAAAGAAGTTGTCTCTTTGTTGGTATATAGGCAGCTCAACATCCGGTGACCGGTCGTCCAAGTCGTTGTCTTTATCATTATGCGGCAGCTCTTCTAGCGCTTTAACTGTTACAATATCAGCATATAAAGTAAATATAGTTATAATTATTTGTAACGTTATTAAGCATCATCAAAAATTTTACAAAAATACTTAAAGTATAAAATGTCATGAATAATTTAATACCATATACAAAATTAACCACGTGTCCACCAAAACCAGACAAAACAGCGTTTTTAAGATTCAAGGGATAGTTAGAATTTATGACTAATAAAAACGACATTAGAGAAAATGCAAAATAGGAAACAATATAATGACTACTCACAACTGTATGCAAAAAACGTTATCATGCTGCAACACAGGATAGCAGAATCTTCGAAGGACCGCCCAGGGTTGGCCAATTTTCTCTTGTATGATTTAATATGGGGTATGGTAGCAGCTTATGTTATGGGTAATTGAGGAATTGTTTGTGAGCTATGTGCTTTGAGAGGTATAAGTAAGTTAAGTCAGTTGTTGGCGGTGGACGGTCCTTGGTCAGTGTTGGTTCCTGTCGAAGATGGGACAAACGACGTCAAGCGAATGTTACATGCTCAAATACATGTGGGTGTTAGTCACACCAACTGTTATTGAAATTGTTCGAAAAAAATGTAAAAAACACTACACGCATTTTTACCGCAGTCGCGACATTGAATATCTAAAAAGATGTGACCCATTTTGTAGTACAGACTCAAACATTATATTAAATTATCGAACAGTTCCAATAACAAACAAAAATTAAAATTGCAAATCAAAGTGCCAACAACGCTAAACTATGTGGGTAATAATTTCAAAAGTCGACAATACGGGCAGAATATGTGAAATTATAGGTCACTTAGCAGCATCAAATCAATTCAATGAGAAATTAAACTGTATTTTGAAGCAAATTTTAACAAAATACTGAGAATGGTTGAAGTTAAATAAGGATCACATTATTATAGCTACAACTTCAAGCGATTATTTATATGGCAAACAAACAAATGCAATCACAGAATTAGGAACTAAGGATTTTGTGAAATATGATACTATAGATTACTTAAATTTCTGTAAATTTTATAAAAAAATATTTTAAATCGATTCTACCATCTTAAGAAAAAGTAATCAGTTTAAAAATAAAAATTAAACTGGTTTAGTATTCATACCATTTTATAATTAAAGGTAGAGAACTTTGAAGTTGTAGGCAAGCTCAAACAAATGATTTCAACATTATTATGCTCCCATACAGTTTAATAAATCAGATTAGTGATCAAACTCAAAAGACATCAATCATCAAATCAGAGAACTTATTTAAAAAATCTTACCAGCGATGATTTTGCTCATTTCAGTAACTTGTTTCGCGAGGATCTGGTTCATTTGGAGCAAGTGTTCCCTCTGCCTCTTCTCCTGGCCGTCCGGACTCTAATATCGAAGCACAAATATAGGATGCATATACATTTGTACAGCCAACATTCAAGCGGCTATTTAAGCTGGATATTTGTAGATAGAACTTCAAACCTACATGCATTAAGCCAATGATTTAATATTTTTTCATGTAATAATGGAAAATGGAATCGGTAATGAAGAAAACTTAATTTATATTATGAAATACTTATTTTTATAATTCTTCCTACAAATATATTACTACCTATTTGTTTAATATCTTTGTTGAAGTATACGAAATAAAAACATGCAGGACAGTTTGAAAGTAGATAATAAACGGCGACAATGAAAGCAGAATGAGTCAAGGTGCAATGTTTTTCAAATGTTACGAAGTTAAATACAAAATTTTAATATTCATTGAAACAAATATAGGAGCTTAGGGAAGTACAATGATGTGGATAATTTTAATGTATTCAATTTAATTTAGAAGAGAATAGAAAAAAATATTAATGTTATAGTAATATTATTTTTAAATCTACAAAAAAAGAAAGAATGGAATTTCTATAAGTGAGTGTGATCATACAGTATTTAATATTTTCTTTTGAACCATTATTTTTCAATGACTAAAAATATCCTATTACTATAATGAATGCTGTACATGCACACAACTTGAAAAGTTTTGTGTTACTAATTCAATGAATATTATTAAAAAATGTTTCAAGTGACCATTTAATTATTAGTTACTAACCTTACTGGGGTCAGCTGAGGTGCTTGTTAACATTTTCTTGATGGATTCAACTTTTTCCTGACGTTTCTGCTGTTCTTCTGGGGATAACTCCGGAGGCTGTTAAACATTATTTGGAAAAAATATTAATTATTTTCATATTTAAAATACATAAATAAGAAAGTACACCACTATCAATGCGGTAAATCCCATATTTCAAGTAATGACCTCCAATTAATGTTAGTTTTTGTTGGGACAAAACATGTTGGTACCTAAAATTAGTTTATGTGACTACACATGAACCGTTTTAGATACCAACAATATGATAGGGTGACGATGCCACAATATTTCAAAATTAAACGAAACTTACTACGAAATTTGTTCCGGATAGTTTCCAACTTACCTTCTCAGGAATATATCGCTCTGGAATTAAGATCTTCTGAGGCGCAGCAAGAAGTTGATCGATAGTGTTATCAGCATAGCGGTGTGTCTGCTGTGGCAATGCAGACCGGACCACGTCTGGCGCGGGGGCAGACCTTAGGGCTCGCTCCATATCCGCATCGTCCAGAGAACGACCCATTTTCTGTTGATGTAATGAAAAATGTTAAATCCTCAATAAAAAATTTAGAGAATTGTCAAAACGTTAATTTTTTTATACAGGATAATTCATATTTAAAACAAAATTCTTACATCTTGGTTGTATGCATCTTTTGGTAATTCATTCAAAGTCTTTGCACTAAGGTGATGCGGTGCAGTATAATGCCTTCTTTTTTCTTTGGGCACTTGCCTTCTGTGTAAAGATCCATTTTTTGGTTCCCCAGACATTTCCGTAATAATCTGCTTCGCTGCTTCACTCTTAAAGATGGGAGACAACTCCATGTGAGACCTCGTCAAACTTACAATGCTACTAGTCTTTGATAATGGATCGTTCGTCAGAGTCCGGGAGCTATCCGTCGGACTGTTCAAATACTGAGTTGATATAGATACAGTCCGATCGTACAGTGACTTATCGTAGCTCTTCTGGTAACTACTACTGAGTGATGACATATCTCGCGAATAATCGTAATTGGATAAAGAGGGACTTGACGGATATTTGGGACTTATTTCCACATTCTTTTCGTTTAAGCGGAGGTAGTTTGGTGGTTCGGGCTGTGTCTTGTTATAATAATCTACAAATTTACTATAATCTGGTTGTCTTGGAACAGAAGACGCTCTTGCATAGTTTAGTGACTGAACTAATTCCTCTTCAATAAATTGGTCAAGATTGGCACTAATGTTGTTGCTCGGCCAATCAGACATCGGTTGTAATGACCGTTCCCTGTCTCTTTGGCGTCTCTCGCTTTCGCGTTTAACTATACGAACTGTTTTTATCTCTTGTTTTTCCACATTTGACAGGTTTCCTGAAAAATAAAAAATATAATTACACATTTCCTGAACATGGTAGACCGAAAAAGAATAGAATTTCACTTTAAGCAAGTAACCAACTATAGGTGTACCGATTAAGAACATACCGAAGCCAACGTGCTGATAATCTTCACTTGAGAGTGGTGATGTCATGTCATGTCCTCCAGCTCTGGTATCAACATATAGTGGGGCCTCAACATTGTTGGACTCGTAGTGGCCAGGTGGCATCAGTGGGCTCGTCACCTCATAGTCGTGTTCTGCGTGCCCATGATCGATGGTGTGGCCTGTGTCTAGGTTCGTCTCTTGCCAAGCTGATTGTGGTCGACGTTTTCCTACAAAAACAGTGATAAGGATAACACTTTTGCTTCACAATTGACGTCCCTAATTTACCGATTTTATATTATGTTTATATGAGTAATGTGCAATGAGGGCGTGTATATGTGTACATTTTATTGGGTTTACAATATAAATAAATAGAGAAGAAAATAAATAGAGCAATAATGCTACATTCAACATTCAAACATGTTGACAATTGATTTTAAAAGCCACATAAAATATAATTTAGGAATATATTTTTTAAATGATGATCACTACGTTTGATCAACATTTTTATCAACCTATTAATGATCCTGAGCAGTAAGTAGCCATCTTCTCTTTCGACCCTGAGCAACTTGTCTCTTTCCAATAAATAAGATGGTTATTTATTGGAAAGTGCAAAGTCCTCCCTTTAGTTATGTTCGGTCCTTTCCGGTACGTGGTTCCAGAAACTTAGAGACCTAGAACTTTAATGCTCCATCTGCTTATTGCAACATCAACCAAACTAGGCCAGACTTTAATAAGCATGGCAAGTATGAGATTTATATATTTTATTTTATGTCTTGTTTAAAGAATAAAATTCCATGTTTCAAACACGAATGATATATGTAATTGATTATATAAGACGTTTTACCCCTTCTAATGCTTATTATGCAGTCCTGGCATGCCGTGGATTTTATGCTTTTCAATTTAAATGATAAAACTATAGTTATCTGTAAATGCTTACCAGTATTTGAATCATAATGTGTTGTCTGTAGCGCATGAGATTGCTGCGTCAGATGCCTCACAGCACGACTCAGTTCCTGGCGTTGCCGCTGCAATGCTGACACTAAATGCTGTACTCGCGATACCTCTATAAGATAATAAAGGTATTGTCAATACAACAACTTCAGCTACAGAAAACAATGTTTTCTATTTTAGTATTAATCTTATTTAGTATTAATATTATCACTTAATACTGATATACTTAAATGACTGTGTTTTGACACAATTTTCATACCTAGTTTAAAAAATGTAGAAAAAAAATGACTTGTTTCACGGAGAACTCAAATTGTGAAATATTGTCGTTTCTTTAGTCAATCAATATGAAAATACGCATATTTTTCAATTCAAATAATTACTTTCAATTGAAAAACATGTGTTAAAATACTTTAACTAACCATCCTCTAGCATGGCGGTTGGGTGCGCTGGAACGGCAGCACGACGAGCTTGCAGTGCCCGCCGCAGCTGTTGTAACTCTCGTTCTAACCGAGCGTTGTCCGCAACTGTTTGTTCCAATTTCTAGAAATCAAAACAGGAGTAAATCGTCAACTTACAGTCAACAGTCTCATATGATATAAAGAATAACAAGAATATAGGTAGGGGGGATTTCATAGATTATCCTAATTCCTACATTACTATGGTTCAATTAAAGACTCTTTTTCATTAAAATACTATCTTGTAACTGTAATTAGCTAATATAGTAGGAATATTTCAAAGTGTTTTACAGTTTAGTTCCTATTAAAAAAGAAATAGTAATAAATATAAGAATATTACAACTACAAGGCGTTAACAGACACAGTTTAAAATAGAATTTCAGTGAAACTTAAATTAATAGCATTCAATTTTATTTACACCGAATGGAAGTGATATCTGTAACTCTTAGACCACTTACCAATTAAGTTCTACTTATTTAACAAATGAAAACCATGTACTATGTGATATATTTTTACTAATGAAATCAAACATTCAGTCTTAATTCAATCATGTGTTATACGAATATTCTTTAGGAAAAGTTCTAAATGTGCTTACAAATAAAATAAAAATATAAAGTGCACTATGGACGAAAACCTTATAAACCTTAGAATTGTGCGCCAACATAGCGTGAACGCGCGCCAATTCTGCCTCCAAGCCAGGGCTAACGGGTACCGGTGCAGAATTCACATGTGTAGGTAAGTCTCTAGGTACCGAATCCAGCTTGCCACGTACCCCTAAAAATCACAAAGAATGCCTCTTAAAATATTTTTGTATGAAATTTATAGGGATCAATAAAATTAAAAAAAGAAATAAATTTAAATAAATTTATATTTCTACACGTGTCAAGGACTGCCATAATTTAAACAACGTCAGATAAAAAGCCATATTCAGTAAAGAAGTCATATTATATATTGATTTCATAGCATATTACTAGTAGCAAAGTAATATACTTATACAAGTGTCAATACCTGTGAGTAACGATTCAATAGCATCTTTATCTGTCCTCAATCCTTGAAGTAAGGCGGCTTCATCGGCTAATTCTTGTTCTAACGCCCACAACTCAGCTACTCTGGCTCTAGCAGCCTCTGTCTCTAACGGTTTCCCTGCAGCAGCGCTTTCTAACCACCTAAAGTTAAAAATTATAACCTTACTACCGATTTTCTTTTGTTGAAATTTTTTATGAATTTTAGATTTTGTAATTTACCTCTGTTGTTCTAAAGCATGTTCTGCTAGAACCTTCTGCCTTAACCTTTGATTCCTTTCTAAACGTTCTACAGTGGAGCCCGGTCTATTATATAAAGATCCTAACTTGACCATGTTGTCCACTAGTTGAACCAGCGGTTTGCTTTTCTCATATTGGTGTTCCAACTCCATCAATTGCATCCGCAACTGCTCCAAACGTTGTAAATTCTCTTCACGTTCCATCGCTTTCAGAGAACTAAGACTCTCCTGTAACACAAAATCATAGTCATGAAATTGCCTTTTTGTGTACTAGACGTAGATAATAAATAAAAGCGTAATACAACGACGAATAAAAATCACAATGAATAAAACTAAAAACATAAATAAAAAAACCTCAATGCTAATAATCTGCTTGCGGCATTGCTCTATGGCCCGATGAGTGGCGGCGTGGCGCCGCCTCAGTTGTATCAGAAGCAAAACTAACTCCTCGTGTGTTCTACCTAGAAGCTCGCCAGCAGTCGGCACTTCACCCAACTGATCGACTTGGCCCATTCGTGGACCGTTCCTTTGCTAACAACAAAAATGAATGAAACACAAATGACAGGGACAAAACAAAACACAAAATAACTAAATTTTAAACCAAAAAAACGTAACAAAATAATGGCGAACATAAATTATGTAAAAGCAAGCAAGAGTGATAACGTAATACAAGTGACAGATATCGTACCAAATCATCGTTTTCAGTGTTTCTTCGAACTCTTGGACTAACGGCCCTAATTGGTTGTTGTGAAGCTCGAGATGGCGATCGGGTTGTTGCCCAAGAGTCTTCTGTTGTAGTCAATGTGTGTAACTAAAAGGTATTTAGAATATTAATATAATTGGGTATCAGAATATACAGAAATTTTCAATTTTGAAGGGTACTCACATTCTGTTGAGAAATTGACATCTGTTGTGAACCATAAGTGTCATTAGCAGATTTATCCTCCACCCATCTAACTCTGGGACTTACGGCGCGTACAGGTATATTAGAGTCTCTGTTATTTCTTCCAATAGATGTATTACTTCCAAGAAAAGATTTTTTTGATAATGCTTGTTGATTTGATGAATTATTATTTGAGCTTGAATCGATATATGTGCCTGTCATTGTCATAGAAGCTAGAACATAAGTATCTTATTACTAACTTTGATACTTTATAATAAATAAATTATCAAAAAATTCAATAATTATGATAGAAAGGTGTAAATGTTAAAAGTGTAAACAAAACAAAGTGCAGTTTATTAGTATATTTTTATTCCATAAGTTACTTTGTATGTACAAAGAATAGATGTTAAACATTTCATGCTTAAAATGCTGTACACGTTATCATGTTTACACAAAACTGATTCGTATCTATTTTTATTTACATTTTATAATGACTTTGCTTTGCAGTGTATCATAATAGAAAAAGAACTTACATAGTGTATCTTACAGGCCAGATAGTGTTAGGGGATACCTTCATTTCTTGCACTGTCAGTTCCGTTGTCCATGTTACAGTGAGCATCACCCTTGCCCAAACCAACACCCGGTCCCCGCACGCTACCTATTCCACTTTTCATTAAACCACTCGACATCAAATCCCACTGACGAAGCTTTTCTCTATCAATTTCAAATCTTTTTCTATTCTTATCCTTTAACTCTCTTTTATCCAATCTTAATTTTACCAGTGAATTTTCTAATGCTAACTGCTCATAAATTCCTTCATCGCACACTTCTGCTATTTCGGCATTTTCCGCGAGACTTACATAAACATCGTCTTCTTCAATCTTTTCCTGGTCAAAACCTGTACTATGAATACCAGAACTATTATCCCTACTTCTCAATACCTGACTTTGAATATCACAATTTACGTAAGTTACGTTTCGAGATAGCTTATGGCCTGTATCTTTTTTCACACGCTTAATACTATTCATTCCACATGCCTCTATGTTGCTGCGACCTATGGCTATTTCTTGTGGTGTATGACGACAATCATCCAAGTCATCCATAGACCTAGCATGTCTATGTGAAACCCTTCGTAAATTATCTCTCCACAATACATCTTCATCCCAATGTTTATCGCCATGGCATAATATATTTTCATATGTACTGGTTTCTGCTTCAGCGTCGTAATAAACTGTATTTGAAGAATTTTCACTGCAATGAGACGACATGCTGGCTGTAGACATTTTCAATGATGAACTGGCATTTAGGCTGCTTCTATTTAAAACATTAGTATCATCAGGTGAAGAAGATGTATTGCTGTTATGTGTAGTACTCTTCTTGTTACTGAGACTCGACATCAAACTCATTGACTCCGGTATTTTTGAACTTTTACCAACACCAGACTCATAAATGTTTTTCATATCTATTTCAGGATCTTTATCAGCTGCACTCAAAAACTCCACTGAAACACATCTTGTTGATGCTGCCAAGTCAAAACATCGATCAGACATTAATACGTGATTATTTCTTATAGGGTTGTGAATGTGCGATATTTCATTTTTCTTATGTAATGGTCCCCTACGTCGCTGATTATTTAATTTGCGGTAAAGATTTGTATTTTTCAAATAGTGGGAAGTCGGAAGTACGTTTATATGTTCTTGAGATGAAAGATCAGAATAATAGTAAGGTGCACTGTGTTCTGTCGAACTTTCCCTACTATGGAAACCAGTAGTTGTTGAAGAAGTATTGGTTTCATTTCCTGTTTTAAGAGATAATTTATCATTTTCAAATTCCTTTACTTTATCAGCCAAAATATCTTTATTAAGATTTTTACTCAGAATATTTTCTTCATCGTAACTTTTACAATAATATGAAATTGGTGATTTTGGTACACCTGATGAGCTACAGGAACTTTGTGATCCAGTGTAATCAAACATGTCACGTGATATATTTATGTTTGGATTTCCAATTGCATTTTTATTTTCTGGGCAGTTAATTTTACTACCGTGACTAACAGGTGTACTTGAACACCTCGTATGTGAAATAGATGTATGAAAGTGAGCTGCTCTAAAAAGATTATCTTTAGATGATTTGTTTATTTCATCTGAAGAAATGTTAAACAGCGATCTCTCAACCACTAAGTTATTAGTATCACTGGTACTAGGTTGTAAATTATCTAAAAACCTGTCTAAGTCTATGTTACTACTCAGTTCAATTTGCAAGGGATTTCCCGAAGTTAATTCAAACAATGAATCATCAGATAAAGGTCGTCTTTTTAACATTATTTCTTGATCACTATATCTATTTGGATGACGCAATTCCAAATCCATTACTATTTCACTTTCATTTATACTAGTTACTTCAAAGGACATGTTAGAAGGTGCCACTTCAAATTTACTACTGATATCAGATTCTAAGGACAACCTAGATGACGCCTTATCTGCATTGTAACTTCTGAGAGAATCAGTGTCAATGTTACTAGTATTAAACTGTTCAAGGATTGAATTAGTCAATAATTTGACTGTGTTTTCAGTTGATTTGCTTTTGTCACTTGAAAGACTTGCTCTACTATTACGAACCTTTTCACCTCGAGTAAGAGTATCATGTATAGAAGTTCTGCTTCCATATATCATTAAGGACGTAGTTTTTCTTTTTACTGTGTTCATTTGTTGTTTCTCGCTTGTTAACATTTTGAGAATTGAGTTATCGTGGAACATATCTGATTTATCCAATTTATCCAAAATATACTTTGAAAGCGCTTCATCTGATAAGTCTTCGCATGATGGTATAGATGTAGGAATGGGCGGTGGTGCAATAATATCACTATCAGAGCTATCCTGTCGAGTCAACACATTTCTACTACCACTTAGATAATATGAGGCTGGGCGAAAAGTATCAGATATGCTAAATCTACTAAAAGGAATATCAAGAGCGGTGTCGTTTTGTGCTTCATCATCTGCATCAGAATGATTTAATTTTTCCTTAACAATTTTGTCAGATTTTGTAGCTCTTTTTAGTGTATGGTCTTTAGTATCCGCAAAATTAGATGCAGTGTCAGAAGGTGAATTATTTGTAGCAATTTCTGGTTTATCTTCATTATTTGAAACATTACTTAATTCCATATAGACAGGTTCTATTTTCCCACCATTAACACAAACTATCTCGTATGTTTGCATGTCTTCTTCTTCATTACCAATATTCATTTCAACATAAGGATTATCGTCACAGATTAATGGCATAGTAGAATCAAAAACATTTAAATTTTCTAAAATTATTTTGTGCGCTAATTCTACAGCCGAAGTTTTTCTTGGACTCATGGGTAAATAATGATTTTCACAAGTTAGAACAACTGGTGGTGTTTCTGACATAAATCCTGTTGAATGCTGGTATGTATCGGAGTCTTGTTTTGCATCAGCATTCTCTTCAACTAATATTTTATTATCATTATATGATTGGACTTCTCCATCAGATTCCAAAAGGACCTCATCTAGGTCATTGTCCGTATATTCCATCTGTATTTCAGATTCCGCTTCACTCTCCTGAGTATCATAGCCAGTAGCATCATTAGTTTCCACAATTAGGTTGGCATCAGATTCAGGTACAACATTAATGAAGTCGTTGTCTTCAAGATCTAGATTCGTTTTCGGTAAAGATACGGTGCAAAGAATATTTTCATACGTGTTTTCTGTCCCTTTTTTACAATCATTTATTGTATCTTCATGACTATTTACTATATTATTGGAAGCGTGCGAGGTTGCAGGTAATATTATGATAGGACTTGTTAAATTCACTTTATGGGACCTTCCTGCCTGCATATCACTTGGGTTTTGCAGATCAGTGCCCGACGTTCCCTCTGAGGTGCAAAAGTGAAACCGATAGTTATTATCACTTTTCAGTGATTTTTTCAAACGAAGAACAATGATAGTGTTTTTATTACATTTTCAATTATGTTAGTATTTTGATCGGCTTCAATTGTTAGAGGATGCAAACTATCTATTTTCATAACCAACTGGAACCAATAATATTAGCCCACCACCGATATTAATCAAAACAAATATCTTGTTAGTGGCACAATTTCCCCGCAGGCAGGAAGGTACCTTTCCGCAAAGCGAAGTCATTATAAATACTACTGAAGATCATTATTTATAAATTTAAATACAATAAATGTGTACTAACTAATATGTTTCGATAATAAAATTCCATTGCGAAGAAATATTATTTATACAAAGTAAAGTAAATAATAAGTGTTAGGGGGATACTTTTAAATCAATTTTATATTAAAGCTAATGATTACATAACTAACTTGATATAAATATGAATAATATGAATTAAGAGTTTCGTTATAATTTTTTATTATTGTTAATTGTAAGAACTTTAATATAACACAATTCGAAATATTTAAACGTTGATAAAAATAAACTAAATATTTACATGCACATGAAAAGATTTCTAACATGCTTTAATTGATCACTTTTGAATCTTAACATAATTAAGTACATATATAGACTTACATATAAACTAACATAAGACATGCGATTGAAAACAAGGTCGACATTATTTTTTAAACTATAATACGGTATGAACATACCTTCATCATCGGAAGAATAGCTGTTGTAAGATGCGTTCGTATAAGTCTTAGTCTTATATTGATCAGACCTTAAGGATTGTCTGCTTTGGTTTAGCGATCTTGCTAGAGATATAGTGGCCGGAGTACTCTTTCTAGTTAATGGTGATTGTAGCATTCTTTGTTTCCATTCCAGTAGACGCTTCATAGATTCCTCACGCTGAAATTATTAAATGAACTTAATTATGTTAAACATACAAGGCTCTCTAACATGTCGTTAGAATCAATTGAGAATAATTAATTATACCTAGGAAATACATTTTTACCTGTTGCACCTTCTTTTCACCTTCTTTCTCTGTTGTTGACGAGGGCAATCTAGCACTGGCCGATCTGATAAATTTCTCACCAGATGTTTGATCAAATCTATTCACATCCTTCGTGTAAGCACTAACATTTGAACCATCGCTCATTACACTACCACTTCTATAAATATATTCTTTTTGGTTCTCAAGGCCTTTTTCTTTTAGGGTCCAGTTAGAGTTCAATGTCTCTACTTCTCCATACTTTGTGCTGTAACTAGCATTTTCATGAGGAGGAGCATTTTCAGTTAGCTGACTTTCATAATTATTATTAGTAATCTGTGAGTACGCTGTACTCAGCTGTTTTTCTGCTAACCCACTTGCGTACTTTGCTAATGGTATTTGTATATTCCGTGGTCCTGAACTTTGTTGTAAATATTGTGCAGACTGTCGCATTTTCTCGGCATAACTCTCTTCAGAATAATACCTATCTGAACTAGGATCATAATACGAATTTATATCGAGACTAGATTTAGGTCGCTGTGGTTGTTTCGCCGGGTCGCAAGCTGATCGAAGTGGCATCGTTTTATTTAGTATTTCGTTTTTAGACTCATATTCTAAGAAATCTGCACTATGCGGCCTTGGCATTTGAGGCTGTATTCCACTAGATTGCATCTTTTTTCTTCTCAATACTGATGGACCAGTAAATGTCTTCTCTTGAGGCTGTAAACAGAAATATAAAAAACATTAATTGTCATTTAATAATTTTCTATGCAAATTTATTTAAGGAAACTTACATAACTTCCAGGATAGTCTTGTGGTTGTTGGTAGCTGGATTGAGGTCTATTTGGTGACCTGGCATATTTTTTACCATATTCATTTTCCGTTGCGTATGCGCCATACACATCCTCATAATCTCCAACTTTTCCTTTATTGTAAACTGCCATCGAAGCAGAACAACCATAAGCGTCAGGTGTTCGTCTTTCTATTAACAATCGTTCATTAGTTCCTATTTGTGTCCTATTAGTTTTTGCATTTAATTCACCATAAGCATCCCTATTATAAGCATTAGAATCGGTATTATTCTTCAGAGTGGACCGTTCATCCATATAAGTTTCAGGATAATTTTGCTGTGATTTATCTTGTTCCAAATTTGATCGATTATTCAAGCTTTGAACTTCATTATCCCTAGACGGCGTCTCTATCTGAGAAGTCAAATCTTGCAAAAACGGATTACGTTGCGGTTGTCGGTCATATATCAGTTCCTGTTTATGTTCTTGTTGTGCTTGCTGCATTTGGTGTTGCTGGTTTCTGATCCTATTATCAAAATAAGGTGACTGAGGATTAGATCTGTACATGTTCGATGAACTAGGTTGGCTGGTTTCATGTC
This sequence comes from Acentria ephemerella, assembly GCA_943193645.1. Lineage (NCBI taxonomy): Eukaryota > Metazoa > Arthropoda > Insecta > Lepidoptera > Crambidae > Acentria > Acentria ephemerella. The sequence goes on from OW971893.1 coordinate 4,993,741, forward strand.
GATCAGTTGTGTTTGTTAGAGGCAATGATAGATTGTGCATGTCGTAAGATCGTTTTGTTTGTGAGGGCTGCTGTAGTGGTGGTGACTGTGGGCTGCATGAGTAAGTGCTCTCTTGATTAGGATTGGTTCCATAGTTAGAATGATCCTGATACCGAGTGTGACTATTGCCTTGACTGTAGTGTGACGCAGGTTTTTTGAGTAGATCATAATTTGGGTCGTACCTGCAACGTTGTGATTTATTTCGTTTTAAAAATAATAAATTAAGAAATATTTTCACTCTTTATCTTTTTTCTTATAATGGTAGCATAGTTCCCTTCAGAAAAATTTTGAGATATGAAAAAATGTTTGTTTTACTTACATATCAGGACTAGGTGAACTATATCCTTCATTGGATCTTCTTGGTTTAGGTGGTGCATTAGCATACGTTGGAATATCATCTCCATCCTAAAAATGTATTGAAAATTTTGAAACAATATCTAAGAATTTAAAATCCAAGCAAATGCGTAGTAAATGGTACTATCAATTTGCAGCGACAGTAAAGCTATTATGCACAGTTATAACGACAGAGTAATCGCTGTCCTTGGTTCCGCTACAGCAAGCTAATTGTCGATTACCTGCATGGTACACGTCAGTGCACTAAATATTACCCACCTCATTTTTCGTAGCTGTGCGTTCATTTAGTCTTTGCGGTGGTTCACTGCAAATAGATATCATCATATTAACACTAAGCCTCAGATATCAATTATAAAAGACGCTTTAATAAATACATCAATATATGAAATGAACAAAATGGATTTTCTTTTGTGAAAGTTACTTAGATGAAAGGAAAAATTAAGAACAGAATGTTTGGAAATTTTACTTACTTAATGTTTTGCATCAGAGCAGCCATAGTTAACGCTTTAACCCATTTCAGCATGGATTCTTGATCAGGCGCAGCAAGTATGTAGGTACGCATATTAGTATGTTCCAATTTAAATGAAAATTTTCTCAACACTTTATCTTCAGCAGAGCAAGCCGAAACCTTGTATGATGGCAGTAAAACAGAACCCAATAACTTTTGTTCGTCTTGGCCTAAAATAGATAAGAGTATAAAATAGATTGTAAATTGAATCGGTTAAAGGATTACTAATGTGTAATTGTCATATATACTTACTTTTATAATAAAACAAACAGTATTCAGATAGGACAAACCATCTCTTCCTCCAAACTTTCAATCCATCTGAACCCTGCTTATAAAGTATGCTAGATATAGTGACTGGAGCTGAAGGTATCCTTTGGGCTACGGGTGAACGTATAGCTTGATTTCCTCCACTACTCCTCCGACTATCAGATGAAGGTGATTTAACACTAGGTGAACTTGATTCACTAGATTTCATAGGAGAAACTACTCCAATATTGTTTTGATTATTTAACTTTTGTACGTGATTATTCATATCCGGGGGCAATGATTGATTTTTTCCCTTCTCTCCTTCTGATTGTCGTCTTTGTCTGTCTACTTCCCTAAAGTCGGTCTGTTGATTTGATTGCCATTGAGGTTCAACAAATTGCCTATTTTGTTTCTCTATATCTTTATACTCATTATTTTTTGAATATCTATCCAATTCTTTTTGTATATCAGTACTACTATACTCCTTAAAGTCATTTTTACTACTATATCGATCTAAATCTCTATAAGAATCATCCGAATATATACTGTTCTGTAAATTAGGCGGGGGTTGGACGCCATGAATTTGTTGAAGCAGAAGTTGCCGCTCTGCGAATTTCTGTTGTTGCTGCATTTGTGCTTGGTTTTGATAATGAAGTTGTTGTTGTAGTTTCATCTGTTGAATTTCATTATATTGTCTTCGTAATAATTCTGTATTACTCTGTGGTCCTATTCTATTTGAGTAAGGAAGATATGGCTTTTGTCCATACTGATTTACATTGGATCTATTCGTAGGTTGATGGTTTTGGTATATTTGATTGGTATCTCTCGGTGGGTTACGTTTCAAATAATCTTGATACACTTCGGCGTTATATCCCTTAGGTATATTCTGCAGTAACTCATGATTTACATTGTGGTCGGTATGTACATCGTTTTGTTCCATTCTGGGCGGTGATTGCGGGTAGTTGTAATTATCGTTAGCCCCATAATGTCTAGCATAGTCGTGATTGTGTCCAGTACCATATAATTCATGCCTATTTTCCAGTAGCGGCGATCGTGCATTCATGTTTGAATGATATTGACTCTGTAGAAGTTGATGCATAACTCCATTTGGTTGAATTTGCCCCGCTTGCGCAGATGTTAGGTGAGCTGCAAGCTGTGTATTTTGAGCAGAGTATATTTGATCTGGATGTACATGATGAGCCATCAGATGTTGTTGTGTTAGCGGCTGCTGGGTAGCCGGTACTGTTTTTTTATTTTCCATTTGATATTGTGACTGCGCAACTGGTGGATCAAGCCTGAAACAAAGTGAAAACTAAATTGAGTCAAGTTTATAAGATCGAAGTCTAAAGGCGAATTCTCATAGACACGAGACTCTCACTCATATGAGGCACGTTTTACAGAAACAATGTTGCGTGCTCGGTCTCAATTTTACTAACATATTTCAATTTTTGTTGCTTCATCGAAGATGCTATACCGTCGACCAAGCGATAAGGTGCGTGTTTGGAGTACAACTGTAGACTATCACGTTTGTTTTGTTTGTGACGATAACAGTTTGCGACGATATATTACTAGTTATTTATAAATTTTTTACCGCTATTGTCTTCCCACAAACAAAATGACCCAGTTAACACCAAAATTTTTTGTATTATACTACCATATAACTTCAAACCCACAAAACAAAAAAATTGCTAGCATGCATATAATTTTAAGTTGTAGGTCTACGGCATATCAGACAGACAGGGATCTCGTATTTGAACACGAGATTGATCCCTGTCTTTGGAATATCAAAAATACTCAATATACTTCATACTAGAGGAAAAAGGGGAAGTGAGTATCACAAATCTTATTATGAAGTCATAATTGGTGTAGATAAGTAATAAAAGTGTACATTTAGCTCCATATATTCTATTTCTATTGATATATAAAAGGGTCTGCTTTAGATAATTATGTATATAAATTATCTAAAGACGACCCTTTTATATATATAATTGTTATTGTGTTTATTTATTATAATCAATTGAGTTGTGAAGATTATTGACTTATTAATATTTCAAGAAACAACCACCTAAATAAATTTTAACAAGATATAAAGTTTTCAGTTAGTGTCATCAACCACAACAATAAATTGTTTTTACCTACAAAAAACCAACAGCGAAATATGGAAATCGATTATGTAGTTTGAGATAACTCTACCGCGTGAAACACGAAAAATTAATTCGAATTAATATGGAAGTTCTAATATTTGGTATGTGTACAATTGCAACATTGGAAACCAATTTACAGTTGAAAATAATAATTTCGATTGAATCCTACAATGCTATTGTAAGTATTGATGCATTACATAAATTAATGTCTATATTTATCTATGTATACTGTTAAAATATCACATAGGTATTCCGTCACCGTCCGTGTTATCCGCGTAATTCGTAGTAATCCGCGAATTATTATGTGTGTGTATACTTATATTATTAACTATTTGAAAATCAAATTGAAATTCCTCCGGAAATACTCGAAGTCTGTGACGGACGTAACCGTAACACAGTTGGCGACAACTCAAGCAACTACCGCAGTAAATAGAAATATCTCTCACGAATGATGTGAACTTGATACTATATACCTAGCGAAATGGCTGGAATTTTATCTACCTTTCAACATTACCATTAAATTTCGTACTTATATATATTCGTATTATATTTAGCTTATTTTGGAACTAGTCTCTTTTTTAAAAACTAGATTCCGAAAATTTTTTTTTGGAATCTTTTCACATTTCTAAAAGTAGGTACGGAGTTGAAAATCAACACCACAATTACTGTTAATTACTTTACTATAGTGGTGTTAACTACTTTACTATATTGGTGCTAACTCACATTTTGGCAAGAGCAAAACGATAAAAGTTTATTATATTTCATTGCCCTCATTTATTCTTCGCCCTGCGTGACATCCTTTATAACAGTTGCATAAATATAACATGCATAAATAAAATAGGAAATGCTGTTTTAATACAAATGCGAATTTCCGAGAATTTTTAGATAGACACTACTGCTGCTCGAGCTTATAAGTTAGCAGGTTAGGTCCGGGCGTCTAGTAGTATAACAAAAACTAAAAAAGAAATAACAGAAAAAAGACAATCTGCGGCAGCAACCTCTTATAGGCAACCTGAAATCAAAGAAATATGTGTTTCTTAACTAAAACATGTTTGTTATTACTTGCGTTATTGTTTACTAACGGAGAAAAATCAGAATAAAACGACGTGACAATTTTCTCAAATTAAACGTGAATATATAACAAACTACAGGTATAAAAAAGCATTCATTCTAATGTTTACAGTCGACATACGGTGTCACCTACTCCGCAATTAGTGACTGTAGACTGACTGTTTAGTCTGGGCCGTTAAAAATAATTATAACGAACCCAATAATGCATACATTGCGGAGCAAATCTCCTTCAAGATGAACTACTTGGCCTACTGCCAACCAAGGATGTGCCAAGGGTGTTGGGAAATGATCGATAGATAAAAACAAAAGTAGCTTCCAAAAACTTTTCTGGTGTTATTTGTTACGCAGTTTTAAAAATGCAGAATATTGATCACTTATTTTTCAGTTTGCTTCATTAAACTTAGTTGATTTGATATCAACATCAAAAAGTAATTTTTATATAAATAATATACATAAATATTATATCATTTATATAAATAAAGAACTTGCCACCTTTACTGTGGCCGCACATCAAATATAACACTACAATGCTAAAACTCTTATTACAAATTTTCAAGGTACATTTATAAACAAATAAGGAATTTACTTTCACGGTTACTCAATGGTTAATGTTTTCTAATAATACTAGGGCTACAATAATCTATTTATGGATGAGTTTGCTTGCAAGACGTTAAATTTTGACAAAATCATGAAAAATAAAGTAGTACGTAATTCATTTATGATAGTTCGTTGTCTCACTATACCTACTGTGCGTGCACGTTGTATAAATCTCATTAGGAAACTGGTTTTAGTTTCAGTAAAGTACTATGAGTATAACAACAAAGTTATTAGCGTTGGAACGATAATTACTTTATTGTAATCCTCAATTTACGTGAACAAAACCAAGCCTAGCCTTGGTAAATTATGACAGTGAAATTAGGTCAAATAGTTTTAATTGATTCAAGTCCAATTTAGCTACCAAAAATTAAGAAAAACATTTTTTATTGTTTTATTGCTTATTATGACGATAGTCTCAACGAAAAAAAAATGTGATGTATTAGGTGCAAATTCCTTCAAAATATATATAAAAAAACCCCCACTTTACACACTTTATATTTGCCTACCCATAAAATCAGTAGGTTTATCAACAGATCAACACTAATTTTCAGTTCATTTGTTAATAAATTTATTTCTTAATAATTTTCTAACTAACCCTAATTTCTATTGTTTGGTACAAGTATGGCCATTTTATATATATTTTTGGATCTAACTGCCTATCTTTAGTTTGATTAGTTACCCAAGATGGTTAAATACATATCGACACCCAATAATAACAATGCGTCCCTGCACTATGACCCCGAAGACCACATTGACGTGTTCGCCCGATTAAGCTCGATTCAGTGTCAATCTGCTCATTCGACTTATTTACTTGTAAGCTTGCGGTTGCCCTGGTGACCACGAGGGTCACGACTATGAGGGCAAAGACTATACAGACATATCAACTCATAAACTCTAAATGTATCTACGTTGATTAGTTTAATTACTAATTAGCTCTGAATGGCATGCGTAGCAACGCCAAATAAATAAAACATACATATTTTAAAAATCAAGTTTTTAGTGCACTAACTTTGCGGGCATTAGTAGAACAACTTATGCAACTTTTCTCACAAACTGATGAATGGTTTATGATAGCATACAGGGCAAAGATATTACTAATTAATTTTTATTTCAAAAGAAGTTAACATTATACAGAGTATCATTTATAAATACTTCTATATATCAATACTGCTTATTTTGAATTTATTCGAACTTAGAATGAAATCGTAAAGTATTTACGATTTCATTGTAACCGTACTCAATTAAACTTAACAAATCTAACTTCTTACAAGAAACTTCACCTTATGCTTCTATCAGTCGTCGTAAGACTATCATATTAATTATTTTATTCAAGTTTTTTATTTGTTTGTTTTTATTTTATTTCTATATAATAGATGATTTTATATTATCAGCATGTCAAGTTGGTAGTGAAAACAAAGTTTAGTGTTTTTACAAAAAACATCAAATTATTGGTAGAACAGTAAAGCTGTGCGAGTGTGTAAACCCAACTTGCCCACTCCCTTATATCAATGATGTATTATTACGATATAGCAGAGCCTAACTGAACAATGTTGATCTCATCACAAGACTAGGTCTGACATCTACGATTGACATCTCGATTGAGCTTACCAAACAATTACATAAAACCTGATTGGATAACAGTTTGTTGAAGTTATTGCAATAACTGCCACAGAAGATGCGGATAAAAATAAAGGTTAAAATATCAGCAGTTACAGAATAAACAGCAATTGTTTCCGAGTATTTCAATTGAGTAACCGATGCTTTGCAATAACTTTTCATAATATTGCCCTTTTGCAACCAAAAGGTGACAAGGTCTTGTCAATATTACTTTATTAAAATGATAAATTTTGATCGATTCGAAATAAATACTTGAACTTAGTAAATTCTTGCTTAATAGATATAAAACAACATTTAAACTACTTTTAATTAAAGTAATTTTATTAATGATTAAAATATTCCCTAAGACAACGCTTCATGATCTCATCATTTAATAGCTGACCACAAAATACAGAACACGTCTACATAATTAAATACTCATTGGCTGGTTTCATGTTATGTGATTTGCAGTTTAACGCAGACTAATAAGCATTGGCAATAAAAAAAGATTACCAAGTTAATGATGCGAAATTTTGATGAGGTTTTACCAGTGAATGACGGAACCCTTGGATGCTCCCATTAGCGCAAGTTAACGAGGACACCGCTATGACAAATGACAATATAATCGGCCTATATAAGGATAAATGTTAAATTATGAGTAAAATATAATATTTCAAAGTTGAAAGATTTTTAATTTCCAAAAAATTTCAATGTATTCAAACAAAATAGGATAAACTTTAAAAAAAAGAACTATAAAGGCAACAAACTAGGTTTAGAACACAAACCGCAAAAATTAACTGCAAATTAATTGATTACATTTGAGATTTTTTTGTTATAATATAATATGGGTAATAATTGTGACAATAATAATATTAATTCACTTGAAGATTTTGTTTTTTAATTTTTAATTTTAACTTCCAACAATTCATTTTATCTAAGATAATTAAATGCGTACGTGTGTTCTCTCTCTTTCCTCTCTCCGCCATAAATTATTACACTTAATCGTGACGTGACTAATGCAATTTTTTTATGGCTGAGCCTTCATCTAAGGTCAATACATACTTAGTTTATCGACCGCGTTGAATGCTCGCATAGAAAGTTCTATTATTTGTACATTATACATTTGCTATGATGATGATATGAACTTATTCTTCTGGGGGGTTATCCATTGAAATTAACATTTAACACACTAGCCATATGTATATAACAATCGCGTATTGAAAAAGTATTCTAATTTTATAAAACTGAAGGATTTAAATGCCTTGCATCTTTTTAAATGATTGCTTATACCCTTCTCTCATTTCAAATCTGGCTAAACCTCAAAGGACATATTATCAGAGAACTTAATTGCTAAAACTATCATAGCATTAACGTAAACAGTAGCCACAGAACAGCAATTAGGTAGGATAAGTCGTGCAAATTAAAAACAGTTTAGTAGTTTAAAAAAAAACATTTTATACTTCCAAGATCATAGTAAAAAGTGTAAGCTAATTTACTGAGCCGCACAATGTGTTGAGAAGCCTTCTTTTATATCATCCTGTTCTTATTTAAAAACACAATACATACTTAATATCATCACAAACAACCTAGTAACACTCTCAAATCGATACAGCTTTTAGGTTATGTTAGAAAAAATATTCAAAGTTCGCTAATATCCGGGTCATAAAATTCCTAAGTAAATTGAAAAAGAACTGAATTTATTTTTGGTACGGCCAGCACCAGTTGATTGTACTTATAGTACTTTTCGGTTAATCAGAAATTAAAAGGCATTTAAATTTTACCGGATTTTTTGTGGCTAGAGTAAACAATATTTCGTAACCGTAAATTTCGAATAGATAAAAATGAGTAACACTAATAAACAATTCAACAGCTTGGAATGTAACTTTCTGTGGTCTCAAACGTCATTGGCAAATTACTATCTGATTCATATAGGGTATTTTAAAGTCACACGCGTAGCGTCACTTCAATTGAATAAGATTAGATGGATAGGTACTTAAGTACTAATAGCATTGGAAAATATTATTTAGATGGAAGTACCAGGTCAAGAAAGGTAGATATTGTAAGACATGAGTCTAAGCTTATTATCTTTGTAATTACTACAAATCTACAACGAGAGCTTTGAGACCTTTTTTGTGTAACGCGAAGGTGATTTTCTTGTGAGGCACTCTATTCCTTGGTTGTCTTATATTCTGATTTCCGACATAGTTATGAGGATTAGTCTGACTGAGCGTATGAGTTATTCAGGTTCCAGTTTTAAGAATTCGATATAGCAATGTTAGACCGGTTGTACACCGCAAGCGATCAGTTCCCGCGCATTCTTGCTGCCGAGGTGAACAACCCGAACTGGCTTCGTCCTTCGGACTCTGTGCCATAGCATGGTGTTATGCAGTAAACAAAGAAACGGGGACATGCAACATAATTATAATCACGACTTACTGTGTGATTGTTTATGATGGCAAGTTCTTTAAAAACAAAATATATTCAGTTTTACATTTTTTTTTTAAATATTCTTTAAGACGAAAGTTAACTACAGAAAAAATATCTAATTTAACACATATATAAATTAACACATATATAGCACAAACGAGGTGAACAACCATCATCTAGAACTATTCCACAAGCGTGCGATGATTTACAGTGCATTTTCATAAGTTCTGACTTGACGTTAATTGCATTAGGCCATCAGACTGGACTTTAACTGGATTTCTAAGTAAATACTCTTGTAGATAAAACTAGTAAATCTTAGGCATTCGTAAGTTGTATGTAGTAACTTTTCTTTGAAGTTTGTAGATACTTAATTCAATTTATTTTAAAATAAAGCAACTGAAATAATAAGAAGTTTCGTTCATTTATGAAGAAAAGTGGTTCCTTCCTTAGCCTGGAAAAGTATATACAATACTATATAAAATAATATATAAAAGTATATTCGAAAAATTTAATTTAAGCTGTCTGAATAATGATTTCAAGATACAGAAAAAATACAGAATGAAATACTTAAAAGTTCATATTTAGACCTCTGTTTTAGTGTACACTGTGCCTCCATTCTACAGCATCCATCAACGAAGGTGTGTGTAGTACAACCGTGCGTGGATATTTAACACGCATGCAGCAAGTTGTAACTTGAGCGCCGTGGATATGTAACATAGAATTGTGTATACTATTTTCCAAACATTTACTTTACATGTCAACCGGTACTAGTAATCTTAATGAGAAGTCCAAAGGTGTGATTGCAAACTCATTGACTTCTACAATACGGGAATATCCGAAAACACAATTTTGTCCTACCTTACTTAAATCAGTACAAATATATTAAACGACTGAACTTCTGAAAAATGTAACCTAACCGAATAGTCGAAAATTGTATACTTCATAATAAACAGTCATTTAAATCCAAATGAGTTAATGTAATAAATACTTCCCAAAATCTACATCAAGCCATTAAAAAAAGTAATCAAATATTTTTGAGGACAAAAAATAAACAAAGGGAATAAATTTACGAGCAATATTGTCCTGCGGTTGTATAGAATAGTATAATTTTACACAGTTTTAAACTTGATACAAAAAGTAAAACCACTTCTGAGTTCACTACATTAAAAACAATAGCACAAAACCAGAATCCAAACGGTACTAATTTAAGTTTTTGTTGCGAGAGAAGCCAGCCACGTGCTCATATAGTTATGGAACCTAACTGCGACAAAACATTATTATCTCCACATACTGGCACTCCAAATTTCTCAAGCTAATAATATATAAAATTTCTAACTTGTTGACTTCATAGCCGTAGGTAATAAACTAAGTCCGAAAAGGTAAATTTATAACGAATACGAATTCTCAAATTTTGTTTTTATTGTCTCTAATGTTTTTATTATAAAGAAATAATTAATTAATATAAAAATGCTATCAAATGTTACTAAGTATAGATAACCATTATTACTTGTTCATCAGTTCAGTATCGCTCTACAAACCTTGACTCAGTGCAATAAATGGAAGCATGTTTATTCAGCGTGTTTAAGCAACTCTAGGCTTTAATTGAATTTCAACTCCACAATTTAAAGATACTTCTCATACTGTAAATTAAATTCTTGTGGAGTTTTCACCCAAACGATTTCAGAGTTCGTTTAGATGGATACATAAACAGAAATAGTTTATTTAGCACTTTAATAAACATAAATCTTATCGTCCGAAGCGATCAGGGGTAGAGATAGCACTAGTAGAGGTTCTTCAAAGTGGATGTGACAAAGTTTTTATCGGTCTGCAGAACACATACGATAGCCGCTGGTGTTGAAAACGTCGTCAATAGAATAATGTAATCGCTTTGCCTCAGATAAGCCGAATGCTTGTTCCAAAACATAAATTTAATCACTTCAACCTCGAAATTATTACTTAACATCCAGCAATTTATATATTTGAAGTACATTCTTAAATTCACCTGAATCGATACGTAAGTGATCAATTAATTATCTTATGTGTAAACTTGGTCAACTAAACTTTTGTTAGCTGATGCTGCATTTAGATTTAAACTGAACTTATCTTACAATTGTAAAACAGTTATGAAGTAGTTCTCAGCACTTAACTAAAACGTTGAATTAATTACGACTGAACTTTAAGCCTGAGGACTAGTACGGTTGGAGACAATGTACCAATTCCCATAGAAAAACAAAGAAGTACGATGGAATAAAAGGTTTTATCTATTGGTCTTTGAATAAATTAATCTTTTTTCTTAGAATAATTTCTTATGTGTATAAGTTCCCTTACCCATATCACATGGTCCTTGTCAGGCAAGGAGTACGTATCGTCTGGCCGCATTCAAACTTAATGTGGGAGTTGACCGTGCCATTGTACTGTGTACTACATTCTCGCCAAGCCTCCGTGACGTCACTGTTAGACTGAACTCTGAACATTCCGTTCATTACTTTCTTAACTATCAACCTACAGGACACCTTCATGAGAATCTTTACCTTATATACCTATCTATACTTAAAAATTCCGTAAAGAGATGAAATAAAAATGTTGATATAAAATATAAAAAATACATTAAAGAAAATATAACGATAACTGTAATTATTAGAGTTTCCTCTCACTGGATGGCATTAATATATCAATAAAGATTTTATGCATTTTATTTTAGTTAGTTCGTCTTGTTTCGTGTAAAACTTGTATGTGATAGATTAGCATAAACCCGCCTTCCAAGCTTCAAAGCAACATAAGATTTAGATGAAATTGGGTGCATTGGAATCTACGTTCGTAAAAAATGCATTTACAGGAATACCTTTTGCAACGGTTTTCACCCGAAACACATCTTAATCAAAATGCAACTGTATCCTATATAACACAAAACTATTGTATTTTGGTACCGCGGATCAAAAGCGCCGACCTATTTATCAAGCAATATCCGCACATAATTATTTAAAACTGGAACAAAACACAAAAATTAAGGCAATATCTATGTAAATAATGTATTGTGTATACAGTACGTAATTTTGATGACCAATCAATTGGAATAACAACTTCCCTTGAAATCGAGAAACAGCGATTCACGGCGTTTGTAAGACTTCTAATGACCTGGCGATCGCTGGTGATTCGTGACACGCATGGGGATTACCCAGAGGTATTATTATTACCGTTTAATAAAGCCACCACAGCACAAGATTTGGAACTTAACTTTTAAAAAACATTAAAATTACTAATTTCCAAAGCTTGAACAACCACAAAATTAAGAAGATTGGTCAGAATTGTAATCAACATTGAAAACCAAAAGCCGAGAGAATAAAAAGAAAGCCTTTGGCATATAAAAACATAAAACACATAATTAAGCTATCAAGATTGCAATATTGTCGTTAGATACGACATAGCGTGCTTGTTGAAAAAGCAGTGGCTATTGTAGCACTTTATAAATATTTGAGTATTTTAATTGCTGGTTTACTTAGATACCATCTGAGACAGCAGGTTTATGCGAAACGACATCATCGTGTGAAAAGAAAGTCATTGTGGTGATCACATCAGATATCCAGTAATGATAGGTAGCACGCGTGCTGTATTGTGAATTGATAAAGTATACTTTGTGAGATAACCCTCATTTTGCGGTAATGAGCGTATATGACACCATTTCAGCATGGTGTCTGAGTATCGCTATTAAAGACTGATATTTTGTTAATGCCATTAAACAAATTAACACAAATAAAATGATTCATTAAAATAAATTCAATTTTAATAAATATATCAGTGGCAATATGTTTGCACAGATTTTGGATATTATATATATTTATGATCCGCCTACGAAACACTTGTTTAGCAGCATTTTTGAGTTAGTTGTAAGCAAATCCTTCGGTCATCAGTAGTGACAGTAACATGCAACAAAGCGTGCAGTTCATTATATCACTTTTTGCGTTCGAATAAAAACCGGCCAACCATATAGAATACCACACAACTTTTAACTCACATTTAACTTTTTATGACAACACCAAACGCATGCAAAAAATCTTTATAAAAAAACCTCAACGTTTTAATCATTATGATCAAAATTTTGAAATAAAAAGAAAAAAGCATTGATTTTTGTTATAAAAGAATGAGCATAACTACTTAAAAATCTATTCATCAAAGTCACAATTATAATTTATCACAGTCGTTAGTACTATTGATATCCTTATAATGTCTCAAATAGCCTGGACATTTTGTTCCACATAAGTTTGGAAGTATACAAAGGCAATATAGAATTAAACTTGAATATAAATTATGAAAAGTATTCTATTAAGGTAACTCTTAAATACTTAATGAACTCGTTAAGTATTTAAGAGTTACCTTGAAGCTAGCAAATCTTGACTCTTAGTACTACGCACATTATGACTTGTACTTAACCGGTTTTTACAGGTCCGCTATAGAATAGAGATACTTTCTAAACATGGTCAGTGATGCCTTAGAGCTCTTTTAAATCTTTTAATTACGTTAAACCGATTACGCGACAGTTTTGTTTAGATATCGATTGAATTATTTCGAATGAACCAATAAGATGTTACGCAATGCAAAAAAAATCTGATGAAAAATTGCGTTAATATTTATCAAAAAAACAACGAAATTGGGGCAGTATTGTTTAAGTATGTATGTGAAAATTGAGCAGGTTGTCGCATTGAGAAAAAATCGAGAATGTATGTAGGTGTTTGATAATACGAAAGTTTGATGTGCGATAATAATTATTTTAATGTGACTGTTACTGATTAACATTTTTTTAATATCTCAAATCAATACCCTATATTGAATAGAAGCCCAACTAAATAGGGATCATCTGAACACTTACTGAGTCATTACGATTATATATCTCGCCTTTGAGAGCTATCACTAGATAAATCAAACTATTCCGGAAATACAATTTTATTTATCATAGACCAAGTAATTGACCAAGATATTTTGAGTTATTTTCGTATTTACGACAGTAGTCACTTTTTATATGACTGGTCTTTAAAAGATAATGATATAGTATTCTTTTGACACTATCTTTTAATCGTCACGAAAATCTTTGTAAATAAATAAAAATCCCCTGATATTTTTTATAAATCTTGTTCAATTTGCTGAATAATACACAATATTTAATAAACTGTTAGCTTATTATTGTAACCGAATTCGCATGCAGTTATATTCTCCAGTCCAGCTTATTATTAGATTCAAACATTAAACATTTAATCCAACGTAACATTTTTCTCTTAACCTTTGTATTTAGGTACGTGCCATTTTCCAAATTATGTCTATCATTTTATCGGAAATAAATGCAATAAATACTTATCGATACTGTTAAGTACTATTATCACGTTTAAATTATAGATACGTATCTAGGTACTATAAACACTATATATATTTATGAGAAAACATATAAGATAAGTTATTTATTTTGAATACTCATACTCGTTTACCACGCGCGTAATTCTACTTCTAGCAGTTAGCGTTTTAGATGCTAGTAACACTATCATGACAAAACGTGCTAGTTAAGTTCACTTTTAAATTCGGTATGTTGTACCCGAACAATTCACTGTTATCGTTGTAACTACGTAGCAACTTGACCTATCATATCTTCCACGAAATATAATACTGGTAAATTTTATAAGTAGTTTATTAAAGTGACCGGAATCAGCGGTCATGGGTTGTAACTGTAACAGTTGTAGGTTACTGTTTCATTACTTGGTACCTACATTGTCGAATTAAATCTTTATTAGTTTCAGGATTCAAGAGTAATTTTAAACAATATTGTGTTTTAAAACAATTCTCGTAATGTGTTGAAAGAAAAGTATCAGAACTAATCATCATTAACGTCACCTTTTCTAATGCTCTTGTTGCTACTTACACCTTAAATGTTATTTTCACTTTGCTAAAGGAAGTCATTTCTTTAAATAGACACACCTTTTTGGTTGCTTACAGCTAAGTTTTTTTCGTTTTAATCTTGGTGCTTTGAACCCATTAAATCTTATCTGTACGTGTTTGCGGTGTGGCAAGGCCTACTTAAATATTTGCCTTTTGTACTTTACGATGTTAATGTATGTTAACTGTACTGAGTGAGGAGTTAGAGATAGGCTGCTAGCAGAAGTGACGCAATCGCCCAGCAAGCTGCAGTGCCTACTATCGATCGGTCACTGGCTATTAGGATTCTGCACCTGCGTTGCATTTACTATTTAGATAATAACATCTGTTGACCTTTTAGCTCAAACAGGTTTAAGCAACGAGAATCACCTACAAACTACAAGTAAAATTTCATGGCGTAGAATGCATCATATTGAAATTCCATGTAATGCTGATAATACAACGCTTTACTTATGGTCGCATGCTTAAAGGTCTCTTAAGTTTTAAATATTCAATACTCAAATGTTATGTAAGGGCTCTATTAATTACTTTAGAAATGCCTAAAAATATTAAAGGCGGGCTCAAATTTAGGATGCTTTTTTGTATTTGGCTGTTAGATGTATCACTATATGTGATCGGTGATAGTTTTAAGGAAGATAAAATTAAGTTTTTATATAATTAGTTTTAATATATAGTTTGTATATAGAAGAGTCTAACTGACAAAGTTATAAATTTTATCCGTTGTGTATATTTATTTGTTGTTTTTAATAAACTTTCGATCGAGCAAGCTCGTTAATCTTTAGTTTTTTAATACTTATATATAAAACTGGTCTGGACTACTGCTGTAATAGGTAAGTCGGCTCAATGACAACATAAGTGGTACGCACAACTAACTTATCAGGACTTAAAAAAATTTTTGTAAGTCAACTGGAATCTGCGATGACGCAACTGTATTTCAATCTGAACCAACCGAAACCGACCTATCGCCGTTCACTGGTAGACATTCCCGCACTTGGAGATATCATACAGATGCAACGTAGTTTAAGCGAAAACATGACACGATTTAGATTTAAAATTATCGATGAGGTTTATATTGTATCGTCGAGTGGTATAAATTAAAGTAAGCACGTCAATCTTTGAGTAAAGATTGACAAATAAAGATACAAAATAACCGTTTATTTATTTTATATAACAATGATGGAAAACGAGCATATAGCATATATTAAGTAGTAACTGCAACCAATAAAAGCATATTATAACTTGCAGAGCAATTCAATGATTACCCACATTATTACCCCAAGAAAATCAGGAAGAACACTGCATTACAAATTACAAGTCATTCACATTGAATAAATGTGCGCCAGAAATAAATTAAAAATTGATTAAGCTCAAAAAATAGAGAGTAAAATCTAGATAAAATGGTATTTCCTGACGAATTAACCACGTAGAAACTACTCAATCTGGGCATATTTGTAGATTGAACTCCAGTTAAATTGCAGGGACGTGTGCCGCATTCCGCGGAGCCTTTCCTTTCGCTCTGCAAAATTCTGCAATATGCCATTGGATAAATGCCGAAAAGCATCTGTATTATTCTATTTTTTTTACTTACGCCTTAATGTTATGTTATGTTGTCAAGTATACAATCGTTATCCGTCACCAACTTCCTTGGAGTACTTTATTTTTAATCCTGTCCACCCGAAGGTTACCTGGATGAGATCGCTTTTAGCGATCACCCTTTGTACAAAATCGGTTGAATAGATATCTGTTGATTCGCTTGTAAATAAATAACCAACGATGTATGGCAAACTGCAGATAATTCATACCATGCTTACAACCAATAGGTTTCACTGAATTTTGATCGCTATTGGAGAATACAACATACCTACCAAGCGAAATTGCGCATAAATCTAACCAGCCGTAGATGTTGTAGGGAAGTTGATAATAATATTAGATGACAGAAACAAATAACATGCTGGCGTCTTAAATTTACATTGTTCAGAAAAAAATATATAAATGAAGAATATCATTAAAGATTAAAAAATATGCAGAGAAAGAGAGGTGAGATCGTAATTAATTAATGCTAAGTTGGTTTCAAAATAATAAAGCTTCTGCGGCTGAGATGAAAATACAAAAAGGAGGCTACAATACTTGAAAAGGAAGATGAAACTTTTCTGTTGAACTTTGAACTTCGCAGTGTATGTACTCCGCGGACAGTCACCCCGCGGAGTTGCATCTACGAGATTTCACGTTCGAGGAAATTTACGGCGTTTATCTAATTTTAAGTGAGGCGAATACAGATTGAAAATTAAAAATATTCCAAACAAAACCATAATCATCATGATTAAGTTTACCTACAAATTTACTTAAAAGTAATTTATTTAAAAGTTTACCTACAAATCACTATTTATAGGAAAACACAACTCGGTACCTGAACTACATAACGCTATAAAAACAAAATCACGTTCATGTAAAAGACATTAGCACCACATTAACAAAAATATTCGCACGGTTCTAACAAACAGTACCTACCCGGCAAACAAAGGTTTAGGCACAAAAAATCTACCAAAGGTCCCAACTACCTGTTTCGACAAGTCTCAAGAAAAGGTTCAAAGACGTAGATGTCGATGACACTTCTTGCCATGTTTGATTAGAGGTACCCAAGATAAGCATTTAGTTGCTGCTTATTTTTAGCAGCTGATCGCAGGTGAGTCACATTACCCAAATAAATAAAATTCAATTGTCCAAGGGAAAAAAATCCACAATGATGAGGCTTCAATCGAGGATATTGAATCACGGACTCGTTTGTGTTTGGTATTAGCAAATTCTTTTGTCATTTTAAGTACCATGCTCGAACCTTCTACTATTGGCATATAATTTTTGTTTTTTCATAGATACGTCCAAATTATTCCATTTTGGGAACAATTTGTATATATCTTTGATATACATTTTTATATATTATATATTTCATTACATTAACATAAAACAAATGAAAAGTCATTTGCTTTATGTTAATGTAATGAAGATACCGTATTTTATTTGCATTATTGAACTTTTCGGAGTTGCGATTTTAATATTTTAAAGGTGAGATCATAGCTGGTATTTTGTTAAATAAACCTTATGTTAGTGCATTCCACCTGTTGAGGCCGCACCTGGCTCCACACATTAGGGTGGCGTGCACCGTCCCAAATGTTTATCTCCTTAACAACAATATTTAAACCTTGCGTGACTGCATCCGAGACAAATTTAAATTGGAAGCTTCGGGGAAATTTCTTAAACCTCTAATCCCATCAAAAGAACGCTATCCTTTTTCAAAGCCACAAAAGATAACTATAATTACAGTCATCTGAACTAGTCGGACCGCCTGTCTAGTAACTAGTACAATATCCGGTTTCTCATACCTTATTCGCTGGCTGCATCAAATCCCCTTCAGCTAGATGTTATTTTTCTTTATTAAACTTTGTACTAAATATCACATTTAAGTTATAAAACAATTACACTTTACACAAAACACGAAAACTTTTCAAGTCTCTTATAATTAGTTGCGTCCTTGTAAAATATTGTATGAAATGTTTCACTGTATCCTTCATTTAACGTACAATTTCGTCTATGTTGATAATTCAATTTAATTTTCAACCAATCATTTTTTTAATCTTCGATTATTATTTTTGTATCAAAGGTGACGCTTCGTGCTTCAAAGAACGCTAGCGGCCGTTCGCCGTCGACTGGTGAAATAGTAGCGTACTCGCTTCGTGCCGCGGCAAGCCCGAGTGGGAGGAGGGAGAAGCGACAGATATACAAATTTGTAAAAGTGGAAAAGAGATGACCAATTTCGTTGCCTATAGTACATTCATAAGGCAACTAATGAAAACTGTCCCCGAATCCAATAGAATAGCGAGCGAGCCATAGTATCTCCAAACTGACCGTATAATACTGGTTTTACCTGTAGCCACTGCGTGCCGATAGGGTAATTTGAATTCCAGCAGAGTGAAAAAGACGGAGGTTACCGATGGAGGCTTTAGTATGTTTAAGAATAGGTATACGATTCAAAAAGAAAACGTTGATTAAATTTGAAAACGGGATTCGTTAACGGTTGCTGCTATGAAATTTAAATATTATGTTAACATTGAATATCAAAACAAATTCTTTCAGATTCATCAATAAATAGACAAGACAGATGTCCTTAACTAAATTATAACTTTTTAAATTTTGTTTAGTTAAATATGCATGATGCAGACTATTTCTATTAATAATTTCCCGCTAATTTTGAATGATATTGATTTCGAAAACTAAATCGCACCTTGGTGTGTATTGCATAATGAACATTGCACTATACAAACAACTTTAATCATATCATTAATAATCCTCATTAGTACCTACTTCAATGATATCAATGACAATAAAGTTGGCAGCTTACACCTACACTACACCCAACAATAATTATGGTACAACTTTAAAAAACACGAAAATCGCTCTAATTAAAAACTAAAAGTGGAACGGAGCGTTAATAATAGATTGAAAACATAGTCTAGTTTTTCTACAATAGCAATTCATGGGCACTTGTAAGAAGCCCTACTGTTTGCTATGATTAGGGTTGCCTAATTTAAAAAGAATACTCAAATAATTCCTTCATAATATCCTCGTAATTTTTTTCAGAATATACCCTATTAATATTAAGAAATGACATCAATATCACGTCAAAGTCCGTTAAAAGAAGAGCATCTGAAATTGAATCGTAATAGTAAACAATTTTACTTTTGAGTTATCGTACTAAATCTATAATTAACAGAATACTTATCGACACTGATTGCCAATCTCTTTATTTAATGAAATTACAATAAATAAGTGTGAATTAAATTTTGCATATCATAGCATAATCCGAACCTACAACTTTGTAAACTGCCTCCGCAGCCCTATTCTCAATCGTGATTCAGTTCCGGAGAGCGCACAACTTCTCTATTTGCCTTTCCGATTGGCGGTGGACAAAGGAGTCTCACTTTTACCAATTAGCTGTCAGCGCATGAGCGGCCGCCGACAACGCCGCTTTGTTACCAAAAACAAAAACGCAGCAATTTGGATCGCAGTTTTTTTTTAAATTTGCGCCATTCGTTTTAGGTCAAGACGTTCTAGGTTTACGTAAACTTTTGATATATATTTGTTCCATTTTTATTTTTATTCTATTGAAGCGAACTATAAAATTCTGACGATTGTAACTCCCAGATGTATCAATTTTACTCACATTACATCAGTCCAGTGGTGATCCTAATGAACTTCATCTAGCATTTGTTATGAAGTATGTCAAATGAATCGATATCGTTTGACTGCAGATACCAGAAATATCAAGGATATGTTATCATTTTGCGGACAAGAGGATTAATGTCTCTCATGTCGCGTAATTACACTTCCTTAGCTATATTGTTATTATACGCACAGTATGAACAACTTTTCATCGGTATTCTTGCCCCTAAATTAACTGTTCTACTTCTTATAAAGCTTAGCATATTAGTTAGACTTAAATTTTTCATCACGAGTTTCCATTCATATTTCATTCCGATTGAATTCTATAAACCTACCTACACTGTGCTCACCTTTTACAAGACTCACGTGACGTGTATTTACATAATGTCTCTGTCTTCAAGTAAACATTTACGTTGTATTTATTCATATGCCTTAAAATAAGTACCCATTCAATTCTCTTTGTGTAAAATGAAAGTGTTGGCAAATAATGGTATTGCCGAAAATTAGTAGTTATAGAATACAGTAACAAAAGAGAAAAATTGACTTACTTAAGGTAAAAAGCTTATTTGAAGTATGCCAAATAAGGTACACGAATTTCTGTTTGTAATATTTATATATAAGCCTAAAAGGAATTGTGTGATTTTATCTAAGGATTTTTTTGTATAAAATTAATAAGGTAGGCTTTCAAAACTTATTATTTTTTACTTACAATTAATATGATAAATATCATTATATATATTGTATGGTATTGATATTTTTTTTTTTTTGAAACTTTGTTTAAAATATCGAAGTAAAATTTAACAAAACATTATATTTCAAATATTATCATTATATTTTTTATTTCTGTGCAACTTACATTTTTTATACACGGTTTTGCAGAACATGTAAGTTCGGAAAATTGAAATTCTTTTTTTTTGTTATTTACCAAATATCTTAGTTTAGTAATTAAATTACTATAAGGGTACTTTTTCTTTTATTAATAAGATATCCTAAAACAAGAAAAAACCTACTTCTCTTAGATATTCAGCAATATAATCAAGAATAATGATAATTTTCTCAAACTGACTATAATTTGAGCTTGTGCGTGTAGTGAATTCTTTTATATGATAGATTTTGATAAGAAAACAATGATTTATCCAAAATGTACAATTTCTAAGGTTAATTAAAAAGTGTGTAATAACTCCTTCACAACTAAAAAAATTACAAACAGTAACCTAGTAACAATCAATTAAATAATGAAAATGTAACGACCGTTAAATACTAGAAGTTTAAGTTCCTGTCTGATACTTGTTTTAGTAGTGGTACTTAATAAAATTTAGTCACTAAAGCTTTAAAATTTTTTAGGTCGTATATTGTTAATGCAAATAAGTAAGGTAAAGTATGCCGCGTAGTAATGTAAGATAAGGACTAAAAATAAATATGTAGTTTTGAAACATACCGTGGAATTATAGTAGACTGTGAACTTAACAATAAGAATCGATCTACACCTGTAGAAATTATTTTAAGGAGCTATCTTACTTTCGAAACGAGCAGACATAATATCAGTATAACTTATTCAATGATTTATACTATAGGTATTAATATAGTAAACTCTGTCTAACCGCTAACGTCTAAACCGTTGACACGCTTAGGAGGACATTCAACGACAGTTTCGACTTCTGAAGAAGGACAAAGGTCGCATTTTATTATTATTATTACTTTGTGCTCAGGGTGCCAAAAATAAGACATTTAGTTTCTTTATAAACTTTTACAAATAGAAAACTGTAAAAATAATCATTATATTATTTCTGACACTCACTCACTCATTTGATTTTTTATTTTTATTAGATAACGGAGAATTAAAAGCTAATAAATAAATAAACATACAAATAACCATGGCTCGTCAACAAGGAGTATTGATCACTCGGCCAGACGACCTGACAGCGTAGACACACTTTAAAGTTATATCTAATCGTTATTTCGGTTTAGTAACTTCAAATTTCTTTGAGACTATCTCGTAATTCTATTCTTATCCTGACCAATCTTTGTTGACTTGAAAAGAAAGTCGCATTCGAAATAAGTTCCGACACCAATGTAAATTACCGAGAGTTACAACTGGAATAGTAATTACACCATGAATTGTCAATGGCCAGTGTTTTAAAGTAGTGCTGTTGTACAATCGATAACTTTTCTATATCGATAAATAAATTTTTTTTAAACTTCTCAAATAATATTTGAAATATATATCTAGATTAGATAAACGATATACTAGTAACAAGACAAAAAGAAGCAGTTTTAAAATAAATATAGAGAAGATAAAACAGGAAAAGAAATAAACAATTTATTAGGTAGCTATGATATTGTGTCGCCGAAATAGGAGTTTAGCATAATATCAGACTTTTAAGGTCTGATATATAGTTTTAAGGAGAAATACTATCGCTCGATTAAGTATGACATAAGGTTTGACAGCCTCAGCACTGACATACTATATTAAACAGCACCTAGTTGTAAATTATTGGGAAATGTGGACTTTATTCGATAAAAGCAGTAGTTATGTCTGACGTAGAACTGACGGACTTATTATTTAAAGAAGTATAGTACCCTACTAAAAGTATAGTATAGATTTTTTGTCGATAGATTTATTATTAAGCGCAATAACATCGCATCTGCGTTTGTAGGTTGCGGACGGCACGGCGTGCCTTTGAATTCATCATTGGGTTCTACTACGGCAACTTACACCCCGATGAATCCGTTTCCAACGGCTTATAGGAATATTATGTTATGTATAAAACATTTGAACGATCTGTTGTGCTACTTGTTACTATAGATACAAGGAA
The DNA here is from genome assembly GCA_943193645.1 of Acentria ephemerella. Classification (NCBI taxonomy): domain Eukaryota; kingdom Metazoa; phylum Arthropoda; class Insecta; order Lepidoptera; family Crambidae; genus Acentria; species Acentria ephemerella. Next base: position 5,016,669 of record OW971893.1, read on the forward strand.
AACAAATTTATTGAACATGGGATTATAAATAATTACTTAATAATAGATTCCATAACATTAAAAATAGCCTTTATATCCCTTTCAGTTTCAATTAATATCACAGATAAATAGTACTATTTGGAAATGGAATATGAATCCTTTTTGTTGGTGAACTCCACCATGACGATGATGGCAACTAGAGACTATAATTGAATCACTTTGTGACTGATAGACACAAGTTTTACTACGATTTAGTCCCTCAAATTTTGTAACTTGACTTGAAGGAAGATTTGATGGTTGAAGGACTATTGATTCGAAATTACTAGAATAATTAATTGACCGTTCACCTGAATGAGACGATTTGAACCATGGTGGCATAATGTGGGTTGAAATAAGTAAGCGGTTGTAGTGACTGACCAATTAGCAAGTAATCACAAGTTTAAATTTTAACAGACAACCGGGAACAATAGTCTAACATGGACAGAGGAACTCGAGACGATTGTTATCTTCAGTTCCTCTGTCCATGTTCAAAAATGGCGAAGATTGCTTTGCGTTCGTAATCGAAGCAATAAGGCGTTCAAAATACTTTACCTATCACACTACTTTACTATTCACACACAGAATTCATGAACAATTTCTAGGATTAATAACTTTTATATTATATAAAGGTTAGATTCTAGACTTATAATTTTTTACATCATTATTTTTTATAATTATCATTTTAATGATTATTGAAAGTTTTTATAAATAGTTAAATACCAAAAGCTACGTTAATTAGTATATCAACTGAAATAAAGTTAGAATTGATAGTAAAATTATTATGAAAAACATTTTTTTTTTATAATATCTAATCATACCTAGTTATAATGACATTTATAGGTAATACGATTTTTTGCTGGTTTTTCGCTTTTGAAAATAAGCAGATTCGCTGTCAACCAACCAATGAGACGAATCCAAGACTATAATACACGCAGCGACAGTATCAATTAAACTGTTTTTTGTCATCATGACGATAGCAATTTAGGGATGCGACTGTCACGAAAATGATGATTTTCTAACTGAAATCGAACCAAAATAATATTTTTTTATTTTATGAATTTTGTTGAATACACGTAAGGATTTTATTTTATTTTGTTAGGACAATTTGCAAAACACTATCGACCATTGCTCATACAGGATAAAACAGCTCATTTTATTTACAAATTGCCAGGATTTAATTATGAAAGTTTATAATTTAAGATTTCCATCTCTATCTAATATGACCTCATATTACATCTCAAGAAAGTGCTTTTTTATTTGTACTAAGTTCACACATGGATTTTGTGAAGTGTAACAAACGCAAATAAAAACTGTTTTTTAAATCTAGACACCGAAATTTTAATTGTCTCAAGGGTATCGTATTTTTTGAATCGTAACATACTCCATGTTACGATTCAAAAAATCAAATTGTGTTTTTTTCGGGAAAAATATTAGGTAGGTACTCTAATTATTGGTAGAGAACCTACCTAATTTTCCTAATATAAATTTTCGAGTCAAACTTAAATTGAAAATAATAGTACTGATAACCCTAATGAGACCACATTGACGTAAAACCAAATGTTACTCGCAGCCAAAAGCTTTAAATCTAAGATTAGATTAATGACCCAGATTGTTTATAATTTAGTTTGATAGTGAACAAAGTTAGAAATTAAACTGTATTGTATTAAATAGAGTGTTTAGCGTAACTGATGAAATCATTCATGGTAATGATAAGGTACTGATGTAATTTTCACTGTTGCAAGACCTCTGATAACAAAAAAGAGACATTTAGATATAATATTAAGATATAATAAGAGAGATGAGACATTTTTGATACTTTCACTTTATAGAAAACCGCAGCCAAAAATTACTATTTCCTGATGATTCCTGGTTTTTAGGTCACCAGAGTTCATTGAGAATGCCTCGTATTGGGAGAAGGAGACTTGGCATACAGCATTGGAAGTTGCTCACGTTGTTAAATCTTATTTCATAAATTGAGATGAGTTTACTTTTAACCAAAAGGAGCATTTTCAGTCTTCCTTTGGAAAAAAATTTACTTTTATACCGGTACTGCGTTCTAGTCATTGACTCTTCGCATTACAAAACAATAAATTATTTCTTATATATTGGTCATCTTCTGTCTCAATGTCCTATGAAACTCAGGTACTTACATATCTTAATGTCAAACAATGCAATATATTTTAATACAAAAAGCCATTTTGGAAAATAAAGTAATCAGACAGAGATTCATAACCACTAACCTGAAATATTGTTTTCATATGAATTTTTAATAAATTAAATAAATAAGTAGTAAATTTACCAAAATCAAGTTACAAGAGTTGTTATCTATACAGATAACAAAACAGATAACAAACAAAACTATACCAAACACACACACATATAACCATAATGCTATATTACAGTAATATGGCATGAATAAGTTAATGAAGCATTGAATAAGTTGCTGCGATGCTCAAAGCAACATTATTTTCGGTGTAGACGAACCAGACCAGTAACATGCCAGTGTAAGGAATCCTTCAAATGCTTATAGAGATAGAGAGATATCCGTGACCTACTTTATATTTAAGCGGCACTCAAAATTTATGCTACTTTTACAATTTCATTAAAACCACATGGCAATTACATTATACAACTGTATGTATAAACATTACATAAGTTCGATCTATATCACTGCCATTCAACCATTTGTCCCTTACCAGACCGCCGCCATCTTCAAAAAAGCACATTGTCAATTGTGTCGGGTTAATGGGTACCTACTTCACAAATAGATTTGTAATGTTTTTGATTTTCTGTTTTCTCACTCGCTCACAATAGAAAATATTTTGTGTTGGAATATGTCGTACTACATGTAGGTATAATGAGAATTTGAAATACATATAAGATTATTATTTTCATTACTACAAGGAAATGTTGTTTATTTCCAACACAGTAATATTACTTTTAAAATCAAAAGTCTATTTCGGATTTTGAGGATCGAATAAGTAAAATCACGATGTTCTGTGTTACTCGCATAATGTTTTATCGAGACTGATTTTATTTTAACATATAATGACGTATCAAAACACTATTTATAAAATTTCATATTTCACTAGAATTAAAAGATGCTGGTTCCAGAAACGGCTTGCTATGCAGATCGCTAACAACAGAATTATCACAGAGGAAGATGAATTGCTTTCAACAAAAATATACTACTACTTCAAACGTAGAGTTAATATTTGAACAAAAACTTCAAAGCTCAAGCTCAAGAGACTTTAAAATATTAAAAGAGGGAACAAACCAAGCTTTGAAACATGAAATTCGGGAGCACACGCAAGCTGATATAAGCGTTATATAGTTGACAGAGAGTATTATCTCTTTTGATCGAGTTTTAAATGCCATTCGAACGAACATGAGAAAAAGGCAACAGTACTTAGTAATATACCCCTAAGTTTTTTAGCAGATAAGGCAGTAAGAAGTATGGAATAAAACAGATTAACATTTCACAAGTTCATACTGGCAACGCCGACATTACAAGACATTCGTCATTTTCGTAGCCTATATAAGTCAGACTGCTGGACACATGCATTCCTGTATGAAGATTTCATACTATATAATAATATTTTATTATTATTATTTATTATTATAATTTAATGCAAATATTATGCAAGTTGATATCTAAACCTTAATACTGAGTAAATAATAGGTTGTGGAAATAGTTTCTTCGCATTTTATATGAAAATTCAAGACATATTTTATAAAGTTAATTTACATTTAATTACAGTGTATATGTGCATGTGTTCGTAGACTTTCTGCCATCTTTATTTATTTATTTATTTGGTTCACCAGTAATAAAATCTTGTAGTAAAGACCTTTTGCTGTAGAAATTTAGGGATTTCTGATCAAAAAAACGCAACAAGTAATTTTTGCAGTCCTCTCTTGATGTTAACCTGACATTGCCTAAAGAATTATGTAGAGACCGCAACTGGTGGAAATCTAAAAGTGTAAGGTCATGGCTACATGGCGGATGCATTAACACCTCCCAACCAAACTATCTTAATTTTTTCTGAGTGGCTAAAATATATATGGTCTAGCGTTACCACACCCTTTCTATTAATCAATTCCGGACGCTTTCTCTCAATTTCTTGTTTTAATCTCATCAGTTATTGGCAGTAAAGATCCGAATCAATGATTCTGCCCGGTGGTAAAAGCTCATAATGCACTCCCTTCCAATCCTACCATAGACACAGCATCATCTCATTGCGAGTTAACCCAGGTTTTGCCACAGCCTGGGAAGCTTGACCGAGCTTTGACCATGACCTTTTTCGCACGTTCTTGCCATACGTCACCACTTTTCATCAGCAGTTATCAATCTCTTCAAAAACGCTTCGGTTTCATTACGTGTCAATAAAGAATAGCACTTACACGGTTCATTAGGTTTCTTTCAGTAAGCTCATGTGCACCCAAATATCGAGCTTTTTTGTGTACTCAGCTTTTTTCAAATGGGTCAAAACTATTTTGTGGTTAATTTCCAGTTCTTCATGTATGTCGTAACTGCTGATATGCCGATCATGCTCCACTTTTTCAATAATAGCCATTTCATCCATATTAGATGTTAAGGATGCACCTTGCTCTGGTCGCCCACCAGAGCAAGGTGCATCCTTAACATCAAAATTCCCGGATTGAAAACGCTTACACTAACCTAGTGCCTATTTTAGTGTAAAATTTGTTTGGCCTATCCAGGGTCAATCACGAAATTGAAAACGAAGTGCTCAATACCATCGAGTAGCTGTTCTCGGTTCCTAAAATATCCTAGCTTTGGACACAGGTGTATTTTCAGAGTAAAATCAATTGTTTCTAAGATATTTAGCGGGAACGAACAAAGGTAGTGTAGAAAACTAAGCTAGCTTTGGCGGCAAAGTTTATTTTGTCCTATAGAAAGTCAAGCATTCAACTAAAATTTTAGCGTATAATTAACGATGCAGTAGTACAATACAAATCACATAATAACTGGTCTAATAATATTCATAGGAAAAATAATCAAAATTCTAATAATTCTATTGAATAAAACCCCCACGTAGCAACCTGATGTCGATCAAAAATGGTCAGATTTTTCTTCAAGACAACTCGTTTCTGTCAATGATTGCGGGCCAGAAGTGGCAGTAGGCAGGGCACTTTGTAGGGAGGACTGCCGCTGTTGGGTTTTTATGGACTGACTTTGACTTTACGGCGTTACAGGGTTTTACGGAGGTAAGAACCTTAGAAAGTCTTCAAATCTTAGGGGTGATTGGCCTCTGGAGGATTTCAAATCAACAAGTATGACCTCCAGGGGAAGTGCCCCGCTGTCTCTTAGAGACTCCAGGGAGCGTTGAAAGGGCGACAAACCTGAGGGTGCTTCTAATGGCTCGGACTTGGCTCATGTTGAGGAAAGAAGCGCCTAGCGACGAGTGTAAACACGCCGTTGGGGATGAAAGGTCCTTAGTGTCGGTCGCGTACCTTGTGACGCAGCGTTGGTATGCTTCCCACAAGGTGGCTTAGGGGAAACTATATGTCCAACAGTGAGCGTCAGTCGACTGATATGAAGATCATTATATTGAAACAAATATAAATCATAATAATGCAACCGTATGTGATAAAATCTCATCCTAGTTTTCCACAAATAACTACTGAAAAGCATAATAATGTAGCTTTAGTACTCCGATTATCCGCTAAAGTCCACATGAACGCTTTATAGTTTGGCCAATCTCATTCAGTCGTAATACGGGTGGATTTTGCTGTACCGAGCGACGGTACATGAACTGTATATAGCAGAGTCTCTTACTAAGACTAAACTATTCAACCTACTCGACTATACATAGTCTCTACTGTCAGCAGAAATGAGTTACTGAGTTATCCACAGAGACGGTTCAGAAGTTTATTCAACATGTCGCGGAAACTAATCACCGTAACTTTTCCTTACGAGTCGAGACGCTCTATTTCCTTTTGAGATTTTCCTGGTTACGTTTAGATATTAATTTTGTAATATGATGTACTAAAAATTTTTTTTAAAAAATAATAAAATGTACATACATACTTTTAATTCAAAACTTTAAAAACTAAACTAAAGAAGATAAATTGAAAGCTAATTTTATTTAATCTGCAAATATAATAAATATTTCATATTGCATCTTAAAATATAATTCATAAAAACTGCAGTTAAAATTGTAATTAAAATATATCGACCATTAAATATAATATGTAATAGTTATAATACCAACAAACCAACCAATAGTTTGTTTGTATTGTAAATGTAATATTCGTTGATGTGTATAAAGCAATATTCTATTCTAGAACACTGGCCAAACTGGTAATCACGTTATATTTTTTCTATTATAATTAATTAAAATGAATTCTCTCTAGATACATTTATTAAGTAAAAGTAATGCGAATAAAGTCATCTCGAAACAGCACTAGAAACTTGAACTTTCCCTTCGAGACGAGGTGACACATTGATGTTCTCTTCACGTAACTACATAATCAACATGCGAACGTCCGAGTTTTCTCCGCGTTGGTTTCGCAGAACGGATGTTAGTAATAAATGCTAAAGCCAAACATAATATAAACAACATTTACGCTAGCGAAATCTTGGCAGAAAATGGAAACTTTTAGGCATCTAAAGAAGTGGTTATCAATTTTGTGTCAGAGATGCAAGTATAGACCATTGATCATCAAATATTGACAATAAAAATCGACAAAGCTATTTCTTTCATTCAAATTTTAATATCTATATAAATTTTATATTAAAATTTAATGTCTAAGTACATATAGCGGACAGGCCAAGCAAAGATATTATATCGTGAAAAACAGTTTTTATTCCAGTTATAAAAGAAAAGTTAGCTCATGGAGAGCTCTGTGCTCGAAAATGTATCGACTTTATTAGGGAAGTAGAAGTTCAGGCCGAAGTATTCACCTTAACATTTGAGCAGTTTTTAAAATCGAAGAGACGTATACAGCCATAAATGTTGTTAGTACTGTAGCTGTAGAACAAGCACTTTATATATTTTTAAAGATTTTTTTTGTCTTCTAAAAACATTATGACGTGTGTTTACTGGCCCATAAAAACAAAAATTTTATTTAAAAATATTGGCAATCTCTTTCCTAAAGTATTGGTATACGAAAATAGTTACATTATTATAATAATGCACTTTGCGGTTTCAACGTAGAAAGTGGCTAAGATAATCGACTGTGCGATTATAATGTGTTGTGATAGAAAATTGTAATGATCATTTTCCTCTCCAAGCGGATGCATTTTGATAGTGCCGTCAATAAGTGAAACTAAAAAAATCTACCAATTCCAATTATTTTTCAATAATGTACTGGGTAAAATGAAACTATAGACAAGTCATAAATAGAAGTTTAAGCCACGCTAGACTAACTTAAATATAATTAAATATTTATTTTCAAGAGAAACATTCATTTAATAAAAATTTTCATTGTAATAACAATTACAATACTTTTATTTATTTTAAAGAAATAAGAACACAAATCACCTTCCTCAACGACTACGGCGTTATACATTGATTGTAACTCACACTAGGGGTTGATTCCATGTTCAATTCCCTATATGTTACATAGCAGTGAGAGATAACCACTAGCGCTCGCTTCGCCAGGCCAACCTATCCACAAGCTCGGCCGTGTTACTTATAGTAAATCTAATATCTTTAAGTATTATTACGGCATTAGTAATCATGGTGATTAGGTCCTGGTTGAATTGTTAATGCTACTAATCCACTTCAACTTGACCAATAGGTCAATAAAAAGTATCGATCTCCAATTTTATCAGGTCATTAGGCAAATGGATCCAATTTCTATTAGTAAAAGCTCTAAAAGCCTACATAAAACACTGAAAGAACTAAGTTCTTGAATGACTTTAATCAATTATTAACTAATGCCGCCATATTCCATGCTAATAAGGTGAATGCAATAATCTTGTTATAATCAACTTTTTAATTCAATTTTAACTTATTTAATTTGACTTTTTTATTTTCTTTATCTACCACTGTCTGAATTATTTGTCCAGAGTCTACTGGCCACCCACAAAAATAAGTCAACACTTCTCTTTCACTACAATCTAACCAGAAAAGGACAGAAAACGGAAGCAGATATCTGATGTTCTCAAACAAAATTTTTAAAGAGTTGTAGACGATCTAAATAATTGTCGTTTATAATGACCTAACGTGTTAATTAAATTGGCAAAAGTAACTGAATTTGCAATGAACTTGTGCAACATTTCAATTTTACCCCTAGTGTTAATTTCATTCTAATTGTTCCGTCTCGCGCCTGCAATATCCTTACTTTTTTTCTAAATTACAATATATTTTTTGCTTGAGTCATTTGACTCAATCACATTTAAGTTACAGTGGATTTTTGGTGGTACACACTATTCGATTCAAAACTTCACTGCCGTGTCATGATACCTCATAATTTAATGGTTGAAATCTACTTACCACTCCCATAGATGAATAAGGCAGTCGAACATAACGCAGCCATGCTCAGTGCTCATACAAGATGCTGGAGCCGTCGTCATCTTAGTTGAAACCACTCGTAGCTTCGTCTTGAAATTCCCCAAAATTAAATGATGTGCTCAGGATACATATTAAATGCCCTTCACTTTTAAGCCCCTCTCCATAACACTTAAGGAAATAATCTCTTAGCTTTTTAAAGTTCACTCGCGATTCGTTTTCCTGTCCGTAAAGAGTGTTAGATATATAATTTCACTTCCATAACAAATCGCGTTCCCAAGGTTCTACGGTGTAATATCGTTATGCCGTTGAAGTAATTTTGCGAAGGTAATGTCTGGAAAGAGAAAATTGCCAATTAGAGACGTGGTAGAGTAAATGCTGACAATGTAACACGGATGAAATTAGATGAAAGTGAAATTATGACGCGAGTGTAAAATAACCGGCTATAGGTAATTTAAGTAAACAATTCATTCGGATACCTAAATTAGGTTTAATGTTACCACTTCCGAGTTCCGAGATACAAAAACTATCTGTTTTTTATTTACTTCTATATTTGATTGATATGTAAGTACTATTATATTACGTAATGTGAAACTATGTTACGCACCTGTGCAATATATACCCAATAACTTAAATAATTTAAGAAAACTATGTGAAAGATTTTTGCAAGTTATTTTAAATATAAATTTTGGTTAAATTATATAAATATTACTTATACAATATATTTGGTTTAAAAATATAATTGGCATTATCTATTAGTCATCCAATAGACAACTAAAGGAGGCAGAACAAAATATAAAGATTGTTCTGTTGAGTTATAAAATCAGTTCTTAAATAAAATAATTATTCTTTAATTTAAATGGACCTTTTCCACTATAAAAATTTATATAAAAATTACTTAACTCATCACAAGTTAAGTCAAATAAGTCTTATCAAGTTTACTATAATAGTTTTCCTAGTAAAATTATGGGATAGTTGTGTTATCTTTCAATTTCTGGAATATAACAAAGACCGCAAAAGCATGCAGGCAATGAATATTGTGGTTATCTCAGGACAACGGTAGATGTTACAATTCCATTTCCCTCAGCTTAGTCAAAACCGCTGAGCTGTATAAGCCAACTGTTTCTAGGAAACATAGAAAAGCTGCTCTTATTGTAACTCATTTAGTTCTTCCCACGTTACGGGTTGAAAAAGCACAGTTAGGCAAAGATACGAAACAATCCTTGAAAAAACACAAAATATGATGTAGTTTAACATCTGTATAGTTTGTTATTTATTTATACTACTGTTGTTAAGCAGTGTTGTTTAAATAACCGTTTTGTTTTTCGTGCCCGACACTTTTCAGTGACCAATTCTAACAAACTAACAGGAGTTGAAGAATTACCTGATGTTTTTCAATATGTGGACCTATTGAAATTATGCCTAACACCGCTACTTAGTTTTAGTAAGCCTTAGTTTTAATATCATTCAATTATAACTTTTGACATTAAAGTTTAGAGAGAGAGTGCATTGTTCAGTTCTTAAATTTTATATCCATATATTCTATTTAATTATATAAATAAAACAGAAACGGAGCTAGAATTTAAGCCTACGCAACACCTATAGTGACTTTTGATCCAGAAGGCAATTTATGTCATCTTTCTGAATTCTTTTGCCTAGATAAGAAGTCAGAAAATGATAAAAGTATCATAACTTACACTGTCGATGGTCCGGGACAAATCACAAAAAATAAAAAGAATCACTCCTAGGTGCCAAATACATTTTATTAATTATATCCCCGAATCTATAGTTGATCGTCCGCTCGATAAATCGAATTGTTTATTGTAGATTAAATTATCTTTATGAAAGTGATTGAGTGCCTGAGCATTAACTTTTCAAAAATTTTACTTAAACTTGGCAAGGTAAGGAAATATACAAGAAACCACAAAAGTGTTAATTATGATTACTAAATATGGTGTAATTGTATTTATTATGGATGAAATGGTTAAAATTAGTGCATAAGATTTGACAATGTCACTGCAACCTGTAACACAATTTTAGACTACAGCAACCCGTAGAGATTTACCAAATGTAATGACATGCTAAAACTTAAATAATACATTTATCTTATCTTATTTAATAATAATAGAAATAGCGGCTGACATCAGACGTTATGCTCCATTTCACCTCGAATGCCGGTACCGGTTACTTACTTGTTTGCGGATTGAAAATTCAATAATAAAAAGGAAATTGCGGCTTGAAGTTTATAAAAACTTTTTTTAATACTTAATATTCTTTTGATAATTCAAGTCAATATAACTCGAGATAAAATAGATTCTTAAAAAAAGTTCGTTCTAAAATTATATTAGGCTATAGGAATAAATAGATTTTGATTCTAAAAAATAATTTAGAACAATAATTACTATACCACCGATTCTATGTGACCTTTGATGTCACCCGTACCGCTGCCCTCATGCCCCGAGCACCTGGAGACTCTAAGAGACAGCGGGACACCTCCCCTGGAGGTGATGCCCGTCGATTAGAAATCCTCCAGAAGCGAATCGCCCCTTTAAAGCTTGAGGACTCTCGAAGATTCTCGCATCCTTAAAACCCCGGTAACGCTATAAAGGCCATCTGCGGCCAACAGCATTATTCAGTACAAAAAAACGTAACTTAGGTGTAATACTACAAGATCCCTAACCAAACACGCTATTGATTTCTCATAGAGAGAATCAACTTTGTCTAATAAATTAACAAATAATTCGCTAATTTGCAGATTATAGGTTTCTGTTTACATATGTCATAACTTGCCTTATGGCTTCAGACATTAAATTTTTAATGCTCTCGTAAACTCATAATGAACAATAAGTGTTTATGACAACCTACGAGTAGTACAAATGTTATGTCATACTTGACTGCCTTTACATGTAGTGTTAAACTTTTCTATATTCTTTCGTTTTCTATCTGCTGCCGTATGTATTTTTCTATCACTGCGCTTTGTTTCAATGCAAAGGAAAAAGCAACCATTGTTACCTACAGGTTCAATTACTACAGGGCATGGAAGGCATTATAGTGTTTTGTCCCCATAGTTCAGTTGTATAGGTGTAGTCTAACATTCTATGACATAAAAAATACTTTTGAGAGTCATGAGCAACAAATCCTTCAATTTATATTCATATTATTTTTATAATTAGTTCCAATGCCTCTCTCAAACACACCAACATTTCTAGTAATGATAGTTTAATAATAAATAGTCTTTTTAGAATAGCTATATACATCAGGTCTCGTATTGCCTTCTCATTTACAGTTGAAATAGCCTACTTATGTTTCTCATCAATATCCAATCGATAAAAAAGCACAACAAATTATGATCATCCAATGTTTCTTAAGCAACAGTTACTCTGTGACAAGATGAAGGCCTGTGCCGCGACCTCAAGGGAAAGTGTCCCTACCGAACAGTTAGCGGTACTTTAATGCCTGCGTTGTACTACCTCCAATCATTATTAATAACAAAAGTCATTCATCTCAATTTATATGGAGAGGTACTGATCAAGTCGCCAGAATACATATTGGGAATTCGATTGAAATATTAATTTGAGGTTCATATAAATAGTAAAATTAATATTTTTGAAAATATAGTTAAAAAAAAGAGTACAACAGTCAAACGTATTTCTAAACGCATTCTTAATTGAACTGATAAAATTTGTAATTTCATTTTGCTTATTATTTATTATTATAATACTTTATTTTCTTCCAATGATTTAATGTATTTTCAAAGGTATAATACTACCTCTTTATACTTGAGGAATGGAGACTAATAAGGTATTAAAGCTTTTCTACTTATGTATTTCGTGAACATCTAAAACATATATACTTCCGCTGTTCTGAATTCCCAATGATTTATAGTCACCACAAACTTCTCCGGTACTCGTCACACAACGCGACTATCAACTGGTTGACGAACAGCTTTCCACTACAAAAGGGCAGCCCTTCACACGATTAACGTCTATAACTATAGGCGCAAAGTCGAAAATCTAAAGCATAAAACTTGTCGGTTAATTTACTCCGCGCACTTTCAACACCTCTTGTTTATGATATAACCTTTCTCAATCTGGGCATATTGCAAAGAGTGAAAGCTTTTTATTGATTTCTTTGATATAGGCGTTTATTTGACTCGTAGTTTATAATGATATAATATCTAATCAGCGCACAGTATTAGAAATTCGACAGTAATTAAGATGATACCTACGAAGAAAACAATCTCACTTATTTCTGCAATGTGGACGGGTATCTTAAGGGGCGAACGGTACGGTACGAAAATCAGATATATTTTTTCTTAGACGCGATAAGAACCTGAAATAAGATTTAAAATTTTTAGCTCGATACGTCATTTTATTTTCGAAAAACCTTTTGAAAATATGACAGTTAACAATTATTTTAAACGACATTACCTAAAAAAATACCTGAAATCGCTTCGATACTTAAGTAGATATCATTAATATTCACAATAGTAAAGAATCGTTCTGAAATAAAACAATTTGTGTCTTGTTATACTTAGTTAAATATATATTGGATATATTCTTAAGTATAGTTTACTGCCCTCAGTCACCTTCGGTCTCCTAGCAAATTTTAACGGCACGCAATATGATTAAACAGGCTATACAAAGCTTTCTTTGCTTGAATTTAAAATAGTAAACAATAATACTACTGTTTTCACCAAATCCTTAATTAAAGATTGTCAATCTATACCCGACTAAAGTCACGAAAGTTCATATGAAAGTTCATAATTAATAGGCAGGTACACGGTACGAACTGCACAATTACTCTGTCAAATATGAAATGCCATAACATGGGCTTAACAGCCGAACTCAAGGGTGTTGTTAAAACCCGTGGATAGTAATTTTAATCGAGATACAAACTTTTGAGTACTTTCCGTATCGAGCGAGCGAGTAAAAGATCGATATTAACATAGTAGGTGAGTAGGTTACTTGATTTTACATGAGTATTTATTTTGTTAAAGAATAATATCTTGTTTACAAAATCTCTTCGCAGATAATGTATTATTTTACAACAAATTTAATTACGAAAAAAGGTTATAGTGTGACAACCGTAAAAGACAGGCATATGCTGATGCTTCTTCTTTTATCTCGAGCTTTTTAAGCTTTTAAAGGAGAACAATCCGGTACACATAATTGACGAAAGCTCTGAAAAGAGTCTCTGAAATATACAAAATGTTGCAAACTTGGGAAGTTTTTGCAAAATTTTGCATTGATCATTGAATACGGACTTATTGGTTGTACCGTGATGTGATATAGTCTTACTCGACCAATGGACTATTCAACACAAAAATAATCTTTCAATTTGAATCATTTATTCCTGTGATGAGCGCGCTCATCTCGCGCCTAAGAAATAAACTCTTCAGCTTTATATTATTAGTATAGATACCACAAACGATACACGCCACCTGGAGTTTGTCTATATACGATGACATGTTATGAATTCATTATGAGCTTACTGGACTATCTAGTTAGACTAGCCGCCGCCATCTCGCTAGCTCATAAGGAGCTTATTCACAACTCTCTTGAAGGTCCGCATGTCAGAGAATGTTCCACGAAAAATAGTAAATTTCTTATTACGAGTTAGAGAAAATAAATTCATTACTATATTTACAGTAAATAAATTAAATATATACATGAATAAACATCTTAAAGCCCTTTTATTACTATTAATGTTTAGTAGACTAATCACGAACTTCCAAAACCGTCAATAATACTCATTTATTAGTGTACTCTATACTTATTTCTGTAGCCTTAGTGTGAGTTTCAACCGAATTGAAGCGTTTTGATCGTATTTTGCATCAGCTATCAAATTGCATGGAAGCGTCAGCAGCGTCTCTGTTTTTTATTCAAACTCTAGTTTATTGTAGGACTTTACCTCAAGCTAAGTCAGTCCCATGGTAGCCTAACCTTTTTTAACAAAACTAGTCTTATCTTCTGAACAAATTTAATTAAACTATCTGAGTCAGTGACAATTATTGATGTGCTATCATGTTACAAATAAATTTAGCTTCTTGGGATGTTGGATAAGCTAAAAAAACTTTTGAAATCGACCCAGGATAAACTTGTTGATCTTGAGATAATTCATCAATAATTGTCGCTAACAGGGTAAAGAAAGAAACGATTTTTATATAAGCGACTTTTATATAAGCGAAACGTCTCGATACGATTAAAACTCACACTAGAGGCACTATACATCATTGCACCTCAATAAAATGAAATTAATATAGTAAAAAGTGATATAAATACTCTGTTAACCACAAATGAAAACCTTTCCTTTTTTCAAAGGCCTTAAAGGATTTCTGAATAGTTTTGTATTTTCATTTATATTACTTATTACGATGTGGTAATCAGATGAGTATAAAACTGTGTATACATTAGATAAGATTTATTCGCCTATAAAGTATTACGCATTCAAATTAACTATTTATGCCATATTTTCCAATATGTCATCTAAATCAAATGGATAAAATCTCAAAACCCTCTTTAACAAATATTCTAGTGTCTCTTAAATGCCTCTTAACCTTATCTTAGAACTTATCGAACCTTAGAATCCAGATATAATTATATTTTAACTGTCTTGTGATTCCCCTAAGTACATTGCGGGTTAATAAATTTATTAAAATTTTGAGTTACAAAGTAACTTGAATAAATTTTATGAAATTTTATATTTAGAAATGCTAAAACCATTAGCGCAAATAATGCTCATTTTTCAATCTGTTTCCATCTTTCTTCTTAAAGTGCAGGACGATGATAAGATCTCATATTAAAATTTACTGTACCTTTTGGACACATTTTTCTACGATTTTTGTGAGTCCTTAAACCTAAATTCGAAGTATCAAGATAATCCGGTCAAGTACCGGTAACCCCAACCCTAAGCCAGGCGTGCGCTGCGTGGGGATGAGGGTGGGTCAACGAACGACTACCGGATTTGGCATTCTGAGATAATGCTCTAAAACGCTTTACGTGAAGATTTTTATATTCATAGACTTATACTAAAATTCGTATTAAATAAAGGATTACATCGACTTATAAATTTAAAGGTTATTGGTTTACCTAATAACAAATATTAAAATAGAAAAATAAAAACAAACAAATTTTATAAAATTTTATAATAACTTTATTGTTAATCTTGTCCTTATGGTGTCATAGCCATGGGTACATTTGGCTCTTGCTACTGTTTTTAATGCTTCATAGCAATTTACATTTTATAAACAGTATTAAACATTTTTTTACATCTGTACTTACCTAGTGCAAGTCGCAATCGAATTAAATCGATTCGATCGTGTTTGTCGTCGTATTGTATATAAACAACAGTAGCCCCTCTGTTGTGATGTATCGGAAACGATTTTTTATATCGAAACATCATTATCTAAATCGCAGTTTCCTTTATTATTTTATATTTTCCTCTAATATAGTTTGATAATCTCCCTACCAAAATACATATCAAAGAATTTATATGTATGTATCTATCTAAATAATTTTGGTAAATAATTATATGAAAATTAAGGTCAGTGTTGGAAATTTTAGATGTAATAGAAAAATCTTTAAGTAAATAGGGACATACATGTGTTAAATATTATACGTAATATATAAGAATTCAAGGAAATATAACGGAAGTAGTTAAGTGTTATCTAAATATAATGCGTGACTATAATATCGTATCCTATGTTTAAGTTACAATTGATTTTGATATATGTACCAATATTATTATTAGATGTAATACAACATATATAGCATAAAAAGATAACAATAGACGAGAACTAATTTGGCACAAGAACAAACCTTCTTTATAGTCTACAGACTTTCACAGAGCAGCGCAATCCAATAGCTGAACATAATTCAGACTACTCTACTATAAAGTAGCCAAAAGCAAATTGACAAATGAACCGTGCTACCCATTTATAGAATAGAATAGAATATATCTTTATTGTACATCAGCCAATTCAAGAAGAGAAATACACAAAAAACATTTAACTAATTTTGTACAAAGGGCGACCTTATCGCTAAAAGCGAATTATTATTATTATTTATTTAATTATTGTTATGTATTTATGAATCAACAAATTTAATAACATAAAAACGTTAGATTAGGTATAATCTGTATAACATGGTAATGTACGAACATAGAATCGTAGAATTTCAGAAATCAAGTCGCATTACTTAATTGCACAATGAAGAATACTTAGCGAACCATTCTTCCTTAGGAACCTTTAAAAGTGTAAATATTTACACATTGCTAACTTAGAATATATAAAAGAAATGAAATTAGCAATATCATCAAACTTAACATTACTACTTCTTACTAAAAACAGATAGAAATCTAATATAACTGTTTCTGTCTATCTAAATTATCTGTTTCTATCTAATGTATATTATTATTTTAAACTTTATCCCGATATATAGTTATGTTAATAAAACAAATGTTTTACGATAAATTACAATATATTATTTATCCTTGCTTATATATGATTTTAATGTAACTTTCTTACATCCAACTACTAATTTACTAAAAAGCTAATAAAAATTATATAAAACAAAACGAGAAAAGTGAAATTTAATGCGTAGTAGGAAGTTAAAACACAGTACGTGTGAAGGAAATTTAAAGCTGGAACGCATTATCAAAAAGAAAATCTCGGGCTGGCGCCACATGCAGCCGGTGCTTTAAGACTGTGGCCACTAATTATATTACTAATTATCATAATATATTTCCTCATCAACAGTGGCGTTACGGTACATTAACTAGGTCAACATAACTTGCCAATAATTATCACACTTACCTCATAAAGTGATTTACGTCGCACTCGTTTATAGTAGATCAATTTTATACATTTTCACAATTGTCGCGAATTTTAGTGTTGTACTAAGATCTTGACTGGTAATAAGAAGATAAGATATTATTTTGATGGTTTTGATTATTTGTTTTTGCATGTAAGACGTTGGCGTATTGATTGAGCGGCTCGCGGCCGCGCGCTCCAACCACGGAATGAGCACCACCCCATGCCGAAAGGTGCGCGCGTTTTCCATATTTTCCCGCCACCCGGGCGGCGGCAGCGGGGGATGGTTCGAATCTGGTTGTCAGTCACTTGTTCTACACTTTGAGTAACATGCGTTCGTGTATGACTGGCATCTTGAAACATCATTCTTGCAGCTGAACACTGATTTATTAAAAAAAGTATATGTAAAAAATAAACAAGCTATTTAAGTCGAAATTAGATAATACAATACAATACAATAATTTTATTTCAGAAATTTGTCCATAACTCAACTAAGAAAACATTCCAATTAAATTTAATCGAAAATCAATATTTAAAAAAAAAGTTAATTTCAAGCAAAAACAATTTTTTAAATAAGTATAAAATTACAACCAAACAAAAAATAATAATGAATAAATAATAAATTTATGTCCACATAATAAGGTAATACAAAGTATAATATCATTTAGCACCTTGCTGTGATATTAGATACTTTGTACACAACATTAAAATTTACCTATGGGTTATACCAAAGCAAAGTAGTAAAGTTATACCAAAACGATACTCAGATTAGAGAGTATGTAGAGATTACAATATCATGACTTTTTTATGAAAAATAATAATTTTTATTTTACAGTTGAGTTCAGTTACATATATTTAATAAATTCAGTATGGAAATTTTAAAGGGTCAGAATAAAGAAAAATGCCTATTAGATTAAAGCTATGCGAATATTTAGTACTTCAGGCATTAACAGATCTTGGAAAAAATAGTCGGCGAGATTTTGGCGTTTTTGGAAAAAAATCGTAATTGGTAATGCAAACTTTTTTCGATATTACAAGAATAGCTGCCAGGAATGATTTCCATCACAAATAAGTCATATTATTTCAAATATTTTACTCTAAACTAAAACTAAGTAATCTTTACCGAGTTACAGAAGTGGTATTCATATAGATATCCTTATAGATAGACTTATCCCGACGCATGTTAAATGAGGTAAAGAAGTTTTATATCAAAGTAATTATATAAAAACTTGTTTTAAAATTTTCAACCAAATATAATATCGCCACACCGTACTGCTGCCGTTCGTGAAAAATTTCATTGCAAAACGAGATAAGGGGTCGTCCCCACAGCGTGCAACGTTGGGGTTGGTTAGGGCCGCCCGGCCACCCCATACAAATGCGGATGTTTTCATAACAACGATGCACTAACCTCTTGTATCACTTTACTGCAAGCACGTACTTTCCGAGATGACTCTCCATGTAGGAACTTCAATTATGTTCTTTTCAGTTTTAATCTGTTTGCAATTTGTTTTAGAATATGCAATATGCAGTTTCTTAAGGATATTACTGTACTTGTGTTTCTTTCAATAGCAAATTAAATATTATTGCCAGTGCCAGTCTATATGGCTAATCCCCTAATTGCATATACTACTAACATAACACACATGACATTCGATTTGATTCCTGTTGTCGTATATTTCATCTTATATTATATCATTATAAATAGGAGTCCGGCCACTTTCTCTCAACTTCTTCCTTTAATCTCATCAGTTGTTGGCATTAGAGATCCGAATTTCGGTAAAAGCTCATAATGAATAATCCTTTCCAATCCCACCACAAACACAGCATCACCTTATTGCAAGATTTTGCCAGTCTGTGAAGCCTGACCGACCTTTGACCACGATCTTTTGGCACATTCTTGCCATACGATGGTTTCATTACGTCTCAATAAAGAATTACAAATGAGTACACGGTTCATTAGGTTTCTTTCAGTAAGCTCGCGTAGCACCCTAATTCGATTCGAGATTATTCTTTTTTGTGTACCCACCTTTTTTCAAATGGGTCAAAACTTTTGTAGTCAATTCCCAGTTGTTCAGCTATGTCTTAAGTGCTGATTTACTGATCTTGCTCCACTTTATCCGTAACAGTGCGACTAGATCAAGCCGCAGCTTTGACATCAAAATTTTCGGATTGAAAACGCTTAAATCAACTTAGTGCTACTCTTACTGAAACTACATTAGGTCTAATAATTTAACGTCACAAATTTTTCCTTATTTGAAATAAAAAGAAGGCCTCAAATTATTCTCTTCCTTATAATAATGAGAACTTATCGTTTAATTTAATTCTCAATTACGTATAATTTTATCATAATCTGTAGCTTTGCATTACATTCAGAAATTCTCGTAACTTATTAACAAAATGCCAGGGCCTACCATAAGTCAACAAAAACTCTATAATTTAAAGGGATACATTATACTGGTATACCTGAACCAGACGGAAACAAAAATAAATAATTTCTTCAGACAACGCTGTATGGACTTCATAAACATTTTCCTTTGCTTTCCCTGTATTACGGAAAGTTTAAGAAAAAGGAGAGCTTTTAGCTCGTAATGGTGGTGTCTGCTGGGTGCTGTATATTTTATACCGTATATTGTGTCATAAAGAAATTTTTGTTATGAAATAGGTGTAGTTTCATAACGAAAAGGAGCATTGTATTGTGCAATATATGGAATACATCATTCAGCTTTCATTAGTGACTTAATTGATTATTCAGTGTTTCATTTCCATTCATTTATTTATAGGGTGAGTTCATTTATTTTTCATCATCGGATCATTCTAATCATTAACATAAAATATCATTTTTTATCATAATTGCTTACATTGCTTTCCATTTTCAAAATTTTCTCGTAAGTCATTAACAAAATGGCGGGCCTACTATTCGTCGCCAAAAACTCCTTTGGGCCAAGGGAAACATTACATTGGTATACCAGAAATAAAGAAATAATTATGTAAGATACAACTGTATGGGCTTTAGTTTCCTTTGCTTTCTCTACAATAGGGCAATTGAACAACAAAAACAAAAACAAAAAAAAGTATATGAGATGACATTTAATTTAAATTTGAAATATTGAAAACGTAACGGGCCTCAAACTATGTTTGCCTGGCTATAAAAGTGATTTACACAGTTTTGTTGCTGCTTTTTAATAACATGACTACTACAATGAAAAATGAAGTATTAGAACTTGAAACAAAAATATTAAATCACGAAGCGTATGGAGCATCGTTAGTATACCTTCTTTTAACAAGTTTTTATTTAACTTGAACTGTTAGTTGTCCGTCAAAATTTGCAAGCCATTTTTCGACCATTTGTTTGTATTCCATTGAGCTAAAATGTTTACAATCTACTGAGTGATTTTGCAACGTACCAAAATACAATATTTTATTATATCGAACCAAAATTTCTTCCAGGTATAAATGGTCACCACGAGACTTTGAACTTGGTTCAGCTCTAGGGCAAGGCAAATTTGGCCATGTCCACGTTGCCAGGGAAAAGAAAACTGGATTCCTAGTTGCAATCAAAACATTATTCAAATCACAAATTGTAAAATCAAAATGCGAACGACAAGTGCTGCGAGAAATAGAAATTCAGTCTCATTTAAAGTGAGTTTTAATTTGTTTTCTTAATTTTCTACATACCACATTATGTAAAGCACCATAAATTGATTATTTTGTAGACACCCAAACATACTGCGTCTGCTAACTTGGTTCCATGACGAAAGGCGTATATATCTAGTAGTTGAGTTTGCTGCGGGTGGAGAATTGTATAAACACCTTACAAATTCACCCAAGGGTAGATTTCCTGAACCTAAGGCAGCCAGATACATTTATCAGGTAATAATTAATAAAATTATATTTCAATGTCTGATTTCAATTTCATTCCCTATTATTTTGTAATGTCTGATGTTCATAGTGGTTTTTATTGTATATCAGTCTGATCAATGCTAGTCTTGTTCTTCAAAATTAGTTTAATAAATTTTTTATGATTAATTTTATTCATTACTAGTGGAAAGTGGAAGTTTGTCAGTGAAACAAAGTTCACAGGATCATAACTTTGTTTCACTGACAAACTTCCACTAACTCACCTATTAAAAATAAGAAGTAGCCATGGAAGAAATGACGACTTTAATGTATAGCGTGTCAGTTAGATGATTTTCCATACTAATTAACAAAGTTCCAGTTGTATGTTTTTAAGTTTTTCCCAGTTATTTTTATTTTTAGACCATCTTTCAATTAAACAAAATAAAAATTATTTTTGTGGTTTTGTGAGACTAATGAACATCAATTCGTAATTATATATAAAAAGATTACATTGAATCAAATACTAATAAGTTTGTCATATATCTTAGATGAATTATTAAGTTGAAGCATTTTACTTTTACCTTTAAATCAAATGTAAAAGTAGGTATAGCTGTTTGGTCATAATTACTTATGTTTTAATGACAGGTTGCAGATGCAGTTGAATATTGTCACCAGCACCATGTTATACATCGTGATATAAAACCTGAGAATATTCTGGTAGATTTCAATGGTGACCTGAAGCTTGCCGACTTTGGTTGGTCAGTTCATGCACCATCAGAAAGGTAATTTGTATCTATTTTCACAAATTCATATACCACAAATTTTAAATTCTATATTCAGCTCAAATCTAGACTATAGATTTATTTATATCAATATTTTCTCATCGGGCTTATTAGTTCTTTATTATTTCTCTACTTTAGTAATCACCATGAACATTAATTTATGTTCAATGAATTAGTATCAGGAAGCACTGTAAAGAGAGGAAATTATTCACAATAATTACAATGAAATAGTTTAGTATACTTTTAAAACTTTTTTTTAATGTTTACTAATTGTTGCAGACGTAAAACAATGTGTGGAACCTTAGACTACTTACCACCCGAGATGGTTAAGCGAGAAGTTTATGATGTCACAGTGGACCATTGGTGTATTGGAGTGTTACTGTATGAGTTCCTTGTAGGTAAACCACCATTTGAGAGTGAGGGACAAGACAAGACATACCAAAGAATAATCACCTTGGACATGACATACCCAGAGCATGTACCAGAAGGAGCTAAAGACCTCATTTCAAATGTATGTAAAAGCATCCATGAAACTTTTTATCTGTGAAGTACCTCTACATAACAGAAAAAAGATTTTCTAGTATGTGAGAACTGCCTACTAAAATTACACTTTTTGACCAATGAAGGCAGTAACAAATTAGGATGGTGCATAATAAATTATTTCAATCTATTTATTTTCGTATATGGTAGATTCTTATTCTATATCATTAGAAAATAGATTAATTAATATTTTCCAATATAAATTACTTTCTCATTTTTATTTACAGCTTCTCAGACCTTCAAGCAAAGAAAGATTATCTTTAGAAGGTGTGAAGAGACATTATTGGGTGCAGCAAATGGTTCAGGATAAACTTTAATAATTATTTAGACAAAAAAAAATTTATGTATTACAAACTAATTGAGCAGTAAACAATTTTTATTTTAACTCTTATATTATCTTCTATAACATCAAAGTTGATAGCCAAAGTTCTTGACCCATTTCAATCCCTCTTTGGTATTGCCTGTTGGTTTGTACTCTAGTCCAATCCAGCCATTATAACCATTGTTTTCCAATTGTTTGAGTACATACTCATAATTTACTTCACCTGGAGTATCAGGCTCATTACGATCAGGAACTTGAGCTATCTGTAATACATGTTTTCTTTGGATTTATTATTCTTAGTTCTATTAAAATCTTTCTAATTTGTGTAACATTAAATAATAAACATTTCCATTAAATACTTACTTGAACATGACCCACGTAAGCCATAAGATCTTTAATATTATGAGAAATATCACCACAAATTTGCTGCAAATGAAATATATCCAACATTAGCTTGAGATTTGGGCTGTTTATTCTTTTAATTATTTCAATAGCTGTAAAAAAAATTTATAGAGAATAAATGTCTCAAAAACTTATTTAATAATTTGATTGCCAATTGATGTTACCTTTTCCAAAGTCACTTAAGAAGTATTTAGGGACTGAATGTTGATTGATGGGTTCAATCAGGCCCAAAATATTAACAGCTTTTAGCTGATCAGCAGCATATTTCAAATTACTTTCATAAGCTTCCCAATTCTTGGTTGTAACTGATTCTAATTTTCCAGCCATTATATGAATTTTCCTCGCATCAACTGCTTTTGCATAATCAATTGTGATCTTCAGGTTTTCTCTAAATTCAGCTTCTTTACCTGGGACAGCTGTAACTCCTAATTCTCCTTTGCTTACATCACCTATATTAAGAATATTCTTAAGTAAGGAGCAACTAAGAAAATTGTGTTTAAATACTAGCATCAGCAGCCTATAGCACACAGCTGGGCACAGACCTTTCAAAACAAAAACATAATTGTAATGATTGATTCAGAGTACAATAAACAATCTCAGAAAATGACCCATCCAAGACCAAGTTTTGCGATAATTGCAATATTTTTATAATCTACAGCAGCGCTGAAACTAATATTTGTTCCTATTTGATCTGATTATTTATATATATTAGGTATTATAAAGAATGGTATATTTGATGCAAGTTTTTCTAACCTCAAAATTGCATTTATATTTACCTGTACAAAGGTTTATCAGAACTTGTTCTAGACCTGCATTTTCTTTAGCTTGCTTCACCTGCTCTTCAGTATGTCCGAAGGGGAAACCCGTCTCTACGGCTTTAAACCCGGCTGCTTTCGCTAAAGCATATCTCTCTATTATGGAAGAAGCTTCACTAAACATAAAGGACAAATTTGCGCAGAACTTCATCTTGGCGTGTTGTCCTGTATGTAACTGAGGCTGACAGTTTATATTTATTCCATATCGTTATCAATTGAGTGATGCGGTATTATTATCAAATATACGTGACTGACACGCGGGAAACCACAAAAAAATATCATAATGACATCACTGTTACTCACTCAGTTACCCGCTCTTTTTAAACATGAATTCCTTTTAATGGTAATCAAAGACTACGATGTTTTAGATCGCAATTATAAAAGAAAAGTATATTTCTACTAATTAAATAAAACTTGAAGTATCAGCTACCAACTAATCGTAGATCTGGCATCAGCACATTAATGAAATATGTATGGCAACAGAACGTTGCTTATGTGCTACAGATAACAAAATATGGTTGTTTTTACTGATTGATGATTTACTTTTAGGAATGTAATACCATGATAATTAATAAACTTATGAACATACAATTATATAAAATTTCCCATTACTCATATTTGTTCTTAATTTCATATTGTAAGTAGGTTTTCCTTTTCCAAATTTTGTTCAATAGTAGAACCATTTTGAGATGTACAATAATTAGGTTGATTCAATATGATGAATTAGACTCGTAGTAGTCGATTATAATATGTTTTTTAACTGAGTATTAATTTAAATTTGCATTTAATAAGACTCATCAATTCTGTTTAAAGAGTAACAAGTAACAGTAACAGGCAACCTTTTGGCAGAAAATTTTGAACAGTGTACGATTTGGTATAGTGCTGTTAGTATTAGGTATACTAACAGCACTATACCAAATCGTACCTATTGTTTTAAATGAATAAATATTCCGAACCCAACTTAATCTTGGTCTTACAGCTCAATCCTATTAAAATCCTATTGCTCAATCTTATTATATCCTACATTATATTATTATATTATATTATTATTAAAGTTCCAGGGCAAAAATTCTAGGTACCTACTTATATGAGATTTCAAATAAAAATAATTAATTGTACAAAATTATATAATATTTTTTGCATCTAGTAGATAGGGCACAATAAAATATCTACCTAATTATTACAATGTGATTTCGGTATTGAAAACAAAGTACTAACGAACTGTAAAAAAATATATGATCTGATCAAAATGAATACGCAGCTGCTTTTATTATATTGACTCAAAACATGTTACATTTCTATTATCTACACACCACTTTTTAAAATATAAATTGGCTGATTTTATTGTATCAATAATGAGAAGCATATGTAATATAATGAATAAAAAAATATTATAAAATAATGGGAGTAATGTGCATAGTATTATTAAGCACAATTTATAATAATTGTTAAACTATTTTTTATATAATCTTATAAGAACATTAGGTACAGTCACATCTAAACGATGTATACTTACTCCTCAAAGCTTCGGTCAAATAATGTATTTATAGACTATTAAAGTAATAATAAGGCGTTTACGTCGATTTTAGGTCTTAAATATTTCCGATAGATTCCGGTGTGCACGTGCTAAATTAAATTTAAGTTCAGTACTACTCTTTTATTACAATCCAACGAGAAGACAAAAAGACCGAATTCCGGTGATGTCATTCACATTTTGTTAGTGCTTACTTGTTTTCAGAAACAATAGAAATTGAAGCACCAACTACAAAAAATAGTTCTAGATAGTTTAAATCCTTAAATTGAATTATTTTTGCCTTTTTAGTACTTTTATCGGTTTTTAGTTTTATTAAAAACTTTTTTCCCAATTTTGAGTGGTCAGTTTCTAAGCTCAAAGTTAGACGGGTGACCATCAGTATTATTATTTGCCTGTCTATTTGAAAAGACAAATTACAGTTCATATACCAACGGAATTGAGAAACTCCTCCTTTTATAAGTTGGTTGAAAGTAACTAATCCTTGTATTATAATACTCAATGGTGGTTAATGTAAGTAAGCATAGACTTGGCTACAGAGGCACTGCTGTAGTTTTTGAAGACGATCGAGATGGTTCATTTGAAGTGTGCAGAATTGTTGGAACACGGAACCGAAATAAAAACTCGAATGCTTCGGTCTTGCTTTACGCACCGCAATTAAAAGTGACATACACAACGTTTCCGTTATTCGATTATTTTCAACAGTCCTGAATAATGCAAATGAAATCAAATCAGTTAAGTAATTATATGTTATTTCACGTCCATTTTATAAATTCACACCAGCTATGAACATACATTAAATATTATGTACAGCGAGCGTCTCAAAGACACTGTCGCTCTGACTATGTATAATATTATTAGAATCATAGTTTTGTATTCATAATAGAAGTTTAACTGATCTACACAGACTCGGCAGGAAAGGAGTTGATACTTACATGGTCCGTAGACTAAAGATCATGAAACAGGAAATAAAAAACCATAAGTATATTTATTTCATAAAATCTTAAAGTAATATTGTTATACATACAAATCATGTGGCCCGTATTTTGTATAACTTGCTCGATTTGAAAAGCATAGTAATAATAAAGAATTATAATTAGTTCAAGTACTCTTTTCAAATTTTGTATTTGCTGTTCGAAAAAATGGTTCAGAAATTATTACATTATGCGGGCGCTATTAGCATTTTCGTAAAATTTGTGCATACTAGGTACATAACATAGGTGCACTTGCAATACAATTATAAATGCTGAAAAATGCTAGTGCTTGCAGTACGCAGTCTTATGAACAAGAGGTATTTACGGTTTATAATATTTTTATATATACGGTTTTTGATATTAACACAGCCATATTTTATAATATTGTAAAGTTACAAACTAATTTAGCGACTCTATTTAATGTTAAGATAAAAAAAACACTTCCCTAATCTTATAACTTGTGGACAGCTCTTATAACTAGCAAGGAGTTTATAATTTGAGCAGACTGTGCCAATACTCTGTAACTATTACTTCACACTTGAGCTCTATCATGGCAACGGAGTTTAAATGTCCGGCTCGAAGGGCCAACATCTATACTTACTCTTTCGCACACAATTACATACTAACATAAAACCTAACTAAGGCGTGTTTGTGACCTATGCATTTCGTTTCTTTGGTAAATATGAGAAACAGTAATATTTCCTTAAAATTGGCCATCAATTATAAAGTTATCAGACATAGACAAAAATAAGCTATGAAACTACATAAACAACGCACCGTATTTGAAATAAATGTAAATAAGTAACTTGTTGATATTAAAATAAAAGAAATGACTTCATAAAGATATAAAACTAGTATTAATTACAATCTCTTACATCCCTGTTATATTCAAACACGCCATAACGATCAAACATTATACATCTATTTGGATACTTATCATCTACGAAATAAGCACAAGTTACACTAAGTGAATGATACTTTTTACCATTCGACTAGACGCAGCGATACTGGTGATTTAGGAGATAGGAGGAAGTCGAACTGTACATCCAGCTCGCCATCAAACTCCACTCTCCACCGCTGCATTATCTAAGGATGCAAAAAATCCTTATTACTCACAAGTTACTTGATTTCATTAAATCAAATATTTATATTCTAAATAAAAAATGTATTAGGTATATATTTTTTATAAAGAATATTTAAATTTCAAAATCGTAAATTACATAATTGACATTTAGGTGATATACTACTTGCATGAACTAAAGTTTTAAATCTAATTGTGAAGGCTCACTCTTAATTTTAATTTTAATGTTCAATATATCCCTCTACATTAGCATATTTTCCTTTTCTTGGACAAACAAGTCATTTCTCTGTTACTAACCAAAGGAGAGACAAGACACGAAATTAATTATATTTATGAAACTCACAATTTTACTATCAATATCATCATATCAGTCGAGAGATTGCTGGACATATGCTTCTCCCAAAACGCTATGTAATTTTATAATATCACAACATTATTAGATATTTGTCGTACCCACAGGCGGCGTCTCGTAAACAATAGGATGAATATATGTAAGCTATAGTTATAACCAATGTTCGTGTGAAATCGATAATTACCTTAGCTAGCAATAAATTGAGCTCCAACTCTACGAATCTTTTCCCCGGACACATGCGCCTCCCAGTGCCGAATGGTGCCACCAGGGCGGACGCATGTGGCTCTTTCCCTATAAGCCACCGCTCCGGCAAGTATTCCTGAGCGCGCCAGAAGTTCTCCTCTCGTCTGCAGGCAGCACCAGTATGTGCTAAAATGAACGTCTGAAAAATTGCATCAAAATAAAACCCTTCGCATTCGAAACAAAGAAAGATTATTTCGTAAAACAAATTATATTATCGTTAAAGAGTGATTTCGGCAAAACGTTTTTTTTACAGATGACTAAGGCTGTTTCGATAAAACATTGTAAACTAAAAGTTACAATTCCCAAAAAAAACCGATTCTTAAAATGAAAACAATTTAAATTAGTTTTCAGACATACACTTTAAAAGTTTTCAAAGATGCATGCATGCATGTGTTCACTGGTATACTTAAATAACATTCTTTTTTTACCAAAGCAAAAAATAATTATTTGATAGATAGATAGATAGAAACATTTATTTCCATCTCTACATCACACACAATCCATCCAGACAGTACATAGATAAAAGAAGAATAAGACAAACATTTTATAATAAGGTATTAAAGACCTTTGTGTGCGCTGCAGAAGTGCAAAAGGGTCGCAACTCAGTGACTAATTTTGTACACATCGGGATGTGAACAAAACACTGATATTCTGCTACAACCCGAGGGCTTTTTAAAATTAAATTATAGATAGAAAAAAAACAATTAAATATTAAACGTGTGTACATTAATATAGCTAAGATGTGTGAGATATTAGAATTATTTCGAGAACATTTAATCAATTCGACTTTAAAATCAAGCTTGGTGATTGGTGATAGTCTAAGTAGGTAAATTTTACCCCAGCTGGTAGCTTATAGCCTGCTACATTCATCGGTGCTTCCAAGAGTCTCGCTAGGAACGGCGCAGTAGGTAGAAGCCTAAAAGCCTCGTTAGCGGCCGCCCGTACCGCCGGTGCCGCTGCGATCTCCTCAGCTCGAAGCTCGCCGCCGCAGGGTACTTCCGAGCGGATGCGCTGCTGCCAATCTGGTCTCCGACTTAGTAGATACAGGAGGAATACTAAGCTATTGGCCAGCTGAAAAATAATAAAAAGTAGATAGGTTGACAAAAGATTTGTTAATTTTTTTTTATTTCTGGCTTAGTAGAAAGGGCATATTTTTAAATAACAGTTTTATAGGTACCGTTCGTCAAAATAATAAGCAGAAAATTAAATCATTCTCTGATATTTACTGTTCAATACAGGTACTTACTTACCGTCTCAATGCCCGCTGTGATGAAATCTATCACTGCGGCCTTCTTGTCGCGCATGTCAAGAGCGGGATTGTCCAGGATCCTGTTGAAAATCTCCTGCATGCCATCGTCACGCGCGCACCCCTTCGTACGCGATCTTGCCTCCTCCATTAAGTCTGATACTATCCTGCCAACATTTCGTTTTCTAGTGAAATAAAGAAGAATTGATATACTCCGCCTAAACTGAAAAAGTTGAATTGAAACCTACGTTATTTCTATCTACGCTGACGGTGGATTCAATTTTATTTATTTACTAACTGGTAGCGGTGTATCTAACTTACCAGTAATTATTTATACATATTTGAAAGATAAAAATAGCTATACAAATGTGCAATTTAATTTGTGAAGAAATTATGAAAAAGAATAACTGCAAATACTATAAAAACATGTTATATTTATTACTAGGTTTGAGATTAAAATAATATCAAGAGAGCAAAATAAATGAAATTAATTGGTGATTTGTTGAAAAATGAACCGATGTGCAGTCGTCACCAAAGTCGCTAGTCGATCGGCAAACAAATTACAATTCGCATTATAAATAAGTCGAGCATATCCCCGACCTGACGTAGAGAACGCATTTTAAGTGCTTGGGCAGCGTAGACTGTGCGAGTGCTCGGTATCGGCAGTAGTCGCGGTATGCGCCGCGTTGCCACTAAGCCGTTACAGTCTCAAGATATGCGGTTGGGCACGTCGAGATAGACACGTCCGAGAATGCACGGACAATCTATATTAAGATACAGAACGGAGAGGTAGTGGGCCATAAGTAGAATTTTCTTTCTTGGGGCGAGTGTAGTGAGACCCACCACGCCGTATACAAACATCGAGGGGAAGAAATAACTGTATTAGCCGTAATATCTCTCGTACAGCCATCGTGTGAACTTTCTTTGCAGTCTTTCTAACTTAATTATCTGTATTTAGCCTCACGAGGGTCTCAAATAATCATCCCCATTCTAGTCGGCTGCTTACGTTGGCATTATACAGTACCATAGCTACTGAGGGACTGTTTAGCTCAGATGATATCCTAATTACAAAACCTAATAATTTAAAAATAGTTGACCTAAAACTATCAGCTTTGGGTTGAAACGTATTACCGAAAGTTTATGTAATAGTCGGTCATTATCCACCAAATCGAAGGCTTTTTTGTAGTCACAGTATGCCACGTCTACCGTTACCTGTCTACCGACATTCACCTAAGTAGATACATAATAGAGATGATAAATTCGTAGTAGTACCTTTGTTATCGAAAATCATGCAAATGAGTTTTAGATGTCGACTTATGTGGCTGATAACAATGATTTCAAAGAGTTTTGAAAAAATAGATAGTACTACAATTGGTCTATAGGAAGTTGTGTCCATCACCGGATTACCTTTCGGAGTTGGCGTTACTTTAGTCTAGATAGTTTCCACTTGTCCGGATACCTTGCACTATTTAACGACAGATTATAAAGATAAAGTAGCGGGGTTCTGAGTATTGATATGAGGATTGATATACAGTCCTTAACAAAAAACACTAGAATGCTATCCGGCCCAGTTGAGAATCTAGGTCTAAGTTGTTTTTCGACTTTACATAGTTCTGATCCTTCTTCATTAAGGCTGATACCATTCTAGCGCCAGGAATATTATGAACCTCTCGTGCAGCCTCAATAGGATCTAATCGCGATAGTTTTTTCAGAAAAACTTATTTTCTAAAGTTGTATTACATCACATCTGAAATTTAAAAAATCAAAGTTTATTCTAAACTCACGTGTGAATAGTCTCTTCGCTCTTCACGAAAGTCTTATACAGCGTGGTTGGTGCAAACTTCCATAAGGGCGCTCCGTAGTAGGAGTCTCTCTGAGCCCTGAAGTGGGCCTTCACAGACTTGGCTAGTGTTGCTGCACGACCAGACATGCATCGCTCTAAAAACCCGAGTCTTGCCCCAAGTATCAAAGCGCAAACCGCTGAAATTAAATAAAAAGATACAGTTGACTAAGAGTGGATAATAATAATAATAAATATTCTTTATTACAGATACAAAACGAAACAGACGAATAGTAAATACGAATGGTCGGCTTTATTACCAAAAAAAGTAATTACAAAAACAG
Organism: Acentria ephemerella; assembly: GCA_943193645.1. NCBI lineage: Eukaryota > Metazoa > Arthropoda > Insecta > Lepidoptera > Crambidae > Acentria > Acentria ephemerella. Next base: position 5,048,225 of record OW971893.1, read on the forward strand.
ATTTCAAAGAGGCAAAAATAATTCAAGGTATCGGGCGTCCCATTCTATTGTTTCTGGGTGTAACTTTTGGGCACCTTGTTAGTGTTTTGAAGTCGGTTTTCATTTTTATTAAATATTTCTTAGTTCAGTTAGCTGGGTGACCGTCAGTATTGTCGATTTTCCTGTCCGTTTGTCGTTGAATAAAAATACACGAATAGCAATTGAATCAGGTGTAGTGAAAAATTTATCATTTCGCATCGAGAATCAAAATAAAATACAAATACCAACTACTAATTAGTAATTGAAAAACTCAATGCAAGATTTGAAGGAAATAAGAAAATAAAAATCTACTTAATGAATTTCCTAAAGAAAAGGTAAGTAAGTAGATATAATATAAGCAAAGTTATTTTGAATGTAAAAGTTACTGCGCATTTCCTTAATACACTTATTACACATTGGTTTCTATTTCACTATGTAATAGTTATTGATTAGTACAATTGCGAGCAGGTTTTTTATTCATTATATGTATATTTTATTTATCTATACTTACATAAGTAAAAAAGTATATTTTGTGTCTTTTTATTGTGTATAATATAGGTATTTGTATGTTTGTTTCCATAATTCAAGATATATTTCTAATTGTTATGTACAGCTTTTAGAGAGCTCTGAGTAGCCTCTAGTTGACTAATAAAGAATTTTATTAAATGTTCATAAGTTATTCCTACTGTTTTATTCTAATAGGTTAGCATAGAAATCTTTGACGGTTATCACCGCGCAACCTACCGAAACTCGTATCTACAGACAAGAGTATTAGCAGTTGTTGCTATTAAAATTCTAGAGACAGATAAGGAAACAATTCCTGTTCCGAACAAAATGCATCGTCGATAAGATAATATTTATCCTTCCTTAGGCGACCTTAATCTACAGTCCGAGAAAAATTGCTACAAATAAAAACTATATATTGACTGCGTTTTGCTGAAAAAGTCGGATGTGAGTACAACTTTTTGCTATCCTAGAACGTAAAAAAATAAAGAAAAAAGAGGTCAAAGAAGTCCTAGAAGTCAAATTTGAGACATTCCATATGCCTTAAATCTCTCTGAAGAGGAAGTACTAGGGTCGAGAGAATTGAGTAAAATCTATTGCTGTCGCGTTGTGCTCGAACGACCTAACTATTGAGCGCTATAAAGGGCTGTAGCACGGCCCGACTGCGAAATACTTAAGAAAAGTACACAAGAACAACGTTTCTTAATCCCCTGTGTCTTGTTCTTCAGCTCGACAGATTTTAGAACTATTTTTATTCAAAATTAAAGAAAAGCTTTGGATGAGTTCCTAGGTTTTGATTTTTTGCTGCGTGCCTGAACCTAAATACAGACAAGTCCAAAAAAATCTTTATTTTTATTAGGTTATTGAAGATTAATAACTCTTATAATAAAGAATTTATTTAAAAAAGGAATACAGAGTCATGTCAGTAGTGTCCACATGTATGTGTATACTCTGAAACACTTTATATACAGCACTTTTAAAAATAAAAGTAAGCGCAGAATTGAAAAGCATTTACTCTTATGTTTAGTAGTTTAAACAGTTCCGGTTCCGATAGGTCCAGTTTTTGATTAAACTAGGATGTTTGTTGTCAAGTAATGATAAGATAAATTATTAAATACATTGCAGGCGACATAGTTAATACCACTACTCTTTGAATAGCACACACGCTGATAGTTCGAAGTGAATTATTGATAATGACATTAAAATTAAGTAAACATTCAAATTTGACGGTAGGTTTAGTACTTGGATCGCTATAGTTTTCTGGTAATATTAAAGTAAGACTTAAGTAAAATAATGCATACATGTAATTAAAAATTATGAAATAAGGAAATATTAAGTAAATAATTAATTAAATTAGGAGACAATAAACATAAAAAGAGAAGATAAACATAAGACAATAACTATAACATAAGAGAGGACCATATATGACCCGAAATAATTACACCGATGATTGGCTACCTCGAAATTACGAAATAATCGTCTCGATAGGCTGTGATAGATACTAGTCCTGTATACGTAGTCCTAGACCTACATCAACAATTTACTGCGCAACTACCTACCAACTTATCGCGATCTAGTAAACTAGTTTCAATTTTTATACTATTTCATTCTACCGGTATTTCGTAGGGTACATTATATATAATTAACTATAATTCTATTGGATACTATTATCATATTCCTAAAAACTTACAACATTTGCATGTTTATTTACCACATACCTACTACCCTTGAAACAATATCGTCAGTTTAAATTAGATGTAATGTCAGTAGTATTAAATTCCTATAAATAAATTTTTTTACTAAATATCTATAACTATGTCAGCAATTGATAAAGGTTAATACGTAGGTACATAGTTTACTGTAGCTCTGACTTTTGACCTGAAAGACAAAACTTCCGGTCGGTTTGATAAGAACCAGCCGAGAGCTTCCATTTCGTAATGCACTTCTAACGTTGCATTTTATGTTCAGTACAACTAAGAACAAAAGTTTATACAATTTATAAGAAAATTAAAGGGTATCTGATATAGACCGAAGATAGATGGCATAATAAAACTTATTACAGTTAATGTGACTAAACTAATAACAAATGGTATACAAATTGTTTTATATTTAAAGCGCCAGTTTAGTTTAGAATATTATATTACAGGCTATATTTTCACATGATTGAAATATGTACCTCAAACAGGTTCATACTTTAACTAAGGTAGGAAACAAGATTATATTTCCCATAAACATTCTTATCGCAGCGTGCTATGAGAGTTCTTACGCTTTGCCAAAATTGTTATGATGGCAGCATACGAGTGTTAACAATTTTTAGCTGGTTTTATTTTGAAACCTTTTTTGAAGTTTCCATTCTACGTTTACTTTTTACTTGTCATTTTAATTTTTGAACGAATACGTAACATGAAACATTCATTCATTTCCTGCGGCGGCGAGTCGCCTTGCAATACACGCTAGATTACGTTGCACCAGCCAATGTAATCTAGGGCTAAAGCTAAAATAAGGACTGAAGCAAAAAACCATCTTCCTAAGTCTGCCTAAATTAATTTTTATAGCATTGTTGTATTCCAAAAGATGCAGGTTAGCTAGCCAATTCCTCTATGGTGGCAGAATTCGGGTGTAGTTCGCTTCCATCTTCAGCCTTATCTGCACTTACCAGCACGTGAGATCAAGGCTAAGAACAATCCCGTTAAGAATATAAAAGCTTTCTCAATAACATTGTTAATACTATTTTCTGCTGGGGAAACTTTTAATTGTAACTTTTCTATACATGGACACAATTAGACACTAGCTTAGTTTCCGTTAAAACGTAAAATGTGTACAAGGAGTTAAAAGCTCTCTCTAGTAGCTTACTTTAAGCCTTTACATATACCACTTATTTATTTAAATATGAGGTATTGTTTAAAAATTAGGTACTTATAATATCAAACGGAATATAATGTGTTGATGATAAATTAGCATTTTTATCTCAGGAAATGTCAAATAAGCATCTACTTATTTGACATTTCCTGAGATAACTAATACTTAATGTAAAAGTGTTAGAATAGAGAGAAATTAAATTATTTTACGATCTATACATAAACGATGCGCTTACACAAACGTTTAAATACTAGAAAAATATAAAAAAATGCCTCTTTTTACTTTGTTGGGACCTATGGGTAATAATAAATAATTATTGCCAAAGCTTATGTGCTTTATTTCTTGTAATACCTTAAGTAAATAATTTTTGTTTCGTAAGTCTTCTTATTTTTATATAATGTAACGAAGATTAAGGTGAATATATATCCTCCTGTACTTTAGTTTAAGTTGTATTAAGTGTAAATAACCCTATTAAATAATAAAAATGTACAAAAGCGTTTCTTTATTTCTATATATTATTATAGGAAGTAGGAGTCCTTCCTTTATTTCCACAATATTATAGTATTATCACTGTTTAAAAGTTTACGGCAGAAATAGGAATAGTTAGCTAGTTTACATTGTTATCGTTATTAATTTTCACGTTGACTGTACTTGCATGTAAATAAGTGCAGCACTCAACAAGTGCTATTTCTATGATATTTGACCCACATTCGCCGTTATCTGAACACGTCATTCGTCTCGTATAAGGCCGTCACCGCACGCTTCCAATGCCTTCCCCACTAATGTTTCTAGGAGATATAACTCAAGAATGTGCATAAGCACTTAAAACAACTGATAGCGATAAGTTTGCGCTTACTTTTTAAGTTTAATACATTAAAGGACACTGAAATTGGAGGAGATGAATACACGACTGTGAGATGAATGGCGGGCCATATTTGAGTTGTAGATCCACCAATTGAATAACTATAAACAAACTTGGACTAGTTTTAAACTTTCCAAAAATATTGAAATTTTTAAACTTTATTGATATAGTAAAATTTGACCTCTGCTATATATATAATTCGATTAATTTAAACTGAATAATTTGGGGACTATAACACGTTACTCAACGATAAAAGTTATTAAGCCCATTATATGCTTATAAATAAAATTCAAAATTATATTCAAAACATAAAAAAATGCGATCATAAAATCATAGCGAAGACCGTAAAGCGTTCTCTCGACTTAATTTTTGGAGCAACAAAAACAATCATTCAATTGTTTTCATAGAGTAAAAATTCGCTGGTGGGCTGAAAAAGTTCGAAATGTTTGCAATACACATTTAATAAATGTAACATTCCACATTTAAACTACATTTAACAAATTGCATTTACTTTTACTTTTACCTATTTACATCAATCTTCGAAAATAAGTAACATATTAATTTTGTCCCACGATATGTGTTCGTGGCTGATTGTCTGAGGTGCAATGACCCATTGATTAGTCGATTAAATTCTTGAATTAGCCTCAAGATATTCAGATCACTTGCTATTCCTCATTAAACCTCCCACAAAAACATACCGACCTATTCATGTGAACATTGTAAACCTGTTATCCACTTTATTTATTACGCAGGTCTGTACTACAATGTTGTGAGTACCTTTTATTAAAACTTACTGTAGAATTAGGTAGGTACCTGTGTAGATATAAGAACTTAAATATGAAATACTTAAAAAATCTTTTGATGACGAAGGCAACAGTTTTAGTGCTTTACGTAAAACAGAACTTAATATATGATCCAAGGTTTACTTTCATAAATATTCAATAAGCTAGGTTTACTTACAAATAACTGTCGATACCTTGGTATCTAGATATGTAGATAATAAATAATATGAATCTACATAATACTTTTTAAAATTCAAATATTACTCTTAAACCACTCACTAATTAGTTATTTTCGTAATGTCCCTCGAATGCATATATAAATATTATAGGTTAGCTAAATAAAAGTTGGAACTCTACTGAATGATCTAAAATACAATGTCTATTATTTTTGGAAGAAAAAATAGAAATATATTATTTTTATGTTCCTTTAAGATTAAAAAACAATCCTGGAATTATATTTAGAAAAATACGAAAAATAAATACAAAAATAGAATCGGATCAATGCAAAACATTGTCTGTAATAATACGTTGACAGAAAAATTTGCAGGCGAATAGCAACATTGATGAAGAGGTGCCGGATTTGGCAAAATTGAACTTTATCCATAGAAAGAGTTGCCATCCTAGAACTTATTTAAAATGTGTATTTATTATGACTACGTCAGTCACTACATCAGTTAGTAACAACAAGTCGAACAACTTAGTTATTATAAATTTACAAAATCTTATATAATCAAATCAAAAATACTCACATTCCAACCCCATTCTGTTTGTAAGCTGGTCGAAGCCATGTACGGTTCCATCAGGCGCCATGCAGGACTGAAGCAGGTTTAAGAAGTCGTCACTGATGCTGTTCAGTTCGGACAGGAATCCTTGCATCGTCTGTGGACTTGTTAGTTCTGATGTCAGATTGCGCCTCAGATGATGCCATTTTTCTCCTTGTCTGGAAAAATACCAAACACATACTCAAATATCTATAACAAAGTTAAAATAGTAGGCATCTACTTACTATTTAAATTAAATTACATAAGTCAATATATCAGATTCCATTTTTCTGATTCTGATTTTTGTATATAATATAGCTTAAAAAATGTTACTCTAATACAGTGATGTTCAAATTTCCAATAACATATCGAATATTCTGAAACTCGACATCACATCGTATTAAATAATAAATAATATTATTAATATAAAAATATTAATAATACCATATAAAATATAGAAATATTAATAATAAATAATTATCAATCATTAATAATTAAATATTTAATTAGTTCGTACAAACTTCCAGACACGTGTGACCTGTCTATTTTTTATCATCTTGATTATTATTATTATTACTTATTTACGGTAGGAACTCATTAAGATATGTTTATAACTAAAAAATATTCGTATAATTACTTGAATTTATAGACGGTTAGATAACCCAGCCGCGACAACAAACAGATGTCATTGTAAATATAAAAACGGTTGACAAAAACAAAATCATATAACCACTTTGAGAGCCAAACGCAGCAAGCGATAAATTACCATTCTATTACATTATCATATTTGGTTTTTCGACTGATTAAGTGGACTATACTTAGTTAATAATAATTGTCACAACCTTTTTTACTACTTTTAGAATTTATGGTTTTTTTGACTAATCAACGTTTTTTGAATAAAGATGTAATGTCAATTTCTATTGTAAATGATAAATGTAAGTTTCCAGCAAATAAAATAGTTTTCCTAAGCGTTTCTAGTTTTCTGTGCTTTCTGCATCGCTGATTCCATAACAAATAATTCTAAAATTATTATTAACGATTAAATTCTACAATATAACACATCTTATGTCATTAAAAGCCCTATTGCTGTAGCCTTTAATAAAATAACAAATTATTTAAATAAAAACTATGAATTATTCAAATCCGAATAAATACACATTTGGAAGATATCGTGAACGAATTACCGATTAATATTTCCCTATCTATTCATAATGTTTTAAGATATACGTACTACAAAATTAAAGTAAATAGTTTGCTGAATTCATTCATAGAATAGAATAGAATATCTATTATTGAGAAAACTGTGAAAATTTGTTAAAATTTCAATTTCAATGAACTACCAAAAGTTTACCCAGACCGGCCACTCAGTATTTTAAATTAAAATTTTAATACAGCTATGAGTAGAAACTTATTTATAAACACTTTTTATGAACTAAAAAATCATGAGGAGTATAAAAACATTACTTATTAGATAGGAAGTCGTGTAGCATAAAAAAGAGATCGCTACATAGCTTTGCTTAAAACTTAAGTACCTACGTGACTAGCAATCGTAGAACTTTGCCGAATATCTGCACGTTGAATCCCGCTATTGTGCGATTTAATCAATATTGTTATATTTTACATAGGTAATATTATTGAAAATTATAAAAATAGCTTAAGTGTGCTCGAAGTTGTAAAATTGATGAAAGCATAGTCCAAAGTTCCTGACTAAGTATATAAGAATATATATTTCATTATTTATAAACGCCCTTCTGGTCGAGCGGCAAGCCGGAACGTAAACAGGGGTTCAGTACCCCTGTCTACTTAGCCAGAGGTTACGGCTTCAAATTCCGGTTGGTGCAGATATTTGGATAATAAGACCGAATTTTGTTCACGAAATATTATAGCATTTGTTAACAAAAACCTGTAATGTGACGAAACACATAAAATTTAAAGTAGTAGTATCTATCTTGAAACTTTTAAATATTAAGTGAATTTTAAAGTTTTAGCTTTATCTTCTTTGTTCTTTTTTAAAACCAACTTCAATATAAAAAAGTGTGAAGGTACCATACTTTAGGATAATATTAAATATTGAATCCATTTCTTGAACCGCTACATACTCCCGGTAACCTGGAGACAGTATAATTTAATTCTATCTGGTATATACAATTTTATTGTATAACTTGACAGGTATGTAATTTGTAAATAATGTAATTTAAATATATATATAAGAGAGTTCTGCTATAAAAATGTCCTGTTATTGCATACACTCTAGTCTACTTAATTACATAACCGGATTACAATAAATAATTTAACACTCCGTTTGGACTTTATTTATATTGACGCAGGATACACAAATATATAAAAGAAGGTCAGACAGAACCCACCCACTGCACGCGGTTGTTTTGTATACTTTTTTCTTAGTCTCGAGGTCAAATGTTCCTTCGTAAGACGAATAAACTGCTTTAGTACCATAGTCTAATAACATTCAAACAAATGTAGAGCACTCAATGAGATGTTTTGTGCATATTTGTATGCTTGAAGTCTCGTTTATAGGTATGAAAGAGTTCTTTGACATATTAATTTATTATTTTTAAATATTTAGGTATACATGAAATATTTTTAATTTTAAGCTTCGGTGGAAAATTTTAAGTGAATAATTTACAAGCTTAATCTTCTAAAATAATAGTCACACATCAACTACTCTTTAGCATTCCCACGGCCTACGGCACCTACTCAACAATAGAATGTATATCGTGTCTAATTTGAGAGTGCCTACTTTACAAATTACTAAATAAAAATTTCATCGTCAACAGCTTCTATGAATCCGAGTGCTTGGCAAAAAAAACAAAAAAAAAGACAGAATAAAATATATTTTGTGGGAGAGACGCATGAGGGCTTTTGACCACCTTACATCATAACACCACCATGGCGAACTAGAGACATAACCAACTATGGGTAAAGTAGCTTTGTTTTCGTAATCAACATCAGAGAGTTTGTAACTTGGCCCCAACGAGAACATAAAAAAAATATTCGGATACACTTAATGACCCGCCATGACTATAATAAAATATAAATTATGATAAAATTTAAATTATTTATCCCTCTTAAGTTAATGAGTCTCTTATATTGCAACTGTCTGTCAATATACCTAGTCCCTAACCAATCTGTCAGTTACTTCGTGCATGAGCTCTGATAAGTATAGCACTACCTATACAGCTTATAAAACACACGATGATGTAATTGGAAATTTGAACTATTTCCCAGTACAAGTTATATATTAACATGCGAATATTGCCTGGCGTTTACAACCGGTCGCGGAAAACAATATCATGTGCTAAAATATTTCCTTTAATTTTTGTTATTTTTTATAACTTTGATAGTTTATACTACAACAAAAATCTTTTATAAAAAATATATTCCTTGCTTATTTAGTGTAAAAATAAACAGGTCATATATGTTGGTTTGAAAATAAAGTATTATTCGATTATAACTAAATTGTTTCATTTTCTTAATTATAATAACTAACTAAAAAATTACATAATTATTAAGAGATTTTATGAGACCACTTTGTCGCGAGCCAGCCTGCCAGCGAGTTTTGAGTTTTAGCGAGACTAACGAATATCAATTCATTTTAATATATAACAACAACAAGACTCCAAAAATACATCGCAGGAGACCAGAAAAAATGTATGTAAGATCTTTTTCGATTTCAAAGTTGTTCCTACGAATATAGTAAAGAATGTAAAATTTTATAATAGCCCCTACTAAAAAACCGTGGTGTAAAAGTTGCGGGTAGCTGTAATAGAGGTCCATTATTGAACGGGCAATTGATGATAATATCAAATATTAAGCCTGCTTTTGAAATTTACATGTATGTGTGAATAAGTGAAATACCGATTCTCTTTTGTCTAACGTATTCTGCGCGTACGTTGGTGACAAAGCTTATAAGGCAATACTACAACATGAGTTAATAAATGTTATGCCATTTTTATAGGCCCGAAGAATAAAATAGAAAATTTAAATTTGAAATTATAAATATAAGAAATACACGTTCAAGTGCACAGTGATGCTGAAACTAAAATGCTTTTCTATAATTATAATCAATTTTATAATATTTCTATCTGATTCTTAATGTGCCAAGAACAAAATAACAACATAACCTTAAAAAAAGTTTTAAGTTTGGTGGTGAGTAACTGTGAAACTGAAACTTACTCATTGACGAGTCCAGTGGAGGCGTATCTATCTGGCCTGCTCTTGCGGTAGACTTGTACGATCTCCGTCGGTGGACGGTAGGGCCTCTTCGATGGGATGCGGAGGATAGCCTCGAGAGCGGCGCGCTCGGCTATGGACACGATCACAGCTCCACCTGGCGTTGTCTCCGCGAAGACCGGCCCGTACCGCCTGAACATGTCTGCGTGCAAATATCTCATTGTGACAGCGGGTGCAATCAAGTATTATTCGCATATGCAAATTATGAACTTTAGTTTTTATTTATCCAGATACTGTCCTGAAATGCGGTAGATTGCGCTACCCAAAGTCTTAAAAACTTTACAATTTTTATCATAACATTATCATAACTATTATCATAGTTTTTAGATTGAATTGCATTTTTAATGATTTCCTATCTCGGTTTTATTAAATTTTATTAATCTAATAAATAATTACTCACTAACTTTTTAAAATTTACCTTCATAACTTAATCCCTTAGTATAAATTATGCGTCGCGTAAAATTCATCAGTGAAACCAGTTCTTTCTCGAGGCATTTGTTACTTATTATAATATCCCTAGCTTCTACACGCGGGATTATTATCAAATAATAACTCTTACTAGAAACGGGAAATTATTTTATATATTTTGTACTGCGACTTCTTACTATGCTCAATGTTTTGTTGGCGATGGATAGCGACAACTACTCAACACGCCAAATTTATAATCGACATAGTCAAATGTGAAAAAACGCAGCAACCATTATGTAGACGATTTTAAATAAATTGTTAATATTTTCCACCCCTTCAGCACATATTTTCAGCCTTGAAACATTTATTTAAAAAATTACCTACTGATGTAATTTGGAAAGTTTATTTCCAAATTTAACATAATTATTATTTTAAAATGGTCAGTCGAGGATAGTTACTTATTTTGCATCCTTCATTTCTATTTTATATTATTGTGAGATATGATAAATATGATGTAAATAAAATCATAAAATTTTATATAAACTATTGCAGAATACATAGTCATCATCCCAGCTGGCATTTGTCGTTTAAAATTTTCGACTATATCTGTCTACTTTAGAATTGTTAAGAATTACTTAAAAAAACTAACCTTCATAAGCTTCATGGAGCTTGTTCATCTTATACCGGCTCCAGAACAGCCACCTCGTGCCGAGAAACGGTAACGGAGGTGGGCCGGGTAACCTTGCATTCTGGCGGTCGTCTAGAGCTCTCGTGACAAACGCTGTCACCGCCATCAGGACAGCTGTTACCAGCAACACGAGCGTTGGCACCCCTGACCAGTCCACCAGTGGTGGAGGTGCGATCTGATAACAATCACTCTCGTTAAATTATTTAGTTTTAAATAAAATAAAGCAAATTGAAATAAATATATTTAAATTTTTTAGCTAATTGATAAAATATCTATAGATATACGTATTCACTTTGATTCGGTGTCAAGTGAGCTCTCCCTTCAATCTCCATGAGCAGTGCTATTTTAGGAGGATGTATTATATACATTTTCATATCAAAATTCCTTTATATCGCTGGTTCCTTTAAAAGTACTATCAAGTATATCATCAGTTTTTGTATTACATAAAAAATAACTAAAGTACCCAAGACTAGACAAAATTTTTAATATAAAATGTAGAAATATATTTAAAGCAATTTGAGGTATGTTATCAAAAGTTCCTTGTAAAGTTTTTTTACGGTAACCTTGAAATTATATCTGCCGCCTAATCTACATGCTTTCAAGACGTGGACCCACAATTTTGTTTGCGATCTCGGTCGTCGACCCATGATCGCTTGTAGTAACTGCGCAAGTGGCAGCATTGGTTCGATAGCCTAATAGTTGACGCAGCGCTCTTGACATTGGCTTTGCGTAATTGTCACTCGATTTTTACGTAGCGATATGTTACGCGACCGCTTCAGGCGCCAGCGCACCGGCATGCATGCACGAGACTTGAATGAGCTCGCAATTACATTTCGTTCATTATCTCCCTTACAAGCTTACCATTTCAAAGAACAGACATTAACGGTATTTCGAGTTTGCTGAACCCATTTTTTATTCCTGAGACATTCCAAAACATTTCCTCAGCATAAATTTCGTTACGATTAAAATATTAATTTACAAACTATATAAATATTTTATGAAGAAAATAGTTTTGGGAATTTCCTGACAATATTAGTAATAATATAAAAAATAAATAGTGTTTTATCACTTGTTTACATCCAAACGAGTCAGTCTGGGCCACTGACCAATAATGCGTTTAATGTGACTTTATCAGCTTTCTACATAAAAAAATAGCAACGTAGATTATTAGCAATAAATAAATAAAATAAAACGATATCTACTTAATTAATAATGCGTATCTACTGATATCTCTGATATAGAACTACAGCGATGAAAATTGAAAAATCTCCCTAAATGTTTATTTAGTCAACATCAACATTGTTAGCATGATAATGTTACATATAAAGAACATGACCGAATCACAGGATTCCATTTATTCGTAATTCATTTCGATTCTACATAAGTTTTCATTCATTACTTATTGTGTCTTTTTCCGTGTCAATCTGGTAGCTGACTATTATTTAAAATTTACTCTTTAAAAATTAGTGTATTTTTGTTCCGGAATCTCGAGGTCTGCTCATCTGTGGGTAGGATCATAAACTATCACTAATTCGTGATCATGTTCATTCTTATATTTGGTGATCATGAAATAGTGAAGTCTTTTTTAGTTGTAAATTTCTTGTATCAGAATCCAACAACGACACTAAGCTTATGGCTTGTCTTTAATGTTGATATTATCCATATTTGTTTGTTAAAACTTATTTCATTTAAAAATCTTTGTACCTCTAATCTCATTTGTAGTGTATTATTTTTTTATTTAACAAATAATATAAAAAGACTTTTTTAGAAACCTAGCTTGCACAGATTTTGCTTAAATATAGTAGCATCAGAAGTAGCTCAACTCTTAGTACCATGTCGTGCCGACTATCATGCAATAGTAATAGTCGCCACCATACAATAAACACTATTCTTGATATGACTTAGTACTTATGTTATTAAGCTACTTCTGAGGGCGGAAATCTGTGTTTAATCTACCATTAATTATTAACTTTTTAGCTGCTACCATTTAGTTTTTAGGTAATATTTGTTTATATACTATAAGTGCATACTTAAATTAGCTTACACCAAAACAATTATGACGAACTTTACCGGCTTCCAGCACCGTTATTACATGATTCACGTAAGATATTTTTTCACCTAGATTGTGTAAGTTATTGTGGTTAGTTATAAAACCATGAGCTTACTATTACTTATTATTACTCAAATATTATCATGTACCTAGAATTTATCGTTTATTTCATACCAAAAATAAACATGTTACTCATAGAAATTAATAGCTATTAGTAAACTTTTATATTACCTACATCACAGTAAATAATAATGGTAAGAGCTTTTTTTTATTAGTAAATAAAATATGCATTTCTTCTTATCAGCTCTTAATTTGATAGGAAAGTAAACATCTTGAGCCTCAAAGGTTAATATGTAATTAAGATGATTACAGAATTACGCTCTTTTTATATCAATTAGTATGAGTGCTAACAACAAAGAGTGGCTTATATAGAGATTTAATTAAACGAGAATTTAATCTGCAGACTACCATGAATAAAAACTATCCAAAACTACGGAGACGAACAAAATATAGAACGTAACACGAAGCTACCATTTTGAAGTTTTCATTAAACCTCATAAGAAACACTCATAAAAACAAAAGGTACTAACGAAAAGGGTTTTATTTTATCCCTATGTATTTTTCTTACCAAAAATTATATTTTTTATCATATTATATAACACAAAAAATTAAATGACTTTATATTACAGCTGTTGATCCTACAAATACAACGGGTAACTTACAACGTAATTGTGTCTATTCTATCTCCGTTATTTACACGCTAACAAGAAATCTTCTCTTACATTAGTGAAGGTCGACGCCAAGCAAAAAATCATTCACGTGATAGGTCATAGTCACTTTCAATGGGGTTGTTTAATTTATTGTGAAATTCATTAGACGTTATACAGAAAAAAAGTAAAAAATACAATAATTGTGGAACACCAACCGACTGTTGCTGTTAATATTTCTCATTCGCATAAAATTCTTAAAATTTTAGCACCGCAAAGATATATATATATATATATATATATATATATATATATATATATATTAAATACGGTAACTGTATTGGAAACTATACTTTATTGTATTAGTTAAGTATTTAACTTAAAAAAAACTAAAATCTTTGCAATTTAGAAGTTGTTTGAGTAATACAAGAGTACTTCCATATGAAGATATGTTGTACGACTGATTTCCTTTAAATATTTGGTACTGCTACTTCGGTCACTACAAAAACAGAATCAAAGAAGTCGAAAGACAGAAATTAGAAAAGAAAATGTTTGTTTATAACGTTTTATTTTTCAATAATTCCTTAATTATACTATTTATTTCAAAATACATTTTTTGTATGTTCACCGATTTCTCTATTAATTGTGAACTGATTTTCAAAAAGTTTTGTTTGGTTCAGTATACTCCTCAAGTGGACATATTGTCACTAAATTCGGATCTCATATTTTTCATAAATACATTCACCTACGAAAATTCGTATTATTAAGAAAAAATTATAACAGGAATACCTACAAGAATGAAATTATTTATTTTTATTAGTTTTTAATTATTTCTGCAATTTTATAATTATAAATAAACAACAACAAATTATACCTCTACTGACTTCATATCAATTGCATCTATGCTATAAGTAACTGTACCCCTAGCGTGTTTCAATCGAATTAAACCCTGTCGATCGTGTTTATCGTCAACTGTCAAATTTTATCTAAACAAACCTCTGTGAAGTATTGGAGATGACTTTTTATATATGCAATAATCAGATGAACGTAACTACAACCGCAATGTCTCGATACAATTAACACTCACACTAAGTACAATTACTTAATTTAAGTTAAATTGTATTGGCGATTAGTCCCGTCACCAGAAGATTTGATTTGATTGAATTTTTGTCAGTACATTTGCTTTATCAGTCATAAACTTATAACTTTTTCTAAATTTCTATGACAAAATCTTATTATAGTAAAATAAAATGTTTCAGTAATAAAACCATACTTGACTTAAGAAGTAATAGACACTAATTCAATTGTTAATCAGATTTGAGCGATTCGGCTATTATTTTGCTCAAGTATGAAAACCGGTGCTTCGTTACGGCTTTGAGGAAATTCACAAAAAAGTAGATATCTTCTTAAGATGTCGGTAATGGCACAATGATGTATTTTAGAGTGATGTCTTTAGCGCTAACACTATCGAAATTTATTCAAACGCAAAGATTGAAATCGTATATTTTTAAATTTACATGAATATGTTTGAAGCTAACCAGGAGCAAGCCCGATCAGGAGATAGAGTGGATGCATTGTGCACAGATAAGATAACGCATACAAACAGCCCTTGATCTACTATCAGATGTAGTTCTATATTCAAAATGATCAAGGCCAGTGTTCAGTTATAAATATATTATTTTGACATTGCTATTATAATATTAAAACTAATAATTATTATTGATAAATAAACCACTAATTATTAAATATTGATTAATTAATTTAGCCATTCATTGACGATGGTTAGTAACAAAATGAACTATGAACCTCAGTAAAGATGTTTCTAATTATTTGAAGAAACAAAAATTACGGTTTTTTTTTAATTTACACTGTTTTTCTTAACGTCAAATGCCAGGGTTGCCTTAATCAAATCTATGTGTATTTATTTCCCCTTACATACATCTCTCCGGTCTAGACGGTATAGATAGGTATTAACTAGATTTTATTTTGCTTATCTGTATGCTAAACAGACTCAATTTTAATTCTGTTTTATATGCTTCCTTCCTTCCTTGCATCCCATAAAAATATACATAAAACAAAAGAAAATATTGTGCTAGGGAAATTAAAATAATTATGTTTCTACCGTAATGTTACATGTATAATCGAAATTAGGTCAGTTACAACCATCTGTTAAATATTTATTTTCTAAAAGTCTTTATCTTGCGCTAAGAAAATATTTGAATTGTTGATATAGAAACATAATTCATTCAATTAATCGTTTAAGTTTTATTCCTAAAATCTTAGTAATATCAAAAAGACCGTATAAAGGTTCCAATTAAGTTAAATGTCTTAAATCAATATTTAAATTGGGTTTCTTATACCAATTGTTAGTTTTCCTAAATATTACCTACTCGATTGTAATATACAAAAAAAAAGCAATTTATTGTAAACTATAAAATTTTGTTGATTCGGTTTAAAATTTGTTTGATTTGTTCTACAGTAGTATATATCATCCTTATCATCCCTAAAACCTATATAAGTCCAACTGCTGGGCGAAACACATGAGAAGTTATCATAAACAGTTAAATGAAAATTGTCTCTTTGTATTGTTTTTTATTTTTTTCAATAGCAATTAGCCAACGGCAATTTCAATGAAATGTTATGCGATAAACGTTACATAAATTAATAATATTTTTATTCTCAGCACATTGGTTATTTTATCATGAATCTAACAGTATGTGCATTCATAACAACTAAGTACGTATTTCCTGTAAATGAAGTGTTGCGGGAAAAAAGGCAATTTTGTTGCTATCAAAAAGGGGCGCCAATATTAGTTAAACATATCAAATTGTCAAAAATATTTAATGTTATATAACCGAAGATTATTTTATTTAGTTTACCTGTGGTTAGATTGTTACATTTGGTGTTCACATAATATTTGAACCATTTCGGTATTAGACCCATTTAATAAATGAATATGATTATTAATTTATTATAATAAATACAGACTCAAGTTAGAGGAAAAATTACCCACTAAAACTTCCCGGTAACTTCATTGCCCCTCGCGACGGTGACCTGGGTTCTACCAAAGCAATTCACCAAATCACCCTCAGGAGATGGTCACATGGAAATTGTACACAGTTACTTGAACAATACCAGACGTGACGGCCTGTGCAATGCGTGGGAGCCACCCACGCACGTGGCCTCGCTTAGAGCATAGAAAAACGGGCTACAACCACCCGCCAGTCTACGCCGGAGGATTCTCCTCCCGCCTCCTTCTGCGCAAGAAAGTAAAAAATTACTCTGATAAATAGAAAAGAATATTTAAAAAATGGCTTTTAAATCTCTGACTACATTTATCTGTGACATGGTAATTTAAACTTTACAAATTAAAATTCCCAAGCTGTTCCCGGCAATGCTTCAGTATGCTATGGTGTTATTAAAAAAGAAAATTACCGACATTTTTATTCTATGTGGTGATTTTTATCTAAGACACACACGTAATGTTGTTTTCGTTTTAAGAACTCGTATACAACTTTTATAATAAAATTAATTATCATTATCATTGATTTCGAATAAATAGAACATCTTAATTAATTTAACTTATTTAGTTACCCATATATTAGAAACAATTTGAAATGAACTTATTCGTAAATTTCTTATACTATTTTAAATAAAAACTAGATTCTTAATACAAAAAAGGGGGCACCTATTCATCCTTTCCGTGCATGTTTTTCGTAAATACCGTCTCCTAACAATTTTGTTTAGAATGTTCGGTATCAAATAATAAAAATTTACTATCTGACGTGATTCTACATTTAAACAAAAATTTAGAAAGATGAGGTTATCTTATTTAACCTTACTTTTACGATAGCTCTTATCAATTTTTCGATACATACTCCTAGGTCATATACCCTCATTAATCGGAACCCTATCTGAATACTTGAGTTCGTGCGTGACACACGACATGTATCCGTTTTCAGGTTTTTGGTATCCTCGAGATAAATACGCAATCTGTACGAGGAAATCTCAAGATTTCCTCGTACAGATTGCGTATTATTGCGTTAATAACCAGTCTTTTTAAATCACCGCTTTTTTAAGAACATTTAATTTGTTCAAATAATTAAAGACGAGTTCATTGGCTATAGATACATATACCAATAACATTGGAATAGCCAAATTAACACCATTGTAATGTCTAATTACTCGTAATAATTTTAATTATGACAAAATGATAAAAGTTTACTTTTTTTTATTGAATTAAAAATGTTTAGCTTGATTTAATAGCATAATTGTAAGTCATCTCATCAATTACGAAATGTTATTTATGAGATTTTAATCTACTTCACTGACCACAACCCATTTTTTTATGTGGAGGATATACATTTAGGTCTACTGCTCCACCTGGTGGAACCACCGAGTTATGTGGGTTCTCTTAGGCAGATTCACCGGTACCGCCCACTAAAACCTATCGCAGAAACCCTCACCGCCAATTGAGGAGTGGCTTAGAGCGAACTACCAATCAATCCAGCCACCTTCTTGCATTAGTTCATGCCGCTATGAGACTAGACCAACGGTAGTACCACTAGACTAGACTAGTTAGGCCGCCGCCGCAGAATCTGATCAGCTTGGTCTAACTCTCAGACGGAGGCCTCTGCCTCCCAGCCTTTTTGGATTCTGAACATGGCCCTCAAGAAGATACTGCCCGATAAAGCTAACAAAGAACTGGGGACCCCATGTAGCACATTCTGGCGCAACGCAATCGTGACAACCCGTTGTATCACCAGTACCCTTAAGCCATCTCGATCGTATTTGTCATCAGTTGTCAACCTGATTGAAAACGATAGCAGCGCGTCTGTTGTGTATTGGTAACCAATTTTATGTGCATATGTCGTAACTATGATCGAAGTGTCTCAATATGATTGGAAGTTACACAAGAAGTACTGCACTAACAGCTATTATCTAGCTCAAAGTGAGTGAGCTTGGGTTATGGATATATACTGGATATCGGAAAAACAAACTTATATAGTGTAATACATATTTTTATTTTAGAATAAACTTAGATATATAAAGAATCATAGCCTGAAAACAAATATCTTCATCATACTAAAAATTGTTTTAGTTTGAGTCTGCCTTAACCAGGTCTCGAACTCCATCGAAAGATGTTTATTTTGACTACATTGTTAAAAAAAACATTAAAAGGAATCTGAAGTAACAGAATGGAATTTTTAAAGAAAACAACTTTAGAGGCAGAACTTGTTTTTTGTAGAATAAGGGGTAGGATTACCGCCTAACCGGCTCCTTTTAACGTCTGGACTATCCAAATTATTACCAGCAACTTACTACAACATTGAGTGTTGCGATACCAAACAAAATATAAAATGTTTGAATATAAATTACAGTATTTTTTTGTTTGCTTTTTCTCATGTTCCTTAAGGAATATTCCTATTATTTATTGTATTTCAATTAATCATCATAAAAACTTATTAACAATTAATTATTACCTCTAAAATCACAGTGCTATTCAGTGACCTTGCTCAATATTAATTTATTTATTTAATACATATTATTTGCATAATCACATAATTTATAGTCCCCAAATAAAAACTGTTGCTTTCTATATTTAAGAAAATTTCGGTAAAAATATAGAAAAACACAAACAAAAACAAATCAATCAGAAAAATCTACCAAACATAATTCTGGTCACCAATTGTTCTGAAATCGAATTTACAGATTAAAAAAATATTTTGACAATACCACTTCGAACGTGACTACCTAGTTTATTGTAGGTTGTAAATTAAGTTGAAAGATTTTTTCCTTATCTTCTAATAAATTCCTGAGAGTAAGTTAACCAAGTTACTATCATACATTTCACTTAACATTTGACATTGGATAACCCGCTCGCCACGGCGCGGCGTATAAATATTTTTTCTATGTAGACAATGCCCTCGCTCGATAACAGAAAACGTTTGTTCGTAACTGTTTCAAAACAAATGAGTATCTATCAAGCAAATCTTAGTTAATCTTTATTCAATGAAGAAGGCTAAACTAAAAATAAAGTTGGTTTTTAATAATTAGTTACATTTTAATAGATGTATACGCCATAAGTAAAAAAAACTGATGGACATTAAATGTCAACAACAACATTAAAAATCGTAGGACTATGTACAGATCTACATTGTATTTATGAAAAATATTTCATGAAGGTTTTGTTTGTAGAGAATGAATCAGAATATGGTTTTATTTTGAATTTCGAACCATTGTAATAATAAGAATTAATACGATCTCCTAATAATTGCAATGCTGTGTCTTTGCAAACCTGAAAACTAATTAATTAATAAGTTCTAGTAGCATAATGAGTACTAGAGCTATAGGTACTTGAACCGTAATTAGTGGTTAGTGACAATGTTCTGTAAAAGAACCGGGGACATAACTTAATTCTATAAAAAGTGCAAATCTACTCAAGGTCGGACGGCGCGATTCTTGGAGCCGACCCGGCTGCACTCGCGCATTTACTGCGTCCTCGATCGTGGCAATGATTGCTCGCTCGGCAGCGGTGCACTCAGACATGCCAAAATTTAAGACGATATATCTAACACTATGTACTTTATATTAATAATAATTTATATAATATAAAAATTTAACAATTTTGTAAACGACTGATCTTATAATATTGTATAATTAAAATTTTAGATGAATGGTTTTGAATATGCTATTTTTTTTATTTTCAATAATAAAATTTTCTAGAAATTAAACTTAAAAAGTAGCCTTGTTGTAGGGGTAATAATAATGTTTTATGGCTGAATTGATCATCAAAATATTTTATATTAATTTTGTTATTGCAGTAGGTATTATAAATTTAAAAAAAAAATAGTAAATTCATTCATTCGTATTCGTATTTTAAAAAATTTAAACACAGCTCATAATACTTTATGACTCTTAAGAAAAAAAGTTAAAGTAGTTTATGGTATAAATAGTTGGGAGCTTGGGAGACATTGAATTTAATGTGCAGTCTCTTCCGTGTTAATCGAGGCCATGTCAAAAGGATCCTTGCATCGAACTTAATTGATTGTTGTCCTTAATGTCCTGCTGGAGCGCCTTTGTATGCACTGGCCCTAATCATTTCTAATAAACGACAATCTCTCTTAAGCTAGGGAAGAAATAGTTGGTAACGAGTCCTACATTAACCCGCTTGCTATTGAATCATTTCAATATAATTTATTCCCATGCTCATAGCTTGAAAAGGTCAAAATGTTTCAGCAAATGAGCCAGTTTTTGCCAATACTCTTATTAAATATAAATAATTATTATTGTTTGAAACATCGTTTTTTTCACTTATTTTTTTACTTAGTTTTGGCACTATAAAAAATATGACAGCATAAATCAGAAACTAATAAATGATTTTCTGTTATTCATAAAGTAATCTAAAACATTCAAAATTATTACCGAAAGATATGCATCCAACGTAGCAATTAAAACTTTTTGGTTTTAGTTTCGTATTAAATGGGATTGAGACGGTTGGTCGGGTTATATGGGGTATAGACAGGCGGGTTGCGCAGACGCGTGATTCGTTTTGCCCACTGAAGGTCGCCCGGTCTGCGTACCCGCTTGATCGGATATGTGTCACTATAACACTAGGCATGCATCTGCCTTTTAAGTCACTACCCAAACGGTCAACACATTTATGATCCCTCTATATTTATAATGTTAGAAAATAACATGCTACATGAATAATATGTTACTTAATAGAAAAAACGAAAGATCAAATAATATGATGACATTATAATGGTGCAAAATTAACATTATCATTAAATATTTTTTGACAAATCGTCTCTTACCAATTCGCCAGCCTTCACATAAGTATATAAAATAAAATACACTGTGTTAGCTATGTGGGTAACGTCACAAATTACTAAATGGTAATGTACCTATCATTATTTAACTGGGATCAAAGACTTATTATAATTTGAATGGTTATTGATCCCATAAAAGGGCATAGGAGAATGCAAAACCTAAAAGCAAATTTTTTTACTACATAAATATAAAAGGATCATTGAGTATATAGAAACAAGAACTATTATAATCATCGTTCGTAAGTCAAAAATGTATATAATTTTTAATTTCTCATCGAAGACTGTATAGTATAATTTTAATTCTAGATTTGTCTAAAAACACAGACATTTAAAACCGGCACCGGCTTTTTGTTATTTATTATTTCAACGCGAATTATGTTATTAAAATAAAACAAAAATACATATTTACATGATCAAAAGTTGATAAAAATGAATCAACGCAGTCTAATATAAATAACTTTGATAAGATTAATCCATAAATTCTAATTACTCTTTCCTTGTTGACTTATTCAACGGTATTGCGCAATAGATAATACTATTTTCATACATATGTTGATTCTGAAAACTCTGAACTATACATATACAAAGTGTATGGCAGATTAATTTTGTAAGTGTACCAATTGAATATGGTAAAAATATAATATTTCGGACAATATGTTAGAAGATTAACTACGATTAAGCCTCATTTACTCTCTTACCTCATTTAGTAACAATAATTTAGCTTAGCATGCTTTAAGCTTTAGCAGGAACGCAGACAATAAGTCTATTACTGTTAATTCTAGTAAGATCCGAAAATATCTTCAAACTATAAAAATCTCTTAAAAAAGCATTTTACTTATACAATTAACAATCTTTATGTATCTTACCCATTGAATCCATTAAAACACTTCTGCTCTTGTTGCCAATAACAAGGCTTAAATTAATTCCTACATTAGTTAAATGAGTGTGTTATAATGTGTCACTATAACGCGAAGCTTTGCCTTCACTTTACGCTTATGTCAAAAGGTATTCAAGTGGATAAATAATTCATTTGCGTGTACTTCGCTTTCGTGTTAAGTTTCATTCATGCATGAGTAATTATGGGATACTCACTGATAGAGTTTATTTTATTTTTATTTATTTATTAGATTTATCAACAGTTGTAACAATAAAACGTTACAAAAGATCCAAACCTACTTAGCTTAAGCTAATTGCACAACGTATTATGTAATAGCATAGATAATCATTGCCTATTAAATATGATTATTTTCTATATATACTTTATGACAATACTTTGAACCATTTTATATGTAGTCACTAATGTAAATATTTTGGTTAATTAATACCAGATAAACTTTTAATATTCTATTATAATGATAAACAAAACCCAGACACATTATCAAAATAGTATATTTGCTCCACTCTTCCAAAAGAAAAGCAATCGCGGTTCTTAAGAGTCAATGACATTTTAATTGACTTTTTTCTACGTATGATTTTATTCAACAACTTTAAATTCTAATTAGTTTAAATTAATGCAAAACAATAAATTGATTTAATCATTTTTATTATTAAACGCATCGGTAAAAACTCTATATCGAAAAAACTTCAAGCGCTTACGTGCCTATCATGTAACGTAGGTAATATAAAACACCTTGTCCTTCATACGAGTTCAAGGCAATCGTGTCTCATTAGTCAAGGTATTTGCCGAGGTGTAGACCTTCGAAATTTGTTTCTAACAATTTAACGGGTATTTGTTGGCCACTATTTATTATATTTTCCGTATATAGATCGTAGTTTGCCATTATCATACTAATGGGGTTATTTTATCCGGCTTTTGTTGACGAAGCCACGATTTTTATTACGCCTAAAAATATCTGGTTACGTGTTACACCCTGTTATCAAAAGTAGCTTTGATATTTTATTAAACACTATACACATAAGTACGTATTGAGTTTATATATTACTTTATCTTTACCGAAGATAACTTATATCTATCGTATCTATTGTTTTACTAAATAAATTCTCTATTTAAAGTATAAGTCGACTTGCTTTAAAGCAATTAACCTTAAATGGTTTTCGATTATTTTACTGGTTGCCGATTAAAAGCGCCGATTGCTATAATTCACACGATAAATTAACGGTTTATAAAGTCACAGAAATGCGCTATTACTGCGGGTTAATTGTCATTTGCATTAGCAGAATACACATGATTCAAAGCTGATGTAGCAAATGCATTTGATACCGTTTATCTAGGTCGACGAAAGTACAGAAAAGTAAACATTGGTCTAGAGCGCGGTGGCGGAACTAACTAAAACACGAAAATCATTCAATATTTGATTGAATAACATATGACGAGCCGACTGTCACCATCCGGTCAGTGAAGTGACACTATTACTCGATCGCTTACACGTAAGAACTAGTTTTTATTCTGTTACAGGTAACTCGGTCATCCCGAGTGCATTTTTAATTTACCATGAATAGAGTACTATTTGAATGTATAGATACCACTTTTTATCAAGTGTATTATATAACTTGGAGTTTCTTTTACCTACCTTACCTTTGTTTGACAACTTTTAAGTGCTTTACCATAATATAGAGCAAAATCTTTCATTTCAAAATTTGCAGTGATATAAATCACAAGCAATTATTTAAAGTATGGCAATAATATGAGGAACAGATATTCTTGGGATTTATTGATAATTTATTTATTAATAATAATTAAATTTATCATATAATTAATATAATTTATTTTTATTTTATTTATTTATTTGGAAACAATTTTTTTTTGGAACTGAAACAATAAAACCTTCCTTTGAGAGTAGATAGAAGTAGTATATTTATATTAACTGCAGCATGAGTTACATTTCGTGTAGGATATGATTAGAGACAATCTAATCACATCCTACACAAAATGCAACTCCCTACTAATGTCGATATTCCCTGGCTAGGACAAGAATCTTTTGGTGCTGGTATATCCAAAATAAAATTACTAAAGGCTAGTTTCTACCCTGAAACGATATTCTTATAGACACAAGAGAAGTAAAAAACACTCAAGTTGTAAATTAATATAATTATGTGCTTAATGCTCTGTACACTCGAATAGTCACGCCGCAAATACCGCCTTGACGTTAATTGTCGGTTGGCTGGAAGAGATCTCTTGCTAGAGATAAGCCTACTATTGTCTATGCCTTCCTTATTTAATTTACTTTTATTATTTTTCACGTACAATAAAAGAAATAATAATGATGATATACACTGTGATGATTATGATAAAATAAGCACCCCCTAATACTAAACACAATTGGTACTAAGTTTTGAGTGACCCTCCGGAGAGTTGCTCCACGGGCTAAGTTTTAATATAAGGGTTTCGAAGTGATATTTTTACATTGGACTAAAATCATTTGAACGTCGTTCGCAATTATTCTTAATTATTGCAGAGCAAAAAATTAACCTTGAATCAGAGGCGGGAGTTAGCGACCGTTTGAATATTAATAGGGCGGTAAGTGAGCAAACATTGAATATTCAACGACGCGGTCAAGTGGTCGCAACTCGCACGCAGACACCTATGTGGTCGAGCCACCACCACGCCTACATTTAGCTTTGCGTGATTTACTAAATTGTTTTTAGACCAATTTTCATAAAAATTAATTACTATAACATCTTACAACAATAAGCTAAATACGTAAAAGATCCAATCCAAGTAAGAAGCAAATTGACTACATACGATATTTTTTTAATGACTATATAAAGTATTAAGTTAAAAGAATTAATTAGAAACTTTAGCATTATGTACGTTTTTATGTTTAAAACGTTATAAATATTTGTATCTAATCCTATTTTTGGCTTGTCACTATTCACCATATTAATTATCTGACATCGTAACCACCCAAAGAAAACGATTGATTACCAAATATCCTTATCAACGTACTTCGCGAAATTAATTATTTGTAGAAATTTTGCAGTTCGTTTATTGGTGAATTTACAAAATAGCTAGTATGTAATGACTATATTTGGTAGAATGACTCTACCAAAGCACATTAGTTGATTAGTAACGCAAAGATACTACGAAGTAATACTAGTAACTATTAAGTAATCTGAGGAAATACGAAGTAGTCAATCCGACATAAATTGTTTGTGCCGAACCTACATCAATAACTCATTACTTTTATTGTGCTCATAATCTAAAATAATTTCAATAGTATAATATAATCATTGATACCGTCAGTTTGTCAATTAACCGTATTCAACAGTTAATCACAGTTAATCAAACAAACCCATCTATAATAACGTTACCTATAATATAAAACAATTATAAAATTACTTTATGCTACTTAGATTAATATAAATTAGCCCAGTAAAATTAATAGTAATATTAAAGTATGTTTCAACGCGAGTCCACGTAAACTTCCAACCGGATATAAGCAGCTGGAATTATCATTTTCAGTAATTGACTAGTTATTCACAATGTTGAAAAGAATGTTACTAAGTAACATAAGTATTTATATATTTCAATATTTTTTTTGCAATTACCTAGTCTCTTAATTCTCATTTCATTACCAAAAAAATGTAGACTAATCCTGTGACTTTTTAATTACAACGATTTAGTAAAGGTCAGGAACTGCGAAACAATTAACAGCTTGCGAGGAAGTAGTGAACTTTAAGAAATCGTCTCATGCGGAACCACCGCAGTCATGGATGATTTGTTAACAAATTGATAGTGGACAATTGACAGTACAAACTTCGACTTTCCCATATAACATATAGTTTATATTATTATGTGTCAAAAATATAAAACAACTTTTCCAAAAGGTTTGAAATTAAACATAAAAACTCAAAACTCAACATCAAATTTATCTGCAAGATTAAAAAGCGCTCTACTGGAACTATTAAAATTAAAAGCTCTAACAGACAGAGAAATGATTAATGAGATTCATTACGGCCACTTATAGATGTTTGTTCTCCCATATATCTCTACCAATTAAACAAAAAAAGTGCAACAAAACAAAAAAAGCACTTTGAACAGAGCTCTTCCAAAACACGCAATACAAGTGTAGCGCTTCATAATTCACAAGAAAAATGTCTGAATAATTACTGTATAGTTTCCACTTCGAGTCGTAACTTTATACACTTTGTAATTTAGTTCCAACTTTGTAATGTGCTATATTAATCAAAAAAACAGTTCAATTAAACTATTAAATTCATTTGCACGCATACAATCGTATCGTATAAACCCATTTTAAAGCAGTTACAATTTATAAGAATATTTTACAATATATTTATAAAAATAAAATAAATAAATCATTTTTATGTACATAAAAACTTTAAACTCGCTAACTCACCCTAAAGTTTCCCATGTAACTTGAAAACAGGAAAACTCCCGGAAGAGACATGGTGACCAGTTTAAGTTCACAAGTAGACTGTCGGGGGGTACACGCCGTGCTTTTTATTTATACACTTTTTGTTTACTAACATCACACAGGAATTCCTTTATCAGACTCGTGGCCAACAGTTCGGCTAGTCGCCGTGCAGCGCGTGAGCCTCGTTACTACCGACTGAGAATTGTCCAACACAATGCGCCCCTATATACCAACTTATTTCTTGCTTTGCCCGATCGCTTCACGCTCTACATCCAAGAATTAATAACTATGGATCTTGGATATTGAACAGTTTATGCCCATGCCCGCATATGACTGTGTAACACTTTGTCCGACTTTCTTCCACGCAACGCAGTGATGATTGACCTAATAAACCCATCGATAAAGGGCGCGATTGTGAAAATGTTTAGAAATGTTCATGTAATTAGTTCAAGGATGCCAGTATTTGGTACAGGCCCTAATAATTGACTTCCAGTGCGATGAACAGTTAGTTATAAGCTGTAATGTGATGGGTTACACGCACCCAGTTCATCGTGATTGATGGGCGTATAATGATTATGAAACGTCAACAAAATATGCACAAATTCTTTTAAAATTACTTAGGTACCTGGTCTACTATGCAAAACAAACATGAGTAGCTTCAAAAAAAGAGATGTCACAACATGTATCTTTGAAATTATATGTTATACCTTGTCTAAGTTTCGTCAAAAAGGCATCCGTTAAAATAATAGCGTCTTCATTGCCGATGTAGGTAAAAATACACAGCGATTGTGTAAGGAAATTAACTTAAATTTAGATAAAAAACTGTTTTTTATCTCGCAAATATTATCTTAATGCCAATACTTTTAAAACACTTATGAAAACTTTGATAATGATGACTAAAAATCATCAGATTGTCATCTTCAATAAATAAACTACGAAGCCGACAAAAATCAGAGTTTTAGTTTTATTAAACAAGGGTTAATTTCGTTCAACGCTTGATAAATGGAATGGATCTAAACATATTTGTATTTTTTTAAATTATACTAGTTGACCCGGTAAATGTTGATTTTCCATGTAAATTATTTGTTTAAAAATAGCCTATTTATTCTCAGACCTACCAAATATACACAAATCTGATTGGTCTTCAAACTTCGGAATTCTTAACAAACAGTGTGACACAAGAATTTTATATATTAGATTTAGATGATAAAAATTATATTTTTTCTCATAAATATTTAACACAAAGAGGTCTAATTCTATAATAATATTTGATTTTAAAGTGATAAGCAACCTCAAAATTGTACTGCCCCTTGCGTCCTTTGTAACTTGGCAGCGTTCTTTCAACTATCAACAGATTTCGTTCCACATTTTTAAGACAGTGAGTGCACAAAATTACGTAAGTATTCAATAAGTATTAGATACATTAGATACACTGCCAAAATTTTTCTCAGACAGGACTCTCAAGTTTTTAATATCTCCTCTGTTTAGATATTTTAAAATGTAAAGGTAAATGTAAAATTATTTAAAAGGTACTTTACATAAGTACCTTTTAAATAATTTTACATTACCTTAGGCATTATTAAAGCGGGCCCTTTTGCAGTAAATATGCATTTAGCTAGTACGTCGTCCCTTTAACCCTTTGTCGTTTAGTCGTCTAGACTATTCCAGACAACATTGATCACACAGTGTGAGAGCAAAACTAATAGAAAAAAGTATGAAGTAAAATACGTGTATCTTATTCTGAAATAATAATAAATGGACAAATAAATCAAATTTCAATGACAGTTCTATTTGAATAACATTTTTCAGTCGCAAACATTCAATAAATTGGCCTTTTATCTAACCGAAAATTTTTATATACACCCAACCCGTACATCCCGAGCGAAGTCCGCCAGACATAGATACAAACGATGAAGATTTTATATAAGTACATAAATTATCTTTGGCGAGAAATATTTTAAGAGCTTTATGGCGTCATTTGGGTGTATTGGTTTATTAATTGGGTCAGGTTGATATTGTGGTTTAAAATTGGTGTGTAAAGAGTTGTTTATTAAAAAACAACATAATTTCTTTGATATAAATAATACATAATGACACATAATATGTTAGATGTGTCTCAGAGGGGAATCAATTTAATGGGTGGTATTCAACATTAGATTTTATTGGTAAATCTACAACGTACAAGATCACTACTTAGCATGTGTTTCTACATTATGTAAGGTACAGAGAATTGTGTTGGGAGCAAAGTACTTTTCACCTTTATTATTACAGGGTAGTAAGTGCGTTAATGAGTTTACCATAAGTATATCAAAGCGACTCAAAGAGTTTCAATCGAATTCTTACGTCTCGATCGTGTTTGTCGTCACCTGCCAAATTGACAGCAGCGCGTCTGTGTGAGGTTTTGGAAACGATTTTTTATATATACAATTATCAACTCTTATAAATTAAATATGGTGGTAGTGTATATATGTTTGTGATGTCTTCTATTTAAGATTCTAGGAAAACTCCGTGGCACTCGATAAATTACTATAGCGTGTATCTGTCATAAACGTGACATTGCCAGAATTCGTATAAACGAGAAGCCATAAGAATAAAAAATAATAATTATCCACTGAACGCAACTACGACCGGGGTACAGGGGACCGTGTGTTTGATTGGCACATCATTTGTATAAAAAATATTGTGTCGCTTATCAGCCGTCCAGCGCTTATACACGAGTGATCTCTCTTCAGACTTCAACCTGTAAGGTAATACTTTTACATATTTATCAACTTACAAGAGTTAGCTCTACCACGGTTGAAACTTGTTTAAATTTTATGTTACATTATCGTAGCATTTAGGTACAGGATATATTCATACATTTTTCATGGTATAATACTTTGAACCAAATAATTTTCCTATGTTTGCATAAGTATTTCTAGAAAAGTGTAAGTTATTATAGAATTCTATTTATAATTATTAAATACGTATATTTTTCTGAACATTGAAATTATTGAAACAATTACAAGGGTGGTATATCTTTGATTTAAGCATATTAAACTACTGTGATCTCTATATTATCCTTAACTGATCGAAGACACACAAATATTTGTTTTTTCAAATTCGGGTGCGTCGACTTCTGGTTCATGACAATTTCCAAAAAAAATTTTAAACTTATCTCTAAGTTATTGATCTTAATTAAGTTATTGATCTTAAAAATACAAACAATTGCTTACAAGTATATCAAAACCTAGTGTTACTCCACATGTCGCATGCCTGATTGCAGCAGCGCAATCACTTGGGCGGCTTCACCTTCAAGGGTATTTAAGGGTTAATAACACTTGAAAGTCATTTTATCGGAGGTGCGATTTATTCGACTCAGAGCATTAGACGAAAAGAAATCGTTAAAGATCCTCAGTCATTACAATAAAAAAATAATTATGTTTTAACATATTATTACTTTAGCTGAAAAAGAGTAATAATAACTACAAGATCTTATTCCTATAGTTATTATTACTAGTTATCTTACTATATCAAAGAGCATTCGAAGACATTAGTTACATGATTAAATTCCACCAGTCTCATTACAGCATAAATAGAGTAGACGCTCAAAGGTTTTTTATCCTTACATTGTGGATATTACATCAAGCCTCCACAAAAAACCTAAACCTATTTTGTCACGATCTGTCTGCCAGACAGGAAATCTGTTATTAAAACTAAGACCTTAAAATCTAGAATGAAAAGGCATCTAGCCGTTTTGGAGGAGTTCGATAACAAGCACGGTGCCACGAGATTTTTATGTATTATATTGTGTAGGTAGGGAGGTATATGTTCAATTCGATTCAATTCTTTATTTTGCGTTCCATAGTTACATAAATTTTAGGATATACAGGAGAAAGGTTTGTGTGTCCACGTGTATGCGCGGGTGTGCAGTGATGGGTGAATTTGCGAGGTTTAATAATATTTCAGTTTCTAAATAGCACACAAATTATTACATGTTTCAATATAGCAAATTTTATTAAGCGACTAATAATTACTTACCGGCTTACTTAAGTATTCGGTTGATAAAATATTTTAAATCGTTTCGTTGGCATATTGTTTTGAAAGATATATGGGAGGTACTTGTGGATACTTGTAGAACGAAAGTAAAGTTCCATACTGAATAGTCAAAGCCGTCTTTTAGCAGTATATGGTGGATCTAACAACTAAGTTCGGAGGGAAGTCAATTACCAGCTTTATGACGTCACCGCCATCGTCGAGCGCGGCGCCGCCTCATGGAAATGGAAAATAAAATACTAGACTAAATAATGTAATAACAGATCCCGAATTGTTAGGGTACCGCGACGTGCGGCTCAAGAAATGAGAGTAGGGCGATATATTATTTTACACTAGCATTTTAAGCGCCTATCCAGAATACTACATATCTCTGTCTCCACTATAATAAAAATGGCAGCAAAGTAAACACTAATGCTCTGTTTGTTCCAGCAATGAGTAAAGTTGCCAATGTTGATTAAGAAAGCGTAATATTGTAAGGAAGAAAATCGCCTTGCTTCTTCCAACCGCTTGATTCTGAAATGATTGGCAATGCGTTAGGTACTAGTGTTTAATGTGCTAACAGCGTACCTAACATCAGGTGGGCAGTATGCTTACTTACGTATCTAGATGAAAATAAAAACAACGGGAATATCCCAAGGTATGCTGTTTATAGAGGGCCTGAATCAAATGCCGTAGTTTATTGACATTCGTATATCCAATAGTAGATTTTATAAAAAATAAATATATAGTCAACTTGAATGCGTTGTATTAAACTTCAAATTAGCCGGTACTCAAAATCGGACTGAAATTCAAAATTATTAAAATCCGAAACAAAAATTGAAAATTTTCCAAAACAATACAAGGTTGGTGTAAGCTTATTCTGTGTAACTGTTTGTCGCATTCATTGCTTCCAAACAAATAGACCGTTTATGGAGCGAGTATTTCAACCGGGGCGGTTCTTAGATATGGGGGATATGTGGTCAGTCGATTTAAAAATTGTCAGAACTTTTCAAATTTAATAAAGGAATAATAATAGTATTTTGAATTCTGATTTTAGGTATATTCTTAGTACATGATTGAATAAACATCGTAACACAAATAAGAAAATTAAGTATGATTTTTCTTTAATACGGCCTTGTTATTTTCACTCAAAGTTCGAACGATCATGCAGAAAATTTGGAGAAAAATATCATTATTTTTCTATATAAACATATATCGAATCTTGTTTATAGGATAAAGATCTGTCAAAAGATGTACTTCACTTACTATAATTTATTGTTCAAAACATTGTTTGAAAAAAAATAACGATATAATTTGAGACTGATTTATACTTTTTGTCTCGTATGATAGATACATATTTATACCTGAAACATGTATTAAAGTTACACAAAGTATTTAAACATTTAAGAATTTTTTGGTCAATACAACATAATTTTGTGAAAAACTGGAAAAATACGATGTTGCGATGTTCTATTTACATAGAACCGTTTCAGTAAACAGATTTTGAGATTTGTGATAGAGTATATAGTTTTAAATGACATTATTTATAGGTACAATTTTGTTATCATTAACATAACATTCTATTTTAGTATCATTTCATCGTAATCGCAATATTACTTTCCATTTTCAAATATTTTTCTCTTAAGTTTTTTTTTCAATTAATTGGCCTGGTAACTAAGACTTTTGAGCCATATCTTCATTAATGTAGTTTTTATCTTTATTTCTGGCTCCAGGATACTGGTACAATGTAGCCCTTTGCGCCATGGAGTTTTTGGTGACTAATAGTAGGCACTGCTATTTTGTTAATGAGTTACGAAAAAAATTTTGAAAATGGAGTGCCATGTAAGCGATTACGATAAAATGATACGAAAATGGAATGTTATGATAATGATTACGATGAAATGATCAGTCAATGAGAATGAAATCTTAAAATGTTGTTAAATAAATGAACTTACCCTTATAAATGAATGAATGGAAATGAAACACTGAAAAATCTCACGTAAGTCACTAATCAACGCTGAATGATGTATTCCATATATATATCACGATTTAACGATCCTTTCTGTCATAAAACTACAGCAATTTCATGACAAAAACCACAGTACAACACAATATATGAAATAAAATATACAGCACCAAACAGCCCTCCGCCATTACGCGCCAAAAACTCTTTCTCGTATGGCGTAACAAGATGGCAGGGTTA
This sequence comes from Acentria ephemerella, assembly GCA_943193645.1. NCBI lineage: Eukaryota > Metazoa > Arthropoda > Insecta > Lepidoptera > Crambidae > Acentria > Acentria ephemerella. The sequence goes on from OW971893.1 coordinate 5,081,500, forward strand.
ATCATTAATTGTTAAAAACTCCATGGGGTAAAGGGATACGCTACACTGATATTCCAGAGCTTGAAATAAAGAAATAACCACATAAAGTATGGCTGTATGGGCTTCAGTTTCTTTTGCTTTTCCGGTAATAAGAAGAATGTAAAAAGTACTAAGTGACATTGACACAACAATTATTTTCAAATTTCAATAATTTTTTCAAATTGCAATTTAAAAAAAACTAAAATATATAAATATAGTACATGTTTAAGCCTTAGATGTTGCAAGTTGAAAGAAAAATGAGATAACTTATGCAGCAGTGTCAAAGTCACAAAGTACAAAATCTGATTCAACTGTCCTATTATATAGTGATATAATATTTTAATTTTAATTATATCATGCAGATTAAAAATGTCCGATGTGTTTTATTCGATTTGGATGGTCTCCTTATAGGTACCTAATAGATTTAACTAATAGATTTATTATATAAAAACATATTTTAAATACAGAATGCCTTTAATTAAGCAGCAAGTATATATTACTATTAACTAGCATACTATTAATGCATACGTCGTAATATGCTATCAAAATATTCCCTGCAAGTGTAGAAATAGCACTGACATTTTCAACATAATTGAACAGAAGCAACTGATAGTCTAAGGGTTTGTTAATAAAGTCTTTCTGTTCTACAGATTCTGAACACATTTATACAAAAGGATTCACTGCTGTATGTGCCAAGTATGGCAAAGAATTTACCTGGGAGTTTAAGGCAAGTTTATTGGGGTTACAAGGTCACGAATGTGCTAAGAAGATAATCAAAGCTTATAACTTGCCAATCACTGTTGAGGAGTTTATAAAGGAAAGCTGGAAGACATATGAAATCGAGTTTCCTAAAGTTCAATTAATGCCTGGTACGCTCAATTAATATATAAAGTTTTAGGTGTAACACTAATTATAAATCATATTTTGGTTTCCTTCAAATTTTTTATATAGTTTTCTGTATAATGAAAAGTTAAAATAATCATTGGAGTTAAAATATTAATACTAATATTAAATACTCAGATTTAAAAATAGTTATCTACAAAAAACTAGTTTATATTCAATAAAACTTGTGCGGTTTCATAGATTTCTTCAGTTTTTTTATGATAATAGTATCTTCTGCTAATTACTAACACCTGCGTAAATTATTGAGATTACCTTGACGTTTTTAAATACTGGACTTTGTTGCATTCACACAATATAATATTTAAAAAAGAATTATAGATACATAGGATATTATGGTTTAAAATGTCTTGCCATTAAATTACAGTGTTTATGATAAATTATATTTGCATTCATTTATGTTTATACAAACCAGACACTATTGATATTCATATAATGTGAGGTCGCCAGTGGGACGGTAAGGATAGTATTATTAAAGCAATCACCTATAAAATGAGTTAATCAAGCGATTATAGATTTTAATTGGTTAATATTTTCGTATGATTTTCTCACATCAATTATATTCAAATACATACTTTAAATCTAAAATTATGATCATTTTTGTTCCTTTAAATAGCCAATATCATTAATTTAGTGTACATCTCATTTGTAAGAGAATATTAACGTCTCAGAATCAAGCTATAATAAATCCTTGGGGAGCCAATTAAAAAGCTATCAATACATTCTAATCTGTGTAGTCATGTTATTGTGATATCATAGTTTTAAAAATAATTACAGGTACCCAGAAACTAGTTAAACATCTTCATAAACATGGCATACCATTGGCCCTAGCCACCAGTTCAAGCAAAGAAAGTGTAGATCTTAAGATGCAAAACCACAAAGAGCTTTTGGAATTATTCCATCACCACACAATGGGCTCTTCAGACCCAGAGGTTACTAAAGGAAAACCTGACCCAGCCATATTTTTGGTATGTGCTTCTAGATTCCCAGAAAAACCTCGACCTGAAGATGTAAGTACATATTTAAAAGTTTTATTCACATGAAAGGGCAACTTACTGAAAATACATAAAGCACTAAAAAAGTGATATTGTGGTCCTGATGAGAGTATATAAAATATATAAATTTGGCTAAATCAATTAATAAGTGTATATGTGGAGTGAGTGAATGTGTTTTGGACGAAGGAACAACAGATAATATTTTCTTTGAATGCTCTAGACACGCCGTCTCTCTTTATGATTTGCACACATCCATACATCCACAGACTATTTTTACTAAATGTTCTAACAGGCAAACATTGTTTAATGTTAAAATTAATAAATAAAAATTAATAAAATTTCAATTTTAATTAATTAATTTGTTAATTGTTTTATGTTGTTTAAACAATTTATGAACATCACTAGAACTATGACCGCGAATTTTAAACGACACAACGAGATATAGAGTCGACCCGAGGACATGCTGCGGGCACCGGATATATACGTAGCGGCCATGTCGGGCCAACGATACTGTCGCACACAGCGAAAGACTAGTCGATCGACTACAATTTGAATCATTTCATCATGACTTGAAAACTTATTTTTAATGCAGATTAAGTCGTGGCAATGACGGCACTATAGTTGACAGCCATTGAAACCCTCTTTGGCACAGAATGTAACTCTTCGATGACCACGGTTACAATTTTGAAATCCATATATCATTTTCACAGTACAATACTTCAGTTGATGTTTAGATGACGGACAGGAAAAGCAAAATTTATTTTCTGTGACATAGTTCCAACGGTATTCGATGAAAAGATTTTGAAATTCCGGGCAGGCATAGCATTTCCTAATTGTCTCATTAGTGGGCATTAGTAATTAGAACGTTGATCCAGATTGGCTAAATTTTAACTTCCTTTCGTTTCGCGTCTAGGACTCTCTGTCGACAAGTCCGATATTATAGGGGTATTAGGCTTTAAAGCTACCTGTGATGGTGCGGTTGATGTTGAGGAGGATCAGTCTTGTCAAGGTTTGCTGCGTCGTCAACAACATTTACACTTTTATTTATGTCATACTTATATACTTGTCAACATTATGGTCTTTATTTTCACGGAATAAGTCAAGGACGACAAAGAAGGACCACATGTGACGGAAGGTCAATTCAAAACACCAAAGACTATTTTGGTCAAATAAATGTATTTTTCTCACGGTTGCTTCAATCACAACCTAAAAAGCTCACCTAATTTCCTTTCAAATATTTTTTAAAAAATCAACGTCATAGTCTAGTCCTGTTGTCGAAAAAAGGACGTAACAGATAGGTATTTAGTCTCTTTCACCTTTACGGTTATAGCTATGCGGTGTCAGGGTCATGAAGTTGTATGTATCTCTAATTAAACATTTTCTTGCCTTATATTTTGTTATAAATCTCAAATTTATTGTTTCAGTGTTTAGTACTTGAAGATGCTGTAAATGGAGTGAAAGCTGCAAGAGCTGCTAATATGCAGGTGGTTGTTGTGCCAGACCCTCGGATAGATCCTGCAGAACTAAGTGATGCCACATTAGTGCTTAAGTCATTAGAAGATTTCATCCCTGAATATTTTGGGCTACCCCCTTACTCTTCATAGAAGTAAATATTAAAATTATTTAATATTGTTTAAATACCAAAATGTTGATATTATAGTAACATTTATAACTGGATTGTAAAGGAACTTAATTTCTTGTAACTTTCAAGTATATTCACATACATATATTTTGGGAAAATTTAAGGAAAAACGTCGCTTTAAAATACAAATACTATATTTATTTATAATTATTTGGAAGTAAAACACTAATTACCTACATATGTAAAAGTAATTATGCTTTTGTATTTGTAAAATATCTGAAATATGTAAATAATTCACACTGATTTACATAAATGCTAGTCAATACTGCTAGACATACTACTGTAAAAATAAAATGAAATTATGGCTATAGAGTTTATTTATTTTTTATAAAAATGGCAATAGCATATTATATCTCGAGAACCATGGTCCTTCGACTCACCTCAGAGTCGAAGGACCGTGGTCCTTCAGATATACCATTTCTGTCTGCGGCGTCGCCCACATGGCCTACAGGAAATAAATAATTTTTCGCGGGTCAGTCCGTCTATTGGCGTGGCCAAATTTTAGCCTCTTTATGAAATGAATAATGAAAGAGCCATACTAAAAGTTTTTTTAATTCTTCAAATGGTACCGATATCCAAAAATATTCATCTATTAGTTTAAAAGTTCCAGGTGACTTCTTAAATCAAATATTTATATTGAGGGGGCCACCTTTTGCATTGATGTAACTTGTAATATTGCTGCAAAAAGTGCGGCCTACCTTTTAAAATCTTGTTCCATATGCACATATCACATCTGATAGGGGTCCCGCGACTCCACCCCGTCCCGTGACTTGAATTTTTTTTTCATACATTTTATAAGCGCAACTCACTCGCATATCGTTATCGCCTGCGCTGCCAGCATCCAGCGGTTCCTCTCGACGACCAGATCGTCGGTTTACCTTGTGGAAACACTGCGTCTTTCTTTTCGCCGCCGACTTTTGCACCTTTTTACAGTGAGCTATGCGCAGTGTCACTTCAGGATTATTATTCTTTGATATTCATAATTACCTGCATAATGACATTTAGCAGATTGAAAGTGTTTAACATGTATAGAGTTGAAATTGGTCATAAAAATATTAATATAGTGAAGTTGTCCTAAATTTAAATAAAAAAAATGTTTGCATGCAAACTTGTGCTAATATATTTGCTCTTAACTAAATTCATAGATAATTTTATAATTGCATTCAAGACTGCAAGATTACTTTAATAAAATGCATCCAGATAAGAAATTAAATTTTTGCCAGCAATAAGGAAGTAATAACCACTGTGCTTCATAAATCAGCCGCAGAGATTATCCGAAGTTCTTTTGAGTAATAATTCTGTACAAAGACGAATTGCTGAAATGGCTGAAAATATTGAAGGATCATTGTGCAATCATCTGAAGACAAGTCAATTCTCAATTCAACTCGATGAGTCCACATTACCAACTAATGAAGTATTGTTGCTGTCTTACTTGAGGTTTATTAAAGATGAGAAAATATGTGAAGAACTATTGTTTGCTAGAAATTAAGAGACCGAAAAGAACTATTTTAATTATTTTATTTTATTATTATTATTTTCTTGAATTATTAATAATCTCTTAGTACAAAATGAAATTAAAACCTTTTCATTATTTGATAGAAGTCTCATTCTATTTCTCAAATATGTTATTTTATAAAGTAGCACCATATTAACTAAATCTAAAGGTAATCTAATTTCAATCATCAAATGGTGGTAGCCCAAATAACTCTGGTTTAAAATCTTCTAAGCTTTTTAAAACCAATGTAGCTTCTGTAGTAAGATATGCATCAACCCTAGGATCTGGCACCATTACAACTTGCATGCCTGCTGCTCTCGCTGCCTTGACACCATTTATAGCATCTTCAATTACTAAACACTAGAACAATTAAGAATGTTAAAGGTACTATTTTCATATTTTCTTGATCAAACTAAGAAATACTTCAGAAGAAGAAAAATAAAGAAAATTTCAGAAGTTTTCAATAATTATGAACCCACACCTCAACTAGAAAGTTGTATAATTTATAGCTAAAGAATACCTGTGCAGGATCAGGTTTATCTGGAAATCTTGAGGCAGCAACTAAAAATATGTCTGGGTGTGGCTTGCCTCTTTTTACTTCTGGATCAGAAGAACCCATGGTCTTGTATGGAAACAAGGAAAATAGTTTTTGGTGATGCTTACTTGTTTTTAACTCATAACTATCTCTACTTGAACTTGTGGCTAATCCTATAGAAATTCTTTTGCTGTGTAAGTGTTCTATTAGTTTCTTAGCACCTGAAAATCAGTAACAAAAAATATTTTTTTAAATTCATCATTCATTTTCATATTTTTAATATCATTTTTATGGCTTCAAATCCAAAATATTTTTTGATTATGAATACCATTAAACTAAGTAGATCTGTTAAAAATGTACTTATATGAACTACATTAACCATATTTTTATTGGTGTGATCTAACTGCTATTAAATGAATAATGTGTTACCTGGCATGACTTTAGTATTAGGAAAAAGTTCTTGGAATTCTTTCTTAGTTTTTTCTATAAATTCATCTGGTGTCATGGGTAGTTGTAAAGTAGATATTATAATCTCTGCAGTTTCATGAGCTTGAGATCCCATTAACTTTAATTTTAAGTCAAAGTTATAATCTTTTCCATATTGAGAGATAATGTTTTGGAAAGCTATTGTATATAAATCTTCTGTATCTGTAATAAGCAGTTGTACATACAGTCTATCATTAGGATACAAAGATAGTTTCTAGCGCTAATGTGAAAAGTAGTTAAAATCTCCAAAACCAAACGTATCTATAAACTTTTTTAAAGATTCAGTTTGGAACTTACTAAGAATCAAGCCGTCCATATCAAATAAAACATGTGTAACGGGTTTGAACATCATTTTGTAAATTAAAGTTATAGGTTGAAACTAATAGTTTTCAATTTAAAATCTCGAAAAAATAATAAATAACCTCAACAAAGTCTAAACTTTAGCTATTTGATCTTTTGCACTATTTGATAAGTAGTTGAAAATTCATTCAATAGGGACAGGCAATAGTATTGCGCCATACAGCCAAATGTTCATTAATGTAGAATCTTTATTTATGGTTCTAGGATACTGGTGAAATGTAGCCCTTTGCGCCATGGAGTTTTTGGTGACTAATAGTAGGCACTGCTATTTTCCTAATGAGTTACGAGATTTTTTTTGAAAATGGAATGCCATGTAAGCGATTATGATTAAAATGATACGAAAATGGAATGTTATGATAATGATACGATGAAATGATAAGTCAATGAGAATTAAATCTTAAAATGTTGTTAAATAAAGGAACTTACCCTTAAAAATGAATGAATGGAAATGAAATACTGAAAAATCTCACGTAAGTCACTAATCAACGCTGAACGATGTATTCCATATATTGCACGATTTAACGATCCTTTTTGTCATAAAACTACACCAATTTTATGACAAAAACAACACTACAACACAGCATATGAGATAAAACATACAGCACCAAACCGCCCCCCGCCATAACGTTGGCTAGGCCCTCTGTTTACTTTACGTATTTATCTGTGGTTTGTGTTTGACGTTTTTGTGTTATTACCTACAAAAGGAATATCTTCATTATAGATTACCTGAGTTAAATGTTTTATATTTTTGTTGTATCTATGAGTAAAGTAATCTGTGGTCGTATTGTGGTTTCAACTTCATTCTATCATTGTAACATAATAAGAATTTATTTTATTATTACACATCCATTATTAATACTATTTTCATGAATAAGAAAAAGGTATGTTAAGAAATATAACTGCAATAACAGTCATAAATAGTTAATTACTCTCATGTTTGGGTTCTTAGTACTTAACTTAGTAAAGTAAAGCATTGGTAAAAATTATATGCTATATGTCTAAAATGCTGAGAAAATAAAGAATGGACAATACGTATTATTTATAGTAACATCAGATCTGACAAACCTATAACAGTCTACACAACTTTTTGAAAACATGGAAGGCACTGGAATGAGTTTATTCCAAGGTGCTTCTAGTATTCATATAAACAATAGTGCTCAGGATAGACTTGAAGAACAAGAAGAGCTTGAAGACCAAAAAAGGCGTAATGAAGAGGTACGAGTAATGTTAAGTCATACCAAAATAATATATTAGTTATTTAAATTTATTAATTTTTATGAAATTTAATTTCAGTTGAAACATAAGCTGGCCAATGCTTTTGATGATCTTTATGACGATGAAGCAAGTTCTGTAAATAGCAGCGGAAACTGCACATTAGATACGGCACAGACAAATGGTGGTAATATTTAAAAAATATATGTTTCCTTTTTTTCATAAATTAATTATAAAAACCAGGCGACTATACCACAACCAGTTGTGGGCCTAGGAGGCCCACAACCCCCGACCACAAAGGAACCACCAACCACTGCAATAAAGCCACATACTGTGTGCCTGGAGACCCACTAGGTGGCCTTTTTGCTGAAGATTCAGTGACCACAAAACCACTATTGGTTCTATTCCGGTAGTTGTTTCGTGTACGCCCAGGGTATGCCAGCTGGATCCATTGGTGAACTGCAATATATACTGAATGGGGAGGTCATCAAGTGCATCCAATGGTTCCAGCACGGAAGGAGGCTCCTGAACCCTTACCCCTATTAGTTCCTCTTCTATTACCATGAGAAAATGCTTGTGATGTGAGTTAACTACTCACTGGTACCATACTCTGTTTTTGAAATAACCCAGATCTCTGCACTTGGGACAGAATACTATTGTTCTTGATTCAGTTATAATAATTGTAGAACTATCTCAGTTTTGAAGTTTATTTTTCTAGCTCACCAGCATGCAAGGCCTGGCATGCCTCCGACATATGTAGAATCACTAAGCCACTTAAAAGAGCAAGAAACACCCAAACTATTTTGTGAAACACCTAAGAGCCATGCACATGTAGGGCGCCAGGAGGAATTAAAAATCCCCTATAGTCCATATGGTGGTGGTGATGGTCAAAATCATTATTTTCAACAGGAGCACAGAGGTGAATATTGTCATAAAACTATTAATAGTGCTTAAATTTAGTGTGCTTTAAATTTATCAATAAAGTTTTAATTATAATAGCATCAGAATATTATTGTTAGCTTATTATTTTAAAATAATATAGTAATATAGTTTCGAATATACTATATGTACTATATACTATATATAGTACTATTGTGATGTCAAAAAGATATTCTTTTGCAATTCCGTGGTTGAAGCAGTTCCCCTAATTGTGTAAGTTCTATATAAACCTTACTTGCAGGTCATATAAATGGAGTTAATAACTTTGATATAAGACAGGAATACATAAATAATGAAAAACTTCAAGTTATGTATGAGGTAAGACTAAACTTAAACCCTCCTTTCTATTTAACTACTATTAGTTATAAAGTATGGAAGTTTGTCACTGAATCACACTCAACCTAAAAATTGGTAACAAAATTTGGCACACCCATTTATTGATAACTTTTATCCTGTATATATGTTCTCATGACTTAATTTGTCTAAATGGCAGAACTTCGCCAAGAAATTGATTCTACAAATGAATGTACGTAAGTAATATACTAATATTATATATATATATATAACGTGTAAGGAATATACTAATATTATAAAGAGGTAAAGTAAAGCTGTAGAGGTTAATCTCTGGAACTGCTGGTTGGAATTGAAATTTTTTTTTGTGTTGGATAAACCATTCATAGGGGAACGTTATAGACTATATAACATTTGAGAGAGGCCAATCTCCACGCGGGCGCAGCCATGGGCGAAAGCTAGTTGAATATAAAAATGACACCCAGTATATTAATATGTTTGAGCGCTCATTGCAATAATTGTTTAGTTTCTATACAAATTCCAAGACAAATATATTTTTATCTTTGTGCAAAAATAGTCTTTCTTCCTTGTTCACAACTCAATTCATTTCTCGTTGGTTTAATAAAGTACTAAATATGTGCATACAAAGTCGTAGGCTAAACCTGTTTACAATTAAATTATAAGAATTTTATTCACAGATGCGTATAAAAGAGTGCCAAGAACTGGCAGCTCAAATGGAAAAGCAGGACAGAGATATTGACAGCCTCCGAGGACGCCTGACGGCGGCAGTGAGTGACAGGGAGAAGGCTGAATTTTCCCTCCAAGAAGCTCATCATTTGCTTGGTAATATTCGATACTTTAATTTTATTTATTTATTTATATATATTTTTTTTTTTTAATTTAGCCACTAATGAATAAATATTATATCTGCAATTTCATACTGACCACTGGTTTTTGCACATTTTTATCATTCTGTGCTAGTTGTAATTTATTTATTTATTTACGAACAACAAACAGTCATAAATTACAACATTGATATGTAAAAAATTAATAAAAGATTAATAAATTTATATCTCACGGCGTTATCGGCGGTTAAAACATAACTATTTCACTAATTTCGCTAGATAATGATACATATAAATATTGAAATTAATGTTAATTTAGTATTGGCACCAGTACGATAAAAATAATCTAATAATAAGTCTAAATAGCCAGTGAAGTCTATCAAAGTTATAGTGATGCTGTTTTTGAAACAGCAGAAACCTGGCAAACAGATTTTTGCCAGGTTTCCAAAGCAAATATCACACTGCCGAAGCGCTACACGGAAGAGTGGCATAGGTATCGTAATACAAAAATTTCAATAAAACAAACAACAACTCGACAGCGATGATAAAATTGAACTGTAAGCCCTCTACGCCATTCATTTTATATATGAATAAACACCTCTTGTTGACTATTGACTTATTTGAAATATAATTTTTTATTTATTTAAATATTTATTTACCTAAGTTGTAAGCAATCCTATATATCTTACATCCATATAGCATTTTGAGATTATAGCTGGTTTATTCATTATACTGTCCACAAAAACTATTAAAGAACACAGGAACTATTAACACGCAGAAATATATTTCTGTATTGTTTTATTTTAACCATCCAGCATCTAGCAAGCACAAATTGATTGAGCTGGAGCAACAAGTGAACTCTCTAACAGCAAAGTTAGTAGAGAATGAACAAGAGAAGGAGCAACTTAAGTTAGAACTACGCTCTGCGAACATCAGCTTGCAAGATGTGCAGCAGAGGCTACATACTCTACAAGTGAGCATTATTAATTATTTGAACATATTCACATGTTGCTTGAGTTTTAATTCTGTAAAATTACATTTAATTTATTCTATTATAATTTAAAAGGAGTTAGAATAGCAAATCCATACACTTCTGACAATTTTAATTGGCAAATTAAGTAGTGAAAATAAGTTTTTAAGATACAAATCAAATATTTACAGATTACAATTTGTGTTCAATAGGACCTCTTCTAGTTGTTTATATTTAAAGAGACTAAACTTAAAATAAGGGTTGAATAATATGCAACATAATGTGCAATACAGAACTTAATGTGTCTCCAGAAATATGGCCAGTAATAATGAAATGTTATTCTCATAAGAATATTTTTTAATTTCCTTTCAGGTTGCTCATACACATGATACGGATGCACTATTCAGAGAACAAAAAGATAGGTAAAATAAATTAATTAGTTGAATAATATAGGTAATTACAAAATCCTTATAAAAATTATGGACAACTAAGCTGAACACGCATAGTTTTATTTGAGCATATTAGATGTTATCTGAGATGTTTATAATTCCTTAGGCATAAAGTCCGCCCATTGCACCTTTTTTGTGCATTAAAGATACATATTTAATTTTCTGTTCTGACATCTATCTAATAAATTTCACTCGTTATCGAATCAACATTTTATGTTGACGGTACAATATATTTAAATTCAATTCAATCAGAAAGGACGTACCTCCAATTGTTTAGTTTTAATTAAAATCATTTTATTCATATATTGCTCTCCATGTTTAATAGTAGTGTAGTATTGTACAACAGTACTCCAGTGCAGTGTAATATTGTACAATTGTTGGTAAAACAAAAAATAATTAAATAAATAAAATTGTAAAACGTTATTTCAGGCATAGAGAGGAAGTAGATAGATTAGAAACTGATTTAGTAAAGGCAAAAACCAGACTGGAAGATAAAGTAAGCAGTTTTATTTTGTGTGCCAAGTTTTGATTGAAAAATCCTGGTAACAACACAAAAATATTAAACAGTTTAAATGATAATTTCAGGAAAAAGATATAAAAGTGTTGGAGAGACGTTGCATGGACAGAGAAAGAGAGAAGGAAGAAATTATAATTGAAAAGGGTGCCTTAATAAACCGTTTGGTTAATGAATTGGAATCAGCACAAAAGCGGCTTGTCAGCGGTGAAACAAGCAAACTCAAAGAAAGGGTGTCCCAACTGACCACTGAGAGAAACACTTCTAAAGAACAAGTCAAGGAAATGGGAGTAAGGATGTTGCTGAGAACCTATTTTATTATTTTATAATCTTAGTATTCAGTGCATAAACTGCTTATAAAAATTGGACTTCTCTTATAATATTATAACAGAAAAAATAGTAATTAATTCATTGTTTAAATAATTAGTTATACACAGTTATCATAATCTATATGTAGGATGCAAATAATGAACATTGTATTTACTGTTGTCGATTATTTTTGTAATATCTTTCGGTAGTTTTAAAAGGAACTGTAAAATTTTAGTTATGTTCTATTTTAAATTATATACTAAGGACATAAGCATACCTTTACATTACATCAGATTTTTTATTATTAAGTGTTTTCTGCATCGAAATTTGGTGAAAGTAAATTTTTATAATATTATTGTTATTATTGAGACCACTATACGACATAATATTAGAACATTCGCTGTCAGTTTCAAATAACTAAGATAGATCCGTATGTTTCATAATATTTCTATGCACTAATACAACCATACCGGGTTAAATATTATATCGTGTTGTGTCGACACAGTGTATATCATATTAATGATGCTTTCAGTCCAAACTTGAGGTGACTGCTCATGAACTTGTCCTGTGTCGAAACAAACTAGCCGTTACACAGAAGGACTACGACTACTGGCGAACGACGCTACACCAAATATTGGCGGAATCTCTTCCAGAAAATACTTACTTAGGTAATTTAGGATATATCTATTGTAATTCTAAATACAATGAATACAAAAACAATGTGTATTAATTTGACTCGATAACTTACAACTGCTTCATATTTATAGGTGAACCACCATCGCCCGGAAAATTGACGACACTAAAGGAAATATTAAGTCGATATAAAATACAAATGCAGAAGATGGCAACATTACAAGACGAGATATCGAAACGGTATAGAAATGGCAAAACCTTTTTACTTAACATTAAAACCTTAAAGGGTGAAAATTACGATATATTTTAACAAATAGGCCTAAAGTTGGTCGATTGTTGAAAGTCGCTTCGTATATATTTTACATTTAAAAGACTTTAGCTCCATATTAATATTCATGCTCGAGTCAAAATGAAACTGCGTAAAAATTTAATTTGTAGTAAATTTCCTTTGTGCGTACTCTAAACGCAAACATTGCATTATTTACTTTCATTAGAACTACGACCCTTACCACATAAGATCATTATACGCCTATCAACGTCCCAAACTCGTAATTAAATTTTTGATTTAAATCTATTGATGAGTGTTAAACATATAGATTTTCAGTTACATTCCTGGTTTCAGTGACAAAAAGCTCGAACATCACCGTAAACAAGAGTCCGAAATGAGAGCTAAAATAGAAGAACAAAAAGGCATAGAGCTACAACTAAACTCGAAGTTGGCTGTTCTACAGAACAAGCTGGAACTATTAGGGACCAACTCTGACAGTGAACTTTTAGATAACTATAAACAAAATAATGAAAGACTGCAGGCTGACCTGGAAGAAGCAAGAAGTGAACATAAAAAGGTATAACCCATTCTGAACAACACTTGACAGACTTGGTAATTTTAAATAGAGCAAGGTTTCATATTGAGTAATATCAAACTAATAACTAACGACTCGCTTAAGCGAGAATCTTGCGAGTCGGCTTAAAATCAACATCCCAGTAACCCTATTGCCTTCTAATAATAGAATAAAACACTTCCGATTCTCAGCAACATTAACAAAAATAACGCCCTTCTCGTGCACGAAAAGTATGAGCACGAAGTTTAAAAAACTATTCTAAATTAACTAAGAATTTCCTTATAGATAATATTGGGGATCAGCTACAAATTAAACCTTTTATATTTAAAATAAAGTTCATTTTTATACCGTGCTCCTTTATGAACCGTCAGCGGTGTTTATTACAAAAATTTTGATATTTCATTGCAAAATTCAACCTAAATTAAAGTAAAGGTCGCATTACGTATAAAACTATTCAACCTAAAAATATACGATTCAACCTAAAAATTCTATTTTCTTTTTTTCATCAATATAAATTTTAATACACATATACATTTTATTTTATATATATTATAATACCCACAGTTAGACTTAAAGTACACAGAATTGGAAATGGACTATGAGAAATTAAAGTTAGAGAAAGGTAGTCGAGCGTCCCTAGCGCAAGAAGCGAATGCTGATCTGCTTCGAGAACTCGAGCGGTACAGCACGCAACTCAAAGATACGCTCAAAGAAAATGGCGAGCTCAAGACTTTGTATATACAGGTATGTATTGGCACAGCAATGATACGATGCACCCCAATCATTAGTATTTGCTTCCATTAGATAATGATTCCGTTCATAAATATAATGAAAATTATCCAACATATTAATCAAAGTATCTAGTAATAACTTTAAAAAAAATTATAAACTTAAGTAATAACTAAATACGAATATAACTGTTAGCCTACATCGCATGCCGTGGCTGTCTTTAATTAAAAACTATACTTAATTTAATGTCTATGCTATAGTTTAAAAAAAGTCTCAAAGTTTCCTTTCATGTCAATAATTCGTGCTCGAACAACTCGGTTTTTCGGTCTAAAAGGGATTCCTTATTATAAAAACATGAAGGGAAATACCAGTCAAAATTTACTTAGTTTAATGGCAGCTTTATTATTGAATACGTAACGTTATTCATTTTTAAAACTGCTAAAGTAGTTAACGTTTATATAAATTTTGGACTTGAACCTATCAAATCTTCCATACTAAATGATTTAATACATATCAATCAACAATTAAAAGTTTTATGATTATGTGTATTTTAGGCATGTAGCTCACGAGACACAATAACAAGAGAACTAAAGGATTTACAATCAAAAATAGAAATGGAGAAAGAACTGTTCAAAAACCAAGAAAAAGATTTTGTTGAGCGGATAGATAAAGAAAAACAACAAGTTGAAAAGTTATCTGGAGAACTTGTCAGTACCAAAGAAGACTTGGAAGTGGCTAACAGAAGAGTCTCAGAACTGCAAAAAGATTTTACGGAAAAACAAAAGGAATTTAACGAAAAACTCAACAAATATCTCGAAGGTATTTTATTCCATATGCTTATAAACCCGAAGCTTTATTTTGTTGCTCTTCTCAATCACAATTTATCAAATTTGATATCTAATATCTTTCTAGAATCTTTAATATCGAAAGGCATGTTGTCCAGGCCCTCAGATTGACAACCTTAGATACCAGTAAAAATAATAAAAAACTTAAAGTTATTCACAATGCCAAAGGTGGATTACTAAAATATAAATATTATTTCTTTTTTAATAATTTTCAATTAAATTATTTATTTAGATTTATTACAATTGAATACGGATAAAGTGGTTAAAGATATTTCTGACAGTAAAATCTTCTTATATTATTTCAGACGAAAAAAACGCATTACGAAAGGATATGGAATCGTGCACGCAATGTGAGAAACATGTGAAACGCATCCGGAGCTTAGACGAACAACTAAACAAATGCAGCGTCAAATTGGGTAAGAATGTCAATTATGATAGCAGAACTAAAACTTGGGACATCTTGATGTACATTTATTATTTATCATGAAACAAAGGCTTTCGGATTAATTTAGTAGGTAACCATGCTGTTGACATTTTAAACTTATATAAGTCATTATTGGCTACAATATATAAAAAATAAAACTGCGCTAACAATGTTATCAAAATCATTTAATTTGAAAAGTGTGTTGCGTTTTTACAGTCCTTTAACGAGTTAACTCACCCATTTTCCCATTCCTTATAATATTTTATTTTACTGGTCCAACCTAACCTTACCTCAACCAATTATATTTAGTGACATACAATGATTTTATTAGAATGGTTTTATTAGAACTGTGAATGGAAAATCGGAAAATTCCAATCGCAGAACAAAAAATTGGTTTTAGTGAAATCTTATAATTTAGTTTCAAAGAATTAAAGTAATATGTCATTTTTACTTGATAACTTTGTACACCGGTTTTTGTATGAGTGCTTTGAGACTATTGGAAAACAATTTAGGAAAATATACATTCTGTACAGCTACACAAGAAAGCAACGAAGAATTAATGCAAGAATTGAGAGGCAAAGCGGAGTTCTTCCAGCGCTACATAATGGAGCGATTCCGTAAACTATGCGAACAACGCACCATTGGCACGAACACCGACCACGAGACGCAGTCTGAACAACTCGCCACCAGCATTGAACAACTCGTACAAAACTGTGACGACGAACTCGCGGCAAAGGTACTATTATTATACCTGATTACTATAACTCTCAATTTAAGTTTAGTTTATCCCATTCTCTCATTACGTAAATGAGAAGGATAGCAAAAATTTTGAATTGTCAAATAACTTAATTTAAACATCTTTAAAGAAATCAAAGACAATTTAGGCATCATTTAGGGAAATATTGGCCAGAGTATATCGAGGTTTCGATACAATACAATTTTATTTGGTTCTAGAATGTTCGACTTGTCGTGTTAAATTATTATAATGAGCGTTTACCTTTTTTATTGTGAAAA
The DNA here is from genome assembly GCA_943193645.1 of Acentria ephemerella. Classification (NCBI taxonomy): domain Eukaryota; kingdom Metazoa; phylum Arthropoda; class Insecta; order Lepidoptera; family Crambidae; genus Acentria; species Acentria ephemerella. Next base: position 5,097,947 of record OW971893.1, read on the forward strand.
TATGTTGATTGTCAAAGCGTTAAATTAAAAGCGGCAAAACTTTACTTTTAATGAAAGCTAAAAAGTGTACCGTTTCAACAATGTAGTGAATAATGGAACTGGTTTGATTAATTAAATCTTTTTATATACAGACTGCTTTGATGATGAAAGAAAAAGCAATAAGGGATCAGATAGCAGAGAAGTTTACATTAGAAATGAAAACAATGGAAATGAATTGTGCACGACGAATCAAAGAGATGGAGAACGAAAATCTTGGAGCAATCACTAAAGTAAAAGAACTACTCGACCGGAAAGCTCATGAAGTGGAAACTCTTAAAGAATTCGTTTTATCTGAAAGGGCTAAAGTCACCCAAATATTAGAAGAAAAGGAAAAAGAAATATCAGTTCTAATTAAAGAACACAACGAATTACAATCAGAGTGTCAGAAAGCGAATGATAATGTAGTAGAGTGGAGACTGAAAGCGGAAAGGTATAAAGAAAGAATATCAAGAATGGGATCTTTAGAGGATATTATAAAGCATGAGAGAGAGCGGAACTCGTCGAGTGTGAAGGAGTGTCAAACTGTCAAGACAAAGTTGACAGAGTTACAAGCTAAGTACACTCAGCTCGAACGGAAGTATGAAAAGTTGCAATCAGAGCACTCAACCTTGCAAGAAAAGTACAAGAATGTTAAGAAAACTATTTACACTTATAAGGTGATTAAAACTAGTCTTGATGAGGTTTTTTTCCTTATTATGAATTTTGATAATTTGTTTGTTTTTTAGGATTATATGGCAAAAAAAGATACACATGTTAGCAATGAAATGAACCGCATACAAGATGAATATAGAAAGATATTCTTAAAATTGCAGAATCAGATAAATTACCATGTGAACTGTAGAATACAAGAAGAAAGAAGCAATGGGAAGCAGACTCAGGCTCAGCAATACCAACATAATGATGTAAGAATATTCATATTTTAACTCATTATAAAACTTCTAATCTTAGGAATTAAAATGTATAAATACAAGAAGAAATACATGAAAAAATATTAGATATTTTAACTTTATTTTATGTGTGTGTATATTTGTGTATTACTCTATTGAAAGAGGGTAGGTAGATAAGAGTTATTCATAGTAAAACAAATATTACTCGCATGATCTATTTTTATAAACGATAATAATTATGTTATGTAAAATCTATTTTACAAGTCTCTCTTATGTCCTCGGTAGTTATAACAGTCTTCAAAACTGAGAAATAGTTTGCCATTTTTCCCGCTTACCAAGCTTCCAGTTAGTTTAATTATGACAATTTTATTTACAGTATAGCGAAAAATTAAAGAAACTTAATGAAGATTTTGCCCGTTTATCACAATCACGATTCAAAGAGACTCCTGATAGTCAATGATGTGACTACAAACTAATCTAGAATACCAACATGAAGGATCACCAAGGATTCAGTGCAACATGAAGGATCTCCGTCCGCTCTATACAAGGACAATAACTTGTAATGTAAGGAATCATTTGTTCTACATATTTTTGAAACAAAACAATCTTAATGTACTTATTTTTTTGTACAAACAAATTGACGAATTTGAATTAACATATATTTAAGGCCTCTAAATGGTAAAATTAAAGACTGTAGTTTAACTGTGAAATCGCAACTGTCCCATATCTTTTAATGACTGTACAATATTTTGGAGTTGGTGGTGACTGATAATATTATTCCTAGTGATCATTCCATAGATCGACCCTTAAATATATCTGTGATAATGTAGTACACAATGTAAATAGATATTTTAAAAAGTTAACAGTATTATTAGCGAAAACGTTCAAGTGACACATCAAGCCTACACTTAACATTCCCAATGATTCCATTTTAAATTATCTGTATTTTTTATATGAATTTTATCAATTCGACAATATTACATTGTTCAATTAATTTAAAAATTGCTCAATTTAAATTGTAATGTTTTTGATTATTCTGTATCATAATTAATTATAATTTCATTTAATGTTATGTGGGTCATATTTTGATTTATATCAATAATTGTGGCGGTTATTATGTTTGTCAAACAAATATAAATAAAATGAATGTTATTTAAGTATAAAATATTTTATTTCTTCATATAGTATTTTGCTGGAACAAAAGGCATTTTGGTAACTACACACGGTATATCTTTACTTCGAACGTTGACTAGTAACTCAGTTCCGTTTTTTTTAAATGTCTCTGCGACGTAACCCATGGCGATATTTCCGCCCAAAGACGGGCTGGGGCAGCCACTTGTTACTTTACCCACCACCTTGGAATTTTCAGCAATTTTGATAATTACATCTTTTCTTGCAGGAGCCCCTGTCTCCATTCTAATGCCGACTCTTCGTTTATCGACTCCTTCTTTGATCTGTTTTAATATTATTTCGGCTCCAGGAAAATTACATTCGTTTCTTCTTCGTTTAGCAATCAGCCAAGTAAGACTGGCTTCTACAGGGGTGATACTCTCATCTATATCGTTTCCATAGAGACAAAGGCCTGCTTCAAGACGCAGCGAGTCACGAGCGCCTAAGCCAGCGAGTTTTACGTCCTTATTCTGTAGCAAAGCTTCTGTTACTAAGTCTGATTTTTCAGCAGGTATCGATATTTCTACACCATCTTCACCTGTATAACCGCAACGCGTCACACGACATTCTACGCCTGCAACTGACCCGATAGCAGAGGTCATAAAAGTCAAGTCGTTCAATGAAATCTTCGTTAAAGATTGTACGGCCGAAGCTGCTTTTGGTCCCTGTACTGCTATCAGAGCTCTTTGACTTACATCCCAAAACTCAACATTAACATCTTTACCTTGTTTACGGAATATTTCCGAAGTTGCTTTCATATGTTCCTTGTCTACGTCCAAGCGTCCAGCGTTCGAAACAACGTACAACGTCTCTTCATTCACTTTCGTTACTATCAAGTCATCAATAATTCCTGCAGTGTTATTCAGAAAAACTGTGAGGGAACTGGACCCGTTTTTCATCCCTTTCAGATCAACGGGAGTTATAGATTCAAACCAAGCTATACAGTCTTTACCTCGAACGTTTGTTTGAAGCATATGTGAAACATCAAATATTGATGCACTATTTCTTGTATATAAATGCGATGCAGATACACTCATATCTGAATATTGGACTGGTAGCACGAAACCAGCGAAATCTACTAATTTAGCACCATATCTCTTATGTAAGTCATAAAGCGGTGTTTTGATCGCATCTTTTCCACTTTCACTGTACTGGCGAAGAACAAAGTTGACATGCTTGTTTATGAATATATTACAAGTTATGATTTTATTTATGCACTTCGAGGACATTTTCACAATTGTAATGTTGCGTTAAGTTTAGAAACGACTGGATAACTTTGGGTATATTTATCAGTTATTGTGGCGAAGGTCGTGGCATGGGTCAATTAAAGACAGTTAGTGTTGATACGATATAAGTTAATGATGTCGCACTACATTCACATAAGTAAACATATTAGTGAATATTAAACATTCTATCTATATAGCTAATAATATTTAACTACTTAAGTATTATTAATCAGATAAAAATTTCGTATCCATCAGAAATGTTCGAAATTTAGATAAAATACTTAGAAGTGAGTTGACAAAGGCCGTAGATTGCAACTAAAATGTTTTTTTTGTTTATTTTCATGGTGAAATTATATTCAGGGCTTATATTTATCATCGTATCGAAGTCGAAGTCGTCATTATTTGTCATACAATATATTAACATGGTAACGTAACAGAGGAAGACAATGATAATATTAGTCACAGCTCACATTTGCTGTATGAATGTTATGTGCCCGTGGTTATGGGATATGTAGATATCTCTCAAGAGCTATCGTTATATTAGAGCACTGAGATTAGACTCTCGGTATAATCATCAGCTCGGACAATTTGCAAATGGAGAGTCTTAGTCCCTAAAACCAAATTTATCTCCATCAGTTACCAGATCCTAACCTCATCCTTGCCTAGCTGATTTTCTACTTACCTCTTTGTGACTTAACATAAAGGTATTATGATATGTATCCAGGTTAATTTCTCTGTAATGTTCTAAAAGAAAATCGCAACAAGACTACGACGGTACGTACGAGATTAAGAACAATTTAGTTAAGTATATCGTAATATTTTTTGCAATCAAAGCTTTAGGTTGTGATTGTGTTTCTAATTAATTATTATTAGCTTCCTGAATAAATGAAATGTGAGCAATTTACATTATAGTAGTAAAGCTATAAATATTAAAATGATCTTTTGTTGCAGGCAGTTAATTAAATTAATAAACCATTCATTTTTGACATTTAACGCATGTCAAAAACTGACTTTAATTTTTAACACCACTAAGATTTGAATATTATAAATAGTGATACCTGTGAATGTGATACGGGTTTTGGTGACTTAAACCACATTCTATTTTCCTATGCTTCTTATTATCGTTCCTATTTTATAGTCACGCATTTCTCTTCAGATTCTATTTCCTTATTACATTTACATAATAAAAACTTGTATTGTGATATTTCAGTATTAATATCTAAGTAATAACATTAAGCTATAATTTAACCTTATTCACTTCCAAACTCTCCTGACCCTTGTAAATCCTTTTAAATTCGTTTCCCTACCTTTTAATCCCGTCGTGGCTAATATACAAGGCAAAAACGAAGAAAATAATCGCCGCTAAGAGTAAAGTGTATATTGGCCCCAATTCCGTTGTACACGGACTAAATTTAATTTAAGTTCTTCGCATCTCTTTCAAACCAATTCATTAAGAAGAGGTAGAATTTAAGGAATGTCAAGTTAGTCGACACTTAGACGATCCATACACTTATCGGCATGTTTTATGATGCGCATTAAAATAAGGCAAAAACGTTTAAGTCGCCAATTACGAAAAGACAAATGACGTCACTGGTCATCTGTCTTTTTTTGGTTGTATTGTACTGAAAGAGTAGTACTGAACTTAAATTTAAGTTTATGCACTACGGAATCGGGGCCATTGTATCGCCGGTTTAAGCATTGTGAGTAATGGTGAACATAACTCGTAAGGACATTCCGCTTATAAAAACTAATTAGATGTATAAATTTAGAATATTTATCTTTTAGTGTGGGAACTGTGTTATAAACTTATTTTTTTTTTCTACAGATGTAGAGTAGTATTTTCTACAATGTGTAATTTTTAATAAAATTTAATGTACCGTTGTAATAGGGATCAAGTTTGTTATTCTACTCGCTACTTGTATACGTTTTACAGAGTACATTGCTTTAAAATTTAATGGTTAATCGACTCATTACTCTCATGCTTGTTACACTAGTGTAGTCACTATTAAAGTAATCAATTCATACGGAGTATCTAATAACAGCGTGCTTACTTTCAGAAAATGTACTACATGCCAATATAGTGCTTTAGAGCTCGAAGTTTATTACTTAGGCTTTTTGAACTATTTGCTACATAAACAAATGTGATTATTTCAAGAATAACCTCTGACATAGGCCTGGTACATATTTGGTGTATTACTTAATATCTATATCTAGTATCCATAACTCTAGCTGTTAATAATGCTTAAGTAGTAGATAATAGATATTAGTGTGAGAAATATAATTTCTGTAAAAATATACATTTTATACATACACACACACACACATATATATATATATATATATATTGCATATATTATTATATTACATATATATTATGAAGATTTATTATACAGAGGTTCGAACTTAACAAAAGTTTTAATATTTATTAAAATAGTAATAAATATTAAAACTTTTGTAGGTTTTTTATGCGAAAACACCTAGTGATTTTTAAAGTCCTTTTCCATATAGTATTAAATATCCTTTACATTATTATAAATTATGCAAGAACTTATCTTCCTTGTTTATGAGAATAAATCTCCCTGCTGTCAAATGATTCTCTAATAAGTTCTGGCAACCATAGTCTTTGTATGGTCACTGCATAGTGGATACAACAATACCTATTTAATCAGTTATAAGATCAGCTATAGCTGATCATGCAGGGTTGATCATAAGTTATGATTATCATCAAATCATATGTAATTCTCTCATAGAGGAAGCTATGTTGTTAAAAATCGTTCAAAATGTACTTAGGATTTAAATAAATATCTTGCAAGAATTAATAGATGTTGCGACAGTCAAATAAGTGAGATATGGGCTTAAAGGTGAGGCTCTCAACCTCTATGCAAGATGTGAGGGCCCATCTATAACACTTAAAATATCTATACTCATTGAACATCATTCTAAGCCATCTGTTCATAACTATACATAGGCATCTTGATTTGAACAGGTATTTAAATTGGGTTTATAATTTCAATAAAAAAATTTTAAGTAAGTCATGCTCGCTTTTGGAAGTAAGACATTATTGCTCATGTAAAACAGCCTATATCCCTTTCAAAAACTGTACTGTATTATTGTGCATTTTATTTTTATAAACAGCTTCTGTGTTGTAAGTAAAATAAATGGATACAACCTTACTGCAATTTTAAGCTTGCCGTAACTCATCTTTGATAAGTCAGTTGCTTTGTTGTATAGCTGCCAGGTGTTTTCTAACACAAATGATATTAAAAACAATTTAACAAAAAAATGTACTAAAATATAACCAAATATTTTTAAAGTCAAAATATTTAATTTAATTATTAATTCACTAACATCAATTATACACTATTAAATCAATATAGTCTTCATGAGAAAGCAGTTCATTTTTTGTTGCTTCTGTATTAGCAATACTAGATAAAATAATAGCAATGAATCCATCTGAATCTGGCATTTGTTTCAGTAATTCTGGATGTTTCACAAGTGCTTCATTTATTTCTATTAATGTTCCTTTTATACCACTAACTACATCAAAACTAGTTCCATCTTTGTACTCAACCTTACATATTACTGAATTTGGGATCAGAGACTGACCTCCTTTCTTCCCTTTACCCTTCACAGAGTTAGTGAGTCTGTCCACTTTACCAATTGAAAAATTGAGTTTATATACTCCTTCCTTTTTAAAAAAGAAATGACTTGGAGCTAAACTAAGTAGCATAACTCTGTTAGAGTGGAACATCAACATGATGTCATTGTTTTTTATGCCACCAACATTTAAAATGTACCGTTTAGTAAAGTATCTCTCTGTAAATGACTTAAGTGTCGTTAAATCTGGTATAGAGTCTAAGATTTGAAACTCCATGTTTGGCATTATTTTGGTTATTGTGTAGACTTTTCTTGCAATAATATTCGTGCACGGATCTCTTTGTGTCTTCGAAGAGACTCTTCCAAGTTCGCTTTTTGTCTCCACAGACGTTCACCTTTCAGGCACTTTCTCATATCCCTATCGAAGTCATTGCAGTAACCAAGGAACTTTAAAAATGAATGCTGTAACAAACAAGTAATACTCTTTTTTAATGATTAAAATAATATACATTTACGCTGGAGGCAGCGTCGTGAAAAATGAGTAAACCAAACGTAGAATAAAATAAATGGATTATGCAATTTCCATACCTCCGCATGACAATCTTGCAATTTTTTAATCAATACATTGCACTCAGCAGTGTGCAAATGTGATGATAAATCCGTGTGCATAACTTTTATGTCTTGAAAACAGATTTTCTATAAACGAAATATTATTTAATCTATAAAATGTCTTTATTTCTATTGAAAAATCACAGATTACTATAAAAAGACCGATCCTATAAGTCACAGATTACGTCTTTTTCTTCTTTTGAGTGGGTTTCCGTCAAACTTGCATATGGCAAATGGCAACCATAGAGGCTAGGGCTGCCATTTGCCATATGCAAGTTTGACGGAACATTAGCTTATTTTTTTGTTTAATTCACCCTATATTATAGGGAAAGCATAGGAAATTAAAGCCAATACAAGTCATGTTTTATGTGATTATTTCTTTACTTCTGGCTCCATGATATCAGTGTAATGTTAAATAAATGAACTTACCATATACATTTGCTCACTGAAAATTTTGTTTCTTTTGTCTGTGAATACTTGACTTACAATAAAGATGTTTGTCTGCATTACCTTTATTAAGACCAGTTTTCAAGAGCAACATTTGGCAACTGTTCATGGCACTTTCAACCAGATACCTCAAGTATGTCGACAAATTTCACCAGAGTGACCTCCATGGAGCGGCGTGGTTCCGGAATAAGCTATTTACAAAGTGGAAACGGTATATATTATTGAGTCAGGAAAATTATTTTGTGCAGTGAGATTATTAATTACTTATTTAACTTTGAAATAGACTGAAAATTTCAATCAAGATTAGTTTCTAAAGTGAGAAAGAATTAATAATAAAATGTGGTGAATGACATTCAGGAAGTATGAGGAGAGGAAGCAATCAGGAGAATAGGGTGAGATTGCTTCTCTGGCACACTCCAAAAGATTGAGGCCCAAAGTTTTGGGGGAGATGTTATCTTTGTCAAGAAGATGTCTCTCCCGCACGTTATACACATGTGAAAAACCATGCGGGCTCAGATAATTTTACAAGACTTATTTTTTTTAACTGTAACGGCTCATTCAAAAGACCCGTATCTAAAGTAATAATTTTACCTATAACTGACTGAAGTTTTAAAAATGGTTGTTGTATTGTTATTCCTAATCTCTCCGAATTCTACCGAAGAATATCAATAAAGCGTCCTCGACTTACTTTTATTTTTTCTTTGTAAAATTCTACCAAACACTACATAAAATGTATAGACAGTAAAAACAGTTTTCTTAAAATATAACAAAATTGCTTCAGTGAAAGCAAGTTAGATTTGCTTTAGCAAGTGTTCAGTTTAGCACTTTAGTTTTAGCATAAGGAATTCGAGAAACGTGTTGGCTACACCGTAATGTCATTTTTGTCGGGATATGACTGAGATTATATATTTTGTGATAGTTGTGTGAGCATAACAACCTCGACAAGGAATCAAAATATCAGAGGAATTTCAGGAATCAACTTCACTATTTCTGCGAGCACGACAACCATTTTACTCTTCCTTTAACCGATTTTATGTCAGTCGAGATTGACATATTAGTCTACTACCCTTCGAGGTCTCGACATGTACTTTTTAAGTATGGTGTGGTAATTTGAGCTCCTTGTATTCAGGTTTTATCTTGAGTTATTGTATTCGGTATGTGATCATTTCTTCTAATCCATTTATTGGAAACTATTGATCGTTTTTATTTTAATATATACCTAAGTACGCCCATTTTGGTTATATTGCTTTAAAGCAAAATTAACTTTAGTTTTAACAAAATATTAGTATTTCAATTTAAATAAATGTTTTTTAGTATAACAAAGAAAAATATCTTTAACTGAATTATTGCCATTATTCATTTAACAGTTTAAACTTTTATACCAAGATTATATAAGAGTTTGACTTTATTGCGAAATAAAACAAAATTCCTTGTGATAGCACCACTATAATCGAAATGAAAATATATTTAGAAAATTAGCATAAACTTAAAATATTATCAACAACTACACAAACTTGCAACCACTATATATTTTTCTGACTACTCCACCAGATGGTTGTACCCCCGTCTACTTAGCCAGAGATCCCGGTGTCGAATCCCGGTAGGGGCAGTTTTTTATATGATGGATACGAATATTTGTTCAGGAATCACGGAAGATTGTATTTTTACTTAGTATCTTTTTGATTTATAAGAATTCCCATTTTCGAGTCAATAAACCTGACAATAAAATTAGGGCAGTAAATTCTACCATGTATTTCACCATCTTATGGATGAAACTATGAAAAATTGCTTCTTAATAAACACCTACGTTTCACAAAAAAATTCACTAAAACATCTTCCAAAATCTAAGGCCCGTGGTGTATATAAGTTGTTATAAATTATATTATAGCAAGGACCTGCCCAGATATTTAACTATTGATTTATAAAGTGATATCTTTGGAAATGGTAAATATTAATAACACTTGCACTCTTTCCTACTCTGCTTTTATCACCCTCACTCAATATGTAGTATTTTGTTTCTATTTATTCATTAGGACTTTTATCTAAAAAAGACATGTCAGTCCTATCGGACTCACCTAACAAATATTCACAATACATAAGCAAACTTCATAATAGTAATAAAAATCTTGACCGAAATACTTTTATTTTTCTGTTTTGATTATTTTGTTTTATAGCTTTGTACAAGATCTTTTATTACAGAAGTTTACTGTTAATTCACTCCTACTCTAACGTAACTTCAGATGCAGTCCATTGAGAACGTAGTGTTTATATGCTCAGTGGTCCATTGCTATTACCATTGGCGCACAGAGGCACATCTAGTGTAATAATAATATACACCTGTCAAATAACACGTAGATTTGTATCATCTTCCTTTCCTAGTCTGTTGCGCTGGACAAAGTTCCATCTAACAGAATAAACCTCACTTCAAAAAAGTTTGAAATATCAAAATATTCTTATATAATAATAAATTATATTTCTCACAATTACACCTATTAAATCTCTCCAATCTTAAGCATCGTTAAGTGCTCATGTTATGGATATTAGAAATAGAAATACGTATATAAACATCTTCTTTCTTCTTTTTCTCGAACGAACGTTCGCAAATAAGTGTAACGTATAAGTAAGTACACATAAAAGGAATCAGAACATAAGCGAGAGTAAGATTCCTTTCTTAATTGTATTTCTTCAACTTCAGAAGCTCGTTACCATTACAAATGAAGTCACGTCATTAGTCGCCAATATTTTGTATTAAGTGAACTGTATACGAAATAACCGGCTCATCCACTAATTAAGGTAAACCCCTACATTATTAGTGGACGGGTGTGAATCATATGTTTACTTAGTTGCAAACTTAAGCTTTTATCTGTAGGGAATGAACTGCACATCCTTATACCACAATAAATGTTAATCAATAGGAACCTATCTACTTATAATACTTACTTACAACATTTTGTGATGAAGCTAAATTGTTTATAAGGATAACAAAGTTTAATATAACTAAATGAGAGGTATAGACTGCTTGAAATAATAACGTGCTAGTATTTATAATTTTATTTACTTAAATAATTTGTCTCATTACATAACTAACAGAAAATAAGGCAGAGACCGCATAATTAAGGATTAGCCCTAATGTAATAGGAACTCCTCAATTAAAAGTAAAGAAATTTCACTAAAAAACATTAACATAGTGACTAGATTGAATTATTTATATTTTTGAAAATTGTACAAAAATGTGTTAATATTAGGAAATTGGAAGATGTCTTGCTTATACCGTCTATCAAAACTAATAAACGCACGAAGAAAACGTAAGAGTACTCATCCATGTCGCGTGTCGCTCACAGGAAAACAGGAACAAGCAAATTAAGCAAAACAATAATAAGTATAATAGAAATGCGATGTAACAAAATAATATTTTGATGCCCAATTATTAAAGAAATGCATAATGTGCCCAAAATGATTATCTCCAATCAAATGTTATTAAGATTTAGAAGCGGGTGTTACATGTGGCGCGGGTTTCGTTCGATCGTGTGAGCATCAACTCTTGGGCATTCCCTGGGGCGTGGCGGTCTCCACCATCTTCTTATATTTTCCTACGAGCTCGGGGAGGTCGTAGGCAATTGCGACGTCGAGCCGCGTGATGGGGCATCCGCGGAAGTAGGTGCACGTCGCTGTTAACTGTTGGAACTCGTAGAGTGGGTTCAAGCGGAAGAAGTCGCGATAGGTTTCCGGATCAGGTAAATCGTATCTGAAATTTTATTTATATCATATTTTAAATTATTTTCTTAATTTTATTTTAGATTAGATTTCAATAAATGTTTTACATATATTTTGATAATTTCCGAACTAGAAAATCTAAATTCTTGAATCGAAATTCATTACTACCTTTACCAGGCACGGCTGATCAAGGCATGTTTTATAATGAAAATAAATGACTCTCTCTTTTTGAATGACGAAATCATTATGCCCAACTTTTCTTTTTAAAGAAAATTAATACTGACTTACATGGGTGTTACGATACTACCATATAACTACAAATAAAGTATCCATGGGAATAAGTTTAATAATAAATAATAATAATCTCCCATCCCTCGAGCCGTCGAGATATTGGGAAGACTTAAAGTTGATTTCGGAATAATAATATTATTATTAAAAAAAAATTAATAATATTGTGATCACAATAATTCCAAAAATAATTGTTATACCTTGATATGTTGGTGAGTGTACTGAGTCCTTCATAAATGTGATAATTCTGGGGGTTTTCAATGATGGCGTCGGCAATAAGTTTCTTGTTGCCGAAAATAGTCTTATGGTTGAAATAAGTGGTTAAATAACAATCAACCATCTTCGCATGATTTCGGACGCGTACCTGTAAATTAATTGCTAATTGTAAATTAATTAAATAATTAAATGGTTTACCAAACCGGGTCATATAGTATTAAAAATTATGATTTTGGTTTTATCTTGCAGTGGAAACACGTATGCCTTGTTCTCCGTTGCCTATGATAATACAGGTTTCATTATGACCTTTTTTAATGAGACCACAAAAGTTAATGAATACTGTTTTGTTCAAGAAAATAGTAAATATTTTTTGTAACTAACCGCAAACCGGCGAGCGCTAGCAATTTTATTCTCTATGCGCCTATCTATGGCCTGCCGCAGGTCCCTCAGGAGCTCTCGCTCCTGGGCCTGCAGCAGCCGCTGCGGCGCGCCGGGCTCGTATGGCATCGACCACAGTGATACCGTGTACATCACCGGCGGTTGCGCTGAGCTCATCAGTGGGGAGATGTTCCAGATGAGCGCGCTCTGAACACGCATCAACTCCTCTGGCTTCACAGTGTCTGCTTTGTTCAATACGATACGTGTCTGAAATTTTAAAATATTTATTTTTTAATATTTTCTCAACAATAATCATCAGGATTGACTATAACGACATCATTATTGACATTGCCATCGTGTTAAATAAAGAAATATTATTTGGAAACTTTATGGTAATTTCCTCATTAAATTTAAGAATCTTGTCTCTCCAAATTTGAGGCGGAAATCACGTTAAAAAGTGAAACACCTCTACCTTACAGTGAGATAAATAAAATTCTTTCTACAATTGTACAATAGTAAGGAAACACATTCTTAGGTATGTCCCATGCTTCTATGTACCTCCTTTGGACTCTACGTGCTGCTTCTATTCTTACTTTATAACTAGTTCGTTTCAGCTTTCCACACAGAGGGTCTATATGTCTTTTAGCAGCTTAAGTGGTAGCAACCAAGTTCTTTATTATAGTTTGATAGTGAAACTGGCTTCATTACACACTTTAATCGTTGAAATGAGTTAGAGCGGTGAGCGGTTAGCGTGAGTTAGGCGGAACGCAGTCAAATAATACTACATCAGGATATATCGAGACTACACTCTTATGTTCTGTAATGATTTATAGGTAACCACGACACGTGACGTGACGTGACGTGACGTGATTACGACAGCAGGAGTAAATTATATTACCTGTGATTCTCTGCCCTTGAGTTGGTCGAGAATTGCTTCAGTTTCAGGCCCTACGTCAAGTTTTGAGGGATCGTAGACAAGGAATATGATGTCGGCGCGGTCGATGAACCACTGACAAGCATCGTTGAAAGGGAACACCCTCGACACTTGCTTCCTTACTTCAAGGATACCAGGTATTTCAACAATATTCACCTGAAACATCATTTATTTAAACATTACTTAACGAAATATTGCGTACACACAATATCGAGAAGCAAGAAAAATTGCTTAATTAAAAGTAATCATAAAGTAATGAAACATTAGCAAGTAAAAAAAATTAGTTGTAAAATAACCTTTTCTAATATTTTGCTGGGATATTTTAAACCTCTGAGACGCTCTTCTAGACCTTGTCCGAATTTTTGTAATCCAGAAAACGTCCAATCAGCAGCTAGCTGCGTCCCATCCAAGACCTCGGGCTTTTTACCATGCATCAGAATATTGAAATATGCCGGTGAAGGTTCAGCACCTATACACGGAAAATACGATTTGATTAATTAAATGTACGTAAGCGCTTATTATGTTTAATTTATATGCAGCAGTATTACTTCTTTCACTTACCAGTTCTCAGAGACCATTCCGTGAACTCCAATCCAGTTAAATAATTTAGTATACTTGACTTTCCTCCACTCCATGGCCCCATAAAGAGCACCAAAGGTTTCGAGAATATTTCAGGGTCACCAAAATGCCTATTACTCAAATCCCTATACTTGTACAAAGCTTCTAGAGGTTTAATAGAGTTTTCATAGAGCCTCTTTAAGTCTCTAAGAATTATGTCGGCTGACTTCTCAATAGTTATTTCATCTTCAGTTGCTTCCTCATCTAGTCTGAGGATCTGAATTATATGATCACGGGATCTTAAGTTTTTAGGGATGTCCACAGTCTGAAATACAGAAATTTAAGTAAGTTATGTCAATTATGTTTTTTCTGTTTCTTCAATATTTGTGTAAGGTATTACACCCGTCATCATCGAATTGCATTTTATGTATATGTCATAAATAAAAAAAAAAGAGAAAGTAAAGTGTCAAAGCCTGCTCGTATTCAAGAATCACCATGTGTCTTCTCGGATATAATTATCATTCTATATAATTAATAAACTAATACACAACAGTATAGAATATCATTTTTCTGTTCGAAGATATATCCGCATCAAGTCACCTTTACGCATCGATTCTGCTACAGCATGAAATGCATAAGTGTAGCAAGTGATTATTCAAGTTGACGCATGAAAACGGTCTAACGTTACACATACATGTCCATCATAATTATTCAAACTAAACATAATTTGATAGTTATTTGCTAGCTGAATTATACTCAAATAGCGCTGAAGTGTGCCAAAGAATGAAACGCGTGTATTGATTTGCACACGTTTCATTCCTTTGTTCTCAAGTTGCTTGTGAGGTGGAGAGTGAGGGATTATCAAGGTGAGGCCACCGACGGCTCACGTGATTCCGAACCACTGCCACTGTGCAATTAACACGTAATTCTTGCAAGGAATAGGTGTCTCTCAACGCTGATAGGGCTTCAGTTCATGATATAGGCTCTTTAACCCATAAGTGTTGAACAATATTTATATTTCTTAAAAGGTTATTTTTCAAAAAGTTTCAAGTAAATACAATCAACGGAGTCTAGAAACTGGTCACTTAAACTGATGTAAGAACAACTCCAGTTTCACTACCAGACTTGAAACATTTTTTGAACGCGCAGTCTTTCTGCCCCGGGGTCCCTACATACACACCTTGCGACCAGCTACCAAACAGGTGAAAGAAGGTGCCGGAGAAAGAAGGGGTGGAAGGGGGAAGAAACGGGCCTTCAACTCACAGCCTTAATTTTTTTATATATACCTTTTGTTGACTATGGTTCATTGATTAAATTCTCAAAGTCCCTACAACGGATAATAATGCGTGAGACAGCATACTTGCGAATGCGAATAATTGCTATCGCGAGAGACAGCACACTTACGAATGAAAATGGCTGCTTTTTTTGTACGGTTTGTTCTAGAATACGAATACACGCTAGGATAACAGCGTTTACAGTAGACCGATCTATTACGATTTCCAATTTCAACTGCAGCGTAACTCAAATGTAGCGTATCCGATGTCTATATGCTATAATATACGATATCAGATCTTGTTGTCATCACTGTTCTTGTTGTGCAGTGAAGTGAAAGATATATCCTTCGAATAAAAGCAAGTGATGGCATCCTTTTCAGCTGAAAACTTGCGATGGCATCCTTTGATATGCAATGCGTATAGCGTCTGAAATTATCCAGCTAAATTCGATACGATGCTGAGATATGTGATTCCACTCTAGTGTTAAATAAAATATAAATCAATAATAGCGGTTTTACAATAAAATTTATTTTAGTAGGGTTTTTAATGATTGCGTAATTATATATCTAAAATAAAGAACTTAAGTACAAATAATTTATAATATATGATATACTCGTATATGATTAGTCATATTATTTTTTGACATATAAATGAAGCATTTTGACTTTACCTTAAGTAAGTCTTCCTCAGGAGTACCTTCTTCTTCTAATTTTTCATCATCATCATCATCTTCATCATCCTTTTCATCTTTCGTTTCCATCTCAACCCCTTCCCCTCCTTCGGAGCTGGTGGCTTCCTCTGTTTCAGATTCTATTTTTTCTGTGACTTCTTCTGATTTTATATCATCATCTTCTTTACTGTCATCTTTTCTGTCTGCCTCGGTTTCTTCTCCTGAGTTGTCGTCAGACCCCTCCTCAACAGCTGCCTCTTCAGATTCCTCCTTTTCACTGGATTCTTCTTTAGATATTCCTTCATCAGATTTTTTATTATCCTCATCCTTTTCTTCTACTGATTCATCTTTATTTTCTTCAGATCCATCTTCAGCTTCCTCAGAATCATTTGCTGCTTCTTTAGATTGTTCTTGAGATTCAGTATCTACTTCATTAGTATCCTTTTGCTCATCAGATTCAGCCTTTTCTTGAGATCCATCGTCTTCTTCTGTCTTATCGTCATCTTCCTTGTCATCTACAGACGTGTCACCACCTTCTTCAGATTTGTCATCCTCAGCTGTATCTTGACCACTATCTTTACCTGAGGCATCGTCATCTTTTTCATTCTCTTGATCTTCTTTGCTATCGTCATCATCATCTTTTGCTTCTGCGCTTCCGTTTGCCTCATCTCCTTTAATTTCATCGTTGTTCTCACTACTCTCTGAAATAAAATACAATAGTTATGAATAATAATTTTATTCATAATCGATTTTTTTTAACAATAATGATTAAATGCCAAGTCATCTTTAAGTTACCTTTTTAAATTATACATTTAGTAAATGATTGTGTCAATTGACATTGCATGTTTGCCTTACTTTTGGCAATACAAATATTCTCATAATTAGGATAGATAGGAATATAAGAATTAGAAATATCTTCATTGAATCCCTTCAAATTAGAATCTCATATTTACAATCTACATAGTTATGGTGGAGTAAGTGCGTAGGAAGCGCTATTGCTGTTAAATATTGGGCTATTTAATTATAGCCACAACACGTACTGAAGATTATGGGTTTATTCTGTATTACGGAATAAGTAATCTAGTAATTTGTCGAAAATTAGCTATTAGTTGTCGTTGGTACGCAGACAATTTAATTGTTCTCTAAAATGTATTATTACTCAGAGGTATCATTCGTGAGTTTTAAACCATCATATGTTTTTTCATGATCTTTTTTCGTACAATAAATACCTTGACTTCGACTTTCGTCTTGAAAAAAGCTTATCATTTTGTTAATTTTTATGCATGGAGCTTATTTGGATTACATAACTGCAGCTACGCGACCCGCGAACAAAGACACACTTGCAGAAGAGATGCAGATCTTTATCATTTGTCAGATGGACTACATGTAACGCAGTATATAACAGGATCCTATATTGAACGGCACAATTGGAACATTTAGAGGCCTACTGCGTCACGTCAGCAACATGTCATGTAATGTCAGTTGTCATTGTTTCGCACCACACGACCCCACAACAATCGCAGGGCTGCCTTTGTGGAAAAATTAAATTAACATAACTTTTGTGCTTATGTTATTGAGAACTGAGTTTAAAATTGTATCATTATTATTAATTTTTATATTGATGCTGTGTTGAAAAAATCCTGAAGATAATAAAAAGTTTTATTAGATATCCATTTTGGAAGCAAGGGCAGGGAGAATCAAAATGAACCTATGTCATTTAAAATTTCATAAAAATCACCTTTCTTCATCGATAATTAAATGGTAAAATGTTAGGTGTTTACGCTTTTTTCTACTTGATTTTCACCTATAAAAGGAATCAGGACATCGTAGGTACGCGTACGAATGAACGTAACGAATAATATTGAAGAACGTGCGGATGCCTCGCTTGCGGCAACCCCACTGAATTTGGGCCGGCACACAGTATTTTGGTGATTGTGTAAATGCTCGTCTTGATGATTCAATTTTAGTCTTACAAGATTCAATTCTTCGAAGAAGTAGTGCATTCTTCGCCATTATTTTTAGTACCTTTTTGAATACTCATAGTTATGCCTTGTAGATATACAGCATAGTCTGTCTACCGATACGTCCAGTTCTTCGGTGCGTGTGACCCTCACGGCAATGTAGTTAAAATTTTTCATTAGTTGTAATCTTTTTCGTGAATACCACTCAGCAGATTTATTATTTATGATAGGCCAAATGTTTATTTTCTTTATCTTGTATGTTCGATTCCCAGCACTAGTGACTTGTTATAAATCTTAGATTACAGTTTTTTTTATAAATAAATATTTTCCTAGTAAAATTTGATAACTTCAATATTATTATATATTATTATAGGATATTGGTTTGGTTCGGAAAAACCAAATACTTTTTTTTTCAATTACTAAAATCTATTTAAATAAAATATTTTTTTATAACGATATATACCTGCTTCGGCTGACTGTTCTTCAGCGGATGCGTTTTCTTTGCTGTCTCCGTCATCGACTTGTTGTTCTGTACTATCCTCATCCTTGTCTTCTTTTGTCGAATCTTCTTTTGAGTCGTTGTCCTCTACCCCAGCTTGCAGACTTTCCGCTGATGCTTGGGGCACATAGGGCTCATCTGCTACTTCTACGGATGGCGTGTCAATGTCTCTACTGTCATTTGCGTCTTCTGCTGATTGTAGCTCTGTCGTGTCGTCATCTATGCTTACTTCACTACTGTCGTTTTTTTCTGTAGAATCTGTAAAGTTAGGAATATTTAAAAACTTAAAACCATTTGAACTTTTAACTATTATATCAAATTTACTAATCTCTTAATACACAACTGCTTAAAAAAGGTATATTTTCTTTTCATAATATTATATCTTTTAATAGATTATATGACAATATTATTGATTTATTGAACCACCATATACCCGTGTGCCACGAGATATTTAAATAACAGTTGTATCTGGATTGTATGACTTAACAGGTAATTATAATTGAAACCCTACAAAAGCGTAAAATCATCCTCAATAATGATCATCATTATCATCAAATCATCAAAATATATCTAATAGTGATACACTGAGAATAAAAATAAAAAACAACAAACTGATACACTCCGCCAGATGACGTTAATATGCTGGGTTTCGAATTTTAAGGGAGATGTATCCTCTCCAGACTTCTATAGTAAACATACGAATGTTGAAAATATTATTATATAGACTTTGAAAACCGTATTAAATATATTCTTTCTAAACATCTGCTTAAAAAATCTGTCTCAGTCACTTTACTTCAACCATAGAACATTTCCTTGTATAATTTTTATTTACCTATTTAAAACAAAGGTCTTTGATACCTTTATTATAAAATGTTTGTCTTTTAACCTATGTACTGTCTGGATGGATTTTGTGTGATGTAGAAATGGACATAAAGACTTTATCTATCTATCTATCTATTTCCAATGAATAACCCTGATTTTTCTCCACATATTAAATTATTTTAAAACTTCAATGATAGATTCTTTCTGAATCGTATCATTTGACTGAACCTTGAGGTTTAATAACTTTACTTCTTGTATCTACGAGGACTTGGTCAGATGGTGTCATGTGGAGGATGTCAACATCTCCGAAAAATAAAAAAGGTAACCTTGATTTTTAAGTGCACACAAAACAAAGTAGTTCATGTAACATGAATGTAATTTTTAAAATTACTGGATATATAAAATGGCCATATTTGCTTCCTTATAATTCTTTATAAGTTATTTTCACGTTAACAGTACGCTTAACAAACGGATACAAGTACATCTATGGTTAATTATTCATTCTCAGTTACTTGTCTTATAGGAATCTATTATTAAGCGACGTATACTGGTGACGTGTGTGCTCGGTCTCTGTCGATGTCAAAATAGAACGGCAAGCCGACGAAATCTAATTCGAATGGGATGGGAAACTCGTGTCAATCTTATGCGTTATTCTAGTTCCAGTAAGGTCAAACACGTAATCGTAAATCTTAAATTAAACATTGTACGCAATTAAACTGTGCGCAAAGAAATCTCCGAAACAATAAATCCCTTAGAAAGCTTATCCAAAGCCCGCAATAAAATGTTACATTCTATAAAACTGTAATAGCATAGTTACACCTGTGGGTAATGTGTGTTTAAACAAATCTGTTGACGAAAATAATACTAATCGTTAGCTTGCTAATAAAATATCTGTTACAGTTTTGGGTTTTTATTATTACTAGTTTAAATATTTGAAAAAATAAAATCAAGGGCAAATTAAACTCAAAGTCATAAATTGCAAATTGTAGTAACCGAGAGTAACAGTTAGAGTAACACTCCTGTGGGCGTACTCCAGCTATAAAAGTATTTTGGCGAATACGGATATAGAAGTAGTTAAGTTTCATATGTGCAGGATATGCAATTGCAAGTAGAACAAAACTTAAGGTAAATAGCAAAACATACGTTTTATTTAAAGGGAATAAAATAAATGAAAATATTTTTTTTTATGTAAACAAAACTATGTATAACTACATAACTACACTATTTTATTCTTTTTTAATACTTTACGCAAGTTAAAAAATTACGTCGTTTTCATACGATTTGTTGCCTGTTGTTTTTGATAGTAATTCCTAGAATTCCTATCCGCAGATGAATATGCCATCTGCGGATACTTAATGGTAGGTGTTTCAAGGCGGAAGTGCTTCCCGTCGCATTCCTCATCTCTTGAATCATGAATGTTATATTGAATGTTTTTAAATTTTTCTTTGAACTTGACTGATTTTCGGTTTAGTCCCTATTCATATGTATTTGTCTATTAGTAATTATTTACCTGGTTCCACATCTCCTGATTCGAGTTCTTTTAGAGCTTTCTCAATATATGGACGGCATTGAGACTCTGAAGGTACCTCATCGTCGGCTAAAACAAACAATAACTATAATTAGTTAGAATTCCTCTACCTCAAATCATATACCATATATATATACTTTGGCGCCCCTCGTAAAGTATAAATTTATGTTTTTCACATTTATTTCATAACTTGTGTTATTCTTAATGACATAAGCGTTACAAAGTATGGCACAAAAATTATCTGATTAAATATTTATTGAAGTCTAATTGATTTCTTGCCCTTTCATCTAAGATCAACAACCCATGCTACGATTTTCGTCGTACGTCGACGTGCTACGAAATACGAATTTCGTAGCACGTCGCTGCAAAGCAACTTTACATTGAAATTGAGAGGCTTCCTTCCTCTCTTTAGATATAGTTAATTTATTTAACTCAAAATTTAAATAAAAGCAATAACACTGGAAAGAAAGTTAGGGACTGGCCCCTTCAAATAAACAAAAAAAACAATTACACTTGAAAAAAAAATTTTAGGAACCTTTTATTTGTACTTTTATGAAGTTTTCATTTGTTTTAAGAACCAAAATAGAATGAATTATAAATTGAATTTTTACAAAATACATTATTTTTGGACCATAACAATATAGAATTTTGAACGGTGGAACGGAACCCTTTGGTGTTAAAGTCCCACTGGAACTTAACCGGTTTTTATAGTGGTATATATTTGAAAATTAAATACATTGCACATGTTATGAATCTCCAATACACTCTGTGTATGGATAGTACTTTTTTAAATTTTGAATCTTATTTATAAAAAATCTTGGGATTGACTAATGCTGTTGGCCGCAGATAGCCTTTACAGCGTCACCAGGGTTTATATCTATTTATGTAAATGGTAATTTTACATTATATCATATAGTTAGATTATATCATTATAACAGATCTAGATTTACCCGTAGAACAGATGAAAGAAACGAAATGATCTGTGACGATGAACATGATGGTCGACTAGTTACTGCGTTTGTAAATCTTATAATAATATAGCAATAATTTGGTCGTCACTTGGAATTAATGAATAAGGAAGGTTTGTTTTTGTTGGATATTTTGATGGAAGAAGGGTCCTTCGAACACGACTGCTTGTAGAGTATTGTCATTAAATTTTAGCAATGTTTTGTGTAAGACCGATTGCCAATTGGCTGTGAAATATGACGTAACCTAGGCATTCGGCTTTGCAATTTACTACACTGAAAACTGCAATTTATGCATTCTTGCAAGCTATTGAGGTTGTCCCTAAGGAAGACTGGTTCATCTTGTATATACAATGGTTTCAGCGAATGCTGAAAATTTATAAATTTTGAAAACATGTTACTTTTAGAATAATTAATTTATCATAAGTTTAACAACTGGGTAACCTCACTGTCATAGTGACTCTACCGCTCTGGACTCTATAAAAACACTAAGACAATTTATCCATGGTTGGTCCCAGTTGGGTCAACCTACTGCCTTCCCATGGCCTGCCATTCAGACGAGTCTATCATAAATTGGTTATATGGAGCTCCTCCGTGTTACGGAAGCTACATCAAGCAGTTCATCGCCGTTGTTACGTCAACTCACTGGTGGTGGCGGTGTAATGGCCCCTGCTGCTGGTCACACATAAAAGGGAGAAACATGACAAGTTTCTCCCTTTTATGTGTGTATACAATTTGCTGAAAAGCCACCCTATGTTAGTTTGTACCACGTAGTAGGTACCTAAAAATAAAGATTTTCTTTCCTCGTGTTCTAGTAGTCTAATTTTTGGGATTTGTAGTCACAACACGACGTGATTTTTATTGGGGAGTAATGGAAACAGATCATCAGTACTGCATTCTATTAGCAACTAAAGCGACGATATCAACTTAATACCAGGGGATGTTTTTCGTGGCATTAGTCTATAGCACTCAGAAAGTCACACTCATGAATCACAATCCGCTCATCAATCACAAACTGTATTACACATATAAAGGTACAATTAGCGAACTTAATACCATCAAGCATTCTCTACCAATCAACCGAAGAGCTGAGCCCAGAAAAATCAAATGGTTATAAAATTTTAAAAAGTTTACTGCGGACTTGCACATTACTTTAGTCTTACATAATGTGCAAGTCCGTTATGCATTTGTCCATTCGTTATTTCGACCATTAAATTATTTTTTCCTGCGGCAAAATAAATTGTAAAGCCTATATGTACATTTCATGATAACTATTAAAAAAAAAATCTAGTATAAGAAAGGGAGAGAATATTTATCAACGCTTATAACAATTGTATACTTTGCTTATTAAAAGACTACTTAAATACTATTGGATGACTGAGAAATTTGAGTATAAAATATTTCTATTCGTAAAATAAACCAACACAAATTAAGAACTAACAAACCTCACCATTGCTTATGCATCTAACTTACATTTTTTAACTCTTATCGTGGCTAATTATTAAAAAATTAACTGCTGCTGAAGAGTTTGATAATGTAAAATATTTACGAATAACGGTGACCTAAAATCTTGGCCTTGCTGCATACCGCTTTACATCAAGGTGATTATTTACGTAGATTTAACTGTCACAAGGTGAACAGACATTGACTAGGTCCGAATTGACTTGGTTCAAGAAGGTTTGTACGACATCATAATGAAGCCATTCAAAAAGGCAATTCCAGAATCATTGATCACAGTTTTATATAAAGGAAATTACTTGCCAACCTGTGAACTATTTATAAATGAATAAATTACATGTTCATTAAACCTATTCATTATATATTAGCCTCTAGAAATAAAATTCTACGTTTATACTAAAATGTGTAGTAAGTATGACCTTTATTTAGTCATTCTAGTAAGTACGAAAACAGTTAGAAATACCAATAGTTCCTATCCTATGCCTCGTAACCTACATTCATCTTTTTTATTATGTCGTCATGATCCTATCGTTTTTCACAAGATGGCGACGGCACAACGACAAAATCCCTGTATTTCTATTTGCGTATCTTAGCTTTGAAAGAGAGCGCTCGTATATGACGCTGTACACCTCTAGAATTTGAACTCATGCTCACAACATGTGGGTTACTAGATCATTTTGTGAGACAAAAAACATTGCCTAAGGTTATTGTCAAAAATAGAGAACATACGTGAGCTTTTTACATAATTTCTGCGCAAGTTATTCCGAAAATAGCAGCGATATGGTGACGCAAAGCTCGAGCGTATGGATCGGCCGTATCTCTCTCCCGGCGCGGGCGCTACTTACCTCTCGCTGCGAGTGCGAGTGCCGACACGGCGAATAATATGCACAACATAAACCTCCATAAATGTATCCTCTTCGTCCACATTTTGTTAAAGTCCAACTCGTTAAGCCGGGCTATCAGTCATTTGCACACACACTCGCGCGCCCGGTCGACCAATCTACGGATTCGAAACACATCTACACTGAACCGAAAGAAAATCACCATCCGCATCAACACGACTCGCATTCCCAAGGGAATGCAACTCGGGTTAATGTTATTAAATTGCGGCTTTACCTCAGCGTTATGGAATAAGTAATAAATTTAATGAGCGTCCTAGTGGAATGAACAAATAGCTTTAAGGTCGCTCAAAGTAAACCGCAATTTAATGGCGTTGTGTCTCAGCTCTATCGTGAGTAGTCCACTGCAGCGGTCGTACACTATTCCCGGAGACAGCGCAGCATCGCTGGTCGGAGGGGTACTGGCGCACACCAAAGCTCCCGCAGCGCCGGAGCTTCCAGCCACATTCAAGTCGGAGCGCGTGCCAACATCAGCGCCCGCGCAACTCACTTTCTTATAACGCCTGCTGATCGAAACATTGAGTTTATACGCCATGCTTTGGTAGGTACACTAGATCACTAGATCTAGAATCAATGGATGTCATTTAATTTTAGTTTTAATATAAATTCTATGTATACCTACTAACTGGGATTATCTAGCCAAGATATTTTAACGAGTAGTATATTACTGAATAATTATATATGAAAATTATTATTACTTATTAATTTAATTATTTATGCACAGATGCCAAAAGAAAAATAATGAATAGGGTGGAAAGAGTTATCTTATAAAACCTTTTGTACTACCCTGTTTTATTATAATAATACTAGCTGCTGCCGGCTACAGTGACTTAATCATGCACGTGGGATTCCGTTTTTTGATTCAATTCATTTATTTGTGAAATAAATGTTAATTTTACAATGATTGATATTCAGATTTGTTATTTTCACTACATCTCCACATTTGTGGAGAAGTAGTACAAATGTTAAGTACGTACAATAATGAAAAATTGAATAAATTGTTTTATTTTGCCTGACCCTCGGCCGTCTGGCCTCCTCAGACGAGGAGTATTCTACCGTCCCTAAAGTCGTCGACGGACTAGGAAGATAAAAATTGATTTGTAAATAATAATAAACATTCCAAATTAGTCATAAAAGATCAAGATAAGTAGATTCAACATATTATGCGTATTATTGGCAACGCGGAGGTAACGGAAACCCTAGTGCATTGAGTCGCTTAGTGCCTTTTATCGTTTGTTTTATGCTGAACTTTTTATTTAAAAAAATATGTTTCCAGTTAATTTATTAGGGTTAGGTGCATAACGCTTGGACAAAACTAAATCGGTGATATCCATTGATTAAATGGTGAATTTCTAAAAATCACTAAGCTTCTTAAATAAATAAATATAAATGAAACAAAATTATTATTATATAATTTACTATTATTATTTTATCATATTAATATTTAAATATATAAATGCACTAAAAAGGATAAAATAATATTTTTTCTTGTAATCCACTAAATTCAGAATCCATTTAAATGATTAATATAATAGGTTGGGGAAATAATATTTTAGCATTTTATATGAAAATTCAAGTCAAAGTTAATTAACATTTAATTACAGTGTGCCATTTTGTTCGTAGACATTCTGCCATCTTTTAGATAGAGACATGATCCCGTTGCTGGAGAATTTTCGGCAATTCTGATCAAAAAAATGCAACAAGTCGTTTTGGCAAATCTCTCTTGATGTTAACCTGACACTGCCTAAAGAATACTAAAGAGACCGAAACAGGTGGAAATCTGTACGTGCAAGGTCAGGGCTATATGACGAATACATTAACACCTGACAGCCAAACTCTCTTAATTTTTGCTGAGTGGCTATGTGTATGTGGTCTAGCGTAATCGTGATGAAAAACCACACCCTTTCTATTAATCAATTCCGGCTTTATTCTCGCTACTTCTTGCTTTATCATCTCATCAGTTTTTAGCAGTAAAGATCCGATTCGATAGTTTTGCCCGGCAGTAAAACGCCCTTCCAATCCCACCATAGACACAGCATCACCTTATTCTTAGTTAAGCTAAGTTTTACCACAGTCTGTGAATCTTGACCGACCTTTGGCCACGACCTTTTTCGGACGTTCTTGTCATACGTGATCCACTTTTCTTCACCAGTTATTACATCTCAATAAAGAATCGTAAATGAGTTCTAGGTGGATCGACTTTGTAGTGAAGCAAACGAATATTGCGATGTAAACCTTTAAAGCTTTGGATCCACGACCTCTTCTATTAAGCGCTATTATTGGCCCTGCATAGTCCATTCCTGTAGTTTGGAATGGGTAACCTGGTTGGAGGCGCTGCTCTGGAAGATTTCCCATTATTGGGGTTATAGTGCGTGCATTGTGAGCAACTTGTTTAGCTAAGTTTCGGCCTCCAAACGGCCATATTCGTTCTCTAATCGAGCAAAGAAGTAACTGCGGACCACAATGCATTAAACGCAAATGTTCTTCTTCGAAAATTAATTTTGTCAATGGATGTTTGGAATTTAGTAAAACAGGATGTTTTTTAGAAAAATCAAAATTTCGATTTTTAATACGACCGCCTACTCTCATAATACGATTTTCATCAATAAATGGACTTAAAAGTTTGTTTTTAGATGGAAGAGTCTTATTATTTAATAGAATGTTTATTTCATTATGGAATGATTCTAATTGTGATAATTGTAATAGTTTATTGAAAGCTACTTGTCTTTCAGAATGTGTAATGCAACTGGATAGTGGATGTACGTGATTCTTGCAGGCATGAATGAAACGAAGAACATATACCATTACATTATTTAACATCTTTAGTTTGGAGAAACGTGAGAAATTTAACTTTGTAGAATCAGACTTACCGGAAATCGTAGTTAATATAGCTACTACAAATGAAATTAATGAATACTTTCCGTGGCACCCAAATATCATTTTGTGTACCCAGCTTTTATTTTTAAAAATAGCGTGCATTTTATCCGTAACAGAGCGACCAGAGCGAGGTGCATCTTTGACATCAAGATTCCCGGATTGAAAACGCTTAAACCAACTTTGTACTACTCTTACTGACACTGCATTAGGTCCATAATTGTCACTATTTCTTTTTCTCGGCTTGCGTTGTATTTTTTCTTTTTATGTAATAAAATTTTAAAATGTATCTTGAATTGGAATGTTTAAGGATTGTCGTGGTGTCAGAAGTTGTAATCGATCTATAATACCATTTTTATTCACCTATTATAATATGTAATATGCACTTATAAGATAGACTTTGCAGACTTATCTTTGGTCAAATTTATTAATGTTATTTATAGTTAAGTTTTTTTGACATATCATTTTTACCTATCATATGCCACACAGTCCTGGGGTACTTGACTTGGGTGAAAGCAAGACGACCTTCAGCGACCTTTGGCCACGTTCAAAGCAGTTACACTTGAATTTGAACCTTATTATGATATTTAAATATTTCGAAAATCCTTTCGAAATATTTAAATATCTCAAAACCTTGCCAAATGCTCCACTCCAGATCTTCTTGCACGGAAATCAATTTCCACACATTCATTTCCACACACACAGCACATTTCCAAATCTTTATCATAAAATATTTTATGCGATTACGAGAGATTCGAATCGCAAAAATTTGAATTATTCAATTTTTGATAAAATTCGTTTGCTTTATCATTTGACCTAATGCAGCGTTGTTGTAAGATTTTCAAAATGGCAGAAATGTAATTAATCTAAGCTGCGTTACCAATTGAGCCAACCGTTACCAATTGAGAGATTGAATTTCAGAATTGTGCGTAGATGGGAGCGACAATCAGGAGAATAGCTGAAGCAAAAACGTTATTAAAGATGGTAGATTAAAGAGAACATTGTAAAGGAGACTTAGGACATTCCATTCCCGAAATTGGAAGTTAATTGAGCCTATGTGGTATTAGGAAACATGGTCATAATTTTATTAGCCGAAGATGAACCTAATGCAAAGGTTCTGCAGGCGCTTCAGTTTGTTAAATAATTCTTCCGTAACATCGAGATAGCAGGAATCAGCATAATCAAAAATGTATAATTAAGAATCGTGAATATTAAAATATTGTATTGTCTCCAGGAATAAAATTGTATTCAAAATTTAGTGAGATAGGAGATTCAGAAGTCGTCCAAATCAGGGATGTTACGGAGGTTCGATTCCGACTCCGTTAAGTCGGAAGTTCCGATTATTATTACACCTTCGGGTCCGACTTCAGCTCCGACACTTTTAAATCGGAGTTTTTAATCGAAGGTGAAGCATAATAGCGGCCTGCGAGAAATGTTATGAACGGTGCATTTATGACGCCCAGGGAATCCCTCTGACTCCCGCTACGTGCGCTCTATCGTCAATTATTTTTCCAATTATTGTTAGATTGTTACGCACACGGCACGTTCATAGGTTATAGACATTGGTTTTGATTTTTGCGGCTTGGTATCAATAAAAGTAATCTGTATTTGTGTTGGACAATGAAACCAAAATCAAGTTGTAATTGGAACTACTTCATTGAAGTTAATTCAGATTCGGCAAAGTGTAAACTGTGTAGGAAGACATATTCAAGAAAGGGAGGCACGACAACGTCGTTAAAAGGTCATTTAAAGTCTGTCCATGCAACTTAATACGAACAATTAATAAAATTAGAAGTTGAAAAGAAAAATACAGTACAGCGATTGCGGTCACAGGTAGACTAAGGTGCTCTTTGTAGATATATACATAGATTTATGTATATCTCCGTTACGTCCCTAGTCCAAATATAGATTAAAAATTAAAATACAAACAGAGTGAGTTAATATAAGTTAATAAAAGATATTCGATGGCATCGTCAGCAATTAATTTAACAAAATCAATTCGTTTTATTGAAAACCATGAAATTGCTTTATAATTAAGTGGATGTTTGTTGGTTTTCCTATATGGAGTGGTGATCATCAGGACCGTACGCCCTATTACTACTTTGACAACATTAACCTTATTAGAATTCAGCATTCGTGATATGAATTATACTGTCACGATCCTAACACACCTACGATACTTCAACGGGCAGCTGCAAATAGACACGACTGTAAACTATTTACGTAACGTTGGCTAGGAACATGGGATCATGTGGTGCATATAGTTCCAAATAAACGGCGAGTGTACTAATTTTCAATATGCCAGGTTAAAATAACGTGGATAGTGGTCAAGAGCCAGACACGCCAGATTACAGCCAATATTAATTTGTATTTATTACTCACAAACATAAAAAATAATATTAATAGTATTAAGAAATAATTATAACTGCTATCAAGATCAAATGCACAAACCTCACGTAAATTGGTATGCCAACTTAAAAAACACCACTAACCATTTACTAGTAATTTTCTAATTAAGATTTAGCTCCTAAACAATACTACTGTACCTAAACTCTTGTTACATGAACCTATATTAGCTGATTTCATTCAATGTACTGGAACGGGTCCATTGTAAAAGGACCTATATATAGTCTGATATACACAGAAGCGCCATAAGCCAAAGCATGATGTTACACTTCCAATCATATTCATACATTTATCATAGCGACACAGGGTGTAAAAAATTTAAAATTCACTTGAACTCTTCACTGCTCCTGTGGTTTCTGTGGGTTCCATTTAAAGGGATCATAAATGTTTAGTTCAGTTTGGTTGAGGGTAAGGCTATTTAAGTCTACCTCACTAGCGACTACCATCTAAGCTAAGCTGCCATAAAAATGATATTAACAGTTTAAAGTGATAGCCCGTTCCTCTGTGGTTGAGGAATAAGTTTGTTGGCTACCCAATTCAGAATATATAAAAAATAGTAAAGATAGTGTAAGAGCATCTCATGTAGACTTAGTTTAAATTGGAAAATTCAGAATATTAAAACAACAATATTATATTTTAAAAAATTACTTGTTTACATTTACAATTATAATTAGATCCAATTGACTATATAATAACCTTTCAATGGTCAATTATAATAAGTTCATCTATACTCCAATCTTCATAGGAATGGTCTGGGAGATATCTTCTAATAATAATGGGAATTTTCCGTTGTTTGAGTTCTTTCATTGCTATTTGCAAAGGATCAGTCTCACCTTCTAACTCAACCATCACAGGTGCACACATTGCAATTTGAAGAGCTCTTGTACCTGAAACAAATTCAGATTCTTAATTTTATTATAATCTTATAATTACTACATTCTATAACAAAAAGTCGTATTTGTTGATCTTTAACGAAAATAATAACATAACCTCACCTAATACTCTAGCGCGTTCATATTTAGTCATATATCTAGTAGTGATGCGCTTTGATTTCTCAACTCCACCGCCAGCCTGACCAGGAGCTAAGCACTGCACATTGTATCCATCTTCCTCCTGTTCCTCAGTTTCTTCAATATTGTCATCTTCCTCGGCAATATCGTCGTAATCCGCTCCTGCGTCTTCTGCTTCATATTCTTCATCAGCCATTTTAAAATAAGGGCCCACCTAACTACTTAATTAGTAAATTTACACTCACAAAAACCAATTTATAAAATATGAATTTAAGCATCTCAAAAGCTTCACAGATTAGGAAAAATATATTACAGCCACTCCACAGGCTAATTAGGGATAACCACTCACGCCTTTTTTCCAATTATTTGGCCTGGTAACTAAGACCTTTAAGCTATATCTTCATTCAGTTTTATCTTTATATATGGCTCCAGGAAACTGGTGCAATGTAGCCAATCCCCATGGAGATTTTGGCGACTAATGGTAGGGCCCGCTATTTTGTTAATGACTTGTGAGAAAATTTTTGAAAATGGAATGCAATGTAAACTATTATTATAAAATGAAACGAAAATGGAATGTTATAATAATGATTAAGATGAAATGATAAGAAAATGCACACCTTTTTTTCCAATTATTTGGCCTGGTTACTAAGACCTTTAAGCCATATCTTCGCTGATCCTGATAATTTAACATTTTACCAAAAGTATTTTCAAGTAATTATAAAATGGTTTGAATGTCTCTTCATTTTTTAACAGCTCAGTCAAACAGCGTGAGGAATTAGACGAGACTATCATCACATCACTTTCTGATAAACCTTCTTCTTCTTCTTCTTTGGGGTTTTATGGCGCTTTCTTAATAGATTCCGCCAGTATCGAATTTTCTGCTTAGGTATATATAAATAAATAAAAAAAAATCACAAAAAATAAAAAAATACATTGATTATAAATCACTTGCTAGCAAAAGCCTGTCAATATTAAAACTTTGACAGTTAAATAGCATATGTTCAATGTCACATACTGATGAACCATAGAATTTGCAATTGCTGTCTTTTGTAATACGTAGTCTTGCAATAGTTCCACATTCAAGAGAAACACGAAATCCTTTAATTACAGGACAGGAATTGTTAGTTCAAAAGTCACCTTCACTGACTGATATTTTTGTAACAGTTGAAAATACATACAGCACTGTGTATAAAAGTAATTTATGGCCATGTTACAATTTACCTTACAATAGTTTGACGTTTGAAATAACAGTAGTTAAAGAAAATATATTAAATAATCAAGATCTCTTAAATTATTTAGATCAAAATGACTCTTTCTATAAACTTTATACTGAAGGTAGTAAAACAGATACTTGTGTGCGAAGTGCTGTTTATGATCCACAGATCAAATTAACTCAAAGTTTTATACTTAATAATGAATGTAGCATATTTATAGCAAAGGCATATGCAATTTTTGAAGCGGTTAAAAAAATGCACACCTTCACTAAACCAGGCCACAAATGAAATAAGAAAGATTTTTGTTGTTTTCTCCATCTTACCGGAAAAGCAAAGGAAACTGAATCCTATACAGTTATGACTTATATAGTTACATCATTATTTCAGAATATCGTTTTAACGTATCCCTTTGATCCATGGAGTTTCCGAAGACCAATAACAGGCACTATAAATGGAATGCAATGTTAACGATTACTATAAAATTAAACTAAATTAAAATAAGATAATCTATTATGAATAAATGAACTAAGATGAATTAATTTGCTAGCCCAGTTGGTTGCTGTAATTTTTTATTTGGTATATTTTGTTTTAGATTAATGGTTATTGTGAAATTTATGTAGTTTTATGTCAAACAGGATCGTTGCATCGTGCAATAAATGGAGTACATAATTCAACAATTACTAGCAATTTAGTTACATACTCATTAATTGGTGGGGTAAGTTCATTTTATAAACATCATCATAACATGTCATTCTCATTTGCTTATCATCCATATCATTCCATTCCAGTTTTCGTACCGTTTCATAGTAAATGCAAATATTGTTTTCCATAAAAAAAATTAACAAAATAGCTATTACTTCCCTAAAACTCCAAGGGACAAAAATAAAGAAATAAGTACATAACAGAAGTCATTAACAATTGGGGAGACCTACCATAAGTCGCTAAAAACTCCTTGGGGCAAAAGGAAAGATTACACCGGTATGCCGGAGCCAGATATAAAGAAATAATAACATAAGAAATAGCGTATGAGCTTTAGTTTCCTTTGCTTTCCCTAGAAAAGGCGAATTAAACAATAACGTTCTGGCATGTGGTAATATATCGCTGCCATTTCATTTTCCTTTTCCGGTTCTGCATTGAAGCTGTAACCATGCCGGTGTGTAAATTTATTATTTTAGTAGTAATTTCGTCGCGTTAAGTTTTCTTCATAACTAAATGTGATATTTAGATCTCCTGGAAATTATAAGTGATATTCTACAAGGGCGTATCTTTGTTGCATAAATTACGCACACGACTAGAGGATACACATGGCAGTAGTTGACATTTGTAGGAAAAAATAATCATCATAAACGTTTGCATTATTCTACGATATTGGGTCATAAATGCACTGATACCGTGTTACCAAATGTGAATTTAGTGAATAAAACTAATTGTGATCTTTCGTGAATATTTTAAGTGAAATCTAACCTATTCGCGGTTACTTTCAGCTCGCAATTGATTTGCTTCACCCTTCGCCCGCGTCGGAGAGGAGGAAACATAAACTGAAGAGGCTGGTGCCACATCCCAATTCATATTTTATGGATGTCAAATGCCCCGGCTGCTATAAAATCACAACGGTATTTAGTCACGCTCAGAGAGTAGTCGTATGCGCAGGATGCTCGACAATCCTCTGCCAGCCCACTGGAGGTCGTGCTAGATTAACTGAAGGTATGTTGAGTTCATAAAACGTTTTAGTTTCCTTGTCACAGCAGAGCTAAATTAGACTAATATTTTAGTTACGTCTTAGTCTTTTAAAATTAAACAATGACAATATATTCTATGAATCTCTGCAGCAGTATTTAATATTCCCTATAAATTCTTGAAGTGTCAATTCAATTACTTTACAAAATTTTCTCTAAACCATTTTTGTACCTAAATAAAAAAGAAATAAAACATAAATTTAGAAGCCTAAAGTAATGAATATTTTAATTTTGCATGCAATAATATAAATTTTTTTAATAAACATACAAAAATAAGTGGTCCCACTTATTTTTGTGTATATTTATTAAAAAAATTTAACCAATTCAAATATCTTGGTTACTTGAGTTTTTAATAATAGATCATATTAAAATAATTTCAACTTTGACTGATTATCTAAAGGTACTTAAAATAAAAATTTATTAGATAATTTAAAATCTTAATTAATAAGAATTAATCATTATTTACTTTCAAACCCCCCTTGTTCAATTTTTAGATTAATATAAAAACCTATTAATCAAATTTTCTCTAATTAACTATAATTCAAAAATGTAACCATCTGTAATCCATATTATTTTTCAAATAGAAATCAGCCTGCTGTATTATTTCACCAATTATTATGAAATATTAATTGTAATATAATCTCAAACTAATACTAATTCAATGCATTCAACCATGGGCTCAATTTATTTTACCCCATGTGTGTATTTTAAGAATGAAGTATTAATTAAAATTGAAATATAAATCCATGACTTGCTAAAAATATCATACTCTTCAAATATTTGTTTCTCCTTCCCATAATTCAAACTATGGGATAGTCAGTTATAGCAAAGATTGAGTGCTGAAAATTACTACAGACAACATTTATCCTAGATATGGTATAATAAATAAATCCAATACTATACAGGATAAGATAAGTAATTTGATTAAAAATATGCTTCATCAGCATTCAGAATAAAAAGTATTTTAATAAAACAACATACACAATTAAGTTTTTCTATTATACATTTTAAAATCTAAATAAAGCATCACTTGTCTCTGAGTCATCAAAATCAACCTTTATTTTAAATTTTACATGCCTGGCACAGTGTTTAGGCAGTAGTGTTCAAGGTGCTATGTGCATAGGCTATGGTAACCACTTTTCATAAAGAGGGCCAGGAAATAAGTTTTATTCATTCATATTTCATTTCACCATATCTATTAAATTTCTTACAGCTATATTTGTTTTTTCAACAAGTTGTAACTTAACTAATTAGCGAGTCATGATAATACCTACCTTACCCAAATACATGTATTAAACAACAAATGAACTTCCAGCTCTTACCTTCATGTATTTTTTTTTTCAGGATGTTCATTTAGGAGAAAACAACATTAGGATTCCTGGACAGAGCCCTATCCGTAATTTTAAGATTTGCATTTTGTTTCCAAGAGTATGAAGAAGTGGTATTTTTCAATTTCTTTAATGGATCCATTGAAATATTATAAATAAAGGCTTTTCCAAGGGCATATTGTGCATTGCTTTATTTTAATAATATTTATTCTTTTATATTCAGAATATCAGTAAGTTGTTTATATTATTGATTATTAACTGCGCAACAGGCCTGAGAATTATATATACATATATGCAGGATGTTTGATACATACCCTATCAAGTTAAACTATAGAGATATATATCCTCCTCAATTATATGAGTATACCTAAGGTAAAACTTCATGAATAAATTATATTCATGTCCAATTAATACATTCGACATAATAATATATTAATGAGCACGTCGTGAGATTAATTTTATAATAAATGGTTATTCTTTTATTCCAAAGTTGATCACACTGTAAAACAAAGTGAATTTAGGAAATTAACGCATATATTTGTTTTTTTTTATATAAAAAGCTCAAATGACTACACCCACTCATGATAAGCAGTAGAGGAGTCCATATGTGAAGATAGCTAGTGAAGCATTCGACATACTGCCCTAGTCACCCTCACCTTACCGACCCAAAAAGTAATTTTTCACGCCTCTTAAAGGAACTCCTGTTATATGACGGAGGGAATACCTGTGCCGGCAAATAAATTCCACGCTCTAGCGGTGCAACAGAAAAGGAGTAAAAAAATCTTAGTGCGCAAAGTAGACGTGGCGACAGTGAAGTAGTGACTGAGTCAAATATTTTCGATCGATCGGATAGTTTGCTAAGGAATCGGGAGGGAGAATGTTAACAAGAACTAAAGTACTCAAGAACGAATCAGACCAAATGCTTGCAGAAAAACCACCATTTAACTAGAAACTTCTTTATTCATAGTTAATCAGTATATAAAATTACAATTAAAAACGGGACCAATTTCTAAAATTCGTAATAATTAATGTAACTTAGTGCATAGTAACTAACAGAAATACGAATCATTATTGCTGTAACCTCTGCCACAAAAGACATTTTGAGGAAGAACGTTCTGTTCATAATTACTCACCCAAACACGGCAAATTTTCGTTTATTTTGCAATTAATCTGTGATATATGAATATTCACTTACCTAACTAATTTCTAAAGCATTGTTAGCACTATGTTTTGCAATTAATGCGGTACATAGAGATGGCGCAGGCAAGAGCAAGGAGCTCGATTTGTGGAGTTTTAATACAAAGAGTCTTACCCAGGATATCGCGCATTTTGGGGGCAAGCATATTACTTTCATAATAATTGCATATTATAATAATTTTATTGTTACTACTCAGCTCAGGTTATGCTGAGCTAATATTTTCTCCTCAAATATATTTGGTTTGTATCAAGCACATTATGAAATTCAGACTACACCCGACTTTATTATTATTATTTGAATCGCCAAGATCGTCAAAAATAAAAATATTGACACCCCAGATATTTACAAATATAAAAATATACAGCTGTTTGTTAGTCTCACAGAAATGGTTTAAAAATCATAGAAATGACAATCCTAAAAAGAAATTCTAATTGATAATTGGCTATTAAGTATAGAAATTACTTTGCATAGATTGCATTATTACTTTACATTAAATTGGTTATAAAAAGCTCATTGGGACAACTAGTTTGATATAAAAACTAAGGATGAACATTAGGTTCCAGTAATATAATGTCATTTAACTGACTTCATATAATAAATATCATTTTTGATTGAATAATTTCGTGCAATGACGTTCATTTTATATAACATACATTTATTTAATATACTTCATAGCACAAAAGCACAATTAGCGGAATTAATGCCTGAGCATTAAATGAATTATAACCTGATGATATAAGAGATAATTCATTTAATGCTCAGGTGAAATGACAAACATTTTGTATAACGCGTTTATGCAAGATACCACACGACAAAAGCCAAAATTCTTCAATTAATGTGATGAAGAAATATTCCCCAATTGAATTACATACATACATAAACAACAATTATTTTCTAATTCAAAGTAAATATAAAAATTCTAAGAAAACAAAAAACAGTATATATATTATGACTTTACGTCGGAATTATAATGTAATAATATGTAAATATAGCTTAATTCTCAATCAATTTTTTGGCCTTAAATATCTAAGTATTGTCGATATCAAATATTGACATACGGTAAAATTAAGAACTCCTTAAATTTATAAGTGACGTTATAGTAGCCGTCAATAACGAATTAAATAATATACAGGTAACCTACCATTAGTGTAAATTTCAAGCGTATTGAACGGTATCGATCGTTTTTATTTAGCTGTCAAATTAAAACAAACATGTGCAATATTGGAAACTACTTATTACAACATACATTTTTTTATATTACACAAATGGTTATAATGAAACTTACATAAGAACAATTGAATACAAAGGCACTGCTTATTTATTACGAAATTTCGATCGAAACTTCTCGCCACGATTGAAACTTACACTAGGGTTACTACATTTAACGAGTGGTGTAATCGGCCCAAAGTAACTATAAATTTTCATACACCTAAATAACCAATTAATATAACATGTTGGCATTTTATAAAAAAAAAAGTTAATTATCACAATATATTTTTGCTATCACCTGTAAAAAAAGTATGTCTGACGTATTCTTGAGCATCATTTAACTCTAATTCTTTATTTGCGTTTTCAATATCTGTTTTTATGGCTTCTATTAAGTCCACCAACGAACTAAAATTTCTTTCCTCTCTCAAATATCCAATTATTGCAATTTTCAAATGTGAACCATAGAAGTCATCGTTGAAATCGTGCATGATATGTGTTTCCTGTAACATTTAAAGAATTTTAATTAATTATTAATGTCAATGCTAAAAGAAGTTAAATATTATAAATAAAAAAAATTATATCCTTATGGTAAGGTTTAATATTAAGAAAATCCACTAATTGAATATTGTTTTTAGGTACTACACTAACGCATTACCTATTTATTTACGAATAGATCTGTGTACCTATAGATTATAAATGCGCTCGTAAGAAATGGACATATATGTATCCCAAGTAAAAGTTTCATATAGTAAAAATAAACTCTGCCGTTTTAGTGACAATCCTTTTAACGTTTCCAAAAAAGGAATAAATCATAGGTATCGGTTAATTTTTATTAATCAACACACCCTAAATCTTGCATTTCAAATGGATGCAATATTTATACAAAAAAAGCACCCTGAAACATTATTGTGGCCGTCACCTATGATTTCGCAATGCTTGCTTTATCACCTAGTTTTCAATATGTGCAACGGTACGAAAAAATAGCTTCGTTTAAATAAATTTTATTTTCATAACAAAGTATCCTATTTTTAATCAATCTGTCATTTCTAGCTAATTTGATCCCCATAGATTGGGACTGGATTTTTTTGGTTAATCTTTTTTTTTCAATGTTACCCTTTTCACGTTTGAATG
Source organism: Acentria ephemerella (assembly GCA_943193645.1). NCBI lineage: Eukaryota > Metazoa > Arthropoda > Insecta > Lepidoptera > Crambidae > Acentria > Acentria ephemerella. The sequence continues at coordinate 5,136,192 of OW971893.1, forward strand.
GAATGCCAATATAGCAATTAATCTATATCAGAATCTGTAATACTGATAGCAAGAACTCAAAAATTAAGGGTTTACTCTTGACACCATAATATCCGATTGTCTTCCACCCTTGAGTTATAGTTGCCCTATATAATTGATTTCCATCCGACGTACGAGGTATACATACTCCTAACAAATGGAATTGTAGTTTTGTCGAGCTGACCACCTGAATCATACTAATACATATAGAGAGATATTTCTCACACCTGTTCACACCTAGCCTAAATTAAGCATCATTAAGAACTTGTGTTATAGATACTAGATAACAATAAATATAAATAAGTAATATATCTATAAATATCAGTAAACAAAAAACAGGAACGGCAAACAAATATGAATTTCACAATAATTATAGAAAAGTTTATCGCATTATTTACGTACAAGAGTTCTATCGCAGCATTGTGATGCCACGGTAGAACTATATACGTAAATAATAAAGAACTAACAGAAACAAATTGAAAAATTTATAATGTGTATGGAGAAGTTATCAACTCTCAAATAAAATAAAAGTTATTTTTCTGAATATTTTGACTAAGTACACAACAACGGACGGAAGTTCGTAAGGTCACAGACCCTATTTGGCAACGAAGAATTAAATGTGACTGTGATGAAGATAAACTACATCAACGAAAGTGAAAAAAAGTTAATTGTAACTAAAAATTTGACTGATAATTGCCTTGTTGCATCTTCCCCAAGCTTGCGTATGATGGCGGAAAGAACTCATCAGCTAGACCGGTTATAGAGCGACACATACATTCTGCCCGGACCATACGGTCGCGGTTCAGCTCGCGCGGAGGTCTTCATTAAACCATTTTAGATTAATTCAACGTATATATAAAAATTGTTCAAAGTTAATTTACATTTAATAACACTATATATGTGCCATTTTGTTCGTAGACTTTCTACCATCTTGTATGTAGAGACATTTTCCCATTGTAGAAATTTTGGGACTTCTGCTCAAAAAAAGCAACAAGTAGCAGTCCTATCTTAATGTTAACCTGACACTGCCTAAAGAGTTCTGAAGAGACCTAAATGGGTGGAAATCTGAAGTTGCAAGGTCAGGGCTATATGGCGTGGCAGCTGTTTATAATGGCATCGTTAAGTTCCGTTACCTATTTTTCTATCTCCGCGGTGTCCTGACACCTGGCACCGGTGATGTTCGTGCTTAGACATGCCGCAATCTGCTGTGCATATTACTGCTTGTCTGACTTTCTGGGTTACCTTCGGGGTATAGCTACTAAAATAGGTATTTTGAAGCATATCTACCGATAATCTGAGCAGGATACTTTTGTCGAGACATGCCAATAAGATATCTGTTCTGCTGCCATAGGTGTCGCCAGTGTTAGGTCAATTATTGTCCTAAACGTCACACCCTTTCTATTAATCAATCCCGGCCGCTTACTCTCAACTTCTTACTTTAATCTCTCAGGCAGTAGAGATCCTAATCGATGGTTCTGCCCAGCGGTAAAAGCTCATAACGAACAATGCCCTTCCAATCCCACCATAGTCACAGCATCACCTTATTGCGAGTCAACCCAGGTTTTGCCACAGTCAATGAAGCCAAACCGACCTTTGACCACGACTTTTATCGCACGTTCTTGTCATACGTGATCCAATGTTCATCACCAGTTATCAATAATTTCAAAAACGGTTCGGTTTCATTGTCTCAATAAAAAAATTCTTTCAGTGAGCTCGTGTGGAACCCAAATATCAGGCTTTTTTGTGTACCCAGTTTTTTTCTAATCAAAAGGTCAAAACTGTATTGTGGTCAGTTCCCAGTTCTTCTGGTATGTTGTAATTGCTGATATGCCGATCCATTTAGATTTAATAGTGTCTATTTAAGGTACATCAAAATTCCCGGATTGAAAACGCTTAAACCAACTTTGCGCTACTCATACTGACACTGCATTAGGTCCATAAATGTCAGAATTTTTTTTACGGCTTGCATGCATTTTTTTGTAATTAAATTTTAAAATGTATCTAATTTCTTCATTTGATTCGCTCATTTTGTAATTTTGTTTTAAAAAAAGGTAACATGAAAGCCAGATACTAATAGTATGCCCAAATATTTTTTATTACAAGTTTATAAATACTATAAGCGAAAAGACTTATTACCGGACCCAATATGTTATTATAAGTCACAAAAAAAAGTAATAAAGTATAATATGTACTGAAAGCTTGAAATGGAATGGTAGTGCCTTGTATTTAGAACAAGGACAAAATAATCGAAATTTTATAAATATTCTTGAATGTCTAAATCATTAATAAGCTACTGGGGAAAATTTACAAACTATTTGACTTGCTTCAATTTTCACTGTGAGCTTATGTCGCTAAGTGAGCGATGGGCATTAATTATTTGGGTTTGGCTGAGTTTTAACTTATTATATAACTTGAGAGATTTATATCATAGTCATTATGAAATATTTTGGCTGTGTCAATATCCAAAAACACTTCCACTCTGCATTGCTGCAAATTGCTTATTGAATTAAGATTTTTTGTAACAGTTGGCCGGCAAAACACTACTATGTGAACATGTTGTGCATGCTTCACTCTAAAACTCACCTATTAGTCTTCTCAAAAGATAGTTATTTAAGCTGTCATTCCATCCAGACAATAAAACTACAATGAAATTCGAAAAAGATTGTAATGGAAGAGTAATGAAAACTTATAGTTGAGAATCAAGTATGATTTTAGTATACATCAGCCTACAATTATTAAAAGGAACTCTAATTAAAATCAATACTATAGCACTTAAGTACTATATAGTTAGTTTTATATTAAGAGGATTACTCAGAACCACTACTATCAGGGATTCCCAAACTATTTGCAGAACTGACCCCTTTTCCAAAATCAACAGATACCTCAGAGCTGATATTCACATTACTTTGAATATCCTTACAAAATACAGATTTAAAAGGTTTTCCTTAATGTCCCCTGGGAAACCAATTACAACCTCAAGGAGTCCATATTACTTTGGGAATTCCTGACTACTATTATCTTATATTACATTATACTAACCACAGACATTTCTTTATTTTGATAGAATGGACACCAGCCAATATTAGCTACCATTTTGTAAATAGGTCCAGCATCAACTTGTGCCCACCCATAATAAACTCCTGGTATCAATCCTTTGGGAAGGGACTGCACAACATTTAGAGGATAATTGGCTAAAATATATTATAAAAAAAAATATAATATTAATTTTTAACTTTATATTTATTTCAAACAATTAATAATTTTATCTAGTATAAATAATCTATGTAGTTACTACTATGTGGTTTCACAACAGCAAATTTCACAATATTAAATAACAATCATATAATCAATTGAGGTTATCTAACATTTGTAATAACTATTCAAATATTTACTCAGTAATAAAATTTGTGTTGGCACTAGCCATTTTATAGGCTTATTTAAAGCTTTTTATATTTACATAAAATGAACAATATCATATTGTAAATAGTATCTGTCATTTTAATATTTCGTCATATATTTTAAATAAATTCATTCTTTATTGCTTATTTTTAATGTTAAATAACAAGGGTTGTGACTTTAAGCATTACTATAACAATATTAGATTGTCATATTCATAGTAAATAATCGAAGTTTAAGTAAGTAAGTTACTTGATAATGGCAATGGTTAATTCGTAGTTTAGTGTGACGTGAATATGGCTTATTTACCTGTGGGGCATCCCAAATCTTTAGAACCTCTTCCAAATCCTTTGATAACTTGCCCTTCAAGAAAAAGTGGTAGAGCTGTCATAGTAAACTTTTTTGGTAATTTATGAATCAAGCAAAAACTCATAAACTCAAGAACATTAAATAAAATTTGGCTTTTTCCTTTATTCGTAAGAAAAACCATGAAGTTTCACCAAAACAGAAGAAATCACATTTAATTATAATATTTCTCCTTTGAATAAAATAATATAATAATGAGAGATAAGAGAGAGAGAGATAAGTGAGTATATATATAATCACTTTGCATCGATTGATAAATAAGTTTTAACAGACACAATTAAAACGGGATTCAAGTAAAGAATCACTGAATTCTGCTGAACTGAAGTTTATAATAAAATAAAAGAGTAAAGTGTTTACACAAATTATACAGAGATACTAACATTCTGCTGATTGGCTTTAGCAAAATGACGTCTGATATTTTTATTTGTTGAATCTACGGATTCAACAAATAAAAAGTGCCAGTTTAGCAAAGGAAATTTCTGTAAATTCCAACCATGACCTGACGTTTTGTTTTATTTCCATATCCATCAAGGTTGGGTGGGTACAACATTAAAATCAGATTTTAAGTTTTTATAATTGATCTGTAATATATGATGATCACAATTATATTTCTTTCTAGCATAAAGGTGATCTTCAACAACACTTATTATTTCGTTACATAATAGAGTTTGATCTGAAATGACTAAAGCCAAACTTAGTCTAATTTAAGAAATAAAATATACAGCAAATGTAAATAATGTTTTTTGTTAAGTTCTCTCTTATTCAGGGAAAACAAAGGAAACTGATATCCATACAGCCATTTCTTATGTAATTATTTTAGCTGGTTATTTCTTCATTTATGGTTCTGGGACACTGGTGTAACGTATCCGATAGCCTCATGGAGTTTTTGGTGACAAATTAAAACTTAGTGTTTATATGCTCAGTGATGGAAAGCACCGGCTGAAAAATGTAATGCAATGCTATTCAATACAATGAAATGATACGATTATGTTAAAAGCGAACTAATTCTTAAAATGAAGGAATAAATCAATACTAAATTATGGATTCCATACATTGCATGATATAACAATCCGTTTTGGCACGCAATACTCGAAGTTCAGTTTTACAAGCTAACGTTAAAATAGTGATTTTTATTTCAATTATGGCTACATTATGCCTCGTCCCTCTATAAATTTTTGTCAAGTCTGTGCTAAATATTTGTTGAAAATTTAGTGTTTTTCACTTCTATTGAATGTTAAACAAAGTAATCGAATTTTTCTTTATAAAAATATCTCAATTACCTGTTAAATATGTAGTGCATACAAATAGACTTACTCCATATTTGCCGACAACAAACTAGTCTCTTGTGGCACTTTTATTGTTTTGAGCAATATGACGAAGAAGAATTAAGTTATAAAATGACTGAAAAGGGATACGAAGGTGATCAGTCGTCACCTTCGTGGGATATTCCCGGACCATCGTCTCTCGCTGCTATTCTGGATACTGTTTATACGTCTTCAGCATCTGATAATCTACCAAGGAATGGTAAGAATTTATAAAATTAAAAATCAGTGTAGTACCACTCCATCTCGAATGATGTTTTTTTTATTTTCCAGAGGAGATGGAATGTGATGCTCTATTTGCTGAGAGTGATGATGAAGTTGAAGTACTGCCCTCTTCCTTAGAAGTTAACTCAGTTAATATAAGTGAACCAGATTGGAAACCTGTGTCGTCTGATTATGTCAATTCTACTACACCAACACAACCTTTCGATTTAAATATGACATCACTTGCTCCCCCTGTGTCTTCACATACTCCTGTACCAGAAGAATATCAACCACTTCCAGACAGTTCTAGCTCTTTAGATTTTCTAGGTAGAAGTAATTTGGATGGAGCCAGTATAAATGGTCAGAGATTTCATGATATCAATATCAGGTACCAACCTAAACCGGTTCCAACAACTCACAGGGGTTTCTATTACCCAAATTATTCACATTATGCTAATGCTGTGAGACCTGCTCATGAGTATGTTTACAGCCCTTATCATTCAAATAATGTAATAGTTTTAAGTGATGATAGAACATATGCACAACAACCATTATATACAATGGCACCTCTTCGTCCACATTCAGAAGATAATTTATCTCGCAGAAACTATGGCTCTTCAAATCGTCATCATCAACACCCTCAAAATGGCAATGTTCCAATTAGTACTAATATAAATGAGCGTACTTCACAGAATAATTTAGAAAGACCAAGCAGAAAGTTGAATATTTCACCAAGAAGGAGGCAATCTAATGAAAGTGAGTTGGTTACAAATCCTATTGAAGTAAGTTCTGAAGAAGAAGACAATGGATCTGTGCCTAGGAAAAAAACATGTGACATTGGAGCTGGACAACAAGAAAATATTTCAAATTCTGAAAATCCTGTAGGTAGAAATAACAGTACTATATCTGCTCCCAAATTGGTCATAAAGAGAGAGCCTGCTGAAACTGCTACCCAAGCTAACAGTGCTATAAATGCCAATCAAAGTGGATCATCATCAACAGTCGATAATGTCAATACTGGAACAACAAGGGACAATATAAACAATCCTAGTCATGGACATAACAATTATGTCTTAGGAATTGTTCAAGTGAAAAAGGAATCCCATAATTGTGCTAGTACAAATAGGACTGGTTGTAATCATATTCATTCAGGATCAAATCTTGTTTGCAATCTGCATAATCACCATCCAAGTGTTTCTCATCACCATGCCATTGGATCTCCTCACCATCATCACCACCACCATCACCCAACATATAGACCGCAAAGGTCTCCAGAACGTGATGTCAACACATCAAATGTATTACTTCCACAAGTGAAGGAAGAACCAAGGGGTCATACTTCTAATATTAAACAGGAAGCTAGCTCTAATCAAACACAAAACACAGCAGAAGGGACTGTACCTTTAGCAACAGGCCTTGTCAAAGTTGAAGCAGTGTGTCAACCACAAGTGAAAGTGGAGCCAAGCAATTTTAATGATCCTACCAATACTCAAAATGTTACTGTTAAGTCTGAAATAGATAATACACAAAAAATTTGTGATGTAAATGCTGGTGGGGACCAAAGAGTGAAGGAGAATTCTCCACAACCTGGAACCAGCTCAGGAGGACCATCACAAAATGTAGCCAGGCCTTCATATAATTCTGATCAGGTAATACTTTGCTTTCCTTGTGTTAAAAAAGTTCAATAGTATATAATTTTTTTATCCATCATTTGATTATTTTGTTTTATAAAATATCTCTTTCTATGGCTACTTTTTACTGCTACTTATCCAGGATGCTTCCACAATTAGTGAAATATCACCTAACCATCATTTTGTAATCCATTCTTTAGTACAAACCTTTGGTGACCTTAAATTTTGCTCCATTTATCTTTGCTGAATCTAAGCATGTGTTCTCAATTTCATTATTCATCTTTAGTAAAATCTTGCAATTATTTGTAACTATTTTCACAAAAAAAACTAACAATGGATGTAAAGTTTTACTTGCAACTATATTGATAAATACAATTTGTTATAGAAAATTACAATGATTCCTACGAGCATGTGATCAGCAATGCTTTTTCTGGTACCTTATGTCAGAATTTTTGAAAATAACCTAGTATATATATGATTTAAAAATATAACAGTATACAAAAGTGCTCTACTGGTGGCATGGTTTAGTCTTCCTTCAGTCATAAAGTCACTTGGGAAATATATCAACCCTTATTATATTAGGTTAGGAAAAAGTTTATTAAGATAAGATAAAATTTTATTGTGATTCTTCTTAATTTATTTGAAAATTCAAAACCATTTTTTTCAAGGGTAATTTAAATTTAATAACAGTACAGTACAACTGTTTGTAGACTTTCTGCCATCTTGTAGGTACATGATCCCATTGCTGTAGAAATTTTGGGACTTCTGATTAAAACAACGCAACAAGTAGTTTTGGCAGTCCTCTTTAGATGTTAACCTGACACTGCCTAAAGAATTCTGAGGAGACCGAGACAGGTGGAAATCTGAAGGTGCGAGGTCAGGGCTATATGGCAGATGCATTAACACCTTCCAGCCAAACTCTTTTAACTTTTGCTGAGTGGCTAAATATCAATTCCGGCCGCTTTGTCTCAACTTCTTGCTTTAATATTATCAGTTGTTAGCAGTAGAGATCGAATCGATCGCTCTGCCCGGCAGTGAAAGCTTATAATGAACAATGCCCTTCCAAAGAATCAACATCACCTTATTGCGAGTTAACCCAGGTTTTGCCACAGTCTTTTTCGCACGTTCTTGTCATACGTTATCCACTTTTCATCGCCTGTTACCAATCTCTTCAAAAACGGTTCGGTTTCATTACGTCTCAATAAAGACTACACGGCAAGTGAGTACACGGATGATTAGTTTTCTTTCAGTGAGCTCGTGTGGCACCCAAATATCGAGCTTTTTTGTGTACCCAGTTTTTTTTTAAATGGGTCAAAACTGTTTTGTAGTCAATTTCCAGTTCTTCAGCTATGTCGTAACTCCTGATATGTCGATCTTGCTTCACTTTTTCAAAAATAGCGTCTATTTTATCCGTAACAAGGCGACCAGAGCGAGGTGCATACTTGACATCAAAATTCCCAGATTGAAAACGCTTAAACCAACTTTGTGCTTATTTTACTGACACTGCATTAGGTTTATAAACGTCATAATTTTTTTCGCCGCTTGCGTTGCAATTTTGAAATGTGTAGATCTTCATTCGATTCGCTCATTTTGGCAGAAAAAAAAACAAATGAAATATTGTGGAAAACAGAATTTTCCTGATTTGATTCTTTTCTTGAATTGTCACCTTTTTAATGTCATGAAAACCGGCCAGATACAAATAGAACAGTCAAAGCTATTTTATTACAAGTTTATACGTACTATATGCGAAAAAACTTTTTCCCCGACCAATATGTATGGCATCCTTTCTTTTGTTGAATTTTGACATATTTTTTTATAAAAAAAGCTATCTTCACATATGGACTCCTTTACTGCTTGTCATCAGGTGCTTTTGAGTCATATGCTGAGCTTTTTATATAACAAAAATCTTCATTTTGATTTAATGGATTTTCGTTTTTACGAATTTTGCCAATGTCACGTTTATGACAGATACACGTTATAGTAATTTATCGAGTGCCATGGAGTTTTCCTAGAATCTGTAAAAGAAGACGTCATAAATATATAACATCAGCATATTTAATTTATAAGATATGTTAAAAATAATTCAAAATTTTAGTTCATTTATTAAAATAAATTTGGATAAAATGAATGGTGTAATTTATGTATTAAGTAGTAATCATGATAAAAATATGAAGGATAAGGTACATAAGAAGTCAAAAGCATCTTTATTTAAATAAAGTCATTTACTAAGTTCTTTTAATTCGTCATAACAGGGATCCTGTCATAAAGGGAGAAACTTAAATGTGAGCATTCACAAAACAAATATTCAAGAGTCACAGCCACATTCACCAATTGAGCTGTCCCTGATTCTGAGCTTGGCTAAATGGACTAAAAATCTAATAAGATTTCTTTTGTTAAAGGAGCTTCAAACAAGTGACAGTTCATCAGGAAATGGAGTTCTCTCTGCCCCTGACTTGCAATTGGACTGGGTATCCGATTCCAGTTCAGATGATGATGTGCAAGTTCTGGGTGAAGATTCTAATGTGAGTTTTAAATGAAATAGCCTTTATAAGCGGATGTAGTTTTTTATATATAGATTTTATACAATTTATAATTTTTTGAGTTTTTGCAACAATAACTAAAAGAACACGAAGATATAAAAAGTACTTTATCTTAATTAATAACCAATACACATTATTTTACGAAAAACCATATAGCACATCTCCTTTGATATATTTCTATTAAATGGTGTGTATGTAAATTAAAAACTCAAAATTTCATTATAAACCGCAGAAAATATCGACGTCTTGCTAATGACAAAACCTTCCTTAAGATTGTACATAATGACCGACCTCAGGTCGATTAAAGCACGAGTTAAATCGATCTTTATTAAATTGGTTGGTCATTGGCCACAGCTTGTGTTATCTACTTTCTGCTAGTTGTATTTTGATCTTCAATTAGTTCTCTCTCTGAATCAATAGATCTATGGTTGCGCGACATCTCTTATTATTATTTATTTGCTTATTTGTACACACAAAAATATAAACAGGAATTTAGTATCAATATATTTTTTAAATAATCTGTTCTTTAGATCTAAAAAGAAAAGTATTTTCACATTTCTTCCGTAGCGTGTAGTTCGAGCCGTAATAGATCTCACCAGTTCTCCGGAGCGCGATCAGCCAACACAGTATCTGACTGTATCTCAGTGTGTGCCGCAGCGGTCTTCGCCGCGACGGCAGGAAGGCCCTACTCGAGACCACCACCAGCCTGAATTCCATAACACTCAACCACATCCCCATTTTGTTAGAACTAGGTGAGGTTTAATCGATAATTATTCTCTTGCTATGGTTCTCTTATGGTTTCTCTTGCTATGTCTTTGCTTAACAATTTCTATAAGTCCTATGTAAAACTGGGTTTAATGTGGCTTTCAATAAACTATCTACGGTTTGTTTGTGAGGTTAGAGGGGAGGAAGTTTGAAATTAATATTCACATGTAATATTTCAACGCCTTGAATTTGTAAGCAAAAAACATTCGTAGATAGATTATTGTTATTTAATTTTCATTATTGCTGGTTTAATACCTGTAATCATGAAAATTTACGCAGATATGATTAAGTAAATAGTTTAAAATATTATTAAAATAAAAACCAAATAATGATTGAGTTTATGATTATTTGTTTAGATTTTGTTTCTATGAGTTTTTGTATCAATTTAACTGTCTTATTGTCAATTCGAGTTCTTTTGTCTGTCTTCATAGCATTTATTACAGTTTCGTGTATTTTATATTTATCTAAAGTGGTAAGAAATATAAATGATAAATAAATACTGACTGATGTATATTATTTGTACTTTTCCGCTGTTTCAAATTATATCAAATTTTATTAACATTAGTCCCAAGTCACCAAGCTACAATGAACACATTGTAGTGGTGCTATCCTGTTCTCTCATTGGGCTCATCACTTATATATATATAAATATAATGTGTTAGGGTGCGTGTGGGCGGATGTGCGGGCCGCTGCTGTTGCGGTCACGTGGCTGCGCCCGCGCTGCATCTTTACCCGCCGCCACATGCGCATCGTAAGTATTAAACCTCCGAACAACCGATAATAATCCATGTTAACAAAGTCATATAAATACTAAGGTGTAAAAATTCTAAATTGTATAATTTATTTTGATTATTATGATTAAACTACTTTTATCCTCAGATAAGTGTTAAGGTGAAAATAATATTCCTTTTTACATTACTGTTCCATTCTTTCAGTTGGTGACCGTCGACGTGATGTAATGCCCATTGCTCCACCGTATATAGTTCACGAAAGACTATGGCACCGGCAACAACATATGCTTGTAAGTTTGTTTTATCATTCAACCCTAAAAAAGCCTGATCTTGCACTCTGGGTTTATATTATACTAACATTTGTTACATTCTGCCGAATTACGGGATAACGAGACAAATTCAATATCATATATAATAACAGTCAAGTTTTATATTGAGATAAGTGCCACATCAGCCATTTCATTGAGACACAATTTCAACTCAATATTCACTGCTATAGTAATGTATTTTTACCTCCCAATATAATGTATATTATATTGGGAGGTAAAAATCTTGGCAATAAATAGAAAATATTGCCATATGAGTATAGAACAACACAAATAACACGTTATATATCTACAAGATATATTTCATTGCTACATTATCAACATAATACAAGACAACCGGCACTGACCTAGCACCCGGATTTATATGCGGCTCAATAAATTAAGTAATAATGCATAAACTTATATCAATATAGGAAATGCAACGTCGCAGTATGATGGGCGACATGGGCGGTGGGTTTGGCCACTTCCCCTCCTCGTACGCGATGCCACCACCTCCTACTACTGTTTTGGCGGTAAGGTATTTTACGCTTCGCTATCTAACAGCGTATGCTTAATTTTAACGTGAGCTAAACGTATTTAATACTATTTCTAATATAATTTTAGCCAGCGGTCATGTATGTTCGTAGTACTAACGTAGCTAATTTTATTGAATCTGAGTCGAAGTATTTGTTATATTACATACCCCTTAAATTAGTCATGACAGTATATGACATTTTAAGTATATTAATTATATAGATATTTTAAGAATACTAAATGACGTTCTTAGTCAAACAATAATGGTGGAAAATATAAACAAACTTTTTGATTGTATGGCTAGAAACAACAGTAAATTACAATACAACTTTACTCACGATATGAAACTACGTATAAATAGTACGTTACTTTTTGACCAACTATACTTATTTATTATAGTTTCCCGACGAGTTCGAGCCCCGTGACCTTCGTGCTAACCGCGCCAATCCAAGCTTGACCACCGGTATTGCACCCGCTCCTATGATGCTGTAAGTCGATCTTCTCTTTTAACTTCTACAGGATGTAATATGATATTAGACTGATTCTACCTCCTATTATCATTAATTTATAACCAAGTTAAATTAACAACTAATAACCGAACCGAAGTGAATTAAACCATAGAAATACTACCTTTGGCAACAACAGGCTCTATTGGAAGAAACTGTGATTTACCATTAATGTTAATCTTTCTTTTAAACACCTAACTCTAAGGATCTTGTCATAACCTATAGGGACTGTTATATTTTGTGAAATTTACTCATCGGTCCATTCAACACAGACCCTTTAAACAACCCCCATTCGAGTTACATTAAAAATAGGTATAAAAGCTTTATTTAATTTATGTTTAACAAATTATCAATAAAAGTATTAGCATCAACAAAATTAGATAATGATACTTTATTTCTTCCTATTTTCTTAATGCTTTCATTTATATTTATATATAGGTCTTCTTTAAAAATGTCCAAAGGATACCAGGTGAATTAATGTGTTTTTATCATTATTTTCTCGAAAGTCATGAATAATAAATGGGGAAGCATCTGAAGCATCATAATGAGCCCTTCTGTTTGTATACCGGTGAAAACATGGGCTTTAGCTAACTGAACTTGGCAATTTCATCTGTGTTTAAGTGGTCACACGTTGATACAAAATACAACATTACCTTAATTTTACTTTCGATAAGTGTGTTATTGTTTGTACTTTTTTTTTCCGTTGGGAAATCCTTTATGGATACCCATGCAGCGATTGGGGCCTCCGCATGGGTTATGTGGGAGTCACCGGTGTAAGGAGCCGGCATACCCACTAAAAGTTATTGTTTGTACTTGATCTATGGTTGACTAACCATAAGGCCAATGATATTGAGATACTGATTACTTCTACTACCCATATCAGGCAAATAAAAAATATTTCGTTTTTTTACAGTGACGGACAGCACGTTCATCATCACATGCATCACTATATGCAGATGCATCCTCCACATTTACATATCTCGATCCAGCCTTCTGTAATGGTGAGATAATAAGAAATATAATTCTCTACCATATCATACATGAGTTATGATATATATGAATTAGATTATTTTTACAATCTTTATGGTCAGCCCTCACATTTTAGCAACATTCTTGGAACTAGAAGCCTGTATCACTATGCTTCATGGAGTTCTTGAGGACAAATGATAGGCACTTTACTAGCGACTTACATAGAAATAAAAAATAAAAATGCAACTATGAAATACTGATAATGATGATTATGTGAAACCATAGCGATAAAAAATGAGTGTAGCGGAGTTAATAAAAGGATAGACAGCTCAGAGTAATATGTTGTACGAAAATAAAAGCAAAACCAAAATAAAATATAGCTAAATAAGAAGTCAAAAAAACAAAACAAAACAACAACGACAACCTTACGTAAAAAACAAAAATAAAAAACCTTAAAACCTCTGTTTGTCAGCCGGCCTGATGGCCAGTTCTTAACAATGAATGAATGAAAATTGAACTCTGGGAGCACTCACCAAACTGACACTGAATTATATGTGTTTCATAATTTTCCAAAATGTGATCCTTAATGACATGAATTTTTAAAATTTTCCGCATTAAAAATATGCTTGGTAAACTCTTTACGATGTTGTGTCGTGTCAGGGCGGCGGCGTGGCGCAAGTGGCGGCGCTCGTGCGCGCGGCGGCGGAGGGGGCGCGCGGGGCGTCACGCGCTGTCATCGAGCGTAACACGCTGCGGCACGCGTACGCTGCGCCCGCGCATCGTCTTGATGACAAGTGCACCATCTGCCTGTCCGTGTTCGAACAGGACTCTGACTGCAGGTACATAATGTGCGGTGAAAATAAAAGGAGATTGACGAACTTCACTCCAAAAAGGAATGTTAAAAATACATTCCATTATTACGTACCGTATTTATATTATAATATATGAACAATATATACATACATTTTCAAGGTATCCTTACAGAATTATTAGATATTTTCTAATATTTGCATTTTGGAACTACATTTAATTTTAATGTTGTGCAAAACTTACGCAAGTCATTGAACTGCAGTTTTCATGTCTTTTATGTCATGATTTGCTCCTAAACTTCATTATAGTTATGCTCTGGCTTCCCTCAGATTGTGCATGTAGGTAGAATATGCTTTACAAATACAATCAATATTAATGTTAACATTGTACTATGACAGTCTTTCTAGTGGTGATCTGATCCAGAAAACCGTTAGTTGACCAGAATAAAAATAAAGAATATATAGATACACATATAAAATATAGTATAAAAACGATTTTTATACACATTGTATTCTTTTTTGACATATATCAAACACTTGGTAAACAAACTTCGATAGAAATTTTAACCATATATTTGCACAACACCTGTCTACATACTAAGCAGAATTGTTAAAGATGCTCTAAAAATAAGCATTCCTCTACAATACTTCAAGAAGGAAATTGAATATTATATTCACCCATCATATAAACTTATTGTGCTATTCTAGAATTAAAATATTTTCAATTTTTTTAAATGAAAATATTTTTATACTAAACTTTAATTACAGACGGTTGCCATGCATGCACTTGTTTCACATGGAATGTGTAGACCAATGGCTGAGCACCAATAAACATTGCCCCATCTGCCGTGTGGATATTGAGACACATCTAAACAAAGATGCAACTTTTTAGGACATGTTTGAGCAGGTAACAATATTTACTGATAATACAATCCTCAATTAATTATTTTTGGGGTAAATATGATAATAATAAATCTAATTACTGTTTTACCGATAATACATTTAACATTCATGTTTAATAAAAAATATGGATGTTATCATATTTTTAAATTTTCATCAGGTGGTGTCGAGTTAGCAAGTGACTCGACACCACCTGAGTATAATATAAAAAAAAATTTGCTTAGTGTGATTATGGTAGTAGACATTTCTTAGGCACCATAAATTGTTATTATTAATAAGGTAAAAAATATAATTGAAGTGTATTTGTATGTGTGAGTTTGTATATTTACTGAAACTAAATTTAAGTTCAGTGCCATGTTTTTATAAAAAGCACAGCAATTACATCCACACCAGATGGTAAGCAGTAGGAGTAACCCGTATATGCAAATTGCTAGTGCAGTATGTTGCCCAAGCCTTGTCAATTCAGTGCTTTATTGCTTCTTTTGAAGAATTCTATTTCTGAAGAAGGCATTATAATGAAAAAATATGATTATTAATTATATTTATATTATTATAGATTTTTATTTATTATTAAAATCCAATCTATTTTAGACAACTATCATTAGATTGGTGTCAATTAAATGTTGATTTAATTTAGGTTACTAAAGTAACCATTAAAACTAAACCATTTAATAACTGATTTTAATTTTAGAAATGGCTTTTAATTCTTTTTTCTGAATAAGTCAGGCATTTGGTTTAGTGGTTTTAAACTGTACCCATAAACCATACATAATAAGTATAATCAAAATATTCTATAGTTGAAAATATTTTTGTAGCAGATAAATTTCGATGTGAAACTGTAGCGTATCATTCTATTATTAAAAATAATAATTATATTATAGATAAATATTTAATTTCTAAAATAAGTACCCTGAAATGAAACTACTTTTTCTTCTTTCCCTTTTTTTCAACAATTAATTCTTCTTTCAGTTTCTCCTCGAGATGTGGTGAGCTGATAATTGCCTGTTGTTGTAACTCTAAACTCTCTTGCTGAAGCTCATGTGTCAACTGCTTTTGTGTGTTGCAAGTCCTGCAGGAGAAAATAAACATTACTGCCACAATTTTTGTACATACATTTGAACATAAAATTAACATATTTTGTTTACATTCTACTTAAAGTTTTGTTATATTATTACAATGTTAAGGTCAAAGGTAGTGACATTTGTTGATTTAATTGTGTATTATGATATAAAAGAAGAAATATTTAAACTAACTTTTACCTAATGAATTATAACAAAAATGAACTGATAAAATCTGTAAATCTTTTTCAATACTAGGAATAAAGTAATATATAATACTATAATAAATGTTTTTGAATCACAGTAAGATAGTTTTATTGATACCTGCAGGCATGATCGATTCTTTCACAGATAGCATCTGATGCAGATACATTGCCTGACAAAAATGATATTTCTGCTGCAACTGTTGCTAATTTTTCTGCATAGTCCATGTAACCTGTGATTTATTTTTAAATTTGTTTTAAAATTATTCATAAAGATCCTATGGTGTTCTATTTAATATAGAATTATTATTGAATAGATTATTTCAATAATAGTTGGATATTATAAGAAGGGTTTCAGTTAGATACAAATACATTAAAAAAGTATATAACACATGCATGAGAATTGATGTAAAAAAATTTGCAGATAAGAAAAGGGTTGTATTTCCCAACTGAACATCATACTTCAACAAACCAAATCAAAAAGTACAAATTGCAAATAAAATACTTTTCCCATTTCTTTTCTGTGAAATCAATTATTTTTATGAGCCAGCATTTTAAGCTTTTTTATAAAACTCATGGGAATATGCATTGTGGTATGTTTTAAATTCTCTGTAACTTTGCTTTAGGCATGTTATCTCACAATTTGTAATTACTTAGTAATGCACCAAGGTTATGTTTAAGATCAGACAGTGCACCCCTGACAGCAACTAATTGATCCCAATGATGTGGTGAAGTGCCTGACTCTCCCCATTCAAGAGCTTGTTTTACTAGACAAATTTCTTTAGACAGAGCTTCTCTTAGTCTGTAACAAAATGATTGAACATTTCAATGCCATATTTTGATATTGGGACATACACATTAATGTACATAGATTTTAAATGTGTTATTAATAGTTAGTTAAATTGAGTATATACAAATTATAAACTTGCCTTTCACTGGTGTCTTGAATAGCGACAAGTGTTACTGTCAACAATTGAGTAGCAGCATTCACATTAACTGTAGTAGCCTGTCGAATTAAGAACTCATGGTCCAATCTATCGTTATCCCACGATACTTCAAATTCCTTCTGTGATTCTTCACAAGAGGCAGTAGTTAACATTCCAAAAGCAACCGGTGAAATTGTTTTGATTTTGGTTGCTATTGTCTTCCTATGGAGTGAACAAGCCGCCCTGAACATGTTAAATATTCTATTCCTAAACATATCTGCGAGGTACTCAAAAACAATTAACTGATTTGATTGATATTACTTTTCAATTTCCTCCATTTTTTCGAGTCTAACAAGGGATTTATTTTAGGTTAAAAGAGTGTAACTTATTTTGACTGTTTGACAAGGGGTGACAGTGACAGCACAGACAGCTGATTTGAATGACTGTCAAAGCATCTCTCTTAAAAAAATAAAGTGTTTATATGCTCAGTGGTCTTTGCACTGATCATATAATCACTTATTTTTTTAAGACTAGCTCCGCATAGTCTACAATAGAATATATCTTTATTGACCAACCAATTTAAAAAGATATAAATAATATATATGAAATATATTTTGCTTTTTGATAAATAAAAATATTGGATTTGAATTTAATGGTTAAGCATAATTTAAAATGTGTGAATTAATTGCATGAGCCATCAATTAATTCACACATTTTAAATTCAAAAATGCATTTTGTGCAGAGAGAAAGGCAGCTTCAATAATTCGTTCGTTTTAATAATACGTTCATTGGAATTTGTAAGAGATATTTATTATAATACATTATTTTACATTCAATGTCAATATTAAATTGATCTACCGTGGCCCTAGTCGTGGAAGGGGGAGCCTAGACAAGATGAATTTCGATAATTCTACTCAAGCATAAATTTTATTTTTATACTTTGCGATTATTTTATAATTTACAATAATTTATAAGCTCTTCATTAGCGATTAAGTGATAGTTAAATCTCATATATTTTTTGATTGCGATTATCGAAACGCATCTTGTCTAGGCCATCAGGTTTCAACTCTGAGATTCATGTTTCGACCTAAACTATCTCTCTAAACATCACGCGCATAGCGCGAAATAACATTTAACATGGTAAGTGATAAATAAACCCGGCAATTTCTTTTTTGAAGGTGGAAATACAATTAGAATATGAATAGAACTACAGTCAACCCTCCTATAACGCGGTGCTAAAAATGCGACAGCCCTCCTATAACACTATACTCTTACAGCGCGGTTTCCGTCAACAGCGTCCCATAAGTTCCTTCCACGTAGCCTAAGAATGTTTAGTTCGTTAGGGCTTTTTTGAATTACAATGTGAAAAAAGGGCTAAATTTGACTAAAGAATTAGAACTCCATTTCATTCAAACTGATCATTCAACGGTGCATAGCGTAAAGTTTAAAAGAGAGTTAAGAAATTGTTTAGCTCCCTATAGAGAGGTTTTAGTGGAGTTAGAAAAAAAAGCTACAATCGAGAACCAATGTGAACATGAGCCAAGTGAGGAAGACATTGAGGAAGCCTATTAAAAGAAGACGAGTTGGGCGACTCATATTATCTGACAGCGAGGATGAGTGTTGAAAGATTAAATTTTGTCTTTTTTGTTGGAAAACATTTTTTTTAGTTTTGGTTTCATCTCTTTATATAAACTCTTTAATTCTAATAAAAATAATTTATAATTTATTTTGTCCTTATTGGTCTCCTTAGAACGCGGTACTAATGATGTGATTTGTACTAATTTAGCGTAACGCGCTACGGATTAGCCTGGTTTGTATGCTTAAATCAGAGTTTCTTATAACGCTGTACGCACTCACCGCGTTATATGAGGGTTGACTGTATTTTTTTTTATCTTTGTTGGTACTAGTATATTAAAAAAGAAAACCGAGAGAAATGCCAGAAGCAAAAGTGTGGGAATATGAAGTTTGCACTGTTCACTACATATATTTTTGATACAGATATGTAATATGGAAAGATATGGTAGATTTCCAATTTGTGTAACGGAATCCAATGTACGTCTATGAATAAATGGAGCGTATAAATAAATTGGAAAGGAAATAATAAATGAACTGTGCTATATAAGCACACAGGCATTCGGTCGACTATGTTGGAGCAACCGTGGAAGTACTATTAGGGGAAGGTGGAGGTCCTCGTGGGAGTCCCCGCCGCCGGCGGGTACCCAATAAATGGCATGGAACCAAATAAACCATTGGAATACATAGGGAAGTAAACTGTACCGGCGAGACACTTCCTACTATGTAAAAGTCCTAATAGGTAAAAGGCACAGTAGAGACCAAATAGTAGGAAAAATTTGGACAGAAATGAATATAGAATCATATAGCACGTAGCAAAGCTACATATGAAATATTAGAATTCAGTATTGCGAAGCAGATGAATATATTTGAGCAATTATATCTAACAAAAGACTACCTACCTATCTTTCCTCGATAATGTCAAGTCATCTCAACATATAAGTAATGTGTCACATAAATATAATTCACCATTTTGTTGCGCTAGTTCTGTACGTTTGAATGGTTAGCATAATTCTTATGAAGTGCAGAAGGCGCGACAATATGTAACAGTATTGACAGTAACTTAGTTATTTTTAGTAAATACTCCTGTAGTAGGGAAGTAATAGGGAAGGCGGCGATTTATATAGTTGCTGTAGTACATTCGACATAATAAATTGGATTAAGAGTTTGTAATGACTTCAAAATTAGATCAATACCTATACCTATTTTACTTTTATTAACTGTTCTATATGACTACAAAAAGGATTAATTTTTTGTAGTCATATAAATAGAACGAGGTATAATACACTTACATTTAGAGTTCAGAATACTAGAATAATAAATAATATTTTATATGATTTCACAGATGAAATTACATAGGGTATGATTTTTTTTCGCGTTGGAATAATTTCACCCTTGCTATTTTTTGCTTCTGTAAAATTACAACAAAATAATAGTTTGGGGAAAAGTTTCTTCGTATTTTATATGAAAATTCAAGCGATTTATTTCAAAGTTAATTTACATTTAATTACAGTATATTTGTGTCATTTTGTTTGTAGACTTTCTGCCATTTTGTAGGTGGAGACATGATCCCATTGTAGAAATTGATCAAAAAAACGCAAAAAGTAGTGGCAGTCCTCTTTAGATGCTAACTGCCTAAAGAATTCTGAAGAGACCGAGACAGGTGGAAATCTGAAGGTGCAAGGTCAGGGTTATATGGTGGATGTATTAACACCTCCCAGCCAAACTATTATTTTTGTTGAGTGACTACAGATGTATGTGGTCTAACGTTATCGTGATGAAAGACCACACCTTTTCTATTAACCAATTCCGGCCTCTTTCTCTCAACTTCTTGCTTTAATCTCATCAGTTGTTGGCAGTAGAGATCCGGATTCATGGTTCTGCCCCGCAGTAAAAGCTCATAATGAACAATGCCTTTCTAATCCCACCATAGACACTGCTTATATGCCGATCTTGCTCCTCTTATCAAAAATAGCGTCTATTTTATCAGCAACAGGGCGACCAGAGCGAGGTGCACCTATGACATAAAAAAAAGAAGTATCATAAAGTTGGTTTAAGCGTTATCACGCTTACCAACTTAGCCAACCTTTTTTTTTTTTTTTTCCCGTTGGAAAATCCTTTGATTTTCACTAAAAACCAACGTGTTCCTCGAGGTCACGGCTTCGGCGCACGGCAGGGTACTTATCGCAATCGCTGCCATGCGCCAAAGACGGTGCGACCGATGCCCGCATCCGGGCCCACCGGGGATAGGGAACTACGCAGAACAAGACGCAGTTCCCCCACGCAGGGGTGTTTGGCGCGAGTGACGGAGCCCCACTCCGTCACCCGCCGCCCCGACTATGGCGGATGGAGCTGGCCATGAAGCCGCCTTCTCCGGCCCAGTCTCCTTTGGCGAATCGGGTCCGCGAGGGGGTCATCCTCACGGGCCCGTTCCGCTGCCTCCTTCTGCGATATGACGTCTTCGCAGAAGGTGGCTACCGCCTCCCAGTTCACCTCTCTCTCGACCATTGCCTTTGCAACAGCCGGGAGGGAGAGGTCACCTCCTATAACTTAGCCAACCTTAAACCAACTTTGTGCTACTCTTACTGACACCGCATTAGGTTAATTTATGTGAAAAAAGTCAGATATTTTTTTCGCATTTTTTCTTTTTTTGTGATAAAATTTATATGTAACTAATTTCTTGATTCCATTCGCTCATTTAGACAGAATGAAAAACAGTGGGATTTTTTTTTCCTAATTTGATTCATTTTTTGAAATATTACCTTTTTAATGTCATGAAAACCAACCTGATACGTATAGTACAGTCAAAGATATTTTATTACAAGTTTATACATATAATATGCGAAAAGAATTTTCCCCGACCTAATAATAAAATAAACAAATAGTCACACACACCACACTACTCAATTCGTATTGTATTACCAAATCTAGCAATTACTGAGTGACAAAGTAAATTCCATTTCGTATGAATTTCATTGTAAATAAATAACCAAGCTAGTTGCAACCGACTTACTATAAAATAATATCTATCAGTCTAATTGAATGGAACTAGCTGGTGTGAGGTATGAAAATAACTTCATATGAATGTTCACATGATATTCATGAAATGTTTCATGCCTAATCCAGTATGATTACTAAAAGGACAAGATTTCAGGTTTGTCGCTCCCTCATGGCTCGAGCGCCCTGCAGAATCTAAGAGACAGCGGGACACCTCTCCCGGAGGTGATGCCTGTCGATTAGAACTCCTCCAGAGGCGAATCGCCTTTAAGGCTTGAGGACTCTCCAAGGTTCTCGCCTCCTGAAAACCCCGGTAACGCTGTAAAGGCCATCTGCGGCCATCAGTATTAGTCAGTCCAAAAAAAA
Source organism: Acentria ephemerella (assembly GCA_943193645.1). NCBI lineage: Eukaryota > Metazoa > Arthropoda > Insecta > Lepidoptera > Crambidae > Acentria > Acentria ephemerella. The sequence goes on from OW971893.1 coordinate 5,158,310, forward strand.
ACCAAATGAAATATCTTCCAAATGTCCTAGAGAAAATATATGTAAAGGTTGAATTTGCGTGTGCAAAACGGTAATAACTAAAATATAAATAGACATACATATATGAAACAATAACACTGTAATAAATAAGATAAACTAGTAAATGCAGTGTCCTTACAAGACGCTAAATTATTAAACCCCAAGAACTAATGTACTGACTTAATGTTTTTTCAGTGTACACCAATGTGCCATGCAATAATGAATTTGAATTAACCAAGATTATATATAAACTTTACTCATATCTTGAATAGCTATGAGGTTTGGTATCGTGGTCTGCAGGTATAGTACCATGCGGTAGTCTTACCACATGTTCAGTAAAGGAAAAGGAAAAGTCGGTTATATGAAGAGGGAATTTCAGAAGTGTGCTTAGACGGGGGCGGCATTCAGGAAGCTGAAACAAAATGTTCTCACGGATACGGACAATAGGTTAGACTAAAAAGGATATTTTAGACAAAACTGAGGATTACTTAACAAATTGGAGCTTAACGAATGTCTGTACATTTTTAAAGTTGAAATTTGTCAAGCAATACTTCCATCGCATCGAAAAATACACCTAAATTTTAAGTTTCAATAAAGGTATTATGGTTACCATTCAGAAAAATTAAGGGAAGGGAGAGGAAATACAAAGGAATATCTCAAAAACCGATTGCCAATAATATTATATTGAGACTTGCTATGATTCAAGAGTAACCCAAAGCTGTCTGTAAATCTGCAAGTCGTCTGCATATAAATGGATATAAAAGATCACCCTAGTGACGGACTGAATAAAAATGGCAAATAACAAGCATGAAAGGACGCCGCCATTAGGAACACCAGAAGAGAGACCCCACTAGTCGCAGAAATTCTACTCTAGGCGTGCCCGCTGCTAGCTCGAAGATGTGAAGAGAACCAAGCTATAGTAGGCGAAGACATTAATAGATTAGACACACTTATAAAGATATCAAAATCGACAGAATGTGAGTATTACTACTAAAGTCCAGCAGGACAAAGACAGTATGAAGTTAAAGTGAATAACGCCTAGTAACTTTTAATAAAACCACGACAGTATTGTGCCCTTGTTTTAATATCAAACTGTAAAGTGCTGATCATGTTGTGAATGGAGGAAACTTGTTTGTGAAAGATGTGGTCCAAAACCTTGGAAAGGAATAGTTGGATAGAAATTGGGCGACAGTGTAAAGGTAGACTCAGGTTATCGATTTTAGGCAACAGATTAATAATATGTGCAGATTTCCATATTGATGGGAATTCATTGGTGGATAAGGACTGATTGAAGATATGAGTTAGTATTGGAAGTATTTCTGGAATAATTAATCATTCTAGAAGACACAGCAATACTACCAATTGTAGATAACGCGATAAGAGGAAAAAGACCTCTTTGAATTCTCTTTGAAGAAGGTAATAAGTGGTATACCTAAATACCTTATTAACTTGGGAGCTATAGAAATGGCATCGCTTAGCATCTCTGCATAAACAAATGCAGCGATTATGAAGCAGTTTGTTATGGTTTAAATGCTGGTCAGTGGGGCAGTGCCAATATCTTCTCTTTGCTCCATTCCTGAACGCCATGAAATATTTAATGTTTTGTGTGAGCCAGTGAGCCGGACTATTGCAGTCGTATTCGGACGCATGGCAGTGGAATAGCTCGATAATCCTATCATTGAAGATGACCTTAGTATCGGTAGTCACATTGCACCAATGAGCTTCAATCAATAGGCATCTCATCAATAATCATCAGGCATCTGGAGGCGTTGCAAAGGGAGTTTGTGCACACGGTAAGATAATAAAATAAGATCATGATAAGAGAAGGGATCATGTGATATAACATTATTTAGAGAAGAAACAGTAATAAATTCTTATCGATACCGGGTAAAGTTATTGACGGCAAAACATCATTTACCTGAATCAAACATCATCGTCAATAGCAAATATTATCTATTTCTTGTTTCATTTCGTTTGGGACGGCTTATAGGCACATTTGTTCATTATTAAATTTATTGCAACAATAAATAGAATGCAAATAAAATTTAAATTTGTGAGATAGGTGACAGGTACTTAAGACTAAAGATGACTAGTTATGCGATATCTAACTGTCATCGGTCAACGGTCATTAATCAATTCAAATTTTTGAGAATAATCACGTCGAATGGATGAGGATGTATTTATATTAAAGTTTAATGTTGCAACACTTCGATCAGCAGCCGCTATTAGTTTTGTTGAATCAAAGTCTAAACTATATATTGGTGAAGTCTTCTTCTGTGTGAAATACATCTGAAAAAATAAGTACGATTAAGATACACTCGACTTATTTTAATTGCAAATAATCAGTTACTTTCGTATGTTTTTATGTGCTAAAAAGCAAAATATAAATGGCACGTTGTAATGAATTGGGGAGTAGAGAGAAATGAGAACCAATTTATGAAGGAACTTACTTGTACGTGAGAAGATTGATTTCTCGTGTCAAATAAAACACATCGAGAATATTCCGAAGTGCCCACAACTACTGACCGATCATTGTCTGATTTTACACAGTATAATGTCGATTGGAATGGGTCCATTACATCATACACCTGGTAAATTATATCTATACTATATTATATACATTATATAGAAAAGTTGGTAAAAAATACACTGCTTACCTTAGTACTTAATAAGGTAAGCAGTGTATTTCGTTAAATATTCGTCAAATACCCCATTGTAACCATACTATGAAACACGATAGTGTTTATGATATGGTACTGAAGAGTTAATCTATTCTTGGGGTCAATCGTCTATAGCTATCGCACTCTCTTTCTAATACTGTTGTTAGAATGAGAGGTTTGACAGTGCAGAGTCACTTAATTTTTGCGTCGGATAGGGGTTACCTACTCCCACTTTGTATCATTATCAGGTACAAACAGCACAACCAAAAAGATTTAATTTAAATCCATACATATAAAATAATGCGGAAGAGAGAATCTCGTTCAACTTATTAATAAAGGGTTTAAATACGAAATTGCCGTTTTGACGAAATAGCCACATTGAATTAACATTAAACCTGCATGGTGTGGTATTAGAAAATAGAACTGTTTTCACACGATATAGACAATATTCTAAATAAAAAATAAATATTAGTTGATTATTTTTACATTCGACTTTATAACGTAAAGATGTGCACATCGTAAGTTAATGATTTATGAAAACGAGTTCCAACGTGGAACTAATGCAACAGAAATAGATCAATATGCTGGGTTCGGAGTTAATACGCCTAATAAACGTGCGTTTTTTGTTTAACCACTACCGTACTGGTAACTTCGACTGTAAAAATAAACTACAAGGAAGACCTGCTACTAAGGTAAAAACGACGTATTGGAAGCGATGGCGGAAGCCTATCCGTGCCACTTCTAAGTTTTTTATTTTAAATCGGTAAATTAAAATAAAAGGAAGGGATTTCAGACTATATTGTAATGTGTGACGTAAAATGGAATATTTCGAATCAAAGCAAACGATCTACTAAGTTATCGGCGAAACAGTCCCGACTCATTAATCGATCTTTACCATTATTGTAACATCATAATGCGAAATATAGTTTGATTTATTCAGTACTAAACGGCAATTTCATTTTTTATCCTCTAATATTATTAATTGTATCAAAACCATTAGCTTACCACTTCATTTGTCCTTACATCAATTAATTGCATCTTTCCAGAATGTGTTACTAATATGATTGTATTTTGGTCATGCCATTTTATATCCCGAATAGTCTGCCTGGCATTCATTGTTGGATCAGCAGCAATTAAAAATTTAATCCTGTAAATAACTGTTCCATTTAAAAATAGTTTTGTAGTGGCGAGTTGATCATCTGATCAAATGTAAGAGCCCGTTCAGGAAGACGCGGTGAACGCCGTGTATGACGTATCAAGATAATCGTGACTCGGTAGTTTTTAGTAGATTGGATATGCTATTGGTAACTTTATCGTTCTACAGGGTCAACTTGAGGAGGAAAGAATGAATATGAGCGTATTCACTAGTTTTTTGTCTGTGTCTGGTATTTTAAACTTTGTTACACAGTTTTTTTTTTCAAAATCTATATTTGCCAAAACGTTCATTGTGTGCTAATTTTGTCCCACTTATACCCCAAATGGAGTCATCGAGATCAAATTTTCGATATTTCTTTAGTTTTGGACTGACAAAACTAAAAAAATGTGTTGGTAGCTAAATCTTAAATATTTAAAAAAATATGTTATTTAATGTCGCTCTTTTGTTTTATCGGCTATAATTGAGGGTTAGTTAAAAACAATTATAATAAGGAAACCCCAAGAGAAAACCTTAGGCCATGCTCAAGTCTTACTAGCTCAAAGTTTTTTGCTGCACTTCACTATTGTTGGTATTGTATACTCACTGTTTCTTGAAAGATCATTTCAAACCGCAGAATAAGTAAGGAATTTACCTACGTATTAATATCAAGCAAAAGTGGCTTATTGTTACAATTGAGACCAAAGGCAAGACTTTCTTTGTTACAATTTAAGCTCATGCATCTAATGCCCACTTCATCAGACACCTTAATATCTTGAACACCTGAAACAGATTAAGTATAAGAATAACCATTCTTGTTTAGTTCAATGGTTACAATCACAAGAGATAAAGTGTGATATAAGAATTTCCTATATTTAGCCGACCTTGGCCAGCAAGGAAAATATAAATGTTAAATGAATATATTTTAAACAATGTTTTAAATAATAGATTATGGAAAAAGTTTCTTCGCATTTTATATGAAAGATATCTTCTTGCTTTAATCTCATCAGTTGTTGGCAGTAGAGATCCGAATCCATGGTTCTGCCCGGCAGTAAGTGCCCTTCTAATCATACCATAGCCACAGCATCACCTTATTAAGATTTAACCTGGGTTTTGCCAGTCTGTGAAGCTTGACCGACCTTTGACCACGACCTTATTCGCACATTGTTGTTATACGTGATCCACCTGTCATCACCAATTATCAATCTCTTATAAACGGTTCGGTTTCATTACGTCTTAATAATGAATCGCAAATGTACGCGGCTCATTAGGTTTCTTTCAGTCGTGTGGCACCCAAATATCGAGGTTTTGTGTACCCACCTTTTTTGAAATGGATCAAAACTGTTTTGTGGTCAATTTCCAGTTCTTCAGCAATGTCGTAACACTTTTTAAAAAATAGCGTCTATTTTATCCGTAACAGGGCGACCAGTGCAAAGTGCAATTTTGATATCAAAATTCTCGGATTGATAACGCTTAAACCAACTATGTGCTATTATATATACTGACACTGCATTAGATCCATAAACGTCACAATTTTTTTTCGTGGATTGCATTGCATTTAAAAATTCATTGGGTTCGCTCATTTTAACAAAAAGAAAAACAAATAAAAAATAGTAGGAAACCAAATTCACCTTTTTATTGTCATGAAAACCGGCCAGATACAAATACTACAGCCAAAGATATTTTATTACAAGTTTATACGTACTACATGCGAAAAGGCTTTTTCCCCGACCAATATGTATGGAATATTTTCTTGTGTTGAATTTTGACATAATTTTTTATAAAAAAGTTATCTTCACATATGGACTCCTCTACTGCTTATCATCAGGTGGTGTTGAGTCATATGCTGAGCTTTTTATATAACAAAAATTTGATTTATCGTTTTTACGTTATGTTTTTCGTTTTTACGATATTTGCCAATGTCGCGTTTATAATAGATACATGCTATAGTAATTTATCGAGTGGAATGGAGTTTTAGAAATTTTAAAGTAATGAAAACTAGCCGGATACAAATAATACATCCAAAGATATATTTTTTTCCAAGAAAGTTTTTTCCTCTAACCTAATATAAATGTCCAATAGGAAGACTAAAAAATTACCTTTTTTGTATTCATTAACATTAAAGTACCATAATCGTAGATTAGAGCTGTAAATAGAGCCAGTGAAAGCACAAAGATTTTCAGAATCAGTCATAACTTCCACAGCCGATACTTCCACATGTCCATTTTCATGGCAATTTTCTATGTGATACAGGATACGGGGCTTTTCGTTAATACCCTCTAATGAAAATATAGCGGCACACCCATCTCTGAAATAAATTAAAACTATTGGAAGCCTAACCATGAGCTCCTAAGCTGTCCTAAAGCATTTAGGACAACTTAAGAGCTCCTAAAACATTTTAAACATGGAACTCTCTGCTCCTAAGTTTCAGACCTTTCGTTCGCTAATTCAATGGTATTGAGTACTTGTTTCCTGGGGAAAACGAGGCAGTAAGTATTTTATGTCATTTTCATATAATGTGACAGTTGACATACATATCACATAGTTCTATTCTATTGAAATTAACACTAGGGGTACAGATATTTAAATATACCAGAAGCAGAGCATGTAGCAATGTATGAAAATATACATATTATTAAATAAAGATATTATTATAATTAGTGGGAAAATATGAGCTCTAAATTTTGTTTATGGAAGTAGAGGCAAGGGTCAAATGGTTGATAATGAGGTCTGGTGATTAAGTAATATATTCAGTATTCATATTATTTTAAAGTTTGTTTACCTGTTACCACAGACCATAATATTGTCTTTGACAATAAATCTTGATATATCATTTGTACGGACATCATTTCTCTTAATTTTTGGCACATCTAATTTCCATAAAGCACTTTTGCATATTGGGTGTCCTTTTCTATCTGTTGGAAAACATTGGAGCTCAGAACCAACCGATACTAATATGGCTTCTGAATTGTAGTACATTAACCAAGGTATGTAGTTTGTGTGATGTTGAATAATTATCTATAAAATATAATGAGTATTGGTATCTCACAAAGGATGATTATTTTAATGTAGTTTACTTTTAAAATAAATGAACAAAGTAGAGATAACAAAAAATAATAATAATAAAAAATGTGATAATAGAAAAATAAGTGTATAATAATAGAATATGTATAATAATAGTGTGTAATAATAGAAAATGTGAGGCACTCAATCATTTATAAGAAATCAAGGGTGTATGGTGAGCCAGCAAGGATATTACTATGCAGTCTAATGAAATAGAATAGGGTTGTTAGCTTGACATGATGAATGAACTACCTTCTATTGTGCATAGTTTGCCATTCATAGAGCAACAAAAAAGAACTTTATTTTGAAAAAATATCCAAATAATAACCTAAGTGTGCTTGTTTTGACAAGATTCACTCTGGTTTTTCTTTATTGTACATAAACAATTTTCGATAGAAACAATGATGCAACCAACATACATAATGATGTGAAAGTAAGTTGCATACTTTATTTCTTTTCATGTAATTTAGATGACATTCTTTATAACTCTTATGGGTCGGGCATATGTTAAAATGTTATAAATTCCAAAAGGACAGAAATTCATTTCAGCATCTACAAAAAATATAGAACATAGCTAAAGACAGCCTCAGAGTGAGGAAGATAATAAATTCTTGTACCTTACACTGTTTAAAGTTTGCAATTTTAGATATTTTCTAATAAGGTTATTAATGAAATCCTATCTCACATACAATGGATATATTAAAGCTGCGAAAAGTAAGTATGAAATAAGGTAATAAAACAGACAAAAAATCACAAATGCACAACAACTTCTTTAGAGCCATAATGGAAGTGGGTATGTCACCAATCCAGATATAACATATGGAGTATTAAAACAACAAAATGTTCTGGCACAAATGTTAAAGTAAAAAAAAATTAAAATTAAAAAACTTTAAATAAAAATAATGTCCTGTGACCAAACTATTGCTTGCTTACAGGTATTTGAAAAGCGTTAAGGTGGAAATTGGATACTTTATATTTAATGTTTTTTTACTCATCTCCACTCTGCTGTCCTATGTAATGAAGCTACAACTCACTTTACTTCTGTACACTCCACAGCACCAATTATTTGAAATTCTGTACTGATTGTAGCTAGTATGATTGTAGGAAGTATTAGGATTGCTGAAAATATTTCAAATAAATTTGACTTTGAAAAATGAAAATATACAACTACATGGAAACTTCTTGATACCCTGACTGGGTATTGACAGACATTGACATAATATTGTCAATTAACTCAATATTTATGTAATTTTATGTTAAAATGGCAAAATTCATTTATATTTGTTAAACTTGTTAAACTCATCAGTTTAAAGAAGAAATAAAAAGATACAATAGGATTTTCAGTTTTTCATTGATAAACTGGTGGGCTGATAGATGATTAATTAAGGTACTTTGATCAGCATCACTTGATCGCAGTAACTCAATACTGTGGGTGATAATTTAATATTATTTTTAGAATTAATTTTGCTTTAATATTACAGTATTTTTACCACTTACCCAAGTGAACTACTGTGTATAATCATTCTGTTACGGCAAACAGTTTTCCAAACAATATTGTTCTTTAAAATTAGGTCCTTCAACATTTTGCAAGTCAACATCACCCTACGAAGGTCTGCCGTAGTCAAGTTTTTTAGAATACCTTCTAGAATTTCTAAAGGTAGTTGTATTAGCGATAGGCTAGGCATATTTTCAATAATAAATAAATTTCAATCAATATAACAATATCCCATTGCTTCTAAGATCAAATCAAACTTTTGAATTTCCGTATATACAAATTAAAAGTCTGTGGCTAAAAATAACCTATAAGGTGCTAAGAGGTAATTAAATAAAACTAGTTGTTGTTAATTTTCGCTATTATAGTGAAGACAAAGGAAACTAAAGCCCATAGAGCCATTTCTTAGCTGATTATTTCTTTATTTCTGGCTCCGGGATACCAGTGTAATATAACCCTTTACTCCAAGAGTTTTTAACGACCAATGGTAGGCCATTTTGTTAATGTAGTAAAGATCGCAGTGACGTAACAATGTTTTGGTTTTGTTGATTTTTCCCGAAGCATGTGCGAGATGTCTTGTTGTTTTGTATCCTTGGTTTCGTTATTCTCTGTTATTAAGTTTAACTCATTTAATTTATCGCATGAAAATATTTCTTACATTTTAGTTTTGCATGTTTTTCGTTTCTAATTGGTTTATATGATGTATATAAATTGCTAAAATAAACGCCTGCTGCGATAAGCAAGTCATTGGTTTTATTCCCGTGGATAGTTGCCATCAAACAACTATATTGGTGATCCCGATATGTACGCAAAAAAACTATGGAGAGTAAGTCGATAAAGTCGAAAGACGTCTTTAGAGTTGGTCTTAAGATACCACCATTTTGTTTGAATACGGTCTATGGTTCGCACAAATAGAAGCTGCTCGCCGCAGTTCGCCATTTCATCATCAATGATGTAACGTCCGACGTTACGAAGTTTTATCACGTTGTTGCGCATTTAGATCAGCATTACACGGCCGAGGTAAGAGACATAATTGTTTCACCTCCTGCCGTAGACAAGTATGAGAAACTAAACAAAGCTGATAAAACGACTCTCCGCGTCCCAAGAAAAGAAGGTAAAGCAGCTGTTGGTACACGAAGAGTTAGGAGATCCTAGGCCATCTCAATTTTTACGCCATCTAGAGTCAACATTCCTTATTCGTTTCTTTGCACTATGTGGTCAAGCCCTTTACCACACAGTATACAGACAGTGGTAGCTACGCAAACCGGTTCACTGGAAGCAATAGCGGAACTCGCCGATTAGATATACGAGATCGCCCCAGCTACGCCAATGGTTGATCGCGTCGATCCCAGCGGCAACAACGTTATGAGTTTAACGGCGAAGCAAATGAAAGAACTCACGCGGGAAATAACAACTCTAGTTCCTTTAACCGACAAAATGATCGTAAAAGCGGCAGAGGAGCTTCTCCAAACGGCAATCGCAGCCGGCAGCAGTAGTATCCAGGACGGTTTCTGCTGGCACCATTACAGATTTGAAAGTCGAGCTCATAGGTGCATAACACCGTGTTCTTTTGTCACGAGTGTGACGGAAAACACGAACGGCACCCAGAAGTCTAACGTCTGCCCAAGAACACCAGGCCGCCTTTTCGTAACGGACAGACAAACGATAAAGAGTTTTCTGTTTGATACAGGTTCCGACCTTTGTATGTACCCCGATCTGCGCTCAAGCAACCTCGCCCCAAAACCGACTAAGTGCTATTCGATGCATACGGATAAAGTATGCCTTCTGAAGGTGTACAGCTGGCGATTTGTCGTTGCTGCCGTTTCAAAGCCTACTAGTGGTGCTGACTTTCTCAGGTTTTACGACCTGCTTGTAGATCTGAGGAATCATCGGTTGATTGATAGTCTTACTTCACTGCCTACTTCAGCCACCCCTGCAAATGTAGGAGCTGAGTACTGAGACGTTTTTAAGTCCGTTCTTAACAGTAGACTTTAGAAAACCTATGTTCGATGCGCTTCATCGACTTAGACATCCTCGGGTGAAAGCTACTGTCAAATTGGTGGCAGCACGTTCTGTTTGGCCTGGAATTAAGAAAGATTGCAGAAACGGTAGCGGAATCAGTATATGGCGAACCGCTCAGACTTCCGGTGTAGTGTAGTCCCGCTTATGTTTGTTACGTTTTTATTTGAATTATGATTGTATTATTTATGGCATTTATGTTTAATACTTTTTATTGAGTTTGTATTGCGTATACAAGGGCTAACCTTCAGTAAAGTTGTTTCATGAAACAACTTTACTTGACCGCATTGACGTAGGCAATGTCAATAGGATGCTTACACAGTATTTTTAAATAGAGACAGACGAAAAAAAAATAGTGCAGACACCTAATTAGGTTCTTTCTCGGAGCCATAAATAATAATAACATAAGACATGGAAAATAACAATAATGACGTGACGATTAATATTAATAACTACGTAGGATATGGATGTATGGGCTTCAGTACCCTTTGTCTTCCCTATAATAAGGAGAATAAAGAAAAAAAAAGCAAAAATTCTTTGTCTGAAAAATGACTGTTTTGATTGTTCATTCATGATCGTTTAAAAGAAATAATATTACTGCAAATCTTGACTTTAAATCGAGGTTTACATAATTTGTTAGTAATGGTTCCTATTTTTATTGTACATAAATATTTTTGGTAAATTTTGAAATTATTTAAAGACTAGTCATTTCGTTGATTGTTGAAAAACTTGTGCGACATTCTGACCTGACCTAACGATTTTATCCAGTGAGAAGTAGATGTGTGTTATCAAGTGATGGACTTTCTTAAGCATGGTAAGTCGTAAAGATTGTTTAAAATAGTTATTTGAGTTTAAAGTTAAATGAAAGATATTTTCGTTCAATGTGAAAGAATGATTCAATAGCCTTTTAGCCAGTGTTATTACGGCGAACAGTCAAGGCCGTGTAGGCAGCGCAGTACCTGGCACTCGCTGATACTGCGTACGACGCGGTGTGTGGTGCACGTATTTTATTGGTGGGTGGATATCGATGTAAAATAACATTTGTTTTATTTTGGGTGGTATTCCAATTCTTGACTTTTAAGAATCAAGACACCCTGTTTTAGCCACTCCAGATCATTTATGTGGACTGTTTTTTTAATCGTAGTTAATTAAAAAATTTTATCAACTTTGTTTCAAATGAAAAGTGATTTCATTAATTGTAGGTACTTGGAACAATACTTTATACTTAGTAAAATTAAAGTAAGTTAACCTAGTGTATGTGTAAGTACATAAAGTCAATAATAAACATTAAAAAATTTTCTACCTGCTACCTATGTCAATTTTATACAAAATATTTTCTCTTCAGGAATGAAAGGGCCAATGAGGCCAGCTCCAGCAGTACCTAGACTTGGAGTTAACAGATATTCCCCTGTCACAAATTGGAATGATGACCCTTTTGGTGCAGATGTTTTTGAGCCAAAACCTCAAAATATACCAAAGAAAGTGCCTCCACCACGACCACCTCCACCTAGATTAAATAAGCCAGATATGCCTGTAAAACCTTCTCATTTCATAAGGAAACCAACAGTGCTGACTTCTCTGTTGTCTCGTAAGAAAAATGCTTCAAATAATGCAAATACTATTAATAATTTAAATTTACAAACAGGATTGTCTGAATTTAGTATTGATGTGGATACAAATAAAGTGTTTCCTAAATGTGAAGCTAAAAATATTCAGACAGCAACATTAATAGATCTATCATCACCTCCAAGTTCTCCAACTTTTACTACCAGATCAAGTAGTGATGGACTCAGTGTAGATAGTTTTGGATCTGATGCTACTACATCAACAAATCACCACAATGTAAACAATGGAGGTAATGCATCTCAAGCTGAAAGTGGTTTTGAAGATGATTTTGATTTGTATTTGAATTCTAAAAAAAATATTGACAAAGAAGACACTTTAGAAGATTTTATTGCAATAGATCCCTTTTCACCACAATCAGTAGTTATAAAACCTCCAATATTGAAGAAATCTAACTTGAGCAAGGACTTGTTTGGGATATCAAGTAGCAATTCAATAACAAAGCCTATGAAAGGACCAACAATAATCCGAGTGAAACCAGCCAGACCGAAACCTCCAGATAACTCTGCATTATTAAAGAACACATTCGGTGGGAGTTTCCCTGTTACTTCTATGACTGTAAATACTACTACCCCAATTCAGAAAGTCAGCAATGCATTTGGAGACAATTTTGTAAGTTCAACATTTATTTTAAATTGCATTAACCTTCAACTCATCATCATATTCTAGATTACATTTGTTTAATTGGCATCAATTATGCTAATGCATACTTGCAGATTGTTATAAATTTATTTGACTGAATTTGCTTAAAAAAGGATCAAGGTCAAAATAATATCACTCTGGAACATATTTAGCTACCAATCATTACATTGTAAGGTTAAACTGTTAATTTGTCCAAAATATAAACCCTATATAAATATAAAAGATATTATTATATCTTTTACTTATTATTATAAGTAAAAATGACTATAGAAAAAATGTAGCTCCTAAAATCTGATGTGATTTCTGGCAGGTAACCAATTTTTAATCTTTCCTTTGTTTAAAAAAAGAGTGAAAATTCAAAGTCAAAATATATTTTTATTTAAATAGACTCATTTACTAACTTCTTTTAAATTGTCATAACAGGGAATATGTATCAGAAAAATAAATAAAATATAATTAAAGGTAATAGTGATAGCTTTAAGTGGTTATTAACTGGGTATTTGCAAATTGTTCCACTTATAGAATTTAATAATTGTGTATTAAATAGTAAAGATATAATTCTAGATGTTGATATGAAGTTTAATAATATACTTACAAATGTCCCATAAAAATGTTTATTTGACTTGCAATAAGTGGATGGAGTATCTAACAATATTCATCAGTCATGCCATTATATGGACAATATGTAACATTAGCAATATGGTCATTGGACTTTATATTGAATAAGAAATACAGATATGTAACTTGAACTGAAAATAACATTCCAGAGCCAGCATCCACTGCCCACTTTACTCATGTTAGTTTTCCTCTCAAAATATTATTTTACATACGAGACCAAATCTAAAGTTAAGGATTTTAAAAGGTTGGCAATCATTTCAAATCTCTACTTTATCTTCCTTTTCTAGAAATAGCTTAGCATTTTTTACTGAATAAGTTTATATATCATAATGCCCAACCAAACATTTTTACAGTTAACATTCTCATATTGACTCCAAATCCATTGATAGTATATGACACAGGATTGCTTTCAAGCTTCCAGCATACTGTCTCCCTGTTCAGCTGTACAATTTGATCATTGACTCCATTCATGACTGGATAATCCGGGTCCGCACAGATGGATATGTTTCGTAGTTCATATCAGTGGAACGTTTAGGTGTCGTTACTTATTGTACATCAAAAATTTGGATTTTTTTCATAGGGCATGGATTTTGTCCTTTATCTAACATAGCTTATTTCAAGGCGTGAAAAGAGCTTTATAGGCTGTTAAGGTAAATGCAGCTAGAGCAGTTATTTAATGTTGCTTGTAGACAACTGTTTTCGCGAACGGAGTCTTCTTACCGCATGTCATCATGGAAAGTAATTTGTCGTGCTGTGTAATAAAAGAAAATTGATGACCTATAAAAATTTACGCTTCAGTGTCAACATTTTAGTTTATACAATAAACCATTTTAATAGCATCCACATACGTAAATTGGCAGTTTCGATTCCGTCATTTGACCGTTTGAGTTCGACGATCACGCGGAAATTGGTCGCAGACTGACTCTTGTGTAATTTTGAGTAACAGTTTCTACATGTCATATTTTAAATGGTAGCAGCAGGATGAGTCACTAATAATTTGAAGATGGTTAGCTGGTTAGCATGAATTTGCTAATGAGTCTGGAATTAAATAAAAAGCGTCAAGCAAGTGATTCTTAGACTCTTGAGCAAAGTAGTGAGAGATTTAAAGCCACAAGACTATAAAAGTACCTATAGCAAACCTCTATGAATTACGGAACAATTTTCAGTTTCATAGGTTCTGGGTGCTTCATATTAGTATTACATTGGTGTCTTTTATTCTCCCTAAATAAAAAACTGATAAAATGCCAATTAGGTCAAATGGCCGCCATTTGTTTCAGCCGTTGCTATTACATTATAATCCTCCATAATTATTAACGTGACAATTAATTATAAGATTAAAATAATGTTTTCAATACATTACGACAGAAGTGGAGCTAATGAAAGCAATACGCTGTATTTTGCCTAGTAACGTTTTGTCACACGTAACTTTTGATTCGCTATTAGTACATATTTTTTAGGATTCCCAGTCTATGTGGGACAGTTCACCAGAGCGAGAGTTGTCGCCTCCGATGCCTTCTGTGCCTCCTCCTCCTCCCCCAGTCGCCGACGACGACCTGCCGGGCGACTGGCCGGATGACAACGATTTCAACAACACGGAATTGAACTACGCCGCTGAGGAATTGGAAAAGCCATATGCCGTAGCTCTCTTCGATTATTTCACGGATCACCCAGACGACCTTTGTTTTTCGGTAAGCTGTTTGATATAACTATATGGCATATAATTTAGTGGTATAGCTAGCTACTTCACGATTATCAGATGTTCCCGTCTTTTCATACTTGTGTTTAGTTTTTAACTTCTGTCATCAACCTGCACTTGTTTAAACATATTATGCACTACCTACTCTAGGTACAAATATTTCATTGTCGGTATTTATTTCACACGTAACTACTTACGTCAAAAGCATGTTGTGACCATCTGTGTCATGACGTCGCAGGAGTGTTATTTGTTTGGGGCGTTATTTATGATAAATACAAAAAACATTTTTAAATACATTTGCGATTTCGTTATTTGGTATTCTAATAACAATAATTGCGTTGAGTAGGTGTAATCATTATCTACAGGAACTGACAATCGCTATCAAACTTGGAACTTCCATATAAACGCGCTTATGATGGAAAGGAATTTATATACGCATATATTTTGTATGACATTAGTTTTAAACAACGAAATAATTAATACAATAATTGCGTATACACACAAATTATTCCTTTATTTATACAAAAGGAGTCCCCTGTTGGGTTAACAAATCCATTATATTTAGAGTGATTTTGGTCGAAGATATAACATGTAAACCTGTCAAGCCAATGCAGACCAAAATTAAATTAATTTTAATTCGTTAACATGCCAATTATATACACAATGTAATCAATCAACTTGTATACTATTATATTTTTAAAGAATTTATTTTGGTCGAGTTTGTTTACGTTATTTATCAACAATAATCATTTTATTTTCTAAATTTTAATTATGTTGATCATCCGCCGCGTCAATGAATATTATCACGTGGCTAATGTATTATATGCGAAGATAAGGTATTCGCAATAATTCTGATTGTTTGTAAAGTAGGTAGTAATTAGTTAAAAGGTTTTTGTGTATTTCTCTTCTTGAATTGGCTGATGTACAATAAAGATATATTCTATTATCTTAATGACGTTTATATATTATGAATTTACTTAATTGCAAAAGCATTTGCCATATGGGGGCTATTCCTATGAAAAACTTTATATACTCTAACCAAAAACCATACTACACGGATTTTAACCTAACTGTGACTTAAAATGTATAGTTAGGAGTAAAATGTATTGATTGATATTGATATCTGGATTTCAAAATGGTTTGGTGTCGGTCGCGCCCGTCTCTGAAAGTATATTAGAAAGTATACGAATTGCTATTCAATTGCCGACATTTGCTACATCTCTTTAATAATTGCTACAAATTTCTCAAGAGAAATATAAATATTTTTAAGGAACATGGAATTTGTAAAACAAAATTGTGTTCACAAATTGAGATTTCTAGTTTAAGATTTTATGAAGATATTATTATATTCGTCTAGTCTCTAGAGTAAATAGTCCTATAGCAACCATGTGTCAAAAGCAGTCCAATATGAAAACCAACTGCTATAACAGAAGCACAATTGTTTTACCTACTACGTATTAAAACTGCTGATACCTCAGAAACTATACCATGTTTCTTAAACATTTTATATTATTTTTATTCATAGAATAAAACCTTAAAGTTATGGGATATCAAATAGTACACGTTGTATAGAAACAGTAGAATTCCATTATAAGTCCAGTCATTCATAATTTTCCAACGGAAATGCGTCGTTGGCATTCTTTACGTTAAGTGAAATATAATTTTTTTGAAATTACTTTGTATGAAAACTCAAAACGCAAAAAACAAATGAAATGAAAAATAAAATAATAATAATGAAATATCTAATAATAAATATCTGAATATCTTCGACCAAAATCACTCTAATATAATGGATTTGTTTACCCAATAGGAGACTGCTTTTGTATAAATAAAAGATTTTTTTTTAAAAAAGTACAATTTTGTCCTACTGATATGTCGCAAAACTAGGCTTATTACTATAGTGACATATCCATGGTACTTGATATGATTAATTGCAACTCACAAAAGGATCCAAATCTTTGTCATATGTTCCGGGTCATTACACAATACACTTCGAAGCGGATACGCTATTGATAGCTTCATTCATGGCCCAGTAAAGTTGGCAATGGTTTAGTAAATCCTTATATCTATCTAAATTGTAGTCTTTTTTTATAACTTTATGAAACCAATATGTATTATATAATATTATTATTCCATTTTGATAAAAAGATCGTTTTTCTTATTAAACCTCTTTCATTTAATGAAAAAAAATCTATAAGGTTCGGGAATTTAGATGTTAAGAATGTGTGGACCAATCAGTTGAATTTTTATTCACTGACAATTTAATTTTTTGTCAAATGTCATGTTTTATACATTGTTGTATTTTCTTTTAAATTTATGTGACTGCAAATATTAAAACCTACCGTCATTTTACCTGTTTTAACATTCATAGTTTTATAATTGACTGTTTGTTTTAACATTTTTCAAACAATTCACAATAACGTGTACAGGCAGGGACAAATCTTGTTGAGTTTCTTGCTTGTTCTTTTCAGGGCTAGACCCCCCAGCAGATTTACGAACGGATGGCTTAGATTGACGCTCAATAAGTGTATATTTATATACCAAACGTTCAATAAAATACATATGTTGATTTGACTTTGTGTAACTTCAGATTTCATAGACACTAAAGATATTTTTTTTTATTTACAGATGAATTCAAAGATAAATCTTATACGGCGTGTAGATTCCGAATGGTTGTACGGCAGTCTGCGCAGCGGCGCCCAAGGTATATTTCCATCCAGTTATGTTGAGATCAAAGTGCCCCTGCCAAACGATGTTTTTGTAAAGCCGGTGACTTTAGGCACTGCTAAGGCTTTGTATGATTTTGTGCCAGCGCAACCCGGCGACCTGAAATTCTTCAGCGGTGATACCATTACAGTTCTACATAAACTCAATGACGAGTGGTACTACGGTGATTGTAAAGGCGTGAAAGGGCAATTCCCAGTCAATTATGTACGAATTAGCTAGAATTCAGGGTAAATGAACGATATTACCTCCTCGATACTCTTATATTATATTCTAAAAATTATGTCATAAGTAATGCCTTTTAGATTGCATGAAGACTTATCTCTGTCTATTATAATAAAATCATGAATGGCCTTTAAAGAATTTTATCGAACTTATTAATATAATAAATATAGCAAGCAAAACTATAGCCAGTAAACTAGCGAATTTTGTAAGTAGTAGTAGTAGGAAGTATGTAAGTAGGTAGGTACAGTGCAATATGTGTTTCACATCACGAGGGTACCTTGATTTCAAATTTCACAGAAAAATCTGTGAAGCCATGTATAGTGTACAATAATTATACGTTTTTCACTGTTATTGCCATAATAAATTAAGTAAATCTTGCAATTTCTTAGTACAACATGGCTACTTGAAGATCGTGATAAAAATGTAAATGTGTAACGACTGATTGTAAATATTAGTGCTCTTAGTAAATATAAATGCCCTAAAGATGAAGTATTAATATATTTTCGATGGTAATGGTTGTGTATAATTTTATGTATGGTTGATTTGATCTGAGCTTTAGTCCATAGTTTAAATTTTTGATGTATTTATAAATGTATTTAGCCTGAGTCTGCGTAGATTAATAGAACAGTCAAAAGCTAAGTAATATTCGTGACCATTGTTGCTTTCAATAAGTCATAAACGGTCAACAAGTATACTGTATATAATCTTAAAAAAATATTCTTTAAAATTTTAATGTATGTTTTTAATTCTTTTGTAATTTATGTTAATCATTAGTAACCATATTTTGTATAGCAAAATGTGGAATACTTTTTATTGCAATGAAATCGCCATTATTGAATTTATTTACCATATTAAAATTAAATTTTAGTATGAATTTGAATTTACTTTGGCTCTATATCTTCGTAACTTCAAATACGTTAGAATTTTTGTGTAAAATATTTATAACTACTTGAAATAGTGTTGTTATAATTTCTGTTTCTGTGACTCGATTTTTATATTATTATTCTTTGAAGGGACCATATTGTTAAGTGCCTTAAGTATTTTGTGAATAATACGTTGAATTTATTTATCTAATAAAACCTAATGTCAAACTTAATTTATTTAAATAAATATCATCTAATATATTTTTTTGGAGTAGACAGCTATATTTTACCTGTAGCTGCAATGAAACACGAATACTAACATCACACGAAGTGAAGTTTATTATTTTGAACAAAAATAATCTATGGCTCTTAAAATATTTACAATTCAGTATCTTACAACTTACTGTTTACTTTTCAACTGCTGCTTTAAGAAAGTTTCGATAAGACTAAGCTATATACTGAGATAACAGCTTTAAAATTAAAAGTTGTTTTAAGATAGTTCTAAAGCCTGTTAAAAATGCGTATGAAGGTCAAAGGTCAATCAGGGTCAATAAAGCTTACAATCGTGTTTGAAACAAAATCATCTGCTACTATTTTCAATAAGGACTAATGTTGAGAGTTGATAGTCTCTTAGGAAAATTTTATTGACTCCTTTTAAACTACCTCGACCTGACGTGTGTATAACCTGTTGTGTTCATTTAATAGATTCCTGGTGGGGTTTTATCAGTAGAACTAAGACATGAATGGGAAATAGCGAGTTTTATATACAATGGCCCCGATTCTGTAGTTCCCAAACTAAATTAAATTTAAGTTCAGTACTGCTATTTCAATTGACGTTTCTAAAATGGCGACTAAAGCATTATTGCCTTGATTTTAATGCGAATCGTAAAATATGCTGATTAAAATAAGTTTAGTGTATGGATTGTCTAAATGTCAGCTAACTTGACATTCTTTAAAGTCTATGTATCCCTTGTTATTTAATTTGAACGAAAGAGATGCGCATAGCTTAAATTTAATTAAGCCCGTGTGCAACGGAATTGGTGCCAATAAGACCCTATTCACAACACGTTGAAAAGAGAAAAGATGATTTTTTCTAATATAGAATACCATAATTATATTTTAATAAAACTAATGATCTAATACCACAGATCCGTACATTTCCTAGGGTGGTTTGAAAGAAATAAGGTATATACTTTCGCTATGTTCTTAACTTTTTAATATACTCATCGGTAGAAACTAATTCTGATAATCAGGTACAAAACATAAACAAGGATATTACATAAAAGGCAAGTACCTACATGGATTGAAAAAAGTGTTATGCACTCATACGCGTAAAATAGATAACCCAAGAATGACTGACTGTGTACAAAAATGTCTGAAAATGCCATAGTAAATTTATATCATTAACGTAAACAAAAACCAATCAGATAAATTGCACAATATGTTCGACCATTCATATATTCTTTATCCTCTTTTTACCTTTAACATCATTGCTTTTAAATCGTAACAAAAACTTATGACGTGTATGTGTATGTAGCGTCCGCATTTATTTGTAAGCATAGCAATAGCATCTGCCAGAATGTTAAATAAATATGATTTAATTTAAGGAGACAAAAATATAGATTGCGTATTTATGTGAAGACAACATCTCGCAGAATGAGCCCGCGAAGTTGCACTCTACCAGACATTCCATTCGTCAAAACAGGACGTCGGCTTCTAGGCACATATCACAATGGGGTTTTGCGCCAGTGGCTGTGAAGTGTGGTTTCGTTACTTTGGTGGCCGTCATCCAATCTTCCGAGCATATGGTTTTATACGAAAAGTCGGTTGTTTAAGCATCAACTAACGCAGATAACGTTTGTAATTTAAGGACAGGTAGGGCGATCAGCTCCATATAAATAATTTTCTTTGTAGTAACATAAATATTAAATACAAAATAAGCATTTTGTTAATGTAAATCTTTCAAGGTCAGAAGAGTCTTAGTTTGAATTATAATTTGAATACATAAACATTTAGATATATAGAGATTACCTACCTACCTGCTGCAGAATCCTAAGCCTACTTACCTAATCCTATCCACAGATAGCCTCATTTATATTAAAACAAGCACCTAAATCTTGGACGCTCAGTTCACTCTGATTACAACAATAAAACTGCAGCACTATGAGTGAGCTCAACTCTTGAAACTATATTTTTCATTTGTATTACTATGGACAAGATAACATTTGCATTATACCCTAATAAAAACTTTAAAATATATTCTTAACGCGAACTATACACAGAAAGCAATTAAATTAACAATAGTATTAAAATTATTTGTCCAGATACATGCCTATTATTTACAAAATCCTTTACTTGGGAGTTAACTGTACATTTTATTCAGATCTCCACTATATATATATATAGATGGCTTGTATGGCTTGATAATACTATACAGTTTTTTTTCAAAAACAATAAATGGCAATTTTTTAAAAAAGCAGGTGATAATTTTGTGCTATTAACTAGTCAACACTGATTAAAATATTTTACCCTGCGTTGTATGCGTGTGCGCATAATATTATATTGCCTGTTCATTGTCATTGATTTATTTTGAAACAAGGATACTTTCTTTACAATTTTTTTAACATTTTATATTTACAATAAGCCTATGCTATATATAAGGCTCCAATTCATAGCATTTAATCTGGCCTGTATATAGGTATTTTTGGTATGAATTCTATAAGCAGAACATACTCCATCATAGAGGAAGAATCACAGTGCTGCTTCGTTAAGCGCCAACGCAGACCAAGTTTGTTGTAAAGACGACTATTCTCCCACTCCAATAATTTGTTAAGGGAGTGTTGAGTCTGTAAAAATAAAATAAAACAATTATTACTAACACATTCAGCACAAGATTAAGTGTGAACTTGTTAAAGTTTTTTTCTGGGAAACAATTATTGAAGGATTAATAAAATCCTACGCTATTAACAAATAATTATTACATGAGCACTCATTCTTTAATTCTAACAAATTTCTTTTTAATCAAAACAATGTTTGCAAGGTCTTACCCTTTTACTAAGGCATATGACAGGCCAGAGAGAGCATCCTAAGGTACAGCAGCAACAGACACATCCACAGAACAGCCATTTGACATTAACAGGCAGTGTCTTCTTCAGCACACTATTGATGCGAGACACTGTTGCCTGATACTCTTCTGGGGCAACTCGAGACTGTAGACCAGATGGAAACTCTACATTGAACCGGTTGCTTAATCCAAAACTGAAATTTTATATTATAAATATTTATATAATAATGTAGTTAGATATTTTTAGTCATGAAAAATTTTAAATTTTGAATATATTAGGTATTGTATAATAAAAAGTCATCAATCAGTCATTTCTATTGAATCATATTGTATACTCTAGATCAATTTCCCAATGCCAAAATAAGCTCACTTAAAACTTTTTGTTATTAAGTAAGATTTCATATATTATATTTAATATTTTGAATTGATTAATTGCTACTGATAAAGCTTGTAATTTCTCTATTTTGTTTTTTAGTGTACCATATATTAATTTAGAGATATAGACCACAAATTAGAAGTGTTGGCTGTCTGCCAGCTCTTGCAGCTTAATCACTTATTCAAGGTAGAGTTATGATTTACTTTTTCCCTTACCAACTTGCTGGCAATTTTTAAACAATAGTATATTCATTGTTTCGGGTTTTCAGGTCAAACTAAAATTTGTATTAATATCAGTTTCACCAGGCACAGGTAAGATATGATACAAACCATTACCAGTAAAAATCCACATTGGGGTTTCCATTCATATAAACAAAGTTACCTTCGAAATAATTTTATTTGATAGTTCAAACATCATTATAATCATGTCTTAACCACTCATTATAAATCCAAAAAAAAGGTTATATGTCAAATGCCAAAATTATACTACTATAAAATAGTGATTACCATATTTTTTTTATACTACCATATTTTGTTTAATTTGACATTTCTATCCTCTTTATAATGAAATGGAATGAAGATGCAGATAAATGTAGGTTTGAGGAATTGCAAGTCTTAACCAATAAAAATTTGCTTACATCTAATATACTCTGGATTTACGCTAGGTCAATATCGAACTCTAAGAATCACACTCAATGCCGTTGATCATAGACGACAAAGAACCGAGAATGGATTATGCTCGTGCATAAAGCAAGATGATACAATTCAAAGTTAAACAAGTTATTCGGTATATTGGAACTGAACAGTCGATTTTACTGGCACTTATAGGAGAAAATGAAATAAGAAATCTTACACTGTCATGTTACCAGCTCCTCGGACGATAATAGGATCAGGCACTAACGTCACATGTGTTTCTTCAATATTCTCCTCACTTTCAGTCTCATCTGGATAGATAGCATCAAAATCTGCCATTTTACCTTATCTTTAATAACTAAATGTAACACCTTAACTATAAACTCATAACACAGCACAATGTTTGTGAAATTTTATTCTATCATTTATTAGATGTATTGAAAAAAATTGTGACGTTTCTCCTATCAAAACAGAAATCAGTGTTGCCAAATAATGGTATTAAATTGCTTTTTACCAAAATTAATCTTCTAATCTTGTACAATAGTCTCTAATAGGTTTGTTTGTGAAAATTGGACTATGGAGAAGGCAATAAACTATTACTTTGAAAAAACTAAGGTATTCGTTTGCGGAAAGAATCATGTGAGAATGATATCTTTCATAATTCTAACTAATTAAAATTCTGACTTTTTCTTTAGGCAGCAAAATGTTTTTTTTAAAGAAAACCTTTGCCATTATCAACAATTATCAAGAGTAATATATACTACGGGAATTACCTTACATTGCTCTTGTGCGAAGTATTTTAGACTATGGAACATTCTTGCTCTTGCAAAAAAGTTAAAACAAATGCCAACTTGTTTTAATATGGCCGTTGATGAATACTGGTATAGTTGGCATACAATATTTACAGATGCATCTAATAGAAATTTACTTCATGTTGGTGGAAGTTAAGCAATTATAAATTTAACAAAAAAGCGTCGTCCACCACAAACTTCGGTTTTCACCGGAGATTGTCTTGGACTTTTCTAGGCAGTTGAATATATTCTTATTATATCTATTAAAGGTTATTTGGTATTGGCTTTGGTTCCTCGCTACTGTAGTGTGACAGGTAACGAGTTTGCTGATCACTAAGCTAGTGTTGTCGTACGATGTGGCGATATTGACTGGTATAAAAATTTTAGTTTTAATTTAGATAGTTTCTCTATCAAAGTCGTAACTTCACTTATCTTGGACAAAGTTATGGACAGAAAGTGGTAGTATAACACTACAGAAATATTTAACCGTTTATTTTCACTAAGCCTTGGTTTGGTTGGTTAGTTTTAGTAAGATTAAATAAGTTACTTCAATTCTCATTCCTATGCAATTAGGTAAAGTTCGTACACCTGAGCGTCTAGCTAGATTTGGCATAACCAGCGATCCTGCTTGTGAGTGTGGTAATACTGAGAGTGATACAAATCACATTTACTTTGTTTGGCCGCTTTTCGAAAGAATTTATTTTTAGAATGTCTTATAAAATAAAAATCTGGATACATACTAATCAACTTGATAACTGCTACAAAATCAACTGAATACTCTCTCTGAATGTTTACAAGATCGTAAAGCAGGCTACAGCAGTATAAATGCCCTATAATAAAACCTAAAATTCTGTCTGTTGGGATAAGTCGAGTACCGAACACGTAGCCGCTACTTTTACACCTAACGAAGGCTAATACGGAGTTCGAAAAGAAAGATGAATATACTTTGAAGCAGGATCTTCAACTATGAACTTCAACAAGATCAGTTAAAGTTGGAAAACTGAAAAGAGACTGCAAATAAAAAATCCCCTGGATTCGATCTTAACACAAAATCTCCCGAAATTAATACTATTAAAGTAATGGAATGAGCATTGGAATGGAATTGTAATGTTAACCTGACACTGCCTAAAAATTCTGAAGAGAACGAAACAGGTGAAAATCTGAAGGTGCAAGGTCAGGGCTATATGGCGGATGCATTAACACCTCCCAACCAAACTCTCTTAATTTATGCTGAGTGGTTAAAGACGTATGTGGTCTAGAGTTATCGTGATGAAAGACCACACCCTTTCTTCCCTTTCAATTCCGGCCGCTTTCTCTTAACTTCTTACCTTAATCTCATCATTTGTTGGCAGAAATAGGAAAAAAAAATCACGATTGGAAAAGCACACGAATGACTTAATTGCCGCGTTAGCAACTATCTTCTACACTAACCGACTGAAACCCCATGACCAGATAGTGAGGGAAGTGATGTTTCCTGCTGAAGAGTGTTCTTCTACTTGATAGAAGCGACGGGAAAGTAATCTGCTTTTAATTGGTGACGATTTAATTGATAAGCACAAAGGAAAAAATCTCATAAATGATTTTATTTAAAAAAATCGCTTTTTTTCTAACGGACTGTAATTTTTTCTCATAATATTATGATAACCTATAACTTATGGAATATGGAAAAGTCTCAAATTTTAATACTTTATGCTAGTAATTCTAAAATAGCGTAAAATAAATGGAGATGTTTTTCAACAAAATTGAATAATTAAAATATTTACTATGTTGTAAAAGAAAAGACTGATGCATTAATTATATAGGAATTCAGATTCGATTTTGCGAGACCACAATCACAAAACAAATTCGCACTGATAACGTGCAGCTGTGACCCAAAAACTATCACATACTTACATTATTACTGTAATATCACCGCACACGTATGTTTTAACCTCTATGACTATATCTGTCTCTATGTTCGATATAACTTCAACATAATTGATAACTGAAAATTATATATTGATATAAATTAATTAAATATAAAATAATAAATAATTATGTATAGTATTTAAGTATTTAAATTTCAAATTAATATTCATCGTGTTAGTTCTAAATTAAACCTTTTTATTAATAAGATGTTTTTAAATCCCATGTTAACTAATATTTAATTAAATTGCAGATTATTGCCTATATAATAGCAAGGGGTAGGGGTATAAAGTAGAGGGTGTATCTGGTAAAGCACATCCACCTTTCAGATAAGTGAAAAAAGTTTCCTTGTGGTGTAGTGAAAAAGGTAGCTAAGGACTAGTACATAACGCTTCCTCTTATTATATTGTACAGGATCTATTGGCTATAATAAATAACCACGTACCATCAGGCGGGCTGTATGTGCTTGATTAAATAAATGTGTTGCCACCCTTGTAAAAAAGTTCTTAAAATGTCGTTCATTTAGCAATATTTAATTGAATTAAATATAATTATCATAGTTTTAAACTTTCAGGTCACAAATACCGTCTCATTATTTCATATTAGGCTAAAAACGACTACATAACAACTTTGTGGTCTAAAAAGTTTTAATGAAACAAATAGGCTATAAATAATTTATTTGCAGCAAAAGAACTATGGCATGTAAAAGGGTATAGGGCCGGCCTTGATAAATGGTTGTTTTTCTAAGGTAGGTCTATGCGTATAAAAGCGCAACGTACGCACCCCTCAACATTCAAAGCTCTTGAGGCGTCCGTCAGGTATCTACACAACATGAAGGTATGTTATTAGGTCAAAATAGGAAGGTATATAAATAAATAACGATGTTGTCATTAAATTTTGTATTCATTTGATATTTTTGATAACGAAGTGATACGGGAAATTTCTTAGACGGTTTTCATAATTCATGTTTATTAAATGTTTGATTAAGTAAAGCAATATCACTATCTATTGCAATTAATTTAGAGAAGAACAATATTTTTTTTTCGTATAATGTTGTTGAGCTTGCTTAATTATCGTTACGAAATTATATGCCGACATTTATTTTACATAGATTTCACCTACGTAAACTTAACGTAGGTACTCGTAATGTAGGTAAAATCGAAACCATGTAGTGTACGCTCTTGGGGTGAGTATAGAAGACTATACTGTTTCTATTTTCAATGATCCTAACTTCTCCTCGTATTAATTAACAAATTGTAACACAGCTGATTTGACAGCCCTTATTCCAACTCTCATAGTCGCCATCCTTAATTTTGCACATTTGCGCGGAAACGGGCATCGCGATCTAGTAGTGTGGTAGCCTAGCAACGAGTTGTAGAGAATTTTTCCCATATTTTATTATTTTGAGAATTTTTAATAATAAAATTATCAAACTAACAGTGCTTTTGGGATATTCCGACTATTATAAAATGCTTTATTTATAAAAATAAACAAACGCGACTGTGGGGAGAGACGAGGTAGCTCACGTGTTCAGTAGCATATGGTCTTACCACGTGGGACCACCGCAGCCCCCCAGCGCTGAGGCCCTGACAGAAGCTTATATGTTTGTTTGCTGGCTTAGATTCGAAATATTTACATTTTCTGCAACGAAATATTTATGGATAGTGATAATTCTATTAAAATTTTGGAATATCACAGACAGTATCACAAAAATATGCCCTTACTTAGGTGCTCTTGAAATCATTGTATGTTATTATTCAATTTGTAATTGGTTAGGTAATAGGCAAACATAGTTATTGTTGTAAAGAAGTTGCGCTATATAATGTTATCAGATCAGGAGCTTATGTGTTGGAAAAGACTATACTTTAATATTATAGATCCAATTGATAACTGTTTAATTTTACTTCGGCAAATGAAAACGAAATAACGAAAAATTATGGTTATTGTTTAATTTTGTATTCTGATGCAGCATTAGAAGCTGCATAGCTTTCAATAAAAAAATCACTGTGGTTTTGGATTGTATTTTCCAGCATGTCACTGATTCTTGAACGTCCTCTTGGCTGTCCCTAACAAATAACTAAAAGTAACAAACATCCTAACTTTTAATAGTCTAGATAGATAGTTTGATAGTATTATTATATTTTCTATAATATATGTTTAATTAATTTATGAAAGTTTTCGATAAATGCTGTTTTTCAATGAGCTATAAATAAATGGTTTTATTTTGAGTTTTGATACATATCACAAGTATAATATATTAATAATCACCGTTTTGTAAGCAAAAACCATCAGATTATTGAATCCAAACATTAGACAAAATGATTTGAATTTAAGAACGCGACAATAATAATTTATTAACATAGACGTTATCATATCATCATTCAAGTTATCGTAATGTTAATACTTTTATTACATAACGTTGTATTGCAGGTCGTAATCTTAGCTGCGTTTTTGGCGATATGCCAAGGTACTTTGGGTATCGTGCCTATAGCCGCTCCGTACCCGTACGCGCGGCCGGTGGCTTACGCGCGCCCCGCGCTCGCTGTGGCGCCCGCCATCGCAAAAATTGCAGCCCCGGTTGATGAGTATGACCCGAACCCCCAGTATTCTTATGCCTACGACATTCAGGACGCGCTTACTGGTAATTCATATTGATTATTGATTTCGTATTGAGTATTTCGGTTATATTAGGCAATGTCGTAAAAACCGCTTGACAAAATTTCTCAGTGTCTCATAAGACTTAATGCCTTTCATCATCACAAGATTGTGAATGATATTATAACACATTTTTTTAAATTAGTTAATTTAGATTTGTATTGTTAAAGTGGACCAGTTCTCATCATTAGTCAATAATACCATCATTTTACAGGTGATTCAAAGAGCCAACAGGAGTCTCGTTCCGGTGATGTGGTACAGGGCTCATATTCGCTGGTGGAGCCGGATGGCACCCGGCGTGTGGTGGAATACACTGCTGATCCCCACAACGGTTTCAACGCTGTTGTGCACAAGGTGCCAGTGGGCGGAGTGGTCAAGACCGTTGCACCAGTTGCCGCCCCTGCCTACATCCACTAGTCCGACCAATTCCTACAAAAACATTTGTTTAAGCGGAGCCAAAATCAATAGCACAACAAAAGTTCCCCTAGCCAAAACGATACATTTTAAAATATGTAACTCGAGTCCAAGATTGCTTGTAAATACATATAAGCTCGCGTCTTTTTCGGTGCGGTGCTTTAGTAAACTTATATATTTTGTGTCTTAATTCAAAAAAAGAAAATCAATTTTATTTTATTATAATTTCCGATTATTGTCAATATACATGTTATTATATTCGTCTGAGTTTCTAGCTCTGCTTATGCCTTACACAGCTTATATGGACTTGGGAGTCTCTTTAAATAAAAATATTTAGCTATACCACATTCTTAATAATAACTATTTTAATGACGTCGCTATATTTGTTTTTTAGAGACGGGGAAAAGTAAGAAAAATGTTTATATTTGTAAATACGTGTCAAGAGTTTTTATATTAGTAGTCTTTATATAAATTCTTCTTAAAAGAAATAGGTATGTATGGGATGCTTATGTCAGTTAAGATTTAAATGTAGGCACAAAGGGGAAATATAATTTTGCAGTTTAGGAATGTGAACTGTTAAAACGAATTGGATATTTGATTGTAAGTTATTCGAAAGCCTAAGTCCGTGTAAGCTGGCCTGTCCTCGTTCAAGTGACCTGAGCCATGTTACGTTTATGATTATTATACATATGTACCTATTGTTGTGTGTTAATGTTAGAGCTAAGGTAATAAATAAGAAGAATCTAAACTTTTGGTTTTCCTAATTCAACCCTTAATGACTTGCGTATCTATGATTATTTAAAACTCATCATGTAACAAGATTTGTATTGCGAGTGTGGCTCTCCTTAGGTAG
The DNA here is from genome assembly GCA_943193645.1 of Acentria ephemerella. Lineage (NCBI taxonomy): Eukaryota > Metazoa > Arthropoda > Insecta > Lepidoptera > Crambidae > Acentria > Acentria ephemerella. Next base: position 5,187,775 of record OW971893.1, read on the forward strand.
CCATAAGGAGAGCAACACGCGCCACGAATATGGCGCGACAAGTTTAAAAGTCTAGGAAGTAGACTGCAAGATATCCTAAGAGTAGTAATACATATTAATCACTTATATTGATAACAAGCAATTATATAGTTATCAAACATGCAGGTGTATGTACAAATGTTTAACTTATTTATTTTATAATATATGTAATAAATCACTAAGAGCTACAAATCTTCTGTAAGTTGTTAAGGCTAATATTTGTATGATACCTATATATTTATTGTAGAAACAGAGTTGATGTAAGCTTTTTGTAGAGGCATACCAGTATTTTTTAATTTATTTCTATTGGTTTACACTTGAAGTTTTTATATAAAAATCTGTCAAAATACATAGTAATTTGTTAGCAGATATCAGTTATCCACCCTATTGCTTTTGTTGCACTTTATGAATTTTAATTCAAAAGCTCACCGTTACCTTCTGACAGTGTAATGACATGGTTATATAGCTTAGATAATATTTTTTATTACCCCAAAGTGGGCATGTAAGCCCGTGAGTGTGTATAATGAGCAAAAAGCGCAGTTGCGCAGGCAGCGGGCGGTATATCGTGCAAGTGTGAGCAGCCGCGCCCTGCCATTATGTGGTGTGTAGATGAATATACTATGATGAATATAAATACGAATATAATTATACGAATATAATTCGAATAATACGATGAATATAATATACTTTGTACCTATTCTGGGGGCTAAAGTCTTTTGTTTTTTTAATAAAAGATGACAGCTTATAAGGCGTCTGATGTTACAATTGTTTTTATCGTCACACATATAATATACAATGTTTTTTATTAATTTTGTGTGACTCGCATAATATCATCGTTTATCGCTATTGGTACGCACCATGCACAACACGATTGACAATCGTTGACTGATTTTATTCGATGGAAAATGAAACATATACATATTGTAACACACACAAAATTAGTGATTAAATGAGCGAGAACATCAGTTAAGTTCTGGCACGCTACAAGGCATCTATTTGTGCAGCTAAAAGCTTAACAAAATAAACATATCTCTTGGTCAGTGAATACAATATGCTTCAGCTATTTTCTAATGTAGACCGGTAATAAAAATAGCAACCACATAGTTCATACAACGCCTAAATTAACCAGCACACATGTACATATGCTCCTATTTGTAAAACTAGAACCAAGGCTTGCAAGGTCCTTTCTATTTGTAAAAGGAATGAATAATGTCATAAATTCATGCAGTAGGTTCTTATACAATGTTATAATAAAAGTATCAATTCTGATTGTGAAATCAGAATTGATACTTTTGATTATCTTACGAAAATTATGAATAAATTTAATTTCGATTATCTCACGATAAGTAAGAATAAATTTAAATTTAATTGGATTATTTTACTAATTTCTTTTGTTGTAGTCCAATTGTACCACTGGTTGTAAGAAATTAAATAATTTAAATATGAGATATTTATTTTATCGATAGTTAATTTTCTATTTAATGAATAGACGGAAAAAGTACTTTATTACCAATATTCAGTTTGCGCGTTGATCAATCTGTTCATATATATTTTAAAGAAACTCGAGTTAGTTTCCCTGTCCTAAATTATAATTTAATTTTGCCTTTTGGCTAAATGCCTCAATATAAAAGACACTTGTTCACGAATAATCTACCATGGAATAGTAACAAAGCATCTACCTTGGATGCTTTGTTACCTTATATTTCTTTTGTGTAACTACTTTATTGCCTAAGAGTTATATGAACCAATTGAAACTTTATTTGGGTTACATAATTATGTAAGTAGAACAATCTGTCCATATATATTTTAAAGAAACTCGAGTAAGTTACACCATTTATAACTCAAGACAGGCTCGCCTATTTCCAATTTTCTTTTATTGTTTCCATCCCAAATAGCAAGACTAATATGTAAAAACTCGAAAATTTTGCAGAAAAAAATTATACAGAAATATCTTTTAAAATAAAATTATTTTTATGAAACAGTTAATTTCACCCACATTAAATACAATTGATTTTACATTGAGATTACATACCCGTAGGTATTTCTCAGTAATCTAAGAATACTTATAATTATCTATAGATTTAAATTTCATAGCACAGTTCAAAGCCCAATAAAAGAATTTATTATTAATATCCACATTTGGGTATTCCCTCGTTGTAGTCACCGTGTTATTTTTTTAACGCAGTTATTAAACATCGTCCTTGTTTCAAACGCATGGGATCATCGGGAACAATTTCATTAGTGTACCTTTTAGTCCCAGTTTCATTCTTCTGAGTTCTCTTCAGTCTCATTAGTATAGTACTACCTTCGGGATTGTGTACGTGCCGCATTTTCAATATAAATTTACTGTGATACTGGTTCCAACCGGTTCATAAATAAGATATGAATGTCTGTGTTTGTAATCTGGAATCAATCATCGTAGTTATCAATCCTACAAAATTGGATGATGTCGTTCTGTGTGCCACTAAATATTATTATTATATATTAAATTAAATGATTAATGATTATCTTACGATAATTATGATTAAATTTAAATTTGATTATCTAATTTGATTATTTCACGATAATTAAGAATAAATTAAAATTTAATTGGATTATTTTACTAATTTCTTTTGTGGTAGTCCAATTGGACAACTAGTTGTAAGATATTAAATAATTTAAATATGGGGAATTTGTTTTATTTTTAAGAAATTTTATCGACAATATATTTTTCTATTTAATGCATAGACAAAAAAAGTACTTTTCTACCAATATTCAGTTTGCTCGTTGATGTTTTTTCTATGAACAAACATCAAAAAAGCTCGCAACCTCGCATATAGTTGCGGGAAAATTATGACACAATAGTTACTCTAACATAAGAATATGACAATATAATTTAATTAAATAAAAAATTTATGTATGGATCCTAGTGTTAATTTATTTATATAATTCAATCTGTTTTATATCCAACAAAGACGAAAACCCCCAATTTTAATCAGTCAATATTTTTAAATAGATTCAGTTACCGCAGCGCATACACCATCCTGAAGGTAGTAGACTAATGAAATTGTTCCCGATGATCCCATGCGTTTGAAACAAGGACGATGTTTTTTGACTGCGTAAAGAAAATAACACGGCGACTACCATGAGGGAATACCCAAATGAGGATACTAATAATAAATTCTTTTATTTGGGTTTGTCTATGATAGTTAATTTCTTTAGTTATGTTCTTTTGTTTGGCTATGATAGTTAAATATTATTACTGAGAAAATATTTACTGCGAAAAACCTAGGGGTATGTAATCTCAATGTAAAATCAATTGTATTTAATGTTGGTTAAATTCACTGTTTAATAAAAATAATTTTATTTTAAAAGATACATTTCTGTATAATTTTTTTCTGCAAAATTTTCGAGTTTTGACATATTAGTCTTGCTATTTGGGGTGGAAACAATAAAAGAAAATTGGAAATTGGCGAGCCTGTCTTGAGTTATAAATGGTGTAACTTACTCGAGTTTCTTTAAAATATATATGGACAGATTGTTCTACTTACATAATTATGTAACCTAAATAAAGTTTCAATTGGTTCATATAACTCATAGGCAATAAAGTAGTTACACAAAAGAAATATAAGGTAACAATGCATCTACCATGATTCGTGAACAAGTGTCTTTTATATTGAGGCATTTAGCCCAAAGGCAAAATTAAATTATAATTTAGGACAGGAAAACTTTTACTGAAGTGGATTATGTTTATTTTGTATAAAAAAGTAAGTTTGTCTAAATATCATTTTTCACACCAGAAAATGCATTTCGATGTCGGCAAAATTTTTCACAAGTTCTTCATGCTATGCGTGCAGCAGTTCAAGGACGCGTGGGAAGTAGGCCTGGGCGAGCGAAGGGTGACTTCACATGCTGCCTCCCACAGCCACACGCATGCCAGTTTATGACAGATCTCTCGTTTTGTAGAAAGAGGGCATATAGAACCACAATAAAGAGTGGGTGAAATAATTATTTTTGAAGTCTGGACATTTGCATTTTTGCTATAATTTTGAAGCAAGCTACTTCAAAGAAAAATTAAAAACACACAACTGACAAAATATGAATATATGGTAGAAAAGTGCATAATTTTTTTACCTCCATTATTTTTAATGGAGTTTTGTTCAAGACGGTATCAAAAGGAATTGATAAACTCAGAGGGCATCTTCAGAACTTTATTATTTGATATTCACTATCATAAAGAATATTCTAGTAGATTTTTAAAGTAATTCTTTTAGCATTTAATAAATAAAATAAAGGCCTCTGCCTACAACAATATCCCATTGCATGACTTTATCACAGTAAAAGTGCTATGAAAAACATTATTTATTAGAAATTGAAATGAAACTACGCTGATTATTCTCGTCTCAAATTTATCCCTGCTCATCTGATAAATTAGATTAGAATAATGAGCCAAAATATCATATCTTAATCTATTTTATATTTATAAGATAAAATCCACCAAATTTACATAAAAATATTAATCTGGGCCGGTAAGTTTAAACTTGACACTAGGTTTTTGGAAACCTCATGATATGGAATTATAAACTGGGCAGCTGTTTAAATATAATTGTTCCCCTATATGGAGGCAAAGGGTAACCCAGCCTGTTAAGTTACGGCATGCTATTAAAGTGGTGCGACGGGACATAGTTCAAACCAGTAGCCGCAGCCGCAGCGCTTGGGCTCACCCTGATGTAGCCACATGTACTCTACGTGCATCTGGTGCTCGTTGCAGCAACAGCAAATTAGCCGCTTTGGGTTCGAGCTCGGAATTAGATTAGGACGCTCACGAGTACCCGGACCTGGGCAGGTAATAAATATTGTGTTCAAAATTTAAGATCATTAATGCATTATGTATTAATACAAAGCTTTTATTAATACATTTGACATACTTTTGAATCAAGTAAGTAGTACTCGATACTAACTTACAGTAATTGTTGAATTTAAGTTTTAAAATTTTGTTGAAACAAAATATTGTAACAAAAAAACTGCAAAAAATGATTTTGGAAACATTATAAATAGTAATATAATTTAGTAATTAATTTCATTTGAAACTTTTGATAAGGGAAGAACATGAGTTTGATGAGTTTTATTTTAACCTGTACGCAGATTAATTAATTGAACTAACCTTTTTTAATAGATAAAATGCGGAAGGGGTCACAATCTCCTGCTAGGTGGGCCAAGAGCTCCCTCTTCTCAATGCCCGTTACGTGTTCCAGGGGATCATGTAATTCTCCGTATACTCTAGTGCCTGCTCGCCTCAATGCAGGAACTACACGGGACCACCACATTATACCTGTAAGAATTTTGAAGTTTCAAAATTATTCTAATATACACAATAGAAAATTTTGAAAGAGAACGCAGGTTTTTATGATTAGGCTCATAATTGGCAATTAATATAAAAATTCAGGTGACTTTTCCTAATTTAAGCACTTTCGCTAGCGGCAAATCTATAGATATTTAACAAAATTTTTCTAGTCAGCAAAAATTAAATTAAAATTATTATTATTGAATTATTAGAAAAATAAATGTCTTAAGCTAAGCTAGTATTTTCTTTTTTTGTAATTCTCATTTTAATTGCTATCTGTCTATCTGTTTGTTATATGTACTTACTTTGTACTTCTGGATTTGAGGAAGGTTTTTGTTGGATTTTTCCAATATAGGTAACTAGTGGCAGAAGTATATAAATAGAATTTTATTCTTTCATATTTAGGTATATTAAAATTTACCATAAATTAAATCTGTGTATATTGTACCGCATTATCGAGAACGCATAAAGAACCTATTATATGGTAAATATACGATTGATAATTGTTAATTTTATTTATTAGTTGCTAATTTTAGTACACATACATTGGTGTTAAAAAGGTTAATATCATCAGGTATCCTATACAAGTAGCCATTATAAAATATCGGGATAGTAGGGAAGATAAGTAAGGAATTCTTTAATGGCAAAGGCTTACTAGAAACCTACTTCCAGCGTCACCTCAGCAGATATATGAAACGATCGGAATGGAAAAGATTTTTTTTATCACTAGTTTGCTATAAAGGGAAAATAGCTGGCATTAATTATATTATCTGGGACTAGACTAAATAAAAATAACTTCAATAACTATAACACAAGAGACCTACAATCTGGTACTAGATGAAATTAATTATATTTTGATATTATTATCAGGTATAAATAAGCTAATCAAATTGATGTATATTGGGTTTAAACTAAATAAAATAATATCGATACGTATTGAAGAATCATAATGAAGATAGGTACTCACAATAATAGGTTAAAATAATTAATTTTCGAAATATGATAGGTTCACCGTCCTGATAACTTTAATGTCAATCAAATGTTTTTCACTTGACTTTTGTATCATAAAATCTCGGCTCAGCTGAAAAAGTATCTATTCTTTTCAATATTTTGAATAGCGCGTCAGTTTGACGATTTCACAATATTTATTCTTTACATATTTTAATAAATATGTAAAGAAGAAAAAGGAGAAAATTAATAAATGTTATATATACTAAATTTCATAGTAGCTTAGAATACATTCAAATTCAATGTCCTAACTCAAATAATAACACTGTTGCTAATTCTAAAATAATTACCTACGTTTTCTATATCAAAAACCTAACTTATTAGATAAAAATCAAATGAAATTTGTTAACCTAAAATTAAAATTAATCCCATAATATTAACTTTGCTTATACCTTTGTAAACGTACCCTACCTTTTTTCTAAGTGCATCGTCCTTTTGAGGACGACTCCTCCAAAGAAAGCAGCTTCTCAATATAAAGCAAGTACTCTTTGTGCTCATAATCAATCATACTTGATGAGATTTTTATTCTCATATGATGCGCCTTATAATAGTAGGATCTGTACTTGTAAAAAGCTCTTAATGCAATGTTACATTCAAAAATAACCGGTTTACCATTAAAGTATTGCAATGCCTCAGGCAGTCGAGATGCATATAAAAAGCGCGGCGAATACAATTGAGGCACATTCAGCTTGAGGTTACCTCATATTGAAGTCACTGACATTATTAATAAAATGGCTTTTAAGGTAGGCATCAATACAAATGCATTTAATAAAAATAGCTAGTAAAAGTTCATTAATAAGTTAAAAATTAGTTAAGCATATACATTCTTGTATTTTCAGGTGGTAATCTTGGTTTGCTCAATAGCTGCGGCTCATGCGGGCGTGATAGCTCCCGTTACTTATGCAGCGCCGGCACCGGTGTCATATTCAGTACCATCGGTGGTGCATGCCGCTCCCATTGCCTATGCTGCTCCCGTCACAAAGGTCGCCGCTGTCGCCCCCATCGCCAAGTTAGCTGTCGAGGAGTACGACCCTCACCCCAAATACAGCTTCGCCTACGACGTGCAGGATGGTCTTACTGGTGACTCTAAGACTCAGCACGAAACCCGAGACGGAGACGTCGTTCAGGGTTCCTACTCTGTTGTTGACCCTGATGGCACCAAACGTACTGTCGAGTATACCGCAGACCCCCACAATGGATTCAACGCTGTCGTTCACAAAGAGCCCATCGGCGTAAAGTTAGCCGCCGTCGCCCCAGTGGCTAAGGTCACCGCACCCGTCGCTTACGCTGCTGCCCCCGTCATTCAGGCAGCCCCCATTGTTCACGCCGCTCCAGTGGTGCACGCTGCACCCGTGGCTAAGTTTGCCCCAGTCGCTTACTCTGCTCCCCTCTACCACCACTAAAAGTCATGTAACTAGTCATTTCAAGTCTTATTTATTTTAACCTATAATTGCAAAAAATTAATAAACGATGAAGATTACAAACTTAACTATTTTTTATTATATTACTTAAAATATCTGGATTACACCTTAAAACAGCGATAATCACATCGAGTTCTAATTCTAAATCCTGCACGGATGACAAGGTTACTTATAATATAAATAATAATAATCACATTATATCTTGTACTCACAAGTATTGATCTAGCCAAAATAGTGCATCATTAGGAGCTTGTGTTATGGAGATGAATAAGATTACAGAGAAATTGTAAATCTTTCATATGTCATATCTAGTGCAGTGCTTAAAAAGCTAGTGTTTGAACACCATTTGTCCGTTTGATACTTCAATTATACTGATACTAAATCTCTTATAAATTTAAATATATAAATTTAAATTATTATGTATTATTTGTGAATACATTCTATTATTAAGTAAGTACGTTTGTATGTATATAGTTAGTATTTGTATATAATATCATTTATCATATACATGATTAATACAGGATTAAGAATAAGCTGGCGACGTATAACGAATACATACGTATTCGTTATACATCGCCAGCTTATTTTTATCCTGTCCATCCTAAGGAACAGATCGCTTTTAGCAATGAGGTCCCCCTTTGTACAAAATTAATTAAATGTTCCCTATGTATTTCATTTTTTTTAAGTTGGCTGATGTACAATAAAGATATATTCTATTCTATTCTATATCATAAATATAATTCATTTCAATTCATAGCTTCTGATTATACTGGGATTTGAACCCAGATCCTACGGTTTAGTAGCCTGACCACTCGTCCAGATGACCGTCAAGTTTGATAAATTGGTACTATTTAATAAAATTTTAAATCCTTTGATAGCTTTTATTCAACTGCGATTCAATATCTACGAATTGTTATGCTCATATTTGCATATTTACATACATCATTTGTTAAAATTGAATAAGTTTGTTAACATTGTTTACATTCTCTTATCATTAATATTTCTATTGTTCACATACTATACAATCTATTAGAATTAAAAAATACTTTACTTCTTTAGTAAAATCTTTATAAAACTTTGTTGTTTTGGATTAATTGTTTTTATATAAGGCGTGGATGTGTGTATTTGTATTATACCTTGATTTTGTTCCTTAAAGATAGGAATATCTTACACTGATGATGACAACCTTTGAAAATTATTATTCATTACCTGTTTGATTTTTTAAGGGCAGTTTATACTTTTTTATTTTTTTGTGGGAGAGGTAGAATGCATTTACGCGCAACTGTAGGGGTATGTGGGACCCAGGGTAAAGGCGTTCCGCCATTAACCACTAAACATCTTCTCCGGGCTGACCGCCATAGCGCATATCGGTGACGACTCGGGCTCGTCCAAAAACATTTCACCGGGTCGCCACCTGCGCCTGCCTTTGCGGACCCTACCGTGCACCTGTTAAAACTTGTCCGCCATCAGAATTGATAGCGGACCGTCGGTCTTATCGACCGGCCACAGCACAATGCTCTGCTGACCTTAAAAAAGGTCTTTCCTCACAGTTCCTCCCGGACAGTGTCAAGAGCGGTTTCGATGAAACTCTGCGCAAAACTTAAGCCTACGTGACTACGTTTAATAACGTAAAATTTAGATCCGTAGCTTGAATTTATTTTCCCTTCTTGAAATTTTAAATTTCATAATATTTATTTTTTTGCATAGACAAGTACAAAACTATGTGCTTACTTATGTAACTATGTAAATATGTTTAAACATATTTCAAAGCATCCAGTATTTATAATGATAATGCAAGTTCTAGTTCTAGACTAAATTCATTGTTCCAGTTTCTAATAAACACAACCTTAGTAATATTTATGAAGTATTTTTAACATGGTAGTCCTTGTGCCATATCCACTGTCACGATTGATCAGCGCGTAATCTTCATTGTTCGTTGTTAGCTGTCGTCGTTGTCGAGTAATGCGCTTGGTAACTCTTGCCTGAGGCGCTACACTACTACTAATATATATAAACTTATTAATGGAAATCTTTACATCATATACAAGACGTTACTTGCACCAAAAGCATCTAGCAGAAATGACGTTTAAGTTGGGATAATTCAAATGAAAAAAAAAATGTAAGTATGGACCATCCATTGTATTGTCATCTCTGTGGTTGAGTGCGACAGCACAAAGCGCACTGTGGACTACACCACTGACCCCTACAATGGCTTCAGCGTAGTCATGGACAGAGAGCCTGTAGCCGTGAAGGTCACCACCCCGGTCGGTAATGTATTTGCTCCTGTCGCGTACGCTACCCCGTGGTTCGCGCTGCTCCGGTCACCAATCACGCCGCCCCTGTTACGTACTCTCAACCAATTTGCCACCACTAAGAACTTCACTTAACTAAAGTTAAGCAATGCTATTTATTTGTTATACTTAGGAGACAAAAGATTGGGGAAAAAAAGCTTCTTCGCATTTTATATGAAAATTCTAGTCCTTTTTTTTCAAAGTTAATTTACATTTAATTACAGTAAATCTATGCCACTTTGTTCGAAGACTTTCTGCCATCTTGATGATCCCGTTGCTGTAGAAATTTTGGGACTTCTGATCAAAAAAACACCACAAGTAGTTTTGGCAGTCCTCTCTTGATGTTGCCTAAAGAATTCTGAACAGACTGAAACAGGTGAAAATCTGAAGGTGCAAGGTCAGGGCTATATTGCGGATGCATTAACACCTCCCAGCCGAACTCTCTTAATGTTTGCTGAGTGGCTAAAGATCTATGTGGTCTAGCGTGTTCACAATAAAAGACTACTCCCTTTCTATTAATCAATTCCGGCCGCTTTCTCTCAACTTCTTGCTTTAATCTCATCAGTTGTTGGCAGTAGAGGTCCGAATTGATAGTTCTGCCTTAAGCTATTCAAGTATTTTTAACCAACGGCAGACAGGCAAGTCTACAATACTGACAGTCACCCCTTTGACTTTGAGGTTTTAAAGAGCATTATATAATTGAAACTGTTTTTGAACGGTTTTATATGGCAAGCTAAACCTGTTTGTTTTTTAGTTTAATTTATTAATTAAAATTAATTAAACTTTTTTCTATAATCTGAGGGGGTTGTAAAGAAAAAGGCTTATCTAGTAATACGCCATGTACATGTAGTAGTATACCATGCCCGCCGGTAAGTTCAAATTTACATGGGTACTGGGTATGAAATTAATTAAAGGGTTTATATAGGTAGAAAACAGTGAATAGCACATCATATATAATTAGAAAAAAATTAAAATAGCTATTTGCCACAGTGAAGATTACTCATTATGAAATTATGAAAAACTTAAACAAGTTTAAACAATCAAATACTTAGGCATAGTAATTGACCAAAGATGCCAAAAGTATCCAACTAAATTTGTGGATTTTTTTAATATTTGTTTGAATCAATAATTTAGTGTATTTTTGAAACGTTTTTGAGTTAGAAAAGATTAAAACCCAAGAATAACCTTTTTTAATCAACTAAAATAGGAACAACATCCTTTTGAAGTATAGTTTAAGCCTCATATAGTTTTAATTCATGATTTCAATAACTAGTAAGTAATAAATAAATACCAGAATTTCTAGAACCCTAATGAGTTCTGAAAATAACAAAAATAGACACCAACCCATTTATTTGGTAAAATTACTTCAACGAATGTTATTGTCTAGTAATTATTTACAAAAATAATTAATTATTTTCTCATCCTTTTCATTGCAATTTAAAAAATGTGATAACACTAATTTTGAAGACATTTTAAAAAGTTCAAAGTATATTTTTCGCACAAGTACCATTGCCACAGGCGTTTGAAAGAAACACGAGGACATTGTTTCATTTCGTGGTATGTTAAAACTATTCTATCTATGTCAATTTCAATTTTTATCCTACTCATATACAAATTCTTCTCTACGAACCATGCTTTAGTTCAATTACTAACACATTACTCGGTAAAATAATTACATGTAATAAATAACTATTAGAGTTATTTATCCATTTATATAATTTTCTGGCTATTTTATTAAATTTCGTAATAGTTGGCCTAAAGTCAAGAACGCGTTCGAATTTTCCGTCATTGACAAATTCCAGCTCATTTCCAATTGCGTGCACATCCATAGTGATGCGCAGGCATAATACAAAGCACGAACTTGAGTCGGTGTGTCACAACTCGCTGCAACTATATATACTTGGCCAGGCTCTTTCGGGAGCATACACACACTTCACTTCAGTCGACAAACCATCCACAGGAACAAAAATGTTTTCCAAGGTAAATTACACACTAAACTTACCATTATTTATAAAAAAAACAAGAAAATAAAATAAGTAAATTTATTTTGTTTGCTTCAGTTTATTTTTTCAGTTTCAAATTTTTGTAATAAATTTATTTGGTCAAAACAAAGACTTCTATGACCCATAAAATATACCAAAAAGCTTTGTTAATTTAAATTAAAGTTTTAGAAATGTAATAGTCATCTAATTGCAAAAAAAAGTATTATATTTGTCAATTTCTAGGAAGATAGATTTACAAGTCTGCAGTTTTTTAAAACAGTAGCTGCTTCTCTAAGATATTTTGCATGCGGGAAACGTCATGCATAACGTCCTTGACTGCCGGTATCCTCCGGTTGTTTGTAATTTCTCCGCGCATGCGCTTGCGCAATTTAGCTAGTCTCGCCGTCTAAAACCGTGCCACTATTTTAAGTACGAATGTCGTGACGGCTATGATCTATCTAGTTGAGGGTCCTTAAAACTTATCCGTAGTTAGTAGTTTTATTTCAATCCAGTAGATTGCGATAGTTCGAACACATTTCGTTTTTGTTGAGGTAACTAATATAATTATCAGATTATATTTCTAGCGTCTTTTTTATTTACAGTTCGTTATCATTTCCTGCCTTGTGGCCATCGCTCGCGCGGGTGTGGCGTCAGTGGCTGTTGCTGCTCCGTTAGCAGCGGCGCCCGTCGTATCGGCGAGGCTCGAGGAATTCGATCCACTGCCTCAATACAGATTCGGCTACGATGTAGCTGACTCACTCACCGGTGACTACAAAAGCCAGACAGAGCAACGTGATGGAGATTTGGTTCAGGGATCTTACTCACTCGTTGATCCTGATGGCACACGCCGCACGGTCGACTATGCCGCTGATCCCATCAATGGCTTCAACGCTGTGGTTCGCAAAGAACCTCTGATTGCTGCAGCGCCTGTAGTGGCAGCTGCTCCAGCTGTATTACCCGCTCGAATTTCTGCTGCTCCTGTTGCTGCTGCTCCCGTTGCAGCTGCTCCAGTGGTGGCAGCGCGGTATACAACCGCATTCTCTGCTCCACTGACATACCCGGCGTACGCTGCGCCTGTAGCAGCATATACAGCTCCCATCACCAAATTCGCTGCCTTGAGAACTCCGTATGCTTATCCTGCTGCTGCTCCAATAGTAACCGTATAAATATGATTATATTTATAAAAGAACTGACAATAACGTTAAATGACAATAAACGATTTTTATATTCGAACACAAATTACTATTTGTTTTTTACCAGTTTTTCCCCATTCAATCATACAGTATTTGGGTCGAGTTGGTTGTTTTATGAAGTCTAATGATTGGAACAGTAAGTTTATTTCTATTATTTAAGGAATGATTTTTGAAAAGGTAAAATATATATATATATAATATCTTGTATGTCCACAAATAATTACAAACCTTTTTTTTTGAGAAGCTACAGTCAATAATTATATTCTTTAAATAAATCCCTGAGTGATTCACGTGACTTGAGTCCATAAATGGCACGCACAGCCTTTTTTTTTAAATAAAAATATCTTTATGGGGTAGCCGTGCCCCACAATATCACATATCTCGTGCCAGTTTATTAATTTCGAAAATCAAATAACTATTTTATAAGCTTTCATTTGATACCCATATAATATGTGTTGGTTGGGTTTTAATTTTTCAACCAGTCGGTAAAATGGCCTGAAAAACCAACCACGCGCGCAAATCATGAATTATAGCGATATATGTATATTGGCTGTTCGATCCAGTTTTTTTCATCAAAAAAATCATTTTTCTTATTTTGGATTTCTTTATATTTTTAAAAAACAAAAAATCACACTGAAAAAGTTTTCAACTTTGAAAAAAACTGGCACGAGATGTTTATATATTCGTGATCAGTTCATCGAGACCTTTAAAATGATACCATATACATATAGATCGGTGACGGGCGGTTGGGAGGTGTTCCTTGTTAGCAAATTTGGATCAAATTTAGAGTTGAGATTAATTTCATTTTCATTCTGAAGGACCATGCAGGCCGAGCTGCACCTAGCACCTAGCAGATATTATATAAATATTAGATAAATTATAAAAACAGTTTCTAATGGATCGTGGAATTCTAATGTGGAATTTAAGCAGGTTAGTAATAACAATTAGGCGATCGGGCCGTCTTGCCGAGACAGGATTTGAACCCCGGTAGATCTGTTTGAGTCAAAAAGATTTGTGTTCTAGTATCCATATCACAATGCTTAGTTTAGAATACATAAAAAGTAAAACAAATATTACAGACAAACAGATGTTTTCAATATTAGGACTCTTCAAGTTTCAATAAAAAAAATATAATTTTATTTTATCAATGCATACGATTGAAAGAAACAAAGCCATAGTAGTAAACGAAAAAGTATTTGTTTGAAACATGACAGAATAATAGAAATGTCACATAATTACGTATGATCTGTTGCTTTAGACATATCCTTTCTCATCTGTGAATTGGTTAACAATTTTTGTACGAAGACATTTATTTCGAGAGACTTTTTAGTTAAATACCCTAACGCAGATGGAAGAAAAGCAATTATACGGTGCACTTACCGTGTACCGTGAAAGAGGAGCATATTTACGACGATTAGAACAATTTGAAAAAGCTAAAGCTTCATTTGATGAAGCATTTAAGAGTACTCCTGACGATGTCCGTACTCTTACGGGGCGCAGTCAAGTGTGTGCGGACGCCGTCCAGCCCGTACAAGCTTACGCGGATGCTGATTTGGCACTTAAACTTGAACCCGGAAATATGATTGCGCGCAATATGCAGGCTCGGGCCATGTACACTATGTCGGATTTTGAAAGATCAGTTGTTATGAACTATCGAGGTTCGAGAGTACGACGCCAACCACCTTATTTTAAAGAAGGTATCAACCAAGGCTTAGAAACTATTCAAGACTGCATTGGCGTTAATGCCGGCAACGTTATGTTGGATTTCCTGCCACTTATTAAACAAAATGAAGCAAAAGTTATTGACGAAGATGAACCTCAAAAACCTTTGCACAAATGTCGTATCCCTCAACCAGAACAGAAACACAAGTTAACTCAAATGGAAGCTCGTAAACATTTAACTCTCGCTAGAGTATTGGCAATGAAATATCTTGGACCGATGGCATACGATAAATTTTTTCTACAAGAACTTACTGAAGATCCCCGAATCATGTCAGCAAATCATGGAGGCAGCTTAGAACTAAGAGCTATTATAAAAGAAGCATTAAGATCTCTCACTGAAAGACAAGAAATGTTGCGTTCTCAAAGACCATACTACTCAGTTAAATTAGCGGAAAAAGCAGAATCGAAATATCAAAACAAATATAAAGAAGCAGTTCTAATCAAAGAACGTGAAATTGGAGCTCGTACTGCTGAGCGTCTATTGAAACAACTTGAAAAGAGCATGCGCCAGAATCGTGTTATGGATTTAATCGCGCAAGCAGAACGCATGCAGATATTCTTAGACATGAAGACTCCACGTACATTACCAGATAAAGATCTGTATCTTGATCGATTGTATAGAGCGGTGGGAGAGGGTTACTTGTCACAACACAGGCTCTCTTATACGCTCAGTGAACGTGGAAATAGACGTAGAATCGCTTTCCTAATGGGTCTTCCGGTAGGTCGCCCAACTTCCTTTGATTCGGTTATGGCGAACTATCCGTACAAATTTATTGACATAAAACAAGCAACCGAAAAAGTAGTCGCTACACTAGAGATGTGTGAAAATTCTACAATGAAATGCTGGTTAATGTACGAGTTGGCTCGTTTACTTTGTACTCAGAAGAATTATGCACTCGCAAAGTTTTACGCCAAACGATGTCAGAAAGAAGCTCAGGATTTAGGTAGTGTGACTTGGTGGCTCAATGGTTGCTTTGTATTAATGAGCGGTGACATGCAACAAGGCAATGCCAATGAAGTTCGTATTCAAGTAGAGGAGGCATACGAATGGTCTAAAAAAATGCAAGATCCTGAAAGAGTGCAAGCTTTTTTGTGCAAATGCGCAGAAATGGCACAAGAGACAGTGACTGCTGATGAGCGTAAAGCTATTGTACAACGTGAGAAACAAATAGTATCTGTGATGGATGAACAGCAGGGTGTGGAGACACAGGTATTGTTTAAGCGCATTTCTACGGTTCCTCCTGGCCGTCGGTTCTCGGTATTGCCTCGAAAACCGGAGCCAGTCGAGTCACGACCAGAACGCCGCCGGCGTAAGCAACGAGGGTTGTCCGTTATACCTGGACCCGGGCAGGCTTTACCCCCACCGCCCAAATCAAATACTCTTGGTTTCCAAGTATTTGATATATAAAAAATCACATCATCAAATCAAAATCGTATCAAACACCTACAAATACATGTTTAATTTCATAATTTATAAATAAAAAAATTGCAAAAATTTAAATTATTCCCAGTTTTATTAAATTTCTTATAATATCATTCGTATTTCATTTATGGGTTTTAATTTATCCAAAAATTTCTTAACTCCCTACAAATGATTAAACATTCACCAAGACCCTACGGTCCCTCTCCCCTCCTGGGGTACCTTTCAGGTCACCCGTGCCCATATTTAATGGTACCTCAGACTCCACCATTTTGATCTGTACATAGTAATCTGCGTTTGCTGCGGTGTATTCTTAGGCCAATAAAAATATTTTAGGAATCGGTCTCTAAGACTCAGATAGACTGACCTAAGGCCTATGATTCTAAAACTGAGACAGACCACATCATGAACGCCGTATGTGAAGCTATACTAGAGATGATCATCCAAGAGTAATAGGGTACTAGCCCTACACCCTACACGCTCCAAAACAGGCGCAACAGATGTCGATATGCGGAGATCAGCTGTCCGAAAACAGATGAAAATAGGGAAATAGGGTAAAGCTGCAAATTTTGGCAACAGAGGAAGCAGGCATAAACCAGTAGCATAATGTACGCAGAGACGGATGACATGACCAGTCCAGCCAGGTGACAACAGCCAAGCAGCCTAATAGGACAACTATTGGACAAACTGGAAAATAATGTATTAAATCTTATAATAAAATTAGCAGTTAGTATATAACGCGTTTTCTCATTCCCATAACTTTAGGATAATATTCTTCTCATTGAAGCATAACTATCTGTCTAAGAAATCAATCCCCATGAATACGAATATGTTCGAAGTTTCCAATTCATTGAACAATAACGTCACAACCGCTCCTTACTGTTCAAAATTTTATACTAATAAGTTTATTTTATAGCAATAACTTTCTCCTACAAGTAAGATATTTCATTTAAAATTTATAATGTTAAAGACAAAGTAAAAGAAATGTTAACTGCCTGTAAATTTTAACATTTTTAACATATCGTGCTTACTTTCTTTCCAGTTCTTCTTATGTCAAGACCTTCAGGTAGATTTACAAGCAGATAGTTTAAATTGACATACATTAAGTGTACTTAAATATAATTTCTAAAGTAGTATGTTGATGCTGTGAAGGTGAACTATTATAGAAAGAGCAATCAGGAAATAAGAAAAATATTTACATTTTAATGTTATAATCTGTCTCAACTAAACCTAAAGTATATGGAAATTTAAAAACAACATATTAATTTATTGAATAATTAAAGTAAGTTGAATCAAGAATCCATATAATAACCCTGAATGACTTTTTTATTTCTCTAATGTACATAACAGTGAACTGCTGAAAGTTGAGTACTGGACTACATTAAGTGGTCGTACTCGTTTAAACGCATACTCAATGAGATAATCGAGCCCTTATCTTCAAAGAGTTTTAAGTTACTTTCGCTTTTTATTGGTGCGGTAATTTAGACAAGGTCGCGGTCACTTTGAAAGGAATGCCCCCGGTATTGTTCTTGCATTTGCAGTTGACTAAGGTTACGGTATGTATGTTTGTCTGGTAGATGTAACTATCAGAGATCCAAGCGAAAAGACAGCTTTTTTTATCACATTAAGCAAGTTTTATATGTGTATTGTTTATATTCATGTGTTAATAAAGCATTTATCCCTATCTATCTATGATATCTTATATTTATTAATATTTCTTATCGCGTTCTATTTTGTTACATATAATAATAAAAATTCGTTTATTATTTTCAATAACTCAAATTACCACTCTAGTGTTTCTCCCATGTAGGGAAAGCGTGTGCCCAGCAGTGGGACATGTATGATTTGTAATTGATGATGATGATTGTAACTTTGAACATAAAAGTTAAATGTGTCGTTAAAAAAAACTTCAAAAAGAGATCATAAACACAGGCAACTTTAACACACAAATGTGTTTTCTTATAGCGACCTTTGAGACAGAGTGTAGTTTTATTAAATTAGGAAGTCTGAACCCAGTAGGTACAGTTGCGAATTTGTAACCTAGATATTTATAGTTAACAAACCTTTGCTCCCTAATCATCTATATTTAACCAGTCTATCTATCTTATCATCTACTTCTACTTATTCTT
Organism: Acentria ephemerella; assembly: GCA_943193645.1. Classification (NCBI taxonomy): domain Eukaryota; kingdom Metazoa; phylum Arthropoda; class Insecta; order Lepidoptera; family Crambidae; genus Acentria; species Acentria ephemerella. The sequence continues at coordinate 5,206,282 of OW971893.1, forward strand.
TTAATATAAAATACAGAAACGATACGTTTCACTGATTTGAATAGATTTTTATTCTGTTTAGCTAGCTTTGATACAGCTATGGTTAAAAAATTAAAATGATAACGGAAAACCCTTAAGGAAATAATATAATTTAGTATGGAAAGTCAGTAAGACTGTCCATACTTAATTATATAATATTTCCTTTCGCATATGCTATTATAACTTTTAAATTGGTGCCTCTATTAGAGTTCCATGAAAGTACTACTTATGCGTCGGCAAGTTGGGGACGGCTAGAGCAATGTGTTCATGGTATATTGTTTTCTGATATGGAATTTTCTTAGCTCTTTATCAGCTGATGTGGAGTCGTTTGCTGTGCTTTAATTTTAAAATAAACCTTAACTTTTACAATTTTTTAAAGATACAACTCGTTTTTAATTTAGAAACTAATTATGTTCTAAGTTGTATGATCAAATAAAATATTTCATTTTATTTATTAACTTGAATAAAAGATAATTTTTAGTAAAAGTATTAAGTAAATAGTTGATAACGATAACAACCTGCCTAATGGTAAACAGTTGCTAGACTACGACACTCTTAACAGTTTGGGCACTACTCACGGCATATTTACCCATTAAAAATAGGTAGCAGAAGCTCCTAACGTAACGCAATCTCAATGAGCACTGGTAACACACTACAAGGTGGGTAGGTAAGTTAAGAGTAGCCTCATCCTCTTTCAATAGTATCTCTGTTTACTGATATTTTGCTTATATAACCTAAGACGTAACGTAAACTATGAAAATTAGGATTAAAGTTTAATACTATTCCTTTATCCTTAATGATAATTATGTATACTAAAAATTATTTTACTTGTCATCATTACAGCCTGTCAGGATACCTGCAGCTGATATTAAGATATGAATAACATGTTTCAAAATTCGCAAATCTTTGATTTAATAAATAATTAAGCCACCATTAGTGAACAATAATATAGGATTTTTTTTCATTTAGTGATGTGTGAATTTGAAATAGAAATTTTTTATATATTTTTGTAACAAAACTTCAGTTCATTTATTCGTATAAATAACAGTCATATAAAATGTCAATAATATACAAATTTTAACACAACAAAATTGGAATAATTCATCTAGAAATAGTATGGACTAGGTAGCCTAGGGGCCAGGTAGGGTGCAGGTGCTGGGGCTAGTAAAGGCGCTCGTGGTATGAAGGGAGCTGGGGCAACAATAGGAGCCGGGGCGACGAGAGGGGCTGGTCCTACAACCTTAGCTACTAATGGTTCTCGGCGCACTACTGCGTTGAACCCATTAAGAGGATCTGCGGCATAGTCCACGATTCTTCTTGTGCCATCAGGGTCAACGACTGAGTAGGAGCCGGTGACTAAATCCCCATTCCGTTGTTCCTGGTGGCCTTTGTAGTCACCGGTGAGTGCGTCCTGCACGTCGTATCCGTAGGAGTATTGGGGCAAGGGGTCTACTCGGACTGCTGGAAACGCGGGCGCCACCGGCACCACGCCGGCGCTCGCCACGCCTACCATGCAAATGAATACTACAATCTGAAAAAAAAAATGTTGAGAATACATTACAAGGAAATTGGCATTTGAAAGAAACTTTCAATAGATAAATGTATCAGCTGTATATTATCAGAGGGCTTACTTCGAATGAAAATTATGACAATGAAGGAACGGATTAATGCTTGTTAAATTTCAAGAACTGTCAAATGATAGTTCTTGAAGTAAGCTGAGCGGTTGTCAAAATTTGATACTTCATATAGACCCTTAGTTCTGAGGGAAATTTGAAGTAAAAAATATAATGACAAAATCACATTAAAGTCTGGCCTTAAAGATAATGAATTATTTAGTTACTAATTTATTGTTATGTTATGCATCGAGAATTTGTAGCAGTAGAAAATTATCAGTCTAATTTTAAATGTCCTTTTTAGTGTCCAGTATATAATATCTTTCTATGACCTACGGCTTGATATATTACACAACAATTGCACGTACGCTGATATTGCACTAAAATAAAACATTGTACTATATGTGCATGTAACCTATTTATAATATTTTAGATGTCCTTTAGAATAATATACTTAAAATGTATGTATGACACAATTGCATATGGCATTCATTGAACGATCGATCAACGCGGCTACTGTCTACATATTGCACAACATTAGCACCTCCTGCGAATACAAATAGCAGTATAATGACATTACGTATTATAACATTGAATAACTACTCTTGATTTCAATATGAAATTGGTTTATTTTTTCAAGTTAAAAAAGTAGAATATTAAGAAGTATGTTTATATATACATATAAAAATACTAAAATTTCTATAAAAACCAAAGTGAACATAATATTATCTGATTAATAAGATCAATTTTTTACTCTTCCCAGTCCCTCGACGGCTCGACGACGACGGGAGAATACCCTTCGGCAGAGAAGGCCAAAAAGCCCAGTGTCAGGACTATAGAGAGAGGAATCGGCGAAGAATTCTAGCGTTATCGTTATTATTATTATTATATGTTTAAATTTAACTACTTAGATATATTTTTTTGTAATGAATAATGTGTATTGCGTTGATGTCCTTCTTATGACGGTAAAATTTTAACCTGGAGCATTTCTGCCATATTTAGCTCATTGTTATGGGCAGCTTGGAATGAAAGCGCGAGCGAGCTGTTTAGAAAGAGGCGGTGTCGCAAATCGGCCAGATATGGATCGCATTGAGCAATAAGCACACTCGCACGTTCCTACATAGTAGGATACACATATTTAATTTTGATTATATTTGTAATATCAGTGTTTGATTATTTATGAACATTATGAACATTACATAGTTAATAGTAAAACTTTCATAATTATAGTTTAAAAATTATAAAAAGAGTACTTTTATAACCTTAACGAGTCTTATTGATAGTTGTCACAATATTTGGCAACCCTATTATGTTACTTCAGCTCTCTGCTGCTCTGAATCTGATAACACCGATCGCAATAATGAATTCAAACATCATTGCAATAAAATATTTATGAATATTTTTTAAATCAAAAACGGTAAGTATAGATTATATAAAACTTCAATGCTTACTTGCTGTGATATTCATTAAATAATCAATAGCAATTAATAAAATTTTGTTAAAGTATTTAGATATTCACAAAAGTAAATATATTTATATTAAGAGAAACTATAAAACTAAAACACCCCTAACAAAATATTTTACATAATAAATGTAATTTGCTGTTAAGTAGTTAATAAAACTAATACAATAGAACAGAAAAATATGAGTGTTTTACCTTGGTGTCCATATCTGCGCGTGTGGGGTGGTTTGCAGAGTCCTCGAGGTCGAGTGATGCTATCCCGACTGCTCGCAGCGTTTTATATCAGGCGATTCGTAACGCTGGACGTGAGGTCCATACCTGGCACCTCATTGAAGAAAGTACGTTACGCGATGTCACTTCTTACAATAGAGTTGCGTTCCGTGCTTTCTTTGTGATCGATTTATTGAATTTGATATAACTTTCCGTAATCTTCGGGAACTTATAATACGAAAATTCGAGTACGCTCACCAAATTTGAAGTCATTTAAAGTATGTTATTTTTGCTCGCTTTTCCCAACACCATATTAAATAAGAAAATTAACTAATACTCTTCTTAATATGTAATTTATTTGTCATTAATAAATTATTTATTTATAAGAAAGCAGTGCCCATTTTACTTTTAAGGAAATTTTATTCAATAAGCAATAGTGAATTATTTGCTGCGCAAGGTTAATTGAATAAAGAACTTATCATTAGTAGCGTGCCTCCATGCCATTAATTTATTGGAGTTAGTACTAAGTTGTTTCCAGAAACAATATAAAGTGTCAAACAGCACCGATGTCAAAAAAATTATGAGTTCAATAGTTCTTTTCTCATTTTGATTAATAACCTACTGCAATGATCATTTTCATTCAAGATCTAGGAAATGTTATCTAATCTTAGAAAAGTTTAAGTTCTTGTGAGGTAAAAACAAAAAAAATCACTGTATAAATAACTGTTATATAAGTGTTATTTTATTGTATCATGTGCTTACTTTGAGGTACAAGGACGGACTTTATTTTATTTAATGAAAAAAGCAATTATATTTAATAATTTCAGTTTGTAAACTATGATAGTATGAAATGACAAAGTATACATTTATAATAGGATGGTATTAAGATTGTAAGCAGCTGTTTCTCTTTATATTTATATCCTGATTATTATTATTTCATGGATCGGTTTTTATATTTCTAAATAATATTAAAAACCTAGCCGTTGCTCGCGACTTCGTCCGCATCGAATTAGATTTTGTGCCTTATTTTACCCATTTGTCAGTCTAGCTATCAGTTATAAAACATTTAAGTAATGAAGAATTTCTTCATACATTGGTATAAAGTGGCATTTTCATTGTCATAAACTAAACTAAATTAAACTTACGTTTTAGTGCTGTCAGATCTATATTCTGTAACGTACTAAAACACGACTAAATTTAATTTTAATCTGCACTAAACTGGGTTAAAGTTATTTTAGTTACTCCATTTAACTTGTCCCTTTTCTGTTGTACAAATTATATGTCAAAATATCAAACTTATTTTCAAAAACAACCAATTGTATTCATCTGTTGGCTGTCAGCAAGGCGATCCTCTCGGGCCCGCTATATTTAGTTTGGCAATACAACCTATTATTGATATGCTAAATTCAAAATTTAATGTGTAGTCTTTCAGATTTTTGCGTCATTATTGATAAGTTCAAAAGATCGGTCTTTATCTAAATTATTCCAAGTGCGAGCTATATATTCCAGAATCAAAATTTTCACATGATCAGTTACAACAACAATTTTCTACTTTACCTTCTAACATTAAAATTCTTGATAATAAATCACTCCACCTCCTAGGCTCCCCGATTTTTGATGAGGGTTTCCTTATTTTCATTAACGAACAAATTTATAAATGTCCCCGAAATTCATTTAATTTTTACGTCAAACAATTTTTTTCTATTGACAGTTCGCTCAGGGAGTTACTTTCCAAATTTTAAATTGTTCATTTTCCGATAATGCTTGGAATCAGGCCTCTCTTTCTGTTCGTGACGGAGGTCTAGATACTCGCCTAATTTCATATATTGCCTTTCCCGCTTTTCTGTCTTTTGCGCGTTCGCAAAAAACAGAAAAGCGTTACCATAGCGTAGCGTGTACCGTAGTACAGCCAAGCTCTATATAATATAATAAGATACTACGCGCTTCTTTAGGCGCAATGAAGCTAACTCACTTCGCAGAAGTCAGTAATGCTTGATCTTTGGCATGCCCAGGATCCACCATCATCATTCTCATCTCAGAGGCAGAGGGACGAGCCGCTCTTGTGTGGGACGCAACATGCGCGGATACGCTTGCTCCGTCTCATACACGTACAGTACCTCCTTAGCTGCAGATGCGGCGGTGACCTCTGATGAGTATTCCAAGCGACGTAAATATTCAGCTCTCAATGAGCTGTATATTTGTGCCGTTTGGAGTAACTGTGGGCCCATGAGGTCCAAGTGCTAATTTCTTTTTTCAGGACCTGTCTAAGAGACTCACCGAGGTGTATGGTGATAAAAAGGCTAGCAGCTATCTTGGCCAACGGATCAGTCTTGTCATCCAACGTGACAATACTGCCAGCCTTATAGGCATCATTCCTGGCGGCAGCCCTGGGGCTGATATATTTTTTAACTAGGGATTTTAAATAAATTTTAATTATTATGATTTTTAAGGGGCATCAATACAATTATCAAACCGGTCACCGGTTCATGGATTCGTATCCTCTAAAAAAGGTATAGCGATTATAGACAGTTAATAACCTACCTACAATTAAAGTTAAGTCTTTTTAAATCTCTAAGTAAATATCTATACAACATAATTATTTGCTTATACAGGGTTTTATATGTCTCAAGGTTGTCTCGCTGCTGGCCACGCCAACAAGCCCAATGTTTGGCTGATGGCTAATGTTCCTGAAATTATATTGATAAAATAAAACTAAACTTAAAAAACTAAAAAAAACTTAAACTTAAATATATTGTTAACTTTCCATTTGATATTTTGAAAAAAATTAGCGTCTTTCAAATGTTATATTTTTCTTGATTTTCAAATATTCATCCAATATGTCCTGAAGTGTGGAATACCTTTTTTTGATTGAATAACTATTTCTCGACATTGTTCGCCAATTATATGTAGTAACATATTCAGCAGGCAGCTTTTTCTTTTAACTGACACGCTTTGAAATAAATAAAAAAAAGCCTTTCTTCCATGTCGACTACTCTTCATTTCTTCTCGTAGTTTCATAGGATTTTTTTTCGTATTTGAACGCTGATGGTGGATTTAATACCATTTCCATGATCACTGAAGTACTTCAAACGAATACTTATTATTAAAGCCACATCCTACCGGCTGTGCCATGTTATGAAATGGACGCGTGCAATCAAACACTGTTAGTCAAGCACTGACTATTTATTCCCATCTACCTCACAATAACAACATGAAAAACCGTTCAGTAATTTTGGAGATTTTCGCGCTCATACAGACAGAAAGTAAAGTATTTAAAAATCAGTTATCTGTGTTCTACTCTTCTTTTATCGCCTTGTCTCATATTTTGTAATAATACTAATTATATTTCTAAATATTAATACATAATATATATTGTAAAGGTGGAAATACTATGTGATATATAACATTCGAATGGGTTCGAGGACTAAAATGCTCATAACAGTATTAAAAATTGGTTTTATTCCATAAAAAATGATCTTATCTATATACAAGTCTTTAAGATGAGCCATCAATTTGATTTAGTTTCATTCTCAAGGATAGCGGTAACCAGCAACCAAAGGTTCAACAATTTTAGCGGGTGCGGCACGAACTGCAGCGGGTGCCACTGCGAGTCTGGCGGCAGGAGCATATGGAGCAGTATATGCGGCAGGAATGGGCGCCGCGTAAGTGGCCGCTACGGAGGGCGAGCTGTATGCTGCCGTGTACGCTGCAGGAACGGGTGCTGCGTAAGCAGTCGTGTAAGCAGCACTATAAGTGGGCACAGGGGCGGCATAGCGGGCAGCCACTACAGGAGCGGCAGCGTAACGGGCAGAAACTAGAGGAGCTGATGCGTAGCGAGCTACTACTGGGGCAGCAGCGTAACGGGCAGCAACGGGAGCCGCGGCTACCGGTGCAGCGGCATAACGGGCGACAAAGGGAGCAGCAGCGTAACGAGCAGCAACTACGGGAGCTGCAGGAGCGACGGCATAGTTAGCAGCATAGACGGCGGGTTGAGTTATTTTCGCTGCGACTGCTATGGGAGCAGGAGCAGCGGCGATGCGGGCGGGCACCACAGCAGGTTCGGCGACAACGGCTGGAGCGGCAGCAATCAATGGTTCTTTGCGCACTACAGCGTTAAACCCATTAATGGGATCGGCAGCGTAGTCAACAATGCGGCGAGTACCGTCAGGATCAACGAGCGAGTATGATCCTTGAACCAAATCTCCATCACGTTGCTCGGTTTGGCTTTTGTAGTCACCGGTGAGAGAGTCAGCTACGTCGTATCCGAATCTGTATTGTGGTAAGGGATCGAACTCCTCGAGCCTGGCTGCGACCACAGGCGCGGGGGCAGCGTAGGCAACTGGCGCCGCCGCAATGGCTGCTGGAGCCACGCTGCCATACGCCACAGCAAACAGGCAGGAGAAGACCACCAACTATAATCATGAATAAAATGATTGCTTAAATTTTTAATTAATTCTATAGCTCTTACTATTAAATATCTATTTAATATTAATCACAAAGAAAAAATAATTGGCCATAGGTCTCCGGATTTTTTTCACTTATACATCACTTTTTTCACTGTCACTTTTTAACACTTCACAAAATCAATCCAGTGCAGGTAGATAGATACCTTTGAAACCATTTCGTTTGTTAGAGGTGAGGTGTGGACGGGGTTGCTTGGAGTTGTAAACTGTACATCCTGTTGGCTTCTAAGTCCATTTATAGTCGTTGGAGCCTACGCTTGCCTCATCCCGGCCGCATCTCCAAATTTAAATATATTCAAGTACGCACGTACAGGCCTGGCCGATGGGACGGCTGGACAATGCCACAGACAAAGTGACTACTTGTGCAACCGCGCCGGGCCTACGGAGTGTCGCGGTCACGCCAATTCTCCGGTTCATCTACAAAACAACTTGTTTTCAGGAGGTCAATTATGTGATCTTCACGGTTAGCTGAGACTAGAAAAAGCACCGGAGAAAAACTCATATGAGGATGTAATAACAAAAGTTCGTCTGCGCCTAAAAATGATATTCCAATGAAACACCAATTACCTCGAACTAATTAAATTGTGCAGTACTCTTACGATCTGATATTACTGTACGATTTAATTGCAATAGGCATTAATTTAGACTAGTATGTTAAACACGTCTTTTAATGAATCGAATAAACTTTTGTAAAATGTCTCATCCATTTATAACAAAAGTATCAACCATTTTACAGTAAGCGACAATTCTTTTATCACAATAATACATTTTAAATTTCTGAAATAATAAATATATTACAATATTTTACTATCAGATTATTCATATTATTTGTTTACATTCATATTTTTTTGCAAGTATATTCATCATTCATACCAAACTGTACAAATGTAATAATGAATTGTATTATAAATTTTATTTTCACTACACTTTGATCACAAACGAATGAATAGTACACAACTTGTGTAAGTTGCGTAATAAAATGTTCTAAGCGTTAATGATCCAGTTTAGTTCTCACATTTGCTGCAATTCTTTAATCGCCGACATTTAGAACAGGCTCTTCTTGTACAGGCCGTACAGAGTTGCAAGAGTAACATTACAAATTGCCAATTACAAGGACCGGCTATTTTGGTATTCTCAACTTGACAAAAAGTAAGTAATCTTTATATTTTTACAGCCTGCTATTAAATGTATATAAATCGGCGAATTAGTTATTTTCATTCGCAATCAAAAAACCATTGATTGTTTTGTTCTTATTAAACAAAAATGGGCAATTTATTAGACTTATAAATTAGTCATTCCATGACCATAAATTAATCTAATTAATTAATGAGTCTAATAAATTACCTTCCCATCGTTTCGACATAAAATTCACAATGTTTATTCAACTATACTTAAAATTGAAAGCTAACATTAACTAAAAAAAACTAAAATTGACTATAAACTAACTGTCTCATATTAATTGGGAGCTCGTTGTAGAAGCGTATACATTGCCCCATAGTAATTTTCACATATATACTGATATATAGTGTATATGCAGTTACAATGTTCACCTCCTTAAACTTTTCTCTGGATGAGGTCCGAGAACCAAGTGTATAAATAGCTCACACAGTCCTTTCAAAGTCAAATTGTAGAAGTTGTAAGTCTAAATGATAGTAATGAAAAAAACCTAAGACCCGTAAGTCGTAATCACATAAAAATAGTAACTTCCACTAATAATAATATAAACCTGTTCCCTACGTATTTCTCTTTTTGAATTGGTTGTTGCACAATAAAGATATATTCTCTTCTATTTAATTCTATTCTTTCACTGTACACAGTGGTTAGTAGATATAATTTTTTTCATTTGCCAATTGTTAATATATGTTAAGAAATGTCGTAACAAAGTTAAAAGGTAAGCCCCTTAACTGAAATGTACAGACAATTACCAACATTAAGGCCGATTTGTTACAAACATGATTTCCATAAGAATAGGACTGCAGGTTCCAAGGACAGTGATTTTGTTACGTAGGAAGCTACACACGTAAAAATAGGGTTGCCTTATTTCCTAAATTATGACTTAATTCATCAATATATAGTATAATATCAAACGGTGACTATTTCATTGCTCTCATTTTACAGAAACTCACGATTTTGTTAACTGTACCCCTAGTGTGAGTTTTGATCGTATCGAGACGTTTGCTATCGTAGATGCGTTCAGTAATAATTGTATATATAAAGAATCGTTTCCAATACTTCACAACAAAGGCGCTGCTGTCGCATTTCATACAATTTCAAAGCTGATGACAATCACGATTGAGACGATTAAATTCGACTGAAAGAAATTTCCATTCGTTCGAACTATTCGGCATAGGAAGTTAGAAACAATTAACTTACAGTTCTATTGTGCCTTTGTTTTAGCTTAGGTATAGCTTTTATAAAATTTCGGTTTTTATGGAATAAAATTTCAAAATAATATCCACATACAGTTGCATTATTTTGTAACATGAATTTATAATCAACTTTTGTAAATTCAAAGTGTCTATTCCCCCGTTGACCGCCAGGTGGAAAAAAATGTTATTGGTAATTTTACAATCAATGTGGTTCTAAACTATTTATGCGATTGTGATAAAACTTTGATAAGTTGATCTACACACGAACGTAGGTTATGTGTAATTCAATGCATACCGGGCAAAGCTTTACGATATTATTTTTTTCCACTAATAATGAAATACTATTTATAAATTGGTTTATAAAAGTGTAATTAATTTGGTAATGCTATAAATTTAATAAAAAACCGGTAAGTCCGAGTCGGACTTGCACACCGAATGTCGCATACGAACTTATAGGTTACACACCTAGCTAATAGCTCAACCATAATTGGAAACTAGTCACGAAGATTTTATCCACTTTTCTGAAGTTGATTGAAAAAGCAAAATTCTTATTTTATAATGAAAGTAATTTGCCTATTATGCTTGTTGTCAAATTGAATTTTGTATTTGATCCCGATCTATTGATGGTGCTAAGAATTTTGCACATTTTTTACTTCTCAACGATTTCTGATCTCTACGTGTTCCTGAGTATAAGGGTCTACATTTAGACGGAAAACGAAGCGAAACTATAAGCGAATTTATATTTTACGAAAGGAACCCCCAAAAACACGATTATAAAGGAGTAAGTGCCTACTTCAATGATGTTATATATATTTTGACTACTAGCTACACAAACTAAAATTACAACGGTACCAAACACCTCCTTTCGCGAATATTAAACATGGACCTCTTGAAGTTTGCTGAGCTGTGAGATTAAATTCTATTTTTGTCTGCTCACGTCATCGAAATTTATCTTAACACTTTTGGTAATTCAAAAAGAATATGCATTTTTAAATGACTTCTTAGGTTGACTTATCCAGTAAAGTCCTTTATTTAAACGTTTACCTTATAATGAAGTGATAGTGAAAACATAAAACAGTTGCAAGGTAAGTATAATTTTTAAAAAAATTCTCGTTCTAAAAATTATATATTCTGCCATTTATTGAATTTCAGAAAAAATACCTAAACATATCTAGCTTACAGAGTTCACCAAATAAAATATAATAGAATCAAGCATACCTAATCAAATAATACTCTTCTTGTAATAATAGTACCTTAAGTACCCACATATTATTATAGACTTTCATAAGTGATATGATACATTACTGATTTATTAGTATACTGGCATTGACATCCAGCAATAAAATCGGTTTTGGTGTCAGCGCGAACCTTCGAATTCGGTAGCGCACTGCGCATGAAAATGCATGGTGGGCATTTTCCCAGAAATTGCGCGTGCGTCCTCCGCAAGGCTGACAGATATTAGGTAATCACTGAAACGTTTGCACCTGATTTAATGATCGCGACAGCTCACGAATTTGTAATAAATGGCAATTATTATTGGTTCCCACAAGACAATAGAAACTTACAAGTTGAACCAGTTTTGAATCAGAAATTGGAAAAATTTTATTTTATAATTTTCATCCCAAAGTTTTTATTGCGACATACCAAAATTTTTTCGTAATATTAATTTGTTGAGATTTTTTTAACATTAAAATCAACCAAAGTTTATAAATTCTTTCCATTGAAGCAAATGATCTAGCTCGAAATTCACGTAAAATAAAAATAGTTTTAAGCACACGAATAAAAATAAGTATGTTGGTTCTTATATAATTAGCAACTTTTATCCGAATCCACGTGACATATTACTTTCACGCAGCTTATTTTCTCTACACAATTATTCTAAATAAAAGCACTAATTACTCTGGCCTTGACTTGAATGTACCGACCTCAATTACCTTCCGGAACAGCCGATTGCATCACACACGACGTTGACGCACGTCACAGACCACCTATTCTATATTCAAGTGCGATCGTGAGCGAGAAGTCTAAACACTTTCCATAGCAATATTTCACAGAAACTGTCGCAAAAGTTAAGTAACTAAATTAATTTGTGATTCAGGTTAAAGGAAACTTAAGATAATATAAGTTCTTAATTTATTAATTTAAGAATTGAAGTCATTATTGAAATATAGGTCATATAGTTTATTCGCTTACTTTTAATGAAGAGTTTAAATATGAAATTACCATTTTAAAGCACTGGCCACTGAAATAAAATTAAACCTACATGGTGTGGTGATAATTCATAATAAAAATTTTCACAAAATAAAGACGACATACAACTAAATGAAACAAAATAACTGACAATCGACTGTTTGACTTTAAATTGTTTTTACATTCGTCTTTAAACGTAAATATAAATACATTAATAACTAGAGTGATTTAATATATGAATACGAATTCCGACGTGGAAGTTATGCAGAAAAAATAACTCACAATTTCATTGCTGTTCGGAGAGGATATGGCTAATGAACGCACGATGCGAATGAACTTTGACTTGAAGAATGAACCATGAGAAAGACCTGTTACCGTAGTAACAGGTCATTTTTTTTATTTACCGTAGTAAATAATGATAAATTGAAAGCAAGGGTGAAAGCCGATCCGTGTCAAAGTACAAAGGAATTAGCGGCACGTTACCCATAATATTCACTCATGATTTGACTGAACCGCAGGGAGAAGCGTTGAAATTTATCTTACCTTGTTGAATTGTTGAACTTGGACCAGAATGTGACGTGTGTCAAGAAATGACATCAATGATTCCCTACAATAATCGCAAACGAACTACTCAATGGCTAATCCCAGGTTAAATGCCGCAACTTCTTGAGAAACCTATGTATGTATGAGAAACCACTATTGTATTTATTGTATGTATGGTCTTTTTATTTGATAAATATACTCCTCATAGTAATCAGGGTGTTAAGACGGGAGCCCCTCATCAATAAAAGGGAACCCTCAAATTTTATAAATACAATATACCGGGAGTCATATTTAAATCGGTTAGTGTGGCCAAGTCAGTAACAATAAGCCATACAAAGTTCCAAGAACCCATGTCTACGATTTTAATCACAAGAAAAACTACATACATAGATTTAAAAAAACGGTACTCTGTTCAGGAAACGAACCCGGTCGTATTGAAATATATAAAACTAACATTATTCTATTACGATATCGATTGTGTAGGTCATTAGTAGTAAATATTGGTATGAAGATAACAAAACATATGAAATGACAACAAATAAGTGAAAGCAGTGTATGAAACAAACTGTGATACAAGTCAAAACTACATGCAATCATAGAGACATTTTACGCACCTAAATGGTTATCATTTCAAACAACTACTTAATCAAATTAAAGGGTAAAAAAAACAATGCAGTTTAGATATCATGTTTCATAGTAACAGTTACTACTTAGGATTTAAATAGTAAATAGAATTAATTATAATTTATAAATAAAATGTATGTGGTTTTTCTTGTCACAAAAATCGATGACATAGTTCCTAACAACAAATCTTTGTATGCCTTATACAGACTTGCCTTTACTGACCTCCCTAAATATGCCATCCTGTATGTCTTTCAACCAATAACCGACAGTCAAACAAGTCGAAAATACTGATGATCACTCATCTTACTTTGGCCTTGTAATATTAAGGTTCATTAATCTCAAAATTGTAATATAAAAAAATAAAATAAAAGTTAAACACTGCCTCCAAAAGATACTTTTAAACTAGATAAGTCCTAAAATGAAATTAATTTTTATGTTGCAATCATATTTTATTATTGTTTAAAATATTGTACTTACTAAAAAGTTTTAATTTTTTTTTAGTTGATTAATAATTAAATGTAGTATTTTGATATGTGATGTTTGCTTTACTGTATGTTCGTTTTACTATTTGGTAATATTTTTTGGACATTTATGAAATAATACTATAAAATAATAAATTGTTCATTCATGAATAAAAGGCCTATGTCAAAACAGATCCCTATGAATACCGCGTATAATTATTTTCACGATACTAAAAAGTGATTATAAGCAAATTAAAACAATTGGCAATAAACGCATGATAATAAACAAACTAAAAATTGATTAATGACAGACGCTGACCATGATCGTTTTGACATGAAGTGAGGCCTCCAAGTTAACATCCAACCTTAACATGACAAAACAATGTATCATTCTAGAGGTTTCATAGTTCTACGATAGGTGTGGTTTGGCAAAGGGCACAATCAAGTTTATATTCATTTGACAATAATTGGTTTCGATTTTAAAGCTAATTTGATTGAAAATATTTAAACGTACTTGTAACGTATTATTTAAATACCGAAATATATATGATTATTTAATAAATTTCTTTAAAGTGTTTTTTTTCTACAAAGATACAAAGAAAGGGCAGAGGCACAGTAACAATAGTTTACTCAAACTCACATTATCTTAAGCAATAATATAATAATATAACGTAAATGACTGCTATTAATTATGAAAGATTACTAATTGTAAAAAATTACGAATGATATTTTTCTCTTATTCTTAGCAAATGCCTTGAGAAACCCTCACTTAACTCTTCGACAAATAAGTAAAACAGGCAAAAGAAATAATAAATACAGACCGTCAAAATGGGCGAGTAATCTGAGTCACATACATAACTAATCACTACACCACCTCTACACATTTATTACAAGTAAGTAGCAGTTAACATGTACTTTTTATGTGTGCTTTTTAAAAGTATTTTAAACCAAGAGAAAAACACCTTTCCAAATTACCAAAAACCTTTATAGGTTTTTTTTACAATTTCAGAATATCTTCCTAAAAATTGTCTCTAACATTGCTAAAATGTGCGTAGTCATAAAAAATCTTAATGTCATGTAAGAATCACTACTAAAGTCACAAAAAAAGTTTTATCCATGTATGTTTTAAAAATAGACGAATATTAAATACAGTAATAATATATTATTTAAAGTGGTCGAGTACAACGCTACAAAAAAAAGGTCCAGGTCAGGGTTGCGGCTAATTTTTTATTACATTGGCTAGCGATAATCCTTCCATACTCCCACTGATCTTGGCCAGCGGATAAGCTTCGGCGCATTTACCAAGCATCGTAATGTCAAGGTGACGCGCGTATTGTTTCAAATGGATATTAATAGTGAATCAATAAATAACAATGAGCTTTAGGCACACGTGCGGCATCATGCGCTTATTAAAGCGACATTTTACCTTTAAAAGTTTCTTGATAATATTTGTTAGCAATACGAACTTATTCAACCACAATTATGACCTATTATCATAATCATGACTATGACTATGTTCTAACTAGTTTTCCCGTTTGACTCCATAGACGAGATGAAATGGTAAACTATAAATAATAATTGAGTCAACTTCAATTCGTTTCGTAAAGTTAAAAGATATTTATATCATTTAAAAACCAAAAACAAAAGACTTGTTAAACTGGAAGTACCTTATTAGTTGGTTGCTGTTGGTCGTTTGTTAGCTGGTGGCATTACCTATCCGGGTAGTGTAGTGAGTGGCGAGACTCATTGTCATTTAGAATTACACAACCGTTCTAGCAACAACCCTAAAAAGTCGGCGACTCAAATATATAGTTTCCAGATAGGCCAGCATATTTACAACGTTTGAGAGATTCAGCTGGAGCAACAGATATTAAATTATTTATTTACTACTTTTAGCCAAATAAGGGTATTCAATACTAATTTTTCTCATTTCAAATGTAAAGTGAAACGCCGAAATTTAGAATAATATTAGAGCCTTCATAAAAGTTTTGACTACATCTTAATGTTTTTTAAAAATTATATTGCCGAAAAAAGGATCAATAGACACAATATTCTCATTTCATCAACTTACTGCCAAAGCTCCTTTGCACCGGTAAACCTGATTTAAAATTTATTAAAGAATATTAATAAAATCATTAAAGATTACTGTCGGTAAAACTTCAACTGTCCACGGTTTTGGTTTAAAGAATATTTATTTCTTATTAAAAACGATACAGTCACATACATAAAAAATTTAAAATAAATGACGTTAAACAATCCGGTAGCGAAAACAATTAAATTGTTTTCTTCTATTTAAGAATGTATTATTGGAAGTCATCCTACAAGCAAAGAATTTTATTTCAATGTTACCAAAAAGTATTATTATTGAAAAATATACATTTATTAACTTTTTCTACTTTCCTCTAATCTACAATAATAAATATCAAGAATCCTTTACTTTTCCAGGCACTAGTAAGTAAACATAATCTTTTTGAATAATAAACACGGGGTCCTAGATGTTACTAGATTAACTAGAGTAACATCTAGGACCCCGTGTTTATTAGAATTGACATTGGATCCGATGCAAAGTTTTGTGACCATCCTTGAGAGCGACTGGGCGTAGAAGGTTGTGATATTTCATAACTAGAGCAGCGACGATTTATGCTGCATTGAACTTTCTTAATACTTCTGTAACAAATACTACGCCTACATCAGCTTATACTATAGGCTTAAGCAAATATTATTTACAAATTTCAAAAGAGCTTATTAAACATCGTCGTCAAATTGATATTTAATAATTATATAAATACACTTCTATGAGTATAAGAAAGTTCTACCAGCTTACTTTTCCTACTAAAGGCTCTAGTCATAAAATTATATTATATTACCTATTCTGAGACTTTTTCGTCACTTGACGTTCTCGCATAGGTTGAGTGGAAATCTCATCTCTCATATTAAAATGATATAATAGTACAAAATATGTACTATTATATCATTTTAATATCTCTATTTTAAGTTTATATTTATATATTGCCAGTAGTAACCCTATCTTAGATGTCACGATGTCAAGCTCAATGTGCCAGCGCCACCTCCACCGCGCTGCGTCGCCCATTCGCCTAGCCACTACTCTACAGCTAAATGTCGCCACAATAAACAAGTTCACAAATATTTGCTTTGTAAGCCATAAACCATCTTACGTAACGCACAATACCATATACCTTACTTCCATGATCTAAGCACAAATTGAATAACTTAATTTAAGATGCAAATGCTAAATAACTTTACATGTCAAGTTTTAAATATAACTAAACAGACAAAAATGCAAAGCTTAAAATTAAATTAAATTAAATCAATCCAATAAGAGTTTATATTTTGGTTTACTATCAATTATAAATTGAGAGTGTAATTATATAGATAATAATCCATAGACCACTTACTGATCTAACCAAAGATACAACAAAGGTCACGAATGTTGATAAGCCTATCTATATCTGTCTAGTATTACTGTTACTATATTATGATTTTTTAATAACATTCTTGTTATAAAACTACTTTTATTCCTGAAAACCCTACTTTGTACAATTATTCTGACATTATACTTCGACTTATACATTGGTGGTATCCTGATCTGTAGAAAGTCAAACGGTTAACTATGTTATTATACTAACGGTTATTTAACTAAATGTACTATAACTATTAAGTACTGATTTTAAAATCTTATTATAAAAGTTATTAATAATGCCATGGTGCTTTGAAGAATTGAAGTTCAGTACATCTACTGTATATAGTACTGTTAAATGTTCCTACCTACTGTACCTAAGTACGGTCGCTTCAATCTAAATTGTTTAACTTATCACGAAGCTTGCTTAATAAGCTTTTCAAATATTTATTTTGTTCATCATCAACAGAAAAATACGCCATTGGCTTGACATTAACCCTTAAAGACGTTTGCTCTACCATTTCAGCTAAATAAAAGCAAAAATTAATGTATACAGTATATGTAAGGGAGGACTAATCTCTTTTAGAAATCTCTTCCAGTCAACCCGTCATGGGTGTTTGAGTTTTTTGTCCATTTAGAAGTTGTCCAAGTAGAATATATTACTAGTTTATTCAGCTTCTAATTTAAGTTTTCAACATTTTTATTATAAAATACATAAAACAACATCCGCTTAATATATAATTACTGGCATTATTTTAATAATGAATATTAATACTATAAATTGATGATTTTATCAATTTATATTATAGCAATTGATTATTTTATTTATTTTGGTTTTAACATTTGGTACTACCATTTAATTTCAGGAGCATCTATTAAATCTGGAAGCAGCAGAGTCGCCCTGGGGCTCAGGCTCACGGTCGAGTGACGAAGCACGCCCACGAGTGAAAGGGTGCGCCCCTGCTAATACTATATAAGCTTAAAGCACTTCTCAGCAGCCATCAGTCCATCAAGTCACACACTGCACAATGGCATTCAAGGTATCAGAGTATTCCATTACATTATTGCAGCAAAATGTGCAGACCTTTGTTTTATAGTGAAGGGAGTGCAGTGTAAAGAGTTATAAATTTAATCAGATATTTTTTCTTTCACAGTTTGTGGTTCTCGCTTGCTTTGTGGCAGCAGCCAGCGCTGGTTTCATCCCGACTGCTCCTGCAGCGTATGCCGCAGCCCCGGCTCTGCACGCAGCGCCACTCGCTTACGCTGCCGCCCCTGTGGCTAAGTTCGCGTACGCGGCCGCCGCCGCTCCTATCGCAAAGGTAGCCGTAGAGGAGTACGACCCCCACCCTCAGTACAGTTTTGCCTATGATGTACAGGACGGTCTTACCGGTGACTCGAAGACCCAACATGAGACCCGCGACGGTGACGTCGTCCAAGGCTCATACTCCGTGGTTGATCCTGATGGAACCAAGCGCACTGTGGACTATACCGCCGACCCTCACAATGGCTTCAACGCTGTCGTGCACAGGGAGCCTGTTGCCGTGAAAGTGGCCGCTCCAGTCGCGTACGCTGCCCCTGTTGCTAAGATCGCCGCTCCCGTTTCCTACGCTGCCCCAGTGGCTAAGTACGCCGCGCCTGTTGCGTATGCCGCTACACCTGTGGTTCACTCCGCTCCTATTGCCAAAATCGCAGCCCCAGTAGCGTACTCCGCTCCCGTATACCACTCTGCTCCCGTCTATCACTCCGCTCCGGTCTACCACCACTAAACTGATGCCAAATCTTAGAAACTAATTCATGTTAGGCGGTATCATAATTGTTTGTAAAACAAATACCGTTTACGTAAAAGTTGTTATGTTCATTATGATATAGAACAATTTAAATTAAACTTTTTCTACATTTATTATTGTTATTATTTATTAATTTTTTCAATACCTACCTTCCTGCCTAATATGCCTAATATTTTCTTAAGGCCCTCTATTTTAAGTAGGTTTTTACAACAAAGTTTTTGTAAATTAAAATACATTTTTAATTTGTGGGTAAGAGTTATTAATATAACCAAACTTACTGGGTTGAATAATCAATAAATTAATCAATACTCCATATTTATTGTTTCCAAAATTACAAAGGTAGATAAGTTAGTACAATTTTTAACGCTATCGGGCATAACAATTTGGTATGTTGTTCTATATTTAAAACAATTTAATGTCAATAAACTTATTACTACTTAAAAACAATAATGTCCTCTATTATAACGCTTCGGGGAGTTACGCTTGGGGGTACGAATGTAATTTGCACTGTCCGTGCAAATTAAATTGTTTCCAAATTCAATGAAAAATATTTTTTGTTGGCATAATTAATAATTATAATTTTTATCGGAATTTCAGTTTTTTTGTTAACAACCTACTTCACATATTGTTATGCAAGACCTTAAGTATTTCCTTCTTGGTTAACTTGGACTGCTCTGAACTCGTCGATATTATCTAAGTGAATACTAGCGTTTTATTCAATATTTACTTCTAAAATAATTACTTATATTATATTGTTTATCTTACGAAAAATTTACACTTTTAAATGTGTTTGGCAACCAGTACCAGATAGTAATCCTAGCGAGTAAGAGGATCTATAGGTTCCCTTAGCAATGTCTCATAGCCATCTGAATATACCTCTGAGGAACTTCTTTATGAAATGCCAATAGAAGAAATGACAGAATGTCAGCTAAACGATTTGCCCAGGTACGATTTTGATATGTATAGTTGGAAAAGTTATATATATATTTTTCTCTTCCTAAAAAAAATTAAAAATAAAAGAAGAGAAAAACTTCCTAAAAGAATAAGTATAAAAATAATAAAATTAATTCATATTTATAAAGCTATTTTTGAGTTTTAACTAGACTAAGGTAAAGATTTTTATGTTGCTTGTAATATATAATAGTATACATGTTAACAAACAATTTTTGATTTACATATACTACCAGAAACTGGCATGCAAAATTCTTATTTTTAGGAATATAATATTAATTCCAATACTAACATTTACAATTAGTTTAACACCATTCATACTGATTTTAAATGATCGAGTTACAGGTTTTTCACTTTTATATAAAATAAATAGTTTAGTATGACACAACCATTTTTTTGTAACATAAGGTATTATGTTATGTTAGAAAATGGTGGTAACCATTTTCTTGTGTTCTTTAAAATAATCAAAACAAACAACTATTCATTTTTATCATAAATAAAATATACATATTTTAAAATGGTAACAAGCTGATGCCTGTACATTTTAGATATTGAAAAATCATGTATGGAAGGTTTTATTAGATCAACAACATCCAAAACATATTTTAACAATATTTGTTTGTATATCGTTACATTTGTACTTGCATCACGCAAGAACTATTTCTTGCAACTGCATGAAGTTTTCACCGATATAAGTATTGCTAGAGAAGTTCTAAATTAAAATAAAAAATCTATTGATTTTTATCACCATACAGCATATCTGCAATATTATGATAACTTTATTACAAAACAAAGTTTCATCTACCAGCCCAATCCGCATTAAATTCATTCAGTTTTTTCGGAATTTATAACGTACAGAGAGACAGAAAATAATGTTAATAATCGATTTATTTTATTCTCGTACTTTTATGACCCCGAAATAATGTTTAGTAATTTGGTACTAAGAAAATCCTATTAATGGAGTATTTTAAGAAGTTTACCTTTACCAGTATAACGAGTTTCAATTTTAATTTTATAATAGAGGAAAGTTCGACTGTGTTCGGAGGATTGTTACAATCTAGCTCATTTTATAGTGTGAAAATACAATAGTACATGTGTTAAAAATGGTAGAAAGAAAAATCATTTCCACGCTGAGGAAGTCGAGGGCAACAGCTAGTTTTTAAATAATAATCCATAGTGTAACATAATTTTCAAATGTGAAGGTGAGTGACATATCAGTAAATGGCTTAATGCAATTAAGCACATACGTAGATATCTACCATAAAGTCTAGACGTGGCTAACCACCAGGCCACCTTGATATTTCCATAGTTCCCAAGGCGCAGCGCGGCGCGGGACGGGGCAGCTGTGATGCGACACACTCAAATACCGGCTCGTATTAAGCAACTTGACTATGGCAACCAACCAACCTAAGTATCCTTGTAGGTATCTATGCCCTTTTATTAGGTTATTCATATATTCATTATAATACATTTATACGTAAAATCACAAATCTTTTTTACAAATAAACTAAGAGACAAATTAAGGTGCACTTGGCGCCAGAATATCTCTTTAGAGTTCAACATTATTCTAATTTGATCAAATATCAAATTAGTTTTCTATTTCTAGTTCCAGAATACAATACATTCTTATTTTTTCACAATGGGTTTGACCTATCAGAGAACTCTGAATAATGTTATGGATTAAATTTACGTCTATTAAGTGATATTAAGTATAAAGTCAGCAATTAGGTACGATCGACCAAGAAAGTGGTGGAACAAGCAGGAACGAATGTTCAATTAAATGATATGGAATTGAATAATGTTGGATGATAAATTGAAATAGATCCACGATACTAAAAAAATATTAGAAAGATTTACTTCTGCAGCAAGTGCAGTTGAAACAATTAAATGGCTTACATTGTTTACTTCATTTATTTTTCATAGTATAATGTCGTATTATACTTCACTGAAACTTGATTCTTTTTCTTTGCTTTATAACGAGCACTCCAAAAAAATTAATTCCACAAAGTACCTGAATTCTACAAAAATACTGCAAAATACATATGAAATAATACTAAATTATTAAAAATGAGTCAGGTTCAATCAAATAAGTTCTATTAAACGTTTTGAGGTTTACCTATGAAAAATATATTAATTAATAAAACGAAAGGCAATATTGAGAATTATACAAAGGAACTTTTATACAACTCTCTAATATTCTGTTGTGTCCTATAGTAATGTTAAATAAAAAAATAAATAATTAAAAAAATTAAAAAATGTGTTAAATGTGTTGTTTAATTGTTAAATAAAATAAAAAAACAACAGGTTCAACGAAAATGTCAAATCAAGTGATTTTAAATGTCAAATCGCATATAATATTCATTTACAAAAGCGAATCATAATCGAAGGTATAGTCAAATAAATGCTTCAGAATGACACGACGTTTTGAAAATTGAAATTATATATCGCTCTTAGTGATCGCTATTGTGTGCAGAAAGGTGCGGTCAATTTAAGAGGATTCAAATATTAATTCTATAGCAACACTAACTTTGACAGGAACAAGAAAACAAACTTCGGCGCGGTTGACGCCCAAAACAAAAACATTAGACTTTCTTTGTATAAAAATAATATTGCAACGTAACGATTTAGTAGGCGTTGGCCTTACGCACTGAATCTTGATCCATAAAGAAAAAATATCGGTTTAATTAGTTGGAAAGTTTTTCTTGAATTCGGTAATTCAAAAGTGTTGTTGTCGTGGATCAGTTACATGTTTATTTGAAGATTTTGAGATTTTAACTAGTTTTGTTACGTAATTTCGTATTGACTTATTTGATTTATACTAGCTTAATTTGTGGTATTCATATCAGAGTGTTAAAATGGTGTCGACAAGAGGAATTCGCTATAAATTTAGTGAAGGCGAACGAGTTCTGTGCTATGAACCCGATCCTACAAAGGCAAAAGTTCTCTATGACTCTAAGGTGATTATTTACTATATACAATCTGCTAAATTATTACTTTTTTTATCTACAATTACATTTTCTATTTACAATTTTTATTATTGATTTCCTAATGAGTTACGAAACTTAACCTGAAAATGTACTTATACAATGAATTACTACTTCTTAATAACCTTTATTATTTAATTTGTAATGGTATATGAAAATATAACGAATATTATACTTAGTTATTTAATTCCTGATAACATAATTCAGAATAATAAACATTTTTATAAAAAGAGAGAGAGAAAAAAATTTATTACATTTAAAACTGTTTTATGCCAAAAAATTGTATTTATCATGTATACTAATACATCATGCTTTTAGTGAACCTTAGATTACCGTAAAAAGATTATTAATATAATAGTTCACTTGCTTTGTTTAAGGGTGTGGTGGGGTGTGGTTCAACATGTGCCATTTGATAAGTTAACACTACTTTTATGTAATATATATTATAATTAAAAACGAAAAACATTTTCTCTATTAACTTATTACTTCAGAAATCTTATATCATCTGAGTATTGAATAAAAAGGAAATGAAAAGAAAAAAATCTGGTGCCCACTTATTCTAAAAGACATGATATCAATATCATTGTTGTAGGTACTGGAAGTAATTGAAAGCAAGGATAAGCGTGGCCGTCGCACTGTAGAGTACCTTATACATTTTCAAGGCTGGAACTCATCTTGGGACAGATGTGTCAGTGAAGACTTTGTGCTAAAGGACACAGAGGAGAATCGACAGCTACAGAGAGACCTAGCTGAGAAATCACAGCTTCAATTGTAAATAATTTTTACTATAATATTATCAATAAAATTTAATGAGCGATTGAAAAAGTATATGGGTTTGTAGTTCGTACTCTGGTTTCGATTATGAAAACAGGTAACTGGAAATTTTTATATCAGGCATGTTAAGCTGTTGGTCTCATTAGTTACAGCATATGTTTTCACCGAGTATTACAACTGGGCCATTTTCTCATGTTTCTCCCATGTAGGAAGAGTTAGGCCCAGCAGAGGTTATTCTATAGGCCATTGTATACCATTTTGGTATTGATACCTATGCTAACACTTATTTGATTTTAAAAAGACTTAACACATGACAAATCAAATCATTCAATTTATCTTGCTCGGTACCAATTCATCATAATCATTATTATAAATCTTTAATAGATTACAAGATTACAATACAATATTAAGTTTTATGAGTAATTTGTCTAGTATTATAATATTTTATTATTGTTAATCACAGGATACATTTCAATGTTTTTTTAAATACTTGTATGAAAATATGAAAAATATATCAATAGTGTGTGATGAAAAATAACATAAATGATTTTTGTTTAGGGGTGCTTATTTATACCGGCGAGAGCGGAAAAAAGGCAGCAATACACCTGCAGGTGCTGTTCCAGCAAAGCGGAGTCGTCAAGGCTTCAGTGACGATGGTTCTTCCAGTAGCACCCAACCAGATGGTAAAATACAAATCAACTTAAATGTACTGGATGGTTGTGTCATACCATCAAAATGAGTATAATTAGTTATATATGAAACTGAAATTGGGATATTATCATATCTACCCTCCGAGAATGGTTTTCCTCAGGAATTAATTTGTGATAACTATTGATCACACTTGCCTATGATAACTCGATATGGTGCTGCAATCCATGACTCTTATTTCACATCTTAACACTCAAATTCTCTTAAATCTTTAAGAACTTCCTCAAATGAAAGTTGCTCAACATGATTTTCGCCCATACAAATGCTTGAATTTGAGTAACACTTAAATGTCTAAGACCAGTCTTAAGTTAAGAAGCTTTTATTAATAGGGCGCCATGAAGGTTCATGCAATATTTAAATAGTTTATGTTCTTTCTATTTTCTTTTGTAGCTAATATCTATCATGTAGTAAATTGTCATAAAAATTGTCATGCGTAGGTAGTGTGTGTGTGACGACAGAAGGCGAGACGGGCGACACGGACTCGTCAGGTTCAGGGTCGAGCTCGCAGCGCCGCTCGCCTCCGCCCAATGCGCAAGTAGGACGCGCGCACATCGCCCTTCCCTCTGCATTAAGGTATCAGTCCTTCCCAAGTATTAATTATATGCTCATAATAATTATTTTTAGAAATAAGTTTTTAATCGTTTTGGTTATTTACACTAAAATATTGTGTTAAACTTTTATCAAAATTGATAAAAACTTGTTTAGAATAGGCTATACTTTTTGTTCAGTGTGTTATTGAAAGATAGCATGATTATATAAACATTGTTAAAATAATTGCATGGAAACTCGCACATTTTTCGACTCGCTCATTAATGCTCCTAAGAAACGGGTAATGCAGTAGTTATGTCGTTTGCTTAGTGGAGTGAGTCTGTTCGGCAGCTTTAATAAATATTAGGTTACTTTAAATGGTGTCATAATAAAAGTACATAAAAAAAGTGGTTATCCAATGATATTGATTTTTTTAATGAATTTAATAATAAATAATGATTATAATCTTTCCACCCTGTTATCCCTATTATAATTCCTATGCTCTATCGAATAAAAAAGTATTTTGAAAATCTGTCCTCAATCGACAGATAAATCGGTGAACATACATACAAAAAATACGTCAATTATGTTTATATCTTATTGTTTCATAACATTATTTGGAAACAAAGGACAAAGGAAATATACTTACCTTGGAAGGCTTTTATGCTTGCAAGATCTTATGTTTTCAAAACACATGTGAATAACCGAATTTTTTTCTTGTAGTCATCATTGTCATTATGTAGTACGGACAATAACGGATAGTAATCCGTTTGTATAATTAATACCATCATAGAAAAGATTCCTAGTAAACTCAATATCACTTACTAAATTTAAATAAATTCAAATTTCCAATGAGTCACAAATCGATAAATACATTCGTACCATACTTTTATGCCATAAAAATATATAATCATCTTCCAAATGCATTAAGTATAGACCGTAAAGCTTAAATCTTTCTGAAGAAAGTTAAACAGTTCTTATAATTTAAATAAATATCTAAACGACAAAACAAGAAATTTATGTTAAATATTTTATATATACACTACCAATTATAGTAATTAAATATATTGTCAATTTTTATAAAATTAAAATACTGCATGCAGATTACTTACAAAAACCTACTTTCAATATTTAATTATTTAAAATCTATTTCACGTTCATAGTTATCAGTTGTTTACGCTATGCCCTGAAGGGCATCATGATGCACTAGAATTTTCGAACATTCTATCAATGTAACATTCATGGACGAAATAAGCACATTGACTTTAACTAAATAAAAAACTGAGGAACATTGGTGTTGTCGTTGAACGCTCTGGTTTCGCTATGGTTGGTTCCAGGATGGGATAAAATTTGTTACCTCAAATTACAGCATGCACGTTTCGTCACGTTGAGCCGTTAGTCCTGGTTGTTACGGCAACCGCTTTCACCGACCTACTTGTATTGTGGTGGTGTTATAGCCCAAACTCCTCATGTGTATCTCCGATATAGGAAGGCCTGTGCCCAGCAGTGGGACGTATATATATAGGCTGTAGTTGATGATGAAATCTGATTAAAACAATTTTAACATGGTTGGTATCGGCTATGGTCAATTAAAAAAAGGTATCTCTGGTTAAGTTATAAAGTTAAAACTCTACGTTATAAAGTTTTGTATATATTTCCTGTTATTATAATCTTTACTATTGTTAGCCATAGCCTTTTAAATGATGGTAAATAAATAAAATAAATATCAGAGACCGGCTGACGTTTGACTACCACCTGGTGGTGAAGCGCGGGCGCCTGTCGCGGCTGCCGGCCACGCCGTGCGCCGCCGAGATCCTGGAGTCGTTCGTGAAGTGGTTCGCGCGCGCCGGCGCCTGGCACCCGCCGCGCGCGCGCCACGACCCGCCGGCGCCGCAGCGGCCGGACTTGCTAGACGTCTCCTGCAGGTTCACTACTACTACTCACCCTTAGGCCAAGCGCGTACTGCGAAATCTTTCCGCGTAATATTTGTGTGACGCTTCGTAATCTGCCTATTGAATTACAACTTCACAACACGCACGAAAAATAAAATTCCTCTCAATTTTTGTTAACATCTACCAATTATATTGCACAAAACACACTATGATAATATGGCGCGGCTAAATATCGCAGTACGGTTGATGATCCATATGCAAAATATTGAAAATAAATTAATATTTAAAATTATCGATGCTTTGTGTTTTGTTTCATGATTCTCTCTTACTGCTGCTTACTGCCATGCAATTTCTTGCAGCTGTCTAATATTATAATAAAACGGATGTCTGGCAAGTCTCTCAGTAAATAATAAGAACGTACTAGGCCCGATACCGAATAAAAAAATACAATTTTGTTACATTATAATAAATATGTAAATTTATTACATTCACGTGATACTCGTACTGCATATAGGGCTGATTATGGTGAAAGAATACCAATGTATTGCCTTTCTATTACATTCCATGGCCATTTCGCTTGTCTTCATAGACTAAGCCATTTCAGAAAAACGATAAAACCAAATTTGTATAAAGAGTATCGAATAACATTAAATAAAGATGTCAGTCTTAATCGCAAACAAAGTTGTATTAACCACTGGATTTTCACAATAAATTATATATAATATCTTACAGCAAAGTAAGTTTAAGCTAAAGATGATAAAAATGTTCTAATTTGATTTCCTAGCTGATAACTATTTGACTGCTCAGGTTGAACCTAGTACGAGAAGTGGCTGACGGTCTGCGCGTTTACTTCGACTTCATACTGCGAGGCCATCTGCTCTACAAACAGGAACTCAACCAGTATCATGAAATATGCGGCCAGTTTATTGAGGAGTAAGGAACATCATAATTATATTTCAGTTTAATTCTCACACACTGCTATCATAAACGATGAAAAAAACGTTTTACTACTTGATTAATATGTATTTAAATCATGTTATCAAGCCAAGAGATGGACGTGAGTATGGAAGCGGAGTGTGACGAGGCAGAAGTGGATGGTGAACTGGAAGCGGAGGGGGAGGGGGAGGCATCGTCATCTCAAGAAGACTCCGCTGCCATCGAGGAGGAGATCAAAAGCCCTAAGATACCGGAGTACTCACATCTACCGCCAGACCCTAGCGAAAGGGACAGGGATGAAACTCCAGGTGAATCTTACAAATCAATATATATTCATCATCTCATCTATAGCCTATTGACATCCCGCTGCTGGACACAGACGTAGACCACAATTATATACTAAATAAACTAAGTTATTGTCCATAATTACATACACTACTGTGCTATAATCAAGCAGAACAACTTTTAAAGAATAAAAAATCATATTTAAATTAACTATAAATGTATATATCTTAAACTAATTAATTTCAAGGGATATAACGTAAATGTATATAATTTTTACATAGTCTAAATGCACATTCTATAATAACTTTTTCTACAAACCTGTATTGGTATACTAATCTACCATATAAATCAAATCAATCTTAAATTGATTTAAAATATTGTCTAAAAAACTTAATGTGTAATGTTTTCGGAAATCTTGTGCTACTTGTTTCAAGACAAATCGGTACAAAACTGATTGGGAGGCTGAGATTTGAAGCTCGTGTGAAACCCCAGAACCCAGTAGCACACCTGATGCAAGATGCATAAATAAATAAAAATTATTTTGAAACAAATAACTCATTAAGTTAAGCAGCAAAACATTCTAACGCAAACTTTCCAATTGCAAATGAACAGTCGCTATACAAAATGTTTGTTATACTATCTGAGTATTATTTGATGAGTATTTAGTATCAAACTTACGTTACATCACATGAAATTATTTTACCAAACCCTAATCTGTAACACACCCAAATTTTAATATGTGCAGTGTCCCAAGAAAATGAGGAGGAGTGTTTAAAGATGGAGACAAATGAAAAGGGTACGAGATGCGACTCCGCGCCCGAGGACGGCCCCAGCCAGTCCAACAGCAACAACAACAACAACAACAACGGCCGGCAGCGGGAGAGCCGCTGCGCTACGAGGAGCGGCAACGTCGCCAGGCGGTGAGCACGTCTGACTCGTTTATACTACTGAAGCGCAGTGAATGTAACACGAGTACTACAATTATAGAACTTATCAAAGCATTAAAGTACAATGTTGTTATGTTGAAAATAGAACTGAGTTCTGTACCTGTCATTGGAAGGCCTCCCAAATTCTAAGGTATAAAAAAATTCTTTACCAAATTTCGCCACTTGATTACTTCAAAATATTATTTTTAAATGGAGATAGCTAGACTATAATGGACTATCTATATCGACGGATCCATCTCGCCTGAGCAGCGCATTCTAGGCGCATAGACTACAGGGTCTCCAAACCGAAGTCGTACACGTGTGTGTTGCCAGTGATGATGACTTATGGAACAGAAACAGCCGTTTACAATGGACCGCATAAGTAGGATTAAAGTCACTCAAAGGTCAATGGAGACGACTATGCTCAGAGTTTCTGTGTGATCGAATCATAAATTATGGTAAAGTTCGTGCTCAACCGATCGGTTTGGAGAACCTTGGGAAGACATATCAATGTGCAGTGGCGTCTCGCGAGTAATATCATGATCTATAGTATAAATTAAGAAGAACAAATCAATTTAAATATTATATTTAAAGCTACTTTTAAGATTAATGTGTGTGTGCGTGTAATGATTTAGTTTGGTATCTTTGGTTAGCCTTCGATCTCATAAATCGGCGGTGTCGCAGTCTGAGAACGAAGAGCCCGGCCCCTCCACGTCCACGTCCGCCTCCGCGGGGGAGCAGCGAACCTTTGAAACACTGTCTTCAAGGTTATTATACATTATCTATCTAATAAATATATTCATAATATCCAATTAATTGTATGGCTTGACAATTTGTAGCGTTTTTGTTTAATTTTAAATCTCAGGAATCTTTCTTTCGACCTTCAACCTTCAAGCAAAATACAACATATATATAATGGGATCGTATTGCAAACTGAAAATAAAACCATTTATTTAAATTCTATATATACCTCATGGAATAAAACTAAATTAAACAAGACTGGCTGACAAAAGACACATTACATTATACACTTTGAATCTCGAGACAAATTATAGCAGTTGTAATTGGCATGTAGCAGTTGTTTCTTATATAATTCTACTGAATGAGCCAACAGACACTTTTCATGGTGTAAAAAAATCGGTTTTAGAATTCGATTTGTATAGAAATGGAATGGAATGGATGTATTAAGTATTGGAATAAGTCGACATTGAATAAATAGTTTGAAATATTCAATAATTTTTAACGGAATGGAGTCTTTCAGCACACGTAGCACAAGGAACTCGAGAAACGATTTGTCTACACCGCCGTGATATTTTTCTCGGGTTAAAACTTCAACTCCTAATATCTTACTAATAATATGAGAATCAAAATCAAAATCTTCTCGATTTCCTTGTGCTACGTATGCAGGTGATACTTATAATGCGCGGTCGACAGTATCGATGCGATATCGCTTACATCGTGGGATAATACCATATTGTTGGGTTTCTATAATTCAGATGGATTTGTGTACGAGGCGTTGAATTTTGATACAATTTACTTGTATAATATGTCAAAATGCATCGTCTCATAAGCTAGATAAGACAATAGAAACCTATCATAAGCCGGCGAGTGATAAACGTTATAGTGTTGGCAGCAGCGGGTCCTCACTGAGCGAGTGTTGGGCGCGGCCCGCCCAGGCGTCCGCCGCGCCCGCGCCCGCTCCCACCAGGACCCCGCTCTCCCTGTTGCTGGACAAGGTAACTCTCCCACCTCCTATACCTGCTCTGGACACTGCTGACCAGATACAAATTGAACGACATTGGCCTCATTTCTGTTGTGCACAGACTAAAATTAATATTAAGTTTAGTATTACTTTTTCGTTGCAATCCGGCCAGGAAAAGTCAGCAGACTTTTGTAAAAATGGCAATTTTGACCGTATTTGCCTTATTTTATTTTACTTAACACGCATTAAAAACTTGCCTATTATAATAAATAAATATAATTGGGATCGTTTAAATGTTAACTGACTTTACATTCCTAAAAGTAAAGGGATAGCCCTTTCATATTGAAATCTTAAAGTATCGAAATGTTTATCACACTTCATTTTTTACAGGTAGCCAAATGGCAAATAATCCCTCGTGAAGGCACCGAGCACCTTCCCTGCCGTGTCTACGGCGCCATTCATCTTGCTAGATTATTCGGTACAAAAAAATTTTACTTTTTTATTCGCTAAATACAAATTAGAACATTTGATAAGGAAGAATTTACCTGTATTCACTTTCATTTCAGTGAAACTACCAGACTTCCTCAACGCTACTCAAATGCCAGATTTCAAGCTCAAACTCATCTTAAAACATATTGATATGTTTGTTCAGTAAGTAACTTTAAATATATTCGTATAATTTTGAATGAAGGACATGTTATGGTCCTAACCAGAGGTCGCCAAGAGCCTAGCTACGGCCATTTATTATATATGACGTTAGATTTTTTTTGCAGATTGCGTAGCTCTACCCTTTAAGCATAAGTTCTTATTTACTTACTTCAAAATTTGGTTCAACCTCAAATAATTACATCAGTCTTGTAAGGACCATATTAAATGTGCCATGACTGGATGTTTCAATTAAATTTGATGAAATTCCTTGTTCCTTTGGGTAGTATAATATTTTATACTATACTCGGGTAATATCATATTTTATAATATACTACTAGATACTTGTGTTATTTTAAAGAATGATATTTGTAATTTTTGACATCATCAAGTAATTGTACAAGTCTAAACGCTTAATTCACGTTTGTCAAATTTTATTCAACTAATGATTGATATTCCAAATTTACGATTTTATAGATAGATTTCAAGTATTTCTGTAGATAATGACAGATCATCTAACTGATATCTGGTTATGGAAAAAAGGCCCTAGTTTATTAAATTATCGATTAACCGATCATAACCATGACCCCGAATGAAAATTAACTACATTAAAGTGTATATTATTTTCAGGTACTTAGATGAACACAATGAATGGTTTGGAGAAATGTACTATGTGGCAGATAATATGTCCCGCTCTCATTAAATTTTTCCTTAGTGCTTTTAAGTTATTGAGCACTTGTTAATAAGCTACCGTAGGTTTACCTTAGTGACCTCTGGACGAAGCAAGCAAAAAGCAAAATATTGCAGCTTTATTATAATATAACAGTATTATACCTACTTAATATTATCATGATAACAACATCCATTTTGCCATTAGATTAATAGCACAGAATAAAGTTTAGACATTCAAAAGTTGTTTAGTCAAAATATTCAACTATTAAGATATATAACAATGAAATATCAGTTAACATTTAAAAAATACTTGATAACCTACGCTTGGCGAGTTTGTTTATGAATCGAGAAAAGCTGTTTTGTGAGCGGGTGATCGTGTCATCAAGTGGATAGTTGCCTTGTTTCCGTAAGGCACTAGCTCAACTTAATGTTAAATTCTGTGGGCATTCTTGATTTACACTCCATATAAAAACTTCATAGGATGAAGTTGATGTCATTGCATATTTCTAGAGTGGGAATTATAAAGCATTTTTCAATTTAATGCCCTTAAAATAAGCTCACTAAAATATTCATAGGTAGGTATATATATACCTATAGTTTTAATGTAATTGACTATTTTTAGTTCAATCACTTTCTTGTTGTAGTGTAATAAAAGTGAGACAGATAACTTAAAGATTAAAGGTTACTATAAAATAATGCCAAGCTATACAAGTAGAAATATATTCATCTAAACATAATTTAGTTAATACAGCTATTTCAGGATTGTGATATAGCTTTGTTACCTAATACCCGCTGCCTGCTAAATAATGCTTTGGTAAATACCAAAAAGGTCACCGATTTATCCCCATGATAGGTCAGGTATCATCTAGATGTCAAAATGTTAACGTCTGTTATTGGAAGTTGACGTAAAATCTAAAAAAGTAAAAAAGGAAATGAGTGACTTTGCTAAGCCTTTGTCTGTAGGTGTGGAAAATAGATATAGGTTTGGCTCATTTCTTAATTAAGTTTTCTGCCCTTAATAAGTTTACGGCTTCTTTCAATTTACTTATTGTCAAATACTCGACGGAAATCATAGCAGACGGCCATAAAAAGTAGAAATTCAACTGTTTAGTAAAAATACATTTACATAACGCAGTACTCTCAATTAAGGAATAGGCCATTATTAAGTATTCTAAGTGTTACTTTTAAGTACCTACATGTTTTATGATAGGCTTTTCCGATTATTCCTGTTTGTCGATATTTGTTGATTTGGCTGCAAATTAAGTGAAACATACCGCCTTAAAATTGGCTCTTAATTCCAGCGACTAAGGTGCAGTAAATGTCGGTGTTTCGCTTGATCTGCAATTTAAGCCCTTAAGTGCTCTTGAAAATAAATTAATGTTGATGTTTCCTTCTAAATGTTTCAGTAAAGTTATAAAATTACAATTTTACTATTCTGATATCAACTGTTTTTACACCACGAATATTCCAAAGATTTAAAATATTCTTCTAAGTTCAGATAAAATATATTTTATGTAAATAATATAAAAATTTCCGACCAATATATTGATGTTATGATCTCACTAGCTTAAAATTACGACTGTCTGCAAATATCTTTATGATGCTCTCTAAATTAACAATCTGTGTAACTATTAACTTGTAACTAGCAGTATGTATGATGAAAATAAAATTATTAAGCATAACATATTGTTTTATTACCAAACACCATTAAAAAATAAAAAGCTTAATTTTCGGCTTCTGTATTTGAAATTCTACTAAAATTGAAGTCTCAACTAAACTGACCCTTTGATTACAATACTCATTACAAAATAACTAAATGAATCTACAAACAAATATTCTCACCCCAAGTGGAAACTTTCAAACATCTCTAAATAAATTTCTCTTGTAACTAAGTCATAAACCTAAAATGAAATGTCTTATAGTCAAGATAGGATGGAGTTGACGAGATATCAAAATTCTATTTCGATTTAACTACTTACCACAGAAGCAATATTAGCGTATTTGCTTAGTAGTCTCTAAATTATGAATTTTGAGTAAAACTAATTTATATACAAAATCATTTTTATTATCAAAATACCTTCAATGTGGCAACAAGAACGAGAACAATTTAATAATACAGAATTTTTCGTGATATTAACATTGATATTTAATATCTTTAATTAAACAACAAAATGTATTCACCTGGGTAACAATCAATTATTTCATTTTGTTTATGACAGTGTCCAATAAACTACAGCATGCATTTAATAAGCCCCTGCAAATTCTTTGTATCAGCATCAACTCTGTATGTGTGTGTGGCATATCATATTAGGTTGGCAATTATTTCCGCATAGTTCACCCCAAATATTATTTCAAATTTATTAAGTTCCACATTTTATTAAAAATTATTGTTACTTGTATACACCATTTTATAAATTACATTTCAAAATGAAAATTAGTGAACCAGAAGTTATTAAAAACGGATGTTAACTCGTCAATCAAATTGAATTATAGATTACACAATGACTAAATTATTGGTGCAAATAGTTGTAAACATAGTAAAAAATCACACATTTTTATATAAAAAAAGAAATAATTCTTAACACTAAGCAACGGTATGAACTCATAGTCTTGATAAGAATGATCACCGTGAATAGTATAGCGATATCTAACTTCACCGCTTTGACATTTGACAAAAAATTGTTTACTTTTTCTAATAAATGGTCTAATCTGATAGCACACTGATTTGATTATTCATATCAGATTTCAAGTGTGGTATCTCATTTATGTTATTCATGGTTAGTGGCGGCACTCGATGGTTAACATACAAATGACGTGAAAGTATTGCTAACTAAATAACTTTGAAGAGACCATACTATTGAGACTACAACGAATCCGGCTAGAAGGACCTATAGGAACAATATTTATCTAATGTATTTCCATTCGGTGTATGACCCGACGGTACTCATCTTCCAGGGCGAGGTACTGGCTGGCGAGGCGGCCTTGAGTCTCATTGACGCCGGTCGCAGTTATCGTCGCTGCGAACTCCTCAGGTTTTAATATTTTCTGTAGTTTCTTCATTTCTAATTTCTTTTTCTGATAAAAAAAAATAACTTTAGACTCATGACTGATTATTGGTCCAAAGAACAGAAATATTTGCCTAGCTTATCAATCAGACAGCCCAGTTGAAACCTAATAGCTGATGTTATTTCGATACGAACATTTATTTACTAGTCAAAATAAGATATTATTACGAACATTTTCCTCAAATCTTATTATGTTATTTCATGGTAAATTTTGCAACCTGTCAAGACCTAATTAATTTTTAATTGTCTCAAGGCTTTCGGCAGTATATCATGGCTCTATAAATTAAAATTATTAAGTGCTATCATTACCTGGAATGGTGCATTGAGTCGATTTTTAACATCAAGTCTGTAATTCAAATATGCTGTCTTGTCAGATGTGTTGGTGCTTTTCAATCTCAGAATCTCATATATACGCCGCGCTTGTTTTCTATTGATTTTGAATTTTTCACACGCTTGTTTAGGCATTTCAGATGAAAATCTGTCAATTAAAATTAAAATGTAAATCAAGATTATAACTTCATAATAAGGTCATAATTTATAAATAAATATCACATTAAATCTCACCCTAGAATGAGTTTAGCAGGTTGAAATGCTAATAATGTTTCACAATTCTTTGCATCTACATAGTCCCTTATTCTTTGGAAATCTTGTGATGGATCTTCAACAGTTATGTCCACAACTTCAGGTAATATTATAAAATGTGAGTATATGGCCTGTAGGATATGAAAAGCAAAATTAATTTCCATGTTTAATCGTCTTAACTAATAAATAATTATAAAGTTTTAATAACACTATGTTATAGTTTCCACTTAAAAGATACACAATTAGAAATGTGAATCATTGAGAACCATCTCTGATAGTGGCAATAATATTCCAAAACTCTCTTGAAAATATGCATAGAAATAAAGAAATCCCCATCCAGTAATTTTTGAGTAATTGCAGGCAAAAAACTCAAACAAAGAATCAGGGCCCTACATTATTCCACTGGTCTCTTAACAATTACTAATTAAGGATGTATATTATGATAACCAATGAAATTATACAATGTTACTAATGGATTTAATTCTGATTACTTACTTGAAGCAGGTTAGCACAGAGGCCAAGTTTCCTAAAAGGAGGCAACGTTAGAACCTGAGAGATGCGCGGACGCAAGTGGCGCGGGTATGCGTAGTAGCGGTACACTGTCGCGTACGCAGCAGCAGCATAACGAGTGACACCTTCGCTTGACTTATATTTTTCGAAACTGCAAATTTACATATGTATGATATTTAATTATTATTGATTTCGGAGGGCTTATTATTAATTGGTAAAGTAAAATCATAAGTATTTTTATTTACCTCTATAGAATTACTACCAAAATTTTTATTAAATAAATCTTAAATATAGAAAGCATTGAGATAATTATGCTTAAATTTCAAAACTGCAAAGATTTCTTGATTTTTATTTCTTGAATAAACATTGTTTGAGATAGATACTTACACAGTAAAAAATGTCCACTGGTCATCATCTACATCTATGAAGGATGCTGCATCCACATACCACAGTAAAAAGGTTTGTAAACGTTCATGGAAGGCCAGGAACCCAGGTGTGGAAATCTCACAGTAGTACACCTCAAATGTTCTTTTTTCCCCACCATCAGCTAACAAGAGGGCAAATTAAATGTACACCAAATCTTAAGATAATTTGGTTAAATGAATATATATAAAAAACTTTATTCTATATTAAGACAAAACTAATATATTAGCTCGGGGAAAAAGTCTTTTCGCATGTAGATGGGCAGTATACTAGTAGTATATCCAGACATAGCTGGAGAAATGGGAATTGACCACAAACCAGTTTTGACCCATTTGAAAAAAGATGGGTACACAAAAGCTTTTTGAGTGCAAAACAAGCTCAATGAATGAAACCTAATGAACCATGTTCATTTGCGATTCTTAATTGAGACATAATGAAACCGAACCGTTTTTGAAGAGATCGATGATGAAAAGTGGATATCATATGACAAGAACGTGCGAAAAGGTCATGGTCAAATGTCGGTCACGCTCCACAGACTGGCAAAACCTGGGTTAACTCGCAATAAGTTGATACCGTGTCTATCGTAGGATTGGAAAGGCATTGTATCACTATTAGATCTCTACTGCCAAAACTGATGAGATTAATGCAAGAAGTTGAGATAAAGCGTCCGGAATTGATTAATAGAAAGTGTGTGGTCTTTCAACACAATAATGCTAGACCACATACATCTTTAGCCCCTCAGCAAAAATTAAGAGTTTGGCTGGGAGGTGTTAATGCATCCGTCATATAGCCCTGACCTTACACCTTTAGATTTCCACCTATTTCAGTTTTTTCAGAATTCTTTAGGCAGTGACAGGTTAACATCAAGAGAGGACTATAAACTAAAACTTGTTTTTTGCTCGTTTTTTGATCAACAGTGCCAAAATTTCTACAGCAACGGGTCTCTACCTACAAGATGGCAAAAAGTTGATGAAAAAAAGGTAAACATATATACAATAATTTAATGTAAATTAACTGAAAAAAATGTCATGAATTTTCATATAAAATGTAAAGAAACTTTTTCCCCAACCTATTACATAGTACACATGTTGCGGCCATATTGTGTTGTCACTCATTTGTTATTGTGAAAGATATATTTGCAACAAGGGTTATGGCGGACTTGGCTTCATAAAGAGTGAAGAAACAAAAACCACAACCGACCAAGACAATGATATTGCCTCATAAAAATCCTGTATAATATTATTTAATTAATACTAGATACTAGTTAATGGATTCTAAAAGGAAAACCATTTCCTTTAACTAGTACACAAACTATTAATGATAATTGGGTTATTTCTTTTGTGTACTCATTAAAGAAATGTCAATTATTTAATAATTAATTTAGTTATGTATCTTAATAATTAAATCTTAATTACTCACAAGGTGAAATGTTAAAGACATGTAGTAGACGGCCATGGGGAGTGAATGTTTTGTCTTTCTCTAACATGGATACGAAATGATCTAAATTTGTTGCATAACCTGGTGCTAAAACTTTCTTCAAAGCACCCTCTACATCATCTGCTTTCATACCTTCAGACTTACTAGGTTCAATCTAAAACAGAAAATATTTTCATGGTTATAGAATGCTAAAATACATTCTTTTCACATATATAAAGTTTGAATAATTTTAGGTTTTATTCTCATAATAACTTACACAGTTCACTTAAAATGACATAAAATTATAACTTCATTTTAGTAATAATTTGCACAAGTGAATTTAAGAATAACCATAATATAAACAAAACTTACTACTTTTTTGTTTTTAGGACAACAATAAATGATTAACCTGTATTACATTATATAAGTATTAATTTGATATCTAATCTGCATATCATAACATATTCAGAATGCATCTTTGATTCAGTTAATATCTGATAAGTAACTACAAATCATACAATTCTATTTTCAATTATTGTTGTTGTTATTGTTATTGTTCATGTTGTTGTTGTTGTGAAAAAACAAAGAGCTTATTTATATATGTTTATAACACTTACCTTATCAGTATATTCTATTCCTAAATATGTTTGTAAGCTCCCTGCACTGTAATAGAGGCGGATTTGTAAGTCTGTATATCCAAATATATTTTCATTCTCCCCAAACACTTGATGACACATATCCGGTGCAAAACTTGTGTCATCATTTTCTAAGTCTTCTTGCTCTCTTACTGGAATATTTAATTAGATACAATCGTGTTTATCCTATATTGTTCAGAAAGAATCACAAATTTTAATGACTACACATAAAAGTTTTCCAGTCATTCTAAACAATTGTATAAACCTATATTATTTTTATTCTAAAGCAAATATTGTTCAATCTACTGATTGAACTCAATTGACGTTTACTACAGCTAACTAACCTACTATATTAAAGATTAACCTACTATATTAAAGACCTACTACCTACCTTAACCTACTATATTAAAGATTAAGCTTTGACGGTAAAATTTATAAGGCAATCACTGTCAATGAAAGCTCCATGGCAAACACATTTTCTTGTATGTTACTTACTCAATTTAAGCTCCAAAACGTCATTTCCATCCACAACCAGATGACACAGAGTATCAGTCATTTTCTTTAAAGTATATTAATAGTAGAAAATAATCTCATCACAATATAATAGGCAGTTCCCGCCTAAAAAAATAACACTGTTAAAAGTTACAGAAATAAAATTAATTCAGCTTTCTATAGTTAAAATTCAAACTGATAACTATATAATTACTTACATTAATGATAATTCCAGGGCACAACAGTAAATTGTAATGACTAATTTCTAATCATATATTATTTTCGTATTTTATCAAAAACCGAATGTAAATGGCAAAGTGACAGCAGGAACAGTTGGTTATAAAATGAAACAACTTTTGTCACACAACTATATTACCGGTCAGTCCAATTACCTTGTTTTTAAATTTATGTTACGGCACTGGAATTAAACTCTTTGTTACCAATATTCAAAAGTTCATATTATAAATTTGTTAATTCTTAAGAGTTATAGACATATGAACTGTCCCAAGCGATTAAATTACAGTTCTTGTTCTGATTTGATTATGAATAATGGCTTTTTATAATTTTTCTTATTCTTTTTTGGGGTTTTATGACGCTTTCTTAATAGATTCCGCCAGTCAAGTATTCTGTTTTGGTATTTATTTTTAAAAACTGCTTCTGAGCAAAGTGATATGAGTGCATAAGATATATTAATTTGTGAATGATAGCTAAAAGGTTACCTGAAAAAAAGATACACACAAATATATAGTAAATTTGTTAGTAGGTTAATGAGGATGAGAGAGGTAAAATTGAGAGACAAACCTACTAGTTAATGAGATGAGGTATTTTTTATCACTCAATAATTGAACTAAATCTAAATCCCTTTGACAGTTGTCATTGCCATTTCCGGTTTCAGTATCAACGCCACAAAATTCACTGGCTAAAATTAGTCTTTAAAGATTAAAATATAGGTATTTTGTATTCTTTACACAAAAATTATATCTTGGGTTCTCTAACAATATAAATAATTCAATTTTACCAATCGGTGCCATGACAACTATATAGATAATTTCATAATTATGTGGATAAGACGAAACGCAGGATGTCTTCTTTGCTGCTGCAGCATACTTATTAGGACTAGAGCAAGAAGTTATAATCTTTTTACACCATATAATAACTTATAATTAGTTTATTAATACTATTATTATTAATACTAATCATTGATATATACCTTAGGTATAAACTCCTTGGGCGAGAAGATCATATTTGTAATCTTTGAAAAAGGACCTAAAAAAGATTCGATAATCGCAATCAAATCGATAAATGTACGGGTTTTCACATACACTTTCGCTTAGCAATCGAGTTCGATTGTCAAATTCCATACATTATTCATTTAGCAGTGCGAAAAATAGTAAACAAAACATGAAATATAAAAGGGATTTTCCTGTGGACTAGTATATATTTTTGTACGTCGTCGAAAATACTTATTTTTTAAAATATGATGATGTCGTTTATATCATAAGCTATATAATAAGCTTTTACAGTTCACTTTCGCTTTTTAGGTAGTTTCTTTTATCTAAATAAAATATCCTATTAATCTTTTATTTCATTCTAAATCGTTAGTGCTGTAGTTTTATACTTTAATTCAAATAACAATGTTTAAAATGTCAACTCTTCAAAGTATTCTATTTATTTTTTATGTTCGCAACACAGACTACATTTATGTGACGTCATTATGGCCTGGTTGGGTTAGGTTTGCTTGGAAATTTTTGTTAAAATCTTGTATTTTAGTGTATTATATGTTGTTCTACTTATTTTAGATTAGTAATATAAATACCTCATAGAACAGCAGTAATCCTGGTACCAAGAACTGCTTGTTTCGGCGACAATCTCTGGCGAAAATGAATCGCCATGAAGGTGGGTAATGATAATCAAAATTTGTTCTAAGCTTTTGTCACTGTGTATTTCTTCATGAAAACAGTAGAAACACAGTTGTCATATGTTTATTTTGGTGTAGCAATCAAGTGAATTGCAGGAATTTATGATTTCTTCCTGAAGTCGATAGTAATTTGTGTAATGTATTGACATATTTTCAGGAGTCAGCTGTGATTCTTGTTTGAAAAATAACTTTAGAGGACGACGATATAAATGTTTGATATGCATCGATTACGACTTGTGCGCTGCCTGCTATGAGTCTGGTGCTACTACAAACCAACATACAACAGAGCACCCCATGCAATGTATTCTT
Organism: Acentria ephemerella; assembly: GCA_943193645.1. NCBI lineage: Eukaryota > Metazoa > Arthropoda > Insecta > Lepidoptera > Crambidae > Acentria > Acentria ephemerella. The sequence continues at coordinate 5,247,793 of OW971893.1, forward strand.
TCCAGAAGCGATTTTGGTAAGTTTTTCAATAAAATTTAATTTTCTTAGTTTGTATAATTAAATGTACACTTGTAATATACAATGAATAGCATAAAGTCTATGTTCATGTGTTTCATATATTATACCTTTTTAGTGTTTTGTAACACTTTATTTAATACAAATACTTGTCAGCCTCATAATTTAACACTTACAGGGACTATTGTGAATTATACATTTCTGTTTTCATACCAATCAGCCTCCCAGTACTCACTCTCTGTAGGAAAGTTGTATATTATTTACTAAATTATAATTTCATTTCATTCCTTTGCCTTTCATTATAAGTAAATAGAAATAAGAAAAGATGGCTTGTTGTTTTCTCTTTTAACAAGTGATCTTAATGAGTCATTGTATTAGTACCTTGGCCTCCAAATATAGCCAAAAATAATACAATCAACATAGTATATGTAAAAATAATGGTGCACAGTTATAAATATATTTATTATTATCTATTAAAAATCTTATATTACAGAATTATACTATGGTGGCGAAGCATTGGCTCTTGAGCAACCTCAAGCATACACTTGCCCATATTGTAACCGAATGGGATTCACAGACACAGCTCTAATGGAACATGTCACTGCTGAGCATGCTGACACAACTTTAGCTGTAAGTCTAATTGGTATAATCTCATTTTTTCATTCTTATTAGAATCTGATCTAGTCAATACCTTCTTTGATAAGTACATGTAAAATTGGAATGGCTTTAAACAATTTGTTAAAGTGTTAGCCTAGGTGTAACTTATATTGGATTAACTGTGTGAATTGAAACATTATTAAACATATCTGTATATTTATTACTCTTTGAACAAGACAAAGACTTAGGCCCGTATTATAGAACACGTCTCAAGCAGTGTTCGATCTCGCATCACGCAAAGCTAGTTTTAAGTGTAGATCACTTCTCAATTCTCCTGCTTATTATTGGTCGCGTTTTAAGAGCGAATCAGCTGAAACTAGAATCAAGAATAGATTTGAACTGTGATCATAGTTCTCTATGGTTCAAGTATGTTTTCAATTACATTTTTAAAATTACGTCTTAGCAACTCCATTTCAAGCAGACACCATTTATATTCTAGATATTGTATGAAGAATTTGAAAGCAATATTAATCGTTAAATTAGTTCAACGTGTAAAGTACTACATGTTAAAATCCTTAAAATAAGTAGTTATTTACTTTTTAGTGCTGAAAACGTCAGCTGACGTGTTCATTTAATCAATTTGCTCTGCATAAAACGATTCTAATTGACATTGTTTACGTTTTTGTTAATGTCACAAATTTAGCTTACTATATTAAAACTTAGTTTGTATTATTCTTTTTATTTAAATAATACTGTTGCATGAAATGTTACAAGTATATAATATGTATCTAGATAAAGTATAAGTATGATAGATAATTCTTAGGAAATGGTGTTGAATTTAAACACAAACATACTTCATTATTTTTTATTTTAGAAAAATGGCAGTTTACAAGTTATCTATAATTATTAATTATGGCTGCTCGGATTGCAAACCCTTCTGCCGAACCTCCCACATTATGTGCAATGTTATTATTAGGTTCATCCCTAGTTTTATATTCATTTTCAACTGGAGGCTCATCGTTTACACCGAATCCAATGTTAAACAATATTGCACATGCAACAATTATATTTGAAAATATGGATAACTTGTAACCCATGCCTCTGTGCAAACAATGAAATCTCCTCTTCCATTGCCCAAACACACACTCTACAATATTTCTTGTCTTAGTATGAACTTTATTATGTATTACTTCTGATGGACTACTTGCAGAGTTTATGGGTGTTAATAAATATGGTAAGCATGGATAGCCCTTGTCCCCAACTAGCTTTCCACTGTGAGTTCCTTGATGATATTTGCTATTAATATTCAACATTTGAAATATTCTGCTATCATGAGTGCTTCCTGTCCATCTTGCAACAACATCCATAAATTGCCCATTAGGACACACAAAAGCCTGGAAAAAAATCAAATAGGTACCCGAAAAGGGTACACTTTAGTAAGTTTGTCATATTAAGTAATATAAAAATCATATATCATTATATTGTTGGTAAAAGTGATGGTACATGTCAGTTTAAAATAACACATAATACAACACAGTATAAGGTGTGAATGTCTGTATAAATATGTTTAGTAACCAGTTCAATGAAAGAATCATATAGAATCAGGATTTTTTTATACTTTAAATTAAGTATCAAGTTCTACTCCTTATTAAGCAAAATTATGTGGACAAAAGGATGAATTTTATTTCTCACAATAAAGCATGGTTGGTGGGTACTTGTAGTAAAGTGTTTCGGTTACTTACTTGGACATTTATAGAAAAATAAGATTTTCTATTCCTAAACACTTCATGATGCTCCACTCCTGGTGTATTGACTATTTTTATATGAGTACAATCAATTGCTCCATCAATATTGCTTAACCCTATGTGTTGATGATATTGACCTAAACGAGCAAATTCTAATCTGTTAGTGGTCATGTTTTCAGGGTATTTTATAAATTGGCGATGTTTGTGAGCCAATAATTTTGATATATTAGTTACTATATTTGACACAACTGGTTGGGATACATTTAATAAAACTCCACATACTATCTGAAAATAAAAACATGTTTTATTGGGTGCACAGAAACCTATGAAATTAAATATAATAAATATTAGTTGCTTCATATACTATAGGCAGCTCAGTAACACAAATTCCTATAGGGACTACAGAAACAGCATATATCTAATATAGGTAGGCACCTACATAGTTATCGGTCAGGGTTTAGTGTCTATTTTAGTGCCATGTCACATTTTAAAAGTAGTATGATGATTTAGGTGAATTCAGTAATAAATGTAATAAACAGAGCCCATAATGATTGTGATGGATATTATGGAACGATATAATGTTATGAAATTTGTAATCATGTCAATGTAGCTATTTAAGATTAATTACAAATAATTACTCACCTGGAATGAAGCTGTGGCATAAAAATGGAGACAAAATAATATTTGTAGTTCTGGTGCTATAGGTTAGCCCTCGCCTGTTGATATTTTGTAAATTTGTTCTTATTAAGGGCAAAATGGTGTTTTTCACTGTATTCTGTGTGAATCGATAACGAATTTTAAAATCGTTTACGCTCATGCATATGGATCTTGCTCATCCCGTAAATATCTTCGGGGTATATTTACATTTAAATATCTCATTCCCATGTCAAATATATTATCAATATCGTCAAAAATGTCCAGTAACACTATATTATAAAAGCAAGATAACTAGGTAGACTAACACAATTAATAAACAATGTAATACTACAATAAACTTAACAAATAACAACAACTAAAACCAAGATATAACAACAAAGCGAAAATAATAAGGACGTATTAATAAACCGTGAGTGTGAATTAAAATGGAAGAAAAGAAACTGCCAAATGCTAAAATCAAAAATGGCGTAAAACTATAACCCGTCAGAATAGAAAAAACATTGCGGTATAGCAAACTTCATAAACTCGCATTAAAACTTTATTTGGGAGTATAATACACATTCTAGTCTCAAGAGTGGTCTCGACCAAACTTACGTAAACAATGATCAAATCTATGCTTGAGCGTAGATTTTGACTTAAGTGTCCTTCTGGAATAAGCGATTACTCAGCTGAGTGTTGATCAACGAATGTCGTATCAAGAACCGTTCAAAAATTAAATCTCGTATTAAAACTACTCTTAAAACTAGATTCAATACTGAGACTCGTTCTATAATACGGGCCTTAGAATGAAATTTAATTCTTTCATATAACAGTTATCTACATTTATTACCTTGTAATTTAGCCATCATTAAATAATTATAAAATAATTATATTCCGATGCTTGAATTAATTAATGCAATAAAATAATTAAACTTTCAGTTATAATTTGATCTTAAATTAATTTTATTATATACAATTTACAGGTTGTTTGCCCAGTTTGTGCATCAATGCCAGGCGGAGAACCCAATTTTGTCACTGATGACTTTACTGGGCATCTCACCCTTGAACACAGGACTGGACCTAGAGATCTTATCTCATTTTTGATATCCTTTTTATAAAAATTTACATACATTGTTTTGTCTTGTTTCCATTTATCTATGTGCTAAAAATTTAATATTCCTTAAGCTTTATATGATTACAGTAATAGTTATTTCAGAGCAGTCTGGGCAATTTATACTGTATACTAAATTTTGCATGTGCTTTACACATAGTGTGGTGCATGACTAGGCATGGCCACATGAATTTAAGACAAGTTTTAAAGTGCTTGGCTCTAATGGAACTTGTATTTAATTCATACCCGGCTTAATGTTGAAAAATTAAATTATATAATATAAAGACTCAATATCAGATTGTACAGTATAGCACTTTGTTTGCTATTTCACTGAAAGGGTTAAAAGATGATGATTAGTCAAAAAACAATTTTAATATATCAAAAATATACCAATTAGTGCCCACTTTTAATCGATCAATAAAGGATTTTCAGTAATTCTAATTTTCCAAAGAGCCATTTTTTCAAAATTAAAATACAACATGTGTGCAACAAACAATAATATTTGTTGTCTTGAAACTGACTTTACTTTTTTATAGTCACATTTAATATTAATATCCTTAACTTCATTGCACGATGAACCAAGTGGTATTAGACACGGTGGAGTGCGCCGCATGCCTCAGTCTGGCCGTGGTGTTAGTCGCGCACGTCGAACAAATATGCAATTCAGGTATGAGTTTCAAAAAATTTTTTTTTGCCATTTGCCACCAGCTGAGCCAGCGTACCATTTCGGAAGCAAGTTTCTTTTCATTTCAGAGATCAAATCAATCAAACATCTCCCCTCAATTTACTATTATATATATGAACACAAAAAAAATTAAAACGAAACAGAATACAAAAACAAAATACAATTACAAAACAAAACAATACAATTACAGTAAAACCTCGATATAACTGACTTCGGATTTAACGAACAATAAATCCGGTCAAATGTTAAAAAAAATTAAGAACATAATGTTAATAATAAGTCATAATGTATAGCAGTAGAAGGTAAGTATTCTCCTAAACGGCGCTATATAAATTATCCAAATATTATTATTATTAATGACAGTTTGACTTTTTTACTCTTTCTTGTTTTTAATGAGCGCATTTAGAAGAAAAGAAAAAAAATCAATTTAAAAAAAAAGAAAATAAATTGAAACTAGTAATTATTAAAGTTGTAGTCTGGAAATTTGAAATATTTTGTTTGTGATTTATACTTTATATTTTATTTATATCTTAATACAGTGTACATATTTTTAAAATGTTTTTTGATTTATTTAAACCGATTTTTATATAACGGACTTTCGGCTTTACCGGACACCCCGTTCCGTCACAAATTAGTCCTTTATATCGAGGTATTACTGTACACGAAATTTTACGAACTGCCAATATCAGTAAAGGCAGAGTTCTTTATAATAAAGAGTAGTATCGTTTTATCCGAACTCAATGTGTGTAAAAAGATCTAATAAGTAAAAAACTAGACTCGACCTCTTACTGCGGTATTTCTTTGTAAACAGTATTTTTGTTATTCCTTTAAGTGCTAGAATTACCGGAAAGCTACTTAAGCTTACCCTGTTGCAGACCACTTAAACATTGCATATATTAGTGTCTTTGCACTGATTTCTTATATGTATTTGTAACTCCTACAAACTACCAAGAACGTCCATGTCTAAGCATGTCATTTGGATTATTTTTAATATTAAATTACCCATTTTAAATAACAATTTTTTTAGCCTTTTCACAATTTTTTTTATACCATCGTGGATTGAAAGTGAACAAAACTCAATCAAGTCTTCAAATCAGTTAAGCCGTTTTTGACTTTTAGAGAGACTAACAAAAAAATGTTCGATTCAATAGATCCAGAATAAAAAAAGTTTATTACTCTCTTACGGGTGGAATTTTGAAAAGTCTTTCTTTCGTGGATACTTCACTAAATATTTCGACAGTGTTGATTTTTAGTATTTTGCTTGCATTGAGTAAGATCGCATTGAGCAAACGTGCTTGGCATTAAATTTCGTCGTCTACAGCCTATATACGTCCCACTGCTGGGCACAGATATTCCTAGAGAAACGCATGAGGAGTTTAGGACATAACACCACCACACTGGCCCAATGCAAGTAGGTGGATGAAAGCGGTTGCCGTAACAACCAGAACTAACGACTCAACGTGACGTAACGTGCATGCTGTAATTTGAGATAGCAAATTTGAGTAAACTTATAAAGTACCCATTTTCGTAGCACTGGCGGCGGAATATCGTCGTTATCACCGTCTTCGCGCGACGCTGTGGTGGATCCTATCGCGGAACTCCTGTCACAGCTGTCGGGCGTGCGGCGCGGTGCCGGCCAGCCCGGTACGCCCAGCCAGCTGCAGCAACTGCAGATGCAGCTCCAACTTGAACGGCAACAAGCTACGGTAGAGAAACATGCATTTTATTTTATTTCGAACACGCAACACAACCAAACAAATATCCTTACATTTAACATTGATTTAGTAGTTCGTGTCATTGGATATAAAAAATTTATTATCACACCTTATGCATGAAAAAGATATACATTTATAAAAAGCTATTTCAATTATTGTAAGGACGTGCTTAAGAAGCCCAAGTACTTGAAAAGTATTTGGGTGCATCTTATTCTCTCAATCTCTGTTCCAGCAACAAAATCCGCCGTACTTAGCATACGGATTTTGTCTCCCAATCCTTTAACCTTACGACAATATGATGGTACAGAACATTACTTACATATAAAAAATGGTTTTAAAGATATTGCCAATTTAAAAAATAAAGAATTCTTCTCTTGTGAATTGTTTGAACTACCAGACAAACAGGACTTTGCGTCAGCGTGATTAGTAGTGAGGCCACCTATTTTCGGGATAACTGCACCAACATCTACCTTAAGCAGTTTACACATTTTTTTGAGAAGAATTCCATTTACGGACCTACCCGCCACTGGCTCAGCGGCGGGCGTGTGAGAGGTTCTCCCAGTGCTGCACTGGGAATATCCACTAAAGCTCCCATGTAACTCCATTGCCATTCACGGAGGCCACCTGCATTCTGCCGAAGTAATTCACCAGGTTGTCCCCAACGGTATTTTACACCAATGAAAGACAAAAACGTATCAATATGTACAGTGCAAGACTTTAAAATATAAACAAGAAATTAATAACAATAGACCAAATTTCAATCGTCCTCCATATTGGGTCACACTCCTACCTCCCCGCTGCTGTCTACAAGGGCTACACCTTATGGCAGTTCCTATCATCACTATTCCTCTCACAGACTTACGCCCTGGAGTGAATGCCTCAAATCCTTGTTGTCCAGACTTACACCCTGGCACAATATTCCCTCTAATGTACTTACGAGACGCGGTGCCTTACAACCTCTCGCTACCCACTCGTACTTAATGGTCTTTCGACAATTCTAACATTCCTGCCGTTAGCCAGGATAACCACCCTGGATCATCATCCTATCCTGTCTAGGTGGTGGAAAGCGGTGACTTATACACTTGTTTACACTATACGAAACCACCTTATTTTACACAACTACTCATATATTTCAAAAATAAATGTTTCTTTCAAACGGTATGCAGAGGTTCGAAACCCCGCCACGTACTGTTTTCAAATTTTGAATTCATATTTACGTTTCTTTGACACTTTTACGGTGAAGAAAACAAAAATCTCGAGGAACCTGCACACGTCTGTGAAGAAATTCTTAAGTTGTGTGTGAAGTCGACCAACCCGCACTTGCTCTGGGTAAAACTAGACCAGGGTAGACTAAGGCCTAATCGTCCTAATTTAGGGTAGGCTCAGCTGTTGATGAAGGGCAATAAGGCTTTTTCTCTTTATTATTTTACATAATAATAGATTATGGCAATATTTGAAAATAGAAAATATTAAAATGTCAATTAACTGATGATTCTTAATACTGAACTGAACTGCCTATACACAAATTTAAAGACTATCTCAAACAAAATTTAGTGAAAAAAAACTAGCACAAAGTTCAGGAATATTTAGGTGATAAGAATGCATGGACTATTTAAAAATGAAATTTAAATAAACTTAAGCTGTAATCAAACTGAATTGAAACTTAATGAATTCAGAAATGTAAAACAAAAAAGCAGTGGCAGGGTTAATTGGGAATATGCATATTAGAGCCATAAAATAAAATCCGTTTTTATTTCATGTACTTGCTAATTCCTCCCTGGATTGAAGACAGAAGAAGTAGGCCAATATCAAATGACACATTATATACGTTGGTTCCCCAAACCGGTTGCCAGTCGCTTTCGATAATATTTTTGGCCACTATTTTTCAAACTCTGATTAATTTGCGCCGCCGCACCGACCTATTTCTATTACCCTTACCGTTAAGGTGGTCTTTCAAATGTTACAAATGAATCATTGGAGACTCAGTATGCATTTTCCTAATCGGGCATTATGTTACGAATCAAAAAACTTGTTTTGCATGATTCAGGCGGCCCGTCAACAGCTAGAGCGGTTGCCGCGGCGTGCGGCGGCGTCGTCGAGCGGAGCGGGCGCGGGCGCGGGCGCGGGCTCGAGCGCGCCGCCGCAGCCGCAGCCGCAGCCCGCCGCACAGCCGCAGCCGCAGCCCGACGCTGCTGACTCACAGTTCCTGCTCTCGGGTTTCTTAGGCAAGTCCTTTCACGGCGTCACTGGGCCTAAGGCGTATTTCAGAAAGTCTACATTTCAACTGCCAAAATATTGGCGTAGTTGGCATAACTGCATATTTAATTTATCAATCCAATATACGTACCACCTGATGAAAAGCGGTTACCATAGCCAACTCTTAACGATCACGTCCACGAGTAACACTATCAAGTTGCATATCCTGTAAAAACTTTTTTCACCCTTCTTGAACAACCCCTTGACAAACTTCTTTGAGAAGATTGTGGTTTTAATGTGTGAAAGTGAAAGAGGTCGTGGATACTACAACAGCATACCACTCCATACCTCAGAACACACCCTGTTATATAATGGATGAACACGCAGAAATCCAATATCTCTCCATGGAAGCAAAGGTTTGTTAACACTTCTGAACCTAGGGTTTTTTTTAATGTTAGCTGTTATTATTACTTGAACCTAATACGCTGAGAAAGTAATAATCATAATCTTTAATGTACCAAGTACTAAAAACAAATTGCAGCTCTAATTCCTAAAACTAGTATAACTGTATTTATGGAGCCAAATCCTTCCCAATATAGTCTGCAATATTATGGTTTTGAAATACAGCATGAGTGTTAAATAATACAAATTAATTTTTTTTAGGAAGGAAATTATCCTTTATAAGAAAAATAAAATAACTTTAATAAAGCTTAAGTATGAGGTATGTAAGTCTATGAGTAGTCTATACTAGTTATGTAATTGGAATGTCCTTAAGTGGGTGAGGAAGAATTGATGAGGTAGTGTGTTGAATTAATATTATTGATAACTTTGAATGGAAGCGAATTATTCGTGTTCGAACTACTATTGCGTCTTGCTCAAAAGGAGATCTATAGGTCCAAATGATAATGATGTGTGTGTGCAGGCGCGACGAGCGTGAGCTCCGGCGTGTGCGTGGAGTCCCGCGCGGGGCTCGTCCGCGGCCTGGTGCTGGCGTCTCTGGGCCGCGCCCCCCCCGCGCCGCCCCCCGCGCCCGCTGCCCCCGCCCCCCTCCCCGAACCACTCCAGCCACTCGCCCCCGCACCTACGCCGGCCCCAGCGCCCGCCCCAACCCCGGCGCCAGCCACGCTGCGTGTAAAGCCGCAACCACGCACCAAGGTATTTATGTGACAAGATATGTGTTTCAGACTAGACTAATGTTTCAATATGTCTATGTGCGTATATGCGTGTCTATGCGTCTATAATAGTCTATGCGTTTATTATAGTTTATTATAAACACATTAATGTGACAATTTAACATCTCATAAGCAAAACCAGTATAATAAAAAAATAGGTATAGTATTAGGCTATTAAAAAAAATACGTTATTAAATTATACAACTTTTTCAAAGTATATTTCTGTAATTTTCATTCCTTATAACTTTTAATTACGACGACAGTAGTTACCACATGCAATTAAGTGCATCGGTGCGTAGTATTTTCCATTTGCAAAAAGCGCTACTTCTTAGTTTCTTAGATATACCTCTATGAAATTTTGAAATGCTAAAATACTCTTGCCACTGTCGCGTTTTAGATACGATCAAAATTAGATGTAAATAAAAATTCCTTTTAAAAATAAAACAATTATAATTTATAAAAAAACGTTAAGGTAGGTAGGTAGGTAGCTTGGGTCGTAGTTTGTCACCCGTTTGTTGAGCTCCTCCCGATAATTCTAAAATACCACTTCCCTGGAATTTGATCTTCAAAATGTAGAATATGTAGGTGTGGAGAAGGATTCCGGATACTGATGAGCGCAGATTGAGTGCAGTAGTACCTCTCATTTGCTAGAGCTCCAAACCAGGAACCCTGAAAGTCCACATAATTTGGGCGTTCAGTAAAATGTCTGATTTCACTACTATGACTGCAACATCAACTCGGTAAGCAGCGGAAAGCAGTGATGGTCGATGTCTTTTTTGATTATTTAATGAAATAGAAAGTCAAATACTGTATTCTCGGAATGGGAACTAATCAGTGGGTTGCGTCCTCAGGAGGCGGCGGCGCGTGCGCACGCCGGCGCCCGTCCGCTGCCCGAGGGCAGGTAGTGGCACGCCGCCCCGCGCGCGCCCGCGAGCCAGCCGCCAGCCGCCCGCCGCCACCCCCGCCACCACCGCCACGCCCGCCACCCTCGCCACACACGCACCTCGTATACCACACACACGCTGCCGAGTGCTGAGCGACCCTGAACGACGCCGACTGACACACCTCCACCGCTCGAATCTTTTGTACACAAGTACCCTTGTCACTTTGTTACTTCAGAACGTTCACCGATCAGTGATATAAACATGTTTGACACGTCCCGACACCGATCGTTGACGCCCGACGGGACTAGGTTCACCCAGAGGTAGAATAGTCGCAGTGACCGCGGACATGGACAGTTGACCGCCGTGTCGTGTAGTTTGATGTGTTAAGTAGTAAAGGTGGCGGCGAGCTCCCGGAGCGGTGGCGGTGGCCGCCGAGTGCCGGCCTCGACCCCGCTACCGCTCACTAGTGGACGCTTATGTTTGTTTTGTTGGCTTTCCAAATATCGGTGTGTTTTCCTTTATTGTAGAAAATGATAGTCATGGAATGTTTTAATCGATTCGACTACGACAAATAAAATATGATATCATCGAAACATTTATTGCTCGAGTGACGCGGCCGCCGCTGCTCGAGTAGCCCAGTGAACGCTAGACCACTGTAGACGACTGTAAAGTGAAAGTAGTTTATATTTTTCGTTTTATTCTGCATAGATTGAGAATTAATTATCGTATTATAAAGTTACCTTTAAAATTATTAACGATTTATTGAGAAACCACACAAAATTTTAATGCAGGAGAAGAGCTATACCCATGGAATTCTCTAGCTACTGAAAAAGTGCTTATTAGTTTGATTATTATACTCCGACATTACAAAATATTTGTATGTACCCTAATTAAATCCAATAATATTATAATAAGCATTTCATTATTTCATTTAGCTAACGTACATATTACAAAACAAAAATATTGTCTTGACATATTTTTCCATTGTTGCTCATCATATTCTTTATTTAGAATAACAGTTTTTTTTTTACTAAAGTATCTGCAATCTGAAATGTAAAGCACTAATCATATAATTTAAAGAATAAATATGTATAAAATTATTCTGAAGTTTTTATCAACATTACTAAATGAACTAAATTTATTTTTATTTTCTGTGAACATGTTAAATTATTTTTCTATTATTCTTAAAAGGCAGTAATATTTTTGAACACTAAGCTGAAAAAAGAAAACGGCGCGGTAGTGATCAATGTGAGTCATGTCTCCTTTACAATACAAAGTGATAATAAAGAACTTTGCTATTAGCTACAATACAATTTAAGCTGTATTATAAATAACTGTATCCGGGTATATCCTAATGATTTCCCTGCGGAAGTACGTAATAAATAGTATTTAAATTATATATTATAGTATTTTTATGTGCTTCCAGTCCACAAAAAGAGTGACAGATCTGACCCCTCCAATACCTCAGTCCTGTGCAGTCATGAAGTCGGTCTTACTTTAAAACCCGTAGTCGTCTTTGTCTCGAAAATCTCTATAAAAATATCTATAATAACTTCGATTGGCTCTCTTATTCTTTTATGTATAACTATGAATATACAATGTTCGAGCTACCAGCCGAACATTGGACTTTGCGTTTGCGTGTTCAGCAATGAGGCAATATACTTTCGGCTGAACTGATCAACATGTACCGTCGGCAGTTTACACCTATGAGAGACCTACAAAAACCTATAGACGTGTAATCATTATGAACAATCTCAGTCTCGATCGAAACTACCTCGCCATTCTGGAGACAAACATTCTATACTTTTTTTTGCACTAATAACGTTGGATACTCCGTTTTGATTCTTTGTTTAAAATCATCAGGAAACTTCTAAGAAAGCGTAATCTTATATTTAAATCTATGCTATAAATTTTATCTATATCCACGTCTGTGTGATTGATTAGATGAATTCATAATTTGAAGTCTGATTTTCCATCTTCCATGTAATAGACCTGAGTCGATTGTGATTTATCGAATCACTTTGATTGGATCACCGGGCATTCACGAGTGATTGGATCGCGAGCTATCGAAAGATTCGATCACAGAGATCGATGTATATGTATATGTTAAAAAAAATTTGGTAAATTTATTTTATAACTAGAATTATTATGATAATATTCGTGTTCATTTTATAACGCAATAATCACGCGCGTGCGTCCCAATAATCGAATACAACGCTATACACCCAAGACGTACATCTAAATGGGGACTCGAGTCGAGGCGAGTCGTGACGTGATCCACGACCCGCGATCCATAGCTTAGAACCGAATCATCTGTGGTCCGTACGGATCAAGAACACTCAAGACTCACGATCGATCATTTGATCAGATCATTGTGACTCGATCACCAACGTAATGGAGTGATCAACCCGGGTCGCGAGAAATGATCGATCGACTCAGGTCTACCATGTAAGTCAAAGGTGTCATTTAGTGTAACGTCGCAGTCACAGAAAATAGTTTCTAACTCTTCATACAGAACTATTGATCGAATTCAACATATCCTTTAGCATCCTCATTTCTATTCATTCATTTACAGGGTAAGTTCATTTATTTAACATTATCTTATCATATTCTCATCTGCGTATGATTTCATTGTAATCATTATCATAACATTCCATTTTCGTATCACTTCAATCAATAACATTGCATCCAATTCCTTTTTTTTTCTCCTAAGTCATTAACATAATGGTGGGACATACCATTAGTAGCCAAAAACTCCTTAGGGCAAAGGGATACGTTACACCGGTATCCTGAAGCCACAAATAAAGAAAACTGCATAAGGTACAGCTGTATGGGATTCAGTTTCTTTGGCCTTCCCTGTAATACGGAGAATATAATAAAAAAGGAGTTTACGGGGTGTAATAAGTTCGGTTGGGTGCTATATATTATTTTTATTTTGTATTATATATTATTTCTATCATCTTATCATAAAATTCATTTCATTCCATTTTTTTATGAATGGAATATATGTCAAAAATTCCACGGGGTAAAGGGCTACGTTACACTGGTATCCCGGAACCATAAACAAAGAAATATATACATAAGACATAGTTGAATGTGCTTCAGTTTCCTTTGCTTTTCCTGTAATAAGAGATATCAACAAATAAAAGATCTTGGTTAATAACACTATTTAGTAGACATACTCTTTCTAATCTGTGATTTAGTTTGTGGTTAATAACAATGGCATGTGAGCCTGTCCCTATTGGACGAATTTTCTACTACTACTACGATGGCCTGTGAGGAGCAAAAACTGCTAGCAAAATTTATAAAAGAAGTGCATTCCTCTTTAAGGGAAATTTCATTTTTAAAGGGATCTGAAACAGCATGGCAAGAACATCTTGAGAACAGGGATGTATTAGTTACTTATGCGGAGTGTATGAATACACTGGCTACCACTCACTGGGAAACGAATTCTGCCAAAGATACTTCCTTGCTTGTGTCCAGAATTAAATGGGCTGCAGACTTCTGTTATGATTACTTTATTAAAAAAATATATTTGATATATAAAGAAAAAGACATTGATATAGCTCATAAAATTAATATTAGTTTAGATAAAGATGAACACTTTGAAACACCTGTTCGCCTCATTGATGTTGGAAGTTGTTATAACCCCTTCAAAAAATTTGATTTTTTAGATGTGTTAGCAGTGGACTTGTGCCCTGCTAACAATACAGTACTGCAATGTGATTTTTTAAGTGTTAATTTCGGTTCAAAGACAGTAGTTGAAGATTCTAAAGTAATCCAGTTACAGCAGCATTGGTTTGATGTAGTAACATTTTGTTTCCTATTAGAATACATACCAGATTCAAAGCTAAGAATCAAAGCCTGTGAAAATGCATACTGTATATTGAGACCTGGTGGCTTGCTTATTATAATTACACCAGATTCAAAACATGTGGGCGCCAATTCTAAACTAATGAAATGTTGGAGGTATACTTTAGCCTGTATGGGATTTTCTAGAATTAAGTATGAAAAGTTTAAACATATGCATTGTATGGCATTTAGAAAATCTCTCCATCAAAATATTGCCATCAGATGGTCAAAATTGTACAAGGAATCATACATGGAGTGTGTAATTAATATACCACAAGATTTTCAAGACATAAATCATAAAGATAAATTATCAACAAGAATAAAAGCGACTTCTGATGATTTTCAAGAGTTGCCATTTTATTGCCATTTAGATGATTAATTAATAGAGCAGTGTAATTAAAGTTTCTTAATAACTATTGTCATTTTAATAATTTATCCTTCTTCCAATTATAACAATACTAATTCTTTAATCTTTTTTTAAGTATGTATTACCTACTTATAGCAATAGTTTCTCTCAAAAGTATTTATTGTTTCAATTCTTAACACATTGAAGACTGCATTGAATAATCTCATTTCTCATATGGTCTGTTAATTTTTTTTAATGTTAATTATATATATATTACTTTTTAAATATGTTTTTAGGGTACTATAATTTGAGGTAGACATTATTTAACTCCCAGATTTATTTAAATTAAAGTGCCCACAGGTGGTCATAAATTGAAATTAATAATATAATATAATAATCTTGCCTACCTGTGTACAAGCAGTCTTCAGGTAAAAAATTGTATGCCCACCTGTAAGCTTGCAGGCCGGTAATGTTGTTGTGGAGTGACTCACATGGTGTTTAGGGTGATACAATTAAAATTTTTGATGTGCTATCAACTTATACAAAATGAAAATATTGTAAAACAAGCTTTAAGTCAAATTTATTTGATAAGGGTATTAGTTACATCTTATACAATTACACTTTAGAACAATGAAAACCATGCATGAATTGCAAGAATGACTGAAATTAATTGTAGGGGGCCCTTAACCTTACTTCTATTTTGTTGTTCCAAACTTTGCCTTACGTTTTTCAAGTTTTTCTTTGTTTTCAATGTCCGTCATAATTTTAGAGACAGACTGGCCAAATCTTTCTGCTCTCTTTTTTAATTTATCCAAGTTCTCAGACAAGGAGCTAGGAGCCACATTGGCAGTATTTACATTGCTTGAGTTTTGACTAAACCTCTGTTTTCTTGCTTCTTTTCTCTCAGTGTCTGTCATTTTTACTGGTAAGCCAAATCTCTTGGCTCGCATCTCTAACCTAGTTTTTGTGTCAATATCTGCAGTAATTATGACCTTATTGCACTCGGTAGGTTTCGTTGCTTCTGTTTGCTGTTCATCTACACTCACTGCAACTGGTTTTGGTGTTGCTGTAGTAAGTGATATTGCTCTATTCAGAACAATTTTCTTAGAAACTGAATCTTTGTCATCAGCTTTGGTATTGGTGGTTTTTTCTTTGTTAGTATCTGACAAAGTAATTTTCCGTTTTAATACTCTGTGTGCCTTACTATCAACACAATCTTTTACTGGAGGCGGATTGTCAGCAAGTGCTAGTTCCTCATTCAGGGTGTCAACCGCAGAATCATCAAGAATATCTGTATGACTTTTATCGTCTTCATCTTCTAAAACTCCATCTGAATCAATTTCGTCAGAATCTAAATTGATATCACCTTGGTCTTCTTGAGTCAAAGCTGTCTGGAGCCTCGCTACAAGTTCCGCTTTGTCTCCAACGTAGGAAAGACCTCGTGATTTTAACTCTCTTCGCAAATCAACAACTTTCAGTTTAGATACGTCGGTAATCGTAGAGTCTGCCATTCTTAGTATATATTTGCTGCAGTAGTTCTTATGCCCAAGACTAACAAAACAAGGAAGATTTAATAAATTGACAAATTTCTACTAAGTCAACTCTAAATATTCGTTTAAATCACGATTACAACTTTAATAATTGCAATATTTTTGTAATACAAAATCAAACATTACCACAAATGCACAGATACGACAGAGAACTTTGAATTGTTTTTTTCCAATTATTTGGCCTGGTAACTAAGACCTTTAAGCCATATCTTCATTAATGTATTTTTTATCTTTATTTATGGCTCCAGGATACTGGTGCAATGTAGCCCTTTGCCCCATGGAGTTTTTGGCGACTAATGGTAGGCTCCTATTTTGTTAATGACTTACGAGAAAATTATTGGAAATGGAATGCAAACGATTATGATAAAATGATACGAAAATGAAATGTTATGATAATGATTACTACGAAATGATAAGTAAATGAGACTGAAGTCATATAAAACAATAAGTCTGAAAAAGGGGAAAATTAATTATAAGTTATAAAACAAAGATGTTATTCATAAAGAATAACATCTGTTATAGTATTTTATTTATATGTAAAGTTAGTAAAAGTAATTGACGCTATCAAGAACAAACTAAATTATGTGCTGACATAACGATGAGAGTCTGGTTGAACGAAAAAAAAATCCTTCCTAAAACCCATAAGGTGTCAGTTTCATGTTGTTACAAGTTAGAATAGACTATAACTAAACTAATTAACTATTCTAGATTGTTGGTATATTTATTTATTTATACCATAAAATATTTATGTGTATAGTTTACTGTGTAGTATAAGTAATTTACGCTTTCTAGCATCCAATACGTAGAAAAAGAGTACGTTTGATATATTGTTGCCAACTTTTGACACAGTTTTACCGTCTAGTTATTTACCCTCTCTACCACAAAGGAAAAAACAAAAACAAATTATCTCCGGGTTAAGTTAGATACTACTTACTTACATTGAGAATTAAGCTACGCAAGCACGTCATAGTACATCGGAGCAATTAATTTTGTTAATTTGAAATACATGACATTTACGAGACATTTTTAGATTAAGATTTTTAAAGAGTACAGATAAGTACAGAGGTAAAAAAAGGAAGCTCGTCTTAAATATTATTTTAAATTAAGTGTGAAATCTCTAATTGTCTTGTGATTATCACCTAAAACTTACTGGAAAATAGTATTTCAGACAAACTAATAAAAACACGTTAAAACAGTTCAGCTACTTTATTAAACTAATGTGTGGCAAAACACGGTAACAATAGGAAAAACAGTTGACCTATAAATTAAGGCGCTCAGGTGCTCTGACAGATCGGCCCGCTCGGGTCATATATTGCTGCGTTTCTTTGATTTCAAAAGGATACAGCTTTTGAATGGGCCTCGTCAATGTTGTGTTTCTTACTTTTAGAACGGCTACTCTAGGAACTAATTGTCTAAACCCCGTACAACCTTAATTATAAGTCCAATGGGCCAAAATTGACGTTTATCATCAGTTTCCACTAATACAACGTCACCCTCATTCAGAAATATATTTTTGATGGTTGACTTTTATGCACCAACATTCCCAAGTACTCGTTTCTAAACCTTTCTCTCAAATTACTCCTCAAAATTTGGATGTACTTAAGCCGAGAATTTAAACTCTTATTATCAATTTCATCAATATCATGAATCGCGTTTGATGATAAGTCGTGTAAAAAGTGCATTGGAGTAAGAGGGATTAAACAGTCGCTATCTGAGATGTATGTCAGCGGCCGACTATTCAATGTAGCCTCACAATCATTCAACACAGTCTCTAATTCAATATACGTGAGCGCTGCCCTACCTAATACTCGACGTAATAAATCCTTTAAACTTCTAATCAACCGCTCCCAAAACCCTCCCCACCAAGGAGCAGCCGGAACGTTTAACTTCCATTCTATTTTCTCCAAGCTGAATTGGGTATTCAAATAATCCCAGTCTAAATCCTTGAGAAGATTATTCGCGCCGACAAAGTTTGTTCCATTGTCGGAATAAACTACTTTTATCCTACCTCTCCTAGCAACAAATCTTCTAAACGCCATTAGAAAGCTTTCGGTAGACAAACTCATGGTTAATTCAAAATGTACTGCTCTGAAAACAGCGCAGGTAAAAACTACAACCCAACACTTCTCCCCCGATTTCGGTTTTAATTCTGTTTTCTGGCAGTGGAGCAGTCGGCGCTTGGGCAACTTTACACTTAAAACGTTTACAAATTCCACAACTAGAAATACCTCTCTTTTTACATTAACACGAGCTCTCGTCACCCAGTAATGTTCTCTAAGTTTACTTATTACTATCGTAATGCCAGCGTGTTGTAACCTACAATGCGTTTCATAGATAAGTCTATGTACAATAATATGATTGCCTGGTAGCAGAATAGGGAATTTAAAATTATCCGGTTCATCACTTAACAATAGGCGGGATTTAACTCGTATCAAACCGTCATTAAATATTATTGTCTCTATACCTGGCACTGGTAACCGAGCAGCAACATCGTAACGTTCATTCTGAATTAATTTTAATAATACCAGCTCTGCATAACTGAATTCGTCATAAGATATATTTGAACTACGCATACTATTATGATATTTACAATTATATACAAATCCTAATATCCAACCTATACATCTTACTATTTTAGCATACTTACTAAAATACAACAACCTATCGATAAAATACTCCTTTTCTATGTTAATTACAGTATTGGTATTAATTTCCGAACTAATTGATTCGTCATCTAACACATCAGATTTAGGCCAATCACAGGGATCAGAATATAACCATTGTGGCCCAGTCCACCACATGGAGGTTTTCAATTTTTTAGGCTCACATCCACGTGATGGTAGATCAGCAGCGTTATTACAGCTTGCGACGTAGTACCATTTACCTATTTTCGATAAATGTCTAATTTCCCTAACACGATTATTCACAAAAACTGTCCAGTTATTATCACGCTTGATCCATGTTAAAACTACTAGAGAATCAGTCCAGAAAAAACTCTGTACCTTATCAAAGCTTAAGGCCTGCACCGTTTCATTGTATAGTCTACTACCAATTACTGCGGCTATAAGCTCTAACCTAGGGATAGTTAAAACCTTAACTGGAGCTACTCTAGATTGCGATAAGTAATCGAACATGGACCTGTTCTTTATATTCTGTGCGCAAGAAAACACAGGCAGAGTACGCGTATTTAGAGGCGTCACAAAACGTATGAATTGACATATTACAGCTATTCAGTGGGAAATCTGTTATTCGAAGCGGTATTTTTATATCTTGAAGTACTTTAAGTTGTCGCGACCAAACTAAAAGTTCTTTTACAATGTCATCCGGTAACCTTTCATCCCAATCCAATTTGAGTGACCAACATCGTTGCAAAATCATCTTTGACATCACTAACTTCGGTAATTTGAGGCTCGATAAAAAGTGTATCCGCCTTACTATTCCACATTAAACCTAATACTGACTGAACTATCTCTATCTCTGAGGGTCCGGACACCCAATCTCTTAAGTCGAAACCACCTTCACTCATTAAATTCTTTGCAGTCTCGATAAACTTCTTACATTCATATTCAGTACTTAAACTATAGACACAATTATCCACATAAAAGGAAGATTTTAATTTTTCATCAACAACTTGATCGAGATGATAATTAATAGTTGCTGCTAGTAAAAATGGACTGCAGGTAATTCCAAAAACTACCCTTTTGTGTTGATAGGTAATTAGCGAACTGCATTTGTCTATATCACTCCACCATAAAAACTTCATAAATTTTCTATCTCTTTCTACTATTGATATTTGAAGAAAGGCCTTACGAATATCAGATGTTACTCCGATAGCGTTTTTACGAAAGGACAATAACAGTTTTGGGATATTTTCTAATAAGTTTGTCCGCTTCTCCAAACCACAGTTTAGTGATAATCCATGAAATTTTGCGGATGCGTCAAACACGGGTCTTACTAGAGTAGTCGCACTTGACTCTTTTATAACTGCGTGATGGAATAAGAACAAACCTTGATTATCATCTCTATCATTAACCCTTTCAATTATCCCTTCGTTAAGCCAATCTTCGAATACTTTATTATATCTCTCTACATTACCTGTAGCTTTTAGTTTCTTTGTAGTGGAGACGAGTCTCTTATATGCCATATCCTTATTATTTGCAATCAACATCTCTGGGAAACCTTCTGTCCACGGTAAATATACTTCATATCTACCATTTCATCTATCATTTCTAGTAACCGTATCTCTGAAATAGTGAAGAGTTTCCAGATTAAATTTATGTTCCGCTTTTATGTCAGTTGGATCTTTAATACCTAGCAACTCCATATCCCATAAATCTGACAAAGAAAAATTCAGAAGACAAGAAACAACGTTATTACTAAAACCTTTACTGATCTGACCTTGTAAAGTCCAACCTAACTTAGTATCAATAGCTACGAGACTACCATATTTACAATATGACCTGTCAATACGTGACCTATAACATCTGCCCCTAACAACAACTCAATCTCGGTCTTTTCTAAGGCACTGTAATAAATCTCAATATTCATATTCAGTAATTTATTTTTTAAAGTATTGTCTAGAAGTCGGGGTATAGAGCCACATATTTTCCTTTGACCACAGGACTCTATTTCTAACTTATATTTACCATCTAAACTTTCTATACTGAATATGTAACTATTTACAGCATCTTGTTTTGTTTCAAATCCACCAAATAAACAATGTGTCATTACCTCACTTTGCGAGACCTTCATACCTAATTCATTAACAATATTTTGTCCTATATATGATCTTTGAGAGCCACTGTCAAACAAAGCCCTAGCAACTACTTTCTTACCTCTATACAATATATTTAGTAAAATGGTTTGCAAAAATGTAGCCTTTGCTTGTAAACATAGCATAGTTTCATTTGCCCTCTTCCTGTGAAGTCTTGATCTTGATCTGTAGATGTATGGGTTTTCTGACAGAAAATGCATATTTGTCTTGACTCTTCATTTTTCTTAGGCTGCGCTACCATACAACTTGTTGTCGGTTGTTGTGAAGAGCTGGCTTCACTTAAGAAACCCTCCTTGGCTACTAAAATCCGTTCTTCACTCTCCACTTCGAGCTTAAGGTATAACAACAATTTCTTAAGATCTGGCCTCTGACTTCGTTACTACGTTCCCATGACTTCAAAACATCTATTGGAATCGCCGACTCAACCATTGGTAATAGCATTGCGGCGTATTTGTCCGAGGTGACGCCAAGGGACTCTAAAGCATGGAGTTGACATGATAAAGAAACGTACAGGTCTGTAAGTGATCAAATCCTTCTTTTTGTTAATAATCATTTGTAATAAATTTCTAATGTAGGTCTCTATCAAAAGATCATCACGCGCAAATCTCTCTTTAAGCTCACTTTTCCATCCGTAGCTTACTGCTCGATATGCACTTATTTTCACATCAATGTCCACAAACACCTTCCCATACTGTCCCGTGTCAATGTAAACCATTAGAACGAGTTAAGACTATAAAATACTTAGGAATTGTAATTGATGATAATCTCACTTTCAAGCAACATATACTTACCCTATCGAAAAGAGTTCGTAAATTAATGTTTGTCTTTAAAACTTTAAGGCATGTTATCCCGCCTACTTCTTTGAGACAGGTATACTTTGCGCTGTGCCAATCTATTATAGGATATTGCATCTCCTCTTGGGGTGGTGCACCAAAAACAACCCTTAAATCGCTAGAGGTGTCACAGAGAGCTATTCTTAAATTATGTACTTTCAAACCGTTTCTGTATCCCACCCAACTACTTTACGAGTACTGCGAGGTTCTGACGGTACGGCAGTTGTTCTTACTTAGTATCGTCTCGAAACAACATTCTTTGCTAGGATTCAATCAGGATTTTCTTGCAAAACGAAGATGGCATGCCGTGTGTAAACCCTCACATAAAATACGAACTAGTTTTATTCGCCACTTCTTTCCTTTTTTAGGTCCATATATTTACAATAAATTAAATAAAATCAATAATATATATGCCCTAAACAAAATAACAGTAAAGAAATTAATCTCATGTTGGATTCAACGACTATCATATAGTGAAACTGAAAAGTTATTGGAAATATTAAGATAATTTAAAGTAATCCACATCAACAATCCCATTACTCACCCTCTCACACACACTCACACACTATCATTATACACACCGAGAGGACTTCTACACTCGTATAAGGTTCTATAAGTACTATATAAGTATGTATGTTTGTATGTATTTGTATGTGTATGTATTGTATGTATATATATATATATATATATATATGTGTGTGTGTGTGTGTGTGTGTGTGTGTATGTGTATGTATATATGTTATTATCAATGTTACATATTTAAATTAAAATTGTTATTAGAATATTCCTTTGTAATTATTAAAGTTTTTGTTTTTTGCACTTCCGAGGATGGAGGCACTGTATACTGAAATACAGGCTTCGGCCTAGTTCAGCGACGGTTGGTCTTGGTCTTATGTAAGCTGTTTAAAATAAAATTTCATTTCAATTTCATTTCATTTCATTTCATTTCACTTAATACGCGTGAATAGTTTTCTCCACTGGGTGGAAAGCTCTCTACAAATTGTCTAGCTTTAGAGAACGGCTCCGTAGTCTGTATCAAATAACGGAACTTGTCAAAGTCATCTATCTGCGTATCTTCATGGATACGCTTAAATTGCCCCCAAAAAGATATCCAGTTTAGCGCATGCTCATCAAACTTCTTTAATTCTAAAATAGGCAATTTGAAATTCTTATACTCGTCGGTATTTTTAACTTTGCTACTATTAATGCTTCCGAACTCTGTATTTGCTTGTGTGGAGTGACTACGGTTTTCAAGATCAGCACGTACCTTGTAAAATCGACGCCTATAAACTTCTGCTGTTTCCAAGTCCTTAAATATGTCATCTTCATCTACTTCACTTTGGAAAAGCAACTCTTTAATCTCATCGTCGATTTTGAACAGTTCTTCTGCTTTTTCTTCAAAATATTTATGTAAAGCAGAAATGTCTGACCCGTTTTCACTGAAGGCTGTAAATATATCTTTCTCTGCAATACTAAAAAATCTTCTTAACAGTGTTCTTCTCTTCTTTAACGCTTCCATCACGGTCGCCACAATGTGAAATCTATAATTGCCTTGTGATTATCAC
This sequence comes from Acentria ephemerella, assembly GCA_943193645.1. Lineage (NCBI taxonomy): Eukaryota > Metazoa > Arthropoda > Insecta > Lepidoptera > Crambidae > Acentria > Acentria ephemerella. The sequence goes on from OW971893.1 coordinate 5,271,469, forward strand.
CTAAAACTTACTGGAAAATAGTATTTCAGACAAACTAATAAAAACACGTTAAAACAGTTCAGCTACTTTATTGACACTCATAGTGACATACACATTTTTCTTGTTTTAAAAATATAGTATTCTATAACATAAAAAAGGTTCTAACATTAAGATCCAACATACCTTCCTAAGTGAATCATAAATCATTTTGTTTAATTAAATCTATATTGACATATCATTTGTGCAACCAAATTCCAGTAAAATATTAATTTACGTACACACAATACAATATGGACACTATTCAGCGTCTTAATTAAGAGTTTTATTGTTACATTCTAAATTCTATTAATTAAACTTTAACTAACCCGATCTTCCCGTGATTATATCGTGGCTCAAGTTAGAGTATAATATAAGTTGTTATAAAATTAACTGGTTTATTATATTTTGTTATGCAATGACATCCAGTATGCAATTTCAGAATTATTCATTTCACTAGGTGGCGTCTTGAAACAATAGATTCTATAAGCTTATCCAACTGTCCAAATAATGATTTGAACAACAACTTTCGGCGGAACTGCACATGTACCGTCGGTAGTTTACACACATGAGAGACATACAAATACCTATCGATGTCGTGCAACAATTTAATATATAAACAACGGCTTATTTATATTAAACCGGATTTCAACAGTCAGTTTTAGGTCTCACTCCTACCTCCCCGCTGCTGTCTGTTCCTATCATCACTATATCACTCGCTGGGCTGCGCTCTGGAGTGGCTTCCTAAAATTATATCCTTGTTGCCGAGACTTAAATCCTCGCACAACATTCCCTCTAATGTACTTTCGAGACGCGGTGCCTTAGATTTACTGACTGCCCGCTCGTACACCCGAATTCCTGAACTGGTTAGCTTACCTCTAGCTACCGGAACACAATTATTAAGGCGGCAGACTTATGTAAGATAGTGTTAGCTAGTCAGACGGACTTAGAAAAAGCCCTACTCCCAACAAAACCGAGCAGAAAATTTCACTGGACCTCATTGGATTTGAACCCCGGACCATCAGATCTGACGCAGATGGTCTAAGCCACTAGTGACGCGGCATGCGAGACATAGATTCGTAAAATGGAACGCAGCTTATTAATCTTTAGGTTGACAATAACCGTAAGTAAGAAAGAGAGGCAAGAGAGAGAGACGGAAGGACCGTTGTAGGTGATAAAATGAGTAATGAAATGATCGGAGGAAAATGAAGCGATAGTGCTTGTCGGAAGTTGGTTTCAAGCTAAGTAACAAATTATGAAATACAGAACAAGTGAGAGTACCACAGTGGCAATAATAAGTGGAAACTGGGTGAGTTTCTTTGCATTTTTGTAATGGTGGGAAAGGGTAGCTATGGGGGAGGTAAAGAGAGGCCATTCGGGGGAACATGGTTCCCGTACTAAACGATTAGCTGTTGTCTGATAGTTCCATTCAATACATTATGTGATTCATCCTATCTAAATATACAAGACACGCATATATGTTCATACACATATGAACATAAATGTTCATTAACATTAATCATTTCCAATTTTTTATTGTCATTATTAAATTCAAATGTCATTATTAATTTGTTTTTATTGTTATTTAACATAATCTTTGAATCTCAGGCTAGATGATTTTTTTTACTGTAATTTTGCAACAACTAGATCACGCAGGTGATTAGTCGTCAAAAAATCCACAACGCAAAAGAACATGAAATCCTTTCTCTGTCGTACAGCTACAGTGTGGAATTCCTTACCGGAACACGTATTCCCTCCTTCATACAACATACTTATGTTCTTTAAAAGAGGTGTGAATAAGCACTTTTTGGGCCGGCATAGTGAGGCTGGCTTGGGCAGTATGTCACATGCTTCACTAGCTATCTTCAAATTTGGACTTCCTCCTGCTTATCATCAGGTGGTGTCGAGTCATTCGTTGTACTTAATATAAAAAAACCATGCACCTTACGTAACATCGGTATTCCGGAGCCATAAAAAAGAAAAGTAACAACTTATGAAATGGCTGTATGGGTAGTGTGTGGTAGGATACGACTTGATATTGGTTTTGTAAGCCTCTTTTTTGAGTTAAGCTTCGAATGAGGCGAAATTCTAGTACAAATATGTCACCAATATGTCGAGTAAAACGATTAAATGAAGTTGAGTATCTCGCTTGTCTCTCTCTTTTGCCTTATAGGTTATTTAGGGAGAATAAGTAACGCGGCTATTACGTAATGTAATGTGAAGTAGTACATGTTATGTACTGCTTCTTGTATGTCCTACTTAACACTACTTCACTACACTACTTAACACAGTCATATGGCTGTGTGGACTTTTGTTCCCCTTGTCTTTCCTGATGTAGGGAGAATTTTAAAAATGCCTAAATTAATGTTTATTATTGTTTGTATGTATTAGAATATAATAATAACATGTAATTTGTATGGAGCACTATATGGGAAATATACATTGAATAAATATTATATGATATAGGAAAATGAATACAACATTATATCACTCTGTTGAATCTGATTTAATTATTGATCAATTATTCAGTGAAAATGATGATTTCTGTATGCCATTGCCGGATATTGAATCTGAACCTCACCTTCTCATATCTAAAGTAAGTGTAAATTTCTTTTATCATTTTATTGTAATGAAATATTAAAAGTGGAGAGAAAAAACATTCTAAAAACTAACTGAATTGATAATACCCGGTGAGTTAAAATGATAGTAAATTATTAACCTTAAAACTTCGTGTACTTTTTAGGAAGTATTGAGGAAAGAGATCAAAAAGTTGAGGCAATCTAGAGCAAGAAAGTCATCTCGTTTTATTATAAATATATTTAGATATACAATTTCTTTACATTTTGAATCTAAAATTCATATCTAATTTATCTTATTTTACATGTAGCATAGGTCACTCCATCACTATATTTTTTTAGTTTTAATGTTGAAAAGTATGTTTTAGGTTCGTAAACATTATATGGAATATATAATAAAACTTCTTTCTGTCAATTATGAAAACAATCAAAAACATCTTAACAAAAATATATATATGCCAAGTGCTATTTGGAGATGTGCTAAAATAATTGAAAGAAATGCTGCTCAAACTTGTATGGTTATTCAACTGTACAGAAAGAATATACTAGCTGTGGTAAGTGCACATCATATTTTTTTATGTTGTCTATATAAATATTTGTAATCTAAATACTAAAATGTTTTGTAATTATGATATATTTATAGAGTAGATACATTTATTTATTTTGTATGACTGCTATAAGGTTAATTCCACATCATGCTCATGAGCACTCACGGCACTATGAGCACACTAAAAGTTATTCCATTTGGTAGTTTAAGAGCCCTAACATTGCTGTGTCTTCCCATAAGCAAGAATTGGAATGTACCCATAGGTTTGTTCATTATAGCTTGATAATTCTGTCAAATGTCAGAATGCTCTAAAAGAGATGTATTTAGGAAATTAATATTATCAAATCTGACTATATTGAGCAACAAAAATTACTTTTAATTTTGTATTTATGATATAAAATTATGGCTTAAATTAGTTAACGATTGTTTAATTAAAATTATGCAAAAGTATTACAAAATTTATAGGAAAACATTTATATAATTGTTTGCTTAATTGTAAGTTGATTGCTTTAATATTTTGATTCCAACCATCCCATATTCGTTGGTACTTTGTTATTTTACTCTTCTAGTCACCTGTGCATGAATTGGTTCACTAATTTTGATCACTTTTCACTTTTTATGATGGCATGACAACTTCCACTTTAGCTTTTTATGGTTTGTAGGATGTCTTATGTTCTTGTTTGCATCCTAATGGTTGCAATTTTTATTCTATCAGACAGTATTTTCCCTATCATACTTCTTTCCATAGAGTTTTCACATTTAGAGCTTCATATTGTGAATTTTTGTAAGTTCCTACATTTATCAACCATAAGTTAGAATGGAAGTATCAAAATGCTTCTGTTTGATTTTGAGCTTGGTTTCTCTGTTTTTCATTAATTCTTTCGTAGTTAAATTTAAAGGTAAAATTATTTGACCTAGGTATATAAAGCATGTAATGAGAAGGTGAAGTCAAAATGAAAAAATCAATAGGGTATTTGGACTCTGGGTAAGCCCCACTCTTCCGACGTCGCATAGCCAGTGTGTAGGTCCGTAAATTGATTCCTCCTCAAATAAAGGGTATAGATAAATATAAAAAAGGAATAAGATTTTATAAATTATTGAAAGAAATTGTTCTAATGTATTCAGCTAACATCACCAAGATTTTAACTACTTGTTTTAATTAGTTTCCTCAACATAATAGTGGCGACGTTAGGTGGAAGTAATAAAAATGGAGCAAGAAGAATGCAAATCGTGGCATTAATTTTACTGTCAAAAATACAGACCATTTAAACAGAATTTATTACTATCAGTTCTAAGAAACTAACACTTAGGAAGAGATCATTGCTAAAGTGATGAGTCTGTTAATAATTATAAATAACAGTTCATACGGCCAGAGTGCGACTTTGCGCCGCTTACACGACAAGAAAATTTTGACGTGGAGACTTAATGCACTAGCGTAAAATGTTAAATGCGTAAGATTAAGTTACCGAAAATAGCGTTGTATAAGTTTGACGATGATTAATGCAATTGGTTGAAGATCTGGAGTCAATTTAAGAGTATAGTCGAAGACAATGAGTTGAGTAGCGAAGTCAAATTCAAATGTTTATTGCAAAGCATGACTCTTAGTTCTAGAGCGTGCGACTTGGTCAACAGGTTTCGATCGTGCTGAATTATTAGAAGTATACATACACAATCTTTTACAATTAGCGGTTGAGAGTAACATGAAACAAATTTCAGGTGTCACTACTTTATGACAAGTAAGAATCTAATCTCAGGTCACTAGAATGACGTTTGTTCACTGATGATGATTCCCTCTAGTTGAATCAGAAAGATTTTCTATGAACTTGGCAAAGAAACTGCTGATTCACTCCTGATCCCAAAGAACGATGTAATTGATGGCGTTTCTAAAGTCAAGCTGAGAATGGAGAGAGAATAGCTATGGCCACGCGTGGTTTTGTAAATCCAATAACACCAATTGTTCACCCGAAAAACTTGAAAGGAGGCTTCGTAGCGAAAGACATGCCGCCTCCTTGAAGTATTGAAAAGCGCCACACACGCCGCTTTTCTAATAAGTCATCGCGAACGCTTTTTGTTTTTTTTCTTTCTTCTTGATTACTAATATTTCTTTTATTACATTGTAAATACCATGTTATAAATATTATATTTGATACTACTTTAATCTCTTGTATTATTATTCGCACGAACACCAATAGTAAAGCTAAGAGAGCTACCGCCATGACAGAAGAGAATATTCCTATAGCTTTGAGTTTGGTGGCTGGTTATACTAAAGAAATCACATGTATATTTTGTGATGAAAGTCATGAGTACTGAAGAGAGAGAAAAACGTTTGTTGTAGATGCTTGGAATTTGGTCATGGTTTTCGTCAGTGCGAGAATAATAAATTTAATATGCAGAGAAGCTGCAAAACTTTGCACTTCATGATCCACTAGAACAACAGACATTGAGAACTGTTTCATATCGCGTCGCGGAAAACCAATCGGGATATTTAGTGACAATGGGAAGGTTTTTATTGGTTCTGAGAAAGACTTGTCATCATACTTAGATAAAAATAGTAAATATCTCTCTGATTATGCTGCAGGTGAAGGCATAATACTTAATTTTATACCACCTTACGCACCTTATTTTGGAGGTTTATGGGAGGCAGAGGTAAAATCGTACCCATCATATTAAACGAGTTGTCGGAAATTACAATATGACATTTGAAGAATTTAGCACTGTTCTTACGCAAATTGAAATCATTTTGAATTCCCCTTGTCCCCTGATCCTAACGACCTCACACACCGGCTCAGTTTCTTATTAGCCGACGCCCCTCCCAGCAAGTACCCGACGACAACCGTTTCACATCGACTGACGCGATACGCCAACCGCATTAAACATGTACGACAGCATTTTTGGCAACTTTATCTTTTTTTTAACTTTCAGAACTTGCCTATTTTATACAATTTGCGACTACACACCATAACAAATACTATCAAGCTGTTTTCATGCTGTTTGTGTAATTGTATGAGCTGTTCACCGTTCCTTGTTCTTTTATTTGAACACTGTTGACCCAATACTATTTTGACACCTTCCCTTCTGCTTCCTGTTCTTTAATTGAATTCTCCCATGACAACTATGTTATTGTATGTATGATCTTTTATTACATTTGTTAACATACAATAAAATGAATTCTTTTCCGAATCACTGGATTGTTCAGTCAGAGATTAAATTTACACGATCGACCTATTTTAATTTTTTGGTGGCAGTTTCATGTCTATTATTATAATACGTTCGGAAACGGCTATGAACTCATCAATATTATTTATTAGCTCTGATTTGACTAGAAATCCCGTTGCTGATTGATTGATGATATCGATAATCCACAAGTTCTGCTACGTTCTTTCCTATTTCTTCAAATCCAAAAAATATTAGGTATTCTTCCGTTTCTCATCGTCTATAATTAATGTTAATGGTTCTATCACATTTTTGTCACTGATGTTGTAATAAGTAGTGTTTCTTTTTGTAACTTTGTATTCAATTCCATTATAACTTATTTCTTTGGAAACTTTGATGAGTTGTAATTTTAGTAGCGGTACGGGCAACAACTTTATCAGTGGTACTTTTTGTATTGATATTAGTAGCTCAACACAACAATCAGTTGTTATTGTTGTGTTGGGCTAACTGCAATTGCCTTCGCTAGGTTGATGAAACCGTCTTTATAGTCTATGATTGATTGATTGATATGCGCTGATTTAACTTTTAGATTAGAATGTTACTTTAAATTTGGTAACGTAGTTTTTGCACTAAGATTACGGGAGCAGTTTCGATTGACGATAATAAATAAACAGTCTATAAAATAAAATTACTCTTTTTTTTACTTAACTTACTAAGCTGTACAAGCCAGACAAAACTTAATGTGGCTCAACAAATTAATTATTGATAACATAACAGCCTATTTTATTTCGAACTTTTCGCATTGTTATTGTTGTTATATAATGTTTCTGAGTTCGGTGTACCAAGTGATTTTCCAACCTATAGCTATTCTTTTATTTATTTCTTTGGGCTATCGGAATCAATTATTGATTGAAATATTAAATAAGTTAAGTAGCACAGAGTTTAGAACGTAAGATAAATCCATTCATTTTTTTTTCTATTATTTCAGATCAAAGAACTGAAGAATGATACTAAGCATGGTAAACTTTATAAAAATCTCCAAAAATACCTTACAACACCACCTAAAAATGAGAAAAAGGTACAAACAACTTTTCCCTTGTCTAACGATTGTAATTGTCAATGTACTTGTAGTCAACGTAAAAAACGACGTAAAATATCAGAAACTTCTAAGGCACTAGAAAATATCGGGAGAAATGTAAGCAATGATAATTGCTATAATAGCATACCTATTGTTACCATAGATATTGATGGTCCTCAGGTAGGTACAGGTGATGTGAAAGTAGATTCACTACAACTAACTCAGGACAAAATATCAAACCCAAATGAACCAATGATAATTGAATCCAAATATTCTGACGAATTAATGCAGCAGCTAGAAAAGTTGTTTCAAGGTGATTCACAAGAGGACGACTTGTTTGAGGGTTCCTTTTGTGATGGTATTGACTTACATGAGGATAATACTAAAAAGGTAAATAATGAAAGTCAACCCACTAATATACAAGATTCTGTGATTGAAAACCATGCAGCTCAGATTAAATCTCTAGATGAAAGGTTAGCATCTTTGGCTGGATTACTTGTTAACAATGACAATAATGTTTCACAAGAAAAAGTAGAAACTCCAAAGAATAACATTAAAAAACGATTTTCAAGTAAGTGGTTATGTGAAGAATATTTTTTGAAGACTCGATTATTTGAAGTTTTGGATAAAATTGGTGATTGTAATAGGAAAAAATTGGCAAGGGTGAGTATTCTAAATATAGTATGTTTCATTACAGAAATTATAGTCAAAATAAATTATTTTATTATACGAGTGAAATTTTAAAAAAATAAGGTCTCCTGTTATAGTGGTGTATATATCGATGTGGACTGTAAGATATAATTAAACTATGAAATTAATGGAAAAGTGAATAAGTAATATGAAATATAAAGTATCAAACTTTAATAATACAATGTAATGCCTCTTAGCCAAACCAACTATGCTCCCACGTGAAAACAATCGTTCTAAACGTAAAACTATAAAATAAAAATAGCAGTTGGTCCCGCTGTTCTACAGACGAGGCTCTGGCGATCCACCCACCAACCCGCACTGCACCAGCGTGGTGGGTTTATGGTCCAGGCCTCACAAAATGAATAAAGCAACCCCGGCCCCCAGGTCCCGACAGCCTTTTTTTTACGAGGAGGAATCCATTTACGGACCTACCCGCCACTGGCTAAGCGACGGGCGTGTGTGGGTGTCACACAGTACCTCAATAGAGTGGCACTGAGAATACCCACTAAAACTCCCCGGTAACTCCATTGCCCTTCACGGGGGTAACCTGGGTTCTGCACGAGCAATTCACCAAGTCACCTCCAGGCAGCCCAGCCTTACTACTGGGCTTCGCGCCAATGGAGATTACCCAGAGTTACTTGGGCAATCCCAGACGTGGCGGCCTGTGTAATGCGAGCGTGGGAGCCACCCACACACGCAGCCGCGCTTAGGGCGTAGGACGACGGGCGGCCACCACCCGCCTTCTAGCGCCCACCCGTCTACGCCGGAGAGGAGCGGCTTGTGGACTGTTCTCCCGCTCCCTCTCCGCAGTTCCCGACAGCCCTGCTTACAGACCAAGGCGGCGGTTTCGGTTATGGCAATTTGGTGACGTATATTCTCATCTAGTACAACTTTAGGAGGAGTTGAGGCACGTAAGATTGCACGTTTTGGGGCTGAGTGAAGTGCGTAGAGAGGGTGAGTACACTGCGACTTTAGAATCGAGCCATCGTTTATACTTCAGAGAGGATTATCCCGATCAGTCACAGGGCAGCATCGGATGCCTAGTCAACAAAGTTCTCATTGATAACCTTATTGAAATCTCCAGTGTGTCGTCGAGGGTTGCGAACTTTATTATAAAACTAACAAATTGGTACAGCCTAAAGGTTCTGCTAGTGTTTGCGCCAACGTCAACATACTTGGATGATATCGTGGAGGAGATGTACGAGGACCTCTCTCGAGCCTTACACACCACCACCAAGGCTTACTTTAAGATTGTCATTGCAATTAATCGATTTTAGGATTTTAAGATTACGGGAGCAGAAATTATAAGGGTCTGATGTTCGTCAACTTTCTGGAACGCAAGGAGCCCCAGAGGAAATGGACGTGCGTAGCCCTGATTCTATTACGAAAAATGAGATCGAATTCAGCATTTCGGACAAAAAGCGCATATTCAGAGATGTCACAGTTATTAAAAGATCACGGCACGGGAGCTCGGTTGTATTGTTCTTCAAGAAAGGTGATAACACTTTGTTAAGGAACTATCGACCAATTTCGCTCCTGATCAATGTCTATAAGTTGTTTTCAATAGTCATCTCGAATCGTATTACTGGAAGACTTGACGAAGCTGAACCTCCGGAGCAGGCTGGGTTTCGGCGGAGCTATAGCACCATAGACCACATTCACACAGTAAGGCTGGTTATACAGAAGACCAATGAGTGTAAACAGCTCCTGTGCTTGGCGTTGAATTAATGGATTATGAAAAAGCCTTCGCCTTATTCGAGACCTGGTCTGTTCTCGAATTCTTGCAGTGGTACCCAGCTGATTGCCAATATATCGAAGTATTGAGCTGTACACCGCTATCGTTTTCCAGAATGGGCAGACTGAGCATCCTCTGTGCCGTGTTGTGAGTAAAGGGGATGTAATATCCCCGAAACTCTTCCCCGCTACGCTGTAGGATATGTTTGCATCACTCAGCTGGACAAGACGCGGCATCAATGTAAATGTAGAGTACATCTCACACTTGAAATTCACGGATGATTTAGTTATCATAGCCGAAACACGGCAAGATCTACAGGAGATTGTGAACAGCCTAGCTGAATCTTCCAAACGCATCGGTCTCCGGATGAACTTTGATAAAACCAAGGTCATCTTTAACGAGTACGTTGATCCGGAACCGATCTTTGTAATCCATTTACCACTTGAAGTTGAGCAGGAATATCTAGGACAAGCGCTCCAACTAGGCAGAAACAGCTTCGAGAGGGAATCCAGAAGAATTCAGTTGAACTGAGCAGCATTTCATAGGATTCGGCATGTCTAAAAGACCGTATAACAAATGATGTGATGCGATACAGATCTAAAGTCACCGACATAGCCCATCGAATTATTAAACTGAAGTGGCAGTGGGCTGGTTATGTTGAAATCGTAAAGTTCTTGAGTGTCTCGGGAAACGTAGTGTAGGACGCCCTACGACAAGATTGGATGACGATATTGCGAGATGAGAGTCGCAAATCGGGAGCAGTGGCTTGCATTAAGAGAGACCTTTGTCCAACAGTGGACGATAATAAAATAGGTCGATGATAAGAAGCGGCTTTTAAGTTTCAGCGAGACTAACGAACAGCTAATCATTTTCATATATAAGAAATGATGTTAGATAAGAAAGTAAGCAATAAAAAAATGTTTGATTTTCTTACATTTTTACAAACCATATGCAATCACACAAGAATAAATAATATACAAACAGGTCCTGGTTATATGAATTAAACACCTTCTTGGATAAAAACTTTGTGCCAAAATTCCCTTACTCAATAACTAATGAATTAACACTACATATCCGATCGTGTGATCGGTATCATTAGACATTAATAAATAACATTTATTTACCAGAACAAAACAAACACTTAAATATATCGCGACTTTGTACTATCCTAACATGCCATTCCGGTGCTTAATTATCCGAGACCCGTAATTCGGTGCAATATACAGTAAAGTGTGAGATTCTACATAGCAAACTCAGTTTGACATTTATCAAATAAATTAACTTAACATTACATGTTCCTTTTTTCAATTTCAGATTAAACAAACATTAGTTTACCTATTTGGCGATGACAGCGATGAAGAGGGCGTGATGTCACCTTTGGAAGAAACGCCGGAATTTATCATTAGTTGCAAAGAGCGGATTGCCCCTTGGGTTGTTAAACTTTTAACACCTTTTTACATAAAAGGACGTATACAAGGCAAAGTACTTTTCAAAGCTTTGGCAAAACATTTAATAAGACTTATATACCAATGCAGTAGATATCCACGTAAGTTGTTTTTGAACATTTGAATTGTTTTTACTTACGCCCTTTCGGAATCCGGCTTATTCAAGAGGATGAAAGTCTCGAACCTGCGGACGATACGATTCGTTTTAACTCTCGAAAACGGTTTGTAAAAATGACTCAGAGCGTAATGGGCCTATAATTATTATCTGGATTCAGTCACCCTTTTTAAAACAGAGCACCACCACGCTCCGTGCGATAGTTTTTGCATTTGATCCTCGTATATGATGGGGTTGAATAGCCTTTGACGAGATTTCAAGACCGCTCAACCACCTGATCTCAGAAGCTCCTCTGTAACTTCATTATTTCCCGGCGCCTCATTATTTTTCAGTTGTTTGATAGCTAAACTTGTACAGGCTGACTTCCGGGATACGTTCAGTGTAGTGACGGGTTAATATGGCTCTTTTTTAATTCTTCATAAAATCAAGATTAAACAAAACTAATAGTAGTTATTTATTAATGTTTGACACAAGTTGTGGAAGTCGACGCCGTAGCAGAAGGTTGTCCCTTTCTACCACACCGCTTGCTACCAGACGGAGGATTACCTATATTAACGATATGCAACAAATGACGCGATTCAAATGTAAGGTTTTTTACATAGTGTCATGAAAAAATGTCCATAAGATTTGGACTTCTTGTAGGTCCGCAGGTATTTCTTTCGTCCCGCTTGAAACTATACTGAATTATTAAATTGCAGTTTCACATACTAAACAAACGAATTCAAATAATAATATAAATATATCTCACACTCATACCTCAAAGTAAATAAGAGCCTGTGTTATGGATACTAGATAACACATAAATATGTATTAATATTGTGATATGTATGAACATATCACAATATTAATAAATATATATCAGAAATATACTAAATAACTAGCAAATCATACAAATATCTGCCTCTACCGGGATTAGAACCAGCGACCTCTGGCTAAGAAGACAGGGGTACTGATCACTCGACCAGAGGGCCATAAAAAATTTCAACCAATTTAAAATAGAAAAGTTCTAGTAAATCTTTGATAATTTTGAGGTGTCAAGGATTTTTATTTACTGAATCTGATTTTTATCTACGTTAATGTTATTTTGCACAGAATTACCAAACTAAATTTTTTGTAGAAATATTTAATTGTTCTCTATTTTTAAACTTTTCGTGGTAAGAATTAACAAGCAAGAGTAAGCAAGCTTATACTTCATAGAATATCAATGAATTATTAGATAATTATAACATGTCTACTTGTTCAAAATATACTGTAGTAGTATATATTACTCTTTGGTGTTCTAGTGCAGGTTATGTCTTCAATATTAGTTAAAGCCTTTGTTTACAAAATATTAGGTTTAATGTATATTTTGTACTAAGGTCAAGTGTAAGAACTAATATTTCTTGGAGAAAATAAAATATTTAAATAGCAAAATTACGCCTCTTTTAATCTTCAAAGTACATCATATCGGACATGATAGATTATCAATTGTCAAAAATCTTTTGAAGTAGGTATATATTTCTTATCACGTATAAAAAGTCAATATGAGCTAACTCGTAATTATCAAGTTGTACAGTTACACTAACATTGAATTTAGCATAATAAATAATATTTATTTTCTCATTTTCAGATGAGTATGAAGTACATAGCTTTGTGTCCGATTTCTTGCAAAATCATAAGACAATACGGTGTGAAGCAGATTTCAAACAATTTAAAATAGAAAACTTATAGTAAGTCTTTCATAATATTGTCACTATATGAAGGTATTATTTACTAAATAATTATCTAAATGTTATTTTAAATGGAATTACCAAACTTTAAACTTTTATCAAAAAAGTGTTTGCTTACTGGTTTCAGTTAATGTATCTGGTATTTCTATTATTAGAGTAGTATATGTCCACAACCTCTATTTGGAGCCTACTCTGCTCGCTAAAAAACAATTCTCATGTTTGTTATTTAAAAAATGTTGGGCAATTGCGCATATTAACCGAAATAAAACAATCTTTAAAATAAAATGAACATTTATTTGTGGGAAATTAAGTTGAAGTTTAGTTCTAGAAATTATAATTTCATATATAACATGATATTTGAGAGTACCTATTGATTCTTCATTTTAATTTTTTTACATTCAGATTTATCTACATCGTCACTACTCCTTTTAGCCGGTTTTATAAACCAAGAATTTAATGTTCTTTGTACATTTCTATTCCTTGGCTCCATTTTTTTATTACAATCACTTGATTTGTTTCTAGAGTTGTTAACAAGGTTTGACACTTGGTACCATGATAAAAAACTCACTGGTTGTAAAAGAGAAATAGCTTTACCTGCAGGTATATTGTCAATATCCAACCATGCCTAGAATAATATTAAATGTACTTAACTATTACACAGAAAGTAAATAATAAAAAATATATACTTGTTCGAAATATAAACCTCAATAAGCTCCTCGGTGTCCAAGATAGCCGGCATCCTGTGATGAAGCCAGTTAAGTGTATTATTAGATTCCATTGTTATGACAGTGTATGAATATATAACCTTATCTTCATTTTGCCAAACATCGTAAAGCCCTGCTATATATAGAAGATTTATGCCTTTCCACCCATTTTCTTCATCATACTTATTATTCCATGTTTGGGGCGTATCCATCTAAAAAGCAAATTAAAAAGCGATAAAACCAAAACCAAAACTAAAATTAAAACCATCTCATGTTGATTTGTAAGTATACTCGTTATGTGTATACATAACAGTTGTTGGCATTTAATGAGCCGTGGCATCGAATTCGAGATGGGCACGAACACGCTACAGACTCCAATACAAATAAGACTTTAGGTCGAAGGTGATTTTAGTCATTTTTACAGCGTAATTAAATTTGAAACTAATTTTCAGTAATAAGTTTCAAATTTAACGCTGTGAAAATTACTAAAACGGCCTTCCAATTTTAATATAAAATAAAATTAAGCCAATTACAATCAGACATTATTTAACAGTAAGTTATCAATAATTTCTTAAAAATAACTTTCAATTCTTAGTTATTTATTAAATAAATGTTACGTGTCTACCCTTAGCTATTATTTGGCAGCAAGTAATTGTGAAGTTTTAAATAATTTTCCATAGAATAAATGACAATTTAAAGTTATTCTTTGTATAAAGTGTATTGTTTATCTGAAAACCGCAGCCTATATTTTTATATAAGTGGTTGAGTAATCAACAATATCTTAAAATAGCCATTTAAAAATTAAACTGTTCATTTATTCCTAACACCGAATGAATGTTTGCGCATTCAGCCATAATTATATTGCAATTATTATACATGATCTGTACATATGACAAAGTTCTATCGATTCTATATTTATTTTTAAAAATCCAACTTGACATAATATTAGGAACCTACAGAATATCAGGGATTGTTACCTTCACACCCTGATCTTGTTGAGCATATATATAGTATGGTTGCTTCATTTTAGATGTTTTATTTGTTGTTTGCCACTCATAAAATCCTTCAAAAATGATCACACATCTACCTCCATCTCTCAAGATAGGACTGTATAGTTTTGAACTACAAATACCCTCTATTCAACAATTATTTGTACTTATGTTGTGAGTTTTATAATCACTCTGAAAAAGAACAGTTCCAAATCTCTATATAATTTTTATGTGATAAAATGATACATTCATATCCATTCATTTATTTGTATCAACCAAAGGCCTCATCTGCTAAAGGATTTCTTAACAAAATAGTTTAGCATAGTCTGCCTCCATATCGGCCAAATTTTTACTATGTAGCAAAAATAATAGGCTATTTTAAGTTCATTGCCTATTGGCTGCTCCGTTATAAAGCAAGACACTGCAATGAAGTTATTGTAAAACATCAGTGGATTTGCATTAAACAACTATACTGCAATCTCCATTGTTATCGCACTCATGGATTTATAATGGGTTATAACAAGTTGGATTCATTGGTTCACCTCTTTTCCTAAGGATCCACCTAGGTGTATACTTGTTTCAAGTGAACGTAGGTAGTATTCCTACTGGTGTACTAAATAATAGTAATAATAAATTGATTTGCATTAATATCGTTATATGAGGCCTTACATTATTCAATCTCAATGTGGTACACCTTGAAAAAATCTATGAAAAAGATGACGAAAAAGAGTTGAGCAGAAGCCCGAAGAGATGCCACAAGCCATTTTTCATGTCGTTTTTCATCGCTCCACAGACCGCCAAAGGTAGCGGCAAGATTTTTGTAACGGGCTAGGTTTGGCATATGATGATCAGAAGTGAGTAACCGTCTGAAGGACTTCCTCCTTCCTCCTTTTCCTCCAGGAGAAAATTTACATTATCTTTAAAAACTTGACAAAATGAATTTCGTTAATCGAACTCGAGGCTAAGGGTAAAAAAGTATGGAATTTGACAAAAGCACTCGTTTAGCAATCCGGTGTGATTGTCAAATCCCATACCCTTTTGATTTAGTGATTCAAAATTGAAAATGTATGGGATTTGACAGTTTCGATCGATAGCTAAGTGAGGGCTTATGTCAAATACTTTACAATTTGCGATTCCATTGCGATAATCGAAATGCATCTTCTTAAGGCCCTCAGAACTCCCAATTACAGGAATTGCATTGAACAGAATGAATACAACCTGAAAAATAATAGTAGTAATTCTCAGAGAGCAATGCAACTAAATAGTTAAACTTACTTTGTGCCATTGTGGTATGATACCCCACATCATAGGTTTTAGTATTCTGGAAGATTTAGAAACATTTTTGTATCTAGTAGCTGAAACCAAGACTGGAGTCACGTCTGTGGGAGCAATATTATAAGATGGTGTATATTCTTTTCCATCATTATGCTCTGGTAACCAATCAGGTTTGACATATGTGTTTTGTTCATTTGATTTGTAGCTGCATGCACACTGGATTTGTGTTTTTGATAAAGTCCTAAAAAAATAATATAATCACATAAGGTAGTAGTAGTAACCTACAAGGAAGTTTTCTATAAAAAAAGTGAAATCATAAACACTTGGTGTAATATTACACCAAAGAACTATAACAATAGTACATGGAGTACTACAAAGTTCTATCCTAGGTACATACATTACATTAAAATATCACTATAAGAAATCGTTGATGAGTGTATATGTAGTATAGTGATATTTCATAATTCAATAAAAATATAAACACTTGTTTTCCAATTTTAAATCAGTTGTGACTTTTCGCATTGGGTAGTAGTTTCTTTAACTGTAGATTTTTTTTCTTATTATGAAAGTAAACTAAATTAACACTTTTTTCTATACATATTACCATCTATATTTCTCTATTTCTACTAAGTATCATGATTTAGCTCTTGATGATGCTTAATTTGTGCCATATAATAGGTATTAATCTGAGAAATATTAGTATTAGAATTATATTAATTAATGACTGTTGCATATTTTTATATTGTATTTTGTGTTGCAAACCATATATGTTGTAGGCATGCAATGTATTATTTTATATTAGTTCCATGCATTTCAATGTCTACGGTTTCATGTCAGTAAAATATATTTTTACACAAAAAGTACACTCTATACATTGAAAGAAAACGAGACAATTTACTTTAGATTGGAAAAAAAATTGAATGGGCAATCATTCTCATATTGCACTGAAATACATGTTAATGTATACCTTAAAATATGTAGATTACTTATACATGTTCTAATCAGAATTCTGAAAAATACGATGATGTTACTTAATTGTATGAAAATGATACTTACAAACAACTTCGACCGCACATTATTTTTTAACATATCACATTAGAATCAAAGATTTTTTTTCAACCATCAGGCACTAAAAAACCTTATTAATTACAATAACAGATTATTATAAATTACAAAACACTAAAATATTTGTCTTAGAACTGAAACTAATTAGCTGTGTTTGTGTAATTATTTATCAGCTAACGTTAGTCAAGTCAAAGTCAGTCAAAATAACTTTATTTAAATAGACTTATTTACTAATTTTTTTTAAATCGTCATTAATGTAATCTAATGTATTTGAATATATTAGGTAATGCCAGTATAATACTAGGTAACTAACACTAGGTATTACTAATTAACGAGGTAGGTAGTTTCGTCTCTTGGATAATATTAAAGAAATAATTGATGGATCATTGCTACCTTTATTAAAGTTTAATAGTACCCAAAACTGCGATTTAGTATGTTTTGTAATAGCAAAGCTTTTTATAAAATCATTTTGCCAGCATCACGTCAGCTATTTATATCAAACATACGAGGAACTACAACAAGAATTATAAAGGCGCCCCAAACTGTAATTTAAATTTCAGTAAAGAGTGGGTGCAAGCACAAATTACTATACTTTTTTTAAATTGGTCTAACCGGCCCTGTCCTCTTGGCCTTCAGCCGATATTACTATATAATAGGTACTGGACACAGATTACTATACTATATATAATTAATAATTTACTACATTTTGTTAGTAATCGTTAATAAAATAGAGACAAGATAGAAATTTTACAACTGTTTTATTTTTGGTTAAATTCTTCCCATGGCAAAGGCAAGGGAGGTTGAAGCCTAAACAGCCTTATTTCTAGTAATTTCGTTTGCAATTTAAGATTTTTTGAAAAAACTGTCCAATATTAATACCACATAATTTGCTACTTTATTAAAGGTAATAATAATTGTTTTCGCTTTACACTTAATGTGTAAAGCGAAAACAATTATATCTCGAATATATTCACCTTATTCCTTCCAAGAATATTTTAATATTTGAATCTATTTAAATAGTCTCACGTAGTTTAATGTCGGTAAGTAAATTCGTAAATTCTTAATAATAATCGTAATCCTACAACCTTTTAAGATTACAATTATATTAGAAAAAAAGGGAAACTGCTTAATAATCGAGTTAATCTGGAGAAAGAAGAGAAAAAATGTGTTGTTTGAGTCGGGCTATTTTTATCCACACCTATTTACATGTCTAAATTTAGCTTGACACTTCTTTTTTTTTTAGGTATATATTTACATGAAACTTATACACAGAATAGGAAAATCCTAAATTGAGTAACTAAAATAACATTAATCCTGTCAGATTAAAATTAAGTCCTGTTACAGAATAGAAATCGCGATCTGACAGCATAAAAGATAAATTTAGTTAAGTTTAGTCTAGTTTGTGCCAACCAAGTCGCCACCGATGTTATGAAAAAAAATCCCGTAAACCTTTCAAAAATAGTTGTGCATACCATGAGTCCCCAAAAACTCTAAAGAGCAAAGGGATACATTACACGCCAGAAAAATAGCTTTATTGTGAACACTGACTGAGGCTTAGAAAACATGCCTTTCGATAACCACTTAGTGAAAAAATGTATGAATTTGACAGATAAGCTCGCATTCTAATCGCACCAGTATCCTGGAGCCATAAATAAAGATAAAAACTATATTTATGAAGATATGGCTTAAAAGTCTTAGTTACCAAGCCAAATAATTGGAAAAAATATACAAAGTGTATTTTTATATATAAAAATTGCTAATCTTGATTAAATATTTTTTGCAAAACGCAAAAATGGAACAGCAAGTTCAGTAATATTTTAGAGTGTTAATGCACAAAATAAAGTTATTTACTAATATGTGGAAATGTTTGCCGCGCCGTGCCCGAGAACTAGAAAGAGGTGCTAATCAATTGGACAAACGGGGAACTTCTCCATTTGGAAACAGTTTTATTGATGAAAAATATAAACGTCCAGGACCACCTTGTGAATGGTTCAAAGCAAAAGGATGCTGGGGTAGCGATGGATTTAGAAATAATACCAATGATAACAATAAATGGAACTTTCAACATCTAACTTCTTCTTGGCTGAGTGCCATAACATGGGTAAATTTATTACATTAAATTTTATTTCCGAAAGTTTTCTTTTTCTTATGTTTATTATTAAATAAAGGCCCTATTCAAAAATTTTTAATGTATTGTAATTCTCACACATTCATAAGGAATCAAAGGCATACACAGTGTGAAACAGCAATGACTTTACAAACTGTACATAATAATTGAATGATCTTTGAATATAAAGCTGTCAGTTCCACTTATAGCCATACATTTCACTTCATATTAGCAGTTTTCTTCTATTTAACATACATACTTTTCTATGAATGGGATTAATTTATCTGCTCATAACATTTTATCATTGAACAGGATAATTTATTATGGATTAATCAAAGTATATTTTTAATAGTCATTACTTATTATTTCTAAAATTATGATGTTGTTATGTTTTAGAATGTATTAGTTGCTAATTATCAGTAGTTCCATCCAAATTTTCAAAGTAACCTTGCTCTGTAGCATTCACACATACACATTCTTTAAGTAAAATATTATGTTCTTCTTTTTTCTGTCAGTGTATTATTTTTCCAAAATGTGAGTTTAGTATATAAAATGTATACCAGTGTATATTTATTTAAGATCTAAACCATTCCATAAAAATAATTTAATTATTGATTTAGATTAATTACATTCAAGTCAGACTATAAATATAATTAAAATGGCACCTAAAATGCAGTAGTGCAGTATTACATTTCATTCTATCATGTCAATACATTATATTCTATCATGTGTATTTAATTCAAATTAGGTTATTTTTAAATGATATCTAATTAAATTAATTTTGTGATAATGTAAATAATTTCCAGGTTCCAAAAAATTATTATTTATTTATGTGCTACCACTAGACTGCTACTGAATGTTACTAAATATTGTAAGTAGAAAGTTACTTACATATTACATATCAATATTATTCTTTTATTTCAGAGTGGTGCATTTGTTTTCGGCTGGTATACAAGTCAGTTGATTCACTTGAAATATAAGATATATTCAAGAAAATATGAGAAATACCCACCCACACTACTGCCTTCTTTGCACCCTTACTTAAATTCTGTAAAAAATGATCATACCCCTAAATTGGTTTTTAAAGTTGAAAAACATTCAAATAGTTTCAAACCTACTGTTCATTACATTGCAAATGAAAGAGGGGGTGAGAAAAAGGGTGGACAGAACAGTTCTAGCAGCAGTTGTACAGATCCTAACTCATCTAATGATTTGATGGGAGAGGTGTTAAACTGTATAGAGAACAAGTTGGGCTTGGCTGCTATTGAAAATGGACAACTTCAAAATGGCCTAAAGCTGTTGAGGTTATATTTTATTTGTTTTTGGGAATAAAATAACAAAAATAAGTTGAAATCCTTTTAAAAAATATTTAATGGATAAAATTTTAGGTCTGCTGCTAATCGAAATTATGCACCAGCTCTCTACAACCTCGGAATATGCTATGAAATGGGATTAGGGGTTGCTATTGATGAGGAAGCTGTAAGTAATTAAAGTTACAGCTATAAGTGAAAACACATTATTTTATAGTGTACAGTATTCAGCATGTTATTATAACAAATTGAATAAAAAGTTGTTAGCATTTGTTATGGAAACAAAAACTGTAAAAAAATAGGTCCAATATAAATCTAGCGTTATTAATGAATATTTTATTTTTTTGCTTAGGCTATGGAGCTTTTTCGTTCGGCAGCCACCTTGGAGCATCCTGGTGCATTGTATAACCTTAGCATTTACTATGGACAAGGTCGCGGGGGACTGAACCGCGATACCATCACTGCGGCACGCCTTTTACGGTTAGCTGCTGTTCAAGGCCAACAAGAAGCCATAGATGCCCTGAAAGACCTTGATGCAGATATTGATGAGCCTGTACAAGACCAGTCCATTGATTGGGTTCAGATGTTCAATCTAAAGGTTCCTACAAATCACACTGTTGTACCCATATAAATCATCAACTGGTATGGTTACAAAAGAACCTTTAGATTGGACATCTGTAACCAATCAATGGATTAGTCTTGTACAGGCTCACCAATATCTGCAAACAATTCATTTCCTTTCATCGGCAATGTGAATTAAATTTCACCTCAGAATAAAGAGCAAACTTGTAATTAAATTAAACCCGTTTTTTAAAACAAACACATGAAGATAAAAGGAAGTAAACGCATACCTTTGTATTATAGTCTTAAGAATCAAGTAAAATGACGAAATTAATTAATAGAACAAAACTATGGTTACTTTGTAGTTATTATATAAAGACTTGGTGGTTGTTATTAAATTAATAAACTTATAATTTAATTTTTGAATTTCTAATGTTAAAGCCTGATTTAAATGGGGTTGGCATTGCAAAGATAATAGAGCCAGACAACCTAGAAGGCTCTGTCGGCTAAAGCTATTGCATTTCTAACAGCTGAAAAACATGTATTTGATGGTTAGATCTTTAGTGCATTCGTCAGATTACACAGTCATCAGTCTTGGGTCATTTTAGACCGAAAGGAAATTAAAAAATACATCCACATGTTATTTTGGAACCATCGTAGGTAGCGCTATTTTAATAGTTTCCAACTCCATTGGATATTTATGATCTGAATAATAAAGTTACTAAAGAAAAATAAGTAAAACAGTTAAAAAGATTTTGTAGCTAAGAGTACAGATTGATTTATTTTTTATGTGTATAAAAATCAATAATTTTATACTATTATTTGATTTATAGTATGTTGTGTGTCCGTTGTATTAAATAGTGACAAGAAATAGAGATATCCTCTAGTACATCATAAGTTGAACTTTATTGTTAATTTATTTTTCACTTTTTAATAAAGTTGGTCTATATTTACTAACATGTATTTTGACTGCTTTATATTTTTGGGCTTGAACCAACAGAAAAATATTGGCTTTTTAATAATATCCCATACACAATAATACATTGCACTCATTCAATACAGAATGTGGATAATGTCTCGCTCAAAAAAAACTTTATAGGTCATGAAAATTACTCCTAGTTTTCAAGTTAAGAAACTTTAAAAACGGTATAAGCGGTGCATTTTTGACTGGAAATCATTAATTTTTGCCATTGGTTCTATAGAACCTAGTACTTAATACAAAATATGATTATGTGATGTTTACATAGAAATAAAGAATTCGCTGTGATATTTTGTTTAATTTGATGGGAGGAAGGATTAGTAACCTAGTGATATTTATCCTAATTTACCTTTGTAACTTGCTGAAAAATTGAGAAACTTCACTTAATTAGTAATAATATAAATCCATGATATAATTCTAGCAGCGCTACCCTCGAACTCTTGACACACTATCGAAATTTATGGTATTTGATTTAAGCCCATTTAGCGATATCGATAGTATTTAGTGATGTACGTGTAGGTGAAATAAGACAAAATTCAAACTACAATTTTTTAATATATCAGTTTTACTAGGTAAATAACCTAGAGTATATTACACAAGAAATTCAGCTTATATTAACGTTTATTGTTTCAGAATTTTGTATTTAGGTTCATGTCAAAATAGCATGTTCTAAAAAGAATGTACATATTTTGAAGCACTTTTTATATTAAAGGGAATGATCAGAAACCACTAAACATGAAGTACCTCCATTAAGAGCTTCGTCAATTTGACAAAATGCAACGTGCCTTAGTAACTTATCTTTCGGTCATTAGTTAAAAGTTGGTGGCCTTTTAGAAGATTTTAACAAAACCACATGAAAAATTGTCACTATAACACTGAAAGGTGTCAGATATTTACACTAATTTAAAAATATCCCATAAGTGGTTTAATATTGGGATCAGGTTAAACTAATTAGTTTATCTATAAACGAAAACACTGCGATACTGGCCCCTTGAGGAGTAACCTGGAACAAAACCAAATTGCTTACATTTTTATTATTATTTTTGAGTTGGCACACTGTTTTGTCCTGAATTATTAACTAATGAGACCAAGAATGCAATAGACTTTTGTTGAAGATTGGGATACTTTTCGCATTATAAATATATTGTTAAAACAAAAAAATAATTGTTTCTGATAAATAAATATGACAATGATATCTGGCTAGTATTTACGTTGGTAGTGGCGACAACGTGGCTTGTCCTCAACTGTAAAGTACGTACTTGATTGTTTGGTGGGGGATGGCGGCGGCTAGTACTTGCGCTGGTATTCGCGCGCGGGCGCCGCGTACCGGTCGGGGTAGGTGGCGCCGGGCGGCGGCGGCTGGTACTGAGGCGGGTAACGCGCCTCGTACGAGCCACTGCCGTACCGCGCCTCTGACGCCGTCCAACCCTCACCACTGCCACCTCCGCTACCTTCACACGCAGACATTATTATAAAAAACCCTTCCAGATCCCTCCAAAGTTTGAGAAAAGAGCCGGCCAGACTACTGTGGGTCAGGACTACCGATAGAAGAATCGACCTTAACGATATCGAGCGAAACGGCCACTGGAGTGCTGTTATGACTGGTCTATCATGTCTTAATTGTACCCTTAGTGAAAAATGAGGTGAGAAATACATTTGTAAAAAGTAGTTTCCGATACTTTAAAACAGGTGCATTGCTATTGTTTTCATAGGATTCGATAACTTACACTATACTTATAATTGGCTATTGGTTGAGACTACGACTGGCATGATCTCAGTGGACGTCACCTACATATTGTTATAGACTCGTATTATTATTATAATTTTAACATTTTATAAAAAGTAAGGGATTTCCGCCAATGTCATAGACTTCCTTCAACCTCTGTCAAATATCGACCACCTTTCGGAATTGAGTGATCACTAAAGTAATTATTAAAAATAATTACGCATTAATTTATTTTCAATAAGCTACCTTGGGATGTAAGTGAAAAAGTAATAATTTAACGCCTGGTAACCAAAACTATCCATTGATAGCTTATTGGAACACAGCACAAAAGTGTCGATATTCTAGTTACGATCTTCAGGAGTGAGTTATATTGTGAAAAAAAAAACAAACCATCGAGTAGCCAGTTACCTTTGGAGGCCGTGGCGGTGTCAGGGTACCGGCTGGAGGCGTTCCAGTTGCGGGGCTCCGGTTTGCTGGGTGGAGACGGCCGGTACGACCGGCTGTCACGGGATTCGTACGAACGGCTGTGACAAATTCAATATTACAAAAAATTGCTTTATTCTGATATATAAGTTATTTACTTATTCAACTTAAAACTATTGAATCTGTTCTATATATACTGCGTCGAAACTCGTATATGAAACTGTAAGCCTCACGTACATAAACAGCATCTTGAAAAATAGTGGCCCAAATTCTGTCGTGAAAGGACTAAAATTAAATGTGTTACTCTGATTACAATCTGACCACAAAAACAACAATATCCAAACACACATGAGAATACGTCAAAAGCGACCATCTAACATGACTTTAAAAGTTTACTTATTGAACTAGGCAGATAGCTCAATCTTAGTTTTAGGATGTATAGAATCGACACTTTGATTGACCCCAATCAAATTAAGACTTGAGGTTCGGAAGATCTAAAAATATAGGAAAGTGCCTTAATCAAGAAGGTACTTTAAACTAGTGTCTTACAAAACTTATTAGCCCTAAAAATAAATAATATTCTATGCTGCAAGTTATCTTGGCATTAAAATTATGATTCAAAGACATTCTATAAACAATACATTAATAGAATTAGAGCTGATTTGATATTTTTAGACAGAAAATGGATTGATTTTGAATGCTAACTTTAAATCTAAATTTTTGTTCAAAATAACGCATTCTCCCATTATGTAATGGATAACAAAAAATTAACTGCCAATAAATGAATTTTAAAATATACATAATTTTTTTAAATTACTGAAATTAGCAAAATTAAGAAACTCCTTGCTATGTGCATACTTCTATTCCATTACCTATGGGTGCCAAACATAAGTCCGTACTGAAGCTCAAAGCAGTAAACTGGTATAGACAGTATGCCAGCATTCAATGGAGAAAAAACTAATCGTTAGAAAAGTTGTCGAAATTTGGAACACACTAATTAGGAAAACAACAAAACTGCAGTTTTGAACAGTGTAATTTCAAAGCTTTAAACAAGTGGAAGTGGACGGGACCCACACTAAGGCATGCTGAAAAATTGAACAAGGCGATTACACACTGGTTCCTTACAAACAGAAAGAGGAAGCCCAGAGGAGACAGGTCAAAAGCTGAGAAATTATAGTGGTTGCTGGGTAGATATGGCTGAAAACAGCGAGAGATAGAACTAAATAGAAAAGGTATTTGTTAATTTATGGCAAATGGATGAAGGCTAAACAAGAAGGAAAAGTTAGTATTAATTAACACTGTAAGATATTCAAAATTGCATGACGTCGCGCGTTGTACTTTAATTATTGAGTATTATAGATGGAAACAATAAAATAAGTCGACATTTCGAACAAAGTATAGAAAGTAAGAAATAAGTCGACATTCCGGAGTCACTCCCCTTCAGGGTCCCTTAGCGTTAGCGATAACATTCCGAGTGTGTGGTTTACCATACACTTGTATTTAAATGTTTTGTAACAATAGATAGCTGAACTATTGGCAATCATATTGAGAGAACAGGATATATTGCATAAATACAATTTACTTGTACTTCAGTACTATACTAAGACTAACCTTGGTTCTTTGAGCCTTGTGCCGGGTGGTATTGGTTGCCTGGAATCATCGTTAGAACTGCCATTGCTAGGGTACTTTATGTTGCCAGCTGAAAAGGACACCGGACTATAGTATTCTTAATAATTAGGTAATAGACCCACTTTCTTATTTGTCTGGGTAGGTACCGCCGTCTTTCCTATTACGACCGTGTTTAGTTCCGTGTTTCCGTTTGAAGGTAAAGGTAGCCAGTGTAATTACAGAAACTGAGAATTTTTTTTTTCATAAAGCTTACGTCTATCATTACAGGTACTTAACCTAATGCTACAGAGAAGCATTTTACCTACAATAACTTAGTATGTGTAAAGTAATCTTTGTGAATTCGCTCAAAGAACAATTAAACAGATCAATTTTCACAGCTCTTTTATTAAGAGTGTCTATTATAGGTAGCTCGATAGCTACCTATAATACACACTACGTATGTACTGAAAAACATAATAAAATTTATGATCGTAAATTTTATAATGTAAAATGTGCAAATTGCATAAAATGCGATTCGTTCGTTTGCATAGCACCAAGCAACTGGCTTATTATATAGTGTAACAACGGCTGTCATATTACTAAAGTCATGAATCCTGCGAAGGACAAGGCTAGGTTTCTGTAGGCTTTCTTTCCCGAAAACTTAAAGTAAACCAAACTCCTAAATCCTTCACGCCTGTTACCTTTTTCATAGATATTCCGTCCACTTTATAACTATAATCTTTAGTAGTCTTTATTATGGGGTTACGAGCTTTTGGAAAGGTAATCTGACCGCACTTGGAAACATTAAATTAAAGCTTGTTATTTTACTCTATGTTAATATTTAGTTTATATCGCTTTGCAATAGTTTACAGTCCCATACTTTTTTAATTTTTCTAAATAATTTCAGATCGTCAGCGAACTACAAGCAGCTGATGACTTAACGATTTCCGGCAAGTTATTAATCGTAATAGCAAATTTTTTTTTGTATCGTTGATTCGAATACTTTTAATGGCGTAAACTATATTGCCACAGATCTATTTCTGAATATGAACCAATTTTCGAACTACCAGAGTAGTTTCCCAAACAGCTGGAAAATAACCCCCCCTTTTTTTTAATGCTTTACTGGCCTGGATGCAAGTCCTTTAGGCCATAATAACCCTCTTCTAATCACCTGTTATAAACAAATAGCAACCGCTAGCACATAACGACAGTCTCTGAAAATAAAAGGCGGTATCCCATCTGGACCAGCGGATCTCTCTGTTTATTTTTTATTACTTTCAAATTATGTTAATGTCTTTACATTCTCTGCCTAAAGAATCAATGCACCAGTAATAATAAGGATTGACGTCTCTGATATGTGACGGTTACCACGTTCCAACAGGTGGCCAATCTGCTTGTTGAGAATGAAACCCTCGGCCAGCTTCGAGAGCGTATATTTTTAAAACTGATAGAAACACCAAATGTATATTTTTAAAAAAACAGAAACAATATAAATATAGAATTATACAAAAACTATCCAGTCCGCACACACACGTCCGTTCCACACTGGATTTTTTGGGTATTTTTTGACATTTTTATGTCAAAATTTGTTTGTATTTATAAGTTCATACTTACATGCGACATGTCTAGGATATTCCCTCTTGTAATCGCGTTCTCTTTCGCGTTTGTCTGCTCCGCGGTCGTAGCTAGATGTCATCTCGAAGCGCGGCGGCGGGGGCGCCTCAAATTGCCCGCGACTTGTAGACTATTAGTATATATAAAAATATATGGATAAAAATTATAAAAAAAAATATATATTTCATTTTACCAATTTTTTTACCTTACAACTCCTTAGTCTTAGGTTGTCTCATAGAGATCGCCTGTAGCTAATCCCTTAATTTGTGTGATGTGTTTGTTCTATCCCCTTGTTTTAAATGTTAATAGACAAAATAAAGTATTCTATATCTATAATATTAGTATTCGATATTTATTTATAATTAACAGTTTCACGCTACTATTCTACTATATAATTATTTTTTAAATTATTTAGAACAAAATGTATTGTGAATGGTTTTTTGAAGAAATTTTCATGCTTAACTTTTGTCTCTTTCTTAAAATGGTATGTCTATGTGTTGCGTGTTGCGTGTTGCGCGAACTCGCTGGGGCGGTGACGAATGTGGTACTGACCATGGGCGGCGGGGGCGGCCGCTTGTGCCGCGTGTCCCGCTCGTAGGCGGGTTCGGGCGGTGGGCTGGACGCGGGCTTACGGTACGCTGCGCTACTCTCGTAGCCACGCTTACGACGCTCCTCTTCTAGTCTGAGAAACCAACCATATACTTTAGCATAAACACTTACTACGCGAAATTACTATTTATGTAATATTTGAACCATTTTATATACTGAGAATGAACTAACTTAACATGTAACAAAATATATAATAGTAACTAAAAATTGTCTTACCTGAGCTGAGCTCTTTTTAGTTCCAACCTCTCCAACTCAAGCTTCTCACGCTCTAGTCTGTGTCGTTCTCTTTCTAAACGTAAAAGTTCATTCTTTTCTCGTTCAATTTTTTCCCTGATACAGATAATATCAATATCAATACACTAATTTTACATATTTAATATGTGCATAGGTATAATAGAATAACATAATAATACACTAACATAATAAAATACTGATAGATAAAAACCATTTACTATATTGCAAAACTTGCTTTAGATTAATAAATTTTATCAATCACTTTATTTAATTAAAATGTATATAAATAATAGCTTTGATGTACTGATGTGTAAGTAATATAAAATTAATAACTATTTGTAATCCCTGACATCGGCTGGAGTATTTAATTTAATCTTGCAAAAGGTAGCACTGTACAAAAATAATGAGGAAAAGAATAATCTTACTTATTGTGAATAAGTATACTCTAGAAGGCAATAACGACTTCTTAGTAATACAGTTTTTTTTAATACATGCATATAATTTGATCAATTGCTTCTGTGCACGTCGATATATTATTCCATGGTGTGATTCAACTAAATATTAATTTTATATACGTGTACGTGATACATCGCGTTCTGTACAACGCGATCCAAATAAGAATCAGATTGAATTGCCAGAAATTTATGGCGTCATAGATACGTAACAAACTCCACTTCACTGTGTGTGTGTGTGTGTGTGTGTGTGTGTGTGTGTTCGAAACTTTACAAGGATGTAATTCTTATTTTGACCGCAAATAGTCCGTCCAGCCTATACCTCTCCGCGCGCAGCTTCTCCCGCTCGAGGGCGAGGCGGTGCTTCTCCTGCCGCTGGCGACGCTCCCTCTCCCGAAGCGCCTCCTCGGCCGCGCGCCGCCGCCGCTCTTCTTCACGCGCCGCGCGTGACCGTTCCCGCGCTCGAGCCACGTCGCGCTCCTTCTACATAACAAACAACTTCATTGACAACCATGATTTTATTATGCGTTTTACAAAGTTAAGGACAAAACCACACTGCAAAATCTTGCCGCGCTTCTAATTCCCGCAGAACTCGCCAAAGAAAAATTGCGACCAACAGTTGTCGTTACCACAACGATCGATAATACCTTTAGAAGACAAGAACAAAAATAAAAGAAAATTGAAAAAAAAAGCGCCGGATTGACATAATAACAGCAGAAATATTAAAATAAACATAAAAAAACATTAAAACAATTCTCAAAATAATACACAGACATACACTAGTTTCTTGAAAATATAATGGGGAATAATATAAGGAGGAAATAGAAAGGACAAGTTAGTCCTAAAAAAAGAGACTTCAGTCAACAGTTCTTAACCGTTTGGCTTCCTCATTGTTAAATACCAAAGTGTATCTAGACTTAAAAGAACACCACTAGCCAACACATGACAAAAATACGTGGCAATATCATGAGAGGACATCGCTGGATGCAGTTAAGTATGCAATGGAAGCAGATATAATACTTGTAAAAATTTCTTCATTAAATGTTTCAATTGTATAAAATTAATATGCATTTATTTAATCATTATTATGTGTTCTATTATTAAATTCAATCATTGAAAGTGCCATAAATTGCGTAAGTAATTTTATTAAATAGTCATAGGTAAAACAAGAGCAAAACGGAGGAAAATTTAATGTTTTTAAAATTTGATATACTGTGCTATCATGTCGATTCACTATCAACATTATCAAAATTATATATGAATACTTTTTCTAATTCTAAAATAAAATTAATTAATTAACAAAGATTTACCTTTGCACCATCTTTGAACATCATTACATGTAAGTAGGTATTATATGTAATGACGTAAACTGTGGTTTACGGAATAAATGGTTACAATTTGTAAGGGATAGGGAAAAAGAAAAAAGAATAAACATATGATTTAAAATTATTCCTACTTACCTTTGTTCAAAAAACAAAGGCAGTGTGAAATTTTAAATTTATTCATTTTTGACTACGACAGCCATCCATTGCACTATAATTACGCTGTGTAGGATTTTAAACAGAACCGTGCGAGGCGTTTGGCAGCCCACTGTCGATTGTATTGTGGACGATACATAAGCGGTAGGCATATAATGCGTAACCTTGAACGAGTGACGGAGGGCTGCCTTTTGTGGCGAGTCTTCGGAAATCTTTTTTATTAAGTATACCAATCTTTACCCAGTTGTCAGGTTGCCGTGTTTCCTACTAAGGTAAAAACATTTCTTTCGAGCGGAATAATAAGCATGGACCGCGAGTTTGACATGTTGGAGTTTACTAGTATTATTCAATATTATATGGTTTGCCTCGTGCGATTGCATTTATTTAAATATAAAAATTGCATATATTAAATGCAGTGTTATAATTAATTAAACTTGGACTTGAACTTTAACGACTACTTTTAACTAAAAACACTTATAGTTATTTTTGTAACTGTCATATAATAATAAATTTTCAAGGTCAAAGCAAGATGGGTGACGGCCTGCATTATAACAGACAATTTAAAAATATGTGTTATCAATATGTTTGTTTGATAAACATAGTTAATGAAGAAAAATATATAAATACTATATTTTCTCACCCATATTTTAGAAAACGACAAGACTTCCCTGGGCGATCGTTTGCGTTCTCTGCTCCTAGTACTGCGTCGTGCTTTGTCCTGGTAATGAAGTAAACTTTATTAGACGTTTAAATCATTCATACATTTAATATCATATCAAAATGTTTAAGGAGAATAAGCTAAAATTACGGTAATGTCGAAAAATGTTACCTTGTCTGAGCGGGCTGACTTCTCGCGGGTCCGTGATGTAGATCTTGTACTGTCTGCACCAGATATTTCACCATCTTTCTTTATTTTCTCAATATTATCTGTACCATCTTTATCCTCCTGTGTAGAAAGATATATTGTGAGTTAACTGAACATACATACTGAAAAACAGCTATTTATGACCACCAGATTAAGGTAAAGAAAACTTAGGTTATTGTAAAAAATAACAGATCCAAACATAAATCATTAAGTCTCTTTTTTATCTGGACTAATAACAGTTTCGTTGAAAGAAAAAAAGTAGAAGTACTATAGTAAGATATTTTTAAATAATATTGACACAATGCAGCAAAGACTCTATTCACTAATGAACTACATCTTAAGCATCTACTTTCTGCTTATATTGCCTTCATGTTGATGTTGTACATTGTACAGACCTCATTTTCTTTTGTCTCTTCTTTAAGCTCCTTGCTTAATCTCCTCTCTGTCTTAACCGGTTGACGTCTTGATGATGATTCTGATTCTGATTTAGCCTTTTCTACGGAGATCATTCGGCCATGCAGTTCTGGCGAAATAATAGACTTGAATTAATATTTAAAACCAGTGTCATCTTATCAGAACGTTTTTATGAGCATAAGAGATTAAAATTTAAGTAGTAAATGATAGGGGTTTAAACATGATTTTGCCGTTTTCCAATGCAGGTTACAGGCACTTTTACTTAAAATTAAACCTAATAACCGAGACTGCATTGTGTGCTATACTGCTGGTTCTAAAGTGGATACTGGTACCGGGGCTGGTATTTATGGGAACACGAGTTTAGACAAAGTATTGGAAAATATAACTGACTTCTAGGCGGAAAAACCTTTACCATTATTGCTTGAGTTAATAACAAAATTATCTCCATCCTCAGCTAAGCCAAGCTGTGTTGAAAGCTCTAGCTTCGCATAGAGGCGAATCGAGGCTAATCCTAAATGTTATACAGACACTAAACAGGCTCGAAAAGCCTAATTTGCGTGCTTAACACACAGGTGTCCCTGGCATTAAAACTATAGACGAGCTTGCAAGGAAAGGGTTAGCGGAGAATGTTATTGGACCCGAACCCTAAGTTGGAATCTCATCCGGACGATGCGAATGGCATTCAGAACAATAAGATGATATAACGAAAAGATTAATTTATCCATTTGGAGGCCGCCCTAAGAAGACGATTTAGAACTTACATCGTAGCAGGCTACGTTGCTTAAGTGGCGCTGTTATGGGCCAGTATAGCAAAATGAAGTTAATGGAATCACCTCTGTGTAGGGCCAGTAGGGAGCACACTGAACAAATGGAACACATTCTGTGAACTGTGATGCTCATGCTAGGAAAAGAATGGGTGTCCTTGGTTTGGGATATCCAACACCTCAAGACATAAGGCTGCTGACTATAGTGCTTATTAAGTACATCTTGGAAGTATTCTGAGGCAACAGACACTAGGATAAAGGAAGCATAAAAGAAGCCATTGGGTCGAAGTGCTCCGGGAGTAATCCTAGTTCGGAATAAGATAAGATAAAATAAACCTGATATTACAAAAATAAAACGATGAAGACAACATAACATTCGATTATTTGAATTTCAATTGTTTTCACATTCGACTTTAGACCTGAAGATGCATAGAAAATAAGTGATTTTTAAATATAACAGTTCTGACTCTTCTGAACTCTTATATTCAAAAAGAGAGTTCTGAGAAATTGCTCGCAATATCAAATCGGTAATATAAAATAAAAATTTGAGAAATGGGTGATTTGCATTTTCTTGTTGGACCAGTACAGAAATATATATATATATATTGTATGTGATTGTGACGTGTGAACCGTGAAAGACAGTACTTTCAACACTTTCCAGTTTTAATTCATAGATTTTAATATGTGTGTCAACCTGTCTTACATTTGGTCACGAAAATTTGATGTACTTGGTTCTTTGAATTAAGCAATAAATCATTATTTTCAAACCAGCATACCACGTTTGAAACTGCATTGCTTACATCTTTATAGTTAATTTTTAAAATTAATTAGGTAAAAATGTTAGATTAAAAATATATATTAATGAGGTGTCATCTGCAAACAATACTGTCTCACACAAATACTTTGTAAAGTAAGGGAGGTCATTTATATAAATTAAAAAAGCAATGGGTTTAATACGGATCCCACAGAGTAGGAACACATATTAATACAGGCACTGGTTGTATTTTTAATTGACAGAACGGCAATTTCATACTTTCAATGCATCTAGTCTGATTTTTATTATCTTACCAGTTCGGTGTAAATTCTTTATACAATTCTCTGCATCCTGAGCACTAGCCATTGTCACATAACCATAACACCGAGAGCCTGGTGTTCTTGCATTTGTTACCACTTTAGCTCCAATTACCTACAGTAAATTTTGTCTATATTACATATTTATATAAACTAGATGTTAAATAAACTAAATCTTATATCATATACATAAAATGATAAATTTAAATATCTTAGAAATGGGGCAGGAAGGGTTAGAATCAGAACCACTGTACCCACGCTATTTTATACACATAGTTCAACTGTCATAACAAATATGGTAAATAATAGGTTGGGAAAAAAGTTTCTTCGCATTTTATATGAAAATTCAAGACATTTTTATTCCAAAGTTAATTTACATTTAATGATTTCAGTTTCATTTTCAGCGAGCTCGTGTGGCACCCAAACATTAGAGTGCCACACAGTTTTTTTCAAACAGGTCAAAACTGTTTTGTGGTCAATACCTAGTTCTTCAGCTATATCGTAACTGCGGATATGCCGATCTTGCTCCATTTTCTCAAAAATAGCGTCCATTTTAACGTAACATCTTTTACATTTAAATTCCCGGATTGAAAACCTTAAAACCAACTTTGTGCTACTCTTACTGACACTGTATTAGGTCTATAAAAGTCACAATTTTTTTTTTCGCCGCTTAAGTTGCATTTTTTCCTTTTTGTAATAAAATTTTTAAAAAATATATCTAATTTCTTCATTCGATTTGCTCATTTTGGCAGACATAAAATCAAATGAAAAAAGTGGGAAACAAATTTTTTTTGAAAAGTCACCTTTTAATGTCTTGAAAACCAGCCAGATACAAATAGTACGGGGAAAGATATTTTATTACAAGTTTATACATATTATATGCGAAGACTTTTTCCCTGACCTAATATTATTCTTGTCTCATCAAACAACATATAAATTGTATCCTGTGTGATAAAACTATTATGTTATTGTTGGTTATTTTTTATATATGGAATGGTATTCTGAAATAAATAGATTTTTCAATCAGTTATTAACCAAACATATGACAAAGTTATTATCCAGATAATTTTTTCTGAGAAGATTGATAAAACGGTCCATATACCAATATATTATTGTTGTGTTTTATGATGTAAACAAACATAATATCTATCTCTATTTTTCAAAGAAATATCATGCTAAGTACTAGAAATATCTGATATCATATAAAAGTTCTAATCTATTTAAAAATAATAGATTATCTATTATGATTTCATTTATTACCTTGCCATGTTTGCTACATAGTTGTTTCAAGTCTTTGGCTCGAGTGTCACCAGAGAGTCCACTAACCCAAAGGTTCCTGGCTCCACCTTCTTTAGTGTCATCTTTCTTTTCTTTTTTATCACCATCTTCCTTATCTTTTTCTTCTAAAATGATATTATAATATACATTAATCAAATTGATTTACCAGTCAATAGAGTATATTGGTATTATTTGCCTTTGATTTCGGATAGTTTCATTTTATTTTTATGATATGAACAATAACTAAAATAAACTAATAATAATTAATAATTTAATAACTAAAGATCAAAATTACCTATTATTTCTTTCTCAGATTTTTCTGCATCATTGCTGAAAGAAAATTTATATTGTGATTTTAATTTGCTAATATAGGTCATGCAAACAGTTTATACTAATAGTTTAAAATGAATAAGTTTTTTATTTTAGTGTCACACACAAACACTACAAAGTTTTGCACCATTTCTTCTGTTTCTGGTGGTGTAGACAGCAAGCTCCATTGTCCTAAAGTTGTTGTACTTGCAGGCAGTCACCAGATCTCTATTGTGGAACACTTCCTCTTTCATAAAACTGGAGCAGTCACATATAGGTTGATTCATACCCTGATGTGCTTCATAAGATGTACTGCATTATTGAGTTTCTTGCATTGTGGAATATGGTTCCTGAAGTACACAGCATTGGCATTCTTCTCTCTTCTTTTAATAGGTGCAAAACTTTGTAGTGAAATAAAATTGAAATGTTGATATAATTGTAGCAGATATATAGATGCGCGTGGCAGCGTCGCGACGACCGTTCGACGTTCACCAACCTAATGGCGGAGGCTTCGGCGTTTACTTGGGGTTCGTCGTTGGCAGCGGAGTCAGCGTCGGCGGCGCCGTCACTCGGCTCCGGGTTGCCAGCAGTAGACTCGGGTACATCTTCTTGCGCTGCGTCATCTACGTCAGTAGGAGTTATCAGCCGAGTCAGCACAGGTCGCTCGACGCCAGAGAGCGGCCTGCCCTGTCTCTCATCTTCTTAAGTGATAGATGACACATATTCTTCAATTTTCTTGAACTTGCATGAAAATATTCTAAATCTTAACCTGAAAACTTGATCGTAAATTAGCACCACCATCTGGATATAGGGGCAGCAGTGGTACATGACCACAGATCCACTCAACTTATGGACTAAGGCTAGATGCTGAACACCAAAATTTTATGAAAACTGTAATATTCTGCTATTCATGTTAAGATGAACCTCATTAAAATGCCTTGCTTGCCAGAGTATGAATGTAGGAGCTTTCCAAGTGCTCATATTTCAGCAGATGTCCTCTTTCAACACTAATGATGTATCCTGTATTGCAGCCAGTAATACATTTAAAATATTATTGTGGTGCTACAGAAGTGCTGTTTAGATTCTTCCGGTTTACAGAGATCCAGTCTTGTAACGGCAACACTTCACATTAATTATTATCAAAAACAATTTAAGATGTCCGTTATATGATATAATACATTTTTTACATAAAAACATTTTCTGATTTGCTTTACAACATTAAATTAATTTTTCTCATTTATAATGAACGTGCATTAAACAAAAATATATTTAAAAAAATATTTGCAAAACAAAATATTTAATTAAAAATGGCCATCATTTATTATAAGCTATAGAAACTTACCTTGCTCAAGTGGTTTTTCAGTACTATCAGCCTGAAAGAAGTAAACAAGGTATTTAACTATGTAAATTACTAAACAGCCATATTTTGGCAATTATCCAAATGTGATCTAGGTTCTTAGTATTTTTAACTATATAAAATGTTGGATAGTGTAATATTTACTGTTATAGGTATCTAAACATACTAAAAGTAAACTATGAATTCTAATAAAATAAATCAGACTTTTAAAGATGTTATATTTAAAAATAAATGGTATAAAAAATAAGTTACTACATAATTTATAGAAGTGTGTAACAATACATATCAAAACATTAACAACTACTCTATTTCCATAAGAAACCCATTTGTTAATTTTGAGGCAACTGTTGGTAGTTTAACTGTAACCCTGAAGAAATAAAAACGTACCTCCTCATTGAGCAGTTCATCATCTCCAAGGTCTAAATTAATGCTGTCTTCAGCATCAGTATTGTTTTCATTTTTATGATCATCTTCTTTGATTTCATTTTCTATACAGAGTTTTTTGGGATCAGATGCCTCAGTTACTTCGTGGCTTTCCCTTTTTCTACTTGATTTTGCATCAACATCCATTTTTTCGTGAGAATCTTTTTGTTCATTAATTACTATATTATCTTTAGATTCAGTTTGCTCTAATTCTTCTTCTTCACCGGCGTCGTCTTGTACAATCATATCTTCCATAACCGGCGTGTCTTCTACTTCTTGGTCTAACACACTTCCAGTGCGACGTGTTTTTTTTGTTGGGGTTTTTGTCTCAAAATTCACCTCAAAGTTAAATGTTTCTGGATCATGACCTTCTTCTTCCAAATGCTAAAATGCATAAATTGAGTACAACATTTCTGATCAGTTGAAAAAATCAATAAATTCAATTATTATCATCAAATTACCTTAAATAATCGCTGTATCAGCACACCGCGTACGCCACTTTTATCTAGGTTACGTTTCTCTAACTCAGCCCGTAAGTCGATTACTCTGAGATCATTTAGTAATCTCTTTTTATCCGACATCGTCAGATGTTATTTTAAGAAATTTCTAATAATATCCACAAACCACTCGGTATTCTTTGTCAACAGACACAAAAATCTGCTCACGAATAAAATAGCGCTCAGTTTAACAAAATGGCGGTGTTTCATAGACCAATGCTCAGTGCCACAGACTACTATACTTATTTTATCCAATTAATTGGCTTGGTAATGAAGACCTTTAAGCCATATCTTCTATTCTGCAGTTTTTATCTTTATTTATTGTTCAAGGATATTGGTGCAATGTATCCCTTTGCTCTATGGAGATTTTGGCGACTAATGGTAGTCCCAGCTATTTTGTTAATAACTTATGAGATTTTTTTTGAAAATGGAATGCTATCTAAGCGACTATAATAAAATGATAAGTAAATAAGAATGAAATCATAAAATGTTGTTAAATAAATAAAGTTACTGTACAAATGAATGAATGATGATAAAAAATTATGAATGGAAATGAAATATTGAAAAATCTCATGTAAGTCACTAATCAACGCTGAATAATGTATTCCATATATTGCGCGATTTAACGATCCTTTTTGTTATAAAACTACACCAATTTCATTACAAATACAGCACTACAACACAATATATGAAATAAAATAAACAGCCAACCGACTCCACCATTACTCGCCCAAAACTCCGACTACTATACTGTCCAGTGTCCACCACAGATTTCTTTTGTGAAATTCTCCCTATAGCAATAGGCAGAAATTACCCAACAGAATTTATGGCTCGTAATGGCGGGGACAATTTGGTGCTGTATATTTTATTTCGTATATTGTGTAGTAGTGAAGTTTTTGTTATGAAATTGATGTTGTTTCATGCTAAAATAATAGTTATAACGTGCAATATATGAAATACATTATTCAGCGTTCATAAGTGACTTACGTGAGATTATTCAGTGTTTCATTTCCAATCATTCGCCTATAGGGTAAGTTCACCTATTTATCATAATTTTATGATTCCATTTTCATTTAGGGATCATTTCATCCTCAATGTTAGTCACAGGTCTCATTTTGTGAAGCCTCGCATTCACAGATAATAGTTGATAACTATTCATACGAAACCATTTAAAACTCGTTTCGAGAGATTCTTTAGCATCCTCGTTTGCATTCATTCATTTGCAGGGTAAGTTTATTTATTTAACATTATCTTATCATATTTTTACTTGGGTATCATTTCATTGTTATTATTAACAAAACATTCTATTTGCGTATCATTTTATAGTAATAATTAACTTTGCATTCATTTTAAAAAATAAAAAAATAACAAAATGGCAGGGCCTACCATTAGTCCCCAAAAAGTCCTTGGGGCAAAGGGATACATTACATCGGTATACTGGAGCTATAAATATTCACATAATATATGGCTGTATGAGCTTAGTTTCCTTTGCTTACCATATAAGATATTAAACCGTAAAATAGTAAAAAAGATAAATATGCACGTGACAAGTGACTGACGTGTGTGGTAGTGTATTTAGGTGTTTTTCGTATTGGACGAATTTTCTACTATTACCAAGGTGTTACTTATGTGTCAGGTTTTTACAAGTTTTCAGTATTTCGGATTATTATAACTTCACACACATCACAAACTAAATAGAGAATAAGTCTCACACTCAAAAATAAGAGTATGGTACATTCTGTGATCCACTGAGCATATAAACACTACGTTTTTTTGTGATCGTACATTCTCTATTGTGGTAATTAAGACTATCGATTAAAATACTAGTTTGTTTTTCAGACGAAAGGCATTTGGTATTCATTTTTGGTAAAATTGGTTGGATGATTTTGGAGTTCATACAACTTGAGAAAAATTATTTATAGTGCACTATTCCTCTTTCATGTATATAAAATTAACACTTCTAATCATTATTAAAGAAAAACTCTCTTATTATGGGATCTATTGAAGGTAAACAAACAAATTATATTTTACAAAATACCAAATTCTATGTTTTCCATAACATATTATTTTTTACTTATAGAATACTCAACAGTTTGCGAAATCTTAGATAAGCTTACTTTGAGACATCTGTATTTAATGGAGGAGAAATTGCGCTGTGAGCTTCACATTGAATCTAGTATAAATAATGGAAGCATTCATCTAGCCAAGTCTAGATATATTATGGGGCAAAATTCTGTGAGTATAACCCGACTTCCAATGGAGAATAGCCCTGAGTTTTCAGCATCTACAGTTTGTGAAACTGCAGAAGAAGAAGGTGTTATACAATTAAAAGTAGTTGAAAATAATTCAGAAAATACTGTGAATCCACTGCGATGGTTTGGTGTTTTAGTTCCACAAAATTTACATAAGGCACAAAGCATTTTCCAAAATACCATCAATTTTGTAGTAGAATGTGTGAATGTTCAGTTACAGCTACTCAATATTATGAATAATATTGACATGTTAAAAACATATAAAAAATCATTAAAATAACTCAAATGTTACATCATTTTGTAAAAAGTTTCAAATAACTCACATTCATAGGCAAGGTTAGTGGTTTAAATATTGAAAAAAGGCAGTTTTTGATATTTACTCTAAGAATATATTCTTGAAGGAACTTGACAAGAGCCAAGAGTGGACCTCAATATTAATCAATTGAGAATGGGTTTTAAAGCTATAAAACAAAGAGGTTTATGTTAGCAAACCCTGTTCTCTAGTGGTCTTAGAATTTTGATCCATTTCTGGTTAATAGTTTTTAACCTACCTAGTTTACTTATTTTTCAATTTTTTACTTCATTTAGGTACAAAAAAACAATAGTAGTTGAAAGTAGAATAAATTTCTTTCTTGCACACTGTTTGTTCTCTAATTGTAAAATCTTATCTCTATTTTTTTTTTATGTAATAAAATATACCAATACTAAAATTTAAATACCAATTTATAAAATTAATTAGCTATTTCGACCCTAAGTTATTGACTACTTTTGAAATCTGTGATGTTGAGTATAATAATAGCTTTGAAAGTTCAGTGTTAATGTCTGTGTGTGTGTGTGTTGTTGTGTTTCTATGAATTATATAAATAAATCTAAATATTTCCCAGTCACTGAATTAATTTTTGCAGCAGTAACTTTGTGAACTGTTTTTAGTTTAGGTGATTTAATGTTATTTCAAATAAAATAATCAGTTTCATTGTTTCATTTTTTTTGTTAAACAGTGAAGTGACTACTAGATATTAAAGTTTTAGTTTGTAAAATCTTTCAAATGGGTAACTCTTGCTGCTAAAGTATAGAATGTTATATATCTAATTTATCTGAGTAAATTATTAACTACCTGTTTTTGTTGTTTTTATAAATTTTACAAATTAGAATTTCTCTTCATATCTGTTATGGCCTTACTTATACAAATTCTGTTTATTAAAAGTCTGTTACAGTGCTATCCATTGCCTTTAACATGTCCTGTTTTTTATTACTTATGAGATACTGAATTTGTGAAGTACCAACATATCAGACGAGATTTTCTATAGTGTTTCACTGAACCTTAAGAGATAACCTTACGAGCTCACTAGGGATTGATGACAAAGAGATTTTGTGTTCATACCTGATGGTATCAATATTAAACTTAATAATAACATAACTCATAACTAACTTGACTCATAACTATGGAAAATATGCAAAACAATAACCCTAATTTGTAAAAGAAATAAAGAATAGGATCAATTTAACTAGTGTCCTTCAATAATTGTATGAGTCTGATATCTCAGAAACTGTGTCAATTGAGGTACCATATAAAAAAATTGGAAAAAAAGGTGTTATAATGGTGCATCAATTCTGTTGAGACTTGACATTGGTAGAAGTAATAAGATTACAATAAATTGTTCTTAATTATTTTAAACATTCCTAATAATTGTAAAAATTATTGTTGATATACATGTAATTTTAAGCCACGTTTTACAAAAGGTCATGTCCCGGAGTAAAATCATCCGTTATTCATGTATTAGGAGTCTCTACAACTTTGTTTCTAGTCATTGATTTATTAACACTAACCAGTGGAGGTGAATATGTCGCCCGGTGAGGGTCAATGTATTTTTATTGGTCCACACTATTGCCATCCATCAGAACACAAAGCGACACTTGTCTTCACTACTCAAAGTTTGTCGCGCGTTTGTCCACTCGTAGCTTTCGATGACTTTATTCTTATTAATTGTGATTTTTTGTACAAAAACTTTTACCAATAGCATGCCTATTTTGATAGATAGTCAATTTATTAAAGATTCGTTTCACTATGAATTCGATTTAATGAATTATTAAAATAACATTACCTTGCTCGTAATTATTACAGAAGTAAAAGATTTATTCTCCGGTCGGGAAAATCATGTAACAATAAGGTCAGAGACGAAGATCGCCTAGATATAATTCACTTCACTGTAAGGCAAGTCAGAATTTACAATTACAATTTCGACTAAAAAAATAAAATTTTAAATGATAAACTATAAATTTTCATTAGAATTTCCCTTTTATTTTTGTTTTCATCTATCACAACTTTCAAAGTGAATACAACAAAAAAACAAGAAATTCATTTTTAGATGCAACCAAGCAAATTACACATCTATATATAAATATTTATCTATCTATACATTAATTTACTTGGTTTATCAATCCAGTGATTTCAATCTAGTTATATTTACCGGAATAACTATAACAGTAAAATATATTTTTTTTACAAAGAATATTTTTCTACATATTAGAAAAAAAATTGTAATAGGTATTAGTAAATTTATCAATCTTTAATCATACTTTCTCATCTTATGAAAATGGATTGAAGGAAACTTCCCTCAATCCATTCATTCTCTAATTATTATTTTCTGTAATAAGCATCTTCACTGAAGTTTTGACCAATGTAAACTGTTATTTACATTTTTTAGGTGTACCTAAGTTGTAGTCAATTAAAATTGACTGATGAAGGTACTCTTGTACATTTTTTTGCTTAGTAATTTATCTGCAACGACTAATAAATATTGATAACACCAGAGTCCTGTTTTAAACTGTGACCCGCAATCCTAACGCACATAGAGATTTTAGAAATAAAATAGATTTAAAGCATTTGTAAATTATTATTTACAAGTCTTTTACTTTCTATAGTTTTTGTCACTCATTCATGAAATATTGTTATTGCTTCAAAGTAGCTGGTTATTTAAATGATGTATATATTAAATTTTTAATGTACTGCTTCCATTTTGTCTATATGTATATATATTTGAAGAAAATTGGTGTTAGTTTTCTACTAAAATATGTAAATGTCAAATTATTTTATTCTTTTCCTTGAGATAAAATTAATTGCCTATTAACTTAATCAATGTTAAACTTAAAAAAAATCCTTTAAATTAACATCTTTTTGTTAGTATCAACAGCTGTAAAAAATTTATTCATAAAACAACAAACAAATAATATAACAATAATTATTACAATTGGTATTTTCATACTGTGCAGAATCATAAAGTACTAAAGTTTAAATTAGGAATATTGATATATTTCATAGAATCCGTATCAATTCATAAACATCTCAGTAGTTTGATTTCTGAGATTTTAATTTGAATTCTGCATACACAGAGGGGCGTCAGAGGCGCTGTCTGGATTCACGTCTTTTTTAGCTCGTAGTGAGTAAACAGCACTCTGGAATGTTATTTCTGGAACTTAATTTTAACTAAGCAAGTGCTCACTTATATAGTCCAATCTATTTTACCGGACTTTACCAGAAATTAGTTATAGCTCTTATATTCTTTTAAATAAATCAAAAACAATAACGAGTCCAAAAATTGCCAAAGTTATGAGTATTATTTACAGTAAAGAATTAAAAATGTTGTAAATGAATCTTTGTCTGTCAAAGAAAAACTATATCTATCGCTACAATAAAACATTTTGTAAGTTTATGATATTTATATGTAAACTGTCAGTTATCAACCTCAATTTTTAAAAGTAAATGTTGATATATCAAAATATCTATAAAGGGTACAAAAGAATGTACAGCTGGTAATTATAAGTTTAAAATTACGAATAAAAATAAATATATAAAATAAATAATTAATACAGCTTTAATTATCATAAGTCAACCTCAAAATTCAATGATACCTGTTGTCATTTGTCAATGATTGTACAAAATTATAATGATCTAAAACGTAACATATATTTAAGTATTAAAATTACAGTACTTCTTACAGAAGATAAATAAAATATATTGAAATTGTATATAACAATAATTAAACAGTAGAATAAAAGTTTCAAAACATTTCAAAAGGATTTGTGCATATTGTGCTGCAGGTAAGTTAAAAATAATCAATTGTTAAGAATTATTTGATGGTATTGCGCCATGACACTCATGACTAGACGTAATTTGAGCTTCAGCAATTATAAAATGAGCATGCATTAAATACTTGTTCAAATAACGCGATTAATCTTTAATTTTCAAAAACCTAGACTTGAATAATACTTAAACAATAAAAACAGCCTTTTAGACTTAGTGTAAGGATAGGAAATAAGTTATTTAACTTAGACTAATGTAATTTAATCGATTCCTAGTAGGTATGTACAAAGACATAAGTAGAAATATTTTAAATCTAAACAAATATTGTTGCAAGTGGGAGGCAGCAATAATGCTTTGACCAAAAAATATATGAGAAAATAAATAATTTTACCTAATAGGCACGAGATACCAAGTTGGGCGCCAACATATTTTTTTACATTGCGTCTCATAAAAATAAGTGATTATTATTCCACAACACAATTT
The DNA here is from genome assembly GCA_943193645.1 of Acentria ephemerella. Classification (NCBI taxonomy): domain Eukaryota; kingdom Metazoa; phylum Arthropoda; class Insecta; order Lepidoptera; family Crambidae; genus Acentria; species Acentria ephemerella. The sequence goes on from OW971893.1 coordinate 5,315,460, forward strand.
ATAAATAATTTACACAAATTTAACAATAATACAAGCAACAAAGTCTTATTCAGAAAATTTATATTTAAAGTCAAGAAGTAGTCGGTTATCAGTTTGCACTATTTGACGTGCATACCTAGCTACCGATGTATTTTCTATCTTAGCATAATGATTATATATTAACTCATTGTACTTCATTCGCGAATATTGATTTAGTGGGTACATTATTATTTCTTACAGATCAATCAACCTTTAACGTGGTTAGCAGTAATATATAGTATTGAGTCAACACAACACAATTTAATTAATACTTTTCCTAGAATCAGTTTTATTTTAAGCGCGAACTGAGATGTTATACATTTGAATTGACGCAAAAGGCCAGTATCTACTTATCTCAAAATTATTTTAGATGCATTAGTGTAATAACTTTAAAATGTCATGATATTATTTATGTTGGTTTTTATAAATTTCGGCCACATAGGATTTGCAGATAAGTCCTTTCTTTTAGTACTTAAGTGTTTTTAATCGAAAGGAAGAACTCCGTACGGAGAGACACCGTTTGGAATGCTCTTCTTCAAAATTACCACTGATTGTTAAAGCACCGTTATTGATTAAGGTATCCAGTTTACTCCGATCGTAGTTATTACATTTTATTGTCAAATATTTCCATTTGTTATTTTGACCACCATGAATCATAGTAATTCAATCAAATAGTATTGTAATTATTTAGCTTTTCATTTATCTCTATACAATTTATAGACTTTGTTCTCAGGATAACTAATATATTCGGCTCTTCAAACTCAACGAATTACCTGCCAACAAACAGCAAATTATATGTCCAGAATAATAGTAATTTTCCAACGGTTTTTTAATGTTAAATACTATTTTGCTGAAAAAAGCGATGACGCCACGATCTCTGCGAGCGTACACTGTTTTCTTTTAAGAGTGCATACCTACTAAACGCTCCTGCACACGACAGATAATCGGTGATCAATATTAATTAATAAAATTGAAACACTGAACTCAATATTTTAACTCAAGCGTCTTACAGGAGTCGTTCACAAAATCGGCGAAACGATGGATCGTGTGCTGTCACATCCCAAGTAACAATCCGACGTCACAAAATTTTACGTTAAATCTATTCAGATTTTGTTTTTTTGATTTATATCATTTTTAAGTGACGTATGCTTAACAATAATCACGTGACTTATAGATGATGTGAAACTAAGTGAATGCTCACGTATATTTAACGACAGTCGATTGTCGTAGTCAGACATATGGCGTACTTTTCTGTATAATGTTCACGTGAAAATGATATGTCGTTGTTGACGTTGAATTTTGTGTCATTCTCACTTGAATTTTACTTAGAATATGGCCTCAAAATAACGTCTTTTTTACGTCCCTTGTTACTTGGGGTTGTAGGAGACTGGGTTTCCTTGTTATAATAACGTAGAGCTTGGAGCGACGGTGTGGGCGCTTGGGGTCTACGACTAGCCGTTGTCGTGCGTGTCGCGGTCGGCGGCGCGCCAGTCTGTCCGCGTGCATGCGGCGTCGCGCCACCAAGCCTGCACATCGCTGTAGTGCGCGCTGCGCTGGCGCCGCTCGCTCGCGTGTACCATCGCGCACACGCGGCAGAAGAAGTACGTGTTTATAAACTCGCCGGTGCCCTGTGGGTACGAACATGAAATTAATTGAAACTACACCGTTGGCACTGAAGACACACTTAGCCTCATCTGAAGGCAACACATAAAATTCTTGATCTGAATTGCCTATATAAAAAATTTTTTGTTATCTCTGTTGGTTTTTAGTGTTAGCTTCGTAAACGTCATTGTGCCGCGTTGCTAACACAACGGTACTGATAAAATTCCATAATTACCCGCATATTTGACGTAGATATGAAAAAGAAAAAGATGCAAACCACTAAACAAACCACTACATTTATAAAAATAATTCCATATTTTAAAAATAAAATGAATTTGAATTTATAATTCTTATTCAAACAAATTATTTTGATTTGAAATAGCCAGCACTGGAGAATTTTATAAGTTTAAAGAATTTTGGCTTGGTATCTATGTTATATCTAGCATTCTATTATTCTTTAAAATATTCATTCATCATTTTTGAATACGCTTTAGGATTCCGGTGTCTGTTGAGTTGATGATGCAAGTCATCAAACGGTTTGAAGACTTGTATCGTCAACTCAACATTTTGTAGGTTTTCCATATATTGCGCAAAGTAGCGATGTCATTTGACATGAAAATACCCCACTTTCACACTTCCACATGATATACGTAATAAAATATGCTGCATCAAATCCTAAAAAATACCCACCGATAACTCATAACTTCTACCTTTTTAAATTTTACGTGATATTATACGTTAATACTAATATAATATATAACTAATATAGATAATTTTACGTTTTTACGTCTTTAGCAATAATATTGAGAGAACGTTAATTTGACAGTTCTTTTACTTTCATTTTTATTCATTTCCTACATTATTGAGAGGAGGAAGAGGATTTTTTTAGGCCCGTCCTTGCCTAAAACAGTTTTTAATACTTCATAACAGAGAGAAATTTACATACAATTTGACAGCTGATAACAAACACGTTAGAGACGGTTCAATTCGATTGAAATTTAGACTAACTCGGATTCTTTTATTCCCTTATGTGCTGCCCTTAAATTATTTGGACAGTATTTCAGTATTGCAGTAGTATATAAATCATAGGAATTCAGTTAAAGTTTTATTAAGGAGAGCGTTATTAACAAAGTATGTTCATTTAACAATCGCACTTGACATCTTAAAAAACGATAGAAGTCAATTCAAAATTATTTTCCTTAGTGGATTGTTTCCAGTCTCAAAACAAGTTTTTTTTTGTACTTTTTACATTCGTCTTTCATCATTGATGCAATGAGATCAAATCAAGTCTGTCTGTTTCCATAATTTTTTAAGTAGGGTACGTACATGTACCTACTTACCGCTTCAAATTTTGTTAATTTTATATTAACTGGCTAGCCTCACTTAATATTGATACATATGTAGGTATCAATAGGTATAGGTAGGTAGGTAATAACTATGCAGTTATCTCCAATTTATTAGAAGGAGGAATAAATTCTTGCGAATAATTTTTTTTGACCTGTTAAAGTTTTAAAAGTCACAATAAATTAACGGTAGGTAGGTATGTGAGTGAATGATGTTCAGGGCACGTCTTAAGGTCTAGTTGCCCACCTTCCACTTGAAGTAAGAGTTGTAAAGATTGTCATCCTCGTCAAGGCGGCGAAGGTAGGCGGCCAGTTCCTCAGTACTGGCGAACTCCTCCACATGGACGTATGAATTATGGGGCGCGGCTGCCGCGTATTCCGACGCTCGGGCACCCATCACAATGGGCAACACACTGTGTCTGAAACAGTTTATTATATATGAAGGTCACCAGAAGCCTGGTAATAATTTTAATAATATTTCTCACATATGCCTTTTCTCTAAACAACAGTAGAAAACTGAGAAATAAAGACAGTAGTAATATAAATATCAGAAATATATTAAATAAACTAACATCGTACCTCTCCCTACCGGGATTTGAACCCGGTATCTCTGGGTAAGTAAGTAAGAACAGGGGTATAAGACACCTGTCTAATATATAAGCAAAAATACCAGGACGTTTTATGATGACGGAGATGTTATTTATTTAGAAACTCGTGTCACACACAACCACGAAAAAGAAGCAAATATGAAAGTACAAAAGTATGTATGTGATTAAAGATATTTTGTCAGATCTCTGAGACTCTATAACGTGGTGCTATAACACGGTGTTTTTATAGAAACTCGTTCCATTTGTTTCATTGATCATGGCAATATTTTAAAACTATTAATCCTTTCAATGCAATATAGTTTGACTCTTTTTTCTGTTGTGTTTTATAATGCTTTGTATTTTATCACAGTGTCCATTATTTAAATTACAACCTTATTGGTGTTAATCTATATATATGATAAAGTAACTTAAAAATATTGTAAATTAAGTTTTCACTAACTGCAATCCGTTGACAAAAAATTTTTCAGTGATATAATCACGGCAATTAGAGTTTTCAAATGCTAGGTAAAACTTGTAGTCTTTATCCAGCATTTCTAAACAATTGGGGTCGGTGCGAGGGCAGTGGTGGGAGCCGCACGCGCCGTAGATGTCCACGGAGATGAACTTGGAGAGCTGGCGGGCATACTGCAGCCGCCGGTTGCGGGCGTGGCAATTGGACACGAACCACGCCACCTGACCAGGCAATGACAATGATCAAAGATACTTTTATTATAACCTATTGAGCCGCGATGTACTTACGAGAACTTCAAGGCAATAAAAAACAAGTTTGTACGAATTGTACTTCTTGAGATGTTAACCGTTAAATTGGTAGATTAAAATGGGCACCTTCACGTATTCACCTTGCAAGTTGTTTTTGCCTAATTTGTTCTAAAAACGGCCACTATAAAATACCCAGTACCCAGTACAGGAACCTACAGAAGGGACACAGTTAAAAATTAATTCCGATAGTCCTGATCCAATTTCATAATATTTAAAATTTAATTGTTTTTGATATTTTAGATTTTCAAATAACGCCATTCCCATAAACCTACTTGACATACCTAATACCCTAAATCTTATTATTATTATCAAATCTTAATGTGAAAAATCTAAACGTTTACAATTACTAATATTAAAATTTTGAGTTTTGCTAGCCTTTAATCAAAAGATTGGCTTAATAATAATCCGAATTCCAAAGATTAAAAATGAAAATTTGTTTCTATCTTTTCATTATTTCCATTTTTTTTTTAATTTTTTGGACTCTACTAACACTCTCTTAAAATTTTCTCTTAAAATTCAGATTTCAGATATTGCTCTTGCCACTTAGGGAGCAGTTTTTAATAGCATGCATTAAAAACAAAAGCTTACATTATATAGTGGCAATGACTTTTTATAAATATAATAATAGGAATGGCACTTTTTGATTTATTAATTTATTAAATTCGTCGTACTTATGGTAAATTACTCGTAAAAATGAAAAATAAAAATTACTAACGGTATTCGTTGTAAAAATCTGAATAAAATATTATGGGTATTCCTGTTCTCCTACGGTAGGTATGGACATTATCTCATTTTCTCACAAACCTTACCTTCCTGGTTTTGTTTGCAGCGTAATTCCTATCAAGGTCCTTCTCAGTGATAAGCGGGTCGTGATAGACCCAACGCTCATACGGTGCCACTATATCTGAATCTCGCCGGTACGTCGATGTCCAGTTGAATACGTCCAGTGACATGGGCCTCAAAGATGCCGTATGATATGGACACTCGAGATAGTAAAGTATCCAAATCTGAAAATATAATTATCAAAATTATTAAAGGCCAACGTAGGGTCAACAGGTAGGTCAGGTTGGTAATATTAAATGTGTCTTTTGGTATGTTTTTGAGTCGCGGGAGGCCGTTCACTGCACATACAGACATATTTATATGTAGGAAACAAACATTATGAATTTAGGCCCATAACACGAATGCAGTTACAGCTAACAGCTGGCACCGGTGGCACCAACGATTTGACTTGGTTTCAGGAACTGGTCTCTCGAGGCTACAAATTTTGATTGACCTTATAACAACAGTTGCTTTATTTTCTCTATAAAAATCCAGACAGCTCTGAATTAGGTCCATTCCAGTGGTTTGTTTATTCACTTATATAAATGAATGATAAATATGTAGGTATACTATTTTTATAAAAGTATTCATAATGTTTTTGTTTGTTTTTGTTATGTTTTTGTTTATATTTCATATCGATATTTGATAATAATAATGATAATTCGCTATGGTTGTATTCTTTTTTCTATTTGAAATGCTTTACTGCAAGAGTGTGTATTTATTCTTTCCTTGTTTAGCTTACGGGATATTTACCATAAAATTTGTTATTTATGAATTCCCGTTATTCTGATATTTCGTTTGAGTTTACAAATAAAATGCAGGGAACTGAATGAAAATATCGGGACCTCTTAAATAACCCGTTGATAATTCTAGTTATTATGTTAAAAGGCTTGAGTTTAAGTGGACAGGGACTAGTTAAAGCAGGCACCTGAATGCTAAAATAATAAAATGTCTATGATTTTTTTTTACTCTAGATATTTTTCTGCATATATTTTTTATGAATAAAATAAAGACCCACAAAGTAAGTGACTGAACAGATTTAGATGGGATCGATGGTTAATCAGATAGTTAATAGTAATTATTTGTCTTGTTTACCTGATTGGGAGGACGCTTTACGTTAAACGGCGTGTGATGGTCTTTAAATAGGATAGCGTCAGCTGTTGCAGCGTCCCTAGCGTCAGCGGAGATGGAGCAGCGATCCACCGGACACTTGTTCCGGATGAACTCGGTGCGGCCGAGAGTGACACCCCACGCGCCTGGTCCGTTTGCAAGCAGGATCTTTTTTATTGGCGGATTTTCATCTTTTGGTAGTGTGTACATCAACTGTTGGACGATTCTGTAATGAGAAGTATTCTTTTCCTAACATGTCTAGATCAGTGTATGAACTGTATTGTCATTGAAAATTTGTGGTAACGTAGCATATGGATGTGAATGCTTGTATTTTAGTTAAATGGTATGTTCAAATTACAAATATGTGTTGCATCATACTTTCTGATATCATGCGGTAATATTTTTTGCTAGCGCAGAAAACGTTCTCGAATCTCTAGTACGGGTGTAATGTTCAATGGTTGCGATCTATTGTAAGGTTGTGTGTTCTAAATTAAATAAACCCCTGAAAAATCAGTGGCAAATGACTTTTCCGCCGTGTAATTTTTTGAAACTGTTATTTCACAAAACATTAAAAGACTTGATAGAAATTAAGGTACATAACAATTTTGTGAAAATTTGAAATGCAGGTGCATTTAGTGTAAACGATCTAGTGTAAGCAATTACAATTATTTTTCATATGTTTTTGTAATAATATCGACAGTGAAGCAAGAACGCTGTATTTTAGTTTGTAAGGAAAAGTAGCCAGTATAATTACAACTATAGATAAACTGTTTGCAAAATGTCAACTGGAAACTATAGGTGACGGTTTATTTTAAGGTTAACCATCTGCTAGTTTTAAATTTTTTAACATAATAAAAATCAGGTTGGCAGGTCACATATTTTTCGCTTACAATATAGGGTTTGATGTTGATCCGTCGAGCGACACCTGCTCGCCTGTACATAATACTAATGGTTAAAGTTCTTTTTTGAAATGGACTCAATAATTAAGTTGTTTAAATTGCCATGATTCGACCCTACTATCGCTGCGACGATCGAGGTGCATAATACGTTTTGAAATATTTATTTTTGATGATTCATTATTGAGCAAACTTATCCGGCGCACTAGTATTATTGAGATAATAATTTATTTGTGCTCTTTGAACTTCAGACTCAAAAAGCCTAGATTATTGCTTAGAAATTATAATTGGGCGGGGTGCCCAATTATAATATCTGTGTGATAATAATTATATATATCTATTTGAATTGTTTGCGGACAATATATAATAAATCCCCACTTTTGTTATAATAGGCTTTCTGACATTGTTTCGCTTTTCTGTAGTTTTATTGTGGTTGATATTTGGATGCTTGACAGATAAAGGAATTAGTGTAACCTGTCATCACCGGGCGCATCCTCCGGGAAGAGGCCAGCGTGAGGGTCGTTCGTCCAGGGCCGCTGCTCGCCGCCACGCATGAACCACGGCCTTCGTGATATATCATCCCCATCGCTAATGAACACCTCGTTGTTCTCCGTGATCACATTCTAAAACATCATTCATAATTCATAACTAAGATATTGCTAATTTCAATTGATTCAACAGGTAGTAATGTGGCAAAAACATCAACGAAGCAATCATAAAAAACGTCATTTGTGATCCCTTAAAGTTATTTTTAGGGATGCTAGATAGCTAGATATATGATTGCATTCTAGAACACATGTCTAATAGAATTACAGAACAATTGCTAAGCAGCAATCTTTTCCAGGCAACCTATAGGGTAAGGAACGAGATTAAATAAGGATACATTAAAAACTTCATGAGAGTGAATGTAAGGGAAAATTTATAAGTAACTTATAATTATACGAATGTGAGCCGCGAAACTTTAATATCATAGTGATTTAATAATAGCAGCTAAAGACAGGAATGCAGATAACGAACTTTAACTCGATTCTTCAGGGACTCCATCGTTCGGGCTTTGCCACAACAAACAGTACGGGAAGTTTTTCAAAAAATGTACTTTTTAAAAAGTACCCATTACATACTTGTTGTACGGGTGGCTCTTCTCGTGGTGGCACAGAAGATGAGATCAAGCGCTCAGGTTGTTGCACGGGGGGCAACCGAGGCAGCAGAACTAGTGCTGCTGCCATCAGTGCTAGCGGTAGCAGCAGTGCGCCCCGCCGCAGCGCCCGCAGCGCTCGCGCCGCCCGTAACCACATTCTGCCGACTACCCGTGCGGCACAGAGTCCTGCTCTTGCCCCATCGCGACCACTATCTTAAATTGGTATCTTTGGACATCTGAAAATAAACATGATCAGGTACAGTCACCCTCAGAAGTAGATTAACACTTTGGTATAATGTCACTCCAACCATAAGCAAGCAGTGATAGTAATGATACTAGTAAACGCAATAGTTGGTGTGACATAAGACTAAAGTGTTTATCTACTACTGAGGCCGACCGTACTTCGTCATTTTACATATAATGACGGGTTAGCGGTTGGTTCTTTCTTAACAGGTGGATTTGTATAAACGTTCCAAAAATAAATTTAAAATTACTAGTTAAATTAATTCAATAAGAAGTCACGCATATCGTACCTACCTATGTATAAAAAATATCTGGATATTATTAATTAAGTTAATTTTTACTTAAAGTAATTTAGATATTGCTTTGGGTAAAATTTAGAAAATAATATTTCTAAATATGTAAACCCTGTCATATCTTCACTTATGTTTAAAATACTTAACTCACTATCTATTCCCCATCTCATTTGCTGAACGAAATTAAAACTGAGTCCCTTAGGGAATTAAATATCTTTTGTGTCAGTGTGAGACATCGCACTTAGATATTTACATGATAAACAGCTCACCAGCGTCTAATCCTCGATATTGTACCTACTTATTTTTCTACTTTTGGTTCTGATTACTGACCAAGAACATTGCACTAACACTTTTCGTCCTTCACCCATCAAAGAATCGGGATATCGATTTCATCAATTGCTAATGCGGTATTCTCGCAGAAGCTTCAATGGCCATTGTAGATTAAAAGTTAAAATTAATAAAACATTGAGACAAATTTACAAACATTCATAATTTCTAAGACTCGTGACAATATGAAGAGATACATTATTATGACTAATGACATGCTTTGATTATTTTTTGAAACAGCAACATTATGGTACATTTCATTAATAAAATGACATTACAGACATTATTTCGAAAAAACCTACAATACAGATAACTAAGAATTACTATGATAATTTTTTTGTGGATAATAATTGATAAAATAATAATCCTGGTTTAGTTTGGGGGTAGGGCAGCTAAAATAAAATACCTACTATTGTTCCATGACTATGAGCATTGATTATTTAATAACTGCCTTATTACAAAACAAAGAAACACAAAACTATAATTATAGTTAGTACAACAGTTATGCTTAAAACTGAGACCAAAAAAAAAAACTAAAATAAGATAGCCTTACTTTTAAAGTTGGACAACTTTTATGATGTGCCTACAATTGTAATATGTAAGTACATGTTTTAATTACTAAGAAATGACACTAGTATTATTTTCCGTATTTATTTACTCTTTGGTCTATGTTCTTCAATAACCATTGCTCGTTGACGGAATTTAATGTAAATTTATTCTTCTAGTTAAATCTTTATCTAAGACTAGCTTCCGGCTACAGTTGCGAATATAGGAGTTCGGTCTCCCACAAATGTTATATAGCTTATAACCTTCCCCGATAAATTGTCTATCGAACACAAAAGTTTTCGATTCGAACCGGTAGTTCCAGAACTGTAGCCCCTCTACAGTTTCAAAAACTTTATCTATTTATATTATTAGTATAGATTATTCTCGTAATGTTTTCTTTTGTACTAAACGTACAAGCCAACAGAAGAAAATACCTAAAAGTATTTAAATACGTAAGAAATGACTTCCCACTTATTCCGTCAGTCAAACAAAACTTGCTTATTTATAAACTTTATTTCTTTAGAAACAAAAGTATACAAGTGATTATTTAAGAATAAAATAGGAACAATTACAGACATATTATTTGAACATAGTTACCGTAGGCATTGTTTAAAAGAAGTTTTCTTTACTAACATTTTATACAATAAGTAAAGTAAGTAAATTATTTTTAAATCTATAATTATAATGAGTCTAAAATGTCTCGAATAAATTAATGTTTTAACTATTCATTATTAGTTTACTTTATTAAAACCTTATTCATTGATATCAAATAATCACTTTACCCGATTAAATTACCGTTATAATAGATGTAATTTTAAGCCTATTTTCTTCTTACGTCATAATTCATACAAGTAACACGTTCTTGAAATAATAATTTATATAGGAATGGTCCAGAAATCACATAATTGAAGAAGAGAAGAAATGTCCAAAAGAAGAACTGAAAACCAGATCTTTACGATTTAAGAAAATCGTAGAGCAGACAAATATATAATCATATACCTTCTGATGTTAATGATAGATTTTTAAAATTATTGTTTTGTTTATGACGAATCCTGTAAAAACAGTGAAACCTTTTACTTTTTACTATTTATGATTATTTATCAAGACAACATAAGCAGTTGTAATATTTATATGAAAAAGTCATATTAAAACACACCATGTGTTTTAATGTAACTCGTTCATAATATTCGCTTAAATAATTATACCTAATTATAATACAAGTTGTAGATCGAGAATTCTGTCAATAGCGTACCTACATACCAGAGCCAAATTCAAAAATGGACTCATAATTATCTAGTATTATAAGTCGTATTTACTCATGTGTAGACACATAAATTTGTTAACAAGTGAACAATTTATTGTCAAAATATTTTCCTTACTGTAAGGTAGGTAGGTACTAACTATCGTACTAAATAGTAGATAGATACAGGTGCACGAACTTTATTTTATCTCTTAGATGAACTTAAGTTTGTTGATTGGTACCGTTATCATACTACTTCGCTTAAATTTACGTTACATATTTATAATAACATTGTGGTCACACTTTACGCGATAATTTATGTAATTTATGTGTTTACCTTTCCAATAAAATGTAGGTATGCTTGTGTTAATATATTGTGCACCGTGCACGATTATTTAACGTTATATTAGTCGTTATTCAGGAAATTAAATTTTCATTGTGACAAAGTTGGTATTAAAAAATTAGTGATTTTTATTCTATAATGATAAATTTGGTTTTTTATTCGACTTTCTATCTCTACTATATGCAGGGAAAAGGCCAGGACATTTCAAAGTCTTAATGTCTATGCATAGGCATATGCCTACACGCATTCTATAATGATTAAAAGGGTTTATTATAATGATTGGTTAGAAAAATAAAATAAAAGTATATATGTATATTGAAGTATTAATTAAATAAATGAATATTGCTTTAAATGGTACTACTGATGTAGCATCGTTACAATATTAGATGACAATACACGAAACACGACTTCAAAAAACGAGGAAAGTTCTTAATTGTAAAAAAAATTCAAAGTGCTTTACTTAATGTAATCTACCTATAGTAGGAAAATCGACAAAGGTCACGTAGTTAAACTAGCACAAAGTTGGTTTAAACGTTTCCAATCCGGGAATTAGGATGTCAAAGATGCACCTCGCTCTGGTTGCCCTGATACGGAAAATGGACGCTATTTTTGAAAAAGTGGAGCATGATCAGCTTATCACCAGTATCGATATAGGTAAAGAATTAGGAATTGACCACAAAACAGTTTTGACCCATTTGAAAAATCTGACTACACAAAAAAGCTCGATATTTGGGTACCACACGAGCTCACTGAAAGAAACCTAATGAACCGTGTACTCATTTGTGATTCTTTATTGAGACCTATTAAACCGAACCGTTTTTAAAGAGTATCAATCTCTTTAAAAACGGTTCGGTGACTACTTGTGATGAAAAGTGGATAATAACATGCGAAAAAGGTTGCGATCAAAGGTAGCCCTGGCTTCACAGACTGTGGCAAAACCTTTATTTTTTGGTATCAGCCGATCCTCTGACCCCCAGGGAGAAGCAAGAGGAGGGTGTGTGGGGCACTAAACTCCTCAGCGACGCACCCACCTAGCCGCTTTCCATCGACAACACGGAATGGCCCGAAGACATTTCGCGGTAGTGTCGAGGGAGTGGTCCGACCGAGATTTGGGCCGATCTCGGTGTACTTTACCCTTCGGTAAGGAAGGAAGTCCTGTAAAAAAGATCCCCCCGCCCAACTCCAAATCATACGGACTTTAAAGTCAGCGCACTATGCGCAGGTACGCTGACTGGGCTGTTCAGTCCAGGTATCAGTCCCCATCCGTGCCTGAAACCCAACAAGTGTTACGGTGGCATAAAGCCTTATCTAAAGGCCGTCCTATGGCGACGTATATAGGACTCTCGCACTCTCCCCGCATCCGCAACCATCCTATTGATGACGATTGAGAGGTTGCGATCATCCTCGTCCTGTGGTAAAATCTGGGTTAACTCACAATAAGGTGATGCTGTGTCTATGGTGAACCATCGATTCAGATCTCTGCTGCCAACAATTGATGAGATTAAAACAAGAAGTTGAGAGAACGCGGCTGGAATTGATTAATAGAAAGAGTGTGGTCTTTCATCACGATAACGCTAGACCACATACTTCTTTAGCCACTCAGCAAAAATTAAGAGTTTGGCTGGGAAGTCTCAATGCATTCGTCATATAGCCCTGACCTTGCACCTTCAGATTTCCACCTGTTTCGGTCTGTTCAGAATTCTTTAGGTAGTGTCAGGTTAACATCAAGAGAGCACTGCCAAAACTACTTGTTGCATTTTTTTTATCAGTAGTCCCAAAATTTCTACAGCAACATGGTCGTGTCTCTACCTACAAGATGACAAAAAGTCTACGAACTAAATGGGACATATATACTGTAATTAAATGTAAATTAACATTGAAAATAAGTCTTGAATTTTCATATAAAATGACAAGAAACTTTTCCCCCGACCTATTACATGTAATAATTATTTAATGTGGATCTTTGATTGTATTAAAAACGTACAATTGGAAGAAAAATGTACAACTCATTCTTTTAAAGATATAATTTGCAATGTATTTTAAAAGCTTTGCAACAATACAGTCTTGAATCGCGTATTTAGTAGATTGGATTTCACAAAAGCGGAGCATTTGCCACAAGAAGATGCATACCAATCTCTTAATGTTTTGTAAATATAGTGGAGTGACGTTTACTAAGTAGGTACAATAGCGGTTATATTGCGTAATAAAATTGTGTGGTAGGTATAATTATATCTTGGTTCCTAACTACATACTGACGAATTCTATGGATAATTACATATTACTATGTAATTATTACAATTAATATAAATTATCAGTAGTAGTACTGAAAAGAGCGAGTTAATCGCGCCTCACGCCACGCCTTCCACACCTTGTCACGCCTTTTATTTACGATAATCATCTTTTACGCTATAAAATATTAGTAATACATATTTATAGAGTAATAATGTTTTTTGTGACAGTTTTTTTCAGAACTAGTCATGAATTCCTCATGGGCATAGCATAAAGATATGCCAGTAATGTGGTCAACAGAAACGATTAATGATATGTAAATAATAAATATTATCAAAAATTTACAGTTTTGTTTTGTAATATTAGAAAGTCTTTCTGTGTGTACATCATGGGATATTTCTAATATACAAAGGGCTTACTTAACAATTCAATTGTTATTAGTAATTATTAGTATTTCTACAATATGACAGAGGTGATTTTCTGAGGAATAATGAAATTCTCTTTTAGATAATAAGAATTGAATATGTAAAAGAATATGGTATCAAAATAAAGAATAAGAAATAGAGCAAAGTCTATCCTTTGATGGATAATATTTCCGTTTTTTTTTCGGTTGTTAATTCGTAATGGTTTATAATTGAAGTAATTTTTATAGTTAATTATTTTGTTGCCATTAAAAGTTACAGGTTCATAGCAGAAAGAGCATAACATAATTAAAACTTTCCACGCGGTACAGTTATTTCATAATTAATTAAAACAATACTCATAATTATAATTAACAATTAGGAATACGTTTTAATAATTATTATAAGCGTAATAGCGTAGTAGCGTGTCTAATTGTTATTCACAGAGCGCCTGTCCTTGTTATATTGGAAGTGTGTTCGTAAACGTATGATCTGTTTTCAAAAACATTGTGAGAAATGCAAACAGGACTTAACGTTGTAAATTAATACAAAATCTTTAGGTTGAACCGAAGTATGGCATTTTTTATTATTTTCCGCCAACGGTTAACAGAATAGAATAAACTCCAAACACTAGCTAATAAGACAAGTTCTTATGGAAAACTAATTTATTTATCCAACTAGTTGGATAGCTTAGACTACCATGAAACCGAAAAACTACTCCTACTACATATATAGTCCTAACCTAACGTGTACATACAGATAGGCTATAGAATAATTCGCTCTCAATATACCCCCTATTAACTTTACACACGTGCTTGGTTCAAACAGAATATACGCGATTTCTGAAATATCCACCTAGTTCAGAAGTCACTTTTAAATAAGTTCGTAACATCCATATTTCTGTGAATTTATTATTACAATCATCTCTATGCCTGGAAATTATAATAATAATTTATCGATTTATAATGGTATGTTAAGGCATCAATTGCACATAATGACTTTCATTACACATATTTACAAATCCAAAAGACGAAATATGGCGATTAAACACGACTGTAAATTAAAGTAGTTAGTAAAAAAAAACGAAGGAAACCAATTGTCGTTCGCTTAAAAAGTTACTGAGTAAGTGTAGTTAGTGTAGCTACCTGATTGATGCCTTTAAAGTTAATTTATTTATACGATTTCAGTGACTTCGCTCTTCGTAGAAGAAAAAGTAAGTTTAAAGAATGTAATATGCACTCACTTTAGAGGTAAGTAGTATGTCATAGCACACTACGAGAAATACACATATTGCTACAACAATGAAGTCAAATTACGTTAATAATTATTAACGTAATTTGACTTAATTGTTGTAAGTTCAGATTTTACTGAAGACAATATTTTTAGATTGATTACATGTATAGACATCGAATAGACGATAAATAAAATAAAATAATCATTATACTTGAGATTACTTGATCTATTTAATGTTGCGATAAAGCATTTATTGTTATGATCTTTTAAAATCATTTCAAAGCAAATAATTTTTCAATGTAATGTCAAGATAATGCGATTGAAATAAAATTATCATGTTAGAATTAAATAAACACAAAGGCATATCAAATAACATAAAATAGGTGTTACTTATCTACATATACATTTTTAGAACTTAAAATTTATTTTTAAATGGACATGCGTTCACATGAAAGGAAATGTTTAATTTTATTCTATCTAAATATGATTTGATGATTAAAATGGATTTTTTATTAATTCAAAGTATTGTTTGCCTACTTTTTTTGTAATAAAATCAAATAATTGAATTGCTGTAGTAATTAAAACCTTTAAAATTATTACAATAAACCCTGCATTAATGGTATTTATTAACTGGGAATATAGCTCACATAAACACGATTTATCATCGTTATTATTGTTATAGCATATCGTATGTTTCTACAATGACGTAATAGGTACTTTCATAATAATGAAGTTGACACATACTTACTCAATACATTCACCTCCCATTGCTATTAGTGCACGTTGTTTAATTGAATGTAAATTATACAAACTGCATCTATGTTTGAATAAAAAAAATCCATATTCATTCATAGGCATAGCCTATTATCTATTTACATACATTTAAAGGCAGGTTATTTTTGACAAGGAGCAATAAAAATCGGCAGGACAGTAGTAAAGTTAAAACTTTTTTATTGTTTTAATTTTGTCATTATTCAAATATTAGCTAAATTGATTTTGAAGTTTTATTTTAGTTTAATTTGTAGAGTTATCAATGTGTTGCGTGCATGATATTTTAATTATGTTATGTAATGTAAAGGGAGTGACAATTATTGATGAGTTACCTAAAGATCAACAAATTTGACCGGAGCGGATTACAAAATAGTTTAGTCTCCGCAAATCGACGGGCGTTGCGCCTGTTTTGCGACTGACGATGAGCTAGATTACTCGAGCCACCCCAGCTGCTCCAGGAAGTTTGTCAGCGTTGAATACCTCCAGGAGGCTACTCGGGTTACCCAGATAGTTTGCCCGGTAGTTAAGCATTCCTCTGCAGTAGTTTACCTTACCCAATAGCTACTTAACTTATTTGTGGCATGATAGCACATCGATAAGTGTCGCCAACAAAGATTGTTTTATTAAGTTAGTTTCATAAATAGGACTAAATTTTGTTAAAAAAGGTTAGGCTCCCATGGGGCTGCCATAACCTTGAGCTACATAGAAGATAATAATTGTTAAGTTTATTTTCTATAAGAATAATGCAAAAAGTTTGTATTTAAATATAGTTCAAAAAATAATTACTAGATGGCGCTACACGTTGCGGTGATTTTATGTCCTAGCCATCTAGATGTCTATGTAATGTGTAAAAACAAAAGACGGTGTATTTTTGTTGTCAAGAAAAAATATGTATAAAACAAGGAACATGTATGACCGATTTTAAGTTTTATTATATTATATTTTATTCAATGTGGTTATTTAATTCAAAGTGGATTTGCGCAATAACTTGTGTCTAATCATAGTGGTCCTTCGAGCCGGATATGTCAGTAAGTAAAGTGTAAAATACAAAAGTGTACGTGCGATAAACAGTTGTAAGAACTTTGAAAAATTTTCAATAGACTAAAATTAAAATATTTTTCTAACATGATTTAATTAACGACTCTGAAGTGTAGTGTGTTACAAAATAAATGTGTTTTAATTAGAACTCTTAATAATTAGACATTTCATTTGGACACTCAAAATACCTATATATTTTACTGTTTAACAGTGAAGTGATAGTATTGAACTTTTGGTGTACTTATTTCTCAATCAAAATGACGGAGAGTGATTCGATTACATCTTTAATTAATGCGATTAATGACAGTTCCATTAAAATTATAAAGTTACACACAAATACAAAAAAATGTGCTAAGGCTAAGATTACTAAGGGATATCTAGATACTCGTTTGGAAACATTAAATCTTTATTGGTCAAACTACACAAGATTGTATGATTCGATTATCACGTCATTTACAAAGCCTTCATTACAAGCACAAGGATTTTTTGATGAACAAAACTATGAAGTTACCGAGGAAGCGTATATGGATTTAAAGTCATTAATTAGTGATTATTTTTATGAGTTTAAAAAGTTAGAAAAGGCGGAGTACAATGATACAAAAAACAGTAACTCTCACTCAGAATCGTCGAGATTAAGACCTAAACTACCACCTATACCTATACCTAAATTCTCTGGTGATTATAATGAATGGATAGGTTTTAGAGATTTGTTCGTATCTCTTATTCACAATGATGATACTTTAAGTAAAATCGAAAAACATCATTATCTTAGATCTAGTTTGTCTGGAGAAGCGGAGCAGTTATTAACAAACATATTACTGTCGGAAGCGAACTATGACGACGCTTGGAAAAAACTCGAAGATAGGTTTGATAATCAAAGAGTCATTGTGAATAATATACTTAACCGTTTTCTTAACCAACGAAAAATTACATCTGAATCTAGAAAAAGTATTAAGGAATTGTTAGATACTACTACTCACTGTCTCACTTCACTTAAAAATCTAAAGATAGATACTTCTACATGGGATGCTATAATTGTTCACATCGTTGTCTCAAAGTTAGACTTGGAATCACACAAACTTTGGGAACAATCACTTGGAAAATCTACTACCATCCCTACTTTTAATGAGTTAACTTCTTATTTGGAAAATAGATTCAGAACAATGGAAATGATTTATACTTCGTTTATTAAAGAACCGCAAACTAAAGAGTACCACAAAATCACACAAAATCGCAACACTAATAAAGTCGCATTGAGAACGTTCACAACTGAAATAGAGAGCACTTGTACTTACTGCTCACAGAATCATTATATTTGCCACTGTAAGGATTTTGCTTCACTGGGCGTTCCTGAACGTCTAGATTTCGTAAAGAAGAATAGCATATGTTTTAATTGTCTTGTTAAAGGTCATTCTGTAAATACTTGCAGACAAAGCACAACATGCAAGAAATGTGGTCGACGTCATCACACGTTGTTGCATTACACAAACCTTTACAAGTCAGCTGTAACACCAACATTAGAACAACCAGAAGAGAAACAGCCTATGACAACCAGCTCCTGCAACCACGCTTGTGATTTAAATGTTACTTACAAAGCTGAAATACAAAACACGCAAGTAATTTTAGCTACAGCTCAGATTGCAGTGAAAGCAAAGAATGGAGGTACTTACGTGCTACGAGCGTTAATCGACCAAGGCTCGCAGGCGTCTTTCATCTCAGAGGCTGCGTCACAACTGTTGAACTTAGATCGTACTGCTGTTCTAGGCAAAATCACTGGTATTTCAAATTCATCAGTGTTAATCACAAAATCTATGGTGACACTCACAATCCATTCCACAAAAGATATTTTATCATCTTTCGAAGTAAATGCATACGTATTGAAAAAGCTTACATCCTTGTTACCTTCACGACAAGTTTCACAAGATTCTTGGCCTCTTTCTATGCAGCTGGATCTCGCTGATCCAGATTTTCACAAGCCAGGGTCTGTAGATATTCTACTTGGTGCCGACGTGCATGCTCACATTATTAAGGAAGGTTTACACAAGCATGAGTCTCTCATCGCTCTCAATTCTAGTCTTGGTTGGTTAATATCTGGCAGAGTCACACAATCTGATTTACCAAAACACAATTTTATTGTCAGTCACACAAAATTAGAGGTAGATCAATTGCTTAGGAAGTTTTGGGAAATTGAAGAACACTTACCTCAACAAAGACATATGACAGATTTAGAGACACAATGCGAAGATTATTTTAAAGCTACTCACACTCGCCATGTCGACGGTCGTTACATAGTCCGTCTGCCTTTCAATAATAAATCACCTACAAAACTTGGAGATTCTCGATCACTAGCAGAAAACCGTTTACACTTTATGGAGAAACGTTTCACAAACAAACCAGAGTTTCGAGAGGAATACAACAAATTTATGAGAGAGTACGAGTCACATGGTCACATGGAGATGGTGCCTGAAACAGAAAAGATTATATCACGAAAAAAATACTACTTACCTCACCACGCTGTGCTTCGTCCCTCAAGTCTGACTACCAAGCTGCGAGTCGTCTTTGACGGAAGCGCAGCTCCTGCAAATGGAAAATCTTTGAATGATGAATTATTAATTGGCTATCCTCTACAAAAAGATATTAGAGATTTAATTACAAGATGGAGACAACACAAATTCTGTTTAATAGCGGATATACAGAAGATGTACAGAAACATTTTGGTCGCGAAAGAAGATGCCGATTATCAGAGAATCTTATGGCGTGAATGTACTACGCAACCAATTAAAGAATATAGACTACTCACCGTAACTTATGGTACATCCTGTGCTCCATTTTTAGCTATTCGTACACTCCACCAACTTGCTGATGATGAACACGATGATTTTCCTGTAGAATCTGAAATATTAAAGTCTGACATGTATATGGATGACTTGCTGACGGGAGCGTCGAATGAAGAAGAAGCTATACTTCTACAAAACCGGCTGACAGAGCTGTTGGCTCGTGGTGGTTTTCCCCTGCACAAGTGGTCCTCTAATAGTGAATTAGTGTTGAATCAAATTCCTGAAAACAATAAAGTGTCAATTAGTTCTGTGAATATACAAATTGATGATACAGTGAAAACATTAGGTATTACTTGGAACTCACATTCCGATAATTTTGAACTGAAACTTTGTTTAAATTATACTCATAAAGTTTTTACTAAACGATACGTATTGTCTACAATTGCAAAGACATTTGACCCTCTGGGTTGGTTAGCTCCTGCTATTATTGTGCTAAAAATATTCATGCAGAAATTATGGTTAACTGGCTTAGAGTGGGACCAAGAATTACCTAATGATTTAAGATACGAATGGATTACTTATCTTCACAATTTTAAATATTCTGAAAACATACAGTTACCACGATGGCTTGGTCTCACTCACTCGACAAATAAAATTGAGCTACATGGTTTCAGTGATGCATCTTGTTCTGCTTATGCTTGTGTAGTTTATCTTAGAGTCTGGGATGGTGACAATATTAAAGTTAATTTGATTATCGCAAAATCTAAAGTTGCTCCGGTAAAACAAGTTTCACTTCCACGACTTGAACTCTGTGGCGCAGTTTTACTAGCTAAAGTTCTGCATGATGTAAAATTGTCTCTTAATATTTGTAATGATTGTATTCACGCATGGACAGACTCTACCATAGTTTTAGCATGGTTACACAAAACTCCTAGAACATGGACTACATTCGTTGCTAATCGCACAGCTGAAATTTTGTCTTTTACTAACAGCAGTCAATGGCATCACATTGAGTCAGCCAATAACCCTGCAGATCTAGCTTCACGTGGTTGTAGTCCAGCTGAGTTGCATCTGTCAAAGCTATGGTGGGAAGGTCCTGATTTTCTTAAAGAATATAAAGAAATTATACCACTAAATTCAGAATTCTTGAACACGAATTTAGAAGCTAAAATAAATATTTCCACAAACTTTTGTCATGACGAGAATGATGCTATTTCACATTTAAGTAAATTTTCGAGTTTAATTAAATTGATTCGTGTCACTGCATACTGCATTAGATTTGTAAATAAATGTAAAGGTAGAATTGTTGATGAACATTTTGATAACAGTTTAATGCCTAGTTATTTAACTTCACATGAAATTAAATCTGCACTAAATATTTGTATTCGACTTGCACAATCAGTTAATTTTAAACATGAAATAGAACTCTTATCAAAAAATAAATGTGTTCATAAAACAAGTAATATTTATGTTTTAAACCCTTATCTAGATAATCACAAACTATTACGTGTTGGTGGTCGATTAGTTAATGCAGATATACCAAATTATATGAAGTCCCCTGTACTATTAAATTATGATAGTCCATTATCTAAATTATTAGTTTCTGATGCACACTTAAAAACTTTACATGGCGGTCACCAACTTACCTTGAATTACATTCGTCAAAAATACTGGATAATTCGAGCTAAAAACATTGTTAAAACTGTAATCAAAAAATGTATTGTTTGTTTTAAGCAACGAGCGGTTCCACTTTCACCAATGATGGGAAATTTGCCAAATTTCCGAGTGAATCCTACCCGTCCATTTCTAAATAGTGGTGTGGATTTTGCGGGACCCTTCACACTAAAATTGTATTCTGGTCGATGTAAGAAAACGACAAAAGCTTATGTTAGTCTATTTATATGTACCGTAACAAAAGCCATTCATCTAGAACTGGTTTCAGACCTAACTTCAGCTGCTTTTATCGCTGCATTTAAGCGCTTCACTGCTCGACGTGGTCACTGTAAAAATATATGGAGTGATTGCGGGACAAATTTCTTAGGTGCCTCACGAGAATTAGATCTAGTGTTTAAAAATATAAAATCTCAAACAGTCACAGAAATATCTGAATTATTATCAAATGATCAGACTCACTGGCATTTTATCCCTCCTGGTGCACCACATTTCGGAGGCCTTTGGGAATCCGGAGTGAAATCCGTGAAAGGTCACATTAAGCGTGTGATTGGACAAACCAATCTTACTTTTGAAGAGTTTGCCACTCTTTTGACACAAGTTGAAGCTTGTGTCAACTCGCGTCCACTTACTTTCGTCAGTTCTTCTCTTGATGAACCTCCGCTAACACCCGGTCACTTCCTCGTTGGAGAACCCCTCTTGACAGTACCTGAAGAATCTTTGGTAGAAGTTAAGCTCTCTCCTTTAGATCGATGGCATATGGTTCAACGTATGGTTCAGTGTATGTGGCAACGTTGGCAAATTGAGTACCTTACTACTTTACAACAACGTTATAAATGGGCAAAGAGTCAACACAACATTGAGTTGGGTAATGTGGTTCTGGTTAAGGACGATAGACTACCGCCTGGAAAGTGGCTTTTGGGCCGGGTTGTTCAGAAACATCCAGGTTCAGATGGTATTACTAGAGTTGTCACTTTACAATATAAGAACTCTTTATTTAGAAGACCGGTGACAAAATTATGCCCTCTACCTCTGGACGCTTCTGATTTTTAAATATTTTATTACCTATGTGCTAGCTTACTCTTTAATGTTAACTGTGCTAACTAACTTATTGCATTTTTTAAGGACTTTAATAGTCCTTGGGTCGCGGGATGTTAAGTTTATTTTCTATAAGAATAATGCAAAAAGTTTGTATTTAAATATAGTTCAAAAAATAATTACTAGATGGCGCTACACGTTGCGGTGATTTTATGTCCTAGCCATCTAGATGTCTATGTAATGTGTAAAAACAAAAGACGGTGTATTTTTGTTGTCAAGAAAAAATATGTATAAAACAAGGAACATGTATGACCGATTTTAAGTTTTATTATATTATATTTTATTCAATGTGGTTATTTAATTCAAAGTGGATTTGCGCAATAACTTGTGTCTAATCAATAATAGTGGTCTTAATAATTACGCATACAAATTAAAAGCTTTTCTTTTTCAAAATTTTGTAGTAAAAAGCATTTTCAAAGCGAAGTAAATAGATAGTAAAACTTTTTATTCGCAAATCCTTGAAACCCCATTTGTGACAGGGGCTAAATAGAGATCTCTAAATGCGGTGCACCACAATTTAGATACCAACAATATATAGAGAAATTGCATAACTTTCTGTAATAATTATCAATGGGATTCTTATTATTAATTAATGCCTACATGCAGTCCGTAATTGATTACGATCGTTTATAGACACATGCTATATCTAGCAATCACTTGATAATGCAAGGGCGTTGGCAATCTGGAGACAAGAGATGTTAATGCCTCCCATGTCATGTAATTACATTGGCTTTCTCTTCATACCGAAACATAGTGAGCTTCTTCACGACTAATATAGAAGAAGTTTTATCATGTAGATAATTTTTTTAAATGCCGGTATAAAGTGCTTAATACTAGCTATCTTATCGAAAATTTTCGATTAAAATTGGAATTTCGACACAAACCCGCTTCACTCTAAATAAGTTTTACTCACACAATTTTATCTTCTTTCTTCTGACATATTTGTCGGTCACATAGCGTAACTTTTTGTTTAGACAGTATAATATGAATTTTTAATTAATTGGTTTAATTGGTATGCTTTTAATTGTATTTACATTATACAGTCTACGTCGGACTGAATAAATAAATTTGAATTTTTGATAACAACCTGAACAATTTTGTCCACAGTTATCTGTGATGGCAGAATTATTTTCGATTCAGTTTTTAGTTTAGCATCCAATAAATTTATTTTCTTTTGCAAAATTTGGGGAATGTTGTGGTCTCAACTTAAATCAAGCATCTCTGTAAATTCATGTATATTTCCGTGCAAACAATATATAGATAAACTGCAGATTCTCTTCTATGCACCATAGATGATGGTGAAGTTCTATTTATCCAACGATGCTGGATAGATTATTTAAACATATAAATGGCAAAGGTGACTGACTGACTGATCTACAACGCACAGCTCAAACTAATGAGGGATCTAGCTGAAATTTGGCACACTAGACTAGCTACGATTTATCTTACTTATACTTATTTAGTACTAGATTCCCGATAAAAAGATTTTCACAAAATTCATCCCTTAGGGGGACTTGTGGTCTTAAATAGTTTCAAGTGATTTATTATTATTGCTGGTGCCGTTAGGCGATGGATGTTGTTTACCATCAGGTAGACCATCTGCTTGACATTCTTTGACATAAAAATAGTTTTATTTCAGTTACATCTAAACATATAATATAATTTCAACACACCAACATACATTATCGATTGAAACTAAAACTGATATAGTCTTTATTAGCGTTATATTGGTGGTTTTTATTAGAGATACAGAAGCCAAAGCCACAGAATTTGCCTGTCTGTTTTTTTTATATAAAAAGATCAGCAAATGACCCGTCGATATGTGATGAAAGTGCTAGTTTACACTAGCACTATCTTCACATATGGACTCACATATGCACTTTTGGCCGGCCAAAAGGCCAAAACCTTCCTAAGGATAGTGAGAAAGGAGTCACGAAATCTCTTTGTGCGTAAAGTAGACGTGGCTACAATTAAAGGGTGACTCGGTAGACCAGCACCCGTACTCCTGAGTAGGAAAAGAGAGGGAGGGATAATGTCAAAGAGCTCTTCGGAGCACTCTCCATGGTACAAACAATAATTAATATAATAAAATTGAAATAATACACAGGTACGTGTACCTGCTTTCTATTATTACATGACCTAGACCTACTAGATCTTAGTTAAATTAATGTTACATTTACAGTCATACACGCTATCGCTCTATCTAGAACTCATTTATATTTTTACTGCGGGCATGTACTATTCAGTTAAATGCGATAAGATTACTTCGTAAGTTTCTACTAACTTCATCGATAAAATACACAACGTACTAAAGAAAATACCGTGACATTAAATTCTACGTATAATTTTGAAATATACAACATTGCACTTTACTCGGGCTTTTGTTGTAAAAGCAACTGCTTTGACGCACCATCTCACATAGGATCATCATGGTGTACCGATTCCCTACACTCATTAATTCTGGGTTTCAACAATAAACAGTTCCTTACGAAGGGGATGAATTTTGTCATATATATATATATATATATATATACATGTGATATATGTCAACATAAGCAAAAGCGTCGATAGATTATGTTTTTTAATGAAAATCCATTCTGCCCGATAATCTAAGCTAAGAAAGTAAAATAGTACTTCAATGGTCATTATTATCTTCGATACAGTATTGCTTTGTAAAGTAAAAAGAGAGAGAAATATGTAAACCATTACTATGGAGAAGTAGGTCATATGATGGTTTATTTGAGTTTTATTTTATCATTTTCCAGTTTCAATTATTGTTAACTGGTAAGTACTGTTAACTCGGATAAAGATTGTTGTAAAAAATTTAAATTAAAAAAAACAAAAAAGATATATATTCTATAGTTTTATTAATTTGTTTTCAATTTTGAGAGATTAAATAATTTAAATAATTTATTTTATTATTGATAATAAATCTACAATAAAAGAATTATTACCAACTTAAACGTCATCCAAATATAAATTTACGCACTCCTCAATAAATTATAATATAATATAATATTAAATTAATTAACTATTCATTTCTTTAATACTATTTAACCAAACTTGTATAAATTCATGTTTTATTTGGTCATTTGAGGAAGAGAAATATCAGTGACAATTTTGATCATAAATTTCAAAATAGTTACCACAGTTTTAATCAGGAAGGTTTGGTTGGGCTCACATAAAATCGCTTTCAATTTCGCATGAGAATTTCGACATCATTGGATGTAAAGGTGATAAAAAGCGTGTACTGATTTGAAATTTCAGAGTTCTTAATCAGCGACCAATACATTCTCCTAAACCATATAAGATGTTTCTAAGAAATATTTTGTAATGGTACCAATGAATTCAAAAATGTATCTTAACTATAAAATCTAGTCCTATTTATCGGAACACAGTTACTTAAGTATGACTTAAGTACAACAATCTGTCTGAACTTTTATCAAGACATGAATAATCCAAGGTAAAAAAGGTAGAGGAGCACGAATGTTTTGTATAAATAAATGTTTTTAATTTCCAGCTCAAATCAAAAGTCAGTTTGGAAGTGTTAATACCATCACTACTTCTTTTTCATTTACTTAATAAAAAAAATCATGCATGTATAAGATAAATTTATGTCCCACATTAAACAATAATAAATTTTTTGTTAACAGTGAAAAAAATACTCGATCAATTATTTCATAAATTGCGGGATATACATAATATAAGGATGACTGATTTAAATATTTATGGAGCCGTCGGAAATCTGATTAGAACTTTTATTTGGAAACATTCTGTAAAGTATATTTAGGATATTTAGTAGTCCTGTACAAGTAGGATCTAGTGTGTAAACATAATAGGTGTAACCGTTATATTCGATAGCTTGAAAAGTAATGTATCGAAACACGAATTGAGTTAGCTATGTAAGACACGACTATGACACCACATTGATATTTTAAGATAAAATCTTCCTTACGAATTCACAAATTTGGCTACTTTGAAGCTATTATTAAAACGATTGCTTTGTTTAATTATATCCACATCGGCCTTATACCACGTTACAGTATGCTAAAAGATGTATCGATAAAGTAAACTTGATATAAAAGACAAATATTGTGCTTTTGTGCGTTTTGATACTATTTCAGTTCAGACAGTGTGTGAAGATCAAAGTAGAAGATGTGAATATGTAGGTAGTAATAGGTTACGTAGATTACAATTATTGAAAAATTAAAGTAGAAGATCAACTTGTTTTTTTAAATAGTTTACAATGTTATAACGCATAGATGGTTTGCTTGTCAATAAAACTATATATATTTATTATCAATCCCATTCATTCATGGGTCATGATCATCTTACCAGCAAAAAAACGTCAAGTACTGGACATAGCCCCAAAGATCTCTAAACAGATCGGTCTTGTGCTTACTGTATCCAGCTGATTGCCGCGACCTTTACTAGGTCGGTGGTCCACCTTAATCAGGTCCATCAACACTGTCTCCCGATACGCAGTGGGTGATGGTTCACACGAGAACCTTTCCGATTCAACAGTCGTCATTTATTCTTCCTCAATGTGCCATACCCACTGCCACATCGAGCATGTAATTATTTGGGCTACGTCAGCAACCCCAGTTATCTCATCGTTGCTGATGATGTTTCATAGGTCAACAAGACTAAAATATCGTTGAACTTACTTGAAAATCTTACTTTTCATTCACATAGTGAAATTTTCATCTAGATTGGCTTATTTAAAACATTTTTGACTAAAATGTCCAGAATGAATGTGATACTGATAGACAAATCACAAATAACACTGTTATCAAATATGAATAGCGGTATTAAGTTGTGTAGAGTTGAATACAACTTTCACAGTGTGTGAACTTATCCATTTATCTTATTTTTCATCTTATTTTTTTAGATAAGAAATCCAATATCTAATTAGAAATTTACTGAAAAGTGATTAAATTTCATCATACTTTGCTGGATTATTTAGGTTATATTACAATTGTGGTACCTTGAATTCTTAATTCACGAATAAAGCAAACTTTTCGATAAGATAACCAGTAATAGTGTTTGGTAACATTCCAAAAACTTATTTATCATAGTTGTAAATGTGCGTAAATGATATTAGTCTGGCCGTAGCTATCGTGTGTCAAAACGAATGTGATATGAGACGTACACCTGCGCCTCTACTACCATGCATTCGAGCAATGTATCCAAGTTACATAACAATTACGATCTTATAGCCATAACAGTAAAGCCTGAAACTAATCAAACATACAATGATTTTTTAACCGAAACTAATACATGTTACTGGATAAAATGATAAAGACGATGATTAAAACAGCTACGGGTCGTAGCAATACGCTTGTATCAAACATGATGAAGGACATTTTGTAATTATAAACAGTGTAACATACAATATATGTAATATATTTTGCTTAAAACCATTAAAATCTGAAGTCAGAACTTTTGTCTTAATTATCTTACAGGATATTTCCTGATTTATATATGTGAAGCTAAAGTGTGAAGATAATTTTTATAACTGAAATTAATAACTAGACGTGACAGCTAAGTAAATTATTTACAGCAGGAGTAAGCTTCCTCACGGACAGCTGACTATATAAATTTAAATTTTCAATGCTGTGTACTTCTACGTATGAAATAATTTCGGTCTAAAGGTACCTGTAGTAAGTAATACTATTATTTTATAATGCTTATATTAAAATATTGTCATTAAATTTTATCTAATATTATCAATATTAAATTTATAATGTTAGATAAGCGTAAACACAAAATTATTTACTTACATGAAAATAAATGATGCACTTCTCAAGAGAAAGTGAAAAACTGATCACCGCTCGAGAAAAAAATATGTACCAAATTTTGGTAGGCGTTAAATATTTTCACTAACCAGTCTCTAAAACAAAGTCACTAGCTGGTTCACTGTAAGTAAACCGTGTGTGCGCGATCGTTTGCGTCGATATTTCAATAAAAGATAGGCGCGACGCGCGTTCTGCCAGTTCTCGTGGTCTATTGGCGCGTCGGTCGCTGTGCTGCGCGCGCATCTGTGCCGCATATCCGCGCCGCATTGACGGCTGGTGGGCTTCGGGCTGTGTTTCATTTACCTGACCACCTGAACATGAAAACTTAGTATCCAATGTTACACGGGGCTGTAGTTAGTTGATTCTTCTTTACGCAACACAAAGTCTATAAGGCAGGAATGATTATTGTCAAAAAAAATTCCTAGTTTGATAGTTTCATACACATACAACAGGTACTGAACAACATTTAAGAAATATTTATTTTATGATAACTTGCTCCGTTATTCGCTAGAAGGTATCTACATACCTACCTATCTAATCTATAAATGTGTAACATTTCTACCAATAATATTGGATAATATTCCATTTTTAGAGATTTCTCATAGTTAACAGCTCTATGAAAAAATTAAGTAATGAAAATTCTAGAAATCTATTTTAATAACCATGCACATTCAATAGATGAATGTCATTTAACTATGCCGTAACCCTTATTTAGGTTAGGATTATATAGTCAAAAATACTTTAAAATGATTTTAAGAAGGGCTCTGTAAGACAGTTAAAGGTTATCGTTGTTTAGAACTTATTGAGTAGATAATTACTGTATTTTTTGTACGTATTAATATTGGTAAACCAATAAATGTGAAACCACTAAAGTCTGCAATTTTTTACAGAGTTTTGATCCGAAGTAATTTTATTGACCTACGAACTTTAAATTAGTGATAATGTTTATTATTATCTAAAGTCTACTAATTAATACCAGTATATTGATAAATTTATTTTTTACAATGAAATTCTATAATTTCCCCTATTAAAACCAATTTATTTTTGCGGTTAATAAAGGATCAGGTTAATATACCTGTGGAAACTAGCATCATTTAATAATCATCCTTGTGATACAACAAAGTGTCTGCTTTCCGTATCTACTAC
Organism: Acentria ephemerella; assembly: GCA_943193645.1. Classification (NCBI taxonomy): domain Eukaryota; kingdom Metazoa; phylum Arthropoda; class Insecta; order Lepidoptera; family Crambidae; genus Acentria; species Acentria ephemerella. The sequence continues at coordinate 5,344,910 of OW971893.1, forward strand.
ATATGTCACTAGATGGCACCGTACGAAAAATAGTAATCCGTGCTAAGTATAAAAATCAAATTAACACTAAAAAGAGCATCGTTAAACTGCATCAATATTATTTTCAGGTCTTTAAACTTTTAAATATTTTTATCTTGTCAGGTATCCCTATGCCATGTGAACTAATAATGTGTCCCAAATATGAAATTTTGCTCAGACACAGAATATACGTTCCTTTCTTGATTGTCATACCTTCTTTGGTACCAATAACCTATTTTTCTTTAGGTTAATTTTTATGATTTTCTAAATCGTTTGCATATAACAGTAAACCATCAACATGCTGAACTAAAATTGAAAAATATTTTGGCGCCCAATTCAACCCCAATCTATTATTATATTATCTACCAAATACTGTAAGAACAGTATATAACTAACGGGAAGCTTCACATAACTTAACTTGAAAAAAAAACCTGATGTGGCATCATCATCTAAAAATGTACAGCGAAATATTTTCTCTACACCCAATATAGGGAAAACATTTCGTTGCACATTTTAATAACTGTGTAAAATCCCCAAAGATTCATAAAATTTTACGGATTTTTAATAAAGTTTGCTTCTCTATAGGACACTTTACTCCAATACCCACTAGTCACCCTATTTCTTGTTTTACTTTAGCCAGTAATATAATTGGGTACTACACGTGGTGATGTCTGAATAAAAGGATTTGGATTTTTCATGAGACTAAATGAAAAAATATTTTTTATTCATTAAATAACTCTGGAAATTCCTTTATAATGTTTTCAATATTTGTTAGCATTTTTATAAATATCACATGATGTTAAAACATTCATATATTTATAGCTGATCGACCCAGAATAGGTATTTCTATTTTTTTTTATCACATAAACTTTACCTCATTGGACATAATCTTTATACTTAATCTCCAGTTAAATCCAACTTAATATATTCAATGGCTTCATACCAGCCTTCGCCCAAAGACAGTGAAAATCTACCTGAAAGTCAGATGATATCATAATGTTATACACCCATTTCCGGTCTTTGCAGCACTGGAAATAGTATCCTACTTTCGTTCTTCTGTGATTTTTTTTTGATTAGTACATCTTCTTCACTTTTCTAAATTACCGTTTTACCGTTTGCCTCATATTCCTTGCTTCCACAATACAGTTCATAAAACGGTAGCTATCAGTTACGGTATTGGAAAAAATGGATCTATTTCTAGGAGCAATTAGCTACGGCCTCCTCCAACAAAGAAAGAAATTCTAAGAAATTTATTAGAACTCTACATTAAAGACAAAGAGTCTATTAGCAAACAAATTCTTTTCCCATAATTTTATCTTTTATTTTAGAGCCAAAATTATCTAACAGAGGTGAGCTCTATATAAACCTCCTAATAAAGTTATACGAGCGATGTCTTCAAAATTTTTTAAACCCAATCAAAAAACATTTTTTTAAACCTCAATCTTCTTCACATCTTTTTAAAGAACTCACAAAAGAACAGGACGGTTTTAACAAATTATTTCCTATGAAATCCATGTTTAAATCTACAACAACTTCGAAACAACCACCATTTTGTAGAAAAATTAAAAATTATTCAATTAGACCCGAATTACAAAAGAACTAATTTTAAACATGCGGAGAGCAATTCAACTAAGTTCGAAAATAAGCATCACCCCTATGCTTGTAAATCCATCAAACCTGTTGGTTTGGTGTTTGTGGTTTCAGACGGAAAGAAATAACTAAACTACTGGTCTAAATTAAATGCCCCAAAAAGTATATGTGTCTGTCATAAAAGGATATCGCAACCCATTTACATCCCAAATCATAAATTTTAATCTTCAATCAGTCAGTAAGTGAGTCATTAAAAGCTAGTTATTTTATTGTTTTCTTGATCGAAACACTGCGATATCGCCAGAGAACTGGACTGGTGGTATCTTCTAAGACGATTTTCAGTGCTGTAATAAAAAATAAACAATAAAAATGATGTTATTAAAGGCACAACCACGACAACAGGCGCAGCGATTCTAAAAATAGCTAAAAAGATATTGTGTCAAAGACATTTGATTCGCTCTCATTTCGGTATGGTCGGATTAAGAAGGATTTGATTTTGATTCTGATTGTGGTTTCAATTAAAAATTTTATCCTATATTTTAATAAATTAAGAAGTTTTTTTATAGAATTGTAATTGGTAAGTTGTAGGTAAGTGCTATTGTCATTACCCGCTGATTGAACATTTGTATGGATTCAGTTACTTTTTTGTGTTTTCTAAATGTTGTCTGTAATTGCGCGTAAAATCAATAAGCAAATTATAATAAAATGTATATTTCATGATATCTTACTTTTCTATAGTCAAACTCTGAGCTCGACTAGGTATCTCTACCTACCAAAACCCACAGAACAAATCTATACCGCTAGCGCTATTTCTTCCTTATTTATTTTACCCAACAATTAAACAGAGTTGCTAATTTGTTTAATCACAAGTGTCTAAATCTAAAGTTCCTGCTATCGTAAATTGTGTTTTCGTGTGGGACTTCCGAATTATTTTGGACAGCACTACCGTACCAATACGAATAATTATCTTCTTTTATTTGTCGTTTCAGACAAAGACGCGTTCAAAAGTTTATTTAAGGCTTAAACCAACTTTCGCACACAATTGAACCCGGGTGCGTCAACAAAATTTGCTATCGAAAGCTCGAGGAATGCTTCGGAAGGCCACGTAAAGCCGTTGGATTTCATACAGATTCGTTCAGCCGTTCTCGCGTGATTGAATAAAAAACATGTATATAACCAAAACTAACGGATTTATAATATTAGGTCGAGAAAAAGTCTTTTCGCATATAGTATGTATAAACTTGTAATGAAATATCTTTGACTATACTATTTGTATGCGACTGGTTTTCGTGGCATTAAAAAGGTAATTCCCACTATTTTTCGATTGTTTTCCTTTCCGTCAAATGAGCGAATCGAAAGAAGAAATTAGATAGATTTTATTACAGAAAAGTAAAAAATGCAACGCAACCGCGAAATTTTTTTTTTTACGTCTATTGACCTAATGCAGTAAGAGTAGCACAATGTTGGTTTAAGCGTTTTCAATCCGGGAATTTTGATGTCAAAGATGCACCTCGCGACCAGAGCCACCACTTAATGAGTATATGTAACGCGTATATGAAGGAAAGGCAACTGGATTACCATTTAAAAATTTACAGCGATTAAGGTCATTACAGATATTAGAACAAATACACAGCGATATAGCAGGCCCATCTAATATTCCTTCTATACAGGATTTATTTCCAAACAATTATTGACGATAACTCACATTTTTGTGTGGTTTTATACACTATTACAGCTTCTAATTTTCGCTATAGCAAGAAAATATCATTAACTATATAAATAGATATGAAAATAATTTTAGAAAAATCAGTCAAATAAATATTGTACAACAAAGGAGGTGAGTATACTTGCAATAAACTTCGTCAATTTTGTTAAGAAAAAGGTATAGGTTTGGAATACAGTCTGCCATATTCTCCTTCTAACAACGGTGTCGCAGAAAGGATGAATATAAGTTTATTTAATAAAGCAAAGACTATCAAATAAGGCTCATAGAAACTAAGTTAGTTAGTTAAGAATATGCGAAAGAAAAATGGTAGGATATTGCATAACAGGTTTAGTTTATGGGACCCTAAAAAAACAACATTTTTGTATCACGAGATGTCAGATTTGACAATAATGATATTGTAAATAATATGTTGAAAATAATAAAAACAATCAATGCACAAACGAGTGACGAAAGTGAGTGGCAAAGGGTACGAGTGACAGAAATTAGTGAACGAAATACCTGCTCAGTGCGAAATATTAAACTAATTGTCGAGCCAACGCGTAATATTGAGGAGGATAGACTACTATGAATAATACTAATGTTGAGGAAGATATTATAAAACCAGAAGAAATATTTTAGGACTGTAATAACAGTAGGAAAGTTATAAATGAAAACAAAGAATGTACAAAATAACATGAATATGAAACAACTAGATGTTCTAACGGCCTTTTTAAAATGACAATTAAAAGATATTTATATAATACTACTTTTAAATTTTAGCAAACGTAACTTATTTACTGAATAGACTAAAAAACCACCAAAATTTTAGAATGAAATACAGAATGTTTTAGAAATACATAATTCAGTATGGAATGGTGGCTCACGTGAGATTTTTCATTGTTTCATTTTTATTGATGCTTTTGCATATTGTTGGTTTGATTAATTTATTACATTATCGTTTTCGTATCATTAATTTTATTTATGGGAAAAGGGAAAGAAAATAAAAAATGGTATCTAACGAGTTCGATTTTATTTATAGCATATTAGGATATGATTATTGCATAAATGATTAGCATTCTAACACAATAAATTTTCTTTATTGAGATATGTTGTTGGAATGGCACGATATTCCTCGAGTCAATCAATAATTTATCTCTCTATAAATTTTATTAAAGATATTCTACGAAGGCCATAAAATTTACTCGAAATTTCAAGCACTGGTTTCCTTGGGTATTATAAAATTATATAGAAAACTAAGAAAATGTTAGAATGTTGACTGTCGTATTTTGGTGTCGTTTTGAAAACTGTGGATTTTATGAATCTCTTCAATCAACGTTTCATGGTGGTCGAAAAATTTGGGCACTGATATTTTACGGTTTTCGTTGAGGTTAAAGACTTATAGTTGTCAGTCGCCAGACTTAAATAGAAATTTGATGAATCCATCCATCACGAGGCATAATTTAACTCTGTGTATTCGTGCCGTGAAGGTCGAGTAATGTTATATGTAAAATAAGAAAAGTGTAAATTATTTAATTTGTCGTGAATCAGAAGGTATGGAAACACTCAATGCATGATATGGCTAGAGTAGAAACGATCGCATGGCCCTACTAAGCACTTCTAAACAGTTTGATAGAGGGCAATATCTGTAACAATTAGTGAAGAAGCCTTGGTGAGTTACATTTAGTAAAAAAATGTTTTTTAAATGTATACATATTAGATAACCATAGACTAACATTCAAATCGAGAAGGGCTTGACTGATAATTGATCCAATAAAAACAAGAATCATATGGAATAACTTTAATTTCCCCAGTATTTATGATTATAAAACGGCTTTATATTTTACTTTAGTGTTACTTACATAAACCCAGTATCTTTTATAATCAATTTATCACTAATAGTCACATGAAGGTACAAAATCATCACAATAAGTTTGTGGCAACTTCAACAATAAATTATACACTAAAACACCTAATGACACCCCTAATGTAAATTTTTATTCAATTAATTATCAGAGGCAATTTATACTCCACTAAAGACTTCATAAATATTTGCTCCCAATAGTTTTAATTTTTCATTGACAGTAAGTTGTTGGGTAAGCATATCTGGAATGTTAGTGTTACCTTTACATATGTTTTTGGTTAAAAGTTCATTAACCACAGGCAGGAGTTTAACAAAATACATTTCTACTTTATTGACATCAACAAAAGGATCCAGTGAGTTACCTAACTTTATAGCTCCATTTGTCATGACATGCTCATCCACCTCCAAATGATTCTTTGTCACCGGTGTAGATTTGCTTACAAACAGATTAGCAATCTCATCAATGACAGAAGAAAAACTACGGCTAACAGACGACATTGTGATTGAAGTGACTTCATCACTTTCCAAAATATCCATAGTCTCTTTTACAATTGTGTCCAGTTTTGCTTCATTTATTTCAGTGTGACCTATTAAATAGTGCACCATTTTTTTTACAGGATCACCTTCAGAAGCATCAGTACATAATATTGTTTGTATAGACCAGAACATCTGCTCAATATCTTGAAGGGTTACTTTCTTTTTTAGTGAAACAGGTTCAATAACCTTTTTTACAGCTTTTTCAATTTGTTTAACCAAATTTTCTACACCTTTTCCAACAAAATGGTGACACAAGGATAAGTACTTTGCTTGTAGTTCACTATCAATTAAAGGTTCTTCTTCATGAACAGAGTCCCTGTACAGATATCCACCAATAACATTCAGCTGAACTCTTAGTGTAACTTGTAATATGCATAAAGCATATACAAGGACACAGATTCTTGTATATATAATTATTTTCATTTGTTCCCATAGTTCCAACTTGTCTTCAGGATTTTCTTGTAATTTTTTGATAATTTCTTCAGTGTTTAAAATTCCTAAGATGCTTTCAGAAACAATTTTAGACAATGACAGTATTGTTTGATTACATGTTCGTTCAGTACTTTCAAAATGCTGTTTTTTTCTAGTCATTTCAAAAAATTTCTTTGCTTCCTTCTCTTGCCACTCTCTGAGTTTTTTTTGAGCATAGCTTGAGAGTAAATAAAGTCCTCCAAACACTGCACCAGTTACAAAAAACTTCCTGCGGTGTCGATGCAAAAAATTTCTAATGCTTGAAAACATTTTGAATTTCTAATAGTGGTAATGTGATGTAAATTACTGGAACTCTAATGGAGATTCTGACCTGTATTTAGTAGTATTCATAAGACGTTTTGTGATAAATGTAGTTGCATCAATGAATCTTTCAACACAATTCATAATGCATACTTCTGTTTTGGAATCAAGTCTAGTGGATGGCCGTCCCATACATGTGTCCCAGCATGTATCTGTTAAGCCATGTACAAGCACCTGCAATATAAAAAAATATATAATCATAATAGGTTGATTTAATGAAATCACACAATTGATTTTAGGTTTTGCAATTCAATTATTTAAATTAACAAGTTTACTGTACAGCAAGTTGAATAAAGAGGTTTGAAAAAAGTCGTTAAATTTTTTATGTAAAAAATTCACAGAGCAAAGGTCAGAAAATGACAAAACATTTCAAGAAATACTCATTCATTACTATGACAGTAAATGGATAATATATTTTGATTATTTAAAATAAAATTAATACATTTAAAGTTTTTATACTGAAATTGTTAATAAAAAATATGTATCTAACCTGAAAACGTTGTTTTTGCGTTTCAGCAAGGATGAAATTTTCCAACTGTGGATCAACACTTTCCTTTTCGGTCATAATAAATTTAAAGGTTCTTTGAAAACTCCGTATTCGGACAAGACGCTATATTAACTTCTGCAATACTACAGCTTTACTGATTACATTGGTTATTTTTATAAAAAGCAAGTATTATCACAAAAGCTATTAAGTTTTATTGAGAATTACCTGCCTGGCAACTAGTTAAAAATGTCGCTCGTTAACTACATAGATTAGAAAGAGGTATCTAAAGAGTTATCAAAAATTTCCGTCACAGATCACTCTTTCCGTTGCTTGTTCTCTATTTAGTTTGTGTTCTTAGTATTTATTATACTGGCACCTACTGTTGTCATAGTCTTCATTTGTTTTTTAACTTATCCCTAATATAGGGAAAACAAAGGAAATTGAAGCTCAAGCAGCCATGCCTTATGTAATTTATACTTTTTAATGCCGTTCAGATAATCGTATAAGTTTCCAACATGTAGTTTTTGACGACTTATGTTAGGAAATGCTATTTTATTAATGACTTAAAAAACTACAATATATTTTATGCCAATGATTCTTTAATGCTATATGTAAAAGGAAAGGATAGATAACAACAAAATGTTATCACTCTTTCTGTGTATATATATTTATCAAATATGTATACACATATTTATATATTTATCAAATTATTATTAAATACATATGTTCAATAAATATATTTAAAAAATGGCGGTGCCTGCCATGAGTTGACAAAAACTCCGCATGGTAAAGGGATTCGTTACCGATAAAGGATAAATAACTACGTAGCACTTGGCTGTATGGGCTTCAGTTTGCTTCACCTTTCCTGTTATATCCTGAATATATAAAAAAATCAGCTACAGAGGAGTTCTTTGACTTGGCGTGTAATGGCGGCGTCGGTTCGGTGCTGTATATTTTATTTCGTATATTGTGTTGTAGCGTAGTTTTTGTTATGAAATTGGTGTAGTTTCATGCCAAAAACGATCGTTATATTGCGCAATATATGCATCATTCAGCATTAATTAGTGACTTATGTGACATTATTCAGTGTTTCATTTCTAATCATAATTTTTTTATCATCATTCTATCTTCCACTCTCATTTTGGTATCATTAAGAGAATATTTTATTTTCGTATCATTTTATTTTAATCACTAACATTGCATTCGATTTTCAAAGATGTATGTTATAAGTCATAAACCCAATGGCGGTGCCTACCATTCACCAAAAACTTCTTAGAGCAAAGAGATACATCACACCGGTATCCCGGAGCCAGAAATAAAGTAATTTTCACATAAGAGATGGTTGTATGGACTTTAGTTCCCATTGCCTTCCATACAATAGGGAGAAATAAAAACAAAACAAAAAAACGTACAGAGCGATTTATATGTTTTCATGTTTCGGAAATAAGAAAACAAATCCTGGAGTGGACTAAAATTGGCATAGAATGGCTGTAACTAGTATTTGGAAAAATTTTGACGCGGGTGATCTAAATGGCTATACATTGATTATTCCTAGTGTCGCTGTTGGCAATGTTGGACAACTAAGCTGTGACTTGCTAATTTCATCTCTGAATATGGTAAAAATTGCTTCTGTTTACAGTACGGCACTCATACCAGTTTTAGGATATGATCCTTATGATTTGAATTCTACCATATTATCCAGCTGTTGTGAAATTTTTAAAAGCGTTGCTAAAAATATAATTGTGTTACAACTTCGCGCCCCTCTGGTATTTAAATATGCTCGAAGCTTTTTGGAAGAAGTGATTATGAAATTTAAAGATCAGAATATCAAGGATGTTATTATTCTTACAAGCAGTTTTGCACATGAAAAAAAGCATATTTCGTCATCACCGTTTAGATTTGTAGCTAATGAATTATGCCAATACAGAAATAAAGTAAAGTCATTAAATTGGTTAGAGCATGAATCATGTGACACTGGTTTGAAAATATATGGAAGTGGATTTGCTTCACTGTTATATGAAATCGTATCACAACACTCATTATCATGTTTCATAATATATAAATACTGTTCTGAAGGAAACAATATTCCTGATGCTTATGAAATGGTACAGTATATAGCAAATCTATTACCAATCTTTGTGGAAGATAAAGATTTGATTTTGCAACTGGTGCAGCCTGCTTCATGGAAATTGCTCTTTGGAAGACCACCTCCTGTAGACATTTATTGATGTTTTGTATTATATTTACACCATTATAAATTCAAACAGTTTATAATTCTCTTGTTGTTTTTTTCCAAAATATTATTCTTGAATACTGATAATAATAATACCTATTATGATGGTCTTATATTACTTTTTAAAGTGAAACTAAAATTCAATTTATTTATTAAGGTTAATAGATCTATTGTACCCAAGAATCAAATTTTCTGTTTTATAGTGGAATAACTTTACCATATAGTAATGAGGAAGGAATGTTGGGACAGAATAATAGGGAAATGACTGTAAGAAAGGGACTCTGTAGGAAAGGGCTTGTACAATCGTAAAATTAGATGATCAATGTTTTAAAACCTTGAATTTGCTATTTATATGGAATAAAGACAACCTTTATTAAACTAGCATTTTCCACATAGCATGCCATGACTCTTTAATTAAATTTTTGTAGTCTGCCCTTAAAAAAACTGCCTGGACACACAGGTGACCCTAGCATTAATATGCAGATGAGCTTGCAAGGAAAGGGACAATGAAGAATTTTATTGGACCTGATCTCCTATGTTGGAATATCATCCAGTATGGTGGGAATTAGATTCAGACAGTATGCAGAGGAAACATTACTGGTACTGCGAGAATTAGAAAAAGCAGTAAGCAACCAAGTCAAATCAAAGTAGTGGACTCATTATTTTGTTTTTTGCTGCAGTAGCAAGATTGCAATGAATTCACTATCATTGCCAATCTGGAGGTCAGTTGATGTAATCCAATGATATGTCATTTACTAAATGACATATCATTGGATTATTAACCTTTAACCTTTCAATTAAAATGCTCAAGGATATAAAAATAAAACATAAGTTTTATAAATCATACCTATGTTATCGTCTCAAAGCAATAACTACTTTATGGGCGTCATAAAGACAAGTGTGGCGTTATCTAAACAAAATGTATTTAGCTGAAAAGATTTTTGTAAACAAGCGAAAGTTTAATTACGTTTTATTTGTACTACATTTATTTTTAATCAACATTTTATACTTCAGTAATCAATTTTTCACAGGGCTTAACCACTACATTATAAATAAATGTGTGTCTTGTGATGTATTATAACAAGTAGGCACCTATTACTAACATTATTTCAGAAAGAGTGGTTTTGATTGCGAATAAAAAAATGAATGATTGTTTAATAGATTTATTGGAATTTAGGGATATAAAAAGTTCTTGTGAAAGTGGTTTCAATAAGTACCTGATTTTTTATTTTGATTTCATGCCGCCAAAGACGTAGCTAACGTTATTGGATATAATTAAACATTAAATTTATTCATATAGCGAAATAATGTAAGAAAACTTACTTAATGATATTAAAAAAATTAATTTGATACTGGACATGATATACATAATTTGTAAATGTCATATATATATACATATATTTAAAACCTGAGAAGTCTCTTGAATTGTTTTTTCATAGCTAAATATTCGTCGAAGCGGTGGTAGGGTTAAATATTTTACGTCGAGCTCTACATCTTACAAAGTATGGTTCACTCTCCTCAATCTAGCCAAATCGATTGAACTATATACATACACTAACGAACCGTTACATAGCTTAACAATCGTAAATAATTATATTTTCGTACCTATTTGTGTCCATAATTCCTAACCACTGTTTCGTTCTAAAGTTCTACTTTTATTCTTATGTATGAATATAATTTATTTTGTCGACGTATGTAATATAAAACTTATTATTGACTTGTAACAATATTATAACAATCAGCTGCTTCATAAAACACATAAATTTATACATTACGTATATTTTGCTGCATTTTTTTCGATCTTATATTTGCTTTCAGAACTGTATGTTATAAAACATTCATGGTGGTACATTATTCGAAATTGTTAAATAACGGAAAAAAACACATTAAATTATTAATATATCTAATATATAGTTAATAGAGAAAAGAGAGTGAACTATGTAACTACTATGTGCACTACATTTAGATGATATTCCAAAGTTAGATATCTTAATTAGAAATTCAACCATTCATCACTCTTTTTCAAATAATTATGTAATATTTATCAAGGCATAATTTAAGAAAACATAGAATAGTTTTTAATTAAAGCGCGTAATTGTAGAAGAATATACTTTAAAAAATATTCATTGATAAAAAATCTCATGTTCCTAAGCTAGGATAATATTTTCAATTCAGTAACGAGTGTCCCATAATACCTAAAGCTCAATATTTTTCACAGTAATGTGCCAGTTAAATTGCCTTTGTACCCTCTGGGCGGTGTTTACAAGAATCTCTTTATTCTGCCTTAATCGAATTTTACCCTTCCAAATTCGAAATTGTTTAACGCATTGGTTCCGCAATATCTGCCATATTGCGAACCAGAAGCTATTACAATGAACTCATTATTGTATGGTAAGTACCTACAATAATGAGTAGGTACCTACGGCTATAGTGCAACTGATTTTACCCAGCAACCCATAGTGGTGTTTAGGCAAATCTAATGTGTTTAACATGTATGCGTAGCACAAGAAGATTTTGTCTACAATACAACGTCACTTTTGTCAGATCATTGTATGTTAGTTGAAGTCTTAACCTGAGAAAAATTACATGATAGTGTAGACAAATTGTTTCTCGAGTTCCTTGTGCCACGTGTGCTGTTAGGAAGGCCCATATGATCTGATTAGGAAGGCGTAGCAGCGGGCATATTATAGACTTGGTGTTCATGGTTATTGTAAGTTTCTACCATCCAATAAATTATAAATAATATATGGGGTGGCACATTTAGATCCGTCGTTTGGGCAAGGCGTTGAGTTCTTGTATCGATCTATTTTCAATCGATTATTAACGTATGATTTATTGATAATTACAATCATAGATAGGTAATACTATCAAAGATAACAAAACTTCGAAATAGGAATAAATAAGTGAAAGTAATGTATGAAACAAGCTATGGAATGACCGGCACCTTATTAAGTTACACATTGCTTGATAGAATTAAAGGGTAATAAAGAGCATCTTATTCATTTGTGATATTATATTTCAAAGTAATATTGTGTATATTCTACACAATCGATATCCAAATAGAAATGGTGAAATTTTTTTTTAGTGGCACTAAAATCGATACATCTAAGAACAGATTTTCGTATGACTTATAGTAACAGCCTTACTCAAAGTAACTACTCTAAATGTACTTCCATATTAACGAAAATGAATCAGCGAATGTAAGTTACATACATTACGGTAAAACATTTTTATTAATAACGCATAATTTCCGAAAGACAACACTAAATTGTACGTTTCAACTTTTTTATTTGGACAATGTCTGTACAAAGGATTTATATCAATGTTTCATATGTTACCACAAAATAGAAAGAAAGTATGATACAGTACCTGTATCAAAGTCTATATATTTCAATCCTTGAACAATTAAAACAACATCCACGAATAGTTTACGAATATCTTTCTTATTTTTCTCAATACATTACAGGAATGTTCAGTCCGTGACATTACTGTTAAATACTGCTCACAGCCTTTAATCAACTTCTCGCCATAAACAATGTGCAATAGTTTAACGTTAAACTAAGCGGTTTACAACCGGTACGTTCCTATTTTCTTCATCAGACTGCAGATATAATACGTTAGCGATTAGTGTTTTGTATATTTAAAATTTAACTTATAAGCTTTTCTTAGAACTAATTGTTCTTAAAAGATCAACGCTATCTTAAGTTAGATTTTTGCTGTTAAATGAGAAGTGAATTTTTTAATAAGTATTTAAAAAAATCTCGGGAACGTAAGCCGGGAATAAACGCCCATTAAAATGTATAAAATTTCCGGCGTCAACAAATTATTCACAACATTCTGAAAGCTTTCTCTAAAAAAAGGGTTGCTTGTTTACAGAGTTCTAAACCGGAGTTCATTTTTTAACAAAAGGTCGCTTATCTAACCATGGATGGGTATAAATACAACGAGGAATCAATTTAACAAGGTTCTCATTCGCTGTTCCGCAATATTAAGTAACTCGAAACGGATAATTTTTTTAATTAATCATATTTAGTATCATTACGGTGACTGATAATCTTCCGGCGCACCTCTGTATATGGAAGTGCCCCAGGGCTCTATATTGGGCCCCTTATTATTTCTAATTTACACTAATGACCTGCCTTATTTTGCTAAAGACCTCTGTGAAATAGTTTTGTTTGCTGATGACACTTCTTTGATTTTCAAAACCGACAGACGCAAGGACGTATCTGACGAGGTAAATAGTACTCTTTCTCAAGTCCTACATTGGTTCACGGCTAATAATCTTGTTCTAAATTCTAAGAAAACCAAATGTATTAAATTTAGTATGCCTAATGTAAGGCGGGTCAATATTTGTATTAACATAAATGAGGAACCAATAGAAATAATTAATTCTACAACATTTCTTGGAATTACTATAGATTCCAAACTACAATGGGGCCCACATATTACGGCTCTGGCAGGAAGATTAAGTTCAGCTGCGCATGCAGTTCGAAAAATAAGACGGCTTACTGATGTGGAAACGGCGAGATTAGTTTATTTCAGCTATTTTCACAGCTTAATGTCGTATGGTCTACTATTGTGGGGCTCCGCTGCTGACATACAGACGATCTTTGTACTTCAAAAGAGAGCCATTCGTGCAATATACAACCTTAGACCACGTGACTCGCTAAAAGAATTATTTAAGGAAATTAACATACTAACCGTGGCGTCTCAATACATTTTTGATTGCATTATGTATGTACGTAAATACAGTGGTTCTTTTCTTAGAAATTCAGACTGCCATAGCTTCAACACCAGAAATAAGCATAAGCTCGCCTTTCCAAGCCACAGACTGCATAAGACCGGTAATTGTTTTATAGAAATAAGTATAAAAATGTACAATATGATACCACAAAGTTTTATTGAATTGCCTCTGCATAAATTTAAGTCCACTATTAAAAGTTGTTTGATGAAAAAGGGGTATTACAAGGTAGAAGATTATTTTAAAGATAAAAATTTGTGGCCACTATAATTTGCTTCTCTGCACTTATTTATTATATTTTGCAATATTTAAAAATATATTTTTTAATGCACTGTAAAACAAAACATGTATATGTTTATAATACTAATACATAATGACATAATTGATTTGTAAGTGTCATTATAAATACTAAAGGCTGAGAGTTTCTTGCGCCGCTTCTTCTCTGCAGCTACTAATTCGTCGAAGCGGTAGTAGGGTTGATTGGGAATATGCATACTAGTGTTATTTTTAATTTTAAAATAAGTATTATTTTAAAATTAAAACTAACAATTTATTTAGTACATATTTAAATACTATAACTGGGACAATTAGTAAATGCCCGGTTGATACCCAGTAAAATTATGACTATTGCCTTTATAATTATATTTATATATTTTCTTATACATATTCCCTGTTGTGACGATTTAAAAGAGCTTAGTAAATAAGTCTATTTAAATAAAGTTATTTTTGACTTTGACTTTGACTTTGTTGTGCACTTTGTGTGCATTGTGAGTAAAGTGCACAGAGTAAGTCAGGGGTATCACCTCCGGAAACTATTACAATATAGGTATTTACGATGAGAAGACAAGATAGTAGAGTCGACTATGGTTTACAACGTTATGGTTTACGTTACGTTATGGGTAATATAAGGCATTGTTTTTTCGATGCGATTTTGGCAATTCAAGTATAGTGAATAATTTGTAAAAATAAATTGATCTCAGCTTTGATGTTTTTATTTCGAAATAATATTTATAGAGTACAAAGATTTTAACTCACAATTTAATTTATATTCTTTTATATAAATTCACTTTTTATGTAAAATAAAATGTGTTGTGTAAACTTTATTTTAATTTCGGGAAGAATATACTACACAAGATCTCACAGTTGTAGTACTTTTTTTAAATATTGATACTTTAAAATTGTAAGATTTCCTAAGGCAACTCTGGTTGTTTCCTGCCCGTGAAACTGGGCTTACAGTTTTTAAGTTTTAGGGACCATCGTTACTTACTTTGTTACTTAATTTAAAATAGGATGAGGTTTTAACAGACATTGTAAGTCGACAATACTGCCACGCATTTAACTTTGACCTAGAAACTTTCCACTCATAATCGGGATTTTTTTAAACAATACTAAAAACCATTTTAAAAACACTGAAAAGTCAAGCGCGATTCGATAATTCGAATAGCGTATCGATGCTAAAGCAGTGTCATCAATAATTCTATTCTATCGGTGGATTTATGAGACGCCGATGACAAATGCAGGACGAGATGAGCGACATTAGAGAGCACGATCGACAGCGAATTTAGCGCGTTCAATCGACTGACAAATTTGGGCAATTTATCGTGAAATTACTCGATATGGCGATGGCAAATTTTATGCCCTCGCCCTCGCCAATTTTAACGGGAAAGGCCACGCTATTGGACAGACAACCAATCTGCCGTGAGCGGTGGTTAGCTCTAAAGAGAGTATGATTGGTTTTCTAGTTATAGGCACTTTTAATTTTTGTTATTTGCTCACTAATTAACAAATGACTTTTTTAAAGAGACTTCGGTTAAAACGTGTCTATAAACGTTCACTTCAAATAAAAATGACTTAATGTAAAAAAATGCCTAAATCGTTATATTATTTTTGGCAACTTTTGGCTGAAAAGTTTTAATGACCACGTTTTAATTAACCGCCTGAATGTGAAAGCGATGATAAGTAGAGTAGTACAAATGTAATGTTGTGGGACCGATTATATTTTTTCTTTCTTATAACTTATGAAGTACCAAGGCATAAACAAAAAAAAGTTGAAAGTTTTCTGTTGTTTGAAGGCACCCGTGGCCCGGGCAGTTCGTCATGCATCGCGAGATCCATCAGTTTCTGAATTATGAATATTAAATATTTATTACTAAAAAATGTTAATGAAGTTAATATTTATAAAAATGTTTATGAAGTAGGCTTCTACCACTACCTACCTACCTACTATCGAATTGCTAACTACCATACCCATCTCATACACATAAGTGGGAACGAAACTAGTATCATACTTAACGATTGTCGAAAAACATTGTATTGAAAGTGAGAGTAGTGTTTAAAGAGGTTAAGCAGGAATATCGGCTAAAATGTTGATTGCTTGCTTTGCGTAAAAAAAATCTTAAAAAGTCGATGTCAGTTTTAATTCATATGTTGAGAATCAATTTCATTTATCAGAATCAAATTCATCTGCGAAATGGTGTTAAATATTGGCAGACAAATAAAATAATATTGCTTTAATTAAATCTTCATTAAGTAATTCTCCATGAAAAAAGAAACATTTCTACGTCATTTCATTTCATATGAAATGACGTAGAAATATGTTAAGTTTTTTGTAAATAAGTAAGTAGTGCAGACAATTCATAAAAGTTTACATAATTTGTTTACATAATTAAAATAAAACTGAATAAAAGCTCCTTGTAATACAGTGCATTAAATGCTTAAGGCCTTTAACATGTATAAAATTATAAGAATATCTAATGTATCCATCTAATTTGCCTTTGTTAGTACGCCATGCATTGTTTTGTTATATCTAAAATGATTTAGGCAGCGTTATCGTTGAAAGTTTCCAGATGGCTGAATCTTTTCGACACCGATACTTCTTTTCCGATACTTTTCGGTATTTTAAATATATTCTTCAATTTTGACTTTCAGAAGAGTATGTAATGTACCTATACTGAATAAATGTATTTTAATTGTGACTTTGACCTTTCGTTATATTTTAGTTAATGTACACAAAACTTAAAAAATTATACACCTAAACCTTCCTCAAGATTAACTCTATCCATTAATGAAAACCGCATGAAAAGCAATGCTGTAGTTTTTGAGTTTATCGCGAACAGTCTGTCAGACGCGCGGCGGACTGTTTTATAAAAAGTAGTGATATAAAATTAAAGATTAAAGTATTATTAAGGTTTTATTTTATGTTTTAAAGGTTTTGTTACGTGTTTCATTTATATTATTTATATCTTCATTTGCATTAATTAATGTACTTAAATGAATGGTGAACCAAGTTTTTCACATTCTATAAATATTTCTTATAAAATCTGCCATTTTCGTAAAATGAGCCTTTTGTTATCATATTTTATAAAAGCAAGCAAAGCATCCAGTGAAAGTTATTACCACTTTTATTTTTATTGCGTCGTTCTATTCGTTATTGTCTTTTTATAACTGCCATTGGAGGCTCACTTAGATAAGTGAGCCTCCAATGGCAGTTACATTAAAACATGGAACTTAAATTTAAAAGTGAATGAAGAAGCTTCATTGATCTTCCTTGATTCTTCTTCCAGGCACTTTTAAATGTAAGTGTTAAATGTAAGTAAATTCCAATTTAGAACAAATTCGGCTTTATTTAAGGGAAAATCCATATAAGAGAACTAGAGAGTATTAGACAAACAATTTCATATAACAATACAACACAACTTAGTACATACCATTTAGGATGAGTAAAGTTGTAAAAATGTATCGGTTAATTAAACTGAAGATAAAATGGGAATTGAATCCGTTTAAACCAAATTAGATTTTCTGGGCTGTGTTATTGCCGCGTATGAATTTGAGCAAATTAGTACCTAAACCGCGTGTTGTTGGACACATCTCCCCCGGTATGCAGAGCATAGTACGTACACTTCGTTGAATGCTCTTTAAAGCATCATCATTTTTAATTATTTAACATAATACTATATTATTTTATATATTACGGTTCACACAACCAATTAGCCGTAATTTTTAACATTACCGAATACTACATCTCAGAGATTCGAGATTAAGCATCATTCGAAAAATTATAGTAATGTATAGTAGATACAGTTATCAAAATATGAATAATTTTATCTAAAAAAAAATTCTCTTCAGCTTAAACATAATAGAACGAAACAGCTAAGTTATTTAAAGGAAATATTATGGATACTTCACAAATAACAACCTTTCACAATTAGGGTGAATTCCTAAAAAATCCGATATTTAAAAATATGTATGTTATAATAATGTGATAAACAAAATTATACAAACTATTCTTCGAAAATGTATATTTCTTTTACGAAAAAACGTAGTATCAATAGTAATACTATTAATTTCGATGAAATGTGTCACAGAATATTTTAAACTTTATATTTTATAACTATATGTATTTGCAGTGTTAGGTATAAAGTGCTCCTAAAATTGCGTATGCAAATACGAAATAAATAGTGGTAATAAGTGATACTATCACTACTTATTTTAGTTAAGGGCAGATATGCACACCCAGCGTACCCAGTAGGATTTTATGTGCTAAAAGAATATAACTTTTCTACTTATTTTTTAAAAGAAAGCTAGTTTTCACTATCTAAAAATTTAATTAAAGTAAAATAATCAATTAATCATAAATTAAATAATCAAAACATATGATTCTTTTGTATATATCCAAGTAACACTATAATTTTCGGCGTCTATCTACTTCCAGTCAATCCGTGGTTCAGGAAAGGAAATCATTTTTTAATGTGCTTGTTTTCGTCAGTTGGTATGTAAACGATATATTGGATAGAACTGAACTTTTATTTATAGGTGCGCTTGATGGGCTGCAGTGACCTCATATTAAAAGCACAATTTTTCAAAAGTACCTTCTTATTTAGCTGTAATCTTTTGTATAAGTGTCTGAAATCTACACGTTTTTGGGCTCCCATCTAGTATTTATACCTTGTATTATGGCATTAATGATAAATGTTTTTTCTTTTTGTATTTGTGAGAAATGGAACGCAACTATAACCTTCTCCCTCACTGCCCTGTGCTCTCTCGCTCCGGCGGCGCGATGGATATTAATATATGATAGAGGTTAGAATTGGTTCACGGGTTGTTCATTAATTAAAACAAGTACATTTAAATAAGAGTACACATTTATTAATAAAATATATATTTTTGAAGTTTTTAATGTATAAACTTTTTTTGCTTGTTCCTTTACATAAGAATGCATGTATCGCTCGTTCTTACGTAATCACCGAAGCCTAATACTTGTTTATTGAAAACGGGTATTAGATTTTCTGCAGTAAGAAAATATAATAGAAAATAAAATTTGGTCGTCGTTGCTGGTCTCTAAGGCAGAGGCATAATACGAAATTCAAATGGTGTATGGCTTATGTCCTACGCTGGGTATTGACACAGAGCAGTAAATAGTTACCTTTAATATTTTTTAAAATAAACTTCTATACACCCCAATTCTAAATCCGGCTCACGGTGCATTCATTTTTTAGCATTATTCATTTAAAATCAGTTTTTTTTAGCTGTTGTTTATTTACCAGCGGCCCACGAGTTCTGCATGACTTTACCGGAAATGAGTTTTGATTTATAAAAAATACTAAAAAGGCAAAGTTATTTCAATTTAAGAAGTTATCCAATTTAAAATATTTTTTTCGAGTTGGACTTTTATTTATATTGTTAGTAAAAATTACTAAACACCAATACCAAAAAGTAATTTTAAATTAATAACTTATTAAAATGAATTATATTCCCTTTTTTGTTTTTTGCAGTCGGTTTTTAGTTATTATTAAAACATTTTTTTTCACAATTTTGAGTGGTAAGTTTCTAAGGTTAGATGTTAAAAAAGTAGTGATTAATAAAGTACCATTAATATTACATCGTCCGAATTATTAAAAATACTCATAAAATAAAACCTACTAAACCAAACTAAATAAAATGTTTATGGGACAAAATGGCAACTATTCCGCATCGAACAAAAGAAGAATAAGATAAATCGGATCAGAAATCTCGGCGTAATCGGTGTACATACATAAAGAAAACACTAACAGAATTGAGAACCTCCTTTTTGAAGTAAAAATTATCCTATTTATATTAATATAGGTTATCGACTATGTGTGCCAAATGTCAATCAATAATATTTAATTCTTTTTGATTACCTAAATTCCTATATATGTTATGGTAGTAAGATATCTAAGCATTCTTCTTTCTTAGTTAATAATTAGTTAAGTATACAATACATCATTAGTTAGTTTTAATTAAAGATCTTATGATTAAGGTTCACTCATACTCATTGTCATTAACCAATAAAATCATCCCAACCTATAAATACAAAACTTTAATTTACACCACGAACAATAAACAATTTTGCCTTCTTCGGCGTGAATTTAGACATTTCTAGTGTAGTATGATCTAATGTAGTATACTATGGCTCAGGGTAGATAATTGTGTTATCCGACGAAGTTGAGACAGAGCCGCGTCATGTCTGTTGCCTGATTAAACTGGTTTGCTCTGATCAGACTCTATTTCATTTCAAACTCTTTGCTATGGTTTTTTACTTGCTTTATATTATATTTTTTTAGATTAATAAATCTAATGGAAAAACGGAGCGATTGGTATAGTAAGATTTTTTTATAGGTAAATAATTGATGATGATTTTAATGTGACTTTTTATGTAAGTTACTGCTCAATCCGCCTCTAACTTCGGCAAGTAATGAAAAAGCATATTACAAGCCGGTGCTTGTAATATGCTTTTTCATTACTCCATTGTTAAAAACCTGTATTTTCGATGTGGTTTTGGAACGCAAAGACAATAAATTTGGGTGTAATTAATATTAGATCAATTCAATATTGAATTACAATGAAATAAAAAAATTAAAATTCTTGTACCTAGGTTCCAAATTAATATTTTTGGGATAATAAGTATGTTTTAGAGGTATTAGCTCATTAGTTTCCACAATCCGATTATGAGCGGAACTACGCATCACACACCAGGAACACTTTTCCAATACACCGCAGTCGTCATACAAGGGTGCGAAGGCCCGATCTACACTCGTCGCGCTATACCAGGTACAGGTACCTGGGCTCATTATCAACGACACGACTCGCCTGAACCGAGGTCGAGCTTTTAGAGGCACCCTCAGGTCTGTTGCTCCTGAATGACTCGAGCGAATTTTTGTAAAGTTTACAAAAAAAAAGAATATTATGTACATACAATTTACACATTATTTTATTCGTTAGCTATGTTAAAATATTTTTATTGAATTTGTTCGTTCTCGTTCTCACAATATTTACCATGAAAAACATATTAACTATCGAACTTTACATAAGGAAAAGAAGTGGCGCTAAAAATTCATTTAGAAAATTTGCAGGCCTGATAATTAAGACATAAAAGTAACTGGAAGGCATGTGCTCAACAGTGCGACGAATATGGGCTTTTCATGATGATTTATTTGTGTTTCTCATACATATTCCCTGTTGTGACGATTTAAAAGAACTTAGTAAATGAGTCTATTTAAATAAAGTTAATTTGACTTTGACTTCATTATTCATGTAACGTACTTTAGATTTTTAACGAATAACAGTAATCTCTAGCGATTCTTTTATCTAATGATCCATTGATAACATAATGAACAGGTTTTAGGCATTATGTTTGTACTGCCGACTCATTAAATCACACCATAAAATAAATAAATAAATATAATTTGTATTTATATAATAATTTATTTTATTACATTGTTTGCAATTATATCTATATTTTTAATATGGGTTCTCTGCAAATTAATTGAGTATTAAAAGTTATTGTGCATCATTTTGTAATTTATATTTTTTGGTAAAGTTTATCAAATTAAATTTACATTTAAATTATCTAAAAGGGAAAAATTAATGAAGTCATTTGTGGGCTACGTGAATATGAAAAATATTAAGGTAGAGAAAATGGAATTTCACGCTCAATTAGGAACAGCCTTTCTTCCTTAACAACCTACAATTGTCAATTAAATTTTTTGAAATCTCCTTTATTAATTTATGTTAGGTAGGTATTGCTATTTATTTTAAAAGTAATTGTATTTGTTGTCGTACTAATAAAAGCCATTTCAACAGTTTGATGGTCAAAGAACTTCATCGATGTAATTTTTGTTGGATTTTAATGAGTGTAGCACCGAACTAAAGTTCTAAGTGGATAATGGGGAACAAAGTAATCTGTACGATAATAACCCTGAAAAGTTCATAGAGTTGTGTGCAAACACATCATAACAATAATAAGGCACCGGCTACATTAGGACGCGACGCGATCCACCTTCCAAAGAAATTCATTCAACGTCCATCATGTTCACGCTAATCATGTTCGTCAGTTGAAACGAGAATAACTGATCTTAAATTGAGATTTATCTCGTACATTACAGAATTGCACCCATCACAAAATATCTTTTTAAAGTTCCTATTAGAATACTATAATTACTTATGACATTATTTATTACTTCCTATGTTACTAAAGTGTCTCTATAACGTGTCGTGTACTTTGGATCTCGCTCGCAGAGGATCGAGTGCTCGCTCAGGTTTCGATTACCACGAACAAAGCAATTTATGCCATAGTGGACTTGGACGGATGGGCTAGTAAAAATATTGTAATTTTCAAGTCATATATGCTAAGAACGGCACAGCCTTTGGTCCTGTCTTTTACTGCAGACGACATTAGGCTTTCGTAGTAGTTAACACTACCATGGAAATGTGGTGGAATGGACTTGTGTTACTATTTACATATAAGTAGGCCTGTTCCCAGCACATGAGAAGAATGTAGTGCGTGTCCGACTTAGAGCCTCAGTCTATAAATGTAATTATAACTGTAATGTTTAAAAAAGAGGCGATTTAGTCCAAGTATATTAATTTGAGCAGAAATTACCAAATGAACATTTTCTACTCTCTCCAAGTATTAGCGCAATCATAGCGGAAACCAGCTAGCAAAATTAAACTTTCTGTGAGTATTGTTATTTGCTTATTGCAACTTTAGTAGTAGGACTCAATAAAACAAACTTTTTCATATCATTCATATCCCACAACAAAATACAAATATGGATACAATTATTTAAGATCTCAATCAGAACTTGCGTTACTGTACGTGCAGCTTTTTCTAACATAAAAAGTACTAATGGTATTCTTAATAACGAATCATCAATCTGAGGTACTCAGATAGCCAAGGCAGTTGCTAATGAAGGTCATTATCTGATATCTGTGTAGATGAGTAATGTACAGCGGATCGGCGCACAGTGGGCCGAGGAAATTGGCAATTAATGTGTCGGCCCGCCACCTCACCTCCACGCCCGTAAGGCATCGGTCATAAGGTTATACATATGGCTGATTGTAATCGAACTATTTTGTATTAATTACTTAGTCATATATTCACCTATAAGGTTCGTTTACAAATTTTAATGTAATCTTCGGAAACGAATACAGATTTTGGTAAGGTAAGTGGTAATCAAAGTAAACAATATAGTTATGATGCGCCTAGGCTACTTTGCAGTTGCCGCCCCTTTTCTTTTACGGAATTATCCACCATTGACTAAACGAAGGACGTGTGTGGGATTCGACCAGCATCGATCACAGCGACGCTAGAAATACCTATATAAACTTCTAATATCTTCACTGCCCGTCGCGGGAGTAACCTCTGTTCTGTCGAAGCAATACTGCTGTATTGCTCAAGTTGTCTGATGATGGTCTGCTGACCATCATCAGACAACTTGGCCTTACGTGGCTTTGAAGTAATGGAGTTTAACCTGAACTACAATCCCAGATATGGTAGTATATGCAATGCGTATGGACAGCCGTCTACGTCGCAAGCAGGATGGCAAGAGAATTTTTCCTCTGGCTCCTTTTCTGCTGACTTTTTCGGCGAGAGAATAATCTCACAAAAAGACGTCACAGTATAAGTGGGTGACATTACCAACTATACCACGGTTGGCAAAGTGACATGTCATCGGCCAACCGCATACCGTGTGCGAATTAGTAGGCTTTAAGTTTTTTGGCTTTTTTTAGGCATCGTGTAGGCTTTAATTTTGCACAGAGTTTCATCCATGCCCCTTTTGTCATTGTCGAGGAGACAGGTGAGAAATAGTCGTTTTTAGGGCCAATGGAGCATCGCGCTCGATAGTTGCGAGTTTCGAAGACGGACTGGCTTAAACGGTGCACAGAGGGCCTCTAAAGGCGGGGTTAGGTGACGATCCGGTGAAATGTTCTAAGGCGAGCAAAAGAAGTCACCGACATGCGCCATGGTGTTCCACATACCATTACATTCAGAGTCGTACTGTTTATATAAGATAAGATACGATTTATAGTTATTCTTGGTGTAATCAAAAATCACGAGGCAAATATTCCAATGAACTCCACATTTATAGTTCTTATACTAAAAACGAAGTTTTTTAGTAGTGTGTGTAGCGTGTTAGAGGCTTTAGTAGTGTGACTGTGACAATTGATACGTTGTCCGACATTTAAAACAATATAATTGAAAATATTTAATGTCTTTTATTGTATTTATCACACTGTAAAGAGAATCAAAACAAGATATAAGGATGATAATATTCGTACGGTACATAAATAATATTTTGTTGTTTCCGAAGCAATAAGGTGTAAACTAAACTATGCGACGTACATAGATGTGAGAGACTGTTTATGACTTTTTAAGATAAACAGCATATATGTACTTATATCGTACCATATTTAAATAAGAAAGTTAATAATATTTTCACTCTTACCTAGCATCTATCTCAAAGTAAGCGTCATCAATAGCTTTTATAATCGATAAAAAACGATAGATAGTTAACGGAGATTTATTGACAATCTGTATATGTATAAACATTGGAACCTCCTAAGTAAACATTCAAATATCGATGACTCGTGAATCTATGTTCGTCTTCATCAGGTAAACATCTGGGAATCCTGACCACGACCTCTGATAGTGAACTGGGCTACTGTCTATTCAACTTGATAGTAAGCAGACAAACATACAAGGTTGACTTATGAGTAAACAAGAATTCTACGACTATTTTATATACTAGCATGCATAATTGCATATGAATGTTGTCTACTTAGAAAAGTATTCATGCTGCGTCTGTACGCTTATTGCCACAGCATGCGAATGGTTCATTAAAAGTATCTACTGTTAGAGACAAACTGTGATTTTATACAACTAATTTTATTGTAGATTAAATGTGTGTTTCGTAACGTTGGCTCAATTAGAACCTTTTCCGCATGTCCATCTAAATTTAGCACTAGACTGTCTATGGCGTAGTACTGACGTCATGGCGCAGCGGATGACGTCACTTCATAGTAGTGCACAAATTTCTACATGTATCTTCTATGCACTTTCGTTGTAAAACACATAAAGATAAATGTGAGTGAAATGGTACATTCCAGTGTAACCTCACCCTTACTGATATCCCTGGATACCTTCCGCCGACGAGATTTATTGCATTCTTTTCTGTTTTCTGAATACATTATTCTTATTTGTAAATAATTACTCTCCGCCTCTGCTCTGCCTTCGGGATCGAAGCAAGAATAATCATTTGTCTAATTCAATACATTATGTTTAGTATAATGCTCTATTAAAAATTCGATTCGAGAGACGTAAGTGGAGTATCTTTATCCTGTAAAGTTCAAAGACAAGAGGTACTTTAATTCTTCTATTCTAATAAAAAAATAAAGTTAAAATTATTTTAAATTTTAACACTTTTCATTATCAATATTAAAATAAAGATTTGTTAAAGGTTGCGTTAATGCGTGTCAAAAAATTCACGGAATTTTTCTTATATTGCAGTTAAAAACAATGTTAGTCTTTTACCATTGTATATCGCTCATACAGTTACAGTGTTTTATTTATGTTGATTGAATTAAAAATTTTATTCAAACAGAGATGTTAAAACACTATGTATTCAAGGTATGTGCATCGGTTATTTGTATCAACGACTCTTTTAATTTTCAAAAATGTATACAAATCCTTAGACATGAATATAAAGCAAAATTTGGGTCACAATAAATTACCGTTTAATAACTTAAGAGTTCTTAGTATACAATAAAGCGATCGGAGAACGTTATTACTAACCTACTTAAGATTAATTGCGTTCCATAAAGGAGCATATTAAACACAAAACAATAGAAACATTAATTCAGACAAAAGCATAGGGCAGGTAACACTGACTGGCTTCTCTTAATGCTATAGACTTTTACTGAGTTACAGGAGTAATTAAATTTATTACTTTAATTTTACTTCCAATACGGTCTTTTATTAAATTTAGCTAAGTACGACATGTATACAAAGAGCAGTGGAAGAGCGTCCATCATAAATTCAATGAATAATTCTGAGCAATCGTGGTCCAGCCAGCCGCCTGGGATCGGCAATCTCGCTGCTACGGCAGTCTGCTACGCGTCGTAGAACCGGTTGCTACGTTGTAGACGCAAACGTTACGAAACTTTACTGGCGCGGTTGATCAGAGTGTATTGGACACGTGCTTAAAAATGTAAAATACTTGATACTTGCAATTTTTTATAACATGTTTTATAAATATTTTAGTAATGATAAACACTATGTTATAATACGAATAGAGTCCCAAGTTATACATTTTTTCTAATTTAAAATTAGTTTCGTGTGTAAATTGAAAATTATATTGATAGCAAAATGCACAGCGCCGTATACCTGCTTATTATAAGCAAGGAAATTTATTTTTGTTAAAATTATATTAAAATTTCGTTTATCGTGATATTTTACATATATCACGATAAACGATATATTATTTCAGTTGACTATTAAAAATAAAACTTTGTAGTAAAATTATAATGAGTCAATCTTATATTATGTTAATAATATTGTTACTGTTACTCATAACATATTTAACTTAAATAGAGAATGTCAACTGTGATGTCTATTGCCTAGTATTAATGCCGTGTTACAAAATATAGATTAATTTAACAAACGAAGTGCTTGCGTGAATATAAATTAATGAGAATAATGACCGATATAAAATGTAGATTAATTTTCCTTGATCATAAAAATTTACAAGTTAAATAAAAGTAGTTAATATTTTTTGCAGTATATTATAAATGGATAAGTGAGTCTGTGGGACAGTCGTGGCCTGACGATGTTCACCTTTGTGTGGTTTGTGAGCGTGATGGCTCTACTCGTGGCTGATGTGCGAACAGGCGCATTGCAGCAGAAAGGTGAGACGTCATTGTTTGTTTTTCAACCCACTTCAAAAAAACGTTCTTATGTCGACTGTATATATTTCGTTTGATGGTTATGCGATTTCTCTGTGATTGTGAACCGATTTTGAACATACTTTTTTATTCGATAAGGTAAAAAAAGTATGTTAAATATGAATATGAATCTGGGGTGGTTCCATTGTCACCAAGTCAGGATCTGATGAAGGGAAACTAGGAAAATCAAGGGCAACCTTCAAATTTTATGTTTCATATTTTTTCTAAAGTCTGACTTTGACCTTAGAAACTTAACACTCAAAATTGTGAAAAAAAAGTTTCTAAAAAACTTCACCCAATGGAGATTATAAATATATATTCCTGAAATCGTTCTTAATAGTCTATCTTTAAATAATTTATTGATAATTTTGAATTGAACTTCTAGAACTTCCTACATTTTTGGAACTATAATAAATTTTACGGGCTTTATAGCATTTTGATGATGATAATTATAGGTTTTAACATTAAAATAATATTAAATGCAGAAAAATGAAAACAAGTCCAAATTACTGTATTTTAAAGTGAAAGTAAGTATTCAAAGTAGTTGTACTGTATTTTTTTTTTCACTGTTTGGTCGAGTGGCCAGGCTACTAAATACCGTCTACTAAACCAGATGTCCAGTGTTTTTAATACCGTCAGGGACAGATGTCTGTATGAGAGAGTATGAAAATATTTTGTTTGTGGGTAATTGATGTTTAAATTTAAACAAACAGTAAATTACATTTAACTATAGTATATATGTGCCATATTGTTCGTAGGCGTTCTACCATCTTGTAAGTAGAGATATGATCCCGTTGCTGTATAAATTTTGGGACTTTTGATCAAAAAAACTCAGCAGGTAGTTTTGGCAGTCCTCTCTTTATGTTTACCTGACACTGCCTAAAGAATACTGAAGAGACCGAAACAAGTGGAAATCTGAAGGTGCAAGGTCAGGGCTATATGCCAGATACATTAACGACTCCCAGCCAAACTCTCTTAATTTTTGCTGAGTAGCTAAAGATATGTGGTCTAGCGTTATCGTCTATTAATCAATTCCGGCCGCATTCTGTCAACTTCTTGCTTTAATCTCATCAGTTGTTGGCAGTAGAGATCCGAATCGATGGTTCTGCCCGGCGGTTAATGAACAATGCCCTTCCAATCCCATCATAGACACAGCATCACCTTATTGTGACTTAACCCAGTGAAGCCATGCGGCTTCACTCGCACTAGTTACCTTTTTATATTGACTCCACTTCTGCTTACCATCAGGTAGCAATTGGTTCCATTCCACCATTTGCTTGACCGTACTAAACAAAATTGTGTAAAGAAAACTCACATAAAGCAATTATGTACGGTGCTAGTTATTAGTTATGAGATATCTGAGACACGAATGCTTGAAATAATATAGTAGATGCAGTAATTACCGACTAGGTATTTGATATTTATACTATTTTATAATCTCGCTCATCTAGCTAGACAGATTTTTTGCACAGTGATGTGTTGGTCATCTTATTTATTTATTTATTTAACAATTTATGTCCACACAAAGACAATTAAAAGGACACAACATTCTTATTTAAAAATAAATACGACGTTTCTCAGAAACTTCCAAATTCCGGGAAATTAGTAGAACTTTAACACGGCACTTAGAAACTGCGCCTATTACGTCAGATTTATTATTGCTACACCAAAAATTAATATTTTATTAATAAGTAATTTATAAAGTTTAATATTTAGATTAGATTGGGTAGAATAATAGTCATTAACCACTTACTTTCTACATAAAATTATTTCAAGTTTGTTGGGGTAATGGTTATATTTTTGATGGTTGTGATTTGGTGTTCAGTAATAAAATGTCTTGAAACGTAGAACTGGGTTTGACCTGGATGTTAGCTAAACGCAATATACCTACAAATGAAGTTACCTGTATACTTGCATTCAATATTTTCTGAGTTTTATCGATATGTTTGAGGAGCTGTTATTTGACTAGTAACTAAAAACTTAATTTTTTGATCTATATATCGCCATTTTTGCAGCATATAATTTTGGGATCATTCGAATAAATACTTAGAAAAATTATGGATGTGTGGTCGTTTAAAATATCTCATATTTTTGAAATAAATGATAATAACTAAATTTTTACGTGTATTATTATTACTATATTTATAATTTTCTTTATTTCGCTTTTAACATTGTGGAAATGGTTGACGTTGTTTAATACCGGTTAAGCGACAATTATTTCGTTTCAAATTGAAATACAAATAGTATTGAAAATATATTAAATGGTCAAGATTTTTAATTGCCAGTCCACAATGATATAGTTATAATTAACGTGTTTGTTCTCATTTATAACCAATGAATGGGAATGAGGTTTACAACTTCATTATCCCCGCTAGTTAATGGATAGATAAACATTGCAATGGTTTATAAATAGTTAATCACGATTCCTAATTGGCTATTATTATACTGCATCTTATCGGGGATTGCAAAATATCAGGGCTTATAATGGCATGTGGTAAAGAAAGATCATCGTTAAGTACATAAAGTTTCAAACTTTCCACAAATTTATATTTTATAATGCACTTAATCTTAATCATACTACGAAATATGCGAAGGTGATTAATTGAAATCGCATTCGTCGTTTCGTGGTTCGAAGGTATTCAATATCCAATTGTTACTTCAAATTAAAAACAAAACAAGTTATATTTTCCTTTGTATAATTCTTAAAAGTTTTATAAAGTCAATATTAATTGTTATATTTATCTGCTAAATGATATTATAAACCATTTCTAATGGTGACTTTATTGTACATAAATATTATATTATATAATTTTTATATACATTGGTTTAATAAGATCAACCAAAAAAATCATCGTTAACTTTAAATTTTTTCTATAACACGTGCCTACCGCTTCGAACTTGGGTAATATCTTACAAACTCTGATTATTATTACAAAAGTTTGAGGTACCAAATCCCTGAGCGGAATCAAGTCTAGCGATACCCGTCAACAGACAAATATATCTTGGAGCCCTGATATTTTGTTATAAACATAAAACTTTCGAGCTATTTCAGGTATAAGATAAAACATTGTTTATTGTTATTCAGTGTACGATTCTAAATATTATGTTTGTTTAAATTAGTCATAGAATCAAGAACATTACAAAATGTAGAGCTATATAAATCTAACTTAATAACAAGAACAGATTTTTATTACGTTCGTTAATTAGATAAAATGTGACGAAAGTAAAAATTATAACAAAAGACAAATAATAATGAATTTATTAAAAAAAACAGTAAAATTGGTTTAAATCTATTAATTGTAGGTATACTACGATACACAAGTATGAATAAGTGGCTGTACGCTTACATAGATAAATTAGTTATATATAATTCAGAGTTCCATAGTTATTATATTGGAAAACATATTGACTTACTAAATGCAAATGAGGAGCTGTGACAAAGTAGACCTCGTTGTCGTATGTCTCTTGTATAGATAACAAAAATAGAGCAACTTTAAAAGGAACCTACCATTTCGGTTGGTTCCTGGATGGGCCGATCAAATTTGCTATCTCGAGCCTCTACGTGCTTCGGAAGGCTCATTAAGCTGTTGCTCCCGGTTGTTATGGTTACTGCATTCACCCACCAAGGCACATTGGGCCAGCGTGTTGAGATTATGGCCCAAACTTCTCATGTATTTCTCATGTTTTTCATGAGAAATGGGAGAATGGGTGCGATTTATATATGCTGTAGATGATAGTGATCATGTAATGCAAAAGTTATTGGAAATGTTACCTTTTTAATGTCATGAAAACCTGCCATATCGAAATAGTACAGCCAAAGATATTTTATTACAAGTTATGCGAACACGGGGAGATTTATTTATGTAATTTCTTTATAAGAACATATTTTCTTAACACAGACGAATACCTACCTAATCATTATTTCTGAAGAGCTATCTGTATCTGATTTTATAATATTTATGTGCAAATTGTATTCTCAGTATTCCCTATAATTAAGTATCCACATCAAGAGTTTTGTGTATATTTCTCTCAAGGTTAAGCTGGAATTTTTTTGTAATAAATGTGAATATATTCGTTGTTTTCTTTATATTTCATTATACTCACGAAGCCTGTCAAAAGCGAGAATATGATAACATAATGTACGGTAGAGTGTGGGATATGTTATAAAGTGACAACAACATACCATTTTAAATTAAATACATTGGCATGTCTAGTGTATGTGTATGTTGTTAAATTTTTTAAAACTATCGTCAAATAATTTTATGTTGTACGTATTATCATCTCCACACTATATATTATGTTAGAATTGCTCAATTCAAGAACCTAATAAAGTTGCTAAACTCCATTATATTTATCAGCTTAAACGCCTACGTAATAGATTATTTCGTCTTCATATCTGGCATTGATGAAATCATTATTCCAAGTAACTGTTTCTATATTTAGAAATGTTTTTCCAGCATGGGAGATTAATTTATACATAATACAGCATTACCGTACCGTATACCCGTGTAAAGTAAGTCCTGATATTCACTCGGATGTGTAAAATTAATTCTGTTTCATCATTCAAATTCAACATTTATTTATTTTATGAATTAGTTGAAATGATGGGCCATTAGTATACTTTATTAGTTTCTTTTGAAAGGTCTTGGAGTACACACGCCTGCATATTTAAATAAATACTTTGTCTTCCATCTATTAATTTAAATATTTATCAATTTAATTAAAATATTTATTAACTTTTACAGTAAACGAGTAAGTTTTAAAAGGTATTTAGTGAAGTTTCTAGTTAATAGTAAGAACTCTATACGTAACGTTATACATTTATTTCGTTCCGAATTTTGTTTCATTTTTTATTGTAAAGGTGTTATTGTATCCGAGAATAAAAAGCGTGATACCTTACAAAATATATTTAAGACATTTCCTTTGTTGATTATATACTTTTTCAATCCAGAAGACACACAACAGTAACACGTATTCTGAGGCAATATTATTCTCTTTGGTATCTGTTGTAACAATACTGAAAAGTATTGTTACGACATGTACCAAAATATACCGCCATCGCTTTAACGTTATTATGTCAAAATATATTTATTGACGATTTTCATAAATTTTTATACTTTATTTTACTAAACTGTATCTGAAATAAAGATTTCTGACATAAAGATCTGATGTAAATTATTTAAAATACACACAGTACGTGCGATATATGAAAAAGGTTTGTATTATCATTTAATTTGATTTATCTTTGTTTTACTTTAAAGCTTTTAGGGAAAAACAAAGACGAATGTTTCGGTAAAATTATATTTAGACATATTTCTTACTTACAGCAATATCACATGTACTTTACGAAAACTTTGAATATAATTAGACAAGCTTATTGAAATAAAACTTGAAGTCATATATTGTCTAGTAAGATACTGTTTAAGAAGGCAGAGCCAATATATACCTATATGAAGATTAAATTGTGTAATATATGTCCAAATATCTTATTAATAATAATAAGATATTTATATTTTTATATATATATTTATTATACCTTGTATTTTACAATATTTATTTACTAAATCATAATAAAATCATTATAGCTTTATATCTTTCCGCGAAATGCATAGTGACGACTAAACAAAGCGACTTAAATTTTCCATCAAAAAAGTTTTTTGTTTAATTTCGTTATGTAACTGAGTTCTTTTAAATCGTCAAAATTTATCCTTATCATCACTTCGACGAATAGTTTTGCCTTGGAAAACCAGCGGCGTAAGAAACTCCGCAGCTTTTCAATGTTTGTAATGATTTAGACTTTATAAAACAAGTCACTCGTTTATAGAGCAATGTATAAACATTTATAATAAAATCACGCCAAATATAACTGAATTGCCCAAACACAAATTTAAAAATATATCAAACAAAATTTATTGAAAAAGGGCTACTAGAAAATTCAGGAATATGTAAGTAATAAGAATGCGTGGACTAATTAAAAATACAATTTAAATAAACTTAAGCTGCAATTAAACTGAATCCAAACTAAATTAAACTAGAAATGACGCTACATACCATATATATAAAATATCGCTCTGTAAATCAAAAAAATATGTTGGGAATACTAATACATAATGACATAGTAATTTGTAAATATCATTACATATATTAAAGGCTGAGAGTTACTTTTCTGCAGCTGCCAATTCGTTGAAGCGATGGTAGGGTTAATTGGAAATATGCATATAAGTGGTATTTTTAATTTTATAATAATAAATTTAATAGATAGATAAATTTTAAAACTGGGACAATTTCCATATACCTGGTTAATAAGTACTTAAATTAGTCACTATTACTAGTGCTAAAATATATTTACAAATTGGTTCTAACGTGTATATTCTTATTATTAATATAATTATTATTTTCATGAATCATCATTGAGCAAATTATCACCACACTTAAGTTCAATTTCATTCCCAGTTTTCTTTAAAAGTTAATATTTTGTTGTTGTTTTAAATTTGTTGATTGGCAAGTCTGCAATATCGATTGGAAGTTTATTGTAAAAACGTATAAAACGCTCAATAAAAGTATTGGTTATTCTGTGGAGACGAATAGAATTTCCGACAAGATTATTCTTATTACTTATATTAAAATTATGAGTATCGCATAATTCATTAAAAAGCGTAATATGTTTTGTATATACATTAGGTTTTCAAGTATATATTGAGATAGTACAGTTCGTAAGTTCATCGCTCCTAAAATCTGTTTGTTTGGTTTTATACGATCCATTATCACATACTGTATCGTGGTGTGGGTAATTCAGCGTCATATCACTTGATCAAGATTCAAAGAGCACAAACATATGTTCTCAAGGTGCTGTTAACTTTATATTTTCCTACTGGCTCATTATACAAAGAGCCGCAGGTTCTCAGCGTTCGTAAACGTTTTATCCTCAAAGCGGCCACGAAAATGCACAAAACTGCCATTAATTCTCCGGAATATCAGGCGATGCTTGACAGACGGGACTTCAGGGTAAAAGCAGTTCTCGTTAAAATCACCTTTGTTCAGTGATTTAAAAACTTCCCTTTTCCCTTTGTCTACAAACGTATTCAGGATTTATGCGATATCAAGAGATCTTCACTGGGCAATGCAAGGCTCAAAATAAGCTCACTTCTTTTGACTTGAAGCTTCAAATTCATGGAAACATTCTTGGAGGTTTTAAAGTAGTCTCGCAAACATTACAACTTTATTTCTTTCTTTTTGATCGAGCCCTACATCACCTAGATCATTAGTTTTTTTAATTGTCTTCTCTCTCTCTCTCTCTCTCTCTCTCTACTTGTTTTTTGTCATATAATAGATATCACTATTACTGGCACCCAATTTAACTTATGTAAACGTATACTTGACCGCCACAGGGCAGGCATTGCCTAGTGTGCGGTTAAAAGCAACAGCAGCCTCATGAAAATTGAGCTTAATGTCTAAATCATTTGATTTTTCCTCCATGTATAAGATTGTAAGCTTTATTAAATAAATATTAGTGTTTGTATTTCTTTCAATGATTCCTTATAATTGAACATCAACACCGATACTTGTGCTTCAAAATATGAACATATTGTTCATGTACTCACTGTTGTATTTCGCAGGATTACTACAATGTCCTCTGGTACTTATAATAGAATAAGTCTGTGCTATAACTACCAAGCATCCCCTCCATAATGTAATATGTGTAATATATGTATATGTGTATGTCCCAATTTTATTTAGAAAAGAAAGATCTATTTCATATTAGTATCTTACATAAGAAATATTTAGGTTAATAATCAAAGTTAATAATATTACTGATAGAAACAGTAGGAAACTAACTACTATGAAAATTTATCATTTTTAGTAGGTACTTTTTATGAGCAGGAATGAACAAAGGCGAAAGTAATAATAAACCTACCTTCAAAAACTTTTCAACTATTTGCTTTACAAATTCCACGTTTAGTATTACAGATATTCATTTATTGCAAAATTTAGTTTTCTTAAATTAAAATAGGAAATAAATTCTACCGTATTACCACCGTCGGTGGAAGAAACACTTTAATACACGCCAATTCAACTTTGTTGTTGTACAACTTGACATTTTGATGGATCCCTTGAAAGGGTTATCCCGAGAGGGATAAGGTTCAGGTTAAGGGGAAGGTTAAGCTTATGAGGTTCACGCCGGAATGTTTTTTATACAAATCATGTTTAATTTCAAAGAGAAGCGTCGTTTTCTAAAATTTTGATTTAAATGTTTCACTTTGTGGAAAAAAAATTGCCAATGTACATAGTTGAAGAAATTAGCTATATAAATAATGTTTTTTTCACAATGAAAAGATTTTTAAAGAGTGAGATTTTCTCATTATCTATATTTTTGTTGACAGATGAAGTGTATTGTCTCTAATCTTGTATAGATACTACCACAAACACTTGAACTCAAGTCAATACGCGTGTTGTGGGTCACTTTGTTATAGTTTTCAATACGCGTGTTGTGGGTCACTTTGTAGCATTTTTTCTCATTAAATGATATAGTTATAACTATTTAGTCCTATACCCATAGGATTCCACGTAGGTCCTGCACGTTTCACAAACATGCAACGAACTAGATTAAAACTTGAGTCG
Source organism: Acentria ephemerella (assembly GCA_943193645.1). Lineage (NCBI taxonomy): Eukaryota > Metazoa > Arthropoda > Insecta > Lepidoptera > Crambidae > Acentria > Acentria ephemerella. Next base: position 5,380,732 of record OW971893.1, read on the forward strand.
GTCTAAACCAGTTAACGACGCAAATTTTCCAAAACTACCCAAAGTTGTTTAATCTACTAAAGGCCTGTCCTTTTATAGGTTCAACGATACGGATAGGGTGTTCTAATTCAAATAAAGTCAAATTATATCTACCTATAATTCTATGAATAAAATGGAAACAGGTTTGTGGAATAGTAATATGCTATTAGGTTTTATTGTTGAAATCCTTGTGTGTACGGCTCCACAAAAGCTACCTACCATATTAATATTGTTTAGATAGGAAGGGTAAACAGAATATTAACATTCATAACATTATTTGCGTACGAAAATAACCAGTACGAGTTATGTTTGGTGCTTTAATAACAATAGAGAATCGGGAATTGACGAAGTATTTTTTTAATATATTCTACTGCTTGCCAATAAATAATCAAATGCACGCCAATGTGTTGAGATAAATCAATACGTTTACATGTATATGAGTGGTTGATGGTAATAGTGCTTTTATCACAAGTTACCCGCAATGGGTCCAATTTTGAAGTTCCCGTTAATAATTTTTATCAATGCTGCCCTGATTTTGAAGGCACATTTGAAGTTTACATTTCATTTCAGTACATCCCATTCTCTTTGTACGTAAAGAAAATGAGTAGCAGAATTAAAGCTTTCAACTTAAATTTAGAAAGTTATAAGGATATTGACTTCGACAATGCTATCAGCATCCTAAAAGTTTCTTAAAACCACCTTTCTAAATGTCACATGATAAAGCTAACCTTTTACCTTTTCCAATCTTACAAACTTCATTGTCTGGGATAACCGAAGTTTTTTTTTCCGAATATTTTTGTATAAATAATTTTATTTTTTTAATAACGAGGAAGCAATAATATTCAAGAAGTCGTAGAAAGGGAAAGTCAATAATCATAATGCTTATTACAAATCCTGGAGTTAGAAAGTGGCGTTGAAAGTAATGTAAGGGTTCACACCGCAGTTCTTGAACAAAGTTGGCTTATTCTGATCAAACCCATTTAGTGACCGTTTAAATCCCTAGTACCATACACTTTTACGGATAGATTATTGTAACCCGGGATTAGGGGGAAGGTCATGCAATGTTCAAATTACAATTATTTTTATTTTACAGGTCACAGTTTAAAAATATAAAGTCCGCCATCTAGTGCGATCTGCTATATTGGATTTAGAGTGAAGTAATTTTATTTTTCTCATCCTTTTTACCAAAATTAAATTAAATTTTGGTACGCACACAAGATCGGGTAATTATCATTTACAAACTAAACGTATATATACAGAATTTTACCTCAATCGGTTGAAGAAAACTGGTTCAAAGACGACATAAACACTTCAAACAAACATTGTGAGTTAAATAAAAGCTTGGAAACAAATACGAGACAAGACTCATACAAATTTAGACCTTAGGGGCGTAGCAGTTGCCTCTATATTGTATTATTACGATTCTAGCAACATTTTGATAAGGAAATATATAATAATTGTTGCCAAAATTACTTCATTTAGAAATTATATTAATCGATAGGGAGCAACCTTCTTAAATATTAATTAAAACGGTTAATCAAGCTAAGAAAACTGACAAAGAATGTAAATTTTCTCTCTTCTTATTTCTCTAAGGCCATAATGATTAAGTGCTATAATTAGTATAAACGTATTAAGAAGCCAAAATGAGCTTTCGTTACTAGAAACTTCAATAAGAATGTAATTCTTTTGTGAAAGAAATCGATTTTTCTGTTGAGTTCTAAACAATTTATTTTTTAAATAGACCCAACTTAGGTTAACGGCTGCGAAAACGATTACCCATTTACAGATGCGAAAAGATTACATCAGACTGTCTAACTTTTAATCCGATTTTCGAATCAGACATAGAATTTGCATAACACTTTTCTTTTATTTTAGCCAGCAGAAATTTCATTGTCTATACACTTGTTTATTTACAATGCTCCGATAATCGACCAAAAAGTTGTATGATAGCTCTATATTTTGGCTTTACACGGTAACAGCAATATCAGTTGTTACTATACTATGCTGTATAAATGAAAGAAAGAAAAATTTATTATAAAAACAAAAAAATATAAGTAGTTTTCGAAACCGGAGCAACAGTTAGCAACAACAATAACTTCAAAAATAATTCAAATTAAATTTTTTAATTATTTTTGAAGTTGTTACAAATTAGTCTTGAATTTGAATTAACTTTGCCTCTTTAGTGTTTTGAAGTCAATTTTTAGTTTGGTTCCAACAATTTTTTTAAAATTTTGAAAGGTAAGTTTCTACAGCTAAAGAGGGTCACCCCTTTTTACCTTTGAAACTAGCCAGTAATGTCTACTTGCCTTTTTGTTTATCGAAGCCGAAATTAGCTGATCGTCTCTTTCTAATTGTTGATGTGCGATATCTATCGCCAGGCACTGTACATAGACACGACAGTAAAATACGACAATGGGTAAACATATAGGCTAGGATATAGGGCGCGACTGTGTCCGCGTCAATGGTAATTTGTGCTCATTGAGAATTGAGAATTTGACGAATGTAGAATCTGATTATTCTAATCAGCCTACCGGTAATCATAAATGCCAAATGATAGGATATACCTGATTAATTGTGTATATGATGTACAGTTACATTTCAACTCATGAACGCGCTTTTCAATAAATAAGTAATTATATTACTGATAAAACTTAGATGGTAAAGGAAAACTCGTTCCTCTTAGTAGATGACTCGATAAATGGCCTGCTTATCCTCTATAAGATTACTTGAGGAGTTAAACTACTTAAATCTTGCAATTTTAAATACTTGTATTAAAATAAATAGGTCCAAGAAAGTGACAAGAATATTGGATATAATAATAATCTTAATCAGATTTGAATACGTCTTTTTGAAATGTAACTAGATAAATTGCAAACTTATGTTAATCATGTTGTTCATTTTGTCCATTTATAGACCCGGTGCCCCATCGCTGCTACTCCTGTGTCTACAATGAGACAGCTAGTGACGTGTCTTCGCTATCATCGGTGGAGTGTCCTAGCGACCGACCCCTATGCTCTACAACCTCCGTCGGCCCTAGTTAGTACCTTCCTATATTTTTAAAACAAACGTAGATAGAGACGAATTTGATTTGTACTAAAACTTGAACGCAAAGGATCATGTGAACTCAACTAGAAGCAAAGAAATTAGTGAAGAACCTTACAGTGGAATCTCAATTACGACTTATAGTCCCTTACCTATCTACAACAAAGTAGAGAGGCTAGCACTACTATAGAATATCTAATTATAGCCTAGGCTAGAACGAGTAATCGCAGTGCTGCCGAGAAAACTTTAGACATTGACTCTATTTTCTGTACTACAGAAATGATTTTAGATGTATTATTCTTTCCCCTAAAAGCTGATCATCTATCAAAACTGTATGTCCATTTTAACATAAAATAATAGATGATCCTCTATTCGATGCTTGTTTATAGAAAACTAATATATATTGCATCGATAAATTGGGTAAATGAAAAGTATTGACCCAATTTTAGCGAAAGTCGTTATTTAGAAATACAACTCACGACCAATTTGGACTGATGTCATATTTATTTAGATTTATTAGTTCTTACAAATAAAGAACTTATAAAAATTATAACTACACTTTAATATAGTAAAAAGACTCTTAGGTCGGTAATTAATTTACGGCTTCAATTCAGAAAATTATATTAATATTTCCAAGTAAAACTTTTTTCATCTGAAAGAAGATTAGAAGTTAGGAATTTTTTAATTGTTATGTACTTTGTGAATTGTTATGTACTGCGAGTCTGATATAACATTTATCCACCATTCTGAATAAGTTGCAATCGATTTGAAACGTCTCGTCTCGAAAACGATATCAGCATCTGTGTTGTTAAGTATTGGAAATTACTTTTCGTAATTGGAATAGAAACGAAAAGCTTTGGTTACGGTTGATGTCGCAAGTTGAAGTCTTGCCTGTGCTGATTTTCAACGAATAAATTAGAACTCAACTTTTAAAATAAATTGATAATCAACTTTGTTAATAAAATCGTTAATAAGAGATAATACCCAATTTTTACGTTACATTTCAATTATGGGTAAGATTCATAGATGTAATGTACACTGCTTCTTTCAGATTTTACATCGACGCTCAATTGTGCTGCTGTAACTAAAACTGGTTGTTCACTGACTCATACAACGGATTTCGGGTTCCAATTTACTTGCGTTTGTATGGAGGACTTGTGCAACGGACCATTTACCGCTGACATTCAGAAAAAATTGATCAGTTTCATGTCGTCTAACTTTACCGACATTTTGTCAGACTACGTGGATATCTTTCTCAATTTCGCTAATGTTACTGGAGATGATGTTTACAAGCAAATTACTGTTTCTAAGGTACAGAAAACAAAATCTTCAGTGCTAAATGCCTCAGTATTTACAACGTTGGCGTCGAAAACAGTAAGTGGGCATGCTTTGTCACATGCAATCGCAGCAATTCCACCTCGTGCCGAGGCTCTTAAGCAGGAAGCTACAGCGCCTTCCGACGATGACGAGGATGACAGTGAAGGCAGCGGTGCCTACGAGGAGAACAAGTTGCAAAGACAGCCGGGCTCGGATCCTGCGGCTCCTAGTTCATTCCTCCCAGCTCATGTGAATAAAGCTTCCGTTCTATTTTCCAACTTCTTGGTATCCACACCTATTCTTATTTATTTCATAGCGTAAAAATTTATATATCGTTTTTCATAAATAAAACTAACTTAAAGTTAATAATATAATAAATAATAACGTTAATTAAATATAGTAACCACCTAAGTTTCCAGAGAATTTACATTAAAATTAGTGATTACCTATTGGGATCAAGTAAGTACATTTGTATTTCCATTTCGAGAATTTTCAGTTTATTTTATACAAAATTGTTTCAATAGGATAAATTTGAGGAATATTTTACATATGATTGTATTTGGTTTAATTTCGAATGTCTGTAGTACTAGTAAATTTTGTTCTGTCACATTTACACGTAAAATTGTGATTTTGTAACTACGTGCCAAACGTAGAGTTGTAAATACAGAAAGACCATTTTATTTAGAGGCGACGGGGACAGTGTTCAATTAAGATGGAAGCAAGTACCTACGAGTAGATACGTATGGAGTGAAAGATTACGGTACTACCTTTAACATAATGGAGGCTCCATTTACGAGATTGAAATTTTTAATTAAGGACTTTAGTATAGCAGTAACAGTTGTACATAGTACAGTTGCCCAAATGTTAATTTAATCTTTTCTTAGTCTGTATGTCACATACTGGCCAATTATGAATTCTTATTGTTCTATTTAGATAAATTTACATACCCTTTACCCTGGTGCTTTCGATTAAAGACTAAATTTGATCACTTTGAATGAAAAAATATATTAAGAAGCACATTTTTTATAACATAGTTATCCCAATTGCATAATGGATTTTTGTTCTTATAAATGTTACAATAGTCAATTTGCTTCTCTGTCAATCTGAATGTTATTTTACCTGTATCTGCTATAGAAAAAGAAATCATCGTAATATCATAATATATAAATTTTACAAGTAGATAAGTCATCCAGACCAGTCGATGCACATTCATACCGTAGGATTATAGTCAATTATTGTATTCAAATACATCACTTTGTTCAATGAAATGTTGTTGTGATTTATTAATAAATAAAGTGAACCTTCTATTGTTTTTATTCCATTTGTAATAAACTTTATTATTATCTTTATTATGAAATTTCAATATTATTAGAAATTCAAAGGGTTTTAATTTTTTCTCAATAATAAAACTGATTGGGTTTAAGTGATAATTACAACAGGAGAAATTAAAGTTGTGCTCTTTGAGGGACAACTCGGTCAATGAAATTTGGTAGGCATCTATGCTAAGCTGACCACTACAGACCATTTACGCAGAACGGTGCATTTAACCTTTTACGTAATAATTTTACGTATTTTTTAAACTAATTGAAAAGAAAAATATTTTTGTCTTTGAAGTACTATGAAAGAAATAGTTATTTATTACCGAGGTCAACTTTGCACTTTGCCACAATCACAAACTATTTATAAATTTGCGCCATTGAAACAATCAGTTGTCAAATCTTATGAAACAACAGTGCCACAAACGACATAAGGTATACTGATAGAAAGCAGTTATCGGAACGTATAAGCGCTTGGAACACCAGGAGGAGTATCTCTCACGTATTGCCGAAGTGGATTCAGCTGATTTTATACGTAATAAAAAAAACTAATAAAAATAAAAATTGCATGTACATAAATTTTTAAATAAATGAATGAATTGAATTGTTATATCTGATAACATAAGTAATAAAGTAACGCTAACATAGTAGTAATATTTAGGAAACCATAAAGCTAATATTGAGAGTACCACAGAGTGCTTTTAAACACAAGAATCATATCGTCTAAAACTAGTTAGTCTTGGACAGCGCCTGAACGAACTCTAATGCCTGTTTGAACGACCACACCGCAGACTTAGCGAGCGTAAGTACCATACATTTACGCTTAGTTGTACGCCTGCAACAAGGCGACACACAACTTTTCAGGTTGAGTTTCGTGCCAAGTAGAAGTTAATGAATGCTTAAAGCACATTTAAATAGCATTTCTATTCATTCTCGTTCTTTGTTAACAAAATTTTCCAGAAGTTCATAAAGTGTGGGAAATAATATAGCGGAGCACATATTAAATGAAAGTAAATAAATCATTATTGATATAACAATGAAATAATAATTGAAATCTAAAAAAAAGAAATAGAACTTTATCAGGATTTTCCTTTGTTATATAGAAAAATTGAGTTAGTTAACAATGTGTAATATAATTATAATATAAAAAATCTATCGTTATTAGTTCAATGGATTTCATTTTTTTAATATTTTTATTGGATATTTTTTTTTGCTTTTCATGATTCGTTTACGAATTTGAAAATACTATTATCAGTTACACTTATTATTGATATGGTTTCTTGTCAAGCTCTTACTCATATACACGTACATTATATTCATGAACATGAAAAACCGTTTTGGGTGAGCGTTATCTTGTTTACTGAAGCCACAGCACACGCGTGCCTGCACAAGGCACGCCTCGTAAAAACCTTTTCCATTTGGGCTTCGTATTATTTGAACACGGGTTCCTATATTAATATTTTTAGGTATACCGTAAGCATTTTTTTAAAACTGAAAGAGCATTAAATTAGTGCTTTGATTTTTGAACAAATCAGACATTAAATATAGATAGTAAAACTGGTAGGCTGGTGGGGTAAACGGTTTAGTTTATGACGATATTAGTATTTGCACTTCAAAACACTTCTTTAAGTCGTTAAAGAAGTGAGAGAGAAAAAAGAGCTCGCTCTCTTTTTATAAAAATTAAAGTAGATGTGTAACTTGGAAATATATGTTTCTTTATTACCAGTCCAGAGCATCTATTCGGGATAAGCTAGACACAACTTTTATTTCGATAATGTTATTGTAATTCACAATACTAAAAGATTACCTTTGAGATTTGGAAAATATTTCAGATGTTCAGACATTAGTATCGGTCGATGTGTAAAATGATCAGTTCAATCTTTAAATGTATAAAAACTGCTGAACATAAAAACTCGAATTCTTTTCAAAAGATATCACTTGTGAGAATGGTAAAATAGGTCACATTTTAACAAAGAGCTGTAAGCTAGGCACCCAAGTGGTGCGCATCTATCAGTCACTCGATAGTCCTAGTCTGAAGGGGCTCACAATGGATCGCTGGCTACCGGAGCTACCTTGTCTTGCCTTACTATAGATAATTTTAATGTACAAGAATTTAAGAGGTTCTTCTACTAAAAAAAAGACTGAAGTTTTGAATTTAAAGCTTACTTACTTTAAGATAAAGATTAGGTAGACCATAGTGTACTTCAAAATAAAGAAGTACTTTAATAATAAAAGGAAACATTTTAGAATAGTTTTGTCCTTAAAGCTCCCGATAGTGAGGTGGTTCGGGTACAGCGCGAAAGCAATATACATTTTATAAAATATATTGATCATTTCTCTTGGCCTTAGTTTCCTTTTAAGAACCAAACACGTGATCGCACCAAATAATATTATCGTTACTTTATTTTCAGTCGCTCAACCTCACCTCCACAAAGCTTTTGTTTAAATACTGTTTCCTTTTCTTTTTGTTAGGGTAATTGTTACAGATTTTTTGTCAGTTTCTCTTTGAACTGGATGTGGGAAGGCATGCCTCAAAGAAAACTAATTTAAGCTCCATGATTAAAATCATTTTCATTTTGTCCGCCCGCATATCGGCGGCTGTTAGACATAAATTAGAAATAAGCCCAGAAACGTGGATCCTTGTTCAAAGTGTATATTTTATACCCACTCATAAAGTCGGCACTGTTCGACTTAAAGTAAACGTTAACGTAGTTTAAAACGGATAACAACACAAATGATTTGGTGATTTAGACTTTCAGAGGATGTCACGGGTAGAAGAGATAAATGTATTTATTAAATAGCTTAATTTCGCAAAAGCACTCTAATCAACAAAGATCTTTCTAAGATTATTAATAGTGATTCAACACAAAAAGATAATTCCTTTCATACATGAATGGTTAAAATTTAAGGGGTCGTAGTTTTCAAGAGAGGTGCATACTACACTGGAATTTAGAATGCCCGAATTGGTAATTCTGTGCAATTTACAGAACACCGACTGCTTAAAACTTCCTTTATTCACCAGTATTGGGTTCCTGCGATGACAATTGTCGCCTGAGCTCATTGAGGAAGCATTGTGTATGTAGCAAGGGGACCCTGCTACGCTATAAAAACAAATGAGTCTTAATTTTTACCCTTATACAATGCTTAAGTACTTATGGTACTATAATCTTTTCTCAGCTATGGTAACCGATTAACAGAAGCTTTTGGTTAGGGTTTTGATTGTATGTGAACATTGTTTTATAAGAAAAATCTAACATCATTTTTGTCGTTTAGTTTTCGTTTTATGTAAATCAAACGATATAGAACTCCTTTAAGACACTTGTTACATATAGTAAACATAGAAAACTTAAAATTATGTTTAGTTTAATCAAATAAACTTTATCGCATACAACAACTAATAGAATGCAAAACTAATTTCATGGAGCAGAAACAGATCATCAAGTCATCTCTTCCAGGCAAACTATTACCTATACATTCTTGTTAACTAACTTATAACTTACTGGTTACTAAGTTATATTTACACTAGACACATTCACTAACAAAAATTACTTAATTAGAATTGGTCCAATCCTAATTAAGTAATTTTTGACCGAAATTATCACAGTTGTAAAAGTGTGATAATTTCGGTCAAAGTTAACCTTAGTAAGCCGAAAACTCTGTCACTAATTACTTATAAAGTAAGGGAAATGCGGAAAGTCGTATAATTTAATGTATATTTTTTATACACAAAGGAAAGTTTTACAGTAAGTGCTTAGCTCTCATAGGCATGTCAGCTTGTCTTGTTTAATTTTGTAACAATTATAATCAGAATAAAGCGGATTGGAGCATTCGTTGCTTTACCACCGCCATAGCCATTCGCCACTGGCGCGCCCGGAGGGGACGCGGCGCGACACGACGGGATGGGCGACGCGACGAGTGGAATGCGAAACGATAATGACATTTGAACGACCCTTTTCATAAAAGACATTGAAAATTCGTCAGCGTTAACATGCTTCTGTGTAATATGATGCAAATGATTTAGCAACTTTTGTAGGTAAGTACACTAACAGCTTGAGATTAATTTAAGAGACCCACTCTTAACTTATAACGAATTAGTAAAGATATTTTTTTTCACTCTAAAATTATGTAATTTTTTTTACAGTACACTAAAAAAATGTCATTTAGTATTTATCGCTAATAAACAGAGTTATAACCAGTTTTAAATAATAACCAAGCAAAATAATGTTTTACACTAAAAGTCCATTAAAACTAGAAACAAATTATATGTGCTCAATAATCCCTACCTATATTTATTCATTTTTAACCTTAAATTAATTTTAAGAATATTTTGCGAATTATTTGTTTGAATGACACAGTTTGTAGTATCCGATGTGTGATATTGATTACGCATAATTGGAAAACTTCCAAAGATTAATCTCGTCTAAATAGTCAATGCGTGTCGTGAGGAATGTAATATAGTATATAATCACAATATAATATAATGAATTTAATATACCAGCTAGTTTTAAAGATGTTATTTTTAGATCAAAAGTTTTATTTAATGATTAATCAGATGTATTAATGTTTTCATAAATAGGAGATTGATTTCAATCTCGCACACACTCTATACAAGTCAAATCTGGGAATAGGACCAAACCAAAAAACCATAAAAAACCAGTTTAAGATCTCTGACGTTTCCCATACGTGTATTATATATTTCTTAAAAGAGAAATTAAAGATAGCCTATAATTCAATATAAATATATGTAATCTACTTATCTACTTAATTGAAGCTTAGAAAGTGCATTTTAAATGCATAGGAACGTTCCTATGAATTTAAAATGCATTTTTACAATTACTCATACCGTGGCATACCTGCATTAGAAATACAATTTTTTGCCTTAGTACCTTAGATTTGCGCCATTTCACATAAATAGAAATACAAAAAAATGTCTCAATGCCTGCGGTTCTTGACATAAAGCATGCATAGAAATTTTTTAAAAATCAGTTCAGTGGCTTAAGTTCCGTGTAATAAACGTAAATTTTAAGTTGATGGTAAAAACTCGTAACGTTCACTGTACAAATGAATAAGGAATGTTATTAAACACAAGTAGCTATGTTATGAGAATATAATCCCGATTTTCCTTCATTGGTTGGGCTATTTTGACTGACTTTTCTTATATTATCTTATCTAATAAAATCATAATATGTTTTCATGTATTAGAAAGCCGAACAAATATTTTATTCTGGCTCAGCGCAGACATTACAATATTAATCAGTTTTGCTCCAGACAGCTTCAGGCGACATCGATCTTACAGGTTTTATTGCAAGAACTGAACAAACATTTCGTCTTCCCATTCCATTTCGCGCGAGAAAATCTGTAAAATATGAGGAATCTTTTTTATTACAAAAAAGTGGAAACTTTTTGATATATTTGAGTTTATTAAATTACCTCACTGCTACTTAGGAATACTTAGGACTCATGCTAGTAGTGTAGGATAAGAAAAGAAAAAATCTTATTTATATAATCCAAGTGTAAATATTCTAAATATAAAATCAAAATAAAGGTTTTGATTTTGATTATATTTAGAATATTAAAGACATTTATGCAACTTTATTTCATAGAGGAGATTTGACCAGTTTGAAAACCTCGTAACTGTTTAAGAAAGAAGATCAATAATTTATTTTTCTTTATTTTTATGTTTTCTTTTATATTAGTTAACAACAAGTCAACACCTTCAGAACCTTGCAGCTAAATGGATTGACAGTTACGGAGCAGTAGCTATCATGAATATGACTTGTATGTTATTTTTCTATATTTAACATAACTTGCTTATTGCTTTCTTATTATTTAATGAGTACTACTTAATAATATAAAAATCATGTCAATAATACTGTAGTTCGTGTTCATAAAGCCGCTCCTACCGAAATGTTTAATTTTTTTTCTTATGCACGCACATCGCAGATGGCATAGCTGAGAAACAGTGTTTTTTTCTCACTGAGTAATTTACATTACTGGGCCAACGCCAACATTGTAGGTATTTTTCTCACACATATACGTAATGCGGTTTATCTTTACGCACATTCACATGTACATGACTGTTACTGTAAGCTAACGATCGTATCTTGTAAAATTTTATGTATATGACAGCAAGTAATAATAAATTGAATTATATCTCTTTCTCTGTCTACACATTACTGTCTCATTCTACTTGGTAAGCAATAAGTAATATAGTAGCCTCATTCTGCTGAACCGCCTGTAGAAGGATCAACTTAGTTCGTTATTAGAAAGTTATTATTAGCTATCCAACTGTCTGAACCTATTATCTTCAGTGAAGAGCATGCCACTTAATTAGTTTAATCGAAGCAGAAAGTATGTTTGAAAGCAAGTAAGGCAATCACTTTAGAGCTTCTGAATCTGCCAATTACTAAACCATATTAATGTTGTAAAATATCAAGTATAAACAAAACGTTCAGTTTACGTTAATGATTATAACAAACTATTATAAATATAATTGAAGTCTACGTTTACTATTTTAACGAAATTATTTAATATTTTACAGTAAATTCTCTAAACATTATCCAGAACTCAATATTTACTCATTGCACTTTAATAAAGAAATGATTTTTTTTTATTAATATACAACATATTGTATGTGCTCATAAACACATACAATACGTGAATGCTAATAAAGTTTTAAGTTTATAATTAAGATAATTTTCTTCTCAAACTAAGCTTAGAATCTCAAGGCAGAATAACTGTGATTTATGTAGAATCAGAACAAGAAAGGTACTAAAAAGTTTTAAGCTATCTATAGACAGAACGCCAAGCACCACTTTACTATGACAGACGAGCAAATTTATTGTCTTTCAATTTGAATATTTCAAAGCGTAGCGGCTTTCAAAATCTAGGAACGAAATCATTGGTACAATTTGACAGCAGAAAACCGTATGAAAACTCACTGCACATGCTTGGCAACACTTCTATATTTCGATTCGACATAACACTTTTCAATATGTAAATTTTATAGAATATTTTCAAGCTAGTAAAGAGAAATATATTTAGTATAACCAAAATTCGAAATGAATTGGAATAGAATTATTTTTATTAGCCAACGGAAATGCAGTTATTTGAAACTTTTAATACGAATTAAAGTGGAATCAACATACCACTTTATTATACTTTATTTATTGGGGGGTCGTGGTATTAATATACCACTTTAATGTTATGTAAGACCAATGATTCAAACTATAAACTTTAAAAGGTTCCATTCTCCGATATTCCGCAGTTTCATAGGGGCCCCCAATAAAAAGCAAAGGATAAATGGTATCTTTAGCTACATAAAAATTTATAGCTTTGAATTTATAGATTTTTAAGTGCATACGTAAAGTGGAAAATTTATTGTCTCTTTTCAAATTCCAAATTTAATTAGAAAATGTTGATATTATAATGTATCAAATAAAATTTTGTACTAAGCGAATCAAATGAACTCTTCATATGAACTCTTTATTGTACCAAATAAAATAAATATTAATAAATATAGAAAAGTATGGTCGGAAGATTAAAAACATGAGATTGTTGCTACCTAATCAGTATGGGTAATCTGGTTCAGCTATAACAGTAGCAATATGTAAGTAAGAAACTATGAAAGAATTGCTGAAATGCCGCTCTCCACTTTGAACTCGTAGGTACATGGTATACCGCAAAGGGTCACTGGCAATTTTTCGTTTTTAAAAAAAGAAAATAATAATAAATCAAATGCCCATTCGAAGCTCAATATTGACTTTTAAATTATAATTGGAAGACGGTGAACACAGTATAGCTTTATTTAACTGAAAACAGCGAAAAAATTTTATCGTTATACTAATATATGGTTGGGCGGTCGTTTTACACCGTAACGGAAACATTTACAGATGTGAAGAATTTTACCTCTTTTGTCGTTATAGCCCCTTTTTGTAGCTTTCGCCTATTGTCTGTCGGCAAGGGATGCGACATTGGGAACACAATAATTCCTAGGCGACATGGAAATAAGAAAGATAATATTTATTTTTAAATATATTTTATCTAAGATAGTCTAAGGTTTTTGTTCAATTTAAGTTTAAATAAACTCAAATATATTTCAATAATGCTGTAATGGCGAACGACCCTACTTGTGGGTTATGGGTGGTTATGGATAAAATTTCATATATTTTTGGATAAAAGCTTGCAGATATGTGTAGACCAGCGCTAGAAACTATTAGAGTGCGCTAGTTTTATTTTCGCCCAACTAATTGATTCTGTTACGGACGCGAAGGCAATACCCAATTAGTGCTCCTGCAATGTCTTAAATTTATTAATTAAGATTTTTTGTTAAAAATTAAAATTTAATCAAAAATAAAAACAGTCTTCACAAAAAACACTTAAATGGCAAATTGATTTCGCGACTCGCTCCTTTATCCCACAGCCAGAGTGTGGAATTCTTTACCGACACACGTATTCCATTCTTCACATAACATGGGATCATTCAAAAGTGGAATGAAAAGGTACTTCTATGTCTTGTGTCGTGTGTGTGTTATTTCGCATTCTACATTAGCTATCTCCGCATATAAACTACCTTCAGGAGTTTATTAAGTGCATTTTAATTTTAATAATTATTTTATTGTACCAATAATATTACAAAAACGTTGACTTACATGTACTTCAATAATTTTAATTGATAATTTTGTGAAATCCTTTAATCCAATTCTCTCCAGACACATCTTCGTTCCCACTTAGCGATAAAACTCGTCAGTAGCTTCAGCGTTGTATGTATTCTAGTTCAATAGAAATATTGCTTTGTAATTAGATACAACGTTTTATAGTAGTGTCAGATTTTTCAATTAATACCCAGATTCACTCAACTATTGAATTGAGTGAACATGCGTATTAATTCAAAAATTAACAATCCGTCTTTGAACACATATTGTATTATACAATAGTATTCGGGATCTGAGTAATTTAAGTTAAGCTTACAGGCTTACTTTAAACAGTTGCTAACTTACTTAAAACATTCGTTTTTAGGTTTCAATGAATAAATTTGTCAGCTCCGATTACATAAAGCCATTTTCACGATATCGGCCTCTAGTCAGAATTAATGGACGTCTCAATTTTCCACTTAACAACGCCAAATTTTTATATTAAATTGTATATAATAACAACAATTTTATTAGATAATGTTTATTTCACTTTTTATGTGATAATTTGGTGATGAAATCTGTGCAGAGACCCAACATAATTATTAAAAGCTATTAGACTTTCGGTCGCCTACGAAGCCTACGAAGCTACGATGGGGTTTCGTAGTTCTAGTTTCGTAGGCATCCGGTGGGGTGTTACATGATACAGAGCTACGAATATATATATATATATATATATATATATATATATTCGTAGCTCTGTATATATATATATATATATATATATATATATATATATATTCGTTAGTATGTCGACTTTCTTTCTTTTTTGGTATTTTTATGTTTTGAGTTTTGATATTAAAATTCCATAAAATGGTTATTGTTAGGTTATAACGATTATGATACAAATTTTGCTTATTCGTGTTCACCTGGCAGAGTGTTTTTCAAACCGTCGTACTTGTGAAAAGACATTCATACAAAAGTGGCATATATAGTTTATTAAATTTCACTGGAATAACTTGGAATTGATATTAATAAAGATCAATTGACTGACACGCGTCGGCGACTTAAGATAGATTTGATACCGCTCTCTGAACATCGGTATTTTGCTTACTTGCACAAAGCAAGTCTACAAATTAAGTACACCCAAAACAACCCCTCAAAAAGGATTACAGTACTTGTACATAGCTGTTAACACTGGCTAAGGCCATTCACTGCACATTTTGTTGGCAGTCTCATGTGTCAACTGCATTTGAACTGCAATGCGAACGGCTCTCGGAATGCACGAAACATAAAAGTTTTCATTCAAGGATTCCTAAACTGGTCGATATTCCCCACAGAAACTGATTTCAACTCCTTGGATAGAAATTCAGTTTCCCAGGGTTCAACATTACATTACATTGCTTTATGATTAAATTTTTAAATTGGTGAGTAATCTTGTATCAATAGGAAAAAAACTAGAGACAGGATTTTAAAGTGTTTGGTTATGGGGTCTGAGGTATCAGATCATTTTGGAAAAGGGTCTCATAGCTAAAATATTTGGGGAATCCCTGGTCAAGAGGTTGTGTTAAATTACAGACTCATGAAATATAGCAAAAATGAAATATTTTTTGTACATAACATACTTTCAATATCAAAGAAATTTGAATCAACAAATACATACTTAAAAGTCATTTGTTTAGTGTGCTTTTATAAATTAATGAAGTCACAATTTATTGATCAATAATTAAGTTGTCAAATACAAATAAATAACCTGTTTTATTTGTATTGAATTCACCTGTGCCTGAACAAGCTGCGTACTGATCCAATTATAACTTAAAATTGCTTTTTGTAAGCCTTCGTTTGTTTTGTAAGCCGCGCGTGTTGTCGGAAAATTGTGACGTGACAATTTCAACTGATGATACACCTCGGCCACAGCAGAAGTTCACAACTCTACAGATTAAATATTATTTGACAAATAAAGAATAAAATGAGACTGCGAAAGCTTACTACGAAATTAATTACCTCAATAATACCAAAATGTGGTAGCGAAGTTCTCAATGACGGTAAATGAATTAATAATAAGAATATTGACAAGTAATGGCATAAATAATTTGTAAATAATATTTACAGTACAGGAATTTGTAAGATGCGGAGTATTCGTCGAAACTGTGGCAATGTTCTATTTTGGCAATTTAAAGAAAGATAGAAAATGGAAGCATTTAAATAAATTGTAACAAAAGTAATTGGATGAATACTAAATAGATGCTAAATAAATAAATTATTTTGTAAAAATTTGTTAAAATTGAAAAAAATCGTGTAACGAAATCGTAATTTCCACAAAATCATTCGTTGTATCAAGTTAAGGTTTGTTCACCGGCATTATTATTTACTATGCACAGAACTACACGGCTTATTTATTGTTTATTAAGATATATAAAAACAATATGTGAGGCCGTATAAGACTCCCGGAAGATTATATACAATTGTTTCTTGATTGTGCAGTTTAACAGTAAATTAAAATATGAACTGGGAATTTGCACAATTTAGAAATCTGAACATTTTAGTAACACAGTACCTAAGTTTCAAAAAAATAAATTCAATATTCTTGAAAGTAATAATTATCGATACAATCTTAAATATTAGAAAGTAATAACCAATGTAATTACCATAAAAATAAATCATATATAACTGCGTGAGATTTTAATTCTAGAGAATTTCTTAATTATTTCTTATTCAATAAAATTTTTCAAAAGTATATATTATTATTTTAATAACGAGCATTAATACTCGTACCTAGCTCAAACTGCTTAAGCAAGTTCTTCGCATCATTATCGTTTTCACGAGTGAGTTTCTTTATGTACTAAAAGTGTCAAAAAGAGCTACGCTAAAGAGCTACGCCGTTATTGAGTTTACAATCGAAGTGTTTTTGTGATGCAGCTGTTATAAATGTTGCGTTGTCTATAGTACTTACCTCACTTTAATTCACTAAGCTAACTAATCTTAAAAGAATGGATTGAATTTACAGTCTTTGGAGTGAGGACGAGAGGACGTGAAACGTAAAATTTAAAAAAAATACAAGAAATGACTCAACACAGCCTAATAAAAATCAGAAGGAAAAACTGCAGAAGGCGATAACTGACCAAGCCAGATGGATCCATCGTAAAGCCATCTTGTCAAAAATTGCCTTTTCATGCTACTTTTGAAAGAACCCATCTTTTGTCAACGAGGGAATTCCTCGCTCTGACTGTGGTACAAAAAAAGAAAGCACCAAATCACTTTGTGCGTAAAGTAGAGGTCGAAACAACAAACTCTTGACCAGCAAGGAGAAAGAATAAGATCAAAAAACTTCAGAGCGCTCTCCGTGGTACAAACGATAATAGGACACTAAGCGACGCAACGTCAATGCGCAATTGCAGAGGCTTGAAGGTGTTTGTTACCTGCCTTACCTTTATGTATAAGTAATTGTACGTAATTAATTTCCTATAAAATAATTAAGTATTCAATTAAATAAAAAGTACCTTTGTAGATGTATGCCGTTGTCCGGACGCGTGACCTCGCCCATCACGCTCACTGCATTGCAGCTGATATCTTATTCCGAGCCTGTCGAGAAACAGCCCTTGTAGATAAAACAAAACTATACATACAAATGTTGGCGATAAAGCTTGCTGAAGATAACCTTGCTTGTTATGAATCTCATCAGACCTAAGCATAATGCTTATAAATAAGGATATATGAGATTAGTACAACAGTTAAAAGTTATGATTCTATGTGTCTTGCTAAAAGAAAAATACCTGATTATCTATGAGAGGTCTAGTTTCTACATATAAACCAGACAAAAATTATCATAAATGTGTGAGCGTCGCTGAGAAGTTTAAAAATTTATGGTGAAAGAATTGCTGTCTAATAAGTAAGCGAATTGAGGTGAAAAATTTTTGTCTGTATTTACAATTTTCAATAATCTCAAGATTACTTATAAGAAACAATTTCTTGTGAATTAAACTCCATCCGGCTTTTCAATAAGTACTTAGGTTCCAATAAGCAGGTACATACATAATCAAATTTCACGAATAATTTAGTTTTGAAATACGAAATTGATATTTAATTTTTGCGAAACTTGTTATAAAACAATTCACACGACACATCTATACTTCGTCGTTGCCGCCTTCTTTAATCTATCCCTAGTAGTTGTTGCTCGCGGCTTTTCATCTGTTCAAGAAATATTAATACACATTTTATGAACTCTTTATTTCATTTTGAGAGTTGTGGAGTAAATTTAAATGCTTAGTGCCTTACAAAAAATTGGTATATCAATTTAACTCTTACGGAAATGTTGGGTACGTTTGGTCTATTTTTTTCTTTATTATGATTATGGATTTTAGTTCAAATAATATTGGTTTTAATTTGGCTATGGTTCTAAATATGTTTGTAGAAATTGGGTATGTGATTTTTTAAATTTATATTTTGATTTCGATTTACCTAATGGACAAGGTTTGTCAAATGAAATGACTATTATTTTATTTTATTTCTAGGTACATTCACATATTACACGTACGAAAACTCGTATATAATTTTTAAATTTACTCAAATTACCATCTTTATTCATTTTAAAAGGATACGAAATATAATTATCGTCTATGGTTAATTATATTTACTTTATATAATAAATAATAAAATACCTATGTAACCCTACTAATCTACAAACTAAAATGATTATGCTTGCTTCTAATAATTCCCACGTAGTTCACATGCAAACCTATAAAATTTGTTTTAGAGTATTGTTATTGAAAATCAGTGTAATTGAACAACGTCGACTAGAAATTAAATCAAATTGGAATCGCTTTGAATTAAACCGTTCTAACATTACAGTCGTCGCACACCTTAACAAACTTTTATAGTATTAGTACTCAATAGATGTCAAAGGCACATAATGAACAGTTTTAATACGATTACTGGAACTCAAACGTTTGTAATTAGATGAAGCTGGGGAAGTATTTTATACAACGACTGTTTAAGTTTGAATAAATAGTCGAAAACGGGTTTAAATTGCATTCAAACAAAAACGGGTAGTTGCTTAATTGAGTCTTCTAGACGACTCTAATGAAATGATAATGAAATGCACTATCAACGTTAAAGAACAACAGGATACTCAGAAATGGAGAGGATGTGGACACAAATTGCTTCTATTATTACGTAAAACGCCAAAGTTAGAATGACTTTTCATTTGTTGTCAATTTATTAAAGTAGTATTACTAAACCAAATCGTCATATCAGTAGTACAAAACTGAACTTATACACATCTTCAAAAACTCACATCAAAGCAATGGTCGAATTGCTAAAAGTGGTAGATAATATATAAGAAGAATGGTTGTAGAAGTGCGTGCATGTTATCGATTTCGATTAGTGAAGTGCCAATCAAAAGCCAAAGTTCTATTATTTATTGGTTCTCAAGTATAACTCAACAATAAACAGTCTAGTTGAAAACTTTAATCATAACTGGGGCACTTTATTAGAAGCCTTGATTGATTTAATTCAAGTGTTATACGTACTTCAAAGTGTGTATTAGTTAATATTATCATATTAGTTATAATATCTATGTAGATTTTTTAGAAGAAAATATCACTACAACAGAATTTTTAATATATATTACCTGCAATCAAAGTTTATTGTTACGCTTTATCAACTCTGTTAAAGTTATAAAAACGTGTACGCAAGTTGTTTTCCGTGTTTAATACGTTAAACGTTAGCTTACCATGTACCTATAAGACATATAGGTACATGGTAAGCTAACGTTTAACGTTAAACTTAACATTAGCTTAAACGTTTTTCTAAACTTTAAATCAATAAATTTCTTCAGGTTCATATACATGTCATTTTGAATGCAAAGCTTCTGCGAAACTATATTATATCGTCAAAACAATCAAACTCTTTTGGAAATTAATTTCGAACGGTGTTTTACGCGGTTCCATTTTCAAACTCAAAGTAACATATTTCATTGTGGAATTCTTTCATATCAAATCATACTCAAATTAACGGAAAAATGAAAACGAATTGGACTTTGGGCGATCGACTATATCAAATGGCAGAGCGTAATGTAATATGTCATGTTTAAAATTTTTCATTGTAAAAGCATAATTAAATATAAATTATAGAATGTACATCGAAGGTAAGCTAACTGAACTATAGCGTGTCATGAAAATGTGTTTTTCTATGTCGTTTTTAACCCTCAAATGAATTCAAAGCCCAAGTGCCGTAATTAAACCCAATTACGACCTCCATTGCTAAACTCATATATTTCTTTTCTACCTCATATTACCTCACAAATCTAAATTTGTTATCACAACAATATTATAAATGCAATCGAATCACTATTTATATACCTATGTACGTATAGAGCTGGAACTCAATTTGTTCACCGCAACCAATCAACAACTTGCGGGTTCAATAAATACATTAAACGCGTGTGATGCGTTGGGTTCGAGTCCGCCGCGGGCTTATAAGTGCCGTCCCTGATTGGGTTTTTATTTCTCTCTTTCCCCTTCTTTTCCGCAGAAAACTTTTAAGATACCTAAAAGATCAAATAAATTTCCACCATGACGGCATGTCTGATTCATAAAAGTTTTGTATTAAGGTATAAATATTAGAGTTTATGATTTATTTTAGTTTTAGAGAACATAAAAAAATATTAGCTGCCCATATACGCCTAGCTACTGGGCACAAGCTGTCCTACATGGAGCAATACATAGAGAGCAATAGCTCATGCGGTTTGGTGGGTAAAAACGGTTAGAGTAACAGCTGGGACCAGCGGCTTAACGTGGCTTCCATAATACAAAGGAACTCGACAAAACAAATTTTGTTCAATCCATCTAGTACCAACATTGCCAGAAATTGCTTTGTTTTCGAAATAAAAGCCAGAGCACTCGAACTACTACACCAGCGAGTGGCGAAATATTTTAAGCATTGGAAAAGTGAGTCTTTTTTATGTTTCCTTAAATTAATGAAAATGAAACTGCAATTTGTTGAAATAATTTCCCTTCTCACTGAAAACTTTATCAGTGTTTTTACCAACGTCTGAGCAGCTAATAACAAATAGTTTTGTGGTATATTTTTAATCTAAAGTTGGGTCATTTATTTGGAGTAATTATCGGCAGCTCAGTAGCGAAGAACGGGAACAGATTAGGGAAGTTTACCCAAGTACAGTGATTAATGTCTCTTTCACAACAATTCTTACCTACGTGTTTGGTAAGACCAACCACTTTGTCAGTGTGCGAAATGTACAGAAAAAATAGTTTTTATTTATGTATTTTATTTATGTTCATTAGAAATAGAAACAGTATATTATATATTATGCTTATCATATAATTTATTATGAGTAAATTTAATATATGTTAATATAAGCTTTTCTATGCTAGTTTCAAACAACCTTAATACTAAATCACGTTTTAAGCAATACTTTAGAATTTTAAAATGTCAGTTGATTAAATTTCTTGTAGTAAGTTTATAACACAGAGTACTTTTAAATTCATACATATATTCAATTATTCATTCAATATTCTAGTGCGGTACTTCGGAGCGCAGAATTTAATGTTGGTAACAGTAACGTTACAAAGTTTATAAAGACACTCAAATAATTTCAGAAGAATATATATAGATATTTGTTATTGATGATTATTTTTATTTTTTATACTGTAAACCAAAGACATTTAAATTTTGTTTTTATCATACCTAAAATTTAATATTACTTAAATAAGTTTTTGTGTCCCTAAATGATTGAGCCCTGAAAATATACTGAATGGTATTTGCTGCTTACACAAAAAAGTGAAATTAAAAACTTTAATGACTATTTTATTACATTTATAAACAGAATAGTTTGGAGTTTGAATTTAAATCCGCCAGTCAAGCAACGAGAGTTAACTGTGCTTTGTATGTGTTCTCGTGGTTATTTTTGATAAAACTAAATACAAAGAATAAACAGTGGAACAATGTTTGTGGAGAGCAGGTGAAGCCATTTGGAGGTTTGCGTGCTCCTCGCCTCCGAACTAGGGCTGGATTACCAGCTGAATTTAGATTATTATCGTCACTGTTAATAGCTATGAAAATTTCAACCTATTCTAGAAGATTTAGTTGTTGCGGATTTTATTCGTCGTCTTCTTCTGCTTTTACGTCAATGTCATCGGCTAGTAAGCAGATGATACGTAAAGCCATTGTCACGGTAATCTAATTTTGATGATCGTTCAAATCCCGGAAAACACTATGTAAATACACTAACAGTACCGAAAAAATTGGAGTGAAAAATAGGGTCGGTAAAATATAAAAACTGTGACTGCTTTTACACTTCAAATCAGGTGCATGTACATCCTTCTAGGCATGACTATTTTTTACATGCACATTAGTCTAAATGTCAGATAGTAGGTATTTGACATTAATCGTAAAGTGCAACCATACAAACATTTGGTTGGTATTGTTGAAATTATTTTTACTTACATTAAAACTGTTTCTCGAATTTACTCTTTATATATTAACCATCCTTAGATTATCGTTACATTATATAATTACCTTTAAATAAGGGTGAATTAAATGGTTTTTATAAACGAGCGATGTACGTTAACAGACACAGACCTATTCGATTTTCTGACTGGTTGTCGAACATTGTCGCAAAAATAGGCACCATCTTCCAAATATTCTTAAGAGAGATAAAACAAGCGTGTAAGCAGAATGACTTTGGATCAGAGTTAATGGGATAATAATCTCAGTCGGTACTCATGGAAAGACGACGTCATTTTGAACATAAACGTAAAATTATATGTGTTGAGTGCTTGGGAGACTCCAGCTAAAGTTATTTTATTTTTTAACTAGAAACTCGGATATAAAATATTTATTGTCTTACTTAACATAAATCAACTTACTAACGGTAGATTCTAAGTCTCTTTAATTTTAGGAATTACTCACGCGCCAATTTCAATGATCATATTTTTGACTTTGACAACTCTTAAAAATATTTAAAAACGATTTAAAATATTTTTTTAATGTTGTTTATGCAATTTATTGAAACAATGAAGATAATCAAAACTGTTAGTGTGCTTATATTCTTTGTGTAGAATGTACTATCTTTCAATTTTAAAAAAAAGTAGTATTTTTCGTTCCTTTGACAATAAATACCTCTCCGGTTGAGACGAACTTGATTTATCACAAATTTTATGAATTCGTTACAGCCAGGAAAACGTTCGATCCGAGTATATCCATCTGCTCTCGACCTAGCAAAATTTCGTTCAAATACTTCAGGTATTTTCTCGAAGCCAAGAAAGTGAGAGTTGTTTTTATAAGAAAATAAGCAATGTTAAAATGAAAGCAGCCTTTATCAGAAACTATGTGAACCACGATGAAGGTCATTTGTTACAGAAAAATAAATTTAATTATACCAGACAATTCGCTGTCATAAATATATTACTGTCTTGGTGACACTCCACAAACAATTATCTGTATAACTAAAAACAAGACGAAATTCGGGGAAAGCGAGATATTCATGAACTGTTCTTGGAAAATAAAATTTCAAGATAAAGGACAAAAAGAACAAGAATAAAATTTCATGTTAAGAATACTTAATAAATTTGCTTTTAACAATACGTCTTCTAAGATATACTATCAAAATAAAACTTCAAGAGTAACAATCATATCATTATATAATTAATTATACGATATAGAAATCATGAGAACCGCATAAGATAAAAGCATGAGAACCGTGGGTTCGATTCCCAAATGGACAAGATAATTGATTTGAATGTAAAGATATTTTATTTTTTTATTTGGTTCAACCCTTCATTCCATTTCAATCGTTTAAATATAAATTTATTTCTACGGTAACGTTATGCACGAGCTTTATTAATTTTAGGTTATTCGCATCTCTTTTATTCCAGTTGAATAAGAAGGAAAGAGTGACTTTTAGTAACGTCAAATTATTTGACACTTATAATCTTTACAAATTTAAACTGATTAAAATAATCAGCATGTTTTTTTATATTGCGTGTTAAAAGTCAAAAATGCGTAAGTCTTCATTTTAGAAATGTCAAATGACGTCACCGGTTATCAGTCTTTTTGGTTGTATTCTACTAAAGAAATAAGAGTAGTAATTAACTTAAATTTAATTTAGTTTGTGCACAGTGAAATTGGGGCCAATGACAACTTAATTGATCTTTCCATAAGAAATCAGGGGAATCAATCTCTGCTGTAACAGGAATTTAATAAACGAATGCGTGAACGGTAGGAACGTTATCAGTTCACATCCATCACTGGCCCGCGCATTACTTACATTAAATTAAATTCAACGACATGAATCCAGAAAGAAATGTATAAAATCGTAATGGAAGAGGGAAATGTAGGACGTTAGTTTTTCCTGCATAAGATTATGTTTTAAACAAAATATGTATTTTTTTATTAAAATCTTTAATTCACAGTAAAATTCTTTATAACATATATATTATTTCATTCTACCACAGAATTTTATGGTCGTCAATTGACGAAAATGAACAAGTTTGTTCGTAAAAGGCGAGCCCTTAACGAGACCTGACAATACCCAAGGGGGTTTTACGAAGAATTCTCTATAAATGGCGGTAAATTTAAACCTTAAGGCACCAAAGCAGCTGTTGCCAGTAATAAAAGTACTTACTTATTATTCATCCACTTCAAAAGGAAACAGAACGTTCTTTTTATTCAAAAATAATTCGCGTCAAACCCCAGTTACACAAACAGTTACATTGTTTGTTACATGTTTTGACATTTTATTTTACAAGTTTCTATTTTTCACAATCTGTTTATTTACTTCTACATTTAAATGTGTATTCATCAATAAATAAAATAATAACTGCACAAACAAAGCATTTTAACATCAAAAAAATAACGCCTAAAAAAGAAAAATAAGCTTTACTTATCGCAACGCCAGTTCATGTTTGTAAATCTGTATTTAAAAATCCGTACGCACTTCAAACGATCTCATATTAGGGGCCTGTAAACAAGGCTTTCTTACCCTCGAAGTAAGTCGGGGTATTAACGACCCGAATACTTTGGGGCCGTTCGCAAACTGATCGTCACTTTACGCTGATATATTGGAACGTTTTGGGATAGGTTACCCTTTTTTTGCGATGGCCCTTGTTCCCTCATCACGGCGTGACAAGAGGGATCCTAAACAATTCTGCCGACTGAACTCGCTCATTACGATCGGACGATAACATTTATAGGCGAGTGCCCAATAGCTGGAATCTCTATCTTGAACAGATGAAAATTTCGGCCCTTGTCACGAATTTCCAGGGTTCATGTAATACAATATCTATTTCTTACCAAATCAATTCAAGTGATTGATATTTTTTTATTTATATTGTATTTCTTATAAAAAAATCCCCAGGCTATTAATAAAAAGCAAATTATATTAAAAAATGTTTACGTTTCAAATTATTATCTTTCAATAACACTACACTGAATTGTTGTTTAGAATATAGAACGGTAATTAATAGTTATTACTGATAACGCTAATTGAAGTTTGCGTGCGAAACATTATATTTTATAGTCCTTGAACATAATGTTGGCGCTACTTTAATAATGTTTTACAACAATATCAACGTTAAAACCGAAATATGCCCATTATAAATTCATCCTGAATTCATGTGTAAATAAGTATGGCGTTACTATTTAACTCATCACCATTCAAATGGAAACGTGTCACTTGAAAATTTATGGCTCCTGTTAGGCATTCACAGTAATAAACACAAGAGGGGAGGGCATTAATTTGACGACGCACCGCTCGTATGTCAAAGTTGCGCCGCAATAAACCTGAATCGCTTTGTATTATTCAAATAATATACACGACTGTAATAGTGAACTTTGGGACAATATACAGATATTGTCCCAAAGTTTACTATTACAGTCGTTACAGTATTCAGTAACATGACAAAGAAAGCGTAGGCCTTCTCTGTCATGTTACTAAAGAATGAGGCATTTAAGCAACTAGTCTAGAAAAAAAAGAGCTAATTCGGACTAAAATTAACCATTCATATTTTAACACGTCCGTAACCGTACCATACATTAACGTTGGAGATAACATTGTTGGAACCTAGGCCAAATCCTTGCCTTGAATACTTGCATTACTTAAAACGGGCTCAATTTTTCATATTCTCATGGAACAATTGGGTCAACAAGTCAGTCCAAAAAAATATATATATACATAAGGCTTATACATAAGGATATATATATATAAGGCTTTGTATATAACATTGAACCTTGTTATCCATATGACAATGGGATCAAAAGTGTCTGGCAAAGCAAATTTAATATTAATAGTTCCGACGAAGGCAATATGAAACGTCGAAGAACATAAAAACAATTCAATATCTCGCATCTGACGCTGCGGTGTAATTTTCTTGCAATATTTTTTGTTTGCCCGCCGAGACCTACAAAACTTCGCGCGGTTTCCCCGATGGTAAAATTCAAGTCATCGTTATTCTGGGAAAACCCAATTTTGTTAGGAAATAATTATTTTCAGACTTTCTTTTGCTAATGGCGATGCTAAGGAGCCTTATAGAATTTAAAAATTATTGTTGCCTATAACCGCTTTGGCTAATTTTAAGGAGTTGGCTTAAACCTCTTTAATTAAAACACTAATTAAAATAGATGTTTTTGTCGTTACTGAATAACTTAAATCAAAACTATCTAATCTTTCTATAATGTGGAATTGAAAGATTTTCTAATACTTTAACCAAGTCCTTTTAACAAGAAAAAAGTACAATGTTTTTTCCCGAATTAAACATCGCGTTTTAAACATCAATAAATATTTGTGAGTTATAATACATTTTTGTGTCGAAACTCCCAGACTTGGTAATAATTGAAACCAAACAAATGGCTTCACGTCATGGTGATAACGGCGAGGTAACGGAGCGCCCTGAATAAGTCATCGAAACACGTCCAACGGTGCACGTCCTCAAATACTTATTAAATTTTATGAAACTTTTATCCACACATATACTAAACTATATTCTGCCATTTCAACCCCTTCAACAGTATACATTAATTTATTATCAACACTAAGGGAAGCAATGACACGTGTGTAAAAGTTGAGTAAGCGAAATTTAAATAAAAAAATAATCTTTGGCAATTTTCAATGATTTTCGGATTGACAAGACAAATGTCGCAGCATTTTATTTTATAATATAGCAATGGAACTTCTAGACCAATTGATATATTTTTAAATATCATACCGTAATGAGATCAAAGGCTAATCTTACCACTGTTTACACTTATTGATTTAATCGTGACTTATCGACCAGATTTCCAAACATGTTTCCATCGTAACTAACGTAATGATTGATTTATTTACATGCAGATTGACTAGCATTAGAAACTTAATAAAGCTTTCTCTGAGTATCTACATCACATGTACGGTGTGTTGGTATAATTAAAGTTAACGGAACCTTTATGTAAATAAGGTAACTGAAATAGCCGGCGACTTTGTGAAATAAAATGCAGTGAAACGTGAACGAGGAGCGTTATTGGTCTCCGGCAAGTTACGAGGGTGTTAAACGTCTATATATTAGATTTATTAATTTTAAAGGAAATATATTTTGAAATGGCTTTGATAGTCTAGAATCATATTTAAATATACCTACGGCGATTAGTACGAAATTAAAATGTTTTATTATCTATTGGAACATTACGTTGGTGACGTATGTATATACTTACAAATTGAACAAAAGTTTATACTGATGTGACTAATACTTATCACACTGTTCAAGTATCAAGTTCATGATGAAAACGTCTATATACGTCTATCGTTGTGATTGCTATATTCGCATGTTATTTGCTATAGTAATATTAAAGTTAAAATAAAGTTAAAGTTTATTATTTATTATAGTAATATTTTCTGCAATCAATTTTTATTTGACATAGATGGCGGTAGTCAAATTTAACGTACTACTCATGCTAGAGACAAAGTGACAATCCCGTACTTATATGGACTTTATTACAAAATTACAAAAATGGAACAGTTACATTTACGCTTTGTTTGTCATATCTGTTCGTCTGCTCAAGTCAATTTACGCTCTAACAAGCTGAATTTCGAAGTTCACGTTCGTAACTTTGTAAATTGATATATTACTTTCTTGTATGTGATTATGATTTTATTTTAATATAAAAAAATGTGAATAAAAAATTAGAAATGGATTATTTTTACAAGATAAATGTAGCTACACGACTTATATAAAGTTGATTCAAATTAATCAGCTATCAATTATCGCGTACAGACAGACAGAAACAAATTTTAAAACCGATTTTTTGTTGTTACTCTTATTTTATCCCACTAACTCAACAGAGGCAACTACAATTTTCTCATATGTATGGCTTTTTGTATATATAAATGTAACATATGTCTTTTAAACCATTCCGTGAGACTAAAAATCGTTATTTCACTCCCCGCTGGCAGACTTAATACTTCCTAACTATGCTCTTATAAAAATCTGAATTGTTTTAAAGCAAAGCACATAAAGGAGGACACGTGAAATAAAACAAAAAACTTTCCCAACCAAAAAGCACGTCTTACGGCAAGCAAGTACCACAGCCAAGTCCA
The DNA here is from genome assembly GCA_943193645.1 of Acentria ephemerella. Classification (NCBI taxonomy): domain Eukaryota; kingdom Metazoa; phylum Arthropoda; class Insecta; order Lepidoptera; family Crambidae; genus Acentria; species Acentria ephemerella. Next base: position 5,409,639 of record OW971893.1, read on the forward strand.
AGTGCGAGTTATGCGGTAATTCCGCAAAAAGCCCGACCTAGCACGAGCGCCGTGGCACCGCAGTCACTGAATCGTAAAATATGAAGCCACAAGCCATGAAAAGCAACCTCCCGCTGCAGGCTTGAACGAAGGTCCATCTAATAAATATCGCTCGAAAGCTACTATTACTTTAAGTGATAGCATGCTTGATTCAAGTCATTACTTAGATGCTTACATAGCACTTAGATAGCTTGCTTTCACTACAGAATTTATCAAAACTGGTACTTTATAATTATACTAAAACTATCGGTTAAAACTAGCGCAGAAGAGAAGTAAAGAGGTAGATGTTTTAATGATGAGTACAAATATCTTGTATATTTTTGTACTAAAGAAGATATAATTTACTTCGTTATCTATGAATATAGCACAAACTGTTTATATTAGTGTGATTTTGATAAATATTGTCATAATTTTAACCACTTTTTTATTTATAGTAACTTAAAAAATTTATCCAAATCGAGAAGAAATAAAACTAAACGAGATAAAAGCGACGCGTCTACGTTTTCTGTTCGTAGAGAAGCATTCCTTTTCAATTTACTGTCGCCACCAAATATATCTGCAAGCTGTAACCAATATTGCTACACTGTTGACTATAGTACCAACATACTACAGGTTCTAACATACCCAATATTGTTTAATAATAAATTAAAATTAGTATTGGTGTTAAGTGTTACAAAATATTAAAATTAAAATTACGATGTAGTATCTCGTATGACCACTAACAAACTATAACCCAAACCTAAAAACAGATAATCTGCATACAATATTTTTAATGTAATTATACTCTGTAATACAGATATATTTCCAGAGTTGAAGGCAATTGGTTGTACTGCTGATGATTCTCGATACAATTAATTTATTGGGTAAAGATGGGGAATAGCTAAGTCAAATTTATTCCTAATATAGTTTATAATAGTATTTATTTGTAGCTAAATAGATAGTTACGTAAGCAAAAACAGTTATTCAGATAATCAAAATTGCCCGTTTACGATCAAATAGTTCGGAAATCCAGACTGCAATATTCTGCATTTCACTGTTATTGAAATCCTTATACATCTACTACAGTACAAACCAGATTACCAATACGGACTTCAACAATGTCAGTAAATGACTTTATTATTGACTACGTAGAATATATAAAATAGAAAGAAGTTAATATATCAAATATTTTCGTATTTTTCTAATACCTTAATTTATTTATACTATATATTTTTTAGTGTTATATAGTGTATATGTTGTATATCTTTTGCATATATTTTTACTGCTTGGCAATGAATATTCAAACATTACTAACGTTAATATAATCTAATAAGACAGTTAACTTTTCTTATGTCAACTGTGTTACTAATACAAACTTAAATTAAATTTATATACAAATTATTACACTAGCACTCCTAAAATATATGCAGTAAATATGTAGTTTCCACTCCACACTTCAACTCTATATGGCCCATGCTTGGTTTCTTCTACACGATTAGTTTGTAGACAAACTCGACAGCAGCTTCAACAACTAACGCAATCATTCGAACGGAATCCACACAGCAAACGTAGAAAATAGTTCAAAGCCAACTGATTGGTTCTCTGTAAGCGAAGGTGTAGTAACATAACACACATATAGAGACGTGCCTGAAGATTTATATTAACTCGCTGTCAGTAATAATAATATCATACTGATTCTCTATAAGTACCCCTAACAAATATGTTAGAGGTAAGTGGTCTTAGAAAATATCAATAACAATTAGATAAAAATCTCCGATTTTAAATATTCATTTCAATCTAAGTTCTTAAAGTAAAGGAAAAATAATGTTATGGATACTTGAATACCGAGATACACATTTGTAATACACTATACATATATAATATTATCTATTATTATTATTATTAATATTTGAAAAAAAATTTATACTAAATAGTAGTAAATTGGATATATTTGAACAAACATACAAACTACTCATCATACAAAAAATTATACCAAACGGGCATTCGATGCTTAACCTTTGGTTAAGTTGTCTACTTGGGTAAGTACTTAACCAAACTTTAGTCTGAAATCTCGACCAGCCGGCCGTCAAGGTGTAAATTAAATTTTCTTTTAAACGTTGGTACTTGTTTCAATGCACTCATTATATTTTGTTACAAAATATCAAAGGTCGGTTTACGATCAATGTTATTGAATCAGAAAACGTATAATCTTTATAGATAAAAATGAATTGCCCAAATTTATGAACGGAGTAATAACTTGTGTTAAGCCATGGAAGCCCAATAGATATTAATTCTCCATCCCCAATCTGCCAATAATGGCTTAGCTGTTTATTGTTCTGTCACCATCACATTGCAATCAAACCGTCGACGCGAAATAAACGACCAATAATAATTTCCTACGGTAAATTTTGATTTTCAATTTTAACAATAGGCTCGAGTGTTTGGGTACTGCCGAATATCAAAAATACTGCATGACAAGTTGAATGGACTAAATATGAACGCCTAACTAAATAGTCTTAAATATATTTAAACTTATTATCTCTTTTGTTAAAATGTCGTCTGAGAGTATGTGATTAAAATCATAGTACATACCGCCACATTTCGGTGTGTGTACGGTGTGTACAGTGGGGGTACCTGGTGGTGTACATTAGTGGATTATTAGTGAATCGCGGCTTAATAAAAATAAACTATTTATGTTGTATAAAAAATGTTGTGTAAGATATAGATATACAATTTGTATCATTTAAGTCCAAAAACCACGATACCAATAAATTCCCTAGTAAATATTCCCATCTAAATAATTTATCAATCGTTTTGTATTAAACCAAGCAACCTATGAAACAGCGAACCTACAGTTATTAGTCCGAGGTTCACAGCCGTCCAGGTGGCCCCTGATTAATCTGTCGGCAAACAATGAGCGGACGGTATCTGCAGGTACCCGAGACGCATTCATTCGGACATAAATCGAATTTGCAATTGAAATCTGTGATCCGACGAGGATTTAAGGCTTCCCTATGAAATAACTTGAATAATTGTTACGAAATTGCACATATTAAAATATTTAGTTGTTGAAGTTCAGCAGTAATTCATGGCTTGTCAATAGCAATAGCTTTATTATATCATTAAGTGTTTATTTGTAATTTATATTATCTCTTTTGTAACTCTTGTACGAAGTTCTACTGACATTACTACGTACGATAACTACTACATTACATGTTTTGCTGAATGTTAATTCCTGTAATAAGCTGAAAGTAGGAGTCTAGGATTACATATGCTTAGTCCATTCACAGACGGTCCCGGAATCTGAATATCACCTAATAAAAGCCTTTAGGTCCTTATGAACTTGTGTAACTGACAATATCCCCGTATATGACCACTATCCACGCTCGCAATTGTAACGCTTAAGAACATATATTGTAAAGTTTAGTTTACTTTGCATGATATGAAGGAATTAAGCTTAATAGCTAGTACTATTATTACTGTAGACATTAAGCGAAGATGTCATCTAAATTATGGGTCAATTCCAAAGTTGGCACCGTAACAACTGTTTGCGGATCTTATTAAGCTTGACCCCGCTCGTATATTAGCTAGGTCAGGTCAAGCCTAGGTATCTCGTTTCTATGCTAGTAATTATGTTCCTGTGCTAGTATTTATGTATTATGCTTTATTTTGAAAGTAAGCATAGTAAAGCTGAAATATGTACTGGAAGACACAGTGCCCTTAAAATTCCTTATCTGATTATTATATTTTAATATTTAATTTAAAAAATGTATGAATTTATATACTTTAATCAAAATTTAATGATAATTACGGCTGATTTTGAAGAATGCTAATGTAATTATATATTTTGTTTCTTGGATAATTGGCTTTTGGAGGATACGTTTTAGGAGACGTATATATTATGTGCTTCTTCACTTAAAGCAATTTGGAAGTTCTAGGACATGAATTTTATATTTTTGGTAAACTCTAAAAAAATTGTTATATTTCATTATAAAATCAGAAAAGATAATGTTATTTTTATAGGTACAAATTATGGAATCTTACTCAATCAAAAACAATCGCAATCTAAACTATTAAATTCAATACTGAGTTATGAAAAGACATATCCCTAAAACTGTCACAATTATTAGTATACGACGAAGTACCTTGTTCCGCAATCCAGACTAGACTAAAAAAGACTAAAATAGATCATTATAAAATTAGTTAGCCATATCCAAAAACATAGGGGTAAATATTATTTTTTTACTAGAACTTCACTAAGAGTATCAATAAGCGACGGGTTAGAAGCATAGGGATTTGTCCTCTATACTAAAACACCTAAGCACATTATGTAAGAAAATAACATTACATTATAAACAGAGTAACTTTGATAAGTTCAGAAATAAAATCTCTGACAGATTTTGTTATTTAATATCGAGATTAATTTTAACAGATCATTCAAAAATCGTTCTTAAAAACATAATAATAATGGTAATACGACGAATTTTAAATATCTATCTTAGATGGAAGTGCTCCTTTTCTGTCTTTTTTATTCATGTTTCACTCCAGGGATGAACGGAATGCGTTGCTTTTCAACAATGCAATACTTCAGATTTCTTTATTGCTTCATTTTTCCTTGTTTTAATAAAAATAATATTCACTATTTTTTATTTAAATAGTTAAATCACAAGTCTCAAAAGTATATTCGAAGCAGTTATATAATTTCCTGAATTGTGAAGTGTAGGTAATAATTGGAATTCGGCAAACGCAATCGTTCGAATAACCCCAGATATTTGAAATTCCGTCGCCATTGTTAAACATGCTCAGCATAAAGGCACGTATACACAAACCAAAGTAACTATAGTTCATGCTAAACATTTCATTAGTGTTGGATCTGAAATGTCTTGTCTTAATTTTTAAATTCGATACTTTATTGTTGCTATAAATTAATTATTCTATTGTCACGTGTGATTTAATATAAATTGGTTCCAGATATCATTATCTTTGATATCATTTATATATGAAATTTGTATTATCAAGATTATTCAGAGATATGTAAAATATTATCGTGATAAAGTAATGTATTAATTAGCTTAAATTCGTTTTCTTACTTATTGATTCTTCGATTGGCACTTCATATTTGACCAAAAAGCGGTCAATATAACAGCGACTTATTCAAAGATAGTTCCTATAAGTGAAACGTAAGGCCTTAAGTCGCTTGTAGAGTTCAAGACATGCTCAACTGGGCCGAAACTTTTTGTATTATTAAGACACTCACTAGTGTATTATCGTATATAGTCCCTCGGAGTAGCGAATACAGACAAACTGGTTATGTAATATAAAATTAAACCTTCTGTTTTATTAAAGAGATAAAGTTCTTGTCCGCACCTTTAGCTCTTTAATTATATAACCAGTTTGTCTGTATTCGCTACCCCGAGGGACTATATACGATAATACACGTATGCGTTGACATTTTGGGTATTATTATCCTTTCTAAGATAACTCATTAAAGTTATAGATCTATTATATGAGGATTTCCTTTCTACTACTTTAACGTGACACATATTTTTTTAAATGATTGATTAGAAAGAGAGTTTCACATACTATACTAGTCATAAACCAATCGAGTGTTGCAGACTACTCGCATAAGATCCAATAATCCTACATGGCAAAGCAATGAATAATAGTTTGCGGTTTGCAGACGAAGCGGCCAACGTATTAATTTAATTAATTATTTTACTCAGGTATTAAATAACAAATTAAAATGATCTGCGTTGACTTTATTTTAACATATACTATTGAATATTGCAACGTACTTTATAAAACTTATTTTGTATAAATTCCATGGCACAAACGCGAACTTTTCTTAACTATCATTATGGTACAATAGCTAACTAGGTAATAATTGCACAATATTATATGAATTAATATAATACATTATATTTCTAAATTCGTTTGATATAAATATAGAAAATATGTAAATGTTATAGTAATTTGAATATTATAATAAGTATTTTTCACAAACATTGGGTTTGCGACAGTATTTGTTAAAGTACTGTAAAACTTGTAAGTCCAAGCAATAACACTATTAATATAGTATTTTTAACAATCAATTGATATACTTTTTCAAAAAAAAAACGTAATTGAAAAGGATGATTGTATTTATCTACTTATTAAAGTTACAACTCTAACCTAGCTAGCCGAAAAAAATAACTGATAACAAAAAATATCAAATTGGATAGAAGCAGACGGCTAACTCTGGGATCCACTGAGAACAACGAAATAGTCTGCTGGAAATATGTATTAATATTATTTTTCTGATCCATTATTTTCGATTCCAAATAAGGTAAAGTCATGCTGTGCTCAGAATATTTTGTTCATCAGATCACGTAAAGTCCTGTAACACTGGAGTGCCGGAGCAAAGCTTTTGAAACTGTACCGCCCTGTAATGAAACACAATGTGGATTCAATACGTCAGGAACGTGTTTAATAATTTGGGTGCTTGACAAATGGTTAGAAGTTTCAGTTGGTTGCCAATGAACGGCAAACCGAAGGTGGGTTAGCGTGTCGTTAGTATTATTATGCTATTCACTATTCTGGATCCACAAATATTTTTTCTCAATCTCACCTTCCCTTCCACATCCCTTAATACAGCGAACTATTTCACTAATTTCACGATATTTGGCATTAAATCGTGAAATTAGTTGGTTAATTAATTAATTAATGATGCTTTAACAAATAAACATTTATATATCGAAATTTCAATTGGCCAATTACCTTTGAAATGATTTTATTAAGCATACTGTTTATTTAGAGCGACGATTATTTGGTATAATTTCACACACACTATGAAGATGGCAGAATTACATTTAAAATAACTTCTTTTAGTTATATTATCATTTATTCAATTAGCTTACATTTGGGAAGGTAATTTACTAAAAATTATTACATGTGTAAATCAGTTACATGTTATTTTGTTTGCCTTTCTACTAAAGTGTGATTAAAAGAAACTTTCGTTGGCGTGGAACAGCGAAAATCATCTGCGACATGGCGGTCGTGACCGGAACTCACAGCTGTGAAGGAAGCAATGCTTGCCGCTTGCATGCCACACATGCAAATGCAATGCTTGCATATGAAGTTCTACTTTTTAAGCGACTTCAAAAAAAGGAGGTTATATGTTTGACTTGTATGTTGGTGTGTACATTTGTCCGCTGTTATCTCTCATTTGGCTGAATTTATTTTGATGTGGTATTCAGAAAACTATTTATTACATTTAGGAGAAGGTTTTGTTTTTAACTGACTTCAAAAAAAAGAAAGTCCTCAGTTTGATCTGTATGTTTGTATATATGTTGTCCGCAATTAACCAATTTTGATGCTGTTTTCATCAGCCAAGCATATTTGTTTGATTAATGCGGTTTGTCTCATTCATCAGTAAGTGAAATATTGGAAACATTCTATGTAAGGTTTTATAGTAAAGTATCTAATGCAAAAATACATTTCTCATCCTGATCAACGGAGAAGGTTTTGTTTTCATGGGGACGGTTGATTAATTTCTTTGAGTCAATATCACATAAAGCTATGCCTTGTAGGGGTTTCACTCGACTCAAGACAATATAACATTGACCTTTTGTATAGACTTTGGGTCCTAGGTCGATTACAGTGGAACTGATTGTATACTACAGGTCGATGTCACTGGAGATATGGAAATGAATCCATCATCATCTTGAACATCTACTCATGTATCATCAAATAATATCAACAAGCCGACTAACTAAAATAAATGAAGTACCAAGCACAAAAAAAAATTAAAAAAATAAAAAATATTTAAAAAGAAACCAAAACCAATACAAAAATCTTTCAAAAATCAAATTTCTTTTTTTAAACTAATATAAAAAATAACAAATTATTTTCATTCTTTTTTAGAAAATATATGCTTTTAAAAAAATCGAACCACTGAAAGTCAAGATCTAAATTCACAAAATATTTGTGATATCACAAATATTTTGTGAATTTAGATCTTGTAGTATAAGGGTGGCGTATATACGCCACCCTTATACTACAAGATCTAAAATCATGCAAATAATGCAAGATATAATTAATTATAATAATCAGGCAACAATGTTAATTCTTTCATTATTTCTTAAGTTAATGTATATAATACATTATAAAAGTTAATTTATTCTTGTAGACATTGTAATGACTGATCAATAAATATGTCTGTAAAAACCAATTCTTTTTATCATTTCGACGAAATTATATTTTGCCAACATCAAATACTTACTTACCATTCTTACAGAATTATTCCGACCGTCATTCGCCGTAACAATCACAATGAAGAGCATACTCGGCAATAAAAGTAATTTAGACGAGTCAAATGTTAAGGAAAATTTTTAATAATGTCTTAAGACGTGTGTGAACAATAGACATTTCAGAAGTCTGACAAGGCGACGACGGCAGACTTCGTGAGCCATTTATATTTATGATTCTACTATATTTATTCTACGTAAGTCTTCGCATTTATTTCGTTAGCAAGAGACCTTTTTGAATAGGCAATGTGCCGTATAAATTTGCCGCGGGCTATACTCGGCCCTTTAGGTGCTACGAATTAATTTCACCTGACGTCAAGGACGAACACCGAATAAGTTACCCCATAATGAGATGACTCAGTAAACTTACTGGGCACCGTATATTTTCTATTCCGTCGAATAAGCACTCGCTTATTCTATGTATTCTATTTATATTATTTTTGACTTCAATACACGGATGTTTAGCTCAAAAGGAATTAATGAACATTAATATCTGATGCATTATCAAAAATAAAATGATAATAATTTCACTCCAACCTATTCAATAAATTGCTGTATAGTGACGTGTTGTGATTGAGTTACGACCTTTATACTACTACCGTTTAAACCCGTCTGGCATAAAGTGTTGAACTTTATGAGTTATGGAGGATTCTGTCTGTTCGTAAACTTTTCATGTTATCACGCGAAAATACTTTAACGCTTGAACGCTTACGCTTTTAACTGCTGATAATTATGACCCCGTGTAAGCGTTCAAACAATTGACAATCTATCTCAAACTGAATTTTTAAGGTTGAGAAATGATCTATCGAGTTGGCTAGATGCAATTATTAGAAAATTTAATTATCAGTAGATTTAATACTTTTAGTGAGACAGCTTATATAGTTAATGTAAATATCATATGTAGCGCCTTAAAAGATATAAACAAGGTACTATCTTCTAAAACAAAACACAAAGAGCACTCGGTATAAATTGTTTTTTTATAGGACAAGTTTTACACGTACCGTCAGAAATTGCTTATGCAAGCAAATTTAGGTGTTTTACGTGTGCAGCAGAACTTCACACCGGTCCCAGGCCACCAAGGAGTTTTGAACTTAGAATTGGTAGACGGTGCAAATATCTGATATTGACTAAATTGTAATTAAACTTCGTGTTGTGTTAAATTTATTACATTCGGTGTGTTTTAGATCTATAGTAATAGTTGTATCTAATTCTATATGTTGCTCTTTAAAGAACAAGTTCAGCTATAGTAGTCGTATTTGATGTATTTGTACCTTTTTTATATAAAATAAGGGTAGCAAACAAGTATGCCGCCCACCTGATGGAAAGTGGTTACTCCAGCTTATGGACGCTTGCAACACCAGAGCTATCACTAGCTTCTTTTGATTTTGTTGAAGGACCTCATGCTGTTGTCTGTTAGGAAAACCTCTGCTGATTCCACAACCACACCTAATATAATTATTCTAATATATGCGGCAATTCACCCAGAGTACACAATAATTTACTATGTGATTACTAATCATTCGTATTTCTATTACCATTTACATATTATTTTATACATATCATTACTTAAATATTACTACTTATGTACATATTTATTTTAATTCAGAGTAGACAATGAGGCGATCAATTTTGTTTCTTATTTACCTATATTGATAAAATCAGTACTAGTAAAGTCAGTATGGTAGTCATACTGGTCGGTACGACATGCTTTTGTTTTAGCGATTAATTTACAACGCTCAAGCCACCCTAGCTTGGCGGCAACAAGCTCTCAAACTAACAAGAGCCTTACAACTTACGAAACTTTTCCATATCAAAATTTGAACAAGATGTATATAATCATCAATACTATATTCATATTTTTTTATTATTTTATGACAATGTTGTAGCGTAAACCTAATGTAAGAGTTTACCGTAGCGTATAAGTAAATAAAGAAAATAAACGCATGTCAGTTAAGGCACTTCTCACTCTACCATACAGACGCAGACCGATCAAACTTATAGCGACCCCATAAAGTTTTCCATAAATTATTTAAAGTAACGTATTAATTAGTCGAAACAAAAAAAAAATATTTTATCTTTATCAATTTTTCTAAAATGTAAAATGTATGGATTTTGAAAAATCTTTATTTTAAGAAAACGCAACATGAAATCAAATCGAGTTACAGTAATCGAGTAGCAGTCTGGCACTCTTCAAGGATTCCCACTCTAAAAAGTTATATTATACTTATATTATAATTAAGCTAACTACTATGTCTGCCACAATTTCTATTGTTCGAAGTTTCGTAGAAATATTTTTTATACGTAATTCGTGATATTGGAAAAATTTTCATTGGGAACATTATTTTTGTTCTAATTGGTGTACAATAAGATATGTTATATTATTTTTCCAAGAACAATTATGTAAGTTTCATATGAAACTTAGCAATCGTCATGAGAGATTTGACAACTCACACAGTCACATATATCGCACAGTAATTAATTTACTTACATAGATACATTAATTCAATTACATAGTACCAACTATATCATAAACGGTAAACCAAAACATTTTTCAACAAATTATTCTTAAAAGAAAGTGTGTAAGTGTGCAGATAAAAGAAGAACTATCAAAATCACCATAAAAGCATAGAGTGTAATAATACAGAGTGTAAAAATGTCAACAAAATTTATATAAAAATGTCAAAACAAAAAAAAATCATTATAAAGCATAAAGGTGATTATTATTATAATGTGTAAAAAATATAAAGACGTGACCTATATAGGAAAAATTACAATAAATCTATAAGGTCAATCTTAGAATAGGACAATGATAAAAATTCCTTTGTGCAATTCTTTACCCAACAATCGGCGCGCAAAGGTTTCGTCGTTTGTTTCATTCTTTAAATCTACCGGCAGATGACTTTAAAATGTAGGGCAAATTATCCGCGGATTTGGTAGCGAGTGCTATGCACTTAATAATCGATCAGTTATCTAAGACTGTGTGCTACACTCCCTCGACTACTTAACAATTGTATATTATGCCGGACATACAATATAACGTTGTAAACATAGTCATTACTGAATGATTTTTTAAAGTAAACACTTTCGTTTTACATTTCCAGTTATTAGGACCACTACTTAAGCTATCACAAAGCGTGTCTACGTGAAATTTCTTGCAGTCGAGAGTAAAACTCAGGAATCTGCACTGGCCAGTGGAATAATCGGCAATATACTTAAAGGTCGTAGAATTTTCCAGAAAACAGCACTACATTCGATTTCGATTTTTGAACTGAACTATTGGTGTAATATTTCATACACATTATTTTACTGTTTAATTCTTATATGATCATATACTATGACGGTGGCGTCATCAGAAAACTAAATAATGAGGCCATCTGTGATGTGTGATGGAAGGTCGTTAATAAATCTCAGAAAGAGCATAATTCTAAGAGCAGGGTGGGATGGGATACCTAAAATTAGTGAACCTGGATAAGATTCATATTTCATGTCAAATATTGCAGTACTCTGTGCGCTACGCCATCTACACCGTATTATTTTAGCCTTTCTAGCAGTTGCTCATGCTGTATAACATCAAAGGCCTATGAAAGATCACAGAACAACCATGCTACCTTGTATTTGTCTTTAAGCCCTTTGAGCATATAATTTATAACTTATTGTTTAGCTGTGATTATAGATCTACGTTTTCAGTATACGTATTGGTTTTAAGTTATTAGATCATTTGTTTCCAGACGTTTCATTATACTTGATGATATAGACCCTAGATTTATCATTATAAACCTCTTTCCCGGAAATTGATTGTGTGTACATTAAATGTTAAATAAATAAATAGATTCTAAAACTTTTGATATATTTGGGACATTTGTAATTGGTCTATAACTGTCCACTATACCTTTTTCTCCCTTTCCCTTATGTATAAGACATACACGTGCTTGTTTTAATATATTCGGAAAAGTAGCAGTCACATATATTTCATTTATCAAAACTAGAATGTAAGTGAGAATAGGCCATAATATCCGTAATAAATTATTTGACATGTCAAGGGAATTTATAGTTTTAGTCATAGATTGATACTATAATAATACAGGCAGTGAAAACTACAAAATATAATACTAACAGATACACTGGTATATGTTTGTATTGTGTAATTTTTGTAACATAAACAAAGGCATTCGGGTATTTTATCCATATATACTATACTCTTGTTATATATAGTAATATATCATATATTGTAATATGTATACTTTTTTTATTAATCGATGTTCTCTCTCCTTTAATAATCTACCAAATTTATTTTCCACGGTTTTTTGACTATTCTAACCGCTCTTTCTACGATAACCTACCTGTCACGTAGAGACTGTCACTGTTGTGACGTCTACTTTGCGCATTAAGAGATTTTGTGACTCCTTTCTCTATCGCACAGCTAGAGTGTGGAATTCCTTACCAGCACACGTATTCCCTCCTTCTTACAACATGGTTTCCTTTAATAGAGGCGTGAAAAAGCACTTTTTGGGCCGGCAAGGTGAGGGTGGCTAGGGTAGTATATGGCATGATTCATGAAGTATCTTCACATATGGACTCCTATACAGCTTATCATCAGGTGGTGTCGAGTCATTTGCTGAGCTTTATATAATAAAAAAGAAGTTGATTTTATTAAGTCATAATAATATTTAATGGTCATCGGTAATACATGGGTATTGCCTTTTCATCTCACAAAAGTCCTCAACAGCCCTCATAGGGAGCGTGTCTCGCGTTATTCCATAGATATCTAAATCCCACTCGAACGAAAACGTACGCAAAATCTAGGTACCTTATGGTAATGGCATTCTGCCACTTTCATATAAACTATTTCCACGATCGAGCCGAGAAGAAGGTATCATAAATTTAGATTTATTTTATATCCATAAAATAAAATATCTTAGTTATGCCGTCACTTTGTAAAAACTTCTGCTGTATGGAATTTTAATATAGTAATCAAAACCTAATTTTTACCCAAACCTACGTTTATAATGAAGTTAATTTTACAGTTACATAGCTTGTCTGAGTATCCTAAGTGTTATGATTCAAATGAAATAAAAAGGCATCCGAAATTTGCAATATTATATTTGCCACCTACTATAACAATTATTTTATAATAACTATAAGAAAAATAAGTCTGATTAATTATTAGTTAACATCTCTAGAGGATTAAAAATACATAGATTTCATCATTAAAGAGTCCAAATAAAAAGATGGCTAGCCATACTAGTACAAGTGGCACTATGCACTGTACTAACCATCTTGACCTTGTCACCCTGCAAGATACTTCTCCACGCCTCTTTTGAAGGATTATAGGAAGGAGGGAAAACGTGTGCTGGCAAAGAATTCCATTTCTTGGTTGTGCGACAAAGAAATGAGTTTTCTTTGCTTATAAAGTTCCTAAAGCTTTTATTAGGCAACTCTTATTTTATTTTATATTGTATACCTTATACCTTTATTTATAGGCAGTAGATTAATGTAAACAATAAACACAATAAACTTAAACGCCCACGAAGGTGAAGGAAAGGGTATGTAACTTCTTACGAACATTCGTGTTAGAAATTAAGCACCATTTTATTTTTGGTATAAAATCATTTTTTATAGGTTTCACAATAATATTACCTAACTGTAAACGAGAATGATTACTATTTGAAATTTGATTCTATGCTAACAAAATCACGAACAATTTAATATAACGCGTAGGTATAAAATACTGAAATGTACTCTATGGGTATTTGGCTAGTTAAAAATATCTGCAGCACCTCATTAAACTACATTCAATTATATTTCGCCGTAAAATAAAATGAGATTAACGTCATTGAAATTGTACATCATGCGTAACAATAACAAGCAGTTTAATTAAAGTGATCGTCGACCATTTTTTGTTAATTTTATCTAAAATCTCAATCTCCCATTGCTTATTTGAAAATTATACAAATTATAGGTAAATATGGACTTTTTCTAAATGATATAAATACATATATAACGTAAAATCTAAACTAATATGTAACTTAAATGCTCGAAACTAAACAGCAGCTTGCTTATTTTAATGAGTTTTAATTAGAGTTTTAATTACCTCTAGTTATCATTGATAAACATTTTGCTATGGGTGGTCCAATGGTCATAAAAGGTCTATGGTCTATGTCCTAGTAGTTTTAATTATACTATATAACAGGCCTTCTGTGGAACTCCATATTTGGACCAGCTTTTTAAAGGTAAATAACTTATAATACTTTGATATAAATTATTTGCTAAAACGTATTCAATAACCGGGTTCAAGCAGATACATTACAAATACCTATATTGTTGTGATTGACCAAACTGTACCTAATCTTAAATCCATTAATATGGACCATAAGCGACACTTGAGACGCATCTCAAAGTTTTTATTATTATTGTCATAGTTTAATACCCACGCTATACAATCATGAATTTTTAATACTCATCCACCTGAAGTTGTCGCCTTAACTCAGTTTCTAGTTAGTTTAACGTCACGAGCGCCGGCCTGTAGCCGCAGTTGAATTATTCAATAAACCCCTTGCGTTATTTAAACCTAATCAAAACCCACATATTAGTTTCTCGACGAATAAAATTACTAAACTCAAGCTTATAATAGCCGTCGTTGAATATAATACGAGTCAATGCCTACTGCATAAAGACAACTCTGTACGACTGAATGGAAGGTAATAAATTTTTTAATGTGTAATCTAGTTATTACTGTTAATGGTTAATTTATAATTTAATACAATATAAATTCCGCATGACCATTAAATAAAAAAACTGATAAATATTTGAATGGTCGTAATTGTAGTAGTATGGGCGAGGAAATTTTACGTGGCTTTTTTAAGTTCCTCGTAAGACCTAAGTTGGATTTTATGCGCAGAGGGCGTTGCTTCACTGGACCATGACGTGGATAGATTCATATTTGAAATCTATCATCAATTTGTAGGTCTGGTTTCCAAGAAGAGATTTAATCAAGATCTTAGGAGAGATTTATTCAAGGAAACATAACCTTGTAAATCAAATAAATAAAAACCAACTATAAAATGAAGATCATGAATTAATTTGGTATTAACTATTTAATCGTGGTATTAATCTATAATAATACGTGCCTTCACCCATGCTAACGACTGTGTAATGTGAAGTTTAATATTTGGAGAAGGACCCACGCTTAGACGCGTATCAGAGCCTCAGTCGCCTCTCGCGTTATCTATCCCTCAGATCATTGCGACGGAGCACGTTCCCTGTGTGATAATCACCTAACTGTTAAAAAATAAAAAAATAATTTTCGTTTCTTCTGTCATTGGAAAAAATGAACCTTTACGTATTAAATAGGTAAAAAATATAACACGCTTAAAATGTTTGTTCATTTATTGTTGTCTAAAAAAATACAATAGATACAAAATGGACTTCTTCAAACTCTTGGCATATCAAGTCTGAACAAACACTAACAAGAACGAAAACTTTCTGTATAGCAATTAACGTGATATAACCCCAGGTAAATGAACGTAAACTTTGAGAACCTACGCGTTACTTCCCGAAGTTCATAGTTCACACTGCCTAGCTGAAATATGAAACGTACGCTTATAATAATAAGATCGACATTAGTATGATAGTCAAAGACGGTAAATCAGTGAAGGGAGCCTATAAGTAATTCAGATCACGAATATGTGACTGACAGAGGCTAAAAGTTTGATGCAAGGTGAAATAGCGACCCACGTATGTATTTAAACTTAGATATATTTTATATGACCTTTTGACAACAAATTATATCTTCGGTCATTCTAGGTCAAGTGGAAAAATGGACTTTTTTAGTAACGTGGTTTGAGTTAATTTTATCTTTTTTATTTCTTTTCGGGTTAGCACTTGCCTTTATCTCACCTGATGGACAATGTCATCATTGTCCATCAGGTGAGATAAAAGCAAATAACACACAGATTCCTTAACCAATAACTATCTATCTTTCCACTAATTATCACACCACAACAGTATTATAACACTATAGGAATAGTGATATTTAGATAAGATGGTGGTATCTAACTAGACTCATTTTACCGTCACCAGAATGGGAATTAACCAAGAGCCACAATACCAAAGGTTAAAATTCAAATTGTTCGATTCACGATCACAATCAGATATGCATAGAGCTACAGTTTAATAGTCTCTAGTTGGAACTTTCGTTTTAAAGTATAAATAATAAATAGCTTACTCGATGTCGATCTCGTCTAGCAATCAATAGCACTGTCAAATTAAGCCAGAGGTCCCGGGTTCGAATCCGAAGCAGGTATTTGGTGAGTACGAATATTTGTTTACGAGTTGTTTGTATGTTTATTCCTAATAATTATAAACCGTCGTATGTATGAAACACCGAATATTTTTTCGTGATTCCGAAAATATTGTCCCCACGTCGTATAAAAGAAGACACTCGCATACTTAAGCTCTTAAGGCATTTCATGTGTTATTATTATTCAATAGAACTTACTAATATTCATATCCCTGCTTCAAACGAAGTTGTGAACGAAAGAAGGGAGAGCCTTAGGGTTCAGAAATGTATGGTAACTGTGTTACAGTGCGCAATCGACGTTTTGATTCGTGGCAACGTCTGCTCTGGCGGGCCTAATCGGTTTACGTTGGTGAGGGGTGCCAGTCTACTAGTACACACTTTAATAGAGAATCAACATTATAGGTTGATAAAATTTGCTTATAAACTTGTTCAATGTATGAAGGAAATCCTGTGCCAGCAGTGGTCATAATCTATTGAAAAATATCGGAGCTGTTACTTAAAGTAGTAAGATTTTTTTTAAGTATTATGGATGACCTTGTAAGTAATGTTGTAAACGATTTTCTTCCGTAATGCTAAAATTATATTGTCTATTTATTTATTTAGTGCTTGTTACATGGATACATAAGTGTTGAGTCTACCAGAATTTTGAGCACGTTTCACCCTGCAAGGGCTCTGCAAATTTAAGATAGCAATTAGTAACGTTAAGTTAGTTGATATAAGTATCATAGTTTGTGGAATCTCTAAGGAGATTCCACAAACTATGATACTTTAGATTTTGATTTTATATAGATTTTGATTTTATTTTATCAATATGCTCGTTAAATAAGACAAATATGCTTTTGAATCATTATTAGTTGTTTTAGAAACGTGAAATGTGGTTACGAGTCAACTATCCTTTTCTAGTCGAATTCATATAAAAGAGAACAATAAACAAATTTTCTCTTCTTCCCTGCATATTTTATTTAATTTAATTACTAACAACATTTTACCTTTGGAATCTTGAAACATTTACAAGATTCCAAAGGTAAAATATTGCTGTAAAAAGTATCTGAAAAAAACATTAAGCCTATTTAATGAAAAGAGATTTTAATAGTAAATAACTTTATATTATAATGTTTATAAAAAGAGATATTTTAAAAATGAACATGGCTGCTTTCATTAGAGTAGGTATAATTATCACAACAAATTAAAAACTAGCATGTTCATAAGAATCTAATTCTTACCAAATAGAGAACAATCATTTAGACTTTACAATGACAGTACAGCTCAAAAAATAAAATGAACATAGATAAAAATAATATATCATAACATAAATCATCTCAAAATGCTTTCTTATATGGGTAAGTTTTTTGCCTTCACTTTCACTGAACACTTTAAATAAAAGAATACCTTTTAAAAAATGAAGTACCTTAATAATATTTTATAGTCATCATTTTAAATCCCTATGATATGAGATAATGAAATAATGAACAGGCAGACCTTAGCCAACTATTCATAAAATCGCTTTGCCCTACACAGTGATACTCTTGATAGCTAATTTGAGATATCAGTGTGTACGACCCTTAATGTTTACTAGTTGCCTAAATTAAACAAGCCTGTTTACAAACATAAATCTTGATACACAAATAACTTAACTTTAACTTGTTGAAAGTTTGCAGACATCTACACTGTAAAAGATGTCTACAAGAATACGTACTAACCTTTCACCGCCACGGTCATCTTTAAAAGACAAACCTTTTCCGTGCCCTCCACGCCATGACATTAATAGAAAACAATACCACAACGTTTTCTTTGATAAGAATACATAAATTAATGTTATTTTATTATGTTATAATGTTTTTAATAGTGGTTAAAATATAAATGAAAGTTTAGTTTTTTATTTTAAAAACAGTAAAGTTACAACAGTCAAAAATTTTAAATTTCTAAGGATCCATAAACACAAATCTTTCAACAAAACAGTTAATTCTAATCCATTTCGGTTGAATTAAAAAATATATACATTTTATATAAATAGTATAATTATTTTCAGTACACTTTAAATACACACAAAGGCTTAATACCTACATAAGGTACTTTGGTTAGTAATAATATCAATATTGAAAGATCGCCTCTCTACAATATGAATAAATATCGGGGCCTCGTGCGCCATAGACATCAATAGAAGATAAACTGTGACGTCATAGACGTAAGTGCATATTGCAAAGCTCAATGTGAAATATTGCAACTCTCTGTGTGGAGTTCGAGTATGTTATTATTTCTTGTTCTTAATGTTTAATAAAAAAATGAGTGAAGATGAAAACGTCAATTTTGAAGAAATCATACGAATTCTAGAAGATGTGGTATCGGAAACTGAATCTGTTGAAAGCGACAGTCCATCAGATGATTTTGAGGTAAATCTTTTACTATCTTTTTTAAATATTTTCACTCAGCACCATAATTAGATCAGCATGAATAGGTACATGGACACTTTTGGCCTAAATAGTAAGATAATGATTTAACATTTTTCTGTGTCGATTGGAGATTGACACACGTTGTCCCATTTCCGCAAACACCTTCTTACTCAAAAAGAAAATAAGTAGATCATAATTCTATCCTAAAGTTACAACAAGCGTATTTTTTTAATTCAGCCGTATTTCCAAGTGTATTTACTAGGTTAATAGTTTCTTACCGAATGTTATAATTACAGTGTAATAATTATATATCTAAATTATCTGAAAATTATGTACAATATTTTCACCATTATTTCACTTTTTTCAGTGTAGTTGGGAACGCTGGTTGTAACAATC
This sequence comes from Acentria ephemerella, assembly GCA_943193645.1. Lineage (NCBI taxonomy): Eukaryota > Metazoa > Arthropoda > Insecta > Lepidoptera > Crambidae > Acentria > Acentria ephemerella. The sequence continues at coordinate 5,429,027 of OW971893.1, forward strand.
TGGTGATTTGACTTATGTAGGTACTTGCGCGGGATAAGGATGGAAGGTCGTCATCGGAAGTCGAAGAAACAAGTGGCAAAAGTGGTTTTAAAGGGTTGTTACCTATGTCGAGTCTGGCGTTATCATAAAAGGTACGAAAAAGTATAAGACTGATTTAAAATAAAACCTAGTACAGCTATTGTTAAATTAAACAAGATATCGAAATGCGTCATGATTTTTATTTATCTGGATAATGTATTGAAAAAATGTTAATAACAATTATCGATATAACAATCACTCCGATCACTACTTTTTAATATATAGTTATTATACATTTATAGCTTGGCGATAGAAGACGGCTTTTGATATGGGTTTGCGGCTTTATCTAGTAGAGGAAATCTTTCTCAGTAAAAATAAATCTTTTTACTATTTTCATAACTAAATAAATAAAATGCAGCAGTTTACATTTCTATCTATTGTATGGAAAACAAACATTAATAAAAACATATTAACAGGGGCTAGTAGTTGACATTGGAGTATTATTAGTAGTAGTTAACATTAATGGGTGGTGCCACACAGATTATTATATAATAAAAAAAATTATACATACACAGCATCGATTGATTTTTTTTTTGCATAAAAAACTTTAAAACCGTAGACCGAGTAATTAAAGAAATAAAATAACAACTGATAATTAATTTATTATCATAAGTTAGTTTACTATTTTTTTACTGTAACCATATTCACACAGAACAAAACTAAAAACATGACTACAAAACACTAAAAAGACAAAAATAATTATCTGTTTGTTTCCTCTCTGTCTCTTCTTCGCCATTACGAAGTTCTGAGATAACAAACATTTTAAAAAGTACGACTGAAATGAGAAACTTCTTCTTTTTTGAAATAGGTTAAAAATAACTTGTAATTAAAAAGAATATGAACTTACATAACTATTTTAGTACTTTTTTGTTCTCTCTTATTACTAATTAGTCTTAGTAAGGCAAGTAGTGTGAAACTAGTTCTCTAATGAATGTTATATAATTATTATTACGTACTTTGCCTACTTATAATGTGGAAACAATATATTGTTAGTTCCGTTTTTTTTTATTTATTTCAATGTATTTTCACTAGACCTATGTTTCTAAGATCAGACCCAGTATTCGCATGCCTTAATTCTTAATTAGATTTTAAACAATATAGTAACTTTGCCAAGCTTTATTAGTAGTCCAAACTTCCACAGGTCCTGTTTCCCTGGTGTCTTTGATTATAAATTCAATACGTGCCGAGTTAATTGTTTTGTAATCTGATCTTTATTGTATTATGAATTACAGCAACTGTAATTACAATCACATTACAACAGTATAATGGTATTACTCTGTACTGAGCGTTTATTTACAAACAGGATTCAGTTAAACGTAAACACATTGTTTGCTTTAATGATCAGTGAAGACCTAATGAAATTTATATTGAGAATAGTTAATATTGATCTATGTAATAGGTAGTTACCCTCCTATCAGACAATAGATTATCTGTTGTCTATAGACGTCGGCAGGCTGGTAAGAAACGAACGATTAAAACCTAATATTTGTTGATCTGGTTATTGGTGGTTTCAATTTATATTAAGTTTGAAACACAATTGGCAAGAGTTATTTGTTTTGTTTTGATAACATCTCATCACAAATTCCTTAAAAGCTTTTTTCGTATTTAATATCCCACTGCTGAGCAGAACTATCATTACAACAGGCAAAACAACACTACGCTAAACGAGTGCGGCTTGAGGGTGAAAGCGATTGCCGAAACAACTGGGATCAAAGGTTTAAAGGGCCTTCCGAAACACAGAAGAGCTTGATATAAAACAATATTTTAACCCATCCGTGATCAAGCACGACAAGTTTCATAATAGGTCTGCACTTCCATAGCTATTCAATTTATAGGACTTCGTTGTGTAATTTACTTGATTTAAAATTTGAAAATATATTATCTTAACTAAACACTTAAGCCCTCAGGTATTGCAAAAAGGAAGAGAAAGAATTATCTAGGAAAGAGACGAGTGAATTTGCCTTATAGTTGTATAGTATAAAACAACCAAGTCGAACAACGCAAGGGTAAAGAAATTTGTCATTATTACAAAATACTCACTCGCTTTACAAAATATTTGAAATCTGTGTGCACTTTTTTAGTTAATGATTTTAGTAGACGGTGATCTTGAATATAAAACCTTAAAAGATCAGTATTAAGTACTTAATAAGATAATCAAACTACACAAAAAAAATACACGTACCTTCAATTTCGAGTTTCAGAGCTTTATAAGCATTTTTCAAACAGGAAGTAGAAACCAAATGCTCTTCGCAAAAATAAAATATCGTCGAAGAAAATAAATATATAAATAACAACCTGTGGTAAAACAAGAGTGTGTCTGACACAAACATATGTACTCTTTGTGTAGCTCTGATCTCTCTCTTTTGCTTGTAAAATAATAATACCGAACTTAGCAAGGCCCTCTCTGCGTAAGCTTAACCTACAATTGGAAAAGCTAGTTGAAATCATTTCTTGAATGCAAAATAGATTGTAGTAACTTTTATTTTAATAAAGCTCGACCTTACTTTCAAAATAAACCTAAATAATATCTATAAGAAAGTTTAACGCCGAATTAAAAGGGCAAGTTTTAATGATCAGGTCGGATAAAGTGCTTATATAAATAAAAATACTGCTCAAAACGTATTAAGAAAAATATTATTAGAAAAAAGTTGAAAAATTCAAAACAAAGTAAGCGAGAGAAGAGAAATGATATTATAAAAAAGTTCTTATTATATAAAAATTATTATATAAAAAGAATAAGGTTTCAATTTGCTAAGGTGGGTGGGGTTCTCATCCCACTCAGGAAAGTTATTTTTTTCTAGAACATAAATTTTTGAAATACTTTTTAAGTTATGATAAATATGAGATTAGTTTTAAAAATGATAAAATGTGATGAAATGACAAATGAAAATTTTGTTAGTTCCAAAAAATGACCTATTACAGTAAAAAATAGGAAATATATTGAACAAAAGTGGATCAACATTTTATATCGGAAGCCAACATAAAGTAGGTTCGTGTGTTGTTTTTATGTGTGAGTGTGAAAATCATTATTATAAAGAAGAAGTTGAAGATGGTCGAACCCAAAAGGCCATCGAGTTAAGGTCGAAAACATTTAATAAACAAATAAATTTAATCAAAGCCATGACTTGGGATGCTAGTTTCTGGGTGGAACAATCCCCATACTACATAGGTGGGTAAGACATTAATCCCAATTTGCTACTACCATTTTTTTCTAATAACCCACGAATTGGGCCTACTTTGTAATGCTTCGGCACAAACTCATCTCATACGTGTACTTTCCTAAATTATTCCAAACAAAACATAAGTATACACAGATACAGCATATGTTTACGTACAAAATATCTAAAGTTTTCGAGCTGAAAACATACGAGTGGAAAGAGGTTGAATGATTGCAAAAGTTTTAAGCGACCCCGCTTAAGATTATTATACGGTTTATTTCGCCGGGATTAATTTCCGGGACCGCTTGAAGTTGCTGCAGTGTACTGCATCACGTTTCGTGGTTTAACCAAACTGTAATATTATTAATATTATTTTATTAACCTGTCAAAAATACAGATTATTTGAGGTTTCCTGGAGTTAAATAAATATTTCCTTTAAACTTTTATGGACTCAACAATCTGGTTGACGGGTAGGGACTACCTAATGGCATTAAATCCGCCAATTGTACTTTTATTATGCAATAAAGTATAAATAAATAATATATAAATTACACATGAGTAGTTCTGTACCACCCACGCGTTTTATCCTTCTATGATTATAAAAGAGACGAGAGCATCGAATTTGTTATATTAAATAACCTTTGCATGAAAGTTAATTGTCGAAAGCTTCGGAATTAGTTATAAAATAACTCGTTAGGACCTGGAGACCTATTGCGTAACTTTATATATATCGCGATAGCTTTCATCCTTAAAATCATTACTACGTACTAAAGCACACAATGATAAACAGTATAGCAACGAATTATAGCGTACGTGAAAATGAAAGCGATAGCAATAGATTGAAAGTATGAAAACGTTGCTGATGTACCGAAAGTCAACGGGCTTGACGTACCGAATATAATCAACAAAAGTCATCTTCACCAATTATCTTCTGCCATCCTTACACACCTAATGCGTGAAGAGGCCACCAGAACCTTACCACAGGTCCAGATATTATAACCAAATTTAGTAACTACCTATACAAGAAGCAGTTATGAGCATATAAACCTACACAAAATTGTTTCTAAGTTTACTGTCCCCAAGATTAACTATGATTCAATGCTTCGGGCTGCTGACAGCTGTTCGTATGCAAGTCTTAGTGAAGAGATTAATTAAAATTCAAAACAGTTCTTATACTTACGTATCACGTATCTATGGATACATGACAGCTTTGACAGAGCTTCTTCGAAAAACAACATTATTTTAAATTATTGAATTGGTAATAAAGAAGTGTGATAAGGCTTTTTTGAGATTAATATTTACCCAATTATCTTTGTGATGAATTAGGTTAGGTTTGTCATATATAGATGAACAAGAAATATAAAGACTTGTTTATTGGAAGCAGTTTTATTAGAAATAATTTGGACCAATTTAATCTCTATCACATTTTGACTGTGTGTAGTTAAAATATGGACTTTAGACAGTAAATTCATTTTCATAAGTGTTCTGTAGTATTTTTTGCGGTTAAATGTCGTAACATTTAGAAATAAATTAACATGCCATGTCAGCGCTGGTACGTCCTTAACCACGCATTCGCAACTCCCAGTTGATATGGGTAAATTCATATAAAAATAATGTCTATTATAAACCGATAAAAGGAACAGGCTTTTTACTGTATTTTGTTAACATTTAATTTTTGAAAACGCGCCAGCTCTAACAAACCTCATAAATAATTTGAAGTAAGACTTTATTGGCATGTAGTATGTACCAGGATAAACCTGACTCTCGACCCAATGAATCAGAAAGATAAACCAGCTTCGGGATTCTTCAAGCAAACTGCGCGTCTTAGATCCAACCCTTGTTAAGTTAAGTAATTGTTATTTTTAAGTCGGTTGAAATGAGTTGCTCTTTTGTTCTTTTGAAGCCAGTGTATTTTAAAAACGACTTCAAACAAAGAGCAAGGATTGAACTGGCAAGAATTGACTTGAAATTATAACAATTTTTTTTTTATTGTGTGTTTTAGAAGTTCATATAGAGTTCTAATTCTAGACTTAATATCTCACAACATAAAAAATTTACATAACAATAGTAGTAAGGCCCCGAGTCTGTTATGCATGGATTAAAATAAAATAGAATATGACTTTAAAATTAAATAATAATAATTTAATAAATAAAGCTTAATTAAATAACAGTGTTGAGTTTGACCTGACGTGTTCTGTTTGGTCTAATGTCCCAAAGAAAAGGACAGTCAAACGTGTTATTTGTCGTATCTTAATTATTATAGCGCAATTCAGCCTTATTGGAACGTACATGTGAAACATGCCAATTAAAATAAGTCAAAAGTGTATTATTCATTCAAATGTCAACAAACTTGTCGTATTTAAAAGATCTTCTTGAAACGACAAGTTCCAATTAAACGAGAAGTAAATAGAGGCACATACTTAGAGCTTGCCAATAGAATGGTAGCCATTATTGCCGTTTTTTATTTTCATTTTTTATTTAAATGCTGACGGTATTTTGATGGTATTATACTTAAAAATGTTTTTAAACTTACCTACCAGAAACGTAAATTTAGATAAAATCTCACCTAAATTTTTTTTAAACGAAACATGCAACAATGTGTTGTTATGTATGTGTAATGATATAAATAATTAATACATTTATTAATATACTCTAAGAAATTAATTAAAAATCTAGAGTGCTGTTCAGAGTACAGAAAGAGGTCACAGCTACTTATGATACCACGATAGAATCTAATTCCATGAACACCGACTGAAAATCAAAAGTTATCCACTAATACTCGAAGTATTAAAGTTATAATATTTATTTTGTTTTGCTATACATTTTATAAACTAAATTTCCAAATCAAATCAAACTAGATAGATATATAAAAAAAAGATAACATAGCCTTAGCAAGAAGCTTAGCTCTCATTTTATGATACAAAAAGTCAGAGTCATAAAAGAGCATTTATATATCAAATCGAATGAAAACACGATTTAAACGCAGCCGCGTCATTGATTAATATTTTAAAATACTTACTACGTTTTCTATCTGACCCAGGTTTTATGAAAACTTTCCCTTTTTGCTGATGGTATTGCGTCCAGTCTGTATCTCCAAAATATCACACCACCATACACACCACACCACAGATACTATTTCACAAACCGCACCATTTAACTTCTTGCAATTAACTGAAAAGCTTTTACAGCAGGGTCCTAAAGTTAATGTTAATTAACAAGAGACATTTTATATTTCATTTTTGTTTCAATCCTCTTTCAGCTAATATTATTAAGTAAAGTAAATAACTCCAATCTTTGTCAACAATACCAAGATCAACAAAAAAAGTAATTAAACAAGTAGATTTTCACGAATTTTAACGGTGAAGCGTTTTTATTATTTGGTATATTTTTTAATGAACAAAAGGGAAGAATAGATAAAACTGGCTCTATTTCCAATAATAACAAAATGTTTTATTATATTATATACAGTAAAATAAAACTGGGGATTATTATACAACACCTAACCACTTTTTATTATTGGCAAGTACTAAACAATAAAATAACTATTCTATTATGCGTAACATTGAACCAATCTTCACAAACCGCCTAATAATCGACCAAATAAACCTATTCACCTCACAAAACAGTTTGCAAACGAAATTGATTGAAAAAAACCACAGTAGCGAACAGAGCTAAATATAGCACTTTGGGCGTCCTTTGTTCGTCCTCATTTGTATTTAATATGATCCTTTTTGAGCGGTCGAGTCAACCGTATCCTGTCCGGGAAAAATAACAATGAAACCTCTCTTTTACATATAAAAAATTACTTGAAATTCTGTTTGAAGATTGATTTCTGGATTATTCGGCAGTCTGATGAATAAAATAACTCATTAATGTCTGTTGCCTAGTGCTTACGACCACTTTTAATAAATGATTAATGATTAAGGCCACCGACCTAATGTTAAACTTATATTATAACTACCAAGTGTGATTTGACGCATCATGGATACCGTATAAATTGAATTATGTTAATGGGTCATCGCACTTTTTACGGGTATGTAGATTACAGATTGAATCTATATTATTATTATATTGTGAGTGTCAAGATATGCGGCATTAAAAGCTTTATCATTTGACTTTGCAGTTTTTACTTTAATATTTTAACTGCTCCAAGCGTTCAAGTCTATGGGTCAGCAAATAAATTATAATAACATTTTCTATTAATGTTTACTGTAAAATTTACGTTAAATTTACTAACATCGAACCATAAGCTAAAATGTACCCATGGAAATATTTTTTATTATATTTGTCTGTATTATATATGTATCTGTAAATGTATCGGTGCAAGTGTTACTGGAAAAGTCTGTAAAACGTAAAAGGCGCCTCTAGACAATAAACTGAATCACAGGCAGTAATAATAAATAACATAATACGACAGCCACGTTCTACATCGTTAACTACCAGCCATACACAGCAATATGTCAAGCAAGCTCTGTTATGTATCACGCTGGAATTCAGAAATTAGAAATAACAAATTATGGTTGGTAGTTTCGAAAATAAAAATGAAAATATTATCGACGGCCGTTTGCTCAAGAAGTCAAGCTAACCTGTCTACTAAACAAGTCACGGGTTCCCCTCGATGTGACCAAGATTCCAGAAATTGGAGGAGAATCCCTGAAAATAATTAGAATCTATGAACGCGTAAGTTTTTTTCAAATAAATCACTAAACCTTTAATACTTAGAGGTTGTGCATTTTAGGATATCTCTTACAAGGAAATCAAATATTAGAGTAGTTAAGTATGCAAGACGCGGTATGTAGTTTCTGTCAGGAGTCAGATGCAACCGTACAGCACATTCCCTACTTAAGCTGCCTTTTAATGCATAAAAGAAACATTTACACAAGCAAGGACCACATAGAGGACCTCCCAGAGGAGGTGCAACATATCACTGCTTGAACAATCTGAATATTTCAATTTATCTGTTCGAAGTAAGTCTGTAATCCTACAAGGCCCAAAAGTAACAATAATAATGATAATAACTAATCTAGGACGACCTATGCTTAGCAATGGGAGTGAGAAGTTATTAGATAATTATGTTCAAGAAAATATGTATATACGAATATATATTTTCACCAGTCATAGTGATTTATACCTATATGTATTGAAAATCTATTAACTTTTGTCTTTAAGTACTTCATAAATTAAGTTGTAAAGCTAGATGTCATATAAGACTTAAAGATTCTAATATATTAGATCTACCCTGCGATATGCAAATTAGCCTTGAACGGTTCGATCGTTTTTTAGTACAGTGCATTGTCAAATGACTTGACAATGCCTGAGTAAGCAAAAGCTCCACCTTGCAGGCTCATAATGAGCCTCTTCGCTACAGGTTTACAACGAGATCATTTTGTATAAAAGAGGAAATACTTGTGCCGATAATAAGTTCCACGCTCTGGCTGTGTGTGACAGAAAAGAGTCACGATATCTGTTTGTGCGTGAAGAAGAGGTATTAGTTTTCTGATAGAAACTTTAGTACGGTGTCAAGCATATCGCTAAATTGTACGTTGCAGTGTGTTGTTGACCTAAGGGTATAGATAAAAACAAAAACTTAATATTAAGTATTATAGTTCCGTAATTAAGCTGCCGGCTGCCTTACGCAAGACATCCAGCGCAGCCACTTGCGGACAGCTATCCACACCAGGGAGGATACACCCGATTTGTTACTACGATTACGATCTAGTTATCGTCTATTTGCAGTTATATAGTCGTTTTCTAAACTATCTTCTAATGCAGCTCCTATTTTCATTACTTTCGAGTACACTAAAGGAAAACAGGTCTAAGGATTCGAAGTAAAAAGGCAGTTGTGTTCTTCAAAATGAAACATTTTGACATCGGTGTTCACGACCAACTTTTATACCATGTTTTATACCACGTTTTATATCATATTGTATATACCACAATTGTAAATAGAAAAATATAAAATATATATATGTCAGTGCAAAACAAGTGCTTGTATTATTAACATTTGGTGTCAGAAGAAAAGTAAAAAATATTTTTAAAAAATGCCCTTTACAAGAGCTCAGAGGCAGGCTGCCACAGCAGCTGTGCATGCTCCGAATAAAGAAAAAGAGGACGAGATTTTTCCGGAAGATGGTGCCCTCGATAACAATGCCGTCACGGCGGCGGGCTCATCTGCTACTCCTTGCCGGGAAACCTCTTCAATTACAAGTACTGTTGCCTCAGCTACTACGCTACCCAAAAGTGCTCGATCGAGCAGTAGTACAATAAGAGCACAAATTTTGGCTGCTAAGGCGGAATATGCTCGTCGATTAGCGGAGGGAGAGGCGCAGCGTGATCGTGCCCAAGCTGAGCGTGAGCGTGCCCAAGCCGAACGCGACCGTGCAGTTGCCGAATTGGAATTGCAGGCAGAGCTGGCCGCCATTGAAGCTTCATCTCGTAGTTCACGAAAATCAAATCGCTCTAATTCTCACCGTGTGGAAAATTGGTTAGCACATTCTCTTAATATTAACGCTCGTCCTAGTCAAGTTGATAAAGCTATTTCGTTGGTTAACAGGGTAAGAGAGGAACCACAGTTCCCTAGCGTAGAACCGCTGGCACCGCCGCGGTTGGTGTCACCCGCCATAGCGGATGTGGACACCTTCACTACGCTACCAATCCCTGCATGTTTGCGCCCTACAGTTGTTGCGCCGGCTGAACCAACTACACAACAAGCATTTGATTTAGGCACACTAAATAATAAAAATGATTGTTATTGCTACAAAAATAAAAATCAAAACGAAAATGTAGGTACACAGTTTAATCAGCTGGCCAACGCATTAGCAAGCCTGGGACAGAAGACAACAAAGGTATGTGATATCTCTAAGTTTGATGGACGTATCGCTGACTGGTTCCTCTTCAAAAAATCTTACGACCAGTCTAAGGCTCACTTCTCTCCTAGCGAAAATGTCGCAAGACTTGGCACAGCATTGGGTGGAGCCGCTAAAGAAGCGGTTGCCATTCGTCTGGTAGCGGTTGACGATCCAGAGCAAATCGTTAAGGCCCTGGAGATTAGATTCGCACAACCTGAGGTTATTGTACTTCATCAGCTTTCTCTAGTGAGGGCTCTTCCTAAGTTAGGTTTGTACGAGAATTCGCGGGAGCTGAACACCTTTGCCTGTCGCATTCGGAACTGCATTGACGTTATTCGCCTTTTGAATCAGTCTGAATATCTCGCCTCACCAGAGCTATCCAATTCTATTATTGGTAAGCTTACTCCACTCCTCAGGTCTAGATGGGCTGACTTTGCAGCTGCAAGAGCGGGATCTGGCAAGTTCAAATTAGAAACTTTAGCAGATTTTTTTAGAAAATGAATCATGTTTACAAATAAAATTCGGTCTTGTTATGTCAGAGACGTCATTTGTCAAAAGTCAAACCCATCAAAGTCAACCTGTCAAACCTACCAAAGACAAAATTTACCCGAACGCAGTATCGACTTACTCGATTAATAAATCTAAGAATATCGATAACATGTGTAAGTATTGTCAAGCAGGTGTTCATGAGGTGAGAGATTGTACTAGTTTTCAGTCGCTTAATCTAGATAATCGTTGGCAGTGGGTTATGGAGAACAAGGTGTGTCGCAAATGTTTACGAAAGGGTTCACATCAGTATCAAAACTGTAAGAAACGATGCGAAGTAGACGGCTGTGTGGCGAATCGGAGGCATAATACATTACTTCACAAGCCTAGATTCGATTTAGCTTCATCTACAGCTCAATCCGAAGAACGAGTTGCTGTAGTAGCGCATAATGCCGCGCCACTTATAAATAAACAACAGCCGCTTCTTAAGATTGTCCCGGTCACACTCACCGGTAAAAAAGGTAGTATAAACACTTTCGCATTATTAGATGATGGCAGTTCAGCCACCTTGTTAGAAAAGTCTATAGCTAATTTGTTAGATGATGAGGGACCGAGTCAGTCTCTTCGAATACACTGTATCGGAGGGCTTACTAAATTGTCTGATGTCAGTTTCATCAATATTAAAATAAAAGGTCTATACAGTTCGGACATTTTCGAGATCCGTGCACGCTCTATTTCTGACCTCAATCTCAGGGCTCAATCTGCATGCATCGGCGATATTCAGCGGTACAGTCATCTTTTTGATTTAGCTGACGTTTTGACATATCAAAATGCCAAACCAACTTGCCTTATAGGAACCGACAATTGGCACTTGCTCTTGCCACAAACCATTCGCCAAGGGACGAGAGCCGAACCAGCAGCGGCTTTCACTCCTTTAGGTTGGGTACTTTTTGGGTTTATTAGTAGCAAAGCAAGTCCGGTAGAGTTTGTTAATCATGTTGAAGTTGACGAATCGGACTGTAAATTGGATGTCATGATTAAGAATTACTTTAAATTGGATTCAATCGGAATACAGAAGAAGCTTCACCGTAGTCCGAGCGATAAACGCGCTCTAGAAATTCTCGAGGAGACCACGGTGCGCCTTCCTTCGGGCCGATTCCAAACCGGTCTTTTGTGGCGAAACGATATTAATATCATTCCGGATAGTAAAGGCCTTGCATTGTCCAGATTTTCTTCTCTTGAGTCTAAAATGGCCAAAGACAATAACTACGCGATTTCATACAAACAAAATATTCAGAGCATGATTGACAAAGGCTACGCGGAGCTTTGCACTACCCCACCATCAGGAAAATTCATATGGTACCTACCTCACTTTGGTGTAGTACACCCGCATAAAAAGAAGCTACGTGTGGTGCACGATGCAGCCGCAAAGTGTAACGGGGTAAGCCTTAATTCTATGCTTTTGTCGGGTCCAGATCTACTGCAGCCCTTGCTTGCTATAGTGATGAGGTTTAGGGAAGGTCGCATTGCACTTACCGCTGATATCAGGGAAATGTTTCCTCAGGTCAAGATAAGACCTGAAGATCGAGATGCCCAACGCTTCTTTTGGAGGGACAGCCCTCAGCAGCCTGTCAAGGAGTACCGAATGTCCTCTATGATGTTTGGAGCTACTTCAAGCCCATGCACGGCTCTGTTCTTGAAAAATAAAAATGCGCTCGAATTTCAGAAAACCTATCCGGAGGCAGCTAAGTGCATTGTGGAAGATCACTACATGGATGATTTCCTCGGAAGCGTAGATGGGGTGGAGGAAGGCGCCCGTCTGGCCTCGGAGATCGTGATGGTTCACAAAGCTGCAGGCTTTGAAATGCGCTCTTGGGTATCTAATAATTCAGACGCTCTTTCTCTAATTCCTCCTGACCTCCGCGCCACCGATGCTTCCGAGGTAGGGTTAGGTCCATCTTCTCCTTCACAAATTCGAGTTTTGGGGCTGACTTGGCTTGTAAATAATGATTCTCTTTCCTTTCTTAAGTCTATACCTAATCTACCTGTCAAATTTACTAAGCGTTCTGTTTTGTCCCTACTCATGTCCGTCTACGATCCCCTGGGCATAGTTACACCTATAGTAATCAAAGGTCGAATTCTTTTCCAAAAGACTTGGAAATTAGGTATTGAATGGGACCATAATATACCTGATGTTCTCATTGAAAGGTGGAAGTTCTGGTTTCAGGAGCTCAAAGACTTGGCCGGTAGTGTTGTCCCTAGATGTTATTCGGTAGAAACGTCAGTCGAATGCCAGCTACATGTATTTTCTGATGCAAGTGAGCAGGCATACGCCTGCGTTGCCTATTGGCGTTTTCTTTTTTCTGATAATTCTGTGAAACTAGCACTAATAGGAGGTAAGGCAAGACTCGCGCCCCTGAAACCAGCGACTATCCCAAGGATGGAGCTTCAAGCAGCTCTCATCGCTGCACGTTTCGCATCCTATATCATTGAGGCCCATAAAAGAAAACCATCTAAATGTTACTTTTGGTCTGATTCCGTGACGGTTCTTAAGTGGCTGCGTAGTGACGCCTGCACATTTAAGCCCTTTGTATCGTTTCGCGTTGCTGAAATTTCAGACCTTACAGATATTCAAAGCTGGAGATATGTTCCTACAGGCCTTAACGTTGCAGACGACGCTACGCGAGAAACCGGAAATCTCTCAATTTGCTCTCGTTGGTTCACTGGACCAAACTTCCTTCTTTCGTCAGAAGTTACGTGGCCCAGGGAACCAAGCTTAAACGAACCTTCAACCCTGGACGAAAATAAATTGGTTTCCGAACTAGTTGAGTGCCTAGCAACCACATCGACTGAACCATTACCTACCTCGATCGTGGTTGCTGATCACCGTCGATTCAGTGGATGGGTACGTCTGCTCAGAGCCACAGCTCGAGCGCACCAGTCGGCCAAAGTATTTCGATCGCTTATACACCAAAATTCAAAATTATTTCGCGAAACATTACTTCACGATCAATACAACCTGCCGCTCTTATCCGTTGACGAGCTCAATTCGGCAGAGCTGCATCTTTTTAAGCTAATACAGCGCGATTCATTTTCGGATGAGCTTGAGTGCGTTCACGCAGGACGTCCCGTTTCCAATCACAGTAGGCTTAAGAATATTTCATTAGTCTTTGCAGAAGATGGTCTACTTCGGCTATGTGGTCGCACATCCATCTCTAATACAATAGAGTCCCGGCCTATTGTTCTTGAAGGAAAGCACCAGGCGACAGGACTGCTTATTCATTCATACCACACCCGATATGCGCACGGAAACAATGAGCTGATCATAAACGAGCTACGGCAGAGACTTTATATCATTGGCTTGAGACCAGCTGTCAAACGAGTGGCTTCAAGATGTCAATTCTGTAGGCTTCGGAAGGCTAAGCCTATAAATCCCCCTATTGGAGATTTACCTGATGCACGGATGGCACACAATGAACGTCCTTTTACTTACGTCGGCGTCGACTACTTCGGTCCACTTAGCGTCACGATCGGTCGAAGACATGTCAAAAGATGGGTCTCACTCTTCACCTGCCTGACCATAAGAGCTATTCATCTCGAGATTGTCGAAAGCCTTTCATCGGACTCCGCAATAATGGCCCTGCGCCGTTTCATAGCTCGCAGGGGATACCCGTCCTGTATATACTCTGACAACGGGACGGCATTTGTCGGAGCTGCTAAACTTATAAACGACGTTTACGAATTTGCATCCACCAAACAAATTCGATGGAAATTCATCCCACCTTCAGCTCCTTTCATGGGAGGATGCTGGGAAAGATTGGTGCGGAACGTAAAGACTGCCCTATTTATCACACTGAAAGACAGGTCTCCGCGTGAAGAAGCTTTTCAAACGTTACTATTGGAGGTGGAGGCCATCGTAAACTCTAGACCACTGACACATGTCGCTGTCGATCACGATGCGGAAGAAGCCCTTACACCTTTTTCATTTTTAATTGGTACTTCTTCAAATGACTTGCAGACTCGACCCTTTGACGATGCCGATCTTTCTAGCCGAGCTCAGTGGAGGCAAGCGCAACATCTTTCTGACCATTTTTGGCAGCGTTTTGTAAGAGAGTACCTGCCCACACTCGTGCCACGACGTTCTTCATCTTCCGAAACCAAGACATTGAACATAGGGGATGTAGTGTGTATCGCGGACGGGACTCTACCTAGGCGTTGCTGGCCACGTGGTCGCGTAGTAGCTACTTATCCGGGCAGAGACAATATCGTTAGGGTGGTAGATGTGATAACGAAAGGGGGTGTACTGCGTCGTCCCGTGAAAAAGCTCATACCGTTGGTCATATCCCAATAGATCTTGGTGCCTACACCGCTGGGGGCCATGTTCACGACCAACTTTTATACCATGTTTTATACCACGTTTTATATCATATTGTATATACCACAATTGTAAATAGAAAAATATAAAATATATATATGTCAGTGCAAAACAAGTGCTTGTATTATTAACAATCGGACTCTCACTTGGCGAAGATAAAACACAATAAAAAATATATTTACCAACTCACAAATTACAACTAAATTACAGCTAAACTTAACAACAAATGCAAAAGACTCTTCTTTATATGAAATTTATTTAAATAACATTTTTATTTTTGCTGCTTTTATTTGTCTTATTTTAAGATGTATATTATTTACTGATAAGTGAATACTTATCAGTAAATAATAAGTATACTAATACTTATGTTAATGATCTGTATTGAATCAATTACTTCGTTGATCTGTATTTATTATAAATAAAATATCTACATATAGTTGTTAAATTATATTTTAAAATAATGTAGTAGGTTGTGTATAGTAAATACCTTTACAGCCTGAAGGTGTCACTAATAGTTCAGTACCTTTATTTTGATTACTTCCGTTAGAATTGTGTTTAGAATTTTTTTATTAGATTAGGGTATGTACGCATTTTTAAAATTAGACACGTATTTTCTTATAAGTATTTACGTTCATTTTGTTCCATCTATTTTCTATTTCTATTTAAAGGAATCTTATAAAATAAATGAGAAACGAACATAAAAATTTCCGTCGAAGCATCACAACGAATAGTCGAAGTTCGATCAAACACCATTGAAACCTATTTGATGGTTCCAATTTACTGGTCAAGGAGATGGATTCTTATGACTTATACTTGGAACGAATCTTCACGGAAGGAGTCTCTTTGTAACAACGGTCTTGAGTATTTTGATACTTGTATTTTTATTTCGTGTTCACTTTGCTCTCCAACTTGAATTATTTTCAATATTTCTAACCACGAACATGACCAAATTTTACCAGTATTTATTCATAGACGTCTATCGACTTTCATTTGGATGTCTTCGCTAATTCATTACAATATATATTCATATATATGCTCATATATTCACCAATTACCTAGCCCAAATCAATTGAAATTAGAGCTTGAGTCACCATGAAACATAACGGTGCCTAATAATTCGAATACCGACTACAGTCCAATTATCCACAGTCTCAGAGTAAAATATTACTCGTGGAGAGTAGTCCGACAACGCTGAGTGAACAAGTCCCACTCGGAAGTACGACATCCTGCGCACCGCCGGAATCGCTCGAGTGTGGCGTGGCCTTTGTGACGTCATACTTAAAGAAGTACAACAAGATTGTAATTGATTGTTCCAAGTACAACAAGATTGTAATTACAATCTAGTTGATTATATAAATCAGATTCAAAATCATACAAGAATCTTAAATTTTAGAAATTAAATCAAGTAGAACGAAGTGGAAATATCGCTAATGTTAACAAAATATCTACATCTCATTCTCACACTTTGAATCATAAATAAAACAATAATAAATATAAAGATATCATTCTGAAAATAAAACTTATAAAATCATAAATGTCACCTGAATCTTATAAAATGGAAGTCTATCATTATGACTGATTGAATCACCTCGCTGAAGTAGATATAGACTTAAAACTGTTTTTTGATTTAAAAATGTAATACAAGATAAAATGTAAGCAAAAAAAAATTATCTTAGCTTGCAGCTATTAAGTACAAACTAAATTTTTGTAGAATCATCTCAATTCATTGAGTCAGGCTAATGAAAATATTTCAGATCCATTAAATAATTTCTTAAGCAATTTATTTGAATATACATAAAATTAAAATCTTTTTATGCATTCTTTCTATGTCAAAATCAAAGACGGTTCTGCCATCTTCCCCCAGTAATGAGAATCTAAGTATTACTTGCCAACATTTTTAAATAAAAAAGAGTAAATACATTATTCCTAGAATCACATTACTCCTGATATATGTAGCTACATACATAAAACATATCCAGTACAAATTAAATAGAAATTCAATACACTAATACCCCATGCAAGGGTCGTGTAGATCCATATCATCTCATACTAGATCTTAAGACAAATGCCGTACTCTAGACGACAAAAACCGATCTCGTATATTGGCACAAAAACTTCTAACCCATTTCCAATTCCCATACCACTTTGTAACCTAAGATTTGGGTACATATAGTATTATATACATATTATATTATGCTTTGTGTAAGAGTTATAGATTCTCGAAATCCAAACTCCTTATGCAATGCAATAGATTATTAATACTTCGATTAAATACAATTTTAAGATGAATGGTACTTAGTAGCTAAATGCACTACTAATGCTGGATTTCAATGGTCTATCTGCAGCTGATTTTGTTCGCAAGGCGAAGATTTTAGTTAATGTTTAATAAATATGTCACAATTCAATGCAATTAAGCATAATTATATGCAAAACCTTCAAAAAATTTATAAGCAAAAACAAATAGATACATGAAACCAAACATTAGTAGTGTTCATGTGGTGAGTAAGGTTATTTAAGCTCATTAATAAAAGATTATATTATTTTGAAAGTCTCGCCTAAGCAGTCGGACCGTAGGCGTGTTTTATTAACAAAAATCTTTTCAACAATTTCGGATTATTTTTCAACTTTGTTAATTAGGATGTGTATATTGTATAAAAGGATAATTATATTCTAAGGATTGCATGATTAGGACATCAGCGACTATAAAGGTACTCTGAGGTTTCGATTCTTATTATGCTGAAGTTACATTTTTTTACATATTTTATTTTTAAATCAGTTTCGTTAACGTGTATATACGGCGCAGTCTACTTGCGTGTGTATTCTTTACAGTGGCCCGCTAAGTTTTCCTCTATTTGCAGTTTCCACCACTCTTTTAAGTACACACTTCTATCAAGTACAGACGAAGAACAGCCGCACGTTAAGAAAGGAAAGGATAATGTTAAATACATTATATATTATAAATAGTGTACGTTCGGTTGTTATATCATACTAATTGATTCGGTGAACTATGTACCTACAACCTGCCACGTAGGGTAATAAAGTAATCCGAAGTAGCGATTTAACGACATGAAGTAGCGACATGATTGCTTAAGCCGCTTCTTTACTATGTGGTGGCGTTGGAGGAAATTACAGTTTTGTAAAGCACGTCAGTTAGTCTGAGATTTTAGAAACGATATCACATATTTTTAATAATTTTTAAGATGATGTGACATAGGAACTAATGTTCTTATTTTTCATTTATACATTTCTCTCTAACGGGATTCTCACTTTGGAGATGGATTCAAGAAACCTGCCATAAATTGCGTCATAAATTCCATGGTGTGAAATGTAGTCTGAAAAGTACCCACCCATAGATAAGACAGTAAGACAGATTAGTCCCACACCAGCGTCTCTGATAAACGTCGAAAAGTTAATAAATCAACGATGGTCAATCCTATATCTTAAGTTTCTATCTTCTAGGCAGCCTTGAACCGCTCATAAAATTTCATGTCCGCTATGAATTTATAAATAATCTCGGGAACTCTCCCGAGATTACTCAACGGACTTCCGAAAGCAGGACATAACTCACTGCGCTGTCCAGTCTTCAACCATTAAAAAAATATGAGACTTCTTTTAAACTATCATTTTATTGAAAATGCATTGTATCAATTTATTGAGGTTACTTTTTAATAAATAATATGTTACAGAAGAATCATTATGAGCACTTCATGAAGAAATATGAATCGTTACCCTTACTTTATTTTAAAGAATTTCATATTAAATAAAACCTCTGTGCATAAATATTCCAAATAAATGCACTCCAAAAAATATTATAAGTAATAATTTATATAAAAAAAATATTTTAGTATGGTAATAAATCAAGCGTATTGATTCGATCCAAGTAAACAGCGTCTCATCTCTTCCTGTCCTTTATGCTGTTGTTCATTATAAACGTATTCAGAGATGGCAAGGAGATACGAAACATGGAACACGAAACACTTTCGATATCAAAGCAGCCATGAGAAAGATTAATTTAAAAACCTTTCACATTGCATACCAAACACTAAATTAGGTTAATGACGAGCCTATAAACACTTTTAACATCATTGATCTGGACACCTACTTTTCAGCACTACATTCAAGTGACAGTAGCCCGCTTTTGGGTCACATGCGTGTATAAACCAATTGAGTCAATGAGTTAACAGACAGATTTAGGGTTTGTATTTAATTGTTTGATAGAAAGATAGATAGAATAAATTTTACTATAGGTACTTTATAATATTTCTCGCACATACATTATATTGTCCAAATTAAGCATCATCAAGAGCTTGTGTTACGAATACTAGATAATGGAGATATTAATGACTGTAATTAATAAGCATACAAATATCCATGACTCGTGAACAAATATTCGTACTTATCATACAAGTATCTGCCTCTACCGGGATTCGAACCCGGAAACTCTAGATAATTAGACAGTGCTACTGACCATTCGACCAGACGGCCAAAAAAACTATATACTATGAATAAGGGGTAGTAATTTAAGTATTATGGGGGTAGGTAGCCATTGTAATTACAAGGCATGCTAGGCATTAAATTTTCGTGTCTATAGAATATCAAAGCACGAGTATTAATAAAGTGATATAAATGGCAGAATAAGCCGAAATAGAAATACATATATATACCAAAGAGGTATAAAGATATACTGGTACTTCCATATGACATAAACTGAATTATTACTTTTCAAATAACTATTCTCACGTTCCGTGTATATTATCGCTTTCTATAAATAACCGCGAGCAAGCGTGCACTCAGTCAAATAGAATTACCAATGTGCATGCAAACGTTGCCTAGACCCAAGGCACGCGTGTAGAAATACTGAAGATTGAATGTACATATATAAGGACAAGGATACAAGGATTTACAACAACATATATAACAAAGATAACGTTTATAATAAATGTAATATTATTAACATGATTTTTTACACAGAATGACAAATCGTATTAAAACAGATATCGTATAAGAAAATGCCAACCGTTTAATGCAAGACCTAGAAGAGCTAAGAAATTGTATTGTGATTGATTCAAAGATTTCAGTACTTCAATTATTATATAAACAGGTTACAGTATAATATACTAGTATATAATAGATTATAATAATATATATATTGTAGTATAATATATAAGTGTTATACTAATTCGAATAGTCCATACCGGTATATTTTTTATGTTTTGGCCAAACCTATTGTTTCAGCTATAAGCCATATTTTTCCTGTGTGTAGACTTCCGGGACGGCAATTTTGTCCCTTTGACCAATTTATGTGTCAGTCAATGTGTCCATTACGGGCTTTCTTTGAAAAGGAAAACCGTACTCGATCTTTGTTGTAGAATGACAGTCTAAAATTACATTACTTTTGTGTAGCGTCACCTTTGATCAAAACTAAAAATTGGTAACCTTTTGAACAAATTGACTGTAACTCTCGCTGATACAAACCATGTACCCCTCTTATAACTCTTACGGCGGAATACTCAACAACACCTCTTACATTTAAAGTCTTCTTACACTTTTCTAGCTGGCGAACTTGTAAGATATGAATGGATAAAGACAAAAATAATTATAATAAAGGAGATCCATTTAAGGCGTCCGACTGGAACATATTTGGTCCAGCTTGCCTGTTGGCTAGCCGCATTGAATTTCCGGTGCCAGGGTGCTGTCAGCTCCTCAATTGGCTAGGTATATTAGAATAAACTTTAGTTTATATTAGAATAAAGTTTAGTTTTAGAGATAAATATGTAAATAATAAGTTAGAACTACCTATTAGGGACATTTTAGCTTTAATTAATGTTTCACCATTGAAAACATTTTATTCAAGTCTTTTCTATGGTGAAACATTGTTATCAAAAGAAATAATATGAAATTCTTTATGTAATATCTTTGTTAAAATAAGATTTAATAAAGCTCATTAAAATCTTATAAACAGTTTTCTATCACGAATCTATGAATCATTATTGGACATATATATCAGGTTCGTTAATGGTGTGACTTACGTTAGAATAATACCCAAAGTACGTTATAATGTTCATACGCTTATAACGCCAAAGTAAATATCATTAAAACAATTGTAACACAAGTGACAAGTGCACGTGTGTAAGTGTCTTAAGGCGATACTTAAAACTGCTTTTACTGTTTAGGCGATTATTCGCTTCGGCTTTTTATTAATTCTGCGACGTAAAATGCAATCCATTCGCATCTAGGTTCTAGACGGAGGGAATACATTTCAATTGCATTCCAACTGCTTATTTACAGTAAATAAAAATGTAGTTAATACTTAAATGTAGTTAATGTTATGTTTTTAAATGTAGTTAATACTTGCAATAAATCTACGTCACAATCTTTCAGCCCGATCAGTCGGTGTGCAGTTACACAAGCTAGTAGCTAGTTGCAAGGTCGACGTGTAATTGAAATGCAATTCGTAATTCTTGAACCCTATTGGGTCCACTCGCTCCTTCAAGACCCCTTCCTTACGTCTTTTTATCATAACTGAAAACATAAAAGGCGCATTCATATTCGTGTCGTGATTGACTTAAAGAAAACTAATGTATGTTATCTGACTAAACAGCTATCTGTTTACGCTATGTCAGCGTATCTTACACACATATCCGGTAATTAATTGTCCAATAAACACCAGCTTTAAACCGATAAATGAAAAGTGAAAAATGAAAATAATTGTTGAAACAATTTTTGAACTAATAGTCTCGAAAATAAACTGCTTATAAACGTGCGAAGAAAAGTATACTTTTAAATATATACACAGAATGACATATTACTATATAGGAACAATACAAAATTTAAAAAAATCTCACATAAACCACCATTATTAATTATAATCTGGATCTTATTAAATAATATGATCCATCATATTATATAATATGATCCAGAAAATAAAAATAATATTTCGGTATATGATAACCTTCAAATATGAATTGCTGGATCGACTATATAACATATACATGGTTTAGAGGCTCTAAAATAATATTTATGGTACTTGCTAGATTTTTATCATTATTTAAAAACAATTGTAAATATTAGTTATTTTTCCTACTCCACAAAGTAAATCCTGCCTAGTCATTGCTGGGTTACAAGATAAGATATCAAAATGACGTTCTTTTAAAGTATCTTTAGTTACCACTTTAGCTGACAAATTAATTTCGCGAGTAAGCTCGTAGGAAAGAATTAATTATCAGGGTTATCGCTACCATTCTATTGATAATAATTTTATATACACACATTAAAAAAATCAGATAATATAAAATGCATCGAAAGTGAACGTAGTAACTCCTATCTCACATTCACCCTCCTTTTGAAATGCAATGTAAGAAAATTATTAGTTTGAACAAGACAGCATATTAAAAAAAGAATGAATGGAACAGAATCAGTTATTTTACTTTTCACTCAAGCAAACCCATGATCAAAAGTTAGAGTAGTTCATATAAATTATTAATTTAAACTGAATGGTCTAAACGAGTTGAAGACAGAGCACGGGGGAGATAACTAGGCCGGCGCAATAAATAAACTACGAACGCAGCACGCGCCCTCGGTGGGGTCACGGACAATCTTTAGCTTGGCAACAGTTGTATGATAGGTACAAGTTTCTATATCTACGTTATTAGTTCATAAATTTCTTAATTGTAATAAATTCATGTAGCATCCATCCATATCCATCATCTTCTAAAAAAATTTTTGAGTCGCAGTCTATAGCCAGAATAGGTTTGGGATACTTGATTCCGTTGGTAGGTTAAATAGGAACTTGACTGATACTCCCAACTTACTTTAGATTGGAAAAATTTCATTTAAATTTAGACAAAACTTATCTCCACTCCGTCATACTATTCATACAGCACTAGCAATATGACAGAATAAAGATTGTCAAAAAAATTAAAATACAATTGTCAGGCAATATTTTTTAAAGAACCTTTACAATATATGAACATAATTTTAACTGCTGTAGGTATAACGATGTCAATAATAAAATTGAAATAAGAATGCAGTATTTAGAAATTATATTTCTGTATACGCAAAAGAAACAAAGCCACAACCTTCTATTTGATAAACTTACGATAAGGATAAATTTAAAAAGAAACCTTATGTGCCGGCAAGATAACACCAACTCGCAACTCTCTGCTAATATAGAATTCTGTAACCGTATATTTCTATTATCCGGTAATTTATCAAATTTCCATTTTCGTCCAAGAATTATGTTTTATTAAAATCTTCAGAAAAGTAAGACAATGAATTCAATCACACCGTTAAAACAAAGAGAGTCTTAATTTAATAAAAGCTTGCATTCGTTGATCGTTTAACTTTTTACATATGGAAAATGTTATTATATTGTTTTATTTATGGCATTACACTTAATGAATTTTTGCATTTTTTTATAAAGCGCTCGGCCAATGAGCCTTACGGCAAACTAGTGCAGTGTGCCTCTTCGAAAGAACCCATATTGTATGAAGGAGGGAATATGTGTAATTCCACACTTTGGCTGTGCTAGAAAAAGGAGTCACGAAATCTCTTGCGTGCGTAAATTAGACGTGAAGACATTGAATGAGTGCCTCCGTAAAGTGCATTGCTCCTTATTAGGAAAAGAAAGGTGGTGAAGGTATTAGAGATATTCTGTATCTCCGATATATTTTTTTCAGTTTCCAATCAAACGATAACATTAATTTTATCCTCGTTAGCGTGACATGCCGCGTAAATACACGAGAACAACGACAATATGATTTTTTTGTTACACACGTTTCACAACTCAGTTGATAAAGAACTACACTTTATTTAAATCTATTTCTAAGATAAATATAAAATATATTTTATTTCGCTGGAAACACCGATTCAATACGCTAACTTGAATGTCACTTAGGTATTTAAATAGGATATATTTCTACAAGGCCCAAATATAACATTTAAATTTCTGAATTCTTTGCTGCTTTGAAAAAACCAAATGAATCCATTCAACTGAAAATACACGCCTAGTTATTGCGGCCAAATTGAAACCGGACAGAATCAGTCCTTGCAATTATGAACTAACAAATATCTTTTTATTCGCTACAAGGAATACGGTGTATATTCAAAATCAGTGTTAAAAATATTTCGACAAAGAGATACTTGTATTCAACATAGTTTTTCTTTTTTCAACAAAAATGAATGGAGAAGTTATACAAAGCTTTTTATTCACATAAATCTATTTTTTACCTTAACATACATTAACAATAGCATTTAGGAGTAATATATACGTACTTGGTTAGTAGGGTAACATAAGCCTACTGTGGTGTGGAATTATTGGAATAAATAACAATGAAAGAAAATTCTTGAACTTTGTACGACAAAATCCATTGTGCGACTCAGAGAAGAGTAATATATCAAAATACACATTATGACAGATAGAATATTGTTTCGATATTATTATATCTACACTTAGCTATTATTTCAAAGTAACTACCTGCAGGCTGCGGTAAATCAATCATATAGTCAAATCTATCATTAAAGCAATCGTATTAAATATTCAACCATATGACACGTGATATCGACAAAAAGAAAAAACATTTACACAAGATAACATTTGTAAATTCTTCTTAGTTGAACTCCCATTTACTTCGAACCCAAGTCCATTATATATTTTAAAACTTCCTCTCCCGTATATATCCTACTTTCACTGGAATTAAGACAATTCACTTTAGCGGATTATCCCATTAAAAATTAATAAAATTACCCTAAATGGTCTAAATCCTAACCCAATTACCTAATGTAGATGAAGCTGACACAGCAGCGTTTACGTTTATTCATTTTGTAAAATATTAATATTAAATTTATATTCTTCTTACCCAAGGTGTATGTTCTGCTTGTGTTTTATTGGTCTCGTAAAACAAGTGCTAGCATCCTTATTTACAGCTTCTAAAATAAATGTTCCTTTGTCTTACATTTTATCATCTCCGACCCGGAATAAGTTGTATAGGCCTATGAAATGGTTGTCAATTTGTGAATAAAGCGATCTTTGTTCATATCGATTTATTGTCCACCATAGAGTGCGTAGGTGTGGTGTTTAGAACACTCCGGTTTTGGTTACGAAAATAACGCAACTTTTTCAACATAGGATTTAGCTGTGCCGAAGTAGCGGCACATAAAACTCCTTAGCTTTTAAATGTTTGTGATAACTTTTAAAAGTTTGTAATAATAATTACGTGTCATTGACGTAACATCATTGAAATAAATATGTGACTTAATGACTAATTATGACATTAATAGTAATCGTTAATTAAATATTAAGCTTTCTTCAACATATTATTGCTTCTTTTATTGTAGCTTTAGATTTGTTAATAGATAATTCGATTCGATAAGTAGATACCGCAGAGTTTTAGTGAGGACACCCAGAGCACTTTGATCGATGCTGGGCGAGCCCCACACGTGCCTGCCGCTTAAGCTTACTACTCGAAAAAAGGGCTTAATTCCTAGTGTTACTTTTCTCCTATATAGGAAAACTGTAGCCTTAGTCTGTAGTAGTCGTATTTTATATAGAATTTAATATGTTTCGAATATGAATGTTTCATTGGTAGATAAGGCACTTATTTAACTTCATCTTATATGACACGTTTTCTTTCTCCAAATATTTTAGTAAATCTCTAAGCAAAATAAATAAAAAAATTATTAGACAGGCTTTCTACTACATCTTGTAGAAAGCCAATGTCGATGTTATTATATCGTATTTTCTTTATTTCAGTAACCGATATTTATTATTCAAATCATTTTCGCAGCGTCACTTTATTGCCTTTAATTTAAAAAAAGATTACACCCAATCACATGTTTAACGCCGCTGGTCCTGAGCTCCGCAAATCTATACAAATAGTGCTATTTGTTTTCTCCCCCTCTCTCAGGTCCATAAGCGCCCGAGACACGGAGGTACGTCAAATGAAGATAGAGTGGCGTTGCGGAAACTTTTATATAAATCCATTCACTCTATACATCAGTTTTGTACCTGCTTGTAAAAACATTCTACTCAGCAAAAAAGCCTGATCCTAGTATGATATACTCAGTCTCTAGTAAAAGGCTACTTCTTAAAGAGTAAGTTCTCTTAGACCTGATAAGAACTCACAAAGAGTACAGCAACAGTACAACTGACTCTGATGTCAGAAGAAGCGAGAAATGCACCTCATTTATCCACAAACGTAGCCACGTAACTATCAGAAATTAAATTAAGATGCTCGAGGTTTGGAAATTTACATGAAGTGCCTAAATAAGTATCTAATTTCACCTATTAGTGTCAGTCACAATTTAACTTTCAGTTCGCACTGATAAGACAGTGTCATAAAATTTAAAACTTTTAACATACAAATAATAATAACCCATAGTTTAAAGTAGGGACTCTTCCAGCATACTCAAATTACATATAATTGAAATTGAGAATTCGTCTAGAAAGTGTAATTTGCCAGTCAGGTGGGTCACACGTTTAACATATTTATTATTAACAAAATCTATGTTAATAATAAATATCTTTCTAAATAACTAGATAATAATAGGTAGTCTGTATGTGCTTAAGTATATATATTTACAACAGAATAAATCCTAATTATCAAGATTCCGTCTTTTGATTGCGTTCCAAATTTTACAAAATTGAATATCTGTAAAATAAAATGGAGATTTTGTCAGGGAATAGAAACTAGAACTAACAAAGGTATTATCCTGTGGTTTGTCAATTTTAATCTGGCGCATATCATTAGCGAGGTTGGTCGTCGCAATGCAGCTCTGCCGATGCGCTGATGACCTACATCCTCCACAATCCAAGTTCGAGCCGCATTGTAAGATTATACCTACAATAAAACAATGTGTTAATCATACAAAAAGAAATATAGGATTAAATTTCTCTCTGATATGTTTTCTGTCATGTTCACCAAGTAAAATATAAGTGTGAATGCGGCTATTATATGATGCGTATAAATTATTATTCGAGTTGTATATAAAATTAAACAACCAGTGCTATTAAGTCTCCTTGAAAAGTGTCATTTTTTATACTTCCCAAACTTTATTGACAATAATAATTTAAATTTAAAGTACAAACCCTTCATAACATCTCCCCTGTTATAAAAAAACTAAAATAATTTTATACAACAAAACATAAATACGTAATACTAAAATTGAGTATAAGCAAAACAATCAGGCGGTCGACTTACTTTACCTTGAGAATTTCTTTGTATTAGATGGGCCCCTATTAGATTCTACAAATGTCCGACTATCATCCTTAATATCCTATTTCTAACGAATTGAACACCATTAGAAGTAATTTTATAAGTACTCTTATCTAACTGACAAAATATTTCGTCTCTCCTCCATTACCATTACCAAAAAAATCACATAAAACCAGATATGACCAAAAAATCTGAGGCAATTGCCTTATTTTTTTATTCTTATCAAAATAATACTTACTTGTATTTTGCTTCTCTTCAAAAACAATTTGTAAATTATTATAAATTAAGTAAAGACAATGGCAAAATACCTCTCAATTTTCTGTCGAAAAAAATTTTAGCAGGTCGTAAAATCTCATGAGATATAGGAGTGTTTCTTAACTCTAAAATGACCTTGTAGGGATTCTTTCTTTCATACAATGACTTCATATGTAAATTCTGTAGTCTGAATAGTCCTTCACCCATTCCATTTGATTGCGGATATTCAGGACGTGAAAGTTTGTGCTCAACATTCTCCTTAAAAAATTGAGCAAACTTTTCACTAGAAAATTATGAACTACTATCACTCATAAACAGCTCTGGAATACCATTACGACTAAAAATATCGATCATGCTGTTAATACAGTTTCACTAGTTGTGCTTGATAATAACGAAAGTTCATGAAATTTAAAAAATAGTTATTAACACTAGATATGTCTTCCCATTCATACTTTATATTCTACACGTCTCACAAGAAGAAAGCAAATTTTCAATACTCACGCCAGACCAATAAATACAATTTCGTGCTGTTAATAATGTTTTTGTTATACCTAAAAGAGGAAAATACAACGATGTAACGTCTCCTTTCTTAACTTACATGAAATTGAAACACTATTCCCTTTAAATAAAATACTATTTATAAATATACTAAATATTTAAATGGCAAATAATTTAAATCGGGTATTTTATTAGCCCATTATTTTCTGACCTTCTCTGGCAACATTTTTTATATGATGGCCAAACATCCATATATACTTTTGAAGAGCACTTAACTCATCGTCGTGAACACAATTTTTTGAATATTATTCATTTGCGATAGTGATGCATTAATATTATTTACAACAAATTTTTTCTGAGCCTCTATTTCTCCACTATCTTAATCAATTTCATCAGAATTTGTATTATCAAATGATACCATAGTGAAAAAAATGATGGTAATGATTTGGTATTATCTTAAAGTATCTGCTAAAAGTAACACTTAACCACGCTTTTAAAAATCGTTTTAGTTCAAAATCGTACTTTGGCATCTTTAACATCATTCGCTGAATGCGAGGCATACACGTATTTAATGATTTTTTCACAATACATATCAATGGAGCATGATGATCTGTTTCAATCAATACTTTCCTATCTTGTATAAATTGATTGAACTTCTCACAGTCAAATAAAATCGCAAGCAGCTCATTTTCAATCCATGCTTATTTTTGTTGACATATATTCAAAGCTTTAGAAGTGTAAGCAACAAGTAGGTTTAATTTACATTTGCCTTTGTTTAACTTAATATTTTCTTGACGCTATCTTTCCAATACTAGCCTTAATTTTTTGTCATTTTCAGCTTGATCTACGTCCCATATCAAAATATCGTCAATAAAAACCTCTGTCCATCCATCTATATTTTCTAAAACCTCGCGAATTTATATTGAAATACTTCACTGACACTACACATTAAATGGCATTCTCAAAAATTTAAACCTACCGAATGGAGTATTGAAGTAAATAAATCAAAACTGCTTTCCGATAGTTTTACATTCCAAATTAAATTCTTTACGTCCAAAGTAAGAAAAAAGACCAAGCACCCGCTAACTTACTTGATGTTACATTAAAACGTTAGAAGGATTACTTCATGATATGTTTGTTAAGATCTTTAGGTATATCTGATATTTATATACATATAACTATTTATATTATTCAATATAAATCCAAGCTCTAATTAATTATGCTTAATTTGGGCTAGATAATATATACATACATATTTCTAATATGGAAAGTATATAATATATTTCAGGATTCTAACCTACTTTGTTCACAATCCAAAAGTTCATATAAAAACCTAATGTAATTTTTAAACTAAATTCCTC
This sequence comes from Acentria ephemerella, assembly GCA_943193645.1. Taxonomy (NCBI): domain Eukaryota; kingdom Metazoa; phylum Arthropoda; class Insecta; order Lepidoptera; family Crambidae; genus Acentria; species Acentria ephemerella. The sequence goes on from OW971893.1 coordinate 5,458,298, forward strand.
TCTATGTCCTTTTGCTTCTATTCATACAATCCAACATATATATATATATATGAATAAGCTACTGGTAATCCCCTTCATGATAATCTATTTCCTTGGACTGTTTATTCATGCCTCAATTTATTGTCCCCGCACGCCCGTATTTTCCAAACGGAGACCTTACTCCTAAAAAGCTGTTTTATGCGCGAGAGAAGAGGGAATAGCTTCGCCACATGATAATAAATGGGACTCATATTTAAATAAAATATCCATTGCAATTTATTCATAAATTACATAAATAGTATTTGTAAATACGTTTAAAGATTCAATTTCTGACAAATGTGTGGTAGCCAGTGACGACATTGTCTGTTCGTATTGATTCAGTAATTTAGTTTTGTTCAAACATTCATTTAGGTTGGGGCATTTGTCTAGAAGTGAAACTTAGCGCGCTTAGTGACAGATCTCTTTTTGTTTTTTTAAATTACAAAACACTTCAATAGTTTAAACCTTACCAGCCACCATCAGATCACCAGCGGATTTTAAACACATAGTATTGTGTTTTAGTTTTTATTTAGAAATGTGTTTTTCAATTCTATATCTTATCGTAGCATTAGAATGCATCCTATCACAATATCTTGTGTGAGATATAACATGAGTAAATTAGTTCATCTAGTTATATTTATAATCTAATTAGTTCGTGTCCCGATACAGGCAGATAGTCAGGAGGTAGTATTGTCACAAATATTGGTTTGTTTGTACTGTCGAGTATTCATAAAACTAGCTCTTAAAAATGCTTCTTTATGGACTACACTTAAGGTTGTTTCTAGTATTTATTCAAAAAAATCGATTTACAAAATGTTATCCCTCGTAGAATCTTATATATAACGGCGACCCTAATATTGAGGTCATATTTATATTATGTATAGGAACGTACGAATTCAATAACCACATAAAGCTGTCACACGGACATTGCTTACCTCCCATTGTGTGAAAGCATAAATTAGTGGAACCCATAACGTAGATAATGGGTTAAATACACAGTAGGTATTTGTGTACAATGACCTAGATAGTACGACCCTGTATAGTATAACAACGAAATATGTGTCTCATTTTTGTACTATTGTTCCTCGACTATCTTATTTAAAACTTACTGGATATCGTCTGATCAAATCAAGCCAAGCTTGTGGAATTTACATTTTCGATAAATAATTTATACAATTATTGTCTATTACAATAGATATGTACACGATCACATTACTCAAACACTGTGCTATATCAAAAAATGCATTGTATTCTACATTTCTGTCCTTCGTAGTGAAATGATTTTGTGTCATGTTTTCCAAAATCTTACTTTTGTTATTACGCTAAAAAGCTTTAAGTGTTCTTAAAGTTATGAGTGTGAGATGAGAGTCACCAAACGTCGGGAGCAGTGGCGTGCATTAGGGTCTCCCCTATGTCCAGCAGTGGATTAGCATAAAATAGGTTGATATTAATGATGATGATTCTTAAACTTAAAAAAGTTTTTAAAAAAGGGAACTTCGATCGAGTTTGTTTAATTTCCGCCAACAATACACATGAAGTCGAGCTTATTGTTTACTGCGGTACGGCGTAAGCAACACACGCCAGGCGCACAAAGCTGTCAAGCTCTCATTAAGGAATGAGCAGTCCTACCAGACGGCACTAACGTCCTTGTTATTATTTCGCTAGACATTTGAAGTTTAAGTAGAACGAACGTAGCGTAAGTAGAACGAACCAATTTAAGCATAACCTTAAAGTAGGTTGTGTACCGGTTTCACTACTAGTTGAAAAAGAGCTGAATTATGAAAATTATGTCACTAAACCTTGAGCTGAAAGGTTAAATAATATTTGATATATTTATTTTTGTTGTAACTCTTAGCTGCTTATATTATGGTGTCAAATAATTATTAGATAGACTTTTATCAACAGTAGCATACAGCTAACGACTTTGTTCTGTGACATACAATACAATACAAGTATTCATATCTGCGTTGGTTCACCGTAGCGATGTTATGGCCCAAAGTCTTCGTGTTTCGTCCATGTAGAGAGCAGTGAGGCCTGTGCTTAGCAGTTTGAGCAATATTTAAAGTATTCTGATCAGTACATTATCGTAAACTTCTAACAAATCTCATATCTCCGCCAAATTTTCATTTTGTGTACGAAGAAATATACTACTGGTTGGTCCCAAATGAATTTCGTTTGGTTCTGATGAAGATCTTTGGAGATAGAGCACGAAACAACCAAACAAAAAACAGACAAGCGATAGAAAAAAAAATGTATAAGATCACAAGTCAATAAAGTTGGCTAACGGTCACTCATAAAAATTTTCAACTGAAAACTGTGAAAAATTTTTAAGTAAAAAAAAACAGATTTCAAAGCATTATAACTTATTTCATCGTATATTTGCTGCAGCTGATGCCAAGTTATTTCAGAAAAGATAGAAATTTCAAGCAGTCTCCAAAATACCTTCAAATTAGACATATACTACTTCATTTTATATATATATATATATATATGTATGTATATATATATATATGTGTATATATATATATATTACTTGTTAATACTTGTTATATATATATATATATATATATATATATATATATATATATATATATATATATATATAACAAGTATTAACAAGTAATAGAATAAAAACTATTAAATTCTCAGTTGAAGCTCAAATGAATCAAAGTCCTGGCGTCAAATAAGTCCATTTTATTTTAGGGATTAAAAACGTCGCCCTGAGCTCCACTTTTGAGCTGTGTAACCATCCATTGTTAGGAAGTGGTTATACCAGCCACAGCGTCAGCGAAAAAGTGAAGATCTTCTGCGAGCGATGTTCGCTCGGGGACTGCTACCCATGATTCATGTTGGAACTTGTATATACGCTGATGTAACTTGAAAACTTTGTAGTCGTGATTCAGGCTTCGCTTTACGTATTATGACTTTTAATGTCGTGTCTCGGCTCAGTGTTTATATTATAGTACTTTTCAAAGATCGACCATTTCTCGGTTACTCGATATCAATTTGTCTATGTAGCGCGATGACACAGCCGCTACATCCATCATAATTAAATATAATGTCTAGATGTACACTAGGTAGCCTTTATTGTAACCCAGACATAAAAATTGATCTTTTTTTATTTATTGCTTTAACTTCAAAGTGGAATATAATTTGGTATTGTCTAGACAATGTAACGGGTTTTAAATAACACTGTTGACCTGTGTAAACTCGTTACTCACGAAGTTATCTGCTTTGTCATTTTTACCTATACTCCAGGTATCAGTTGTAAAGAAATGTGAAGGATTTATTTTGAATTTTCATGTAATTCACTTGCGGATCCGTACAGGTACGCTACCACCCAGGTTGTTGGTAAAGAGCTACTTTGAAACAATCTATCCGAATCTTGGAGATAATCTAAGTACTTAAAAATCAAACACGAAACTACTATCGATGTAGCTTCAATGTTAAGCCATTTGGACTAGAATAAGGTTTTGTCGTTCCGTAACTTCAAAAAACTGTGTTTTAGTAGATCTGATGTTGTCGTTAAAAATGTTATATTTTTACGAAAAGATTTATTTCTCGATGGTCAACGAAGTTATAAATAAGTATTTATAGACCGGTACCTACGGATGTTACTACGCGTGACCATGACTGCGTCACACATTTGTACGTAGCGCTACGTCTCTACGCTACGAAGCTACGGTGCTACGATGTTGAATAGTCGATGAGAAGACGCCGACATACGCGCTTGACTTAAATTGAAAAAATACTTATTTCAGGTAGAAAGCGTTTCAAAAATTTTAAATTTAATTATGATTATCAAAAGTTACAATTTAAAATAAAGTTATTTATATTTTTACAATTTTGAATAAATATTTCTCTTCTACAAGTGTTTAAAGCAAAATAATTCTTCAATAAGTTTGTATAAGGTCGTTAATCGTTTCTAATATAGTAACGTGATTCAGATTGCGCGAAAAGTCAAGTTTTCCGTGACCATGGCAGGCTTACTGAAACAAGCTACCGTCCTCATCTTACTAAGTGGTGAGTACTGCGGATTATCTACGCCACTTTCCCGTCTCGAACGCGCAACTTTCATGATAAATGTTCCTCTGCTGTACACTTTCTTGATGTATGTTATGATTTATCTTCTTCAGACATGAAAAAATATTCTCTTGAATCACAAAGAAATTTATGGTCAGTTATCATATTATCGTTATTAAGTAAAATAGCTGAATAATATTAATAAATTAAAAGCACAACTGAAGAAAAACTTTTCCCCATCTATATGTAATTGATATATAATATGATAGCTGTAAACCACATAATAGGACCCATAGATTTGACGTTGTATCTTAAGATAATACATGCCGTTACCAAAACCAGTTTTGTTTGATACATAACTGAATCCAACAAGCTATATTTAAAAACACGGTCAAGATTCTTTGATCCCTTGCTTTCCTTTTCGCTATCAAAGATATTATCACGGCTTTTGTCATAAAAACCCTTCCGACCCTTAACGGGGTAACACATGACACTATAGAAAGTGACTGGCAATTTAATTATTATTAATAATTATATTATAAATCAACGTTTAAATATAATCATAGAGGATTTCCTTTTAAACTCTGATATTATCTAACTTCTCTAAATTTACCAAAAATTAATCCACGTCCACTAATGAGTTATCATTAGTGGACGTTATCTAAATTTTTTCTGACTTAACTGTTATGTAACTTTATCCAGGCTAATATCAACATCTGAAACTAACATATTTTATAACACCTATTTAATATATATAATACTAAATAATGTTATAAAATTTAACATTGACATAAGATCGTAATTCACTGATACTATTACCAAATACTGCTATTGTAATATCAAATAAGAAGGTGGTAAACTAAATTTATAGTAAAGCAGGCTGCGTGCTTTATTGCCACTATATCATGATCAAAATAACCTTCAGTGTAATAATAGATATTACAAAGTTTTTAATATTTTTATTCTTTTTTACACGATAGCACAAAAATGAAAATGCGTTACACACTCTTGTACTTTTCCTTTACATTTATTTTAGGATTTTTATCCTTCACAGTAGGAATAAGTGTATTCGAAAGAATTCAGTTACAGTTTATATCAGCAGAACAAAGTAGATTATTTATTTAACTATCACAGTAGGTAGTAGTAGTAGTACAACGCGTTGCGGCCGAAATGTAAAATTGCCTGTTCGTTACTTATGAATTTTATTTTGGTTTTATTGAGTTGCGCTAGTTGGTTAGCATTTTCTTTCGCGTCTGGAGTGTGTTGAGAATATTGTTTATGATATTTTAAGTTTTTATGTATTGTCATGGTAACGAAAATAACAAGAAAAATGTAAAATAATTCATACGTTTTATTTCCAAAATTATTATTTAAAGAAGATTAAATATTTAGGTTTCAAAGAAATCTTCTTTTTTCAATGTGAGGAATTATACAAGTCGCGATTCACAATATTCCCCACAGATACTCTGGTAAAGGTATATGTACCAGGTGATAAATAAGTCTATTTTATCCATTTTCAATAGCTTTTCATAGAAATTGTATGTACCTGATATTAGAAAATAATGAGGAAAATCGACAATTCGATAAGTCGATGCTTAAAACAATGTTTTTTTTATGAAAAACCAAAGTGGGATTAAGTAATAAAGTAGATATCGATAGTAATTTCACAGTACACGTCAAGTTTGAACTCATTATTTCACAATACAAAATATGAAAGCTTTAAGCTATAAAAAATTCACAAAGTATACGCCGGCCTTCAAAACACGTGGCTCGTTCCCATATAATTGTTACCTGTTTGTTTTTCAGTCCTGTATCGCCTGTTCTTATATCATTTATTACTTACAAACAAACATATACTATGATCTGATAAAAAATGACCTACTTTACAATACCATTATGAATAAGTTTATTTTTTTATACAAAAGTTATAAATGTTGGTATGTTGAGTAAAATTTACCTGCCTAGGTATATCCATCATAAACGAGGTTGTAGTAATTCCTTTGTTACAATTACTGTACTCTTTTCGTTTGAAAATACAGCATTTCTGAATTAAATAAGTTGGATGTTTAAGACACTCCGGAGGAGCATACGAATAAAGATATAGGTGATTTTCAATCTATTTTTAAACGCATGAAAAAGATATATTAAAAAATTCACAACAAAAATTGTTAGAATGTTTACTTATCTTTGAAGTTCCCATATAGTCGTTTTAATTTTTTAGTCATTCACATTCTATCTACTTATTAGTTCCTAAAATTAAAAACATCGATAAAAATGTTCACTAGTACAAACTAGTATGAAACTATTCCTAGATAATTAGCAAGTAATTTGAAGTAAATACGTTTATTGAACTTATCGTTAATCTTATCTTATCTTATTGTTTTATTTTTTTGCACTCATTATGACGTCTAATCTCTCTTATGTCAAAATGAGTATTTGATAAATTTATCATATAAATATTTATTTTATATTAATCCTATTTAAACATACTAGTACGGTACTATTAGTACCTGGTAAGTTGACCTGGTGAATTGCTCGTGCAGAACCCAGGTTACCCCCGTGAAGGGCAATGGAGTTACCGGGGAGTTTTAGTGGGTATTCTCAGTGCCGCTCTATTGAGGTACTGAGTGAGCCCCACACACGCCCGTCGCTTAGCCAGTGGCGGGTAGGTCTGTAAATGGATTCCTCCTCGTAAAAAAAAGTACCTGGTAAGTTGGAATGCGTTCACACACCCGCGAAGGGCGATGGATTTACGGGGAAGTTTTAGTGGGTAGTCTCGGAGGCACTTTAATCAGGCAATCAGTGAGCCTTAGCCGGTTACGAGTAGATCAGTAAAAGGATTACTCTTCGATAAAAAAAAGCTATTTGTTAGCTACCTTTGGCTGGTTCACCAACGCATTAACAGGCGATCATTTTTTAACCATCGAGTTTTGAAATTAACCATATAGAAGAAAAAATGAAAATGACGGTTAACTTTAATCGCTTCTTTTACATGTTGGTAATTCTTGTTGTGAGTCGTAATATTAATAAATAGAAACAAAGAACTATATCAGTAATAAGTTGTTGATTGATTGATTCTGTTGTAACAGCAAAAGTAGAGAGCTTGCAATGCTACTGGTGTGGACCTCTAGCGGAACAGGTCCATCGCAGCCAGCGTGCGCCATCATGCGACACGCTCAAAGACCACGTCACAGCGTGCGATCCTGGATACACTCACTGCGCTGTGGTAGCTTCTTCGCCACGTATGTATCATTCGAGATTAAACTAAAATTTAATTTATTGTCTCTCTTTCATTCCAATTCAATATAAAAGGGGTAAATGACTTTTAAGGATGTTAAATTAATGACCAATATTTGTTAATTGATTTAACATTCTTAAATAATTTTATCCCTTCCTAAAGCATTTTAATCGACATTTTTATGCCCATTAAAATAAGGCAAATATGCCTAAAAGTCACCATATTAGAGATGTTTCCGGTAATCTGTCATTTTCTGGGCGGATTGTAAACAAAGAGAAGGTAGTAATGAGCATAAATTAAATTTCAGCTCGTGCACAACTGAATCAGGGCCAATATTTATTTAATTAAGAAACATAGTTTTTACGCTTATAAAGTACGCTCCGAGTACAACATTAAGGGCAATATATCTATTAGGAAATCAATGTCTATAGGACGGTTATGTTGATCGTTGAAATGTAGTTATTAGCTCTATATGAAGTTTTCACTAACGTAATCTTTTATATAAAGTATAAAGGGGCTATGGCTTCAACGTAGAGCGCCATTCATGTTTTTCCTCCTTATATGTTCTGAATATAACAACCAATCATTAGCTACACAATAGCTTTAGGCAGAAACCGTCTTAAGTTTTCTTTTGTCGAGCAACAAAGGATTAAAAAAGTTATGGAACAAATTAGTGATCTTAAAACTTATAGAATGCTACCTAAAATTATCGTATTGCATAATGTTGGTGCACAAAAAGTTTGTGCGATATATGAACTTGGAAGCGCTTTGATCCCAGTTATTTTGAGTCACCGAACATTATAGTTATAGCTTTATCGTATTTACTTAATTATACATTTTTTGTTCACAGCATTCGCAGAATCGCGATACTGTGTTAAATTATACCAAGACGAGTGCTACTCTAGTTATTGTAACACGACCAATACGTACAGAATGACATGCCCGTGCCGCGGGGACCTGTGTAACGGACCAAAGACCGAAAGGGAAATCGAAGCTTTTGCAATTTTAGCAAAAACTGTTGGAAGAACGCAAAATAAGAGAATAGAAAAAAGAGATGCCATATCTTCAACGCAATTTGTCCATTCTTTTAATAATAAAAATACTATTATGGAAAACATGGATGACGCCGAATCTTCCTTAGATAAAAACAATAATGGTGTCGAAAATGATATTAGTGATAATATAAAAACTAGTGATTTAAACGATACCATTGACATGAATATTCAATCTGACCAAAGCGTGACAACAGAAACAAAAAAAGACTACCTAAAAGAAAAAGAGGACAATAACACAAATATTATGAAAAATGAAAAATTCGCTGACGAAACTATATCAGGCACAACACTGCCATCGGATGACAAAATTCAAGAAATAGTCAACGCTTTTACTGTGAAACTTGCAGACGATTATAATAAAAACGAAATGATGACAAATGCTAAAGAATTCACAACTGCTCAGACACAGGCTGTAAATGTAGAGAAATTTATAAAAAAACATGAGACAAGTATTGGATTACCTACAGCGGAAGCATTGCAACAAAATTCAGCACCAATGGAAACAAGTGAAAAAGCTATGGATCAAACTATCGCTGAAACAGGGTTCATGACCACATTAGAAATTAATAAAAATGGGATTCCAACACCTACCACTCGAAACATGGCAAATGCAGTTTTTGTAGGAAGTTTTCTATTGATTAATTGTGTAATTCTAAATCGTATAATATAAACACTTTGTAATACTGGAATATTTATCTATACATATATAATTAATACTCAATTTATCGTTGTGTGCAAATTATTACTATCCTAATATAATCACTACTTAATTATACGTAAATGAAACAGTTGATTTCTGTTAATTACTATATACACACGCAGCAACTGTTATATCTTTAGAGGTTTTATAGTCTTGCGGCGTTATATCATCTATAATACGGGTTGGACAAATGATAGTCAATTTATTTCTGAATCTAATGTGGTAATATTACCATTAATATTATGGCTACCTCGAAGCCCAGATTTATACCCAATGTATTTTTTTCTCTAGGGATACCTTATAAGAAAACTTCTTAACAACCTAGTGTTTCTTAGTAGTAGTAGAGGAATGTATTCGCAAGATAACCAGAACATTCCACAAAACATCTGTAAAGCAAGCCATCAATGAAAATTTCCCCCCAACAGTATCAAATGATCATATATCACATATGAATGATGTTTTTATTAAATAAAATCCCTATTATTACTTTCATAATAAATAGACAGTTTTTATCTAGTTTTTAATCATTATTAAAAATACAGGTTTCCTTACTAATTATATAAAATCAAATGTCTGTCAAATCTGATTCATTCTTATAAACAAAAAAATGTTCAATGTATACCATAAGCTTGAGTTTTAGTTCGTCATAATTAACTATCCAGCCATAAATCTATTTTAAATGAAACAAAATGGTTTTACATATAAGTGAGATAAACTAAAGTGTTTTAACTAAAATAGCTTTAATTGAGCTTTTACAAGAATGTTCGTATCTAGACTGAAAATTTGAATCGATTTAAAAATTAATATAACATGCAACCATGTACATGAAATACTTAACAAAGCACAAGCTAACAGGGATAATTTTTATATTGATATAAAAATAATCGGCCTGTTAAATATATTTTAAGTAAACACAATCATTCGATCGTAGTATTCATAATTGTGATATTAGTATTAAACATTATAAAATAAAAAGCTGTTTAAACTTAACATTTTTTGTTTTCTTGTATTTGATAAAAAAAAAGTTTTAAATATATATTTGAAACTTGTATTAATCAAAAGTAAAATCGTAACTTTTAGATATTTTTCTATCGCTACACTTATTTTCAAGACTCTTAGTGCCTTGAGCATATGCCTCTATAATATCAGATTCGAACGGTTTTTCTGGTCTAGAATATTTTCGAGTTGGACCATAATATTCATATGTTAGGGGTGGTTCTATTTCTGTATTATTAGAAGCCAACCTCCTTTTCTCTGTTTTCTGTGTTTGGTGATCAACATGTTCATCACTCAGCTCATTTTCTATAGGTATTGATTCGTGGGTTCTAACAAAGTTTTTATATTTCATATGTGGAGCTTTTTTCGAACTTGAAAAATAAAGACACTTTTCTTTTTCTGTAATTAAGTCTCCGACATCAGGTGGAGGTGGCGTATTTGCTTTCGGCCTAACGTCAGCCCAAGTTTTAGTAGTTGTAGCTTTGGGATTGTGTGCTATCTTTCTTCCAATTTCATCAAAAGAATAATCTGATTTACTCGTAGATGAGGCCTCTAAAGGTGCAAACTCCTTTATTCTTTTACTTCTCTGCTGTTCCACATATTCCTTTTGAGTCATTTCTTTAAACTTTTTGATCTTCTCATCAACGCCCTCCTTACCTAAATCCCACTCTCGTATATGTGCTTCACGTAATTTCTGCCTTTCTTTCTCGATCTCTTCTTTCGCCTTCGTTTCTTCTTCCTTTGCTTTGGCATCAGCTTCATTCTTTTGCTGTGTTAAGAATTCTAACAGACAAGTAGTAAAGTCTTTCTGGTTTTCTGTGAAGTAAAATAATCTTTCATTCAAATATATAATAAAAACAAAAATTAAAACATACATTTTCTATTTTATTTTAAGAAAATATAAGCAAAACAAGTCAATTAAGAACGCATAGTTTCAATGGATTTTCAAATGAATATATTACCTTTCGGCTCTTCAGGTGGCAAACCTGATCTAGCTCGCTGCCTAGCTCTAGCAGCAGCTACTCTAGCGGCCATTAGCTCATCCCTTTTCTTCCGCAGCTGTTCCGTCTCTGCTTGCGCGTGAAGAGTTTCCTGCCTTCGCTTTATCAATTCTTCCATTTGCTTTTTACGCTCTGTCTCATCAGTACTAAATGAGTAATAACCAACACCATGGATTCGAGCCTCTAAAATCAAAAATATATGATTCGTAAGTAGCAACTTTAGTGTTTGTCACAAACCTGGATTTTATTATAAATCACGTTTTGTATATTTTCTTAGAAGAATTTAAACTTATTAACAAGTTTTTTCCTTCTATATTCCTAATTTATATTAAGAGGAACTAGTAATGATACATAAAATTAATTATTTTGTGTTATTTTAATCGTCGATATAACTAATTACATTATATTATTATAAATTGATTATTAAAATTAACTAGTTCGAAATATTCAACAGGTTGAATTTTGATACTTAAAATATTCACATATAAACAGACCATCAAATAGTAAATCTTGATAATGGATATCTCTATCTTTTCCCACTAATTCCTTTTCTTTCTCTTCCCATTTTTCTCGTAAAGATTGCAAGTAGTCATTGGTTTTTTGGACCAAAAATGGCATTTCTGATTTAGTCATATTACTTTCCTGAAAAAAGTTTTTATTTTTAGTTTTATTGTAAATGGAATAATTTAAAAAGTAAACAACAAAATAACTTACATGTTCTTCATTATCTTTTACAAAACCTTTCATCAGTTCTTTATCTCTTTTCTTATAAATATCTAAATCAGATCTGTGACATTTACGAGTACGTCCTAAACAATCTGTGAATTCTATCCTGTAAAACAATAAAAAAATATTCATCGATACACAAAATATTATGTAACATATTAAATCCTATTCCTTAGTAGAAGTTAAGAAGTTTATAATTGGGTCATTTGTAGAAGTTCTATATTTCACAAATTTCAATTCCATCTTAAAACATTTAAAATCACATAATTTTTATTAGACTTAATGTTTCATTTACAGGTACTTTAGACACAATAGAAATTAATTGTCATATGAGCAAATTCATGCCTAAGCAGGTCTAAGGCTGAACCTTGTGACTGATATGCAGTGCCATGAATAATTTATTCACAAAAATAGATGTTTTCACACAATAGGACAAATTCGAGCATTAATGTATATTTTGCATACAACCAGTGTTGTCCCAATGTTAATCTGATTATTGATTAAAATTAATTTAATTTTATTAATTTTTAACAAAATTAATAAAATTAAATTTAAGTTTTATCAAGATAATTTAATACATACCAAAACTAAACAACAACCCAACTTAATAACATAATGAATATTTTAGTAATAAATCCCAGGCAAATGACTAAGTTGTGCGCAAGCTAAATTAAATTTAAATTTAGTACAACTGTTCCATTAAAATACCCTCAGATAAAGTTAGGTTACTGAAGGCATTATTTGACATTTCTGTAAAATTTAATTTTAAACATATTTGCATAATAAAACATTTTATATTAATATTATGAACACATAACTTACCATTCACTATCATTATTTTCAAAGGTTTCTAATATTTTATCTCTATTATGATCATTCTCATTAATTTGTTCATACACTATCTCATTTTGTTTCTTATTATTGAAATCAACTAAAAACCTTTCTGCTAGTAATGAATTTCCAGAACTATCAGCTAAGTGATTGTACAATTCTGTTTTTCTCTCCAAAGCTAGTCTGAAATATTTAAAAAAAACCAATTTAAACAGTTAGGCAATAATAGTTACCATACAGCAGCACATCATATTTGACAACAAATAATTAGAAATTATTTTCTTACCTAACTTTTCTATTAGCTTCTAATTCCTCAACATCCACAGCATTTAAATTATCTTTAAAGCTTCTTTTAACAACAGATTCATTACATTTTTCATTGCTAGAAGATTTAGGTGGCTTAAAACTTTTCAAATTATGTTGAGGCAGTTGTTTCTTCTCATTTACTTCTTCTTGTTTTCTTAATAACTCAGCTTTCAAGCTAATTAACTGCAGGCAAAAGTAATATTAGACTTAATTTCACTGTCTTGATTTTTTTCTAATAATATATGGAATTTACTTACAGTTGATTTATTAAAAAGTATTTTTTTTGAAGATGATTCATTCATTTTTAAAAACAGTTATCATGTAATAGAATTACTAAAAAGAATTACATTCGTATTGGTCTGTGGTATCAAGGAAATAGCATAGAACACAAAGCTAAAATACCCAAAAATTTTCAGGCATCATTGAAAGTGTATAAAATAAAAAAAAACACAAAGAAGACAGAACTATACTCATTCTTCTGACCACTTTAATCACAGATTAGAAAGAGTATGTCTAAATATCCTATTATGTCAATTTTCTATTAGTAGTAGTTGAAAATTCGTCCGATAAGGACAGGCAATAGCATTGCGCCATACAGCCAACTTTTCATCGATGTATATAATAGCATCTTTATTTATGGCTCCAGGATACTCGTAAATGTAGCTTTGCCCCATGGAGTTTTTGGCGACTAATGGTAGGCACCGCTATTTTGTCAATGATTTACGAGAAAATTTTTGAAAATGGAATGTTATGATAATGAATACGATGAAATGAAAAGAAAATGAAAATGAAATCATAAAATGTTGTTTAATAAATGAACTTGCCCTATAAATGAATGAATGGAAAAGGAACACTGAAAAATCTCACGTAAGTCACTAATCTGTTAGTGTATTTTGGCCAACTTTTTAAACTGATTCAACCAACCCTGGCGTCTTGGCTTTTAGCCGAAGGTACAATGGTAGTGTTTATTTTTTTTTTTTAATTATTTTGCCTTGTAACTAAGATCTTTATGCCATATCTGCATTAATGTACTTTATTTATGGGTCCAGGATACTGGTGCAATGTAGCCTTTTGCTCCATAGAGTTTTTGTCGACTAATGATATGCCCCGCTATTTTGCTAATGACTTACGAGTATTTTTTGAAAATGGAATGCACTGTAAGCGATTATTATAAAATCATCTATTATCTAAATATCCATTATCGATAAATAATGACAAAACTGGATGTGACCAAACCACACAAAAAAAAATTCAACTTTTTAAGACCCCGACACAAACTTTACCTCTTTATTACATGAGTATAGAATGAAAAGCCAAAAGAAGAAGAAAGAAGACAAACCCCTTTGTTTAAAAATATCAATAGCGGTATAGACACCCTAACCAAATAGATTATGTAATTCTTAGGTTGGTGGTAATGTCTTCGAAGGAAAAAATTGCTAATTTCATGGTCATCTGACAACCATCAACCAGCCTAGTCGTGACGACTAAAATTATACAACGACAAAGGGAAACCTTTTGTGTATCAGAAACTTAATTGTGATATTTTAATAATTCGATCCTATGAAATAGATAAGCCAGTGAAAAACAGTTTTAATAAAACTGTTAATATTGCAAATAGTGTGTTGTAAGTGTGTGAAATCAAAATGTCAACTCCTGCCAGAAGACGCCTAATGAGAGATTTCAAACGGTTTGTACTCAATATTTGTATTATAAAGTATTTAACAAATCTACACTAAAATGAAACTATGAAATATCATCATTGCTTTTATTATTCAGTAAAACGATGTGCTGAATCATCAAATTACATCATTGACATATTCATCGATTACTGTTCTTTTACATTTCCATTTTTGCATTTGGTAAATTAAACGATTTAATGATATGTAGGAATGTTCGTATACAATATCTAGAATGGCCTACGTCTCGTGCTAAACATTTGTTTGTCCAATATGTAGGTTAATGAAGTAGGTTACAATTCCGATACAGCATACATAGCTATACTATTTTCATTAAAATTTTTGCTAATAATTTATAAATAACTATTATCTGCATCTCTAAATATAATATATATAATAATAACACATGTTTATATCAAAATTAGGGAAGTAATAATAGTAATAGTTTGTGTTGTAGCTTTGTAGTAATTTTGAAAGATGTCAAAATATAATAATTACTAGTGAATACAGTAACATTAATTACAATTTTTTGTTTTTAGATTACAAGAAGATCCTCCCACTGGAGTGTCAGGTGCTCCAACTGACAACAACATTATGATCTGGAATGCTGTGATATTCGGCCCACATGACACTCCATTCGAAGATGGTACATTTAAATTAACCATTGAATTTACAGAAGAATATCCTAATAAACCTCCAACAGTACGATTTGTCTCTAAAATGTTCCATCCAAATGTTTATGCAGATGGAGGTATATGCTTAGACATTTTGCAAAATAGATGGAGTCCTACTTATGATGTTTCAGCAATCTTAACATCTATTCAGGTAAACTATATTATTTAATATTCATATCTATCTTATGCTATATAAGACAGAATTTAAACATCTCTCAATTCTTCTTATATTTCCAGTCTTTACTTAGTGACCCTAACCCAAATTCACCAGCAAATTCAATGGCAGCACAACTATACAAAGAAAACAGGAGGGAATATGAAAAACGGGTTAAAGCATGTGTGGAACAATCATTTATTGATTAGCAGGGGACAGCCAGGACCTCAGACATCAGAGACATACTCAGGATCTGTGCTGAAGACACCGGCAAATACCTCCATGTAAATTCATTGGGACAAGTGTGTAAATTTGTAAACTACCCAAGTTTGAACATTTTGAACTAGAACAGTTCTGAAATTCATGGTCTAGGTATTAAAATACCCTATTGAATTGAAAATTTTGAATTAAACTTTTATTTAAATCTATTATTATATTAATAATGCTTGTCATTGACAATATAATAGAAATATTTCAATTAACCACAAACCACTAATATTAAGATAGGAACAAGTTTTGTATATTTAGACATGGCATATAAAACTTCTTTGCAAGTGTGTGTAGATAATTTATTTTTGTAACTTAATCTCCATTAATTAAACTGTACATCATAATATTTTTTGTATAAACTTCTCATCTGGTATATATATAGGCTTTGTTAGTTATTTCATTTACTAAAAATTTAGAAATTTCTCTCCTTGTCATACACATATTATGCTGTGCAATCAGGTCTAATTAGTTTAAACCAATAAATACATTTGTGAATATTTTGTTACATTTGATGGCAGACTTACTGGCTTGATGGCATACAGATTAAGTAGGCTAACAATAATAAACTCTGCCATCAAATACCAATTATTTCAATAAATTGATTATATTTTGTTCTATCAGTTGTAAAACTTAAATTATAGTAGAGTAAAACCTCAATATAATGGGCCTCTACTTAATGAACTTTAGATATAATGGACAAAAAAATCAGGTGTTGCCAAATGTAAACAATTTATAGCAGCCATGATAGTCACGTCATACGTCTAGCAGTAGAAGGTGAAAAAAAAGTTTTTTGATTTATTTTAAACCTATTTTTATATAACTGTCTTTCGGCTTTAAGGGACATCCTGTCCCCCCAATTAATCTGTTATGTCGAGGTTTTACTGTACAAGTGTTTATCTGTAAAAGGCTGCCAATTATTATTTATCATTCTGCTGCACAAACTACAAGTTCATTTAATATACACTAAATGTCCCAATGGATATTTTGTGAAATACTGTGTAGCAGTTTTCTTATCTTTAAATAAAGCTCCAAGTTGAATGTCTTGTGATGACATTTACATTATGTGTAATATTTTGTCTTCTAGTAAAATATTATTTTCGGTTTCAAAAAAAAGTGTTTTTCTTTAAATCCTCGAAAACACAGCCATTTACTTCTATGTGTGGATGCATTGGGAATGTTAAACCTCCACTTTGCTTCATGCACTCACTGTGCTTCCAAGTAATAATAACTAGGTCTCGTTTTGTCATTAAGTTTGAAAACTTAGAACATCGAATTAAATTCTAGAAGTACGCCAATAAGTTTCAATTAGGTTGGTTGCATCCTCTTGGTGTCTAAAATATGAGATATTGCGCCGCGCCGCGTGGCGGCTAGCGGATTATATTAGGCTCGTGATTGTACAAAAATTTGTTTTGCCCTTTTTCGTTACGATTCAAATAGGTATAGATACAAATTCAATATTAGGATAGGAATACCCCAAAAAAATCATACCCATATGCATAATAGTTAAGATTGTTTAGGAGTATGAAATCTCAGTTCAAAAAATAAATGGAAACAAAACCTATCTCTAGGTCTTAATACTAAGCGTAAATCCTTAAGATAGGAATTATAAAATATTTCCTGTGGATATCTTTATCATAAAATCTTATAGGTACAAATGAAATTTTCGTAAATGAGAGAATGTAGTCGTGGCCGATTATAATGAAAACCTACATTTTAAAAGTAAATTATTGATTAAAATATACGATGAAAACTTATGCGGATTAAGTTTCTATTTAATTTTAAAATATTTTGCAAACAAGTACTGAACAATTCAACCAATTATATTATATTTCTGCCATCTCAATGGAAGGTCATTTATTCCTTTGCGAAACTCCTGCACTCTACAAACTGTGAAATATACAAAGTACTACTTTTTGGGAAGAAAATGTTTTCCATACAGAAAATTCAGAAAGCCAACTCCGGCGATTATGGAGGATAACGGATGTTTTCTGAATGTAGGGCCATTAAAGAGCGATAAAGGTGGAGATCGATTGTGAATCGTGGCTCTTTCTCTGCGAGTTCATGGTACGCAGTTCCGCAAAATAGATATTAACTATTATAGCTTGACTGGATCTGAGGGAGTTGTAGTGAATTACACCATGGACTGATCACCAAACAGTTACCATTATTCTTTTGAAGGTAAGCTTCGCGTCTAACCACGAGTTAACCATTGCGTAGTTTGTGATCATTGTCGATCCCCTTCATTTCTGAACCGGTTCATCAAGGTTTGGTAAAATAAAAAATTACTTGAAAATGAGTGTTTTAAAATAACAACACTCACTTTCACGTTTTTTTTATTTTACCTATTTGGTGCAAATTGATCTTTATTGTGGATAAGCTGTCAACCCATTCTAATTCCTCATATTTTATGAAATACTGTATGAAATTTACTAATTTAACGTTTTTAGGAGAGGAGCTTAATCATTTATGAGAATTAAAAATTAGTTTTTGTGACAAAAAGGAAAAGGGAGATAAATAACATAGGTTTTCATTATAAAAATATTTTTATACAAAATTAAATATTACAAGATGTAAATCTTACATTTATTGCTATGCTAATTCACCATTTAAAATCAAAGATGAATCTTTGTTTCAATTACGTTTCATACATCTTTACCCAAACTGAAATTAGGCAATAAAATTTCTACATTAAGATGTAGAATCTCCAAATTCTCTAAAAAGAATAAGTGTATGTAAAATACTATTTATAAGCAATGAAAAAAAAAATTACAAAAACATCTGCTGTTGTGGTTCAAAATGAAGTACCTTTTGCGCTGCGTATCTGAAGTTCCGCTTTTATCGCGTCGCGTCCGTTTCATTACGAAAGAAGTAAGACAATAACGATAAATCGACCGTTGTAAAGTGGATTACAACAAAAGACCTCTATCTGCTCTAATCTGAAGGACGCATTTTTCTGAATGATCAACATTGCTACTTTAACAAATTTTAGGAAAGCCATTATTTTTCAACCAATTTCCCTGATTACGGAATTGCAATGGCAGTATTTATAATATACTGGTATATTCAATTTATTTATTAAATTTAAATTAATACAAATATTTGTATTAAATTCAAATTGAACTAAAATAATAGGTTGTGATTTTGCGATTGCTTTGTTATTCACATTAAAAATCACTTATACTATTTTATATCTCAGCTTAACATGTTATTTCAACTATTAAAAGTTCTAAATTTGCTATCACCTTGTCTTTAAATCTTCTTTTAATTTAAAATGGATTAATTCCATACACACTGTTGCATCTTCCGCACTGTCATGACCATCAACAGAATTTTGAATTATTTTTTTTAAATATTCTGATGATAAATTTCTCAATGCTCTTTTATAAGGGGGTCCCATTTTATGAGGAAACAAAACACTTGTGTCTATGACTGTATCATGAATTAATTTAAGAGCTTTGAAGTCCGATTCCAAACTATGTCCTATTAAGATTGTTTTACTATTAAACATAGTTAGTAGTGTTGCCTGAACTTCCAGTAATGTTGTTTTGACTCCTTCCATTTGTTCTTCTGTTATACCTGAATATCTTGTATTATAATCAATAATAGGGTGAAAAGGTTTTATTAAGGTTTCATAAACAATTTTACAATCGGAATTTATTACTGTTACCCTGGTTAAATCTAAACCATGTGTAGTATAACACATTTCACAGTCAAGTGAATACACACCATAATCTTCCAATTCTCTTTCTGGAGGTAGTGTTTTAACATAACCTTTCAAGTTTTCATAATCTACATATTCATAAACATGACTGGGAGCTATGCAACATCCATCAGACATTCCATCTTGACTGCAACACTGATAACGCACTTCACCACGAACTCTATATTTATTATTAGGATGATAGATGCATTCTTCTTTTACAGCAGCAAACCCTTTTTTATCTACAGTATAATCTTTTTTACATCTACAACATGTTCTAATATAGCCCTTAGGAGGATTCTGTTTCTTCTGACCATAAATTATTGCTCTGCCTTTATCACCACTAGGATGTGACCTAGGAAAACCATTTTCATTTAATTGTTCTTCAGTTAAAATCCATTTTTTTATATTATTGTACAGCTTAACACCACTAAATTCATGTGAATTGTTGATAATTCTCTTATTTTTACTTTCTATACTCCATGAACCAGTATTACTAGTATTACCTGATATAGAATTTGGGATTTTTTGTAATGTAGAGCAGTTAGATCCTGATTTTTTAACTCCCTTACACTCCTGCAATTCTTTCCTCAATCTACTGACTGCTAAAACAGCAGAATTTTTATAAATTTGTACTGTAGAACATTTTTTACTTGTTGTTAATTCTTCATGTTGTGCTCTAGCATAGGCATCTGTAGCTGATATATAAATCTTCAAACATTCATCAATCATCATATTTAAATAGGTTGATCTTATATTTGCGGGTATTTTAGAACCTAGGGGTTCTAAAACTCCTGGGCGGTCAATAAATTTCTCTTTGGGCATATGAGCAACTCGTTGCAACCCTTTTTTTACAGTTTGACTAATGGTGGCAGAGCTAGTTGATGGTAGACTTTTTGCATCTTTATGTAAAGGTGACATTGTTCTCTTTGCATTTATTAAAGTTGAGGCATAAGGCACATGGGCAATTCGGATTTTAGAACTTCCGACATTTGTAGGAGTTTGTATATTTTTAAGAATATCTATTTTATTATTAGTTTCACATGCTTCAATTTTACTTTTAGAAGCATGAAATTCTTTAACTTTTGACATTCTCTCTGCCATAGCTTGTGCTGCATTCACTTTATAATCTGGTTTAATTGGAGCCTTTGGAATTATTTTAATATTCTTTTCGGCAGTTCTTGATATTCGCTTTTTAATAGGTATATATTCTTCTTTAACTATATCTTCATTTTTATGTACAGTGTCTTCAGTTAGATAACCTTTTGCTGTGGGCACATATTCTTCGAATATCCTTTTACATTCCAAAGCTCTTGACTCTTCATCTGATTCAGATAAGTAATATAGTTCTTCATTATTAGAATCTACATAATCATTGCCTATATCATCACAATCAGATACATTATTTGACTCCTGATCTTTTTTCTTCTTTTGTTTACTTTTTTCTTTAGATTCTCTTGAACTTTTATGAGTTTTAAGGGAATCATTTTTAACTTTAATTTTTGTTTCACATTTAGATTTACTAGATTTTTTGGAATCCTTATCTGAATTTTTAGAAGATTCACTTTTTGTATTCTTAGAACTGTCATGTGAAGTCTTAGAACTTGAATGTTTTTTTTTGTCACTGTCATGCTTCTCTTTTTTGTCTTCTTTATGAATACTAGATTTACTAGACTTTTTTGAATTTGATTTTTTATTATCCTCTTTAGATTTCATTTTTAGTTTGTCAATTTTTTTTAAGTCAACTGGTTTATCTTTAGATTTTTCTCTTTTATCACTCTTATGACTTTTATGTGATTTTTCTTTACATTCACTTCTACCTTCATTCCTTTTAGAAGAGTCTTTTGAACCCTTTTGTAATTTTTTATTTTCTATTATTTCTTCAATTTTTTTCTTAGAATCACATTCTGTTACAGATTTTTCTTCATCATCTAAAATTTGATCAAGTATGTCAAATTCAGGACCTAATTCATCCAAACCATTTAAGTCAGTAGAAAGTTTCCGTTTCTTGTTGTCTGGTTCATCTTCATCACTAGAAAAACAAGGTGCTAAGGATCGGGGAGTAGGTTTGTATGTTACTAAAGATGTGTCTGGTTTACTTGATACTTTAGCAGGTTTGTACTCTAATATTTTCTTCTTACTAATACTTTTATCTGAAGGGACATAATTATGTTTGCTTGTAGTCTTTTGTGTCTCATTAGGTTTATATTCTTGAATCTCAGTCTCAGAACCTGGTAAGTACTTTCCTTCCAAATCAACACTTCCTTTAGGAGTATAAGTATCTAGTTGTACTAGCTCTGTACAACCTGGAGTGTATTTCACAGGTGGTGGGATGTAAATAAATGGTTGTAGTGAACCATTGGTATCTATAGGCCTCTTTATAGGTAAATTTGAGGGTTTTCGTGGGGTATACGGAACAGGTATGTGTCTTTTTCTTTGGTCAGCAACATCATCTTTAGTTTCACTGTCTACACTGTTTATTTTTTGTAGTTCTGATATGGGTGTAGGATTGTAAGTAACTTTTTGGGCATTCGGTGCGTTGTTACTACTTACGTCACCAGTCGCATCATTTGTAGTTGAATCAGGTATAATACACGATGATTCAGTTTGTTGAAGTACTTTTTGCACTGCAGCCGACACAAGTTTCTGAAGAATCGCTCCACTTTCGATACTATCATGTGAAACGTTTTGAGATTCTTTCTTTACATGGCGAAAGTGACAATAAGGCCGCTCACAAAGACCATTGTCGTAAAATGGACAAACAATACCTTTAAAATAACCAGTTGAAGGTAACATATTCGAATAATTTCAATAACAAAGTCATAAACCCAAAAAACAACGATGTATTATGAGTTGCCCCCATCTGACATGAAAAATTATTTGACGTTAGTTAAATTTTCATAATCTTAAGGAAGACCAAGGGAACTTGAGTACATACAGCTATATAGTTGCAGTTATAAATTCTTTGTCTTTCAATTAATGTTAAAAGCTGGATATTTAATAATAACCCTATCAATTGCTTAATGAGTTTGGATTTGAAATAGCTGAAGATTGTTTTTAGTTTCAATTACTACGAACTTCACAAGAAGCAACGAACAATATCAACATAAAGCCGTCTCCCTGGGTACTCAACTCATGATACTACATATGAAGGGCAGAATACAAACAATAAAGCATTTTTTCATTCTTTTTTATATAATTTCTGTGGGTGTTATAATTAATGTAAAAAAGAGAAGCAGTAGTTGATTGAGATGAGATGATTCCTTTATTAAATTATTATTTTTTAACAAATTTCCGATAATCATTAAAATATTCCTATTAATGAAAAAGTTATGTATGACACTTTTTTGTACTTGTAAGAATAATTTCGTAATTTAGACAATGGGGGTTCACGGGTTGTATTTTCTGAGGACTTAACAAATTTATTAATGTGCGTCACTTGCACAGCCGCCGTTGGTGCCGATTTCGTATAATTATTACATCAAATATGACGTTGACAACTCAAAACTTATAAAAATTAAATTAATCTCATGAAACTTAGTCCGATATAACCTATAGTTTTATCTTTTAACTATTTATGAAAAATAATTCCATTCGCTTTGGTTAGTTCGTTTCAATATAAAATAGCTTAGTTTGTCGCTGTCCGCGCACCAAACTAAATAAAACTAAACCGTCTTCCAATTCGCCGCCGACAGCGCCTTATGTGTAAGTTAGCTTACACCCAATAGATCGCACGTGTATTCTTCTAACAAGTACTAGACACTTTTATTTTCAAAAAAAATAATCTACCAACAGTACGTCATAAAAAATTAAATACGCGAAAATTAAAATATATAGATTATTAATCTCTATGTACTAATTTAATTTTTTTTTGCCAGCGGAATGTGGCGAATGATGTTAATACTTTTTGTCATACTTGATGTTTAGCTCATGTTATTTTACTTGGATACAAACATTCCAATTTTTATTGTTATTAATATACCCTTTGAAGAACTTAAATACATTTTCTTTATGTTAACCAAATAAAACGGTTTCATTGTAATCTCAGCCGCCGTTTGGTTTGCAACAACGATGACAACTGCATTCAAATCCGTGATGGTTGCCTATCCAGAACGATTCATACCAATACTATCACTAAAGTTACACTTCTTCAATAGGTTTGTCACGTTCTGAGGCACATGCCTTTCAATAATCGCAACCAAATCGCTTATCATAACGCGATTTGATTGCTGAGTTATCAGCGTAGCTGTCAAATCACATGCATTATATGAATAATATCTAAGCACACAGAGTACTTTATATTATGGCTAAGCAGAGGTTTGTGTGAAATCTCATAGAATTTTCAATAGCATTTATCACATTTTGTCTAAAGATGCTGAACTATCGATAGTCTAAATGCATGTTGTTTATATTCTAGACAAGTTTCGATAAATCGCTAAATGTTTTGAATTTGACAATTACGCTCAAAAGCTAAGCCAGGGCTTATATCAAATCACATACAGCGATTATTGAAAGGCCTGTTGCATAGGTAGGAGGAGAAATGAAATGGGACTACTGTTTATGTGGAAAAATGCTCAATACAATTTTAGGGTAGGGTATTTCAACAGTATCGCTCGAATATTTTCTTAATTACCTACGCTTATTATTACTATTATTTACATCTATCAGAGGCGAATGCAGTGTGTAATCATGTCATGGGCATAATGAGTCATATTTCGCAATAACTAGCTATGGCTTTACAGAGTTTGATGCAAATAGAGCCCATTTAGTCTAAAGCACTTTCGTTTGTTTTTATTAGTTACCTTAGTATGGAAATAGTAATCAAACTTTTACATTTCTGTCCAATTTCATTGAGAGAATTGTCAAAATTAATGACAGACGTTATAGATAAAATGATTACGAGTGCACTTGAATGTTTGTATCCAGATTTTGGAGTTTAGAAAATAGTATCAAAATGCTAGAAGAAATTGTGAAAAACTATGCTGCGTTTTTAAAATTGGATGTGTGCAATGGATTTCAAACTTTACAAGATGTGGTGGACAATATGCTGACCAGATTAGAAGAATTAACTAGTGTATTACAAATGTTAAAAGCGAAAAACAATGAGTGCTTAATGACTGTAACAGAGGATATAATAAAGTATCGTAGTGAAGTAAGCACACTCTCTAAGAAAATCGCTACTCTATACGATGTTGTAGATGTATTGCACAATAATGTTGAATTACTTGAGAAACGTGTGGAAAAGGCTGAAATAGATTTTGGTGTTAATACCGACAACAAGCTAAAGAGTCTTTTCAAACCATTTTTGAAATTACGACATGAAAGTTTACCTATAAACAATGCAGTAGAAATACCAGAAAAGTGGAAATTTGAAAGTGTTTTGAAAAATTTTGACGATTCTTAGCATTTTTCTACATAAAACAAATTACATTGAAGTTTGTATATATTATATCATTTTAAATTTAATTTCACTGAAATAAAACACTGATCTAAATTGATATTTATTCTTACTATGTATTTTCTGAACATTAAACTTAACTTTTATAAGAACAACACTGTATGAACATTTGTAAGTGATACAGAAATAAAAATAATGTGTTGGAAACTTTTGTCATTATCAATGGGTAAGGCTAATTCCTCTAAACATTATAAGGTTATTAAAAATCATGTTGAACCTCACTCAGAGTTTGCACTGCAACTTCACTTCACTCAAGACTTCTTTTTTTCTCAGAGTGAAGTTGGTCACTCTTGTATTCTTTTTTGTATTTCAGTCATTTGCCTTACCTTACTTAAAAAGCATGTTTTTCGCTGGCTAAAAAGGGATCATTGAGCATCAGACCTTAATCCTTTATGAGTTCTGACATATAACTCACTATCATACTACTCAATGATACACATAATATACTAGAAAAACATCTTACCCATTGATTCTAATATTCTATCTACATATAGAAGTAAGCTTACTAAAGGTTTTTTTCCCAAAGTTCTTTATTTGTTTAGTATCACAACAGAGGTAAACTTGGTAACTGAACTGTGGCAGTTATATCACTATCTGTAGATAGAGTGAGTAAGTTATGTTATTTACTGTAAATGCTAGGTACCACACTTCAGATAAAAAAGACAGAATAAACAATGTGTGACAATGGAATGCAAAGGTTTTTTAAAAAAATAGGTACTGACTATTTGAAAAAGAGATTTAAAATCACAGATTTGACTTTTCTTATGAATTTAATTTAATTTTTAATGAGAGTTTTTTAAAATGATTGACACTGACTTGAAATTCAATCTTAAGTATACTTAATTTTCTTACTGTGTTCCAGTTGATCCAAACCCACCTTCAGCTCTCTTGGTAACACTTAAATCATTAACTTCTTGTAATTGAGGATAGAAAATTTTTTCACAAATAAGTTGAGCAATTCTGTCTCCTTTTTTCACAACAAACTCTTGATCTGAGTGGTTGAACAGCACAACACCAACATTCCCCCTGTAATCTTCATCTATAACTCCCGCTGCAAGAAAGTTAAAATACTTTATCTATAGGGTACTCAAATTAATTAGATCTTATCAATAATATAAAGGTCGACCATATTTAACACTTTAGAAACAATTAAAATGGGATAATTTGACAATATGTTGATGACAGTATCTTCGAAAATAAAAAACATTAATGATTACATATTGAGTAAATCAAATCAAATAATTTATTTCAAATGTGAGTAAAAACTGATGAAAGTGAGATACATATAAGCAGCCAACATTTTACCTTTCTTTTCTTTCTAAGTTATAATAAAATAACTGTCAAACAAACCATTATTAAAGAATTACGAAGAAGAAGAATTAAGAAAATAAGAATAGAGAAAGATAAGAATGATAATTTTTTACCATTTTCTATTTATTTTGGGAACTCTTTGACATATGAAGGAAGACTGATTACCAGTACCCTTTATTGTCAGTTTCAATCAAATTAAAACATCTCAAATCATGTTTGGCATCAGCTGTCAAATTGTATGTTCACATGGTAGGATTGAAAAAGGCAGCACAAATTCTGGCCTTAAAAGCAATATATATCACAAGTTATATCAATGTAAAAGCTTAATATCAGTATTGAGGAATAGGAATATTTTACTAAGCTTTTGAAACTTGTGTATAATTTAGCACAGAATCTGTTTAAATATTGGGTTCAGTAGTGTGAGAATTCAAGTAAATACAATACCAGTGTGGCTACTCTATAAGTACAAAAATTAGCCAATGAGTGAATTTGGATAATGAGCATTTTATATGGCTCAACAAGCCTCCTGACATCATTCCGAAATCAATAACCAGAGGTACTTACATTTAGCAGAAAAGTCTGCAAAATATATATTTACACTTAATATATTATGGTCTCTAAGATACCGTAATAACTTTTGATATACCTTATGGATTCATTGAAGGATATTAAATGAATTAATCTTAGACAATTAGCTTTGAAATTTAGTTTCACATGGTGGGTACAATTTCCAGCTTTATTTATTAAGTGACTAAATAATTATTTCAATAAATTTTATTTCCTACAATGCATCATAAAGACAAAGTACAAGCCTCCACAGATAACAATAGTGTAGAATTATTAACATACCTTACTCATATATAAGATATTAAGGATTCTATATACAGAAGATAAAGTGCTACAAAGCAAATCAATACTGTTATCCAAATTTAGTCTACTGCCATTAATAAACTGTATACAGATTTATGGCAAGTTGGAAATGCCATAGGGACTGTGTTTGAGAATGGAATGCGAAGTAATATTCTAAGATGAAAATGAAGTGGTAGAGTGTTTCGACAAAACTTCAGAACAATAAATTTTCAACTGAGAAACTTTTAAAAAAGTAACACAAATTGGATTTCTACTAACCTCAAGGTGAAATCAACACATCAATACTTATAGTCTATATAGAATACTAAACTAAACAACCTTGTAAATTTCTTCTGGACTATTTTCACCACAAAGAGCAGATTGAATAATTTGGATTGCACACCTGGCTGTTATAGTTTAGGTCTTATCATATAATTTAATACTTTCCAAAAGTAAAACATTTTACCCATTTATCTTATTCATATTCAACCCTTTTTAATAAAAAAAAGAGATTACACAATCCATATTACAGATTTCATTATTTTTATCATTTTTTTAGTTTTGTGACAAATACAACTTCTAGCCTCAAAGTAAAGGAACTGATTCTGAAGAATGCAGAAAATTATGGTATTATTTTGATCTTGTCAGTTAGTTTTTGAGAACTGTTTATTTTTTCATTACATCATTTTAAGCAAAATAGTTTCTTGAATAATTAATATTTT
The DNA here is from genome assembly GCA_943193645.1 of Acentria ephemerella. Classification (NCBI taxonomy): domain Eukaryota; kingdom Metazoa; phylum Arthropoda; class Insecta; order Lepidoptera; family Crambidae; genus Acentria; species Acentria ephemerella. The sequence goes on from OW971893.1 coordinate 5,486,006, forward strand.
CTTTCTAAACAACCACCCCCAATTTTATGGTGAATAAGTTAAGTAATTTGTGCAAATGTTGATAAAACTGTAAATAACATGAAATACAACCATAAAGAGCACATTAAAATGCCCTAAAACAATTGCTTCAAATGAGTTCAAGCGAAAATAGATTAAAAGAAAGGTCTAATTTATAGAACTTGCTCAGTAAAATTAACCATTTAAAATTATCCACTATTCATATAATATGTAATACAATAAATTGAAAATAAGTCTATTATAATATCATATTTTTTTAATAAAACAAAATAAAGATTACCGTAACCTCAAAATTCACATATTAGGTACCTTGTTAGTTAACCTTAAAAATATTTAATTTCATATTAATTATTTGGCTTACCCCCAACATCAATGAAATTTTTCACAGCTAATCCAGAACGTGGGGCCACACGGCCGTAACAACCAGAAGGCAGCTCTATTTGCAAATCAGTTTTAACCAACTCTTTACCTAGAGCCGGCACCGTGTAATCATAGGCACTGAAACAAATGATAATATAAATTATCGAATATTGAATATGTCTCGAAACAAAATAAATGGTTATTTACCTTTTCAAATCAAATCCAGCAGCTTTATCAGATCCTTTCAGGGGTGGAAAAGCGTGTTCACTCATACGAGTGAACTTCAAAACTGGTTGTATTTCTGCCGGCATTTTAAATTTTTTGTAAAGAAATTTAAATGGTTGTTGATATAAATTCGAATCAAAGTGAATAATTTAATTAATTAAAGTTTCAAATTATACAAAAGGAATTAAAATTGAAGAACCGAAAACAAGCACGTCATAAATGCTGTGATAAATTGAAATGCAAGATGGAAGCACAATCTTTGTAAAGCACAAATTACAATTTATAAAGTACCAAGCACTTCGCTTTACTTTTGTCAAATTCTCTGAATATTTGGCGCCAATTCCATCTGTCAAAGTGACCAAAGTTGATTACTTTTTTAAACGAAGGGATCGGATCCTGTGACAAACTTTATATACTGGAATAGCAATTGATTTAGAAAAAAAATATTAAACATTTCAAATACGTTCATAATTGTACGTATTTATTTTGAAATAAATAAAAATTATTATTTTAGCCCAAAATAGGCATCAAGAAAACTATTTAATCGACACCATTAATTTTTTCTAAATCCCAGATATTTGTTTACAAAACTCATTGATCAATCTCTGATTAAAGAAAGAAATTGAAGAGTTAACATAATTGATCAAAAGTTGCTTTGAATAAAAGGCTTAAGTAGAATGAATGATTCACAGATGTTGATTTCTTTGCTCAGCATTTCAAAGTCAAACAATTAAAAAATAGTTAAACCTTTTTAATATTGTTGACATTTCAAAACTCGTTTAGATCCTATAAATGATTTAAGTCACGATATACACAAATGTAAAATAAAATAACAGTGAAATCTTAACTTAACAGTTATATATGCAATTGAAACCCAAAAATGTTTTTGTTATAATCTCTTTATTTAAGGGAAGGCAAAGGAAACTGAAGCCCATACACTTATGTCTCTCTAGTTAGTTCTATATTTATGACTCCTGGATACCGGTATAACTTAACGCTTTCCCCATACAAATTTCACACACTAATTAGATAACGAAAATTTCATTAAATATACTAAATCAAGTATGTATAGCACCCACTCGACCCTGCCATTACACGCCAAGGATGGCCTTTTGGCATGAAATTACATCATTTGTACACTATGTTGACAGTTTTAAGTCATAGATCTAAGGCGCTTAAAGACAAATCTGGTGGAATACATACGGACTACGCCAATAATCCAAGAAGAAGAAAGACTTACCAAATTTCTGATTCTTTTGGTAACCACTTTAGTATTTAGCTATATAGCAGTCCAAATAAAAAGCAATCCAAATAAATCACACACAGTTATACCAGAGACAAACTTTTCAAGACGGCTTATCTACCTCACACATTACACATAGTATGTCTATCTACCTGACCAAGAGTTCCTATAAGAGTTCCTAAAAGGCAAAAGGTCAATTGATTTGCACGTAGGCAGTGAGGAGAGATTTGGGAAAGTTTTTGAATAAAAATAAACAAAAGATTACCATGATAAAAGCCGCCTAAATCGCCCCACAATGTGATTATTATTAAACTGCTAGAAATAATGACGTTGAAACTGTACGACTATATCCGTATCATTTATAGATTTATTTAATTAAACATTGTTTCAATAGCATTCTTTACACAAATAGAATATAATACAATTACCCAGACATAAGATAATTAAAGAAATATATTATATTTTTTTAAAAGGTAGCAGTTAGTCAAGAAGGTAGCTGCTCAAAAGATATCGATAATTATTTAAATAAATGATATTTCTAGGTATCAAGAACATAACTAAAGAGAGAGAGAGAAAAAAAAACTAAACAAATCGCATGTGAATGGTGTCATTAATGTGTGGGTGCATGTGAGTTTTTGCGCGATGCTAGCAAATTCTAGTTATACTAAAGGATAGTTTACAAGCCAAAAACAAAGATATAAAAAGTATAGTTTATATGAAGCGATAGTTTACATTTTTTATTTAATCCTTATTATTCATTAGTATATAATATCATTATTGTTACTACTATTTGTTATAAATTATTATTATGTCATTATCTTTTATTGCGATTCTCAGTCATATTTACGTGAACCGCAGTCCTTAATTTAGACTTGGATGTATTGAACAAATCAATATCATAACAATATTTTTCGTATGTTTTAGGTATTATTATCATTGTAAACTAAATCCCATTGAGTTGATGTAGGCTCAAATAAAAAGTAATATAGCTGCCAATAACTACACTTTTAAGATGACTGCCGTAAATAAATTATTTTATAAAGCAAAACAGTTAGTAGACGCTGATCGATGGAAGAAATGTTGCGATCACTTGATAAAAGAAGACATTTCCATGTGGAATTCCGATGACGTCATGGAACTTGCCGGAGACAGTCGTTTTAATTATAAATACGTGATATAGTGATTAATATTTTTTGTATATTAAAATTTATTATATATTAATAACTTTATTTTGATTTCAGAGAGTTAAGTGTATTTTCATAAATGCATTAAAATTAATCTTTAAAAATACAATTTGTTTGTATTATTAACATCACGATAAATAGACGCAAACGTACTACAGTATCTCATATCAAAATCTTTAGATGTGTTTTTAAATAATTTTTAGTAGCTCATCAATAGGTGCGATTGGGTCGAATAACTTTAAAACTTTTTATGGAAAGTAAGATTAACAAGGAAAAGCAAACAAATTTTTCAGTTTGCTCATTTAAGGGGCACACCAAGTGTGAAATTTTTCAAATTTTCATCCATCCAAATTTCATCTCAACAAGCACTTTTTGAGGAAGAGGAAGGTGAATTATATGGGTCTGGAATAGTAGATTAGCTGTAAGTATGATTTTAATCCATTTATAACAGTGAAAACGATCATTTTATCTTTAAACGCGTTTTTCTCGAAACAGCATTTTTCGAATTTGCTGGAGTGATTACTCGGATACAAATGATCCGATCGCTATCAAATTTTTTTTGCATCTCTATATAGTTCTCCATACGATGACCCTCCAGTTTTTTGATCTGATCAAAAATCGAATTTTGGCAGGCCAAAAACGACCAAAATTTTGGGAAAAATTTAACTTTTTTTTCAACATGCCACCATTTTGTCAATTTATGATTTTTTTGTTCGCCCGAGGGTCATCGTACAGACAATATGTTTTAGTTTAACGAGAATTTTTTTTAGGTTTTATCAACGGAGAAGGCTGCAATCGCTCCAGCAGTGGAGGACCTTTTTTTTTGGCGCCGCCGGAGATCGCGTGTTGATTAAAAAATATTTAATATTTTATTTCAAAAATTTTACTGTGTATTCTCAAAACATGTATAAATATACCCTCAAAAATTAAATAGATGGATTCACTAGTTTTTTTTTAATTGCAAAGCGTTCCCTCAGCAGGCAACTGAATATTTCTAAAATCTTATTACGCAAAATTTTCATTTGTGTGAAATATAAGCTATATGCTCATCCCTGGTTTACAATATTGCTACTGGAAGATCGTTACTCCGGCAGGATTCGTTTTTTTTTCCACTACTACAATTTTGAATTTGAGTTACATTTAGAGCGTATTGCCCTTTAATTATTCATTGAACTCAATTTTATCTAAATCATATTATCTAGCTTCGGCTTCGATACCATTTGAATGCTAGAAATAACGTTAAAAGTAGATGCTAGAACAAAAAATAGTGAAGAAGCACCGGCTTACTACGTAATTATAACTACCTAGTTTACATTTAATTAGGTTTTGTTCCTTCTTCACTGTTTTGATCTGTCTCAGGCAGCACAATTCACATGACTATGAATCATTTTTTACCTCCATATCTGTAGCCTGTTGCGACCCAACCGATACAAAAAATTCTACCTGCTATGTGGGAGGGGGTCAGATTTAGACACAATAAGGATACAAGCGGCTGATCTACCAGTGATTATCCTTTAACCAAAGACACACTCAGTGAAAAATGTCCACTGTCGTAAGGAGTTGCGTCGATCAATATTTTGTAAAGTGCCATACGGAAGTTTGCATTTGCATTAGATTCCGCTTAAATTTGAACCGTAAGCATGGTGGGGTTGCAATACGCGGCTTAACGTACACGGCTCTCAGCAAAACTTGTATAAAAACTTTACCGAGAACAAGACTATACCGTGGATTGCAGTGATTCATACGGGTGAGCCCCCAGAAGGGGAGTTTGTCCATTTTTATATTTACACCGAGTCCCTCGCGGCATGCGCGGCGTCTCTCCGCCAGTCTCGCTACTACAGTTTCACGCACGAACACCAGTGCGACCGAACCGATGTAAATAATACTCGTATCATAATATTTACGTACAGTTAAATATTTTCAAACTTTCAGCAGTGAGTTTTAGTGAAGTGACTATAAAATAATGAAAAATATGTGGTTTTAAGTGAAATTTACTTTAAAATTGTTGACGATAGTCTCACTTCGATCCAAGACCAAGGAAATGCCGCCCGTTCTCAATGTTCCTATTTCAGGAAGCGTTTCAGCAAGGAACTTTTGATTCTCTTAACTCACGCTAGAGGTCAGTATTCAATGAAAGATTACTTGCGATGTATATTTAAAAGTAAAATTTACTCTTTTGATTGTAATTCGTATTTGTTATAGTTATAACTGTATCATGAAGGGTTCAATCACCGACAGCTCGTCCCTGTTAGCATCCCTTCTCCGCCCTTTACGCATGATCGACCGACAGTTTTTGGGGTTCTCTATGTTGTGTACGGTAGGGTGCGGGTACTATACATGCGAACGATTAGATATACTTGTATCTCCTTACTTGCAGCATTTGAATGATAAAGATGAATACAATGACGTCATCGCTTCTTATCTTTTATTTATTTTACTTCTCACTTTGTAAAAGTTAACTACCCGTAGAGGTAGATATCAATAATAATAAGACGGTTATTATGCAAGTAATAGTAAAACCTATGGTTATGCAGTCACATACGTAGGTACATACCTATCTAAGCGTAAAATATTAATACATTATTACTACTTTATGTAAGTATCTGAGTAACACCACGTACGTACGTAGTATCTACAAGCCTGAGTACACTATTCGAAATCATTAAGACCATGTACCACATTGATTTCAAATTTTTGATAACACATAGGTACTACACCATATAAATAAAAATTAAAACTAAAGTAAGTAAAAAGCAGCTTGTAATGTACATAGACTTAAAATCTTTGGTATATTATAAATTTTTAGTATAGGTATTTATTAAAACCAGGACAGCGCATTTACGCATTAAAAAAGATTTAAATTAAGTCGTTTTGTAAAATATTTACCTACCTTTATTTAAAAGCAATATAATAGGCAAAAGATGGATAGGTATATGTCTACATAATTATAGTGGCATTTTATTTTAAATTTAAGTTAATTAATTATAATCGATATTCATTCATTATTATATTTAAGTATTTGTAGGTCATGAATGAAACATTAGAACGTATCAAAATCATTTTTGTACGCTATTCACCTATCGCGCAGATTAAACGGATCATAAGGTTTTTATTGATAGAAGTAAATTGACTGAAGCGTTTATAGATAGATTATTTATAGCGAGTAATGTGAAGCAAGAAGTAGCGACCGACATGTTTGTTTTCATACCGGTCCAAATTAACGTCGCGATTGGTTCAAAATCCATAACTGGCCTCTGAGAGCCAGGTGTCGTTCACACCGCGGCCTCGCGCCTCGTCTCGTTAATCACTCGGTCTTGCTATTGTTAAAGCGCGGTGTACAGCCATCTTTGTCAAATTACGGGTGATTCAATTTCAATAATTTGGTTTGTTTGTGCTAATCAAATGGAACAAAACGCTATTTTAGTGATAAAAACGTGTCATGTCGTGGTATCGTGTACATTTTCTACATTCTCTTTTGTTTCAATAGTAGCATGACGCTCTGTTGAATGGAAGCGTTAGGTACGACTTTACGGCATTAACAACTACAACTAGTCGCCCATTATAATGATGGATGATGTTGTCTTTTGTAAAAAGAGTGTGGAGTGGTTATTGTACTTAATAATATGAAGAGTGTTGTATATGATTTTATTAGAGCGTGCATGTGATAAAATTGCGTCGTAATTTAGTTGTATACATTGGATAAATGAGTGAAATGGCGTTGCGGAGCGCGCGGGCCGGAGCATGCGCGCCAGTTTCATCGCGTTCGCTTGGAACGCACTGAGTGCCCTTCGTCTACGTGCAAATCAAAATGGGAAGGTCGAGATTCCCTGGAAAGCCTTTAAAATTCCAAAATAGAAAACGTATTAGTGTTTTATCGGGAGCAGTTTATAATGAGACTACTTCAGAGAGTCACCTGCCTGGCCGTGGCGGGTCTGCCAATGATTTTGTCGGGGAGAAAGAGGTAATCTTTTTTCTCTCGATTTCCTATTAACCGTTTCTTGATGACTGCACGAAAAATATAAATTATCTAAAATATATGTTAAACATTTACGTAATTAAAACTTCTTACGAATCGCCATTTGTTTGGCGTTAACCAATTTAGTTGCAAAATACTTTGACATTTGGATAATTTTCCATAATATCAACAAACATAATGTCTCTTATTTACTATGTGTTTTGTTTTACGGGTAAAATAAGGAAAATAATATATATTTATTAATATTCGAAAAAAGAAAATACTTTTATTCATTGAATAACAACCTCAATCATATAACTTTTTTATGTTTTTTGAAATAATACTATTAACAAAGAAAATATTTTGATAGATTTTACTAATCATATTATGAATACTGTAAAAAAATTAATCTTCCATTTGTTTGTATGGTGAATATGTTGTTCATATTATTAATGTTTTCATTCAAACTAAAGTGAGCTTAATGTTATTGGAAGATTGTTAGGGATTATTATTATTATTATTTATGTATTCAAATGGCATATTTGTGGTATAGATGTTTGATAATGTGTCATTATGATAATAATGTATATTATCAAGTTGAATGTTACATCTTACTCAGTTCATGTTTATCGGCATTATTAATTAATCTGTAAGGCCAGATATTAGCTTATGTGAATTTCACCTAAAAACAAGGCCCTTATATGTGTGAGGACCTGGGCCGTTGCTCAACTCCCTACAACTTTATGCAGCCTAATCTTTTCTTTATAACTGTCACAAAATAAATCAACTATATTTATTTCATCATTATTATTTATTTGGAAGGATACAAGGGACTTTATTGTTTTAGGAAGAAGAAAAGAAAGAAAATAGGAATGAAAATGAATCAAATGAAACTAGTGATTATAAAGTGATTGAAAGCACAACAAATTCTGAAGAAGATAGTCAAGATAAAAGTTATAGTGATTTATCAAAATCTCCAGTTCGAACCAGATCCCAAAACAAAATGGAACCAACTAAGAGTGATAAACCAAAGCCTTTGAAGAAAACTGTTACATTTGGTACAGTTGAGAGTTGTGAAGATATCTTTCTGCCATTGAAGAAGATACCTAAACATCATGCACCTCTCATACCAATCATCAAAAAGAAATCCTCTTTAAAACCAACAGAATATTCAAGCATTCTTAAACCTGCAAAACTGACAGACTTGTGCTCTAAATCATCATTAGGGTTACTTGAACACAACGAGGGTTACTTGAGGAAAAATTTAAACCCATTATCTAAACCCATGAACAAATTTTCTCAATTTAATGAATCAAGATGTGTGTCACCACCACCAAGAAACTCCTCGCCCTTGGACAAGGATAGTTTAAGCTCAAATAAGTTTGTGTTGCCATTGAGGAGTGCCCACTCGTCACGAGTTATCAAACCTAACAAGAGGTTTATTGAAGGCGAAGAACCAATAAATATAACAAGCAACATAACATCAGGAAAGGTGCTCAAAAAACCTAAATTGAAGAGGTTAGTATTTAACAACTTACATGATGATGAGTCACCTGAAGAAGAGCCAGAAAAATTAAACAAAAATGAAAAAGTTAATGATAAAAGCCCTTTAAAACCATCAAGCTTATTTAAAGATAAAACTTCAAAATCATTTCCTGCCCTCACAACTTCATCTACTAAAAAGTCTGCACATGATTTCTTCTCATATGAGAAAGAACCAGAATTCCCTCAAGATGAGAATTCAAATTTGGATTGTATAGATAAAAGCAAAGGAACAGATGGAACAAAAGAAGATAGATCAGGACATGCCTTAAGAAAACTCATGGACATATCAGATGCCAGTAGTTCAAGTACTTCAAGCAGTGGATCTGAATCAGAAGATAGTTTTGATAGTGACAGTCCAGAAGGCAGTGGCGATGAAGATAGACACAGTGCACCAAGCCCTGAGAAAGAGAAATCTTCAGCTTCACAGCTGCTCAGGGGAAAAGTTATTATTAGAGAGGCTAGATTGCAACTTTCCACACCTGCCCAGTCTACTACAGGCCTAGATGGACCTTTTTCTACACTAACATCCCTATCAAGTAAGTTTATATTAGAGTGTTAAATTTAAAGAATAAAAAAATACTTTTATTTTATTTTAAGTTGTAATAACTAGATTATTAGGTTTTTACATACTACATTGAATTAATAACTGATGTTTTAAAATTGGTATAAAATAATTTTTCAGCAAACAACCCTCCAACTACTGTCACTTGTGGTGTGTGCGGAGCTGTACGTTTTTATAGATTTGTCAAACAAGCAAGAAAATTTGGCATATATTCATGTGAATCTTGCCGTAAATTCATATCAAAGATGTTAAAGAAAGAAAAAATGTCACATATTTCAGGACCTATTCTAATGCAGTGTTTGAAGGGTGAAGGTGTGTAATAATTATGGCTTGAAACTTTTGATTTACTCAGTTATACCTTCAATAGAGTTAAGCAAAAATTTTTTATTTTTAGGAAATTGTCATGTGCCACCTATAGTTAGATCACAGCAATGGAAATTGTTGAAGTGTACAAACAAAATTCGATGTCCAGCATGTTGGTTGAAATTATGTCTTAAGGCATTCCAGGTGCCACCAAGCATTAGAACTGGGCTTACAGCACTTTTACCACCCAACATGAGAGGTGGAGTAATCCCCGCAGGACAATTAACTCAAGTCAATCCATTAAGGATAAGTTCCAATAATACTGTGACAGAGAAACCGGTATTTACCATAACAGAAACTGAAAACAAGATATTTGGTACTGTCAAACCTGTCAAGAAACTTGCAGATGAGATAGAAAAGAATGAGGTAAGATTTTTTTATAGTTTGATTATTTGGAAATGGATAAAATGTATAAAAATAATGTGTTTCATTCAAATAAAATAACAAAATTGCATTCATATTTTAGGAGAAAGTTACTAAAGAAAAACCTGATGAAGATTCTGAAGACTTCAGTACAAATAGAAAACGTCGTCTTACAAGGGTTAAAGTTAGAAAGAAAGACAATGGTGAAGCTAAACAAGTGGAAGACCCAAAAAGACAGAAGGTTGAACTGAAAGGTCCAAGAGTTAAACATGTTTGTCGAAGTGCATCAATTGTTTTGGGGCAGCCAATTGCCACTTTCCCTACTCAAGAGGAAAGAGAGAAACAAGACAAAGCAGGGGACTTTGCTTCCCAAGCTATTATTCAGAAGGAAATAATGACACCTGAAGTTTCAAGTTGTGAATCTGAAACAGAATCAGAGAATAAATTACCACAACTGGAACCACAGTTAGTATCAGAATATACTGTTGTAAAAGATGACATAGTGATGCCAATTGAAACAAAGAAAAGAAAAATTGAACCTATTCCAGCAGTAAAATTACAAACAAAGGTAGAATCTAGTGAAGATGAAACTGTGATAGATCTTATCCCAAGGAAGGCAACCATGAAACCTCTTTCAAATATTACAAATGTAAGAATTAAGCAGTTAGTTTTTTTTTTCTAAAACTTCTTTTATGTTATTTTAAACTACTTATTTTTAAATTTACAGACACGTGGGCGCTCTCAAAAATGCGGACAAAATCGGCCAGAGTTGATCTGTGTTGATTTTTGGGAAAGCTATGATCCTGACGAGGTCTGCAGCTCTGGGTTTGGTCTTATTGGTACAGCTCCATTTACAGTTGCAAGACTATGCTTTTTATGTGGAAGTGCTGGACGAGAAGATGTAAGAATATTTAAACACTTTTTTATTTTTTAAATTATGAAGTATAATTAAATAAGACCTGATATATGAAATACATTACTTATGTTATGGCCAACATTTCTTGCAGTCTCAGTCTTTCTTTGAGTTCTTCTTCTCTTCTCTTGTGCCAATATATAAACTATATACTTGATATATAAACTATTACAGTAGCCCTGATTCCGTTCTGCATGAACTAAATGAAATATACATTCAGTACTACTCTTTTAGTACAATACAACCAAAAAAATACAACTTACTGGTGACATCATTTGTAGTTTCTATAATGGCGAATCTTAAGCAAGCCGCTTAAACTAAGTGTCAAAAGTGTATGGATCATCTAAGTGTCAACTAATTTGACATTCCTATAAGTCATTCTAATTGAATTGAAATGAAAAAGATGCGAATAATTTAAATTTAATTAAAGTACACAACGAATTGGGGCTAGTACCCGCCACTTATTACTTTGATAATCTGTTTTTAAATTTTAGATTAGAACCCATTTTGGAGTAAATGTTAATTGTTAACTGTCCTTGTTATTTACAGATGGTTGTATGCACAAGCTGCTGCGAATGGTATCATAGCTGGTGTGCTGAAGATGCTGTGGGTGGTAAAGGATGGACTTGTGCGCGATGCGCCTCGTGCGCTGCGTGTGGACGATCTGCTGCACAGCGGCGCTGTCGTTCATGTGCTGCGCACTACCATGCATCGTGTCTGCCTGCGCCGCCACCTGATCACCGAAGCGATTGGCCCCAGGTTCTACATGTTTTTTTAAACATTTGAAAATTTATTTAATATATTTCAGACTTCTAACAAAGTTTCTGCACAATTATAACAGATATGTTAAGCTTAAAAGTAAAAAGAGCTAGTTATACAAGAAACTTTACATAAAACATTTATGAATAATAATAATAAGTGTACAAAAAGGGCATTTACAAGTAGCCTTTTATTTAATTGGAGTTATTTTCTAATTATTATGTACACTAATTTTACAGATATGCAGCACATGCCTAAAGTGCAAGAGTTGCGATAGCAGTCGGGTTAGCAAATTCGTTGGAAGTCTACCTTTTTGTGGCCCGTGCTTCAAGTTACGACAGAAGGGCAACTACTGCCCACTTTGTCAAGCCTGCTACAGGGACAATGACTTTGATAGCAAGGTATTTATAAAATTATTAACGTAAAAATAATTTTAAAATGTTACTGCTAACTTAAAATTGAAAATATTAACTTGTTTTTTAATTTAATTCTTAAATCAGATGATGGAGTGTGGTTGGTGCGGAAGATGGGTGCATGCAAGTTGCGAAGGCTTATCAGGCGAAGGCTATCAACTCTTATCAGCATTACCACCATCAATTGAATACATCTGTTGCAAGTGTATGCCACATGACCCACCATGGAGGAAAATGCTAACAGAACACTTAAAAGGACGACTACTGCATCTGTTAAAGCTTCTTGCCAAAAACAAAAAAGCATGTGCTTTATTAAAGCTCACACCACATAAGAATAGTCCTCTCCCTAATAAGCCATTCAGGATTTTGTCACCACAAGCAATAAGGAAGTTACATTTTGATAGCTCAGAAGATTCTATGAAAAACACTACAGAGACTAAAGTTTATAGAAATATGTCTAGAGGCAGACGTAACCAGTACACCCAAAGTAAACGTGATGAGTCTAACTCTCTGCAGAGTATATGGCAATGCTCTTCATTACTCACTGATGTGGAAATGGAGAAGGAAGATATGCCACAACCATCACACAAGGTAGTAAACCTGCAAGAACCTTTGATGCAAAACAAAGAAATATGTTTTTCTACTGGTCTCTATGATACAAAAACAGAGTTTGATGCTCCATGTGTAGAAGTACATGAAAATTATCCACCACAGAACAAAGTAGAGAAAGCTACAACTATGTTGCCAACTACAGTTCATGATGATAAATATGAGGCCATTTCAGATGATGAAGAACCAATGAAATCTTTCTCTCATGCTCGTAGTGAACAAGACTTGAGTCCTGCAATAGTGAGACAATCCAGTTCTGTTCTAGAGAACTCGCCTGATGTAAGGATTGTGTCACCTTCATTGCTTGACATCAAAAAAAGAGTTAACAGTGATGAATATGTTTCTCTAAAAGATTTTAATCATGACATGAAATCTGTCATTGAAAGAACACTCAGTGGAGACTTGAAAGTGATATATAAGGACTTATTTTCAGAAACATTCCCTTGGTTTGATTGTGAAAATAACAGTTTACAACCAAATTTAGAAGTGGAAGGAGAGCAAGAAGATGTAGAATCTCCAAGAGCTCTTGACTTATTGGAAAGTAAGGTTAAAGCGACGATATCTTTGATTGAAAAGCCATTAGATCAATTGGTTCCAAAACTAGAATCTGACGAACAAAAATTAGAAGATGTGTTGGAGTTTTATCCTGTGTTGGATACTAGAATATGCATTCTTTGTAAGTCTGCTGAAGATGGCTCACCCGCCATGGAAGGTCGTTTGTTGTATTGTGGGCAAAATGATTGGATTCATGCTAACTGTGCACTTTGGTCAGCTGAAGTTTTTGAAGAAATCGATGGATCTTTGCAGAATGTTCATTCTGCAATATCTAGAGGGAAAATGATCAAGTGTGCTGCTTGTGAATCAAAGGGTGCCAGTGTTGGCTGCTGTGCGAAAAACTGCAGTGAAACTTACCACTATGCATGTGCTCGGAAAGAAAGATGTGCCTTCATGGATGACAAACGAGTGTTTTGTCCTGCTCATGGTAAAGATATTCCTGTTAAGAGCCTACAAAAAGATTCAGATTTTGAATTAACACGACCAGTATATGTAGAATTGGATAAGAAGAAGAAAAGATATAGTGAGATAAGTAAAGTTCAATTTATTCTTGGATCTTTGATTGTAAATAGTCTTGGAAAAATCGTCCCATCAGTATCTGATTATGAAGACTTCTTAATGCCAGTAGATTTCTCATGTACAAGATTGTTCTGGTCTTGCAAGAAACCTTCAAAAATAGTGAGATATACCATTAAAACAAAATTGATATTGGCAGAACCTTTGCCAGGATTTGATTTTGGTGTGAATATTACAGTTGACCATTCTAAAGATATTCATATTGTAGAAAGGGTCATGGCTGAAATTGGAGCATGGCATGAAAGCATAGAAACTGGTGCAAGTAAAAGTGTTATGATGTTCAAAAGTGATAAATCACCTATAAAGTTTGGAAACACTGTAACCCTAGAAGACCTTGCTGTGAAACATGTTGTAGAATATTTACTTGATAATGTGTGTAAACAAGAACAGCAAGATGATGAAGAGCCTCAGAACACAGCTGATCTTTTCCCACCAGAAGTAAAAGATGCTATATTTGAAGATCTTAATCATGATCTTTTAGATGGAATATCAATGCAAGATATCTTTCAAGATTTAAAAAACGAATTTAATTGTGTCATGAGTCAATCTGATGATAGAAGTAATGATAAGTCTGATTTCATAGATGAACTTCTGAATGCAAGATTAGAATCAGGAAACAAAGAATTAAAAAGAAGTAAATCAGAAATGCTGCTACAAAATCATAACCTGAAAACATTGGCTACAGGTAGAGGACAACAGAGGTCTAGTAGTCTCACGTGGAATAACAAATTTGACACAAGTTTACTGTCTTCTACTATAAAAAGATGTAAAATAGGCAAATCTTCAACAGTTACTGGAAAACTAAGTCCTGTTCAGCGAGCTGCCTTGATTGAGAACTCTCTGGATGCTATTAAAGAAAATGAGACAGTTAGTATGGAGAAAAAAATAAAAATTGGTAACAGTACAACGTTGTGTGACGAAGCACCGCATACATCAGAGTTGAACTATCGGACAACTTCACCTAAAGGAAAGGAAGAAATACCTACAGAAAAATCTGATAAGACTGAAGGATATTATACAGACGTTATAGATTTTTACACAAAAATACAATGTAGTCCTATATCACAACTAGACGGTACAGCAGATTGGTCATGTTCAGAAAGTTCTTGTAGTTCAAGACCGAATAGCCCAAGAGACAACGAAGAGGATTTTACACCCATTCCGCAACTTGATGGAGCTGAAGATGGTCATCCAAGCAACGAAAATATGTCTAGGAATCAAACAAACCAATTCTTATATAGAGCTAGTGGTTCTGAGAGTACCTATACAGTAACGATCGCGGGTAATTCGATTAGCGGTCAACCTGAGCTAGTGATGCGGCCTTTAGATGAGGGTTCAGTAACGTCAGGACAACTAGAGCAGCTCGTACGCTGTGATAGATGCCAATGTACTTATAGGAATAAGGAATCATATGATAGACATATTCCAACTTGCGATATGATGTCTACAAGTGAAAGTGAAAGTGAAAATCCAAAGTCTCCAGAAAATAGAACATTAACAACATTACAAAATGCTTTTCAGGGAGCCTTTGCGCAGCCTATGCTTATTCACGCTGGTGTGGTCAGTGGAAATGAAAATACAGTCAAGGCTGAAAGCATATCGGCTAGACGAACTTCAATTAATACAAGACAGATTACAATCAACGGGACCATAGTAGAAACTCCTTCTCCTGGTCCAAGTAATGAAATGACTATGACCATCACAGAGCAAATGAAGTCTGGAACTGTAATCTTTGACCAGAGCAAAACTACAAACGTTCAAGTGTCAGCAAGTCAACAAATGCTGTCGTCTCCACAAATTGTTGTTACTCCTCAAATGTTAATACCACCTAAGACAAGTAATGCAAATGGACAGAAATTAATGACACCACAGATAATTACGCAACCAGGTTTACTTCCTTATAACATTTGCGTTAAATCAAGTAATGGTAACCCAAGTATTCAACAAATACAAAGTAGCGACATGGCGCAATTGCTATCAGGATCCGGAGGTATTCAAGTTATTTCGTCAAACTCAAATCAAGTTTTGGCAATCCCAACTAATCAAGCAGGAAGTATTACAATACAAGGAAAAAATCAAGTAACTAATTTTCCCAATATGGCTAGTGCATCGTCCATTGCTTTGCCTGTAAACTCTATGCCGAACACATCAATAATACAAAATATACAACCCATGATACGGTCACAAATTCAAGGCAATCCAACGATCGTTGTTCCTGCTATGACAGCTCAGAGATTCACATCTCCAAATACCCAAAATAAGCAACAAATTTTATTGCAAAGTGCACCACAAAAATCGCCTAAGAAGCAACCAGCCCCTGTTCATCCAAAGCCTCTTTTCCAAGCAGCTAATAGAGGCCGTGGTCGTCCCATTCCGAAACCAACAATAAAGAGACAAACAAAACTAGAAAAGACTTTTACCACTATTAACCAATCGCCTATTGGAGCAGGAAATACAGTAATTCAATTACAAACAAATAACCAAACAGGTCAACCATCTATCATTGTACAACCAGTTGCAAATCAGAATATTATGTCTGCTTATGTGGAGGCACTTTCGCAGCAACAAAATCAAAATATGCAATATATAGCAACAATTGCACCACAGGGAGATTTCAAGACTGGACCAACACAATTTATCTCACAAAGTGGACTCATGCCACAAACATTTCAAATTCAGCAAACAGAATCTGGTGGTTTAGTTGCTGTACCTAGTGGTGGTATTCCAGTTCTATTACCACAAGGAAATGTTGGGATATTACCTCAAACTATCCAACAAGGAGCTACTATTTTGCCCCAAGGTGCAATTCAGACACAGGGAATAATTTCGCAAGGACCCAATGGACCCACTATTTTGCCACAAGCAATTCATACTCAAAATGGCACGACAATAATACCCCAAGGAACTATTCAAGGTCTGACACCTGCTAATATTACATCACAAACTGCAACTCTTTTACCAAACAATACACTACAGACTGCTGCTGCCACAGTAGTTCCACAGAGTGGTATTGGTAATGGTCAAACAACAATAATACCCAATGCTTTGTCATCACAAGGAAATACCCTGATATCATCAGCTCCAGGTACAACTATATTACCTCAAGGTACATTGCTGCCTCAATTCTGCAATGATCAAGTGCTTCTCGGTTCCACGCCTACCTTGGAGATGGTAACAGATCCATCAGGATGTATGTATTTAACGACAACCCAGCCGGTATATTATGGTTTAGAAACTATAGTGCAGAATACTGTAATGTCATCACAACAATTCGTTTCTACTGCAATGCAAGGTGTACTTGCGCAAAACAGTAGTTTTTCAGCAACCACTACACAAGTGTTCCAAGCTAGCAAGATAGAACCTATTGTAGAGGTACCTACAGGTTATGTGGTAGTTAACAACGTTGGAGATAATGTAACTCAAGCTGCATCTTCAACGCCTAATGTAGTGACGGCTCAAACTGTTCAGTCTTCACCGCCCACGTTGAAAAATGTAAAGACTACAGTGCCCAATTTGACGCTTCAACCTCTTCCTGAAAAGTCTCCAAATAACAATAGGCTGGCCCCTAAAGTTATACAGATGAGTCCATCATCTATAGCTGTTTGCTCTCAAACAGCGGCTGGATCCATAATCGGAGGAAGACAAAATATAAATCCCATTACCTCACAAATACACAGTATGTCATTATCGAATGCATCACAAAATTTGCAGCGAACGAATTTTACAAAACCACATAATGTCTCTATGTCTCCAAGTGTGAGTCTTGTTTCGTCGACCGTGCAGCCTATTATGGCTATTTCACAGACTATGCCGAATGCTACGCATTCGTTTTCCATGCAATCTATACCCCTATCACAACCAATAGTGTCAAGTTCAATTGCACCATCAATGGGTAAAAATAATTTAAAGATAGAAAATTCCCATGTCATTGAAATAAGTGGAAATTTACATGCCAACTCCAATTCTTCGAGTGTACCAACCATTAGTGTAACGCAGAGTACAAAATCGCCAACTCCATGGAGGCAAATTAATGCACCAACCACAATTGGAAATACAGAAAACAAGTTGGAAGTCCAAAATATGACTGTTAAAACCAATAATATAAATGGTTCATCAATGAGTAGTCAGAACAACATTGGAAGATCACATACCCAAAACGACGTAGAAAAACTAAATCAAAGTTGCTTAATGTCTTTACCAACTACTAGTAACATGTCTGGAATGAATTTGCACTCGCATCAATTCGACACGAATATGAATGTAAGCCACCATTCCTCCATGCATTCCTCCGCTAATAATGTAATACAAATAACAGCTGGAAATATTTATCCACCATCTTCAACAATTAATAACAATTTCGATGCTGATACTACATTGAAATTGAGCAAAATCAACGCTCTTTCTAAGGCAGAGGGTGGTCATTTAAACTTTTCACAAGAAATAATGGCATCACATTCACAACAAAATGCTCATAACGATAAAGCTTTCCAGAATATGGGAACCAATGATAATAAACATAATTGTGACAATTTACCTAATCAGATAAGTATACATAAACTAAATAGCTGTCAAGTAGCTGGAAATTTAAGTAACAACCCAGCTATTAGCATTATACCTCACAATGCAATGCGACCACAGATTCAAAATAATCAAAACAGTATGTTAATTTCAAATAATCAGAGTCAAATGTGCTCTATTTCAAATAGCACATCTCATAACCAAATGCAAATATTAAACTCTGGGAACAGTTCTGTGCAAAATATAAATCTTTCATGTCAAGAAGCTACAAACTCCAGAGTTAATATCTCAGTTTCCAATGATAACAGTTTACAACAAAACAATCAGCATGATATATCAAATTCTTCTATAAATAACTCGACTTTACCACACGGAAATATGCAAATTATACCACACGACAATCCACTATCTGCACCAAACCCGATCCACATCATGAACGGTCAAATTCAGCTCAATCGTCAAGTCGAAAATAATAGCCAACATCAACAATTAACTCAAGGTACAACAAATAGATCATTCCATGAGAATATGATGCATGGACAACAATCTCATAGCCAAGCAAATATGCTATCTAGTAGAAGTACTCCTGATAATAACCTACTGAATCAATCCATGAATATTCACAGCATTGCAAGTAATCATAATGTTAATCGTAATGATCACACCGATTTAAATCACATGCATTTACAATCACCAATATCCAACATAAATAATATGCAGAACAATCGCATGTTGATGGAAAATATGTCTGCTCACAACGTAAATAATATGGGCCACCAAATGCATTCTAATAGAGCAGTTGATAATATGCACAACCAGCAACTCCATAACATGCAACAGATCAATCACCACTTGAATAGTAACAGTCGGCAACAGATGGACATGCATATAAATCAGCAAATGGGTTTACAACAAAATAGACAAATGGATAATGTTAGCCACCACCATCAGCATCAGATGGGTAATGTAATGCAAATGCAAAATAATCGATCCCATATCGATAATAACATGATGGGTATGCATCAACATCCAAACCAACTACACAATAGACAACAAATGGATAATACAATGCACTTGCATCATATGTCAGGAAATACGAATTTGGGAAATCAAATAGATAACAGCAATACAATCACTAACATGCATGGTAATAGACATGAAACTAGTTCTATGTCTATGCAAAATATGAATACTATGAATCAAATTCAAAATACTAGAAATTCAATAGAACATTCATCAATGATGCAACACCAAATGAATAACATCAATTCTATTAGTAATATAAATATGCACAGTAATATTAATGGAGCAATGCAAATGAACAATACACATCAATCCATTAATAATTCTTTAATGCATGTGTCCAATATACCAGATATAAAGAATGAAATACAAAATTCATGCAGTGGAAGTTGTTCTAACAATACATCACAATTTTCAAATGGCCAAACATCGTTTGATATGCAATGCTCGAATTTAAACCCAAACAACAATATTAATATGGGATCTGGGAATATGATGCATGGTATGAACATAAATAACTCAAATCTGTCGACTAATATGATGATTAATTCGGTAAACAATAATGCTGTGTATGGTTCATCTTCACAAAATAATATAAGCGGCCATGATATTATGATGAGTTGTAATAATGTCTCAGATCATAGTGTCAACAATATTATGCCAAATAACAGCAATCATATGATAATTAATAGCTCTCAATCTCATCCTAACAATAATCAAAGCCAAATGCTAAGTAGCCAAATATCTGGTAACTCCCAATTGAATATCAACAGTTGTACTTTGACTGCAAATAATGTTACCCCTAACCAGATCAATAGTCTTGATACTCAGATGAATAGAAACAGTATAACAGTAAATGAAACCCCCAAGTTCACTCAGGAATCAATGAGAGGAAAAAATATTATGGGTCCGCCACCGACTACTACCATGTCAATGCCGAGTATATCTAACAGCGACTGTGCTAAAGTAAATATGGTTAATAATGAAAAATCAAGTCATAATCATAACATATCAGTGAATGATCAACTAGGATACATGCAAATGAATTCTCAAAACAATAGAATTATAAATCTTCCGGAAAGAAACAGACTGAATAACAGTAATATAGAAAATAATATGAATCAGCATGTATCACAACAACACAACATCCGAGTAGTAACCAACAATAATAACAATAATGTGACTGGTATAAATACAGAACCATTGACATTCCAACAAAAAACCGAAAATAGCAGCACTATGATAAATGTACCGTTTCAAGCAATACCAAATAGTGCTCCAATGAATATAAATGTAAACTCTAGTAACAATACTGTTAATATTACTGTACAGAATAATCTTGTCGATCCTAAAATTGCGTCTAAAGCTGCTGCTGATATCAATTTCCCAATTTCTACAAGCACTAATATGATACAGAATCAAAATAATTCTGGAAATGTGATATGCATACCAGTGCAAAATAATACAATAAACTTACCCACTCAAAACAGTTCAAGTATTACATTGCCAAAAGCTCCACCCACTCAACAGTCTGGTATACCCACTAATGTCGTGAACCCAATGTCGATGAGACCAATGAATAGAGTTTTGCCTTTACATAGAGATGGACAAAGTAAATCAAAAAGTTCCACAAAGACACCAGCAGTTCCGAAACAGAGGCCAGTAGGCCATGACATGCCAGACTTGAACATTAAAGATGAGAATATAGATAGTGATTTGGAGAAGGCTATTGAAGAATCCAAACGAATGATGGAGTTAGAACGAGCCAAAAGAGAAAAAGAAGAACATGTAGTTTCCCGAGCTATAGAGTTATCAACTGTAATGCATCAAGCTAATACTAGTTCAACACACAGGGGGGATGATACTACTCAAACAAGCACTGTTGCAGAAATTAATAAAAACTCATTACCTAGTTTAGATGTCGAGATGACAGAACCTCCAAAAACATTAACTGAAAAAGACGTAAACAGAAATTCAGTACCTACAAAGTTACCAAATGCGCCAACTAAGATAGCGAAAAGACATTTTAATGAGAAGAAAGCTGATGACGCAGTTTTATTAAAGAAGCAAAATAAAACAATGAAAGGTCAAGAAAATAAACTGTTACCCCCTAAACAATCACCGGATCCTTCTAAAGATGATGGGCCAAAATTAATCTATGAAGTAACATCAGAAGATGGGTTTAGCTACTCCTCCTCGTCTTTGACAGATCTTTGGTCCAAAGTTGTTGAGGTTGTGCAGAATGCAAGAAAACAATCTGGATTACCTCTATTCAACTATAATTTACCATCCAGTTTATCTGGTGCACATTTACTGGGACTTAACAACAATGCTCTTAGATACCTAATCGAGCAATTACCAGGGGTAAGGCAAATGTTGTATTCGAGTACTTTTAATTTCATTGTTATTGTATGTATTTATTCTGTTATTCTTATACAGGCAAGTCGCTGCACAAAATATAAAATTCGCCAAGGTCGACAACTCAATAGTTGGGATAATGATTTGGATTTAAGTGAAGGCTTCAAGGAGAGTCTATGGGGCAGTGCACGGACAGGACCCATTCCTAGAAAACAAAATCATGACATGTTTAGTTGGATGGCTTCACCATTCAGAGAGGAACCTCCACCTTTTGGTGGACAAGAGGGAGAAAGCTCTATATCGAGGTAAACAAATACGAATATAATAAATAATAAAACAAAATAATTGAGATAATCGCTGCCAGCAGCGACTGGATAGTAAAATGTCGACATCGTTGGTGCGCTTTTGATTAATCTAGAAATTATGTATGGAAAACAGCCCTATATAACAAATTAATATTTACACACCATTATCATGCTTCATACAAAGTGATGGCTCTCATTTCCACACTCAAACACTTGCCCCCCTTAAGTCCCTTTTATTTATGATTAAAGTATAATATCACTTTATATATTCATGTTTTCTACAGGCGTTTAGCTACTCTTCCACCAGCAATGAGATTCAGGCAGTTAAAAGAGACGTCCAAAGTCTCAGTGGGTGTTTACAGGTCCCACATTCATGGACGGGGATTATTCTGTAAACGAGACATTGAAGAAGGTTTGTAGTAAATTGTATGTTGAATTCTCTGCAAATTGTGACGTTATAGACATTAAAATAAACTTAACTTCAGCCGGTAGGAATTGTGAAAAAAAAATTATGCAACAGAATTAAAGTGTATTTAAAAGAACATTGAAAACGTTTTAATATTCCCAATACAAATACGGTTAGTACAATTATTTTAACTGAAGAATGAAGTTATTTGAATTTTGAATCTTCAAACAGACTAGAAAATCACAAATCACGAAATAAATTTTGAATGTATCTTTATCCTCATATCACCACTATAACTTATCACATTACAGGTGATATGGTCATTGAATACGCGGGCGAAGTAATTCGCGCAGTATTGGCAGACCAACGCGAGAAAAAATACGAAGCTATGAGCGGACGTCGAGGCGTTGGTGGCTGTTATATGTTCCGGATTGACGATAACCTCGTAGTCGACGCGACACTGAAGGGCAACGCCGCGAGGTTTATTAACCATTCTTGTGATGTAAGTAAATGTCACGATATTATCGTTTTTATCAAGTAATTTTCTCAAACTGAATATAGGTATTTTTTTCTGCTGCAGGAGAAAATGGGAAATTGAAACCATGTAATAAATTGTTAGAATATAGATCAGGTCATTTAATACTGTAGCAAAGAGGTTTTGAATGGTATTATCTTAATATTTAATAAGAGAAATGAAATAATAACAAAAAAAATGCAAAACCGCAAATATAGACTATTCTATATTAAATAAAATATTTAAATAAGGGCAGTAGTTTATAATCTGGTTTTAATTTAACTAATGGGGTTGGCTACTATCAAAGTGTCACTGCGTTCGTTCGTTTCAAAGTTACTAATAAAACAAAGAAGTTTAATAATCGGCTTTTAAAAGTTGAACTAACAATTATTCTAATGATCGGACCGAGAAAAGAATCTTATGAAGGAATAATTATTTCGTCATCATCATCCGTTATATGCCCCACTGCCTGCGAGACTGGTATCATTCACATTATATTTTGTCTAGTAACACATTTTTAAAATCACTTGATTTCTGTACACTGTTTTCTCTTGCACAGGCAACTATTTATAAGTAGTTATTCTAAATCTTACCCCTTATGCCATGTTACTCTTAATTTACTCAGAAGCCTTTTGTGATCCACAAAGTTGAAAGGTATGCTCATATCAAGAAAGGCTTATTTATTATACATGTCTTTCTGGATTTTGGATCTCGAGCAAATTTTCCGTGATGGATCACATCCCCATTATATCTGTTATTATCTTAATCAACTCGAAAAATGCTAAAGTAGTTGAGCTTCCTTTTCGAAATTCTGATAAGTTTGGATGTAAGATTATACGATCTAACATCTTACATCCAAACCATTTTTACTAAACATGATTTTATTGATGATTTTACATTACTCATAACCACGATTTTACTAAACATGCCGTTCTCTGCACCCTCTTAAGGGCGTTAACTAACTTCTGGTGATTTGTACGGTCGAAAACCCCGTGTGGCCCATTTCCACTTTTGTTTATTTTCTACCTTTTTAGCCATATCCCAATTATACCTGAATATTGGGTCTGATTGGGTCATCCGCGCCTTCATCCAATATGAGTGATTCCGGAAAGTCTCTTTTAGTAAATAATTATGAGAATATTTGAGCACCATAAAAAGTGATGATTAAATTTAATTGTGTTTATATAATTACTAGGATAAGTCTATTGTAGAAATTCTACTCAGAATAGCTTTTATTATTAGTATTAAAGTATGATCAATTTCAACTTAATTTTTATTTTAAACTGTTGCCGATTGTAACGCCTTTTTGTTGTTATGACCATGCAGCGCTACTTCTTAATTCAATCTTTCTAGCGTATACAGAGTCCGATGATATGGCTGAGACAGAAGTTTCAGAATTGTAATTTTCTTTGTGATTTTACAGCCTAATTGCTACTCTCGAGTCGTGGACATCCATGGCCACAAACACATCCTCATCTTCGCGCTCCGCCGCATTACTGTCGGTGAGGAGCTCACATATGATTACAAGTTCCCCTTCGAAGAAGTGAAAATACCCTGCACGTGCGGTGCTAAGAAGTGCCGCAAGTATCTAAACTAAAGCACAAATGTGAGTGGATCAGTGTCAATTACTTAAACATACATTATTTTATAATGCGCCCTTATGTGAATACGTTTAGTACTTTCGTAAACTATAATATTTTACAACGCTTTAACATCATTTCGATAACTGAAGTTTATTATGCGTATATTTTGTCGAGTAATCTAATGCTTTTCATGTTAGCATAACTATATAAGTACATTGATTACTTTTAGAAAATCTTAAGATCGGAATTTCATTATTAAGGACAAGGAAGTTGATAATTGATGGATCTCCTAGTATTCTCCGAATTTGGAATTAGGTGTCTGGAATGTTTGCGTCAAGGGGAAATGCTGGGTCGAGGAATATTTTATGTGTACATATAATTTATGTATTTAAGACAATAAGTCAAGTTCACATATCGCAAAACTCCCACCTTGTATCTTCACATGTTAGTACTACTCGCTCCTGTGTATTGGACGAATGAAGTTTCAAATGAATATTGTTATGATCTCTTTCTCGAATCTACCCAGTGTTTGTTTAACTTGTTGGAAGTTTGAACTTAGTTTTATATCAAATACTTATTTTGTGATTAAAGTTTATAATAAGTTTATAAATTTTGTAAATATAATTGCGTTGTGTTGTTTCTATTAGGTTAAATGGTTCGCGAACGGCTTAAGTGTTGCCAACACTTGACTATCATGTGATATGTGTTAGTCCCAGATTTGGGTATGAGATGGTTAGTGCATAGGTAATGTATATTTGTTCCTCATTTCGTTCTTATTTCTCTTTACTTGTGATCATCTAAGTCTCGACTAACGTAACTTTGTATATGTACATATTAATTAAGTATAAACTTTACATTTGACAAACAATGAAATAAGTACATTTGAAAAAGGGTAGCAAAGTTACAAGTACAATGTTACTTTTAGTAATTTTAATAAGTATTGTATAGAAAATTGTAAATAAGAGAAATTATCTGTCATAATAACGAGGTTAAGCGATAAATCGTTGTTTATAGTCATAATGGTAGGTTGTATTTTATAGATAATTATTCTGTAAATAGTACGCATTGATACTGACGGCAGGGAGTGGAAAAGATTGTTGCGCTGTGGACTATGACATAGCGAGATATTGTTAAACTACTCCCAGTGACAAGCACGTTTTAAAAGAAATGCACATTTTTAGCTTTAATATAATACAGCACAGCCTCCTTTCGAAATAATACGATTATTTTGAAAGCCAACTTTTAAGTAACTGGCAAATTGAGTGTTATATTTAAGCATTTCCTTGTGAGCATTTATGTAATGAATTTAGAAAAAACACATCACAATATTCATCACAGAAATCGGTAAAAAACCCTAGTGAAAAATGTGCTTTAAATACTTCACAATTGTGGTAATATAATATAGATGCAGAGACAATAGGACAATCTGAACGATGGGTCTGATGCCATAGGAATAAAATATGCTAAGTTTGTTACTGTATCTAACAATAGCAGTATTAAGATAATATAATATTTGTCCTCAAGTATTTTGTAGATAACTCCATTGAGCAGATGAAGTATTGTGAAATGTCTAATTATAATATTATAGTACTTTTCAAAATTTGTAAGTGAAATCGATGTGCAGCAAATTTTTATGCTCTTAATTATATTATTAAATAAGAAATGCGTGTTGCATTTTAAAAAGTAAACAATGTAAGTTATGTACGCGACTTGATTCAATAGTGGGATACTAGAATTTGTTTATTTGGTGTATGTTATACGGCATTATTGTACAATATTGTCACCAAAGATATTTTTTATGAGAAATGATTAGAAGAGATTAAATTGTAGGAAATACATTGGGCCCGATTCTGATTACACATATTAAATCTAACTATAAGTACAATACATCTATTCATCTCAATATATATTGGGAAGCATAGCCAAAATCCCGGTGCCTATGATCTACTTCCCTAACGAAGTATCGTTTCCGTTTCGTCGACGTACCACTGATTTTTATCGCAAACGAACGAAGGGTCTGAATTTCGAGATCCATCGGATTCGTAACCGAGGGCCTTCATTTAGCGAATATAGCCAGCAAAAGAAGTGTGAATTGTTAATTTCTTCGATTTAGACTTCAATGTACATGAACAAGACATACTCATTTATAATAAATATATTTTTTATAACTTTCAAATATAAAGCAGAAAGCCCTCCTTTTTCTACTCCTTTTAGGCGAAAAAGTTACATTGCATTTAATTTGCACTACTGTCTTCTTGAATAAATTTAATTTTGAGTTCCTCACTATTGAATCAAAATAGCGATTTATTCTACTTTTTAAGAGCTCACTTAAACAATGGTGCCATTTCTGTTGTACATTATTATACAATAGTTAGTTTTTGTTTTGTAATAAAGCGGGTTTCAAAAGAATTGATATAAACAACAATTTAATATAACTAGATGTGACAGATTTGGTACCATTAAATTTTATTAATTGCTTCTTTTAGACAGGGCTATAACAAAATCAAATGTTTTGGAAATGCAGACTAGCTCGATTCTGGATTATACTCAATATTCAATACAGAGGGGGACAAGGTAATAAACAAATAACTTGTCAATTGGATATGGGTTCAAGAACATCTTAAAGAACAAAATAAAATCTTTTTATTACGAAGTACATTGAAACGTACTTTCAAAATAAATTATGAAGTAATTTGACTATTCTGGAAATTATTTGCTATCTTTTTCTTTATTTAAGAATGAAAAAAATATATTTCACAATCTTAGTGAGTGTAATCAGAATTGAGCAAGTGTTAGTGTTATAAAGCTGTGGCTACTCATACATGTCATAGTCTTAAATCTTGAACTAGTCTCAATTATTCTTGCAGTGCTGATTTAAAAAACACTATGGTATGTGTTTAGTTATATATACAATGTAATTATTTGATAAATTAATTGCAATTGTTACTTGTTTAACATACAAAAATTGTGAATGTTATAATTTACATCGAGTTGCGATAATAATACAAAGTACAGATTTTCATCATTATAAATTTACGATTAACGTAATATATTTTTATTGAAATTAGGTTTTTTACACATAATATTAACAAAGTTTCTTACTTCTTAAATTTCTCCTTCGTATTTGATATTAAATTGACATATTTTATCATTTTCTTTTTATAGACGACATTGTGACGTTGGAATAATGTGCTTTGAAATTACGTGCGAGTGTAAATTTTGTTAGTCCTTATGTACATCTTATAAAATGTCCAAATCACAAAGTGATGAATCAATTTTGTTAATGTTAAGTAAATGTCTGCTCTTGATATTATTTTTATTTAAAAATAATGCTTTTATTTTAATGTACACAATGCCATTTTGCTTAATGTTATTATAAATTATATTTGAATTGCTTTAAAAGCACCATTTTACAATGCATAGTTCTATGACCTGTCTATACATTTTACAACTTTATTTATTTCTATCATTATTTTGTATTGTGGTAAATTTTACCAAAAATAAAATTACTAAAATGTGCTTTAGACATTGTTTTATTTTATCAATTTTATCTGTTTTTTGTTAAACTGTTTCTTACTAGAGATTGTAGACAGACTATATCTTAAACCTGTGTTATATAATAATTGAAAATAAAAAAGATATAAAAGATCTGATCCATTGTTATATTTTCATGTAAATTCCTGGTATTTTAGTATGAATGTAATGCTAAAACTGTTTCCCTCCTTTTGTTCGAGACTGCCTCCGTTCGGAATATAAATATAAAAGAAAATCATTACCGTTTTGTACTTTCTCTTATTGCAAAGGCAACAAGCTCTTGGTTACTATTTGATGATGGTCCCATCTAGTATTGCGATTGTTTCATAATAAAAAATGCATGATGACATTTCTTTCCGGTGTGGTATTGAAAGTCAGCATGATTATAGAAACATTGGTAAAACTCCGAGATATTACAATAAGATAGCACAATAATAATAATTTCAATGCCCATTTTTTGAATCGCCCAGTAACGCTCCATTGTTTATCCTTAGAACTTTTATTTTAAATTGAAATGTTTCAACGAACTATGAAGGACTATAAAGCAATGTGCTGATGTGAATAATAAATCAATGCATACGAATTTCATAACAGGTTTTGTAACTACACACTTGCAGAGAACCGAAAACAGTCAATTTATTTAGAATATTAAATTCAACTAACACTGGTTACCAGGTAATGATTATCTGGAGCTTATTTAAAAAATTCAACATGTAATGGTGGCAATAATTTAGATTTTCATCCAATATATCACAAAATTGACCACTTCATGAAACGGCCTGTTGAAACTGACCATTTGATAATATATCCATCAGTCTTCCGTCGGTTTTCAGGTATTAAGCTCGTTTAATGACTCATAAAAATAACGATTGTTTCGATTCGTATTGCGGTTTTTTTCACTGCACCTCTATTTTTCAATTTGAAAAAACATTTGTCTCGTAACTGATAGTCGGCGCTGCCAAGCAAAAAATCTAGGTTGTTCTGTTTCATATCTGATACAGAATATTTTTTGCCGATATGATTCAGCGTTACAAAAACGAGGCGTCATCAGCATCGACCGGTGAATAATGTAATTATTTTACGATATAATCATATCGTAAATGCTGAATATTTAATGATCTGGCTTGCTGGAATATATCATAATGTGGCCAGCGGTGTTTGGCCATTTGTTTAAATATGATCTTCAATATCGCGAAGTGATGAACTTTAAGATCTGCCAAATATCCAAGTTTAAGTTAAAGTTAAGTTTAATTGCTTTAAGTTTCATTATACATATTGTATAATGAGATGAAATAATAAAAGGATGTTACAAATAATCTATTCTGTATTACAAGTAATCTAATCTATATTTGCAAAGCCAGGCCCCACACGTTGACAATGCAATACATGAATTTGTTTTCCCAACGGACAGTGCAGGTGCCGTCAGTAGCTGTGTCCCAGTAGTAAGCCGCAGCCGTATGGAGGCCGGATCCATTTTTCTGTGTTATAGTGATTCTCACTGTAAATATTAAATTAAATGTATTTTTTGCCGAACATACAAAAATGTTCGAGTGAAATGGCCCATTTTAATGCATACTTACAAATATATTTAAATGGTTT
Organism: Acentria ephemerella; assembly: GCA_943193645.1. Taxonomy (NCBI): domain Eukaryota; kingdom Metazoa; phylum Arthropoda; class Insecta; order Lepidoptera; family Crambidae; genus Acentria; species Acentria ephemerella. Next base: position 5,515,489 of record OW971893.1, read on the forward strand.
ATTAAGCTTGTTAAGTCTGGATAATGTTTTATCCGTGATTATTGTTATCCACTGCGGCGACCTTGAGTGGCTGTAAGCGTTGCCTCCGAGACACAGCTCAATGTTGTCTCGTACAATCTTTTGCACATCTTCAACATTGAATAATAGCTCCTAAAAGTAGGATTTTGGTAATAGAATATGTTTGTTAGATATGGCTTTCAATATCGCCGCATTTTCGACGTTCCGCGAAATCAAATCGAGACTCGTCGTGGTCTCGATAAACCCGGGATAAAACACTTTTCCAAAAACCATCTTTCCTTACTTAAGTAATAATTAATAGTTTTCTAATCCTATAGGATTAGAAAAAACTTAATATTTTTTGCAAGACATTTTTAAGGAATAAATGATAAAATAGCACAAAATTTTTTTATTGCAAATCGGTCGACATTTGTATGAAATTTAGTAAAAATTTACTAAATGAACGAAGAGAGAAGACTAAATCCAATTTAGCCCCACTAAGACACAAATTGGTTAGTTGCTGGTTGCTTATGTGTCTAAGAATTGACAGAAAATGGTTTAAAAAACCATTTCCTGTCAATTCTTAGACACATCCGGACTACGGACATGATCTTGAAGACTTTGGGAAAAGGGATTATTGATTAAAATCAAAATTTATAGTGACATTCAGTGCCTCAGTTTCTAGTGAGACACTAAACCTAAGTTACTCAAAAAATAAGGACGAATTGGCAGCTTAGAAGTAAGTTGTGCTTAAAAGGACGAGACGGTATTTCTTGACCGGACAAAGACTGAAACTGTAGTAAAAGTAGCAAGTCAGGTAGACAATTAGAGTACTACTGCTACTTAAGGAAGCACCAGCTAGGTATTAAAGTGCACAGTACCACATATAAGGATGTATGCAAGTTATGGTAAGAATAAATGGAAGTTTTAGGGTAGTGTTATAAAAATTAAATAGAGTCTCCATGGTGCTACTTTTTACAAGTCTATAACCACGATAAAATTCTTTTCTTTTTCCAAATAAGAGGAGACCTAAAGATTTTGTTAATACAAATGCCAATAAAGAGATATTGCCTTCGCCGTATACAGCTAAATAAATTACTTTAGAGAGGTCACAAAAGACTCGATATTTTTGAGACCGCAAGTACTGTCTTGAGTATAGAAATAGCCAAAGAACGTCATGGAGACACGAAATTCTCGAGAACGAGATTCCTGAGCTGAAAGCCTTAGCTTAGCTTAGACGATTTTCAGCCTGCTTGGGATTGAGACATGTACGGCTGGGCATATTGCTTAAATTCGAAGTCTGTCCTAGCCGTCAGAGCGAATGTGCGTGAGCTGTATCTAATCGTATGTGACCAGTGACTTAGAAATTATGCGCATATGAGAATGAGTTATACCAATTTGAGCAAAGTTGTGAGCCTAAGGTAGTTAAGATTCCTGGCTCGGTACAAGATTGTCTGTAATTTGAACGCGGCTTTTGGACGTAGCAATAACGTTTTACCGGGTAAGAAAAGTAGCTTTAGATATTACGCAATTTTTAAATATTCTGTAAAATAATTCAGAATCTCACCTCTTCATCATCTTCCTGAGCCATTATGATTCTTAATGAAAGACTTTAAATTATCAACAATCAAAATTCAAGTTGGCAAGATCTTTACATTATATTTTTACTAAAACAATATTTGACTGACATAAAATTACGGAACAAGTAGGTTTATCCATGGTATGTTTATCTATATCTTAATCTTGAGTTTATTCATGTTTTGCCACCTCCTAACGGCCAGTGAGTGATAAATAAGCAATCTTGAGTTTTTCGAATCAAGTGTGTAACACGTTTTAATATATAACTTTATGTTTTTATGCAGCAGAAGTGGTTGCTAATTCTTTTCTTTTCTGCATAGTATACGACGAATAGAAATCTTGATTTCCTTCTGAACAAATTGGTTTCATACCCAGTGTTTGTTTTTATAATAATATTTAGTGGATTTCTTGAACGAGATTTGCATACGTATTGAAAGTTTGAAAGCGGCATGTCATCGTCTACAGAGTCAGTCTCATGTTTGCTCAGATTAAATTTATAATCTTCATACTGGACAAAATTTTAGGTTACATCGGACTACTCTTCGCTGCACTATTCGTTCGGTATTTTATCTTTTTCTGTTATATCCTGCTGCAGCCGCCATATATCTTTTCCTATTTTTTATTCATGCTGGCCAATGCCATTGTAGACTCGCAAATCTTTCGTTACACATATCTTGAAGTATTAATCAAACACCCAATCGACCCCGCTTACGTATATCTTTCATAGTAAAAAGTAAGTTACGTTTCTGCTTACCTTTCCAACCTGCTACCTGATAACGGGCCGTCTAGCCAAGCTAGTAAGTACACATATACTCTTACAAGTGTATCCATTCCGTAAATTTTCTTTACTAAATAACGTCTGGGGTCCTTAGTAGATTTTTTACATCGTGCTATATTTGGAATACCTAACATTAGTCGTTAAAAACTCAATAAGGCAAAGTGATATTTTGCACCGGTATCCCCGGGACAGAAATAAACAAAAGTAATTATTTATCACATAGCTGTATGGGATTTCCCTTGCCTTCTCTGTAATAGGAAGAAACAAAAGGAAAAAAATTTAACAAAAAAAAAACTCAACGAAATTGGTCAAAATTTAAGGGACTAGACAACTAAATGAAAAGAGGACAGCTAAAAGAGAGCTTATTTAATAATCCATATATTTTCACATTTAGTGATTCTATGGCGATAATCGAAATGCATTTTGTCTAGACCTTTTGAATATTTGTGATCTACATTTATAGTATAAGTAGTGTGTGTGATTCATTTCCGAACGAAAATTTCACATAACCCACTTTGTTTGTGCTTATTTTCTTTTGTGTTTTTGGTATGTTTGTGTCGTGTTTTATTTCGTTTTGTGTGAGAACAAAGTCATAGGTTGATAGAGTTACCTTTGTAACAATGTCTTAGTTTCACGTTGGATTTTTGTAAAGAATAAATCCTAATTAATGGAGTTGAAGGTCTGGGTTGAGGGAATACAAAGGATTGTTTGTGGGGTCACAGAGACAACAACTTGTCAGGTCAGTAAAGGATGCCTCTCAATGAAACGACTTGTAACCAAACTATGAAAGGAGAATTATATTTTCCTTATTCTTTTATGTACACATTAAAAAAAACTCAAAAACACAAACAATATTTTTGGTTTCCAGGATGTAGTTTTTGCACTAGCTCATGCCACAGGCAAAGTGGGCAGGTTCACTCTAATTGAACGTTGGAGAAATAATGAAAGATTGTTGGCCCCACAGGAATATCCTTTAAAGGTTGGTTATATTAATTTAATTCAAACTAACTACAATGTGAAATGCTTATATTCGAAGCTATATCCTAATTAGATTCTATTTATAGAGCTTTATAATAGGGTTCTGTAAGAAATATTTATACAACTTCAGAGAAATAAAGAGTGGTATATTTAGATGCAATAATTATCTTCCAAAAGTCTTCATTGCCATCAGTATGCATTTATATATTCATAACTTGCATTTTTTCAATGTTTTATTTTATAAATTTTAGAATAGCTATATACAGTTAAGTTATTTCAGATTCTTATGAAATGGGGTGAATACTCCAATGACATTCAATTTATATTGAGAAGGTCAGATTCTACTAACTCTCAAAGTCAGAAACCTCAAAACACAAATAATTCAAGATCACCAGTTGGAAATGGGTATGTATTATAAATTTATGTAATGCCAGCCACTAAATTTAAAATGTATTTTTGATGTGTTTTTTTTCTTTATTGCTCATTATAATACATTAAAAAAGTGTAATTATTTTTTTAAGTTACAAAGATAAGAACTAATTAGATCTTGTAATACCAAAAAACTCAAAATTAATGGCTAACAAAAATGGTTTCTTTATAAAAAAAACTTTCATTTATAATCATCATAGCAATAAAGTGAAAGTCAGCATTATACAAAACACATGATTTGAACATAAGGACTGAGAAGCAAACTTAAAGTTTGCCTATTTATTTATAAGAAGGATGCCTAAAAATAAAACTATAAATCAATAACCCCAGTTAAATATTTTTGTTCAAATAAGTATAATTTTTTGTACCAATAAGTTCTGTTGAACTTGTTACATTTTAAATCATTTCCTATACTTGAATATTATAATATTGATATGGGCAATACCTTAGTTTTAAATGTCATTTTTGAAACATGTATTATAGGTGTGTATAAGCTTGTTTTGAACTTGATATTAATATGGACTTAAACACATTTCTTAGTTTAAATTATAAATTGTTAGAATAAGGTTATCAAAAACATATAGGAATAACCATGTGTGCAGGTGGTGTCATAAGTAAAAGTAAAACATTTACCTATTTATTAGTAAAAGTACATTTACATATTTATTAGTAAAAGTATAACAGTACCAGACAACTATTATGATTTTCTTTCTTGCAGAAGCCATAACATACTTGACAACCAGAACTCACCAAATAGATTGAATACAACACCTCCTTATAATAATAACATAAATAATGGCTCACCTGGTAATCCAGTCGGAGTAGTGAAAGGAGTCCAACAAAATAAAACACCTGAATCAAATAGTCCATTATTGAAAGATGTGCCACCTTACAGGTTGCTTTATTGATTCATTAAATACACAATTTAGACTTTCATTTAAATTACAGATGAGTGAAAATAAATGGAAGTCAATACCCCTAATCGTGTTGTGCACAGACTTAAATTTAAGTTATTTAAATCTCTTTTCCAATTCAATAAGAAGGAACAGAATGGCTTTTAGAAATGTCAAGTTAAGACCATCCAGACACTTTTGACTTATTTTAATTAGCATGTTTTTTGATGTGTGATAAAATAATACAAAATGCTTCATTTTCAATTTATTTTGTACACAACAGAATTGGGAACAATGAATGACATTTAAGTTTATATACTAATCAAAATTATAAATTTACTAATTTTGCATATGTGTTGCTTATTGTTACAGTAGCCTTTATCCCTTAAAAAATTTAAGGACTTTAATGGTAAATATCTTGTTTAACAATTTTTGACATATCTACACAGGGAACCACCACCACCATATCGGTCACCACCCCCTCCATCCCAAGCTCGAAAGTCCCCTAGTCGTGGTCGGGGTAATCGCTCAGCTCATATGTCCCCTGTCAACTTGCCTGATGAAAACTGTGACAACCGGAGTCCAGAAGCAGTTAGCTACAATAGCCAATACAGAGAGTTAGTATCACTTGTTAACTCTCAAAGAGAGAAGCTTTCAAGTCAGCAAGTGGACCTTATTAAGGTGGGTGGTAATATTTCTCACACCAACACATATTATATAACCATAGTTCAGCATTATCATAGTTCAGCTTGTGTCATGGATGCTAGGTAACAGACAAATATAGATACTAATATAACAAATAAAGAATTAAATGGTTGGTAGGCCTAATTTTATATGCTTGATGTTGAATTATTTTAATTGCTACACTAATATAGCAATACTCTTTTTATATTAAGTTAAATTCAAGATGAATTGTGAGCAATAAGATAAAAACTATGAACTATATAATAAATATTTGACAGTATGATGCTGAGATTGGTTACTGGGAGAACAAGGGACGAGAACAAGAGAGGCAGGTGGAGTTGTTACAGCAGCAAGTCAGCTCTGCCGACAACCAATTACGTATTAGTTCTGAACAGGTATTATTAAGTTTAGTATAAATATATTATTAAAAAATCAAATTCTTCTTCTTCTTCTTCTTCTTCTTTGGGGTTTAATGGCTTTTTCTTAAAAGATTCCGCACATAGATTGCACAAGGTATATTAATTGCGTATGAGAGGTTAAATGTAGAACTGTTGAATTATCTGAAAAAAAAAGACGAAAGAAGTAGGTTCATGGGGACAAGCCACTTATAATCAAATTTTATTGGTGGTTAGATAGTCACACAGAACTGTAACAAATGGAGAATTGACATGTACAAGTAGAGATTTGAAGTTAATTGGTCTGGGGATGTATGGAGGGATCAAATCATAAAGAGAGATGGCGTATCTAGAGCATTTAAAGAAAATATGATCTGTTGTTCCTTCGTCCAATCCACATTCACATAATGAAGAGTCCTTGACCCTTATTTTGGCCATATGTACCGGTGTGCATGCATGTCCCAACCTTAGTCGACAGATTGAAAAATCAATTATCCTTAGTTCAAACCGCGACAGACAACTATTTTACCGCATTGTAACATACAAAGTAACAGCTCAGCTCCCTGTAATGACTTCAAACATTTCGTCGTAATGTAACGTAACATTAAGATGGAATTTTAATAGGTAATTCGCCAGCTTCATATCTCTGTTGTAGTGTGCATCTAGTTTTTTTTAAAAGAATTGTTTAAAATAGATTCTATTGTGTAAAAATCTATTCAGAAAAGGGCAGATTGCCATTCATGTCACATGCAAAACTATGAAAAGTCGAAATGTTCTCATACTTTTTAGATACGTAAATGTTACGTTACGTTTAATACTTTTAATATCGTACTTAAATAAAATTATTAATATTAGTAACATTCACAATTGCAATTACTAATAAAATGATGATTCGCTCTAAGGATCTTCAATTTTATGATACTATATATGTCAGTTCGATAACATTTTTTTTCCTTTTAAGGTACATGCCTTAACATATGTAGAAGAAGAGAGTGACATAGTAAAACAGAATGAGAAAACAATAAAATCCGAGATAGTTCTGGTGCGATCAAAGCTAGCCAACTGTGAGACAGAGTTGTTGCAGTGTAAAAATAAAATCAGGAAGCTAATGGAGGAAATACATAACGAACAGAGGATTATCAATAGTCGGCAACAGGAAAATAGGTAACGTTAGAAATATCTTCGACATTTTAATATACCTTACAACATCTTGAATACACCTTTCATCCCGTACTAGCATAGGAGTCAGTAGTTTCGTCTAAAGCCACGTATAATAAGTGTGGCAATAATTTAAATGAACATGAATGTAAAACTAAAATTGCTAAAGCAATAGGAAAACTCCTATTGCTTTAGCAATTTTAGTTACCTGTACAATATATTTTCCTGGAGCACTGTATCCGTTATAGTGAAGCCTAGTGGTAATGACAGTTTTATGGGACAGTACCGACCCACATCTGGAGAAAAACTATATTGAAAGTATAACGTTACTGAAGTGACTTGGCTCTCTGTGCTGACTTGTGTCGTAACATCCAGTTGTAAAGCTACGTTAGGTTACGACATAATGTATATAGATAAGTTACCAGCTCTATGTAAGTCTGTCTGACAAGGGTGCAGCATCATCTTGATCCTGATTGATGATCATGTGAATGGTCACATTGAAAATTTTATGTTACGGCGAAATGCTCTGAGTTATTTTAGTAATAATAAGTAAGCTTCTAATAATAAGTCACTTATCTCGACATGCCTTCTGGCATAATCCTCCTACAGCTCATACTAGTAAGCTCGAGTTCAGACCGACCATCGGTCAATTTTATTCCATCCATCTAACATCCTTTCAGTTGTCTATTTCATTGGGACAAGTTGCTATTTATTTTTGTTTTCCTTGAACAGGCAACAGATTTCTTTTTGCATGTTTTACATTTACTATCACATCAATTACTTAAGTCTTTTTCCGTAAGGTCCAACATGGTCTGTAACGTAATCCCAACATACTGCGATCCATTGTCATCACAATATAGACAAATTAAAAAAAGTAAAAAACTATAATGTATTCATATTTAATTACTATCTTATTTATAAAAATCTCGTGTTAGTTATCGAACTCCTCCGATACGGCTTGACCGAGTTTTAGTAATTTTTGTTTATATTTGGTATTTGTTGAGAATAAGTCGTAGGCTATTTTTACACCCCTAGGTCAAAAGGGTCCAGTTTTTTTTAAAGAAATAATTTTTAAGGCTAAACATCGTTTGCCAGGTCATCTTGACTAATGTATAAAAATCTTGTGTCACTGTGTTTAATATCGAACTCATTGGAAACGGCTTGACCAATAAAATTTTGTATGTGTATATACTCAGGTTCCTAGGGGTAGCCTATGTCCCTTATCACTTCTTTATTTATTATTTAGTGATAGGGAAATATTTTTGAAGAAATTATTTGTATAGTAATACACCGTGGTAACCCTGCTTGCAGGGTCAATAAAACCTTTCCAATTTTCGGTCGTAAAGCAATTCTTTCTGTTTCGATGTGAAAGGAAAGGAAAGTCCCTTAAAAGTGATGAGAGGCGACATGGTTTGACATTAATGACAAACATTATTTGGCCGTAATAATTTGTATGTATAATTTAACTGTAATAATTTGTATTATAAAAGTTATGGAACAACATGAAGTAAGAAAATATTTATTAAATACAAATTTACTGTTTATTTACTTAGACAAGCATTGGAGAGATCAATGCTCGCCGAAATGGAGAATTTGCAAAGCCAAATACAACAAGCGAAGCATGCCACCGAAATCAATCACCTCACAGCAGAGAATCTCAAGCGGGAGGTATGTGGTCGGTGTAATTATTGCGTAAAATATGAGTTTTTTAAAAATCAGATTATAAAACAATATTTTATTGTGGAACAAAGTTGACACCAAGTATACTAGTTTGCGATCAATATAAGAACGAGCTAATTGTGATGTCACAGACATGAAACATGAAACTACTTCCGTGACTTGGCATATGGTTTGGCACTTAATTTTTAAAATGTCTTAGTTTATATTAAAAACCCTTATAATGTTTTATTACTCATAACATAAATACGGAATATAACATTGGACTATTTTATTGTCCTTCCTTGATTTAGAGAAATCCGACAGTAGTGTGGTCCTAATTTTGTTGAACTACATTATATTCCTTTTTGCCACTCTTATATTAACTTATATCATAGCATAGGAGTAATGGACAAATTATTTCGCTTATGTCTTTAAATAGACTTTTGACCAGGTTGGTGTATTAGAAGATGCGATAATGGAAAAGAAACGTCAAGTGGAGAGGCTTGTGCAGGAGATGAAGGAGGCCAACCTTCAGAGCCTGACGGGCAGCGTCGATGAGCTCCGACATCCTTTAGATGGTAAATTAATTAATAATGTAACATTAATAACGAAGATTTTTACAAGTATATTATTTTTCAATGTATTGTTAAATTCTTATGATTGCCATTACTTCTTTGTGAAATATAACATACAGAATACTTTAATTCTAATTCCAATAGCATCTCTTCGGAATGGAATCTTCCAGAAAAATCGTCTTAAATATTTTAAGTATTGTCAAAGTAAATAATTTGTATAAGCAACCGTCAAATTTGCCACTAGAAACATAACATTTAAACACTTCTTAAAAGAATACGTATTGAGTATTCCTAGAGTAGTCCTACATATTTACACTCCTAAGAAATTGTATATGAAACTTTATTTTGTTTCTAATAGAAAACTTTTCCCTTATGTTTTTGTCTTTTCAATATGAACTCTTTTATCAATGACTTATTTTAAAGATTTTTTTTCAGGTTTGTGCAAAGCAGGTAGCGCCCGTCGTATAATAGGATCGCCTAGACAACTGGAAAATGCCGCGCCTACGAACAAGAATCCACATGGGGTATGGGTATAGGTTTGTTATATAAATGACCAGTTATAAGGATTAACATACGATTTTAGAAAAGTTTCACAATAGTGCTTACACCCAACTGCAAAAATACAGTTGATTTGAATGGTAATAAAGAAGCAATACAGTATAATAGCAGCTAAGTGTAGATTATTACCAAACTTTGATTGTCCAAATTCGTATGTAGTCCTTATAAAATATACGTTTATTTCATCTCAAGACTGTTTAATGATTATATTATATAAAAAAATGAGTTCATACTAAAACTAAATATATTATTTATTCTTAAACCAATAACTTTAATAAATTCTACAATGTTAAATTGTTTTATGTAATGGACATATGACAGTCTTGTGAGATGTGGTGTATTGTATATTATGAATGATGCCCTAAATATTAAAGTTGAAACCTCATAGTACTTATGACATTGATCTTAATTTAGTGTAATTTATACAGTTTGTGTTCAAATTAGTGTCATATTGAAGATTATTGTCACAAAGAAAATGAGTGTATTTTATTAGATTACTTGATTGATATTTTTGCTTGTGTAAAAGTATTATTTTTATCTTGCCTTCTATTATACATTTATATTTGTTAGGTGAAGTGTGTGAAATTTTGCGTGGGCTATAATAAAAGTACCAATATTATGTAACTGTTATCTACTTTCATGGTAAATCTATACTATACCTAAGTATTTCAATAAATAATCAATTCTTTTATGCGTGTTATAATTTATAATTGTGCTTGCAGTATTTAGCACATTTTAGATTTGTGTTGAAATTACACAATAATCTTACCAGTTGCAATTTTGCATGACTGTTTTAATAGGAAATAATAGAATAAATTTATATTTTTAGTGATTTCCTACTGTTTTTAATATTTTAATTGAATGAATTTACTGAAAAGTGTATTTCTCTTGCAATATAGACATAGTTATATTGATAATAATAATCTAGTCGGAAATAAAAGCCATTGCAATATTATAAAAAACACAAATTACATTTTAAAACAAGTAAATCGTGGCATTTAAGAGATATCGAATTTTATTCAATATTTGTAATCATATTAAGTAGTAGTGCGGTTATGCAACTCTAATGAGACATATTTATAAATTAGTTGATTTATTACAATGCATGGTTACTAATAGTAAGTTTAAGTAGAAAATTGTAATTCTTGTAATTAAATAAAATGTATTGAAATAATATTATTTTTTTCATTAAAGCGAGTCTTCATTATATGAGACGATTGAGTGTTGGAAGATTAATTACTCGAAGAGTATTTCTGAAATAAATAAAAATAAAAATCATATTCTTCAAACTCGTATAATTATTTTATTTTAAATATACGAAACCCAAGTTATTGGCAACAACTATCGACATACATCTACACAATAGCTCTGATGTCGGAATTGCGCTGTGTAGTACAACCTCCACGCCTTTCCGTCCAACCACGAAAATATATAAAAATCAATATTTTCCTACACAGATACAAGACAATTTTAGTATTCACAAAAGTATAGTCACTGAATAGAAAGTACATGCAATCAAAATATTATGGAATCATTTGTGTGTTCATATTATTTTATAGCCATTCTTTTGTTTTGATGTCAATTTATTAAAGAGCACAGTTTATTTCTGTTACCCACAAATATAATATAAATACTTATATAAATGACTGGTACAATACAAATATTTTATCAAATAAACCATTGTTTAATTAAATTCACTGAATATCTATTTCGAACATAAAGAGATTCTGCTATATCATTCAGCATTTATTCATATAATCAAGACTTACTCATCACAAGTTTCAAAACGGAATAATCATTTACATAAAATCGAAATCACATTTCAAATACTCTCAATAAGTGTTAGGCGGACGACTAGTCTACCTTTTATGGATCAAAAATGAGGGGAATGTACCTCTGAGACTTAAATTTAATATTTTACAGTATTTTGTTACTGTTTCAATAAGAAGGAAAAATGCGCGAAAATTTGTCAGCAAGGTACAAACTCTCACTTAAGCTCCACAAACTTAAAGCTAGCATTAGCTCATTACTATGCTTTCTCTTCCTTTTCTCTGTTATACCGTTCTAGTTCCTTTAAGAATTGTCCTTTCGGTTTCATCACGTTAGGTTTGTCGCCTCTGCACTTGGGGCAGAACCATTTCCCTTTGGGCTTAGTTGTAAGCGACACGCAGGAGAAATGGAACCACTCTATGGGGCAGAGGTCGTTATCGCAGAGAATCATCTCGCCGAAGGAGATCTGGTCACAGAGGCAGTAGCGAGGCTCGTCGGGGTCAATGGGGTCCGTGTCGCCGGGAGGCGTCTCTGACCGCTGCGCTGCTTGGCGCGCTTTGCGTTTTTTCTTCTTACCGATACCTAGGTAAGTCACGAAATTAATAACATTGTTATAATAGCCATTATTGTATATAGTTTTTCTTGTCCCTAAAATCAATGACATTATTAGAATATAACTTTGTATGTCTTATAGTAATATAATTACCCATACTGATCGCTCTTAATATGCCACTCTGTATAAGAGTGTTATTATTTTAAAATGAATTACTAAAATAAGATAAGCCTAACATTTGAAAATATGTATGTAACCTACATACTTATTTTCAAATATGTTCGGCCCAGGTTCATATCAATTTAGTAATTGAAAAGTCAAAAACCATAGATATTATTGTAATTCTAAATGACTCCTTAAAAACTGTTCTATAATTACCCTTCTTATGCGTAGTATTGTGAGTATGCCTCTCACTATCTCGCTCGCTCGAGTCCGCTCCGTCAGTGGCAGCGCCGGCAGCAGTTCTAGACCGCCGCGCGCGCTTCGACCACCGTTCGCCTGAAATTACCGCCACTTTATTATTACCATATTTTCCATGATAAATACTATATTATCTAAAATATACAGAAAAAGCACATACTATATTATTGTACCATCAGATAGTGTCTCTAATTAAAGTCAAATTCTAAGACGTAACAAACTAGAATAAAAAAATAGTGTTGTTTTTCAATAAAAATATGATTTTTTTATATATTACAACCATAACTCTTCTCAAGACAAGGCCCCCAGTAGATTTATGAACAGATGGCTTTGTACATAATGGCATTTGATAATAAGTGTATATTTAAGTGTATTGTACATTGACTAATTAATTTTACGGGCTGTGCATAAATTGGAGATAGTGTTGGCTTCTATTAACCATTCAGTTAATTAGACATTTTCAAGAGTGTTTTGATTAATTATACATTTTCAACTGTATGAGAAATCAAAATAATGTCACATACGAAGATGGGAACATCTAGTTATTAAGTAACCAAAATGTACTATTTACCTCCTGACTTTTCTTTCTCCACTTTTTCTTTATCTTTGTCTGCTGTCCGCTCAGGCGGTGGGGGCGGGGGCACATGTTGTTGTTGCGCCTGTGCTGTACTCTCCTTATCGCCGCTTCGATGTGTCTCTGATGGTGGAGTGGTCTCTTTCATTGTCCCATTTGTGTTTACATCGAGGCAGGAGACTGTATCAGAAATGAAAAATAAAATATTACATATCTGTATTTACTAATATTGTGAATCTGTTGAAACCTTTTCCTATACAGAATCAGAAAATGGGATACACAGAGGCCATTATTATAAAAATAAATAAGAATGAAACAGAAATTTTACATTTTGGTTGTGCTGTAAGAATCAGGTCAAGTTATTTTCTTCTACACTCATATAAAAAAAGGAAACAAATTTGGTTGGGTTTAATCTTTTTGCTTATCAGATTTAAAAATATTTTATCAATATTTAAATGGGCATTTGGGTAGACATAGGCTGCATATTAGCTCCACACAGGAGCAACTTCAAGTAGAAACTTGTTAACTAATATAGGCAGAAAAAGAAATTAAAACAAGAATTTGATTATTCATCTCCTTATGCTTGACAATAGTTTTTATATAATAACAAAAATATTGATAAATATGTAAGTAGCTCAATTACAAAAAATATACATTTTTAAGTATTAATTGTAACAAATATTATGTAAATGTTTCAAATTATTGTACTTACTAAGTTTCTTATGGTCGGCATCTAGTGATCTCTGTTTATTGTCGATGAGGTCTTGTGTTAGTTGGACAACCTGAAGCTTTTCATCACCAATCTCCTGGGCAGCCACCAGTGCAGCCTGGAGACGCATTGCAGCTCGGCTGCGGCGTTTCTCTTCTGTGTTAGGACCGATGCATACTGCCAGATGTGTTTCAGCATCACGCAAACATTCTTAACAAAATTAAATAACTTAATTAGGGTCAATACTTTAGTAAAATTATTTAAAACAAATATGTAATAATTTATTCAATTTCAAGATTATATTATTTTAGTTAGTTATTACTGGTTAGTTTATGAATAACATTTTACTTCATGTATGTGTGTCTTTGCAATATATATATATTTTTTAATAATTTATTTTGCCTAGTTATTTTTTATAATATCATTCTGATATTCAGCTATTAACAACATAACACATCGTTTATACAAATAACTCTTAATAAAGAGTTTTTTAACAGAAAACAATAACCTTAACAAATTCCAAAATTTACAAGCAAAATTTTGATTTTATAACAGAAATGATTGTTACTATGTTAATACCATATAACCTAAATTAAGTAAGAAAACAGCAATGAGTTGAAATATTTTACGCTTAATACAATCCAGACTAAGAATTATGTGATAAATCTTGAAAGGAATGTAGTGTTATTTTGGTTTTGTAGTGATATAGCTACGTATGTAACGTATGCAACCAACATATCTTACAAATGTCAACACCGATTTCTTTATTGTGTTAGATGAAATAAATCTGAATCATATCACAATGAAACAACTTTTAATCGAAAGATAACACTAATATCTATCTAAATTGAGAAGAATACCTCTATAGGTTACGTCAAGTTCCCGCAAACGAGATAAATGTCGTTGGAGATCGTTAGGCAGATTTTCAACACAATCTAAGTAATTTTCTACGTATGTCGCAGAAAGCAACGCTTCTGTTGAAGTTTGATTAAACATGGTTTTTGTTATATGTTACTTTGCATTATCAAAATACATTAAATTATTTTTATAAGCACTTTTAAAGCCAATAACAACTTCACTTCTCAACAGATGTCAAGCATCATATATGACAGTTCGGGAATCGGAAGATGCTAAGCAAAGCTTATAAAATAATGCTAAGCGAAGCGCCTCTATAAAAACAAAAACGAAAAAATATGATATAAATCAATGTGGCTAATATTTTGTTAATGAATGTAACAAAATATTAACAATTATAAAATTTGATTCAACAAATGTGTTTTATAAAATGAAATTTATGAACTACTACCGTCTTCCTTGAATCCATTCGAGAAGAAAATTGTGATTTGTTATTAATTAACTATCCTAAATTAAAATAATCTTACACTAAAATTCAAAAAATGAAAGCCAACCCCATTACTATTATATTAGATTTTGTGGCTGTATATGCTTGAACTTCCTTTGCGTTTTGTAAAAATGGAAGCCTAGAAGTTTTACCACCATTTTAAGCATACTTTTTCTAATCTGTGATTTTACGGTTTGCGGCCAGCGTTGATTTTTAGTGATTTTTATTACAATGTTCACAGACTTTATAGAGATACTACTAAATATTAATGATTATGCTATTTTCAAGCTGTGATATGTTATAATTGTGTCGGAGTAATGATTGTTTTTAAATATTGGAGTTGTTATGCAGGTGTCTGTTTTTATATAGATAAGGAAATGATGTAAAAGAGGTTTAACTGTGTTTGTAGTTCCTCCACCTAATCTAAGTCTAAATGATGTTAATTTAGACTAATATTAGCATTTATCAAGTAAAAGGGTATTAAAAAGTATCACACTCACTTCACGTTTTTGTTTCCCCCACACTAGCATTTTAATGCTGAAACTAAAGCAAAATATGATAAAATCATAAACTTGTACTAATTCTAAGATATTTTAAATCTTTGGCCGTAAAATCAACAAAAAGCTGGAACAGAACATAAAAGTTTCATTTGGGGCATTTATACAGCAGCAGCAATGAGAATTATTAGAACGTACACTACACAGATTAGAAAGAGTATGTCTGTACACTACGCGTGGTTTGCTTCTCATAACTAGTTCTAGATTATTTTGTGCAATAGCTAAAATTAAATTTCGCCATAACGATTCGCCATTTGATATGTTACATTGTAAGTTAACAACAAATACAATGTAGAATATAAAAAATACTTTATACATAATATACATAAAAAAATTGATAAATACAATAAAATCATATAGACGATACGTAAGTAATCGAAAGGCATATGGTGTTCTTTAATTCTTTTTTATTGCATAGTTTAACAATCACGTAATCTAAAGGAAGCTCGGAGTTTCACATGACTACGAACCCTAAAAGAACAGGAACGAAAGAAAACGTAAAGGCGTAATAGCGGGGTCGGTTAGGTGCTATGTATGTATTTTATTTCTTATTTTGTTTTAGTGAAATTTTTCATGATGGTGTAGTTTCATATGTGAAAATGGTGTAGTTTCATGCCAAAATAGATCGCTAAATTGTGAAGTAAGTGATCAATAAATACTAATATACATACATAAATTAGTATTTATTGATCACTTACGTATGATTGTTTTGTAGGTTTAGTTCATTTTTGTATTCCATAGAACAGGACGCGTGTTGTCAGGAGTGATAAGGTCAAAAAGCTATTTAGAGCACTCCATGGTACAACCTAACATCTCTAGGGCTAATAGCCCCTAAGAGATGTTACTAGTAATGATAATATATACATACATACTAATGGACCCTTATAGCACCACACGTTGCCCACTTTGGAGCGTTTGCACAGGATAGTTGCAGCAAAATGGTAGCAATCGTGAATGCTACCAACTCAACGCCTTTACAAAAATTAGTAATTTCGACTACACTCATCGCTGTATTCTACGTGTAATTGTAATATATTTTGTATGTACTTGGGTACCTAAATAAAAATAGAGGTTTTTGAACTATATTACTCTGTCTGGGTACGAGGTGCAAAAAACATTTTGAAATTGCATAGTAAACGTGAGTCATAGCATTGGGATTACAAAATATATACCACGAGAGGGAAATGATAATTTCAGATTATTTATTGTAATTGGGTGTAAGCGGGGGTAGCACACCTACCATAGTTCACCCACGCTTCTTCGTCATAAAGTTGAATACAAAATCGGCAGTATGCTATATTAACTCGAAGTACTGGCACGCTTAAAATTTGCAAAATAAATAATAATTTTTGACACACATCAAAGTTTTGATATGTCCACCATCTGAACATTTATCTGGGATATTTGTGTTAACTAAATTCGCAGTAAATTGTTCGTGCGTTGTGTATATACCAATGTCATCAACTCTCATTTTCGTTGGGTTGCCAGAGGATTCGAAGAGTTCCATCACAAAGTATGTATTTTCGATGATTTTTATTAGTAGTAATCTGACAGCCGAATTAAATTGAAAAATATTTTCAAATTCATATATTTTATTGTCTAGTTTTAAAGTTTCTAACCTTTTTATTAAAATCACTGAGCTGATTACCTTTATTAATGCTTATTATATAATAAATGGGGACCCAACTGATTCCTAAACTTTGTCCATTTGATCTAGCAAATGATCCAAAATCGGCAATAGTTTAAATTTTACTTACTTATGTACGCAGTATGTTATTATTATAATATATGCGGGAATCATCTTTAATTCGTATATGACTTGCTTTGAATCGAGTATGGATGATGTACTAAAAAAGTTACATCTTTAAAGAATTCTAAACACGCTCAATTGACGTAAATATAAAGAACATAAAAATTAAGACACTAGACGAAGAAGTGTAGTTACCACGCCTGCTTGCCGAGCCATGAGGCAATGTCAGGAAAGACATATAGTTATAATAGTTATTAGAGAAATCTGAAATGAAACATATAGTTCTTCAGTATGCATAGCCTGATAGAGATTATTCACATTTTTTTTAGATTTATTAGTTCTTTCTTCATTTTTCATTAGAATACGGCTCGACGCGAAAAATCATTTATACTAGGAAGCTTTTTATTCAAAAGAATAACAAAAAACTAAAACATAATCCAATCGTTACTAAAAAAGTAGCCAACTCAACACATAAAATCAGGGATTACAAGCCGAATAAGAGTGTGTTTTTATTGAGTGACTTATATGTTTTGTTTGGTTTCTCATTCGGACAATTGGTATAACGAAATTTTATTTTAAACATTCGACGAATTTTAATGCCGTAGTGTTAACATTATATTTATTTATTTTATATTGTTTTGTTACAATTATTAATTTAAATATATATAATACATCGATAAGTTGTTAGTAAAATGCCTGATTATAATGAACATATCATTTTTACTCAACGTTG
Organism: Acentria ephemerella; assembly: GCA_943193645.1. Classification (NCBI taxonomy): domain Eukaryota; kingdom Metazoa; phylum Arthropoda; class Insecta; order Lepidoptera; family Crambidae; genus Acentria; species Acentria ephemerella. The sequence goes on from OW971893.1 coordinate 5,533,579, forward strand.
CAATATAATAAGTACTTTATATGGGGCTCACTATAAAGGTACCATTACTTTTATGTTAGGCTTGTCATAATATATGGACGCACCATGATTTTACTGCGATTAACGATTGTTTAATTATGATTATTGCAGAGAGTAGGTTGTACTTGCTTCTCCTTTCTTTATTTCATTTGTTTTATTTATACCTGTGCATATTGTGTAGATATTAAGTTACTAAGTAGGTTGAGGAATATAATACTTAATTCTTAAACTGGTTTAAAATATTAAAAATAGAATTTTATAATTAGTAGTATTAATGATCCATATCCGGAATAGGAGGAATTATATAAGCTCTAACAAAAATTTCGTCCTAATTTATAATATAACCTATAGTTGAAGCCTATTCAACTTTGACTGTTAAACCTATCGATCACTTTGCAAATTAGAAATTTGAATCAGAGATTGCCTTTACTATAAAATTATATACAAAGTATGTAAAAAAATGAACTTAAAAGCTTCGTTATCTATGTTGTAGCTTCTGAATATATTCTCGAACAATCTAAATCTCAGCGACGACTAGTTCCTTGGCGCCATGAGGCGGCATATTCTCCTGCACCTATATACGGTACTTCAGACTAATTGAAGGTGTAGGCTGGTTCATATTTATGCGCTTCGGACGTAGGCGGCTTGCGCATTTGCCTTGAGATGCCCAATTAAGGTGAACGACAGCCATGTTTATGTTTTAGTCCTTTATTTGATCAAATTAGGAGGAGTTGTGCAATAGCTTGTTAATATGTTGATGCAGATGAAACAAATGCTTATATTTTCAGACCTTGAAGTATCCCAAAAGGATATCACCCATATTTTAAACTTAGTAATGGACTTTTGAAATATTTTTTGTTGTTTATTATATGATTTCGCCATAGTGTTGTTTCGAAATGCCGCAGCCCGGGTTCTTTGATAATTCGTACCGCCAATTCATTCGAAATTGCAAGGAACAACGGTTCCGAACAATAGAATTGTCCCTCCGTTTGTGGACGATTGTGTGGTTTATATCTTTTAATTTCACTTGCTTATTCGTGGCCCTTTTCTCTTTCGATTTCATTATTTAGTCTTTGAACTGATTATACTTGTACTCAATTATTGCTCTAGTGTGTAATGCTTCACGCCATGCATTTACTTTAGTTTAATAAAATAATGCGGATGCAGTCAGCATTGATTTAATTTTACTAAGTCATTATTGAATTTATATATCGAACTAAAAAAATAATTTTTCGATAAAGAGCGTTGGTTGCTCATTTTGCATAATTGTCCATTAATTATTGTGATTATATAGTTGAAGGCTAATAAGAAAACTAGTCATTCATTTAATATTTATATCTTATCTTATTTATAGTTTATTCACTTTGATCCTAAAAACTTTCTAGGCATCAAAACGCAAAGGATTACTCATAAAGAGGATAAATCATTTATATTATTATCATTTATTTATTTAAGGATTAATCATTTTGTCGATGCTATCAAATGTATAGGCATAAATATACATTTGTTTGTTATTTCCTGGCGTCACTTACTAGGATTTTCTGAGTGTTTTTACGAGTTGTAACAGCTTTATTCATAGCTCCTCAAAAATCACAAAGCCTTTCAAACTTAACGAAATATCTAAGTAACTATGGATTGCAGATATATATACTTTTCTGTAATACTTCTTATTTATTGATGTTTGTCCAAATATATAAAATAAGAAGTGGTTAAATATGCTATTATAGTGTAAAATGTAAGTTTGTATTATATATATCTCACGTTGAAGGGCTCGAGACCCCCTATTTGGACTTGGACACTCGATCTCACAATAAATACGTAATTATAAATATTACGATGCATTCCAGGCTGTTGTAATAGGATTACTGGCTCAGACCTGCGGCAGGTAACAGGATAGATCGCGCAGTGTTCCGGGAAGCCTTGCATGGCCGGCTGATGGTAGCTTTGTAATGCAACGCGGCTGATGACGCGTGCTAGCAATTGCAGGGGCTCAAAACCCTTTTCTATTGTTGAGTATGTATATATACGTCGATTGAATGAATTGGACAAAAATGATCTCAATTTAAATTGGTAGTTTATTAATTAAGGGACGCTGCGTGTGTCCTTTTAATTAAGGAATGCTGAGTAATATTGGCTTTGTTAAATCATTAAAACTTTTGTTAGTGAATAGAAGCTTGGAAGTCTGACCACTTTAAACCACGCTCTAAAAAGTGTGGAACATAAATTATTTAAACTAACTTCAAAAGATATCGTCCATTAAATATACAACTAACACGTTATATATAAATATATATGTACTTTTTTAATACATCCTTATTCAGAGGATAGACGTGGTCATATACCACCTTTCATAGCAAACCAAGCAGGTAATCATTTACGGAATAAATAGTGGTCGGTGCAGAGATTCCGTCATTCGATTGATCTCCAAAAAAAGTGAGTAATAAGTGAGCAGGTGTGTTGTTGTAAATTGTTTGCCTATGTTATATTAAAAAAGAAACCATAAAAAATTATTTGATATCAATTTTTGTCGGTATGAGTAGGACTTCAAACCGTTTCCCCTTTCCTTTTAAAGTTTAATGCACGCCAGTTGCAAGTTCGGTTTTAACTCTCGTGCTAGGACAAAATCGCTTTTAGTTTTGCCCCTTAATAGGTGTATGTATAACAAAGTAGTATAGGTGATTCAGATAAGCAGCGGTCGACGACGGTCATGGTTGTTGATCGGGCTGAGTCAACGGACAATAGCGGCGGTGCGGCGCACCCTCGCGGAAGCTGTCGTTACATGCTTCACTACTCTCGCCGCAAACGCCTTGCCACTTTTGAAACTCCTGTGCTCTCAGTATGGATGTGATTTTTTTGTTTTACGAAACGTTACTAAACTGAATCTTTGAGCAAAGCGTTTACTGGGAATCATGAAACCGTTTTTATTCAAAGGAGTTTTATATATTAAGAGCATTATTAACAACAAAAGTCTTGTATTTGTTATAGTTAATACAGTGTTTTATAAGTTTTGGTAGATTTTCAACCGCTTATATACTTATTGAAATTGCGTTATTTATAACTAAACAGTTTTAAGTTCTGATTGAAATGAAGGAATAAATTTAGGAAGTTGATATTTAATATACCAAAATTAATACATTAAAACGCAAATTATAATTATTACAAATATTGTAAGATGACGATATTGACTATTCTAATGATTGTTGTGGCCTTCTTTGCAAAGCAGTCGTGATATTCAAAGATAGTTTTGATACTTGTCATTCACATTGAAGTTGTCAATAAAAATAGAGGTAAATAATGAATTAATTTAATTTATGTAATACATAAAATGGTCGAAGAGGATAATGGAGGAACTTAAGCTAACTACAACAAGTATTACAGGACAAATTACGAGATTACATGGTTTACTTAACAACACAACAAAAATTGCACTTAACGAGTTCAAGGTTATTTTATTATGCAATTATGAAATTATTTGATAAATATAATGAAATACAAAAACAAATAGATAAATAAGTCGATGACAACAGTGTCGAGGAAGAAAATGAAATTAGATTTTCAATAGAGGAAGACTTGTTGGCACTCAAACTGAAACTTCAAAATCTTTGCCAATCGACAAATTATTCTGAACTATCCTTACTTACAATTCCAGAAATAATTTTCGAAAGCGCTTCGAAACATTCATTTTCTTAAGGAATATTACCGATAACAAAATTAACTCCAAAATTTATATAGCACATTTAGATTACCTTATACTATTGTGTCAGATAATGGACCGCAATTTACATCAATAGCATTCAAAAGTTCTTAAAATGATATGACATAATCCATCGTACCGTATCGTGGCACCGTATCATCCAGAAACTAACGGTAAAGTAGAACGTACAGTACAAACAGTGAAATATGCTTTAAAAGCAATGGAAACCTAACAAAGATTTATTATCCAAAATTAGGATACTTCTTGGCGGCCGCTTGTGCAAATCCACGCAGCTTACCTGTTATACTACGGAAATAACAAGAAGGTGATCAAGTATAGTTTTTAACTCACACGAGTGGTATAAGAAGTGTTGGGGTTTTGGGAAAGTTGTAAAAAGGATTGGCAGAAGTTTTAATTTAGCTTTCTAAATAAATATTTCTAGGAGAAAGGCATTAAAGTCTATGTTTTTAATACTAAAGAGCTTGCACGGGTGACCAATATCACCCAGGTTGTAAACTTGTTGAATAACTTTTCAACGTATCACGAATTGAGGATCGTTCCAAATATCAGTAGTGTGCCATCTTGCTCGGTGTAAAGTACATGAGTGACACTTGTCACATCCGCGAGTACTCAGAAATATATATAACGTATTGGTAATCAAATAAGACATATATCTAAGTAATTTATAACTGTTTATCTTTTATTATGAACAATATATTAAGTACGTAATAAATTAGATTTTTAATCTTACCTATATTAAAAATCTAATTTATATATATATATATATATTTTATAAAAAATATTTTAGAGTTTTTTATTATAAGAAATACCCTTAAACAAGTGACAACACTTACCTGTTACCCGTGCGTGGAAACACACTATTATTTGGTTAATTTAGCCCTTGGACACGTTGAAATTATTAGAAATTAACGATTGCATGTGGGTTCATAACAGAATCATGTTTTGATGGCCCAAAGCGATTATGATGAATGTGCGTGGGCGCAGGCGTAATATCTGCCAACTACAAATTGCTTCTTTCCGCGGGTTATAACACAGTGTAACCTACTTATCTATATTTTAGTTGATCGAAATGTCGGAGATAAGATGGGGATACTCTTCTGCTGAATTCTGCAGGATTTCGATACCAAAAGGCGTTCTTAAGGCAATTGGCCAGTATTATTAGCATGGCGAAGTTTTGTTAAGTTGCGCTGATAGGTCGTAATTACTAAATTATTGTGCTAAATTATGTGGGTATTACTATGAGAGATATGTAGTTTCTACACATAAACACCATACCTATTCCACAAAGCCAAATTGGGATAGTCGTAGCGTGTTAGGCCCAAACTTCGTTATGTTTTTCTAATGTGTAGGAAGGCCTGTGCTCAGCAGTCAGTGGCTGTTGATGATGGCATAACTATAGATAAAATAGTTAAAAAATACGCAAAACAAGATCATTAATAAAATTAAAATTATTTAGATTCATTTGTGTAGGCAAGAAAAAAGTTATGGTGCAGAAACATTCGGTAGTATAAACATGAAATTTAATTTTGATGTACTAGATGAGTAATAAGTGTAATAACAACGTTTCTAACCGTAAATCAGTAAATAAATGTCACAACTACCGTGTTCCGATGAAATCATAAACTCGTAAACCTCTAAATGGCCGGCTTGCAAATTTATTACGTCTGATGATTTGCGATTTGGGTTAAAAGATTGACATCATGACAAATGGACAAATAATCACCAGCTTAAAAAACGACTATCGCTTTCACGAGAGAAAAAGATTTGTCGAGACGTTGAGAGTGTTGCGGGGTAATCGGTCTTATTACGTTTGATGACCGTTTATATTATTTGTCACCTTTCTTCTTGGTCCTTGTTTGGTTTTTGTAATAGCATGCTTATTTCAAAACGCAGATCTTTCTTGCCTGGAGGTAATCTTAGCTAGGGAAATGACTCACCTGCACTAATAAGCTGTAATAGTTTCTGCTACCGCATCTGTCGCCCCAAGCCGTCCAGACGTCACGGCTACCTAATCATATGCTAATGGTTGCAGATGACTGAATTTTATGTGGCCAAGCCTGAATCCAGGGAATATAATTTGTCATGGAAAATATTCTTAATAGAAAGCTTAGAAATAGTGACAGTAATTGATTTTGAAACATTTCATATTCTTATAAAACCTGTTCAAAATTAAATATTTTTTGGAAATCTGTTTAAGAATTTTACAGTTCATAAATTAAAATCCTTTTTGGGTATATTATTTGAGTAAATAAATAGATAATTTTAAATCTATTTATAATTAAATATTCATCGTATTTATATGCATATAATCTGTTCAGAACCTATAAGATGAATAGGAAATCCTTATTCAGATTAGGATTCCTAACATACATTTTCTTTAATAAGAATATTATTATTTATTATACTCAAATAAATAGTACTCAGTATTGTTTATATTGAAAATTTTTTAAAAATACGCGCAATAAATTGTATTTTTATTATACCTTACATATATATTTCTCACTTCAGTCTATTTTTCAATCTTATCCTTTCCTGTATTTCCTATCTAAATCCTATGTATCCTTAACCGTTCATTTTTATCAACCCTTTCTTCCTAGAACCCTGTCCGTGTCCGAGTGTCGTAGTGTGTTGGACCAAGACGGTCTAGGGGACACAAGCAACAAGACGACGTCTTTATCTATACGCGGGTGAGTTTAATTTATCTAAAATATCACTAGTTCTATACATACTAAAAATTTAAATAATAATACAAATATTGTCACTGTATGTGACATAGTGTATTATTATATCTATACATAATAATACGCTATGCCACAGTGTCTATATGTAGAACAGTGCTAATAGAATTAAACACAATATTTATGCTTATCCAAAAACGATGCAATGGTAAAGTCCGAAACAAGATTTTTCGATTTATTGTTACGTCCAATAACCCTAGTGCACATAAGTTTTAATAATAGCGAGTCATTTCATTGTAGTTTAATGCAGCTGATAATCGAATATTTAAAAAATCGTTTTCAACGGTAGCATAAATTTGATAGATCAAAGACGATCGAGACGGTTAAATTCGATTGAAAATCATACTAGGCTACTGGTATTACTTTCAATATTGTCGTGAGTACATTGTAATGGGGTGCTAACTTGACAAATAGCCTTTTGCACTTAAAATATTTGATTTCATGGGAGAGTTTATCATTAAGACTTATAGATAAGCTGTGCATTGAATGTATGTATAGAAATTTAATCTTGCTTATATTTAATCGCAATTACTATTATCGAATAGTTATTGCTTTGTCAAATTTCTTCGGCATAAAGTTCCGTAGTTCTAGAAGTTTTTTTTAAATTTACGTTACGTAAGAGCACATTGAAGAGTTGAGGCATGTGACATTGTCGAATTTGGAAGAGCTATCACCGGTTGGTACGAATGTTTAACCGATTTCAGTGCGATCGATAAACAAATAATGTTCACGTGATTGATGAACAACGATGAAAACCCGTGCTAGTTCTTGGACGATTGTCTTCTGACCTGGGTCACAAACCTACATATGAAATTGGGCGTTTTCTTCAAAACATTGTGAGAAGTCATTTCTCGCTGCTTAATCGTGACAATGCCTATGTATTCAACGCAGCTGCGTTTATTTAAGTCGTAAATTAAGTCGAGCTAAACGAAAGTAGTGATTTTCGAAGATACCATACCACATAATGTAAAACGCCTGATTGTTTGCTAGGACAAAAAAGGTGCATAATAATTTTCATACAGACGCAGTTCTCTCATAAAGAAGAAATTCTATGAGATAACAGACAGACCTTTCCTACTCAATTAAAAAGTCGTTAATTGTAGAGAGAGTAAAATTCAATTGGAGACCAGCGTTGAAGCTCGCGGCAGTCGGCCATTACCGCGGCGGATATCTGCAATAATCATTTACTTGACTGTTAGATTATTGATTTAATTGACGATTAATTAATTTACAATCTTAATTGCACCTGATATATAAGTAGGCTGAGTAGATTTATCGCTTGTTTAGGATTTATGGAAATGTTTTATTGATGATCTATTGAATAAATAACGCTTATGTTGTCTGTTTAATATCAGTATAGATCATAATAATATATTTTAAGATTGCAACTTGTAAAATTTGTAATTTATTTCATATATTACTTTCCATAGACTAGGTAAGTGGGGACAAAAGCTAGGGTTAGTAAAATTAATTCAATTAATAAGTTAAAACTTTAAAGTTTTTTAAAGTTTTAACTTATTCATTCACCAAACCTACTTTACATTGACCAGAGCAGGTCTCGAGCCAACATGGACCGTGTTCCAATACTTTTTGATAGGACAGAAATAGCGAATCCTTATCGCTGTTAACTGTTCGAGCTGTCTTGTACAAACATTGTGGACGCGCTGCATTACTGAGACAACTCTATCAGCGTCATGAACCCGTTGTTCTTTTGAACGCGCATGGTTACGCAGAGAACACTTGCAGTGTTGTCTGCGTAAACTAACCCATAGACTGTTTGTTAAATGTGCAAATCTACGGGCAAGCATTTTCACTCTCATAACAAGAGCTCTGCGTTCTCTCTGTAGGTATATCAGCTTCATCCCACAAGTTTTCAGTGACCTAGAATCCGCGGAACCTAAAACTTGTAACTTGTTTTAGTGTTATTAGTTTCAGTAAATTTCAGGATCTATTTATTGATGGGCTCAGAAACCATATCGTTGGCGTAACTAATATTAAATGGAATATTATCAATAAAGTAGCCGTCTCCACAACCGCTAAGCTCGCCAATCAGACTGTGCACATAAAGGTTAAAAAGTGCAGGTGAAGACAGGCCGCCTTGTCTCACCCCACACTCCAGCCTGTATGCCTCGGATAGCGCACCTCCGCACCTCACCGGATTCCTTTAATTAGACAATGATTTAAAGCAGCAGTTGTATATAGTAGTTTTGGTAAGTTAAACATTACAAAATTCATGTTTATTATCAAATTCGGTAGTTAAGACTTTGTAGGAAAGTAAACAGAAATGAGCCATAAAAATAATGAAATGGATCATTGCATAAATATCGTGTAGTAAAATAACTAAAAAGGGCAGTTACGTGTGGGCAGTTAAAAAATCGGAATTAGTTGGTGGGTAATCTCATTCTAAGAAGTTCTATAAACAATGAGGTGGTAATTAAACATAAGGCTAATTAAACCTAAAATAAATTAACACTATTAATGTAGAAAATATAGATTTGTATATAATACTTACTTATTATAAATTAAAATAATAGAACTTCATGTAACATTCATAAACTGGGGTACTAGGATAGTGCTCGTATTATCTTAAACATGGACCATTGGTTTCACCAGAAGATGTTCTATGCTGCACCTTTGTGAATAATATATATATATATATATATATATTATATAATAATAATAAGAATAACAAAGAATAGGAAGAAATAGATAGGGATTGGGAAGAGTTAAAATTGGGTTATGAAAGAATAATAATATGTATAATACGCATAGAAGACTAAATTATATCCTAACGGTACCACAATCGGCTGTAATATTGCTGCGTTTGAATTGCGATGGTATGCAGATTTATGAGAAGGGCAAATTTTATAGCGGTAATGGGCGCTACTTATTGTGATCGGTGATCGTGACCGACAAGGCGGAGTTTTGGCATGCGTCAGTCGGCCGGACGAGGGTGTTGTTCCACAGTCTACTCTATCGATTGTCTGCCAGTCTGTCACATGTACATCTAACGTTTAAAATTCTTTATTGTACATCATAGCTATACCTGTAAAGACTGAATATGTGATGATAACAATACCAAGTTTCGTATCTTCTAAGAATTAATTATGAATAGAGTCACAGTTCTCCTCTGAATAGCTTATCGTCTGAATAGGTTTTCCGTCTTGTATTGTTCTCACGTATCATATAATTGTCTCATGTAAAAATTTTGACCAGACTGATCAATGATATTAACGACGGGCTGGCTAAGTGGTTAATGTCCGTAAGTACAGGCTCGATGGCCGGAGACCCTGAGCTCGTCATGGTCGGGGCCGATATTCTTAGAGTTAAGTACTTATTATTATATAAGTATTAGATTTTTGATACTTAAGTTTACTGCATGAACGAAGAAACTGCTCCATATTGAAGTTGAAGAATCATTCAACTACTAATAAGACTATAGCGCTATCATTATCCAATTTTGAGGAGATAACGAATTAATAATCTGTCGGTCTGGAAGACAAATGTGCGGTTATAGGAAAGTTAAATTCTTATAAGCAGTGTTTCAGAGGTAATTTTGAATTGATGGTATGTATTTCCCGTTTATATTGAGCGCTTGGAGGTGTATTTTGCGGACAAGTGGCAGCGCACTTGATATCGAATCCGTGACATCACGACTGCATTGTCACACCTGACGTTTAAGATAGATGAATTATTAATGAATATATCTGGCAACCTCTTAGATATGTAAATTTTAGGGATAAAATTGAAAAATTAGGTGATACCTATTTGTATTTATTTTGTTTATTGTATATTTAGTACTTAAGAAGACAATAGATATATAATTGAGTTTAATTTTTAACACATCAAACCCGAGTACCGTATCAATTGTCTCAATATCTATGACAAGAATGGCATGAATGGATAATTTATGTATAGCTTATAAATATACCTTAGACACGTCACAATTACCAGGGAAATTGTGACATTTCTTATGAAAAAATCTAATTTTTATTAATGTCATCTGACTTATAATTATAAATATTTAAATCGTCAATAGATTTCGTAACATTTGCCAGTCGAAACCAAAATCTCCTGGGTTCATGACCATGTTTTTTTCGCTATCTACTAAATTTGCTTTATATTCATATTCGGCGCAGGAACTTACACGTCCTGTTTATCCTGTACGCTGTTTTGTTTTTACCTACCTCTGCACCCTACCTTCGACCTTATTTTTTATTTCCTTTCCTCTACTTCGAGCCGTACCTTACGCTCTAACTATAATCCAACTTTAGACATGCCATCTCACACTACTGATTTCCTCTCTTATTCATTCTATTTTCCTTACCACCATAAAAGTCTTCTGTTTCCTTCTGTTTTGTCCGTGGAGTAGTATGTATAAAATTTTGAGTTCCTTCATTTTGTATTAATACTGCACGCAGTTTATTATTCTTCTTCTCTAATCATTTATTTATGGTTGCCTGGACGAGATTGCTTTTAAGCAATAAGGCCCCTTATTTGTACCATGTATGTTTATTTCCTCCGTTTGATTTATTAAAAGGTTAATCTGCAAGATATCAAAGCGAATGGTGTTTTAATTATAAATGTTTTTGCTTTTATAACTTTTCTTTTATTTAATAAACTTAACATTATTAACGTTTCATAAAGATATTTAATATTTAATTTTATCAATATATGATTATTTTAATATAATAAAATATTGGTTTTTTGACAACGATGACGGTTTTTAAGAAATTAAGAATCCCGGCTGCAAAACAAGGGAAATTACATATTCAGGTAAGTACATATTAGTAGGTATTGTATGAAATTTATTTCTGTAATTTAACATTGAGAGTACCATTAAAGCCACCAGACCTAATTTAGTCAACATTGTAGTGGGCTGGGATTGTGTTAATAAATAAAGGTAGCAGGCGGCCGTAATTAACACATAAAATACCTGCTGATCTATGGCATCAGAATTACATAGTCAAATACAGCTGCTATAAAATAGAATTGGTTCGGTGCACGTGCGAATGAATGTCTAAAGTAAACGAGGTAAACACCCAAAAATACCAAGGTTCGAAAGATCAGTGGTTTATGCTTTTTATTAACTAAGTTTATATTTTATATTTCAAGCTAGTTGACTCGGGGAACTTTGTATTACTTACAACCTGCCACTATCTAAAGTAAACCGAAATAAAATAGGTGGAAGAAATTGACTATTTTGAATGTCATGATTATTAGACGATTTTACATACGAAATAGGTAAAGCTTTTTTTTAGTTTTAGGGAGACTAATAAACATCAATTTATTTTTATATATAAGATTACATCCCATTAAAATTAATTAGATTACATTTCATTAAAATTATCATAATATAATTAATTATCATATATATTAATTATTTAATTATTTCTGATAATTTTAATGGGATGTAATCTTATATATAAAAATAAATTGATAGATGTTGAGTTGTGATCAATTTAAGGTATTCAGTTATAGACTTCATAAAATGTTGTCAATTAAAGTAATCCAAAGATTTAAATCTTAATCTTTAATCCTACATATTCATATCTAATAAATTATTACTTATACTTATAAATAATATATAAGCCTTAAGTATATCCTTGTAATATTTTATTGAAAACATGTAATGGATTAAAAAGATATCACCGGATATTCGTCGCGAAGCCGGCGACAGCACACTTTCCACAGCAATTACCCTAATTAAGAAAGATTTCGTACTTCCTTTAACACATACCTATGTTCCAATATGTTGCTCTAGTTGTATCATTGTTGGTATTGACAAATTTCTTTTTCACGTGAAGTTGATTCACAGATTATAACAAACAAAGCACGTAAATGAGATATTTTGCGAATATGACATTCTGAAAAAGATAATTTGCGAATATTACATGTAATATTTAACTCCTCATGCTGTTTGCCAGCGGGCTATGTCCTTTTTAATTAAAAATATATGTGTTTTTACGTTGGAGTGGTTCAACGCATATACGCATCATTTCTACAATAGTATGTAATGGGTCTAAGCATATATATCGGTTTGACTTGATTTCTTGTTAGTTGCTGTTTGCTCTTGGAGCTGAACAAACACACACTATCTATTTGCCTTTTATCTTTACGAAGCTAAAGCTATTGATAACAATATCAGAGTAACGGTCAAGTTAAGTTGAGTGTTAAAGGTCGAAACGTTATTTTTAAATAGAATCACTTTGAATTGTTCTTAACACATATTTTTTCTTTTTCAAAAACTCTAAAGGTATTTTAATGGAACTGTGTAATACTTAAATGTTAAAACATAATTGTTTTATATTATAATAACATAATATTTGCATAGTATACAATAACTCATAGCGGTTATTCTGTTAGTGGTACGTGCTCTTAAATGATTTAAAAATAAATAATAAGTTTCGTATTAATTGAAATAGTAACTACATCTTGTATTTGTAGGTACAAGATTAAATAACTAGATATCGTTAAAAGTGGATCGAATTCCTGATTCCAGATAAAAGATGAAAGATAAAATAACTGCGTACATTTGAATATGGCGTTCGAAAGTTAAAATCCATCATCACGTTAGGAACCTTGTCAAATGTTCACAAAGCTTCTCCAAAATACTTTTTTTGAGTACCCACCTACTTACGCGGTGATATATCACTATGTAGTTAAGTAAGTTGTTAAAAGCCATTAGTTTTAAGCAGTAAGTTTTAAGTTGTATCTCTACTAAGTGTACACCGCAGATACACAAAAATTTACTTTCTAAATGCGAGGTAGGAAAAATTCAAACATGAACACAACTACGAACGGTCTTTTTTATAAGAGCTCATTAAACCTATCTACACATATACGTATAAGCTAAGGCTGTTGATGATGAAACATATAATAGAGATACAACATTGCAACTGAGTTAAACAAATACTTGGATATTTATGGTCAAGTAGCCAATATTATATCCCCTTTTAATATTTCGTCCCTTAGCAGTCACTAGTGCTAACACAATCTAAAATCACAAGACACAAAAATAAAATCAAAATCATATCTTATCTGATCTATTTTTTTAACTACTTTCCTTCGTAGTACTTTTACTTCCAGATAAAAACAATAATATTTCAAACGTGTTACTCTGTCACTTCACCGTTTTAATGGGCGTGTTTGGACAGTGTTTAGTTTTAGTTGTTTCTATTTAGGAAGTAGAGTAGGCTATTATGTGGAACTGATTATTGGATTTTCTGTGAATGAGATTTGAAACTTTTGTTGGTATTTACATAGATCATCATCCTGAGGGATTGTACAAATCCGCAAAAATCGCCATTAAGTTGATTCTATTACCAACTGGAGCAATTGAGGTTTTGTATATGTTTGAATTTTGTTTAGTTAAAGTATCACAAAAGACAGTTCTTATTTGTATAAGAACTGTCTTTGTAGAGAATTTCTTGCTACTAAATAAAAAAATATAATAAATATAATACTAAAGTATTTATTATTGCAATTAAGGAACTATTTGAATTGGAAAGTGGGTCGTCTTCATACATGTAGCATATTAGTTCAATTTTTTATCCTATTGAACATGTTTTAGGTTCATTAGAGTCTCCTCAACAGGAAAATAACATAGTATTTAGTATGAAACGGGATTGGGGAGTAGACAAAGATGATCTTAACTTTAAAATGAGCTTTTTTGAGTTTTTAGACAGTCGTCTAGTCGAGTGATCAGTACACCTGCCTACTAAGCGCAAGGTCCCGGAAGGGGCTGATATTTGTATGTTAAGTAAGAATATATGTATGTTTATTTATAATATTTATATTCATATAACTAGCTATATTTCTCCGTTACCTAGTATCCCTAATGAAAGCTCTTAATTATGTTTACTTTGGGCTAGATATAAGGGTAAGTGTGAAAATCTTAATATTATTATTAGTTTTTGAACTGGTTAAACCAACATAAATTTAACACGATCCTTCACGGTTTGGTTGATGTGAATGGATACTTTCGACTGGATGCGATATCAATCTTCTTGTAGTCGTGTCACATCTTTGATAGCTACATGTGACACGTGCTATAAATAACGGTTTATTTTCACTTGATATACGATAGCAAGAGATTTAAAATTATCAGATGATATTACATTGTATTGTTTGACGATACAGTTATAGTCCATGTGTAAAGCAAATTCTAAGCCAGATCTGCCTTGTGATGAAGAGCCTAAAACTACTACTTGCTTTTATGGTAGTAAAAAAGACAGAAAATCAATCAATTAACGCTCGTTAGTGTAGAGGCCATTGCTTGCCTTGATTTCATCCATGAAACAAAATAATTTTTGCCATGGTTAATTCTGGATTGGTTGATCATTAATGATTAGTTCGAACTCCTATTAACACCATCCATTAGGAAAAGCGTTGTGGGGTAACGCCATCTTTTAAAAGAAGCTTAATGTAGCAATGGGAGAAATGACAGTTTTAATGTTAAACATGTCAGACGATTTCCCGTACTAAATCAACAATTTTCAGTTGTTTATTTTTAAGCTTTTCTCTAAGATTTTTCCACTTATTTTTATTTTTAAACCACCCCTGAATCAAACAGTTTAATGTGATCGTGGGTTCTTATATAAATTCTAAAGAAATAGCCGGTGTTTAAGACGGGCTTTACGAGAAGGATCTGACATAATCCCATACTCAGGTCAGGTTTAGTTACGTATATGCTTAATAAAGACTTATTAAGCTTTAGAACAATTTTTTGTGACAACAAGTAACTTACGTTTTATTTTAGAAATTTAAAATAAAAATTCTATATATGATTTAGAATACACCAACGTTAAAAAATTATTGTACCGAATAATAATATATTTCCGATTCCATGTATATTTCGTATGGAGTTTTGTTTTGATTTAATAGAATAAGACAAAACATATTAATGAAACCATAAGTTTTAAATAAATAAAATATTAACCAGCTAATAACCGTGGAGTTTTCTTATTCAAATAATTTTAGATTATACGCTAAACCAAATTTTAGAGTTCTGTAGTTAAAAAAGCCATCATATTTGAAACTTGCTAGATTTTTTTTACAAAAATGAAATTCTCAAAATTTTCTTTTTATGTAAATTTAATAGTTAAATAAAATCAAGACATTTAGACGTACATTGTGAACTTATTATAATTTATCGAATTATCTGTTGGGTAAGCGTAACATAGGCAAAGAAAAGAAAATAAATCTCTCCAAAACTTTTATTAACTTTTTAAATAAGTTATAATATTGATTTTATTAAGATAATATATATTTTAAGACATGGTTTCAAAATAAATACCCATATGTCATGGCGTATTATTGATTCTCATTAGTAGTAAGAAAATAGTTACAGATACCTGTCAAATGACAATGAATATTCATATACTGTATTATCTTAATGTCGATCAATTAGTATTATTCATATAATAAAAGTGGCATTCTCTTCATTGCACGTATATAGATTAACTGGTATCCATAAATAGATTAACTGGTGTTTAACCACGGATTATGGTAATTTGGTTGGTAGCAAGGTGGATCAAAACGATGTGTGTAAATATCTCACCTCTACCATAAGTCGTTTAATAATTATTGATAGTACACATAAACTTTTACGAAATATATTTAGCGGCATGCAGAGACAGTCACTTGAAGTTAGTACAGGCTTATCAAATAATGAATATTTCGTAATTTTCAGTAAACTTTAAAGGGATTGCATATTGAATACCAATTGTGGAACTACATAGTCCTAATAAAGAATCTTTTATTAATTCGAGTTACTGAATTAAACTTAAAGATATGAGAAATATTATAATAATACTCAGGATATATTTCATGTTATTTGTTATTTATGAGTTGCCGATAATACATCACAGAGACGTGCGCCAATCGCGCCAAGATCACAAATAGGCTACTGAAACTAACTGCGTGTAGTGTCAACGTCAATGCGGGAACTATGTACTTCCAGTCTGCCGTACATATGACGAGTATGATTTCTAATTCCTATTCTTTTTCGAAAGGATATTGATTACTATAACTGTTTTTAAAATAAAAATATAATCATTTAAAAATATTGATAAACAATGATATTGATCCCTATTATTTAAATGTACTGGTTGTAGTAATATTGGTCTAATCGTAGCTTCAGTATAGCGGACGTGTTCGCGGAACAGTGCGCGCGCGCAGGCCAATGACCCTAAACATCCCCATCCAATTTCCTCTGTTAACCATAATACGTTTATATTGCTTTCAATATGGTGGTTTGTTTGCACGCTTCGTAAAACTTTGAAACGACGAGATCGAGATGTTGTTTAAAAATATATTTTAATTTTTATCACCTTTATCTATTCACGGAATTTTGTTATTATAAAATGTAACAAGCCTAATTTAGTTGTCAGAGATTGATATGCATATACACTACATATATAGGATATGATTTATTTATCAAAAATTAAAATATAGTAACTTACAGATTTGATAAAAAAATCGTAATATCGGGCTCATTCGTGCTACAGAAGACACGCTTATTATAACTTAAAACAGTGTTGCCTTTATATGACTATATACATAAAATAATATATTATAAATTAGTTAAATGTTTTTTGTGTATTTCTCTTCTTGAATTGGCTGATGTACAATAAAGATATATTCTATTCTATATTGTACAACTATTTTGTTTGTTGTACTAGTTATTACTTTCAACGATAACATATTAAAATCTTCGCCATTCAAATTTCATCTATCGGGGATTACGTCTATCGAGGATTACAAATATGATATTATAAGAGTCATTCATAAGCCTGATGGACATCTGCTACAATTTGACTACCGTTTTAATTTCGAAATAGAGTCCATCAAAATTAATCATGCTGATTATAATGCACTTTAATCTCTGATTAGATAAAGCGGAACTTCACTTTTGTCTAAATAGTGCCTCTATGGCGATGTTAGCAATCAATCATACTCCGTTTCGTCACTCTTGCGCCTTAAGATCAAATACGATCAAAACAGTTACACAATAAAGGGCTTCTTTAACTACTTTTGCGTGTTACATAGAATAGATGGTCGTTATATTTCGTAATTTAAACTTGTAAATTGTTTTCATCTTAAAACCTGATTGGCTAATTTAGCCCAAGAACATATTTATCTAATAGCTAAATGACCATCAAAAATTTTTTATTTAAAATGTAGAGTTGATAGTAAAATAGTAATATGAAGACTTAGCAATCAGATACAAGAAGTTCTTCCAATCATTTGATAAATTGTTCAATTAGATACAGCGTTTCAAGTGTAAGTTGGTGTGGATAATAATGGAATTAATTTAAACAATTTCATTTCGACCTTATACTTCTTTAATACGAAACTTACCTACCATACCCAAAAGTTTTCGCGCGGAATTGGAGGAAAAATATGGATGTATATTCTGTATTGAATATGAGATATAGACACACACAGATAAAACTTCTTTCAAAAGTATTACGGCTTCCAATATTCACTGTCTAAAAAAATATGCCCAATGCCCAGTACTGACAGAGTGAAATACAATTTATTGTGTTGATAAGACTAACTAGTGTGTTGTTAACAACTCACTTCTAAGTACTTGTACATATTTTTATTTGAATATAAAATTAGTAAATGCTTTGCTTGTTAATTTAAGTCGAAAACCAATTTTGTACATCGGTATTGCACGTATTTTTCATTTGTTTTATTGTTCTGGTAACTACATTTCTAATGTGGGTTTGCACATCATAAATTTTGATATTGTATATTTAATAAAGACGATTTGATAATTTAAGAATTAAAGAACAATCGTTATAGAATAAAAACTCAAATCAAAATTATTATAATTAACGTTTTTTAAAGGTTTACAGTCTTGAGAGCAGGTGGTCAACTAGCAGTGTCGTTATGTAGGTTATAACCCAGGATACATTGACTTTAACATAGTAAATTAAAATAGTCTACGGGTACAAAGTATTAGATCTATTTAGTATAACATTATCCACTTTGTATTACTAATAACGTAAAAAGTCGAAACATAAATGTGCATCGGCGGCGCGATGAGAGCCAACTCAAATAAAATGGCATTTGCTGCCATAAATCAAAATAATCTATATATCTTGAAGATGCAGCACACGGTGAACGCCGGGTAATGTTCCAGCATAACGATCCTCATCGATTTATAGGCTCAATGATTTGAGAGGTAGGATTTCTGTTACAGCATTGCATATTGTTACTGTTCAGAAATAAAAGCTTAAATATCTTTGTTATACCAAAAAGAAAATTGGTTTGATATTAAAACAATCTATTTATGCATTACACTATTTATAATATATAAGAGCTTGCAGCTAGATTTGTTTATATTTATAGAGATATATTTTTTAATAACACAGAAATACATATGTTCTAAGATATGTCAAAATTGTAAGTCAAATAAACATAGTTATTCGCATCTCTTTCATACAAATTCATTAAGAAGGGATGGAATGAGTTTAAGGAACGTCCAGGAAATTGATACTTGGCGATCCATACACTTTTAATTTATTTTAAATGGCATGTTTTATGATGCGTATTAAAACAAGTAAGAGTAGCAATTTTAGAAACTGGTCATTTGCCTTTTTTTGGTTGTATTGTACTGAAAGAGTAGAACTAACTTAAATTTAATTTAATTCGTCCACTACGGAATTGGATCCAGTATTATATGACAGGAACTGTGTTAAAAGTTTTACTTTATTTATTAAAATATATTTCTTTATAATAATTGTTTATATTATGCTATAAGAGAATTACACATCAATAGATCTATTATGTATTAAATAAAATACAGACCTATACTTTGTAAGCAATAATTTGAAATGTATAATAATATACAAACTAATTCTGAACAAAATTAATTTTACCATGGTAAAGCCAACTCAGTGTGATAAGTAACTATCAACGAATTGGAATAGCTTGCTTTGCTTTTTGCATATAAAAAAAAAGTTCAATACTATTCCAATTCGTTCCATAGTTAACGAGAAAAAAATACACGACAAGATTAGAATCAATTAACGTCATTATCTTGAACAAATAATATTGGACTTTTTATGCACAAACAAATATGACTTATTATTAAAATGATCTTGATAGTTTAAAATGGTGCTTCAAAATTTTTTTCGTATGATTGATTAGTTTTGAATGAGTCTCTTAATCGTAATAAAAATAATAAGCGAGCACCAATCTGTGATGTCGTTTGTCTTGTATTTATGTATCTATTAGCATACAGTTATTGTTCGTTCTCTATTTTATAGGCTGAAATTTCGTTCCGGTTGGTGGTGATTTCTTGCATATAGTTACATCTCCATACACCACTGCGTTTAGGGTTGTCAAATTTATTTGTATTTTTAACACGAATAGACAACAATACAGATTCCAATACAGGAAACTTTGATATTTATGTGTATAAAGTTTTATGAGGAATTATTCCACCGGATACGCGGCATTCTGCATACCGTTCGCATTCGTAAGTGTGGGAATATATTTAACATCTATATGAGACTTGATTGAGCATAGTAAATTATTTATTAAAGAGCTTTAATTTTATTTTACTTTGTGATAAATATCTAAATGAAGCGGTGCTACTGTTAATTTTGAAAATCATAATATATATAAAGAGGAAGTCTATAATGAGATGTGATGATAAAATTAGATTATTAAAGAAGGTATGTTATGAAGCTCCGTATGATGTATTTGATGTACGTGTTATTGGAGAATGTTAATTGATTTTTGTTGCTGATTTCTTTGTTGGTTATAAAACTATTAAAAATATTTCATTCAGAAAAAGTCAGATGACCAGTGATATAATTTGGTGTAACTAAAATAGCGACTTTTAAGCATAGTTGTCGTATATAAATCAAAAATGTATAGAAGTATCAACTTTAACGAATTGGTATAAAACAGAGGCAAACATTTTTTATTTTAACTTAACAGTATGCCAGCAGAATTTACAATATTACTTTTTGTCTGGGCCTCTTGATTGTTATATACTTTACACCTGACGTTAGGTATGATTAAAACTATAATGTTTATTTATAATTTACAGAGACATCCCTAACCATAAGTGCATTACGTATCAACATTTGTCAACAACAAATTCTTACGACAGTTGTGGAATATTCATATGTTGTTGGTGCATGCACTCGTATCTAGTCCGGTTACAATTTCAAATTCCGATCTCTAAATCGATTTTATTAGTTTTTATTGCAGTGCTCGGCAAGATGAATCGATTGCGGATGTGGATGGATGCTTTTTGAAGCGTTTTTCTTTCATGTGCTTGAGATTCAGAACTATAAGAGCTGTTATTAGAATAACTGATTTTTTCAGTTCGGTTATGATTAGTCATCTTATACTCGAAAAATTCGAGAGCCATTTTAATCTGAATCTTCCCTTGATCGTTTTTCTACTCATAACGTTATTAAAACAGCTCAGGTTTTCTAAAACAAATGACATCTCAATCTTGACATCTCAAAAGGATTTTGTTTCATTTATATTATAATATAAACCACCTTCTTCACAGATTTTAAAAAAATTAATTTTAATATCATAAATACAATAGTATTAAGTGCAATTATTAACTCACTCAAGTTTTACCGCAACCAGGATCATCGATACAGTTTACATTATGTATTTGGATTATGTTTTTAATTATTATTACGTAAAAGTTATATAGACCTCTATTTATTATTTATTTTAATAAGAAATAACTGAGCAAGTGTGAAACAACTTTAAGAAACAATTATTAACCTTAAGGATAAATAAAATTCAGAGCTTTTAAATAAGATGAACAAAAAGCTCCTATTAGTAACATAAAAATAAATAAATAGTGTGTGCATTAATAATTAAACAAATAAAACATATTTTTTAAATATATTTACAAATTGTAATTAATAAGTCCAAGTATATATATTAATGTAGCCATTAGGCATTAGGGCTTTTCAATAAGCTAAATATACTTTTATTTCCTACTTATCTATTTACATTGATACTTTCAGTAAATTTTTATTTTTTATTTAATTAATTTCTTAAGAAATTTATCTTTATTTTTTTACTATTAATAAAGTGATTAATAACGTTTTTAAAATAAGTGACATTTAAAAACATAATTTTTTTTATTTCACTCATTTTAGATGTGTCATTGTAAAATTGCACAAAAAAACATTGCTGCAGAGAACGAAATGCTAAGCAAATGATTAATTTGTTTTTAATTCTAAACAGGTCAAGACGCGGGAGTCGCTACCTCGGATCTAACATTGATTGATCATGTGGCCATCCGAAACGAATTCGTGTCGTGGTCTTATAAAGCTGTGACAACATTTGTAACATATTCCGTTTCTAAATATGTTCAGCGTCAATTTTATGCGATATATATATTTTTGATGTTATGTGATCGATCGTTAAAAGGGGATAATGATTATTTCTGCCAATTTCAAGTGACGGAAAAGACACTCTGTAGCTGGAGTTGATCAAACTTCGACACAATGGGATCTTTTGTGTTTTCCTTCTCCTAGAGTCTGCTGTCTTGGTATAATTCCAAGATGTACTTACTTAGTACGTAGGGCGCGATTCAGGAGAGACTTCAGGTGTATCGAAGTGAAGCCAAATTCAGGAGTAGATCATATTAAGTAATAGGTTGGGGTGGACAGTAAAGAGGGTGCAGTCTTTTTCTAGACCAGTGCAGCCTTTTTCTAGACCATAATTGCAAGTATGGCACGCGCGGACTATTATTTTTAATGAATGAATATATTTAATATATGCATATGTCCCAGACATAGTCCTTCAAATTGCAGGCGTGGTTCCTTAAAAATATTATTCTTCATTAGTCAACAAACAAGGAACTTTATTATCATCTCGCTTAAAACTCAAGTACGGATTGACCAATTTAATTTTTTTTTATTTTGTTTTATTTGGTTTCATTCAGAGGTGGTTTAAAGATAAAAACAACTGGGGAAATACTAAAAAAAAGATTAAAAATATACAACTGATAATTGTTTTTTAGTATTGAAAATCATCTAAAAGACATTCTAAAAATTTAAACCTAAAGCTAATGTTGGGAGGTTTTTTGAAAAAGCTAGTATCTTAATTTTATATCGATGTAAACTAGTCTTAATGCGAATACAGTTATTTATCATTTGTGAGTCAGAAATCTAGAAACTCTCTTGCAGCTTCTGTTCTTCTAGTACTTTCGACAATAGTAAAAGGAAAAGGGGACTTGATCTTAGGATTTATTGTCATACATTAAAACGATTCTAGAAACAAATCTCTTTGACGACGGTAATCGTGGGTTATTAAACCCACGATTATCATTGTTGATCTATCTGTGATTGTTTTGCTTATGAGAAGTGTTGGATTGTTGCAATATAAAATATGAAGAAAATATCAAAATTTTGGTAGTTTTGAAAGTGAACATTTTGAAGAAAATGTAAAGGCTGTATGTTGATTGTGTATTTAATTAGTAAATCTTCCGTTGTTTCAGGTAAGTTATATTATTATCTACAGGTTTATATAGTTCGTGCGGCACAATAGAAAATGTAAGTGTTATATTTAATCTTTCATTACAACGCTAATTTCATGTTGGATAAGCATATTCTGAAAAAAAAAACAGATAGTTCCTAAGACTTGCACGTGTAGATCAATATAAGCAATCAGTATTTTTAAAATCAAATAAATTTTGTCAAAAACTAAAATTTTAATTAGTTTGTTTTCTTATGACGATGGACACCTTATCTTTCATATATTATATATATGTTATATTATATGTTATATATTATGTTATATTAGTTTTCTTTAATTTAGTATTCAGATTTCTTAAACTTTTTTTTTATAGTTAATCGATGCAAGTTTTGATTTCATCGTGTTTTTGCATTTTTCAAAGTATTTTTTGAATCGAAACTTATGATAAACATTATTGTAAATTTAGTCATTTTATTGTTCCACAAATACGTTGTTTTTAATAACTTAATAGTCCTGTTTGTGATTGCGGCCTCATCGTTCGACGCGATATATTTTAGAGTTGGTTGTGAAACGCGGTTCGCGGAAGTGCACGCGTTCTAGACGGATGCAAATTTCATGGGACGGCTAATTTTAGGATGCTTGAGTTGTATAGTTAGTAGAATTAATTGCATGTATCATAGTTTTGAAGGGTCGAATTTACTAGAGATTTATAGACAAAATAATAAAAAGTGGAATGCCTCGTTGTAAATGTTCTGTTAAAGTTGCTAGGCTACAGCAGGCTAGGTATAAAGATGATAGAGCCTAATAAGATCTAAGTTTGTGTCTAAGGCGGAAATTTGTTTGCAGTGCCTACTTAGTAACATAAAAATATTGCTTGACGTAGATTAAATAATTTATTTACTAGAATAGGATGATGATAAGAAGCACTGAAGTATGTACGTACTTTTCTTTTGTGTTTTTCGTGATAGTTTGTAAAACTCAAATTTATGTGCGTTTTTGTGTGTGAAGAATACAGAAAATAACTTGCAAATGTAAAAATAGTCCAGCTTAATATCTGTTTCCGTGTTTCGCCACCAGAAAGAGTTGGTTGAACCGTCCTATTTCAGGGCCTTTTGTTGGGTCGCGTCAGTTATTTCTGTTTACGTCTCGTTTCGTAACTTTACGAGAGCGATGCGCCCGCGCCCACTCTGTTGCAAGCTGGTTATTAACGGCCGCCCGGGGCGATACGAATGGAAAAGTCTTACTCTGTACATCATCCGATATCAAGAGTCCGATGGATACGATAGTTACCATTTTTCGATTAAATTATTAGTCAGTGTTTACGATAATCTTATTTACATCTTCATTAGTCTTGAATATTAATTAGCAGAGACAGCTTTTTTACTAAATAACCGAGAAATATAGATAGCAATATGTAGATAAATATCCGGAATATACTAAATATACATACAAACATCCACTACCCGTATTGGGCTTATTATTCGTGACCACTGCAACTCGCAAAGTAGACTAGTGTACAAGTAAAGTAGATATATATCTTTTTTTCACTCAATTATACTTCTCGCAAGTTTATAGAAAGGTGTTCAATGGAGTTTCGGGTAGAAAATCGGAGTTAGGTAAGTCATAAGTCGGATGGTGCGTAGGGTCTATAACAATGATATAATCGTTTTCTTGTTAACACTTTTTCGTGCTGAGTTAGTTGTGCGGAATGGCACGCGCACTCTGGAATGGATACACGTTCTAGGTTCCGA
Source organism: Acentria ephemerella (assembly GCA_943193645.1). Lineage (NCBI taxonomy): Eukaryota > Metazoa > Arthropoda > Insecta > Lepidoptera > Crambidae > Acentria > Acentria ephemerella. The sequence goes on from OW971893.1 coordinate 5,558,283, forward strand.
TTAGAATTGTATCAATTTTTACTTTTCAACTGAATCGTTGATTGGTTTGAATAATTCCCAAAGATTGAAGTCGTATTACTAGTGTATAAGTTTTCCTCTTACAAAGCAATCTTAGATTTATTATCCAGGAGCATAATCGCAAAAGCTCCAATGATTTTTCAGAACGGTGTTTTAAGCAGAGTGGCTTGTAAACTAGCTTAAAATTAGGCAGTGGCGAAATTCCCCGTAAGCGGCCTAATCTTAAGTGATTTAGAGTATATTCTGATTAAGTCGAATACACCTATCAAGTACATTTGGAACTAAAGTTTGTAGTTACTTAGGTTTAGTTGAAAAAATGAGTTCGTTAGTAATGGGATGTTTGAAAGTCAAAATGATGTATCGAGCACTGACTAATATCTGCCTGTTGAAAAAATGAACATTAGAATGTTTATGAAATTTAATAACGTTTTATAGATACAATGAAGATATATTTGAATAGATAAACTGTCATTTGTAATCTATAGATAAGTTTACTACAAAATATGGCACGTTCATAATTGTGCCTTTGTTAAAATAATGTAGTTATTTTCTGAAATACATTACTAACGGCTGTTGAATATCAAGGATAAGCCAAACAAAAAGGCGCATAAATCGTTTCAAGACGATTGTTCACAATGTAATAATCTATGTATTGTAGGAGGCGGATTGGACCATAGCCTAAAGCTGTCGCACTCGGTAATTTATCGTATACACAACTCTATTCGCCAATATTTCAATGGGTAACTCTGTTGCTGTACGGGAGCGAATGAGCGACCTCTGCATCTTCTCTCACTGTTTCGAGTTCTGAGTAACTTAAGGAAGCTTTTATCGATGCTGACTTTGACGATCGCTACAGAAGTGCGTGAGCGTCTGCCTGAGAAAGCCACCTAACAGTATATCAGAACCCATCAATACTATGTTGTCGTGTGCATCTGTGTAAAATCGCCAGGGCTCATTAGAAAGGGCAAAGATGAGAGCTCTAATGAGGCCGCTTATCAACCAACCTACCATAAGACAGACGCGTAGCACGCTTTTTAGTCTCATCATATTCGAATAAACGAGGCACTTCTGCTTTAGAGAAGATTGAATCAAAACAACTAAGAATATTTAGTGGTATGTCTTGGCGCAGACCGCATTCCTGGGTTCCATATACTTTCAAATAAACTTCTGCAGATTTTTGCAGTTGAGGTGATTTTTCACACAATACGTGACTTCAATAAGTGTTTATACTCTATGGTTACGGACCAAACCTGCGCGAACGGACTATAAACTTGTTTAAATATTTAATTACAACAAAGCGCATGTTCAAAAAATACAATTGACTGCTCTTCTTTTCTTGATAAGAATTAGTAAAAAATTTAAAAAAAGATTGTTAAAAGTTGTAGAAATGTTAAAAATATCATCGATAAATTTGAATTTATGTTTTTCCACAATGCGTTCCTAAACTGTTTACTCACTTGACAGTTCGGTATGATGTGCTATTTATACCCTCAAAAAGTCATATATAAATCAAAAAGCTTTTTACTACTTATAAGTGGCAAATAAACGCATGGGACGGGCAGAGTTAGTTAATTATAAAATGCAGCATCTACGTGGCGGTATCTGCTCGGTGGGCCCTTATCTCGCTCCGGCATAACCGCAACTAAACACCGAGTTCTAAATGAAGTGTCATGATTTTTATCGATAATGTCTACTCATTTGATTAATTGTCTCCGTGCTGACTGTTTCGTGCTGATGCTGTTCCAGGTGGTACTCGAACCCCCTTGATTTATTTGACACGATTTGGTAAATGATAAATTAATGTTTCGACATTACATTCATGCTTATGTTAAACAGTAGTGAGTAACTTTCTTATTTTATAATCAATTAAGGGCTGACTTTTCAATTCTCAGATAACTTTGTCGAGTTAACAGTTAATCTTGACATGCAAAATCTATAGTTGAATAATTTTCCCTTAAAAGAATATTTGTATATTAGTCAAGACTTATATTCCTTAGAATATAGGGATGAACTTAAATTCAACTTGTGTTATAGACATATCAAATTACTTTTAGGGAGCTAGCCGCGATCCAACATAGATTGGCCGGTTTGTATTTAGGGAGCCACGTCTGAACAGTGGAACGTTTATACAGTACAGGTGTATTATTTAATAATATATGCATATAATAACGATTAAAATGTATATAATCCTATACTACTATAACGCGTTTAAGATATCACTCAGTATTTCAACATAAAAAAAGACAGTCTCATAAATATCTAATATCTATATTTATATAGGGTTACTTGAGACTCATTATGAATCAACCCACTTTCTAAACGACCATAAAACAAAGCAAACTAAAGAAATATGTTCCCGGTAATCTGTCAAATAATCTCGAGAGCGAACAGCAGTGCCAGAATTTTTATGACAATATAAATATTAACCGCAATGCATTATCATCGCGGCGTATAATCTTGACAAGTAATTAGGTCGTTTGATTTCAGCGTGCCTTTCTATTCGTGGCTACAAAATGAATGGTTTTGTTAGATGTAATGAAAGTAAAATTAAATCCGGTAATGTGATGTGACTGGGGTCAGCAACGTCGATCTCAATGCTTCGAATTATTGCCTTTCCACGATTAAAGTTGACAGCGCAAAATTGACTATAAAATGATACCAATCATAAATTTATTGCGACTTTTAAATGGCTTTTTAATATAGTTCTATATTATTATTTATAGTTCTGAGAAATCGAGATTGAGTTATTATTGATAATAAAATGGGTTAATCCTTATTGTTACAATAAAACAATTATTGTCGTTCTCATTTTATTAATGTCCTACTCTAGAGCCTCTGCAATTGCGTCGCGACTTAGCGTCGCTTACTGCCTTTTATCGTTTGTACCACGGAGAGTGCTCTGAAGAGCTCTTTGACCTTATCCTTCCCTCTCCTTTCAGTCACTCTTTCACTGTCTCCATTTCTATTTTTCGCACAGAAGATTCCTTCTTGGAATTTCTTAACGGTACATCGGTATTCGGTATACGGTATTCTCTCCTTCATACAACATCGAAAGAGGCGTGAAAAAGTAGAAGGGCGGCGAGGGCAGTATGTCACATGCTGCACTAGTTATCTTCATATATGGACTCCTCTACTGCGTATCATTAGGTGGTGTTGAGTCATTTGCTGAACTTCTTATAAAGAAAATGCCTGATACAATGACAACGATTTATATTCGTACTTATATTTGCACACGAAGTATTTTAAAGACAAGGCTGGGATTATGTGTAGTTATACTGATCTAGGCAACTGACATCATGTCATAAAATAATACAAGATAGTCTCTTGATTGAAAGAGGAGCCAAGCTCAATAGCTGGCTCTAATCAAAACCACTTTGCGTTGTTATATCATGACATAAATAGTTGCGTTACTCGTTAAAAAGCCCTGCTATCCCCTGTTATGATAATAAAAATACAACGTGTTTGCTCTGAATTTTGCTTTTTAATATTTTTTCTTTTAGCTTACGTTCGCATTGCACTCACAAGTATAATTATAAGCCAAAAGCGGTTATTTTGTTTAGAAGCATCTCTAATGAATGTGTATTGAAAGAGTTTATGGGTTGAAACAATAACATTTTATCTGAAAAAAAAATGTCCTCTATTACATAGATCTCAATATGGCGGAAGGAGTTAATAAGGAGGAACTCCATATGGATGGTGGAATCAAAACTAGCAGTTTCAATTCGGGGCTCTCATAAATATGTTATGGTCAAATTTTAATATTTGTTATAGAAACGTTAAATTATGCTCTCCATAAAATGTAAGTAGCGTTTCAGCATTAGTCCGTTAGCAATACTTACACTGGAGTGTAAGTATAATATACATTGCGATAGTAATAAAAACAAACCACTAATATTATTATTTATAATTCTTCATATCACAAATTTAATTTTATTGTTTTACTTTTCCTTTAAACAGGATAATGTTAAAGAAAAAATAATTCAAATCTCGAATGGCGTAACAATTCATTATTACTTTCGCCCAACAAGGCAGTATCCACATTTGAACAGAGTATTATATACATTTTAATGTAGATGCATCTTTAATAACAAAGTGAGCGATATTAGCGTTAATAGTTGATTACTAGATCAAAGTGCATTAGTGTGAAAGCCTGATCCACAAATCTAAGCGTAATTTACATCCCCGTTATGAATTCGAAACGTGCCAAACAGTGTTCGCTACGCCGGCATCAGCTGACATAAGTTGTCCAATAAAATTGAATTTATAAACTCTCTAGCAGGTTAAATATCGCAGTTTTATGACGGTGAGTTCAGATGGGCCATCGGTTTTGTGCTAGATCTCAATATTTAGAATTCCTAGTTCAAATCCCGGTTACTGTGTGCATGGAAACTATTTCGATTCTGAGCGAAAAGCTTTTCGGTCGAAGCCCCCGGCGATTTTGTACAGTTCTTTATGCGTTAGTAGATACTTACAATGTTAGTAAGAAGCGTGTATCTGTCAAATGATAATATCGGTCTTCTAGATATACCTAGTGTTATATAAATAAAATTGTCCAATTCTAGTAAAAATAAATAACATATATAACAACTTTTGCTATAGTATCCATATATGTTGTTATGTATGATATTTGTACATTTTTTAAAATCTGTGACTTTATTATTTAGTGATGTTATACTGCTATGTTATTATTAGATTCCGTAACATATGTGAGCGGTTAGTGCGAAAGCGAACGGTTAAAGACAGTTAAGCGAAAATGGCAATCATGGTTGGAGGTGGATTGAGAAATCCATTTTGTTTAAGGATATCATCATATTGCTTGGGAGAAGCGATTTCAACCATGCATCCACATTTGAATAAATGTATAAACGTAAATTTGTCACCAATACCACACCTTATATTATTTGTCACCATACCATACCTTAGCAATTTTTTTAAATTTTGTTATGTCCTTTTTTTGTATGTACATTAATTGTTAAATAAATAATAAAACCTATATAATGTTACCTTATGGTGACAGCAATACCATGGCCTTGTTCATCTTTTAGCTGCGGGTTGAAATATATAAAATTATTTTTGACTTGTTGTGTAGTTCGGTTCTCTATGCCTGAAGATGTGGAATTTCAACAGATTAACTTTTTACCACCACCAAATATACTACATCAATGTGCTTATACATAAAGAAGTACGTAAAAACCATTAAGAAGGTTCACCGATTTATTTATTTATTTATATCACAAATCAAATATAAAAAGTACTTTTTATTAAAAGGGACTCAATTACAAAGTTCTTTTAAATCTTAGAAATTTAATCTTAGCTTAGCTTCGACGAATAATTTAGCTTTGGAGAAGATGCTGCGTAAGAAACTTCTTATCTTTTAAATGCTTCTTACATTTACACAGTGATTATATCAAAATTAAAAATAATTATATACGTATATTATATAGCTATGCAAAAAATAGAAATAAAGTCAAATGTTATAGCTCTGTGATTTTATGGGCTAAACGAGAATAACCTCACTATTATATAAAGTTAAAAATATTTTTTTTTCAATATTAGCCAATATGCATGGCAGGTAACTATAATCTTATATGATACGACCAAAGTTTCATATCTTGTATCCTTAGTTGCATCTGAATAACACGATCAAAGAGACACAAGACATTCGATGACAACTGTGTCAGGCATGCCGTTATATCTAATACAAGGTAAAATAAGTTGTGTAGCATCGCGAAATTGTAACTACGACACCATAGTTGTATTATACAGAACTGGGTCTGTCCGACATGCGTTACAATGAAAAAAAAGGTTCTTATTTTATTATATTATAAATTAATAAATATAAAACAATTATTGATTAAAATTTATATAGAAGATTTATCGATTAAAGCATGTTGTGTGAGGCATACAGAGGTGGCAAATATAGTTTACATGACTATTACGATTTGCTATTTTAAAATACAATAAATAGAATAATTAGAATTTTTTATTTTGTTCTTTCCTGCCAAGTGGTTGTTTAATATTTTACAACAGTAAGAAATATGGCAATCAATGTATTAAGAACATTTGGTATTATCGTAAATTAATTTCGCAAAACATAAACTTCCTACGTATGAACCATCAGATCGTTTTGTCGTCGGTATGAGCTTTAAATTTTCCGTTTTACGGGAGCAAGGATATTAAATCCGGATTATTTGAATGGCCTTTACCACGAACAAATAAATTTAAAGTTTTAGTGTATAAAAGCTATCATAACATAAAGATTATCACTGTACAAATCTGTCGCAAAGTTCGTTAAACACATTAAAAATTAAATTAAATACTATTTAAGAGTATAGCTGTAAAATCTTTATTTCACTACTTAATTTCAAATACAACATAACAAAAGGAGGCCGATGTTTAAAGAGTTATGTTTTTTAAAACTGAATGCGTCCAATTTATGGGCGTAGCGTTGTCCATAAACTTTTATTCGATCTTAGATAAAGCACTGTCGATACGCAATAGAGAAATCCATTCACTAAAAATTTTATTTCGAAGAATTAACCGGATAATTGTAACTTTCGCTTTGCGATGATACCCTATTACCTTATCAGATCTGTACTGCTGCAGTAAAAAGATAAATAAATCATTTTTATCTAATTTCACTTTTGATGTTGCGGTGTTTCCTTTTAAAATATTTACAAATTGGATTCGTCGCATTATCTGAGACAACGTTTATGGTATCTCATTTATTATATCTAAAGAATTTGTGGTACAATCTGCGACGTATTGAGAGTATTTAATGCTTAAGTTGATAGAAAATTGTCTACTAGTTCTGTTGCGAATATTAAATCTAATTTTTTTTATTAATATTTTTGAGAGTCAATGATCGTTGCCACCTTTCTTAGGGATATTTAACGACTCTTGTAAAAAATATTCATAGTGGATATTATCTAATATCGTTCTAGAAGTTATGCTACATATTCTTGACTCGTTCACCACAGTGTCAACAGACAAAAGACGGTGACGACGTACGGAATCGACACATGGCCGCTTACAATGGGCCTTATCAAAGGGCAATGAAGAGGGTTTTGCGCGCAGTTCCACTGTGTGTCCGAATCAGTAATGATGAAAACAAGAGAACTAGGGTCGCTATCGTAGCCCAAATAATTGTGACCCTGCAGTGGTAGAGGGCACACGACCAGAATACTGACGGCCATTGGGTCGGACAGATCCTCGAGTAACGGCCAAGTATCTTTAGAAGTAGCAAGCTTACCACAAGGTGGACCGATAATCTAGCGAAGGTCGCTGGAAGCCCCTGGATGTGGATATCGCAGATGTTTGATCCTTAGTCACCCAAAAATCTCTATTCCTTTTGGTATATAACCAGCAGTGGACGTGGTTGATATGAAGATGGTAATGATTTAATTTTGCATGAGAACATTGAAGAAATTATAAAGACACTGTTTTTCTAAGAGTAAATTAGTCTAGCATGACTATATAACATTCAGTCAGTAGTCTTTTCGTCTTTTGCTGTTGAAACCTATTAAGCTTATAGTTGTCACCGTGGTTTTAAATCGTATTTATTTTTATTTAGAATTGCAAAACTGACTGGTCTTCTCCTAAAAGAGATTGTAACCCCAAATTTATTCAGTTCCACCCTGAACAAGGACCTGGTGCTCATTCCGTACCATAACATTTTCGGTCATGATGTGCAGCGACAGCTAAGTTTTAGTGTTAAGACTTCTGATAGTATTTAAAAATTCTGCGATTTTTTTTTCTCATATAGAATAATAGAAGTTGTTTGAAAGTTGAAATTTTTGAACCATAATATATTTGGTATTGTTTATTTGTATTTAGGTTAAACAATGTTTTTTGTGCTATCGCTTAGTTCATTAGGTCTCTATTGAACATTTATCGGTGGTATCGGTGTTAGTTCATCACTTTCATTTGATATAGTTGTTATGATGTAATTTTTATGTTTACATTCATTATGTTTGGTCATTATGATAATGTTTAAAAACATACCCTACGGGGATTTTGATTATTTTGATGTTCGTATTACAAAATCAAATTACCGAGTACCTCAGTTTTATCTTTATGATGGTTTTAATTTTGTGAATATTTTCTTATCAAATTAAATATATTTTTGAATCAGTAGGTATATGTTCTGTATGTAAATATGATGAGATAATTTACAATACTTTCATAATCAATTATTCCAAAATATATTTTAGGGAATAATATAGATATATTTAGCTTAATATTAACATGTACTTTGATGTTGCAAATAAAATTCAAAGGTTCTTTTCTTGAATTAAGTTATATTATTTCATTGTTATTATACTACTTGAATAAAGACTCAGGTAATTTTATCTGATCGCCCTGGTGAATTACTTCTGCAGAACCCAGGTCACTTCCGTAAAGGGCAATGGAGTTATCAGGAAGTTTTATTGGGTATTCCCAGTGCTGCTCTGATGAGACACTGTGTAGCCCCACACACGCCTGCCGCTAAGCGGTGGCGGGTAGGTCCGTAAACAGATTCCTCCTCGAGAGAAAAAGGTAATTTTATCGTAAGTCCCGAACTCTCTCTTGAAATTCCAAATGAAATTATGGCAATAAGACTCAAATAAAAGCGAGGTGGGTACACTGATCAATAAGATTGTTGCTTTTTATCTTTTATTACAGCACTTTCAAATAGATTCGAAGCCTGCGCAGGCGCGTGAAATGTAACACAATGCGGTCGTGCGCGTGCGTCCAAATGTTTACGCGATTAGATCGTATCACTGAATCGATTGTGGGCAATCGATTGAATCAAATAGATTAAATTAAATTATTTGTATTGTTCTTTTGGTATCATATGTATATAGAGCAAGTAGATAATGTTATTAATTATTTTATAACAACATTATTTTTAATGTAGTAGGTTATATACGTGTCTATAACCACTGATAAGTTCATAAATTTAGAACCACAGTGGTATTTTCCACCTTCATTTTGAGTGGTGTGTATTGTTGATTGGAAGTAGGGGATCTTTTTTTACTGAATAATTGTATTTATAAAAAATCGTTTCCAATACTTCACAACAGAGGCATTGCTGTTGTGTTCATATAATTTGACAGTTGACGATAGCCACGGTCGAGACGGTTTAACTCGATTGAAACTTACACTAGGGGTCCAGGCGGTACCTCATCGTCATTGTCTCTATTGGCTTATATTTTTTTATTAAAGTTCATTATCAGATTACAGTCATTCCAACTTTTAAAATTAAGCATAACAACTAATTTAGACAAGACACTAATAGAAACAAAATAGCGTAATTATATTGAGGTTATAACGCGCGTGGTTAAAACAACCTAGTTAAAGTAGAATAGAAGTAATCCCAATAATTAAATAAAATCAGAAAATATTATAATTTTCCTAAACTACGATGGTTCCAGCATATATGTGATGGCTTAAGTAGATAATTACCACAAAGCTTTTGTTAGTGTTACTCGTGTTTTAGTCAGAATGGAATGGTTGCTAATGTTGTTAGCTATGGGTATTATTTTATTGAGCCGAGATTTTTCATTGGGGAACCTCAGAACAGTTAAAAAAATTATTAATAATAATAGAATAAAATTTTAACTGAATCGCCATTATTTTCCATAAATATAAAGAACCAGTTATTTTAAGGTAAAAAAATGTTCGAATACAGTGGTTTGTATTTATTTTATCGCGCGCTTATCAAATACTGACTTATAAATAATGATTCATAAAAGCCATAATGTTGCCAGACAATAAAAGACAAAGACAATATGCTCCCCGGTTATTGTGAATACTTTAGTTCTGTGTAGATTACGTTCAGTGACATGAATTACTTTAATTTTAAAATTGACCATCAGCTATTTAAGCAAGACTCGAATCCTAGTAGCCCAATAGCCGCTCCATAAGTGCACAAAAAAAAACTAAATGAAGAATAGAAAATACGATTTCATCATTCAGGCGAAAAACAATATAAGTTTTATAATAATAATGCAAATACGAGTATGATATGAAATAGTACCCATCTAGGCTTTCTCCTCATCCATTTAGATACAAATCTCATTCTGTAGCTATAGTAATTACATGAGAACTCCACTTTATAATGACTTGCATGAGTAGCAATTAATCAATGTTATATAAATATCCAATAAATTCTTAATCAAATAACGGTATGTATTAGTTATGATTAAATTAATTATTGGATAGTGAATGGTGGTTTTTGTATGAATAGTTTTGACTTTGACATCAGTTTTTTTCATTAAATGTATACATGAATGTATGTATAAATGTCATGTAAGAATAATAAAGCTAATACGAAAAATGCATAATATCTTGTTTGAATTTAAATATGAATACTATTTAGAAATGATGATTCAGAAAGAAATTAATAAAAATTATATAGTTGTGCGTAATTTTTTTAAAGTAGTAAAACCATTTTTTTTCACTTTGTGTTCCCTATCGAATGTATTGTATAATAAATGTACGCGTCTGTTGTGAAATCGGTTAATAGTGTATGATACAATGATAAGTTAGAATAGTTTAGTTCAAGACGTGTGAAAGTTCGCACAAAATCAATCAGAGATCATTATTTGGTATTATTTAAGAGTAGATAAAGCATCGGTCTGTGTCTGGTTCGCACGGACAGCCGCGGCAGAACTAAGGCATTATGGATGATGCGTTACGCAAGTTGTTATGGAAATAACCGAGACGCGATGAATATATTTTAAGAGTGCGCCTTAAGCTGGAAAAAACTGCTCCTCCTCATATTGCGATTGCGTTAATTGGGTGTGAAATTTAACATCTTTCAAACAAATATTATCTATTTATTTTAAAATGGGCTACTCCAATAAACGAGACAGATTACGCATTTTCTCTAGCTGAATTTCTCTGATAATAATATCACACCTAAATATAACTCTAAAAAACATGTAGCTTGTCAAAGCCAAAGTGAAAAAATTAATCGGAAAATGTTTTTTTTTTGTCAAATTGATAGATTCGAATGTTTGTGACTGGATTTTTATAGTAGGCCTTCGTTGCATTGTTGCAACTCCTTTAGCATAATTTGCCTCATTCAAAGTCGTGTACTTAATAAGTATATGTGAACTTTATAAGAATTAGTCCTTGGTTGCATGGTTACGTTAAATAGCATACTATTTCAGTAGTTTTCAAGATAATGATATTGCCTTTGTAATGGAAACGGTCAACGTTTTAAATTATAGAATAGTTCCAGAAAAACCACTGTACCGATTTTAGAGAAAGAAAGATTATTCTGGGGAAGAGCATAGTTACTTTTTATCTTGATTATCGCAGTTTTTTCAGTGGTTTTCCCGAATTTCAGTTTTATAAAATAAATGACTATATTTTTAGAATTTCATTGCAAATGCGTAGTTTTAAGATTTTTCTCTATACTTGTAGAATAAGACGGTATTTCATGTCAGATTTCATAGGTCTAGTTGAAGGAAAGTACACAATAAATTTTTATTTGCTTTTTTGTGTTATAAACGGCCGTTTTTTTATTCGTTAACTTTACAGGCCGACAGACAGACTGACAGACGATAAAGTCTAATAATAAAATATAATATAATAAAAAAAGGGATCTGTTTTTACGTTTGAGGTACGGAACCCAAATAATTGTCAATTATTTGGGTTAATAAAACAATTCCATACATAGTTAGTTATCGTTCATCGACGTTAAATGTAACAAATTTAATCATCTGCAAAATTTCATTAAACATATTGCATGTTTCTTTATTTTAATTTTTCATATTTATTAGTTGACAAAAAGGCAATGATGTAAAATTTTAATAAAACTATAGACTAGACTTGTCTGGTCTCCGTAACACGAGAACTAAGTATTCGATTTCTAAGATTTTCATTTTGGTGTTTCTTTTCACTGAACAAATGGCGTATTTTAATATTCAACTGTCTGTTTAATGCGATAAAGTTGGAATTAATACGCCCGATAATATTCCTTAGTCAGCGATAGTAAAAAAGTAATGCATAGGCATTAGCCGTGCTTCCACGTAGCCGTTCACTTTGAATGGTATCTCTTTGTGGATCAGATGAATAGAAAATTATATAAATTGCTTCTCGAAGTACGCGCCCGCGCCGCGCCGTGCTCCACTCGTGAACAATTATAGGGGCTAATAACAAATTATGCTATTTCTTCATAAAAGGTAACGCATAGGTAACTAGCGAAGTGAGTATGCGATGAACAATTTATATATTTCTTGATACCGTCTTATCCAAACAAATTACTTAAAGACTAGATAAGGAAGGGCGTACAATTGTATTTCTTAATATAAAACTTCATTTAAGGAAAAATATTAACAGAAAGTTGTACCAGAATTATATATTTAGATCTAAGGATTCTGTGAACGGATAATGCAACTTTTTATTTTTTTAAGTTTTGGAATTAAATATCCATTAAGTAACTCATCCACGACCGTTAGAGATTATTTTGGAAGTGTTTTGTTGATGACGAGAAAGCATCTTCTTTACCTGTTGGCAATCTGACGAGCAATATTTGTTAGCCAATTTTTTTTTATCATAAATTTGTTTTTTAAAGCTTGATATATGATATTGGTTTCTAGATAAGTTTATGCCTTGTTTAATCTTAACTATCTAACGAGATAATATCACATTGTAACGCAGACACTGCTTGCGTAGCACAAGAGGCTAGCTATTGCTGTAGCTTAGTGAGAGGTGTTGGCCGTTATAGGGCATTATTTGTTTACATTATATAGCACTTTAAGTATGCAAGATAGCGCATTGTATCGTTGGAAATATTGCCTTACTCAATAAGTTACAAAAGTCACGTTTCTGTAATGTTTGCGATAAAGTTAAGAAAATACCGAATACCTCTTGACATTAAATTCTTTGTCTTTGAAAGTTATTGTAAATGTATTGACATCGGAATCTTATATAGTATTAGAAGCCAGAAATGGTTTTTGATACTTGCATTCGATTGTGTTGACTAAATGCTTATGGTCATTATAAAATCCCGTAGTCACATGGGACACGATGTAAACTTAAAAATATCTTACATACTTTCGCTTTGAATACTTTCAGTAGATATGTGAACATATGAAAAAGCGGCGAAAAATCAATATCTTGTATTATTCGACCGTGAAATTATTATTTATCTTAAATAATGACAATATGAATCTAGTGTCTAGGATATACATTTTTGAAGTCTCATATGATATTGTGTTTGCAGGTGTTTGTACTCGTAGTTAAACTTTTCTCTGAAAATGATATTTCCATGAAGGCTGTTTTTAGTTCGTACAGTTGATGGAAATATTTCAGCTGCAACTTTGTTTCAGTTTAGATATTTACAAAATATTGGTAGATATCATGTTTACAACAACTAATAGAATATCTTTCGTGTCAGCTATATGGTAACTTCCACCTTAAACAACTTTAGGAGTTAGGCGAAGGATCAATGTATTACCTATCGTGTCTATTGACAAGCGATAATTAATAATCCAATTAGTGTGCATAAACACCAGACTGAAATGTTTGTTCGTGTTTAATCCACATTAAAGTCAAAGGCTTGCTTGAAACACTTAGTAAATGAGTATCTTGAATCTTGTTAACAACGATAGTTTAAAACTGTAGCTCCCTATGTTAATTATGAAGTTCTTAATCTTAATCTGAAGCACGCAATATAAATTTAAATTTAGTGCATCTCACTATTTCAATATTATTGTAAAAAGAACAGCTGTCACACACACGCTCAGAATATCGTGAAAAATTTTGACACTTGTATACGTCTTATAATGATGATTTAGAAAGAATCTTCTGTTAAAAATGATAATTAATTCGCAGAACATCTTTTCACGTATACAACAAGGACTTAATTCAGTTTTTCTACTAATAATAATAAATGAAAACTTATTCAATGAAAGAATGAGCGTTATTCTGATGGATGTTAGTCAACATTACCGAATCAGTAATCTGACGTAAAATGCCATTACATGCCCCATATTTTAATATTAACTATTCGTAACTAATTTTATCCTTTACATGCTACTCCGTCCTCTATCTATAACTTTTTTCAAAATAAAAAAGGACTTAAAATTTTTGATTTGTTTATGGTTTTTTTAAGTTTCCACTATGCGATAGATGTTCTCTAAGTAGCGCCGGAGTAGGTCATTTAAATTGTTAGTGTTGGTTTACAATTATACACAATATAAATATATGCTTAGCACCTAAATAATATAAATTAATGATTATACATAACGACAAACTTAACTGTCATATATAAAAAATGCAGACCTTCTCTTAATCAAAAATTCAGGTGGCCGTCTGAGATTAATTCTATGATTAATGAAGTTCAGTGAAAGTAGACCGAGTCTGCGCAATACTGCTTTTGTTTAAACGCGGCCTCAGAGAAGTTTTTGCGTCGGGTGTGTTTTCATCGGCAAGGCAACGGTGATAGAGGTGACCGGAACAGCAGATGAGTGGGTAAAAAAATCGGCTAATTATTTTGCTCAATGGTTTTGACGGCGGGGCGTCTTGGGGCCAACGAGCCGGTGTGTGCGCTCAAACTTTTCAACTCCCAACACTTTCAGTTTCGCAATGTTTTCGATCTGAGGTGAGGTGAGGATTGACTTGTTTTGTTATTTGACTGTCCAGCTTTGTGATCCTACTACGAATTTGTTATTAATAGTTTTATTGAACATAAAGGTGAAATTCATTTGTTTGATCCAAATTGAAGCGAACGCTACAAAATAATTGAAGTTGTATTCGATTACAATTGATTACAAGTATTGTCTTATTTAGTTCCTTGCCCAACCATCATGTATTTTTAAGCAGTTTCATTCTGAGTTTCATTTTGACATTAAAATCAACGCTGCCGTTTTGTCATATAAAAGTGTCTGAACAAAGTTCAACGGTATTCAGACATTTTAAAAATATTATTAAGGTAATTAAATATTAAGGGGTTTGAAATAAAGTGAAGCAACTACTATAGTATTTAAATATCGAGCAAAAGTGATAACGACTATTTTCCTCACACCTTTTTTTAATCGAAAGATGAGTTAGGTAATTAACAACATTTTTTAATTCTTATATGGCATGTTAATGTGAAATAGTATCTGCAATTAATATTTTCTAATATATATCGATAAGTTTGAGGAGCTGTTACATGTCGCCTAAAAACGCTCTGTTTCTAAGTGTATAGTTGTAATTTATGCAATTAATTACATGGATAGTTAAGATGATAAAATTTACGTTACATTACGTTTCGTGTAGTAAAACTAAAAGCATATTTACTTCTATCGAATAGTTTAATATTATTTCGCTATTTTTGATTTTTTTAAATGAAAAGTTCAACAAATGACTCAACACCGTCTGATGGTAAGCAGTAGGAGGAGTCCATATGTGAAGATATCTAGTGCTATGCATGCGACATACTGCCCTAGCCAATACACTACATAATTTCGGCATCATTCGAAAGAAACATACTTTGTAAAACGTTATTTCATTTAGAATATCCCGTAATTAACATACCAAATTACTTACCTTTCACTCAAATGTTAATAATACTGATAATGATAATAATGTGCATTATAATGTAGTACGGAAAACTGTAATAAAATTTCTGTTGTAATTGGGCCTATTACATTTGAAAGTGGCACTGATTTGTGCCATGTGGGTCACTTTCCGCATAGGTTTTAAATTTATGAAAAGTATTTATGAATTTTGAATTAAAACTAGGTGAAAATACGATTCTTTGTTAGTAAATGTTCTGTGGGCTAGTTCACGGTTGGGTTAATAAATAATGCCAGTTTCGATGCTGCTCTCCTTAAAATTCATTGCTTAAGTTGCCTCGTGATAGATCAACGGATAGGCAATATACACAGGGCTTTTTCTTCTTCAAGATATTTAAAAGGCTTAGAAATTCTGGTACAATAACTAATCACTCCTGCTAGATGCAAGCATTGTATTCATAAACAAATAGAAATTGCTGATAACCTATTTTTTGAGTAAATTGAAAATTAATTTGACATTTACATACACACACATTGACTGTAACAATATATTATTTATGTATACTATAAATATTGGAAATTAAGTCTTACACACTCTGATTTTAAGTCAAATGAGCGTTTTTGGAACGACATGAATGGGAGAAAATGTTTCGAAAGCATAAAATTCGTGGTTTTGAATAAATTTGAAAAATATTTCCTGGTCAGTGGTCGCGGGTCTAAACAGAGTGCTATTATAAATAGTATAATTTTTTTATCAAAGTGAAAGATCCAAATTTCTCCATAGTGATTGTCACACGTCTCTATATATCTTTGACAGATATTTAAACTACCTTTTAGCCCCAAATACTAAAATTTTAATTAATATAATATTATTGAGGTACTGTACCATTGAGGACTTATTTCTTCCAGTTATCCTAGTATGAATTCTAAAGACACATGTCTTCCGAACCAGTGCAAAAATCAAAAGAAAATAATTTAATACCTATTACAACAAAATTTCTTAAAATAATATGTGATTCAGTAGAATAAGTTTACTACGGTTCGCTTAATTTGTAATAATATTGCATTCGAATAAATACTGCTTAGCGATATTGCAATTAAATTGAATACTAAATAAAAAAACTAGTTTAGAAGGAACAGCGTGTAATTACCGCATTATTTACGGTGTCAGCTGTCTCGATAAGACAATGTTAAATACAACCTGACCCTAAACACTCCAAATGGTGTCTCATTACAGCGAATACAAAAAACAAATAGCACATTATGATCATTTACAGTATACCGGACCGAATGCGAAGCGAATAATTGATATAATGCTAGTTAAATTCATTTTACTCTCAAAATTATGTCATAATCTGATATTTTTGGTAGTCAATTAGTTAAGAGTACAAAATACTTCTATTTAAAAAATATAATTTTCAGAAACGACTAGATTACTAATAGTTTTGAATATTATATATTATATTTCCATTGTGTATTTTAAATTTAGTATAAATATACTGGACAGATTAGTTTTCAGTGAAGTAATCATGGAAAACATCATTTTCACCAATTTTGTTTAGCTGGTTTAACAAAAAAAATTATAAAATCGTTCCAAATAAAATTATTGTCACATGATTCGTAGATTGTCTAGCATAAATGCCAAGTTTAGTTGAAAAAAGAATGATAAAAGAGATCAGCAGTAATTTATTTGTCATGCATGAATACTTTTCCTTCTTTTTAATACATACTCTTTGACAGTTTGTAAATTTGTCTATGTTCCGGATTTACCACGGGCCAGTGTGAGCCGCCATCCTTTAACTGCATCACAATAGTTTGCTATAGTTGTCTCGTTGGAAATTCGGGCTGGTAATTTTGGCCATTTTATTCCGTCATTATTAGCTATAATTATACAAACCGCTATATTTACGATTAACGCTATAGTAAAAAATTGATTAAATTTTGTTATTAATGTTTAAGAAAAATATTTATCTCTGGTTATTCAATAAAAAAAATGATTTCAAAATTCGAAATGATTGTCCAATAAAATGTTTGCTTCTTATAATAAGACGAAAGGGATAATATACAACTGTGTTAGTATCAACAACTAGGTGTTAAGTTATAATAATAATAGTAATATCAAAAATACTATTGATTTTGGATACATATATGATATGACAATATCCCGTAGTTACCGATTCACACTAACTTAAAAATGTTCATAGAAACTGCATCGAATTCCTTCATTGGTTCTTAATCTATTAAGCTCACAAATAGACGTTGAATAACATAATGATGATAAGACAAAATATCTTTTATTTTCACTACCGGCTGATCAAGTAGTCAGTATCCATAGCCGTAGGCTTTTTGGTCAGGGTTCCCGCGTTCAAGTCCCAGTCGTAACAAATGTTTGTGTGATAAACACGAATATTGATTGGGTCTCGGGTGTTATTTATTTATTTATTTATGTATATATTTTTCTTATATGAAAATATGTAAAATGTGAAATGTTTTCCGTTATTAAGTAGGTACGTAGTACATATCCATCGTACAAGCTCATAATAATGCTTATCTCCGAATAGTTAATATCATTATGATTTTGCCTTTAATGAAATAAAATTTTATTGTACAAAATCGAACTAAATTTGACTATCTTTTATATTTAATTATTATACGTCCGAATGTGTATTCAGCATAATATGCCACTATTATAACTTGTCAGTCTTTGTAAGTAATTTTACGGTCATTCCATGGCCCCAATCGAGGTGCAGTCTGCCGTTAAAACAGAAATGTTCAAATAATGGCATCTTATTTCTATACAAACATTCTATTATTGTTGGTTAGATATATAAGTATTGGTGTAAAACGTATAATGTCCGTCTAGTATTTTGATGAACCCGGCCAATTAGAGTAAAACGGCGCAAAACTGTAATTTGGGCAAATTTCCCGTGTTTAACGCGCCATGTACCTAACTTTCTTTTTGGTTGGCTTGGTAAGAGGTTAAATAGACTGTGAACGTCGGGACTTGTCATTGTATTTTTATTGTTGTGACGCTTGTTTGAATACTTGCTTTATTTGTCTAGACTAAGTATTTCAAAGTATTTCAGTGGCTAATTAAATACTAGTATAAGACTTTCTATTGATTATCACACCAGCAATGAGTAGCCAATGTTTCTCATATAGTTTACAGATTTGTTTTTTATCGGACCGAGTTTTCAATTGCCGCTTATTATTTTTACAGTGAAAAAATATAACTTTGACAGATACCAATCAAGTTATTTTTATGAAAATTATCTTAGGATAAAAATAAAATCTAAAATAGCAGGCTTTGTGTGTTCTCATACTCTCATGGAATGCTCGGCGTGGTGAAGCATGCGCCACTGGCTATGTACGACGTTCGGCGGTGATTATATCTCACTGCCAACCATGTAAGGGCTATAGTCGATGGGGTATGGTAGGCTGCCGCCTCCTTTTGCAAGACTGTTCCTTTGCAGAAGAAGGCAGCGGTGAGGGAGCGGGAGGACATTCCTCACGCCTCGCTTCTCCATCGTAGACGGGTCGGCGTGAGAAGGCCTTCTTCCATAGCCCTAAGCGCGGCTGCAGGTGTGGGTGGATGCCACGCATCAAAGAAGTGAAGATCGTGATGTGTGGTAAAATAATAATATACAATAGTTACCATTTGGGTAGATGTGACTGAGCAATAAAGCGCTATGATATTACAAATCTTTCTCGTAATCAAGGACTATTTACTTGACGGCTCCAACTCTTCGCATTTCTTGCCTCCTTGCATGTAAGGTTTTTATTCGAACACTTTTAAGGTGATGATATAACTTTTTTGGAATTTTTCTTTTGACTTTATCTATGATTTAACGGAATATATCCAAAATTGTGGAAACATGTGTAGACATAATGTCAATGTCTAATATAAATATTAATATCTAGAAGTCATATTTTACTTCTGTAAATAAGTGGGCAAACATAGTTCGTAGTAATTTCACTAGAAATAGAGTGACATATTATTATTACTTACAGGAGTAAGACAAAATAACATTAGAAAACGTTCTTTTTCTGTAATAATTGGACAAAATAGTTCACAGTCATTTTGGACTAAGACCTAAGGTCAAGGTGAATTGAACCACTTATCATCGTTTATTTAAATTAAAAATAAACACTGTAATATTAAACAATATAGTGCTATTTGAGTAATCCGTGCGAGTCCTGATTAATCAAATAGAACTATCTAGCTGTTTAAATTATGAATGCAAGTTCGTTATTTCTGTTAGTTACTCTAATAAAAGTACTATCAGAAAGTAGTTAACAGTAATTTTAATGAACCAAGTCTTTCCAAGCTTGATAATGCTGAAGTATATTTATGTTCTAGCTGATTGTGGAACATTATCTCATGAACCAAACGTTGGTTTGACGCGAAGGCATGAATATGAATATTTTCGCGTTACTTTCATCAGCTAATGAGCACCTTGTCTCATCGCCTCACAATAACTTCACAATAGGGTTGGAACAGATTTTATAAGGCTATTGAATTTATTTTTCTAACCTTAAATTTTTACTGGGCTTTAGGCGATCGAACATTATTATTATTAAATTATGAAACTAAAGTAATGGTAATACTCCAGTAAGACTCTTTGTTCTCAAAGATTTAATAAGAATGTTTCTACCGTTTGACCCGTATAAACACACACACACATGACCACATAAAAAGATAAGTTGAATAGAATTGATCTGAGCAATTACCATGATATTTAATAAAAATGCATAAAATAATCAAATTATAAAAACTAATAAATTTATTTATTAACATATTATATTACCATGGAAATTAAAAAAATATCACAGTTTCTTCTATTCCACTTTTTTAAATTGCGACAAGCATATGCTACCATTGCAATCAAGTAATATTATATTGCTTGAGAAGTGTATCAGCCCTGTCTGACATCTGTATGCAGCTATACTGAATGATACGATTGTGTCTGCAATTGAAAGCGTGGTGGAACCCCTTTGAAAGGCGATGCATTGATTTCTTTGCTCCGATTTATGCAACATTGACGTTGATGATGTCGGTCGGTCTGGGCTAAGAGAATAATCTTTTTGTTGTAATCTCTGTGCGATTTATTGTAGATAATTTATATATTATAGGCCTTGTATAATATGGATGAATAACATACGTTTGTTTTGATATTTAGATGAATGGCTTGATAGTTGTAATTTATTTTTTATTCAACAATTAAATACAAACAATTAAATCTGAAATAGCAAGCATAGATTTTGTACGATCTACTACGTGTTTATTTCTAAAGAAATCCGTTCCAGTGAGTGATACAAAGAATTCGTTTAAGGGGATCGTTTGAATCTTATACAAACCCGCTGTATAACTTCATATCTTCTTCATGAACTTATTCATTGATGTGTGGTATCAAGTAATTCCTCGACTCAGCTCACCTGATTCGAGGTCCAAACCTTTAGAGGAACGTCAGGTCTGACGCTTCTGCATGGTTTGAGCGCCCTGGAGATTCGTAAGAGTCAGCGGAACACCACCCCAAGAAATGATTGATCTTAGGAACTTGGCGAGGCAAATCTCCTTTAAATTTCAGAACTCACTTAGGTTCTCGCCACCTTAAAGCCCCGGTAATGCTATAAAGGCCACCTACAGCCAACAGTAGTAGTAAGTCAAAAATAATTATTAAGTCATATCTTTTTAACACATTTGCTCGTAAAGTGAGTCTTATTACAAAGTGTTTAGGGCCTTAAACCGAACCATAACACATGCGTGCGTAATAACATTACATACTAATTAAGCCAAACAAACATTTACAATTATAAAATTATTAATAGTTCACAATAATTTATTATTATGATACAAGTGAACTAAGTTGCTCATAACACACGAGTCTGTTTACAGCCCCAGCAATAGATAGAGCGTACTTCAGCCGAATGTTAAATGAGCAGAACTCACGAGTTTCATACTATCTTTTTTTGTAAGATATTTGTATCTTACAAAAAAAGACCGTATGAAACCAGCATCTAAAAAACTCAATAAGGTCGCATAATATCCACAATGCGAATAGCGTGTGTTAGTTCCATTCGTTGTAACTGCAGCGATGCGCTATCTCAACTAGTCGCTGATGGTACAATCGCGCGCAGAACACGAGAGTTGTTAACTTCTTGTTACACGGTGTGATTTCTGTGCGTAGAAGTCAAAGGCCTGTGTATCTACAATGCAGATCAAATGTTGAGGTTTCCTTCGTCGTTACTGTATCTCACTAGATCATGGTGTAGTAACGTCGCGTGCAGAATTAATCCACCTGCATTCCTTTTAGCTAACAAACACATTTTGACAAAGAATGAACCACTGAACAAATTATCTTTACACTTTAGCAGGTTTAGTGGCAATTATTACAATGAGTAATAATAGTAATTAACCTTATGCTGTGCTCTAATAAGCTATCAACGAGTGGTTTAGCTTACGAAGGTTTGAATTATGACATATTATGTATGTGATATATGTTGTATATTGATTTTATAAATAATATATAATATCAATATATATATTAGATTATATAACATATATTAACACTTTATGTAATGTAGCTATATGTATTATGTGTATTAGCGATTACAAGGATATTGCTCCCAACGTACACAGTATATAAAAGAGAGAAGAGGTTACTTTTAGATTATTCTAAGCAGTGTATTTTTGTCCCGCAGTAAAAAGTCTGTTCTGCCAAATATGAAGTGATATTTGTGTCATTATAATATGCAAGTATATGTTGAGTCGTGTGTAGCCATAAATTCATAATTTCGAGATCTTGCAGCGTAATAATATTATACAAATATCACCTATCGACCCAGTTTAATAATTGATTTATTTGTAACTAAATGCCACAAAAAACAATAATTCAAAATCAAATAACGCGAAGTAATAAAATTAAGCAATCATTCCCTAAAAGTATTAGACAGCTAAGCAGCGTAATTAAAAAAAACTATAAATTTTAGCTATTGCCGTCAAAGGCGCGAGCATAAGAATGAGACAAAAAAGTTTCAGAATGAAGTCGTTTGTAAAAGTGTACTGTAAGTTTGATTATAATACGATTAATAATTAACTAACAAATTTAACAATTAAAATGGTTTACTTCCTTTATAGTTTACCTAAAAGTGTATTAAAGAAGTAATGACATGAAAATTGAACATTACCAACCGAGTGTACCTACTGGCCGAACATTTTCCCCCGCCATTACGGTCCCTTGTTTAGCTTGATTATTGTTGTTAATTTGTATCGCCTATGTTAATCACCATTTATTTACCGAGCCGCATTTAGACCGCCTATCACCAGTACCTGCCCTGTAAGAATCTTTTGTGCAAATAGTAATTGGGTCGCTTTTCAACTGGTTTCGAATCGGTCCTTAGTTTTAATTATAATTTATAATAGTGATTACTTGTAATCTATCTATAAATCAGCTCTGTAACTGTTTTACTGAAAGACAGCGAAAATGGCGGAGAGAAATGGATTTATTCTCATAGATTTTAGTATGTACTTTGCCAAATTAAAGTCAAATACATGAAATTAACATCACTTCAGTGACAAAAATGTTTAAAAATGGTTGTAATCTATTTATTATACAAAGCTTTTCCCTTTTCCCTATTTTCTTATGCATAATTATACGTTAAATATTTAGTGCAGTGAAGAAAATCAATGGTCCAGTCCTATTCTTAGTTTGACTGTTTATAGACTGAACCGGCCCTAGACAAAGCGACTTCTCACTTATAGAAAATTAGAGGTTTTTGATATTATTTTTTATTATTGGACAGCTACAATAAATGTTAGCGTGAAAGAAACCTTAGTTGGAGTGAACTATTTAAGGGCAGTACTAGATTGAGAGAGAGAGAGAGATAGAGAGGCAGTACACGAGAATTTGAAAATATCGACTCAAAATGAACTTATTTGTAAATAGACATTATTATAAAAGTTGAAGTTGTCCCGTCTTCCTTTCTTCCTTCGAAGTACTTTGGTTAGTTGGTAACAAAAATTTAACAATTAAAAGGAACTTTCAACGAGTTTTATAAGTTGCGACATAGCATTGTTTTTTAAGTGTTTTGAAGAATATCGGTAATCCCATTTTGACTTAACTAATTGTTTTTTTGTCGATAGTTGAATTTGAAACGATATTTCTCGTGATGAATGCTTCGATGTTCTAACTAGACGAACTACGAAGTTTATGACAGTAATAAATATGACTGCGTGAATACCTGCTATGTTTCCGTAATTATTTCTTTAGAGTTACCTAAGCGGTTATTAACATTTGAGTGTAATGGAACAATACTAAGTTCAAAAAATAATTATAGCCTGCGATGATTTGAGTTATGCATTGATTCTTACGCAAAATGAACTGTGCGGAGCTTTTGTAGGCTCAGGGCAAATGTTTTAAGTTTATTTATTTAACAATTTATGTATACACAAAGACAATTAAAAGGACACAACAGAATTTTAGAGAATTGTACAAAGGTACAGCTAATTTCTATAAGAAATCTCTTCCAGCAGCCCCATAATTGGGAAAAGTGACATCAAAAGGCGTGTACCAATACTAATATAATTAAATACATAAAAACTAATATATATCATTATTTATTTTATAATTTTTTTTTGTTATTGTCGCTAAGTTCCAGACACCCTGTTAGGTTTTGTTATAAAGTAGAAATATTTGTGTGTTTGGCCAGCAAGCGCATGTCGCATGGGTGTTTACATGCGCTTGCGGTGGGAAAACGATGTCAGAAATCTATCATCATATAATTCATAAAATGATGTATAGCATTATATTTTATTGCTTACTAATAATAATTGTAAAAACCTTTAAAAAAAATTAAAAGTGTTTTATCACGCACGTTCATACCATTAACGTATCGAATTCGAAAAAAAAAGGGAAAAAAGAATCAGTATATCAAATATTATTAGTGGATTATAGAAGCGTTAGATAATACGATTGAACCTAAGATGATAAATTTTTATAGTTACCATTTAATATCTCCCTCTGGTTTTTGTCAATAACTGAATAAATAAATTACCACTAAAATAATTGAGTATTGCAATATATAAAGTGAAAAATTCAATGATTTTCATTTATATATTTCCTATCTCCCAGTCTAAAGCAACTTTGGTTAAGATAAATTGTTTGAACATTCGTTCGAGGTGCATTTACGGAGCGCACCGTCACAATACGAGCTATCGGCGCGATCAGCCTGTGATCTTAGTAAGCGTTTGCTTTGCAAATGCTTGTAGGACAACCTCATAAAGCAAACAAATGGGTTTGTCAGCAATAAGGGCTGCTTGCACTTATGGTTCTGACACTAATTTATGGATATGAAATCGTTTGATTGTTGTTAGAGCGTATTTCTATTACCTTAATTTTATTGCGTTTATATTTTGTAGGTTTTATGTGTTAATTATTTTTGAAACTTAACGTCATATCAATGTAATAATGGCGGATATTTTAAATATTTGAAGGATGCGAAAAGAACAGACATAAGGGCATAACTGACATGGGCAGCTAAGCTTCCAGGCTCAAGTGGAATTGGATGGGTCACGTTAGCCGAATGCATATCGATCGCTTGGCACACACGCAGTGTGTACCCAAAGAAAGACGGACGCCGCCGCCGTAGCCGTTCTAGAAGGAGATGGCGAGACTACTTGGACGCATACCAAGTTAGTTTGAGGTTACAAAGGAAAGTATGCTTTGGAAAAAGTCTACTTTTAACCTTTATATAAATAAATAAATAAAAGGATGATATTATAATCATATTTTAATATTTACAAAAGCATTATATTATAGTTCTGATCCAGGCGTAATCTGTATACCAGTTAATGTACTGGACGAAGAAGTAAGCTTTCATTAGTATCAGCATGGCTACCTCCAATCTTATAAAATATAGCCCCTTTCAAAGCCAAGGTCATTTAGATAAACACTACTTAAAGCACAGTTATCACTGAGTTACACGCAATTCTTCGGCTATAAACTTTAACACAATGTAGTTATGAGCATGGAAGGGCGCAGTGGGTTATACTCACCTCCGGGTTCTAATTCAAATCTATCTATTAATCAACATAGGTTTTAATTATCTGCACACGTTTAAAGCTATCAATACAGTATAACCGTTTAGGCGTTGTGAATGAACATCCTTATTATAAAAAGAGACAAGTAAAAAATTGGCCTTTTCCAGTGGCTGGAATAATATTGGGGATAGAAAACTTTCTTTTCGACGTAAACGTTTCGATATAAGAATTAGAAGTTTGACAACGAGGATCGTAATTATCGCTTTAAAAATATCAAAATTTGTTGGGGTTCGTAATGTATTTTCTATTGCATTTCTAAATGTTTAAATTATAGAAATATTGCGCGCTCCATCTAGAGTTTATGTAAAGCGTATACATCGTATAAGCTCAGCAGTAAAATAAACATGGTTTCAATTAGCTATAGATGGCTTTGCGAAATTAAAAATATTATTGTTCATATCGAAGTTCATAACTTTTTACAACCGTTCTCAGATATATACAAAGGAATTAAAACTCGTATAATCCTATCGTATTTCCTTGTATTTATAGATCTTGAGGATATAGTATCCATTTTTTGAAAGATTTGTGCGCACAGCTTAGGAATCGCGTTAAACACTTAAGTATAACCACGTACCGATGAATTAACTTCAGTGCGTACGCGCTGCGTTATCGAGTTACGCCCTTGTAATTGCGTGGATAATTATCATTTGAGCGATTTATGAACATTATTATATTGTTAACGTATAACTAGTTCTAACGGTGTAATAGCTTGTAACGATAGTGGTCATTACGTAAATAGACCAAGCTAAAATTTTCTTAAAGTATTATTTAGTGGTTACTTTTCAGGAGTAATTGATCTTACTAGCGGGTTTTCAATGCAGTCTTTGTACATGTTTAATTAGCAGGTACATTGCAAGCGGTAAATAGAAAAGCCAAAGCCATTTGTGTTAAGCCAGTGGGCGGGCGTCTATAATTGGTACCTAACAAAGTGGCGGCATCTGCCCACTTTATTGACAGATGAATCAGGTATTAGAAACAATGATCCCTACTAACAATTTCAAATCATACTCATAACAGGTGCCTAATATCCTGCGATTCCTTTTATTACAATTATCAAACTATTATAGTACAGATCTTAAAATAATAAAAATATTGTATACTGTTATTAGTATTGGAATCAAATTTCGTAGACTTCTATTGCTTTTCAAAACTAGATAACATAAGTGATTTTAATATTTCATACAGTATATAAAAGCAATATTACAAAAATAAAATTACATCTTTTTACATAAGATATTAATAAATTGGACTTAATAATTCAACTAAGTTCCATTGAAATAATTATAGTTTGTGTGTCAAATTTGCAACGAAATAATATAGTATTTATTTATTATAAGAAACAATTAATAAGCTGTTTTTTTATGTCTATGTGTTAAAAAATAACACCTAATAATGTCTACTTAGCCGGAGGTCCCGGCTTCGAATCCCGGAAGGGTTTAGGTAGGTAATGTTTGTTTGATGTTGAATTTTTGTTCACGAGTTATGGATGTTAGTATGTTTATTTAGTATATATCTGATATATACATATTACTATCTAAATTTCTCCGTTATTTCGTATCCATAACACAAACTCTTAATGATGGTTAATTTGGGCGTGAGTGTGAGAAATATTATCCATTATTATTGATATACATTGTTCGTTATTCAATGCATCATCACATAAATGAATATAAATACCTATTGCTTTAGTTGGCACTTATAATTTTCACATGCCATGTATTTTAAAATGAAAGGTTTTATTTATGCCTATTGGTAGTCATTGCCAACATATATCATTTTATTCAAGTGTTTAAACTAACAATCATTATGCTAATTTTACTATCCCCATAAGCGTGAAAATTGCTGTGTTCCACTTCTTTGTCAATCAACTCCTCAGGGGCTATGGGAAAAGTACTTGAATATGTCCCAATCTATGCAATGTTTCATTCATATTTCTAGCTGTAAGTAGATACGAAAATTATTTCCGTCCTGTAGAAAATTGATCAACGCAGTAATAAAGCATTATTAATGTTACTATGATTTTGCATTAAGATAGTGTTAAGGTTGGTTATATAACTAATACTTTGACCTATTCTCAACGTAATACAGCTATCGGATACAAAACATTTACAACATTAAATTACTTTCGTTCGAAGTTACGTTTCGGCCAGTGTTCGCAACATGTAATGCTATCAATTATGTAGCTATCATTTCGTGTTGAAATTAGCTACTGTTAAAATAAACATTACAAGAGATGGAGAAATCAGATTAGTGCGTTGTCATTTAAAATAAAAAAAGTAAAAAACGCTCTCTATTTTCTGTTATTATCTTATGATATAACAGAAAAATACAATTATTTATTCTAAATTATAAAATAAGGTTTTGATATATATTAAATAGCTATACATGCTACATATATGATAAATATGAATAAGATACAGTAAAGATACTGATTTGTCTTAAAATAAGTGTTATTTTTAATATAGTCATTATATAATAACTTTGTTTGATTGTTACTATCTTGTGTGATAGAATACAGTGAATAGGTAAATGTAAGCGTTATTAATAACGTGAACAATGATAAATAAATTTGTAATCATTTCTTAAACAAATTTGCCGATCTCCACATAATCACATTGTCAGTAATACTTTACACTATTTAAACGGTTCTGTCTGTTAAGGAAGAAAATATGTAAATATAAATCTATGGACATTTGAAATGACCATTAACACACCAGTTTAATTTCGAAGTGCAACGAATATTTACATTGATAACATCATAAATTGGAACTTATATCCAACTTATCATATAACTAGACGAGTACTAATTTAACATTATGCCACTAACTTATCCATTAGTAATTTAACTGTCCGTAATGTCCATTTAGAGAAATATTCGACTAGGTAGTCGAGTGTTCTCAAAATAACTAAACGTAAACTGGACATGCCGTAGACTGTACATAAGTATCTACGAGAAGTATTTGTGGTTGCTACCAATCTGGTGTTTTTCTATTCTTGCGGTTTCGAGCTCTTCCGAGAGTACTAGTGTTGCCACTTGTAGATTATTTCAAAAAAGTAATAAATATATAATTAATAATAGAAAAAATATATAATTAGGACATATAATTAGACAACATGTTATAACAATATAAGTATCTTATTCATTCGGAAATTTTGATTTATTTATTATTAATTGACCAAATAAAGCAGTAAATAAATAATAATAATAGTGGTGCATTATATCAAAGTAACCATACCAACCTTAAATATTGTTATTTAATCTATAAATTCTTAGAGATATCTACAGTGAATATGTAAGGTCTTATTTGTGGAAGATTTAAGAGATCTCTATTAGAGATATATCCTCGCTTGCATATACTACTGTATAGATTCATGTTTACTATTGTTTGATTTAAGGTTAAAAAATTAATTAAGTTTAAATTTAATGCATTTGTTGTGTTCATGCATGTGAATATGGCACAAACTCATTCGATTGGAGGCAGTGAGTATTTTATAATGAGTTGGTTGTAATAGTTACTTACAATTGTTTTTCTTTTTTAATTTGATAACCCTGAAACTTTACCAAGAAAACTGCATAGACGTTATAACAAGGAGATTTCACTCAATCATAAATTGAATATGAACTCTGTGGTGGACTGATAGAACTATTGTTGATGGAAAGTGTATTGTTGCGTTGGTAATTTAACTCGTATATGTCGATTTGACTTGTGATTCGCAATGACTGACGCGCGATTAGATCCGGTGTATTAGGAGGTTGTAGAAACGTGAGAAATGTAGCCGAGATTCTGATTTATGAACTGGTGTTTGATACGGGAGCATTAAATATGTGTATCCATGAAATTGTTTAGTAAATTTGAGGAATGGTAAGGAAGATAGGAATTCTTATCGTCTTTTTTCGACTCTTTTCGATCCCGAGTCTATTAATTATATTAATAGTAACAGAGGCCGTTAGGCAAGAGAAGGAGTTGCACGGAAGTTTCTACAAGGCTCTTTACGAGCGTCACGTAGATCTAAAGAGTTCTATCCATTGACTTCACTTTGGTGGCCTCTTTAGGGAAACCGAAGGGTTTTTTATGCAATACAGAATCTGCAACTATCGGAAGTATATCCTGATGGACCGGACAGAGAACATGTATAGAACCCGTTTTCAGCTTGGAGAGTCAGTTAGGCATATTACTTACGGGTGCTCTGTTCTCGCTTTTAGAGAATATCTGCATAGAGATAACCTAACAGCCAAAATTCTTCATCTCAAGTTACACCTCACGTGTGAAAATGTACCTTATTATAATTACTTGTCGGAGCGAGTACTCGAAAACGGCTGAGCTTGGTTGTACTGGGACCGGTTTATCATTACGGACAGGACTATATTAGCTAACTAGCATGTTATTGTACTGATGGGCTTAGTTGAATCACGTGTGTTCTTAGTGCTTGTCACCATTCCGTTCGATGAAAACCTCTTGAATGCCG
Source organism: Acentria ephemerella (assembly GCA_943193645.1). NCBI lineage: Eukaryota > Metazoa > Arthropoda > Insecta > Lepidoptera > Crambidae > Acentria > Acentria ephemerella. The sequence continues at coordinate 5,588,364 of OW971893.1, forward strand.
AATCAGATAAACAAATAAAATTTCTCTTAGTGACCAGCTGAAGAGATTGGGACTGCGTGACGGACTAATGATTGCGAGGCTCCAGCTGGTGTTCTTGCTTGATAACGCCAAGATTTTCCGCCGATCCCCCCCTCTCTCTGTCGTCCTGACCCTCATCCGTCTGGCCTCCTCCTCTGCTGAAGGCTATTCTCCCGTCCCTCGAGTCTTCCAAGGATTCCTTTCATAATAATTGATTTTCCATAATAATAATTAACTTTATTCCCCATAAAGAATACATAAATAAACATTTACACGGTACAAAGTTGTTATTAATATATAACTCGTTCATATTTTGTAATTAATACAAGGATACAGGAACAGATACAAATTAAAGCGTAGCAATCCCAGATTACCTGCGTAACGGAAAATGTAATAGGAAATATAAATAGTACGTAGATGGATACAAGAATTACGGGAAAAAGATATCACCAATTAAATAAAATTTACATGAAATGTCTAATAAAAACGTCGTAACTAGAATTGTAAAGAAAATGATCACAGCTAGGAACCAGAAATGCAGATAGTGAGTTTTAACCTGGTAATTAACGGAATCCAGTATTTTTTCGTGTATATTTTTCTAGGCAGAGAAGTTTACATTCAGATAGGGTTTATAAAATAAGTTATGACATGAAAGAAATGTAAAATGTTTGCAAAAAGACAAAGTAGAGAAGAGCAAGAATAAGTAATTTCTTCTTAGCTTTGGTAGCCATTTTAACTGTCCGGAGCATACCAGGCTGTCGGTTGTCGACCTATTTAAAAACACAACAGGTGAATCGTAGGAGTACTCCATACAAAGATATACAACGATAGAAAGTGCAGCATGTAACATACATAAAAGATGAAAAAACAAAAAGAAAGGAAATTTGAAAAAGACAAATTTTATAAAGTAAAAGTTGTAAAAGGCTGGCAATACGATACCGGATATGAAGGAATATGCGAGCGTCTTGTTTTAATTGCACATAACATACTCATATGTCATTTGTTTCTTTTAATCTCGCAGTCAGATGGTAATCATCATCGTAATTTTTTATAATAGGTTTTTTAATTGCACGTACAATTAATTGTTAGGTTATCCATCAGATTTTATTGTTAGTTTATCGGGTAGTGAAGCTTTTCTTACGGATGTTTACAAATATTTTTATTTTAAACTCCTGAACTAACCCAAACAAAACACTAAAGAAATTATTCAAATATACACATATAATACAAAACAATATGTAAATATTGCACATCTATAAAGTTAATGTAATTTTGTCCCACTTAAAACTTGTTAATTAACTTAATATAATATGTTGCCCTCCGGCATTATTCTTTGATGTCCGACTCTCAACAAATAAATTACTATTAATTACCTCTCACGTGTAATTATACTTAAACATTCTAGACACGTGTTATGACTTAATTGTATTTTAATACATTAAGCTAAGAAAAAACAAACAAAATCTATTTAAATATTGATGATCACTATAAGTTTGCTTTATAATTTAATTGCGTCCGATTCTGAAACACTACTCTACATGCAAACTAAAATGGTCTATGGATTGTATAAAAGATTTTATTTTAAAAATTAATTTTTAATTTTACAGCATCTGGCTTCAGTATCTGATTTTCTTGATCTAAATGCGTAATTAAAACGGTTGCCGGAACCCCGTTCGTCCCGGGTGTTACGGCAACCGCGTTCGTCCATTATGCTACATTGAGCACTAGCACTAGCCTTAGAAGGCTAGTGGCCAGCAATGGAACGTGTTCTGGCTCCTGATGAGACAGTGTCATATAGCAACTTTGTAACGTATGATAAAGAATTTTAAAACGAGGAAAACAGTGAGATTTACAATCTAGTATACTCATCTACAATTTTTAATAAAGATCGCCATAAGACGTCAGATGTTCTGTTTCCATTGCCCCCAATAACTGCTTTGGTGTTAACTTTGAGTGGGAAAGTAAGTCTACTCGGATTACTTTTTAAATTAAATCAGTGATACAGTTAGTGTTATTATGATTCGTTTCAATATAAACACATGCTGTTCTTTCAGATGTGAATTTGAGTTATTCAGAACCAGGGTAACTGCAAACATTTCCGTTTATATTATATTATGTGTGTATATTATTTACATATATATATATATATATATATATATATATATATATATATATATATATATATATATATATTATGTGTGTATAAAAAAGCTATGACATGAAAGATATGTAAAAGGTTTGCAAAAAGACAAAGTAGAGAAGAGCAAGAATAAGTAATTTCTTCTAAGCTTTGGTAGGCATTTTAACTGTCCGGACCCTACCAGGCTGTCGGTTGTCGACCTATTTAAAAACACAATAGGTGAATCATAGGAGTACTCCATACAAAGATATACTAATATAAGGTTAATAAAGGAAGCAGTACGTTTTCACATTTACGCTTTTTAATAATGTATAAAGGGTTTTATAATTTTTTATTAATCATTATTTATGTAAAAGTAATTAATTCGTCGTTAAGCACATAAAATATAAACAGATACCTTTCACTTGTTCACTTGGAGCAATGATTTCGTTTTATTAGAATAAACGGAAGTTTTAATTACTTTGAATCGATTCGTTTTGATTTTATTTGTTGGAAAGTTTTCTTTTGCCATACAAATAAAGCAATTGAGCGGAATGAAAGCGTTTTGCTTTAAATTGTCAACAGTAGGTTGTTATTATATATAAATATATAATAAGGCTTAATCTCTTTTATTAATGATAATTTCTCACACAAGAGTTATTCGCTTGGCTATACTTTGTTAAAGACTGAAATAAAGAACTGGGAACTGGAAGAGCTTTAGCAATCGATCTCGGGCATAAACATCAGAAAATAAATTATAAAAAATTGAAATAATCACTCAGGTATTATATAATTTTTATTTGCACATTTTCAATAACTGCATTGAGAAAGTTAAAGAAGTAGGTGTCGTCATGTGTTGGTCATTAATTTTGGGAAAATATTTGTTCACAGTTTAAAATCACAAGTGCATTCAAATTTGAATATAATTTTACAATTTTCTTTATAAATCACTTACCGTAAAAATGGTTTTATTTGTCTAGCGTAACCTTGCCGGGAATAAGTAGCGCATCAAACCAAAATTTCATTACGAAGATTATTTAGTTTCATTATAAAGATTATTTATTGTGTTTAGCAATTTCTATTTTATTGATTATAATGTATGACTTTGAAATTGTGCAATTAAATGTAAGTGTTAGATTACATTCTGCACTGGCTTGGTGTATCTGAGGACATTTGAAAAATACACGTGTTGTTACCTCTAGACACGTGACGAGTGTTTAATGATTACTTATGTACTAACATTATGTTCTTAACCTTAATGGTTGTCATCTAGCAACTTTCACCAAAACTATCATCTATGATAATTATCTTTGACCATTACATTCAGAGAGTACGTATTCTGAATGAAACGAATAAAAATGTCAAGTGGTAACTTTTTATAACGTATATATTATATGTATAATTGATAAGGTCCATAAATTTCAAATATTACATAAACTTTTACCATCATAGTCAATAACGCAACTCATCAAAGTATAATTTTTGTTTAGATATGTAAACTTTAAAAGAGGCAACCGTAACAGAATAAATACTATTCAAAGTGCGAGCGATAAAGATCAGGCTGACTTGTTAGGCGTGTGAATTCCTAGATCAGACTAATGTGCAGTATAAATTCAAAATAATATTGATCTTCTAGAATTATAGTCTCTAATTCTCTCCTGTCCATAGAGATTTTAAGATGGGTACTTATGTACCTAGGTATTATAATGTATTAAGTATACATATTGTATATTATAATATGCATTTTTACTAATTACCATACAGTAAGAAGTCGAGTTTCTTTATAAATGTGTTATGTAACTACGTTAATACCAGATGCAAGTAAATAGTTTACTTAAAAGATAAAAGGTCCGGAATATGGGAAGATACTTATGATGGATGAAGTTGCAAGCCTTCACTAGTTACCACGTAAAGTCATCAAAGTGGTCACTTTTGACAGTTCATGACTAATATATTATGAAAGCAATAAAAGCTGTGAGCTTATGACCATTTACTTTTACTGATGACTATGGTTAGCTGCGCAAATGTATTACATCAAAGTAAATGAAGTGATTATCTAAACTGGTCTTTAAAACATGGTGCCACACTTTAATAATTGCAGTAATATTAGATGTACATAAGAAACATTTGCGAAACTGAAATGATAAAATAATTTACAATAAATAATATATATTTATATCAAAAACTTGATGATAATCTTCTTTTAAGGAATAGTTGAACTTGTGAACAAGAGCAGTATTTACCAATGTGCTGTCTTACTTTAAACTTTGTTTCTGTTTTGGTTTTTTTGTTTTTTTTTATTTCTAACAACAAACCCTTTGAAATGTATAGGAATCTTTAAATAAAATAAAGATTAAAAAGTTGACATACAAATAAAGTAATAAAATATCAAATCATAATATTAAACCATACTACATACTACAGCAGGGTGTTTCAACCTCAGACCTAATTGATGATTAAGATACGTGTGTACTTAATAGTACACAAAATTGTTAACAGACACATTGTAGGTTCATTTGTGAGACTCGTGTGAGTCTTATTTTAATCATAACCATTGTTCCTACCTTAAAACTGACGTTTCTTTTCCACAGTCCATTGAACTACCTGTCAGATGTCAAACTGTCAAGTAGACAGGGCTTGACAGCTCAGTTGTATTAACTGTAGAGTTAGATGGAGATAGATGAGAGATAATTATTATTTTGAAAATATTTGTTAGTAATGCGTAATTTGTATGTGTGGTATAGAATACTATATATAATATTCATATTACGGCCGACGGGTTTCGATAAAATATATTTATATATTTGAGAACTCCAATAACTATTTCTGCTTTGAAGAACAGACATCTTTCAATCTGTATATTACAATATTATAATATAAATTGATGAATATAATATATATGACAAAACACTGTTCAACGGAAAATATGGACTAAATAATGTATATAAATGTCCCAAGTCTGTTACATATTTATAGCTTTGTTCATGTTGTGCATTAAATACTATTTTTGTATTGTAATTAAGCGTCATTAAGATCTTGTACTGCTGATGTTCAGTGACGAATAGTCCTTACTAATATAAAAGGTGATAGATACTGCAAGGTTTTTTGGGTAGTTAGATACCACACTCTGTCCTATTTTGGCCGTTGAGGTTTTAACATCTCTTGTTACCAAAATGATAACGCACCATTAGGTGAACAATCTGACTGTTGTCACTTTCTGACTTCATATGTAACACATCAAAAAAATTAGTTTTCCTATATGTGTCCATGACTGAATTCGGCACTATGTGGAATATACAAGAAGTACTCAACGATTCTGGAGTCCGATATTGATGAAAACTAACACTGTATACACTCAAGACGCAACTTAACACTTAAATATGAGGTGAATGAGTTATATTTTCCTTTAGTAAATTTATATGTCTCCTTGCCTTCAATGTAAAATATAAAGGATGTGTCATACCGGCATCTTCACGGACAATAGCCTCTTAGCCGGATAAAACAAACAGCTTTAACGGGCTTATTGCCAACGATACAAAAGTTACCTGAGTGTAGATGTGGTATTGACTATAGAGGCTATATGTATAGAACATGGTATATCTATGCCATTAACTCCATGTAGTTACCTTTGACGTATTTTAATAGTTTATCCACTAGCTATAAATTTCGGTGTGTTTGTTTATTTTAAAGTTTCTAATATTTATAAATGAATAGGACTTTAGTATCCGTAGCCCGAATACGTAAAATTTATATAGTCCGAAGATCTATTTTTAATGTTCGGATCAGTGAAACATAGTAGTTTCGGGGATTAGCTCTTGCAATCAATTTTTAGTACTAATTATTAGTATTTTTAGTATTTTTATTACTATTTTTTAGTATCAGTATACTACATAATACCATAAAGAAGTACTACATAATACCATAAAGTTTCAGTAATTAACATTACCCACGGATTCTGAATGGTGCTTAAGTTGGTTAGGAAAATTGGTGTAATTTTAAGAATGCATTTGTGATATTATGTTAAGGGTTATTTTACATATAAGGTGGCTCCAGATTTAATAATAATACCTACTGCCCTAAATATAGACTCTCGATATACGATTTAAATTTAATCAAAGTTTCGGTACGACGTTTGTGACAAGTAAATTTCAATTGTATGGAAGTAAGTAAATAAATTAAGTTTTATTTATCTACTAACTTCCGTCCAATTGAAATTTACTATATGTATGCCAACTCGCAACGTGAGACTGTTTCTCCAATAAAAATAAAGAAAAGAAAAGATTGCTTATGGTGTAATTCAATTCATTGTATGGCAATGGGCCGTTCCAACGTTATATAAACAACAGCTAAACGCACACATATCATCGAATCAATAATGAAAGGTCGATCGTAAAAAAACGAACTCTTAACCTTTATTCGAATCTGATCTGAAATAATTGTTGAGCGTTATATTAAAGCGATAAACGAGGCGGTGTGTCCTTTATAAGGAGGCAAGAAAACATATTACTTACGTACGGTACGGTAAGCATTTCACAGTGAGAGTCAACAGCTAGATAAAAAATAAAGTAATCAAATTATTAAGCGGGGAGGAGAATCGATATAGGTATTACGTCACTCTAACTTACTTCATAATCGAGTCGAAAATACGTTTTTTGCTAGTATATTGCTTTGTTAAGTTTGCGGAAAATTCTCTACTCCCAAAAATCACTTGCCTGTGATTATTCTGCGTTTTGTTCTACCTTGACACCAGCATCGGCACAGTGTAACACGCACTTAATCCATTTCTTTGAAGTCGTAATGAAACAGGGAAGCTCTCGATTGATAGATGTTGCATTCCGATAATATATTATGCACTATTTATAAAATATTATCCAGCCGCTTGTCTAAATATTTTGTCTTTACGTGTCTTCGAGTTATAGATAATTATTAAAAGTTATTCGTTGACAATGTTATTTTATTATAGCGAAAAACAAAGCAGCTTTATTGACAGCAATATTTGTTAACCAATGTAGTTGGCAACTTTAATTCTTTCCAATATATTGATGAAATGACAATACTACCTAGTCGGCTGTAAAAATTAACAAATTTATAAAAGATTAGCTGCTGCTCGCACCTTTGCCCGCATGGCCTACAGGAATTTATTTTTCTTTCGTAAACTATAATTATAAACTCTTTCATCATCATCATCACTATATCACTTGCAAGACGCCCATACTGGAAACTGAGCGATTTATCGCTGCCCGCACACAGCGTCTTCCCGCAACATTTACTAGATCGTCGGTTCACTTTGTGGGAGGCCTATTTCCCGGAACGCGGTTGCAACGCTAGAATTACGAAAAACCCCTTCTTAGTAGATAACTATACTTTACAAAGTACTCACCCTCTAAATTTCTTATCTCTAAGACCAGAGATATAGGCTGTGCGTTGATATATAAGCCAGGACCATGAATTACATTTAAATATAGATTGAATATTCGCGTTTTTTCACAAAGGTTTTTCCTGTCAAACTGACGTCATTTAGGAATTATCGCAGCGACATTTCAGTTACTTTTATGTTGCAGACTCCATTGCGAGTTACGTGATTATAATAGTTGAGAATATCGTCACTGCTTTGAGTGAAGTAAGCGACGAAAGTGATATTTTTCTCCTATCGTTTAGAAAGTGTGGTCACTCCACGACAGTAGTCGATATTCACAGTTCACCTACAAAGTGGTCGCGTTTATCGTATGCATAAATAACATGCACTTTAGTGGAATGGAGATAAGCAGCTAAAAAATTTAAAAAAAAAACAATTTTTTAAATTTGATTTTACACTTTTATGTTGAAATAATTTCGTACATATTATTAAGATAATAGTTTTAAATTGATCGATTTTCACAAAATTTACTACACCACATTTTGAATAATTATTATAATTTAATAGTTAATGACTACTGTTGATACCAAGTCCTTTGCCTGTCCTTGCTGTTGGTCATAGATTGACCATCATCATTCTCAATATGGCAACACCATATCAGATTAACACAGTAAACAGACAGCCATGTGCGCCATAGTAGCAGTGGTGCGAACTATACAGGGGCATGCCACTAGGCCACAATAGATTTCAGTAGAATTTGGTGTACTTTATAGTTCACACCGCAAACTTCTACGTACATACACAACAGCGAGAGCACAGGGAAAAAACAATAAATTACCATGATTTAATTTGTTTTTAATTTTATTAGTGAGAGGATTAGGTTTTAAGGTCGCACATAGAGCGGATAAATAATTGTTATTTTCAATATAAAAAAATAATATATTTAGAAAATATTTTACTTCACATATGTATGTCTTTTTATGTAGCGAGAAATACAAATTGAAAAGGTGAACGAAAATTATTCATTGTGTAATATTTATTCAATCTCTATCTGCTTCTGTCATCAGAAATGTGATATCATCATAAGTCAGGACTGAATCTAGCTTACGATTTGTAGTAAGGTGGCAAGAGCCTTATATTTTAAGCACTCTATAGTTACTTTCATTATTTTAGTCACATTAGTTCGTGGTTCGAATGTCATTATAAATTCGATCAAAAGAGGTAACACACCGACAAATAATGGCTTCATACATTCACGTCTTACTCACATAAAAATTATAATTAAAAATGTGATATTTACCTGTGATTTTTCATTAATGAGTTCCCGATATTTTGGCGCAGTTACTATCGACTGCTGTAACGACAGCTACCAATTTTATATGATAAATATCCCGTTCATTTTTCCTATATATCATACAATTGACCTTAATAATGCCTTCTAAGAAGGGACCTAAATGTATAAACAAAATTTGGAATATGCAATTAGATTTGCTTTTAAACTCCTGCTTAGCTTCCTCAGAACACTAGCGTTGTCGTGTCATTCAGTAGCCTGAGCGGAGAAATATGCTTATCTTATACTAAATACCGACTTTACAAAACTGATAACCATAAAATGATAAAATTTAAGTCTGTATGTGTGTACGTAAATGTAACATCACTTCCAGAAACAAAAGTGAAGCACCTATCTGCAATCTGATAAGGAAGTAGTAAGTACTATTTTTTTACATCTTTTAATTAAAAGTACATGCTACAGTCCCATCTATACTGGTTGTCATTCCAAGGATTAGACCGAGCTTTACAAAGAAACCACATTAAGTATTTACGTTAATAATACCTGCTTGAACGGGTTAGCTCTTGGTTAACAATTCTAAGGTGATCGGGGTAAACAGGCAGCTCGATGAAATTACTTTTATGGTTATAGTTATTAACATTGTAAACTTGATGTTTAGTACAGTCGCGTCTTACATTATGAATGCTTATTACTAAGAGAATAAGGCTTTTAGGCATTAACCACTTTATAAGTTGATATCAAATATATGTATCAGATTCCAAATCTAACATAATTGGCATTATATTTCTATAAATGTACCTAATTAAACTTTTTGAACTTGTAATCATCTCATCTCGTTAGTCTTAATAATTATAGGCATAAATTCTATTAATCTTATTTAATTAAATATTTTTGACTATGAGTAAGATGAATTAAAAGGCTATTTGTTAGTCAAGGTTTAATTTAAAAAAGTTCACTATAGGAAAGACCAAAAAACTAAATGCTCACTAATATCGTTTTTACTCAAACATTTTTTATAATTAAAAATTGATTCATTTGTTACTTTGGTGAAAAGTTATCAAAACATTGACCTAATAGCCAAAAAATTATGAACAATATAATATATAAGTTTTAGAATCTGCTGAGAACTAGGTATATTCGAACTTGTATATTAGTTTTACCTACATTGTCTGTTATCATATCATACAATAATGATCATATCAAACACTGTACAGGGTTCGGTCTTAGGCCCGCCCCCGTAACTGGACTATACGAGGAGGAACCTTACGCGGTTTTAATATGCACTGCTATACGAATGTCACGGATCACTGCATTGTGTAATATATGAAATTCATTATTAAGCACCAATTTAGTGACTGTCAGTTTCCTTTTTCTTACCTTCTAATGTTGACCTACTCGATACAAGTTGTTACAATATGATAACAGTACAAAGTAAGCAAAATTATCACTTTTTTGTTTTAGAAGGAACTTGACTCCAAAAATAGAACACGTCTATTAAAATATCTTATTTTATCGCCTTTATAGTGAGACTTATTTTAAAAATACGACGTATCTCTTAGTTATTACTTCTAAATGTTCATTATAAGTTGCAGTCTGACTAAACTTAACAAAACATACCGTCGCAAATGATGACCATAAAAAATACAGATCCTTCAGTGACTGCAATCGAAAGCTCGTTTCAGTTGTCGAAGAATGATGATTCAGCAAAGATTGACATTCACTTTGAACGACACTTGTCCATCGTCATTGTCCTGACACATCCACTGTTTATCTAAGGGGCGTAAATCATATGGCCGCGTGAGCATATGTCACAGCCAGCTGCCATGGCATTTTTATCCCGTCGAGTTAACTATATAAACCCTCAATAAGCCTAAGTAGATGTAATAAACTTTGAAAAATGATGGCTGCCACGTTGTGCAGAGCAGGTGTTTTGAAAAAGTAAAGGAAGCAAGACGGAAGCGCCGGCGCATGCGCGGTTAGGTTTCAAGCGCGGGCGGAGGGTGCAGCATCGACTTAAGCAAGGGTACTGGCCCGCGCGCGCTCAGTCAGCTGACGACAGCCGCTGTGACCGTACGCCTTTAACTCTTCGCGACTCTTACGCGCAGTGAACGCTCCCGTGTGTTAATCTCCTCGTGATTAAAAATTAAATAAAATGGCCACTTACGCTCAATTCAAGCACGTCGAACTCTACAAAATCGGTCATGGAAAAAATAGGTGAGTTTCGGATTTTTCAGGAAACCGGGGATGCTCCTGTTTTTGGTGCAGATCACAACGGCCTTTGTTTTGGGAAAGGTCAAGGGTTGTCTGCGTTTTAGACAAAAAAAATTAATTCATGATTATTCATATTTCAGTCAGAAAATTGAGAATAAAATTAATTTTTAAGCGGTAAATTTCAGAACTATATACTTTGGAATATAGCGTTACAACTTTGGTATCGTAAAGCTTAAATGAATATTAGTATAATATATATCATAATTTTTGTGAAATCTAAATCCTCAGTCCCTATTAAAATTGCTAATACACTGAACTAATGTTCGTGAATTATTTACAACCACGTTGAACTCGTACGTCGATATTGCGGATGTTGCGTCGGGTTATTCGGCCATCTGCGGCTTAGGAAAACTGAGCTAAATCTTTAATATTAAATAATATATTAGTATCATCCATAATTTTTTAGTATCCTTCTTACAGTAATAAAACTCTATTTTTTTTATAAAATAAAAGCATGAGAGATATTTCTTTTTATCTATGAGTCGAAATAGTGAAAAATTTTGTCAGTAAAATTGGAATTTGAATTTTTTAATTTTAAGGAACTTTATGTTTGTTTAACATAAATAAAATTGGCAATTAAGAAAAAATCGTATAAAATATTTTTGTTCTGAATTGTTAAAATGATGGCAGCATATTCATATCTTTTTAAATATTTGCGACAGTTAATAAAATATATCCATGAGAATTGGTAAGAGATGGGGTAAATAAGAAAACTACTTTATACATTTTTCTTAAGATATGAATACACTGATGCATTCAAAAGAAGCCATTTTTTTTGGCATATTGAAAAAGTTACGACTTATGAAATATGAAGTCATACATGCGATACAAGCGTAGACGGTTAACAGATTCGACATCACGCAACGTGAGCAACCGTGCGAGCTTTTTCGTTAGAATTCTTTTGGACGTGAAACGAAAAATATGGAAAATCTATAGACTATTTTGGTGTTTCAGATCAGTGTGCAGTTATTTTAACAAATATACTGCCGAATACTCAAAACCTGCATCTTGAAGTGCTTTGAATTATTTCAACTGTAAAAAATAACGGCACTGTGAAAACACACGTTGAAATAGTATACACTTTAAAATTTGAACAGTTTTGATAATATCAATGAAATTTGATTTACAACTTCGTTTTAAGCGTACGCGTACGTCTAAATATGCGTACGGTATGCCTGAAAATGTCGTTTATTGATGTTTGTTAAAACCGGTTTGACCTGGAAGAAACAGGCATATATTATTATAAATATAGTTCAGAAAAGCAAAAAAATATAGTCAATTTGAATAACAAATCTAAAATAAAAAATCTGACAACGAAATTTACCGACCTTACGTCGAATGGGGGGTGGTTGGAACTTGCGTGTCGAGTCTCACAATTAGCATATTCAAAGGAAGTGTGCGATTACTTGGGACGGACAGACAGACGAGCACCGACGCTTTTACATCCCTTTTCGAAAATTCGCTATATATGAAAAAAATGGCCTTAGCTGGCGCCCTTGAGACCCTTTAATGGATTATTTTATACAAACTATTATAAGGAACATAAATAATTTGGTATACTACCTTGAACGCTTTTGTAGTAACCAAATAAGGTTTGGTAAAACTATTTTAGCTGTAGGAAAAGTATTTTAATAATCTCAATTAGTTATAATTTGATATAGTTAAAAGACTTACATGTTAATATATCTCATCAGTCTTATTTTATCATCTTATAATTTAAGGCCCCAGTAAATCTTACAATGTATTAAACGAAGGTTCTGCGGTTATAAATAAATACTAAAGCTTCTTAAAAAGGAGTTTATAATTCAATGTTCATTTGAGTAGAAGAAGGAAAGACTTTGCGTTTCAAATGCTAGTAAGTAGTAAAAGTAATAGGTACAGTTTAATGTATTTGTACAATGTTGCAGTGTGATAGTTTCTCACTTCACTGACGTTTATTGTCAGAACTGTTAGTTTAGTGTAGCTAAAGCGCCATGTTTATGTTAATATCAATCGATTGTAAAGACGAGTTCTACAAATGTATCTCTGCCATTTCTTACATAAAGTTGCGTGGGTGGTTATATCTAGTTGTTTTATGAGTTTCTTGATATACAGACACAATTTCTGAATAATTATACCAAATAAATTATGAAAATAAGTTAAATTTAAGTATGTCTAAACTAATGTTTCAAAATAAAATTAAAAAGTAGTAATTTTAAGATAATTTGTTATTTTAAGATGACCAACCCACTCTAATATTGTTCACCTAAAAATCTCGATATATATATTTTCACGAATAATAAGTTAAAATTGAAACAAAAATCCATCAAGTAATAAAATAAATAATGAGGTTGCAGAAATAATGTTTATTATGAAACAAATTATAACAACTATATTATCTCCGTAGAAAAACATGGTTGCCAAATGAAATTTCTGAAAAATATGTTATAATTATAAAAGCAAGAATACCGGAATAATAAGAGGAGTGTTGAACTATCACTATCGTATTAGCATGCGGAAAGTCACAGTTAGAATCCATAGTACCTAGAAAACATGCAGTTCTTATTGAATTAAGTTGTCACAAGCCGCTACATTCTTACTCGATATTTTTAAATCCTGTTTCTTTGTCACATTCATTCATCGCTACACGCGTTCCAGAGATAAACGTTTTTTTTTTTGATGAAACTTGTGCGGTATCTAGTCAATAATCAAGATAAAAAGCGGTCCGCTTGGCATTTTGATCGATAATCGATATATCGATAAAAACGCTGAAACACTGCATCCGCGACACTGCAGCTCTCGACCGTTTGATACTTCTTGCAGAGACAATTATAACAGGGAGGCCTACAAGTTACAAATTTTTATTGAGATGTTAATGTCGCAGTGCAGTATACAGTTGTTTAGTACTAGCAACTCTATAAGATCTATTCAATCGAGAACATTTACTTCGTGTAAATAAATCGCATACCCGTAAAATGAATTTTAAATAAGACGTGTACGGGTTGGTTTAGCGAAATTGATGAATATGAATGAATAACTTATATTTGACTTGGCATGCCAGCGACAATTGGAGTTGTTATACATAAAATGGGCAAATAGTCAAATTACCATACGGCACGCATGGAGTTTGTATATGTCAGGGTTGTTATCTAACAGCATTGGTATGAAATATTACTAATGTGAAGACTCGAAGCTGAAATTTTTTACTTTCAATTAATAATTGCTTGTTAGTGAGACATAATTATTACTATTCAAATTGTTAAAGAAATTCATTCTAGACGCTCTCTTTCTTAACTTTCTAGTGCATCCAACATAAGTATTTTGCACAAAAAAGAAAGTATTTTATTAACACAAAAACTACGAATTTCAGGTCAAATTTTTGGGTAGTTAATTCAGTGGAAAAACAGTTTTCTAATAATAAAATTAACACACCGTGACTTTCATATTCTGTTTCTAGCTTTATATCTTACTTAGTTCCGCAATCTGGGCCATTTGCTTAACTAACAAGTCCCCCAATTAAATAAAAAAATTACTCATGATTCTCGTGTAACAAGGTCGTCCTTCGCGTGCCCTCGCAAAATTTTGAACTAGAATAAGCGCTGTTGTACTCCGTTACCCGAAAATCATAGCATTCGTGATGCCTTTGTCGTAAAAATGTCACAAGATGATAAACGACTCTGTTAGAAGCCGCATAAGCATAAAATAGACAGTAATGCTGAACGTAATCTTTAACTGACGCAAATAAAATATTTGATATTCGTGATTAGTTCTACATTTACCTGGAATTGAATTAGATTGCAGCTAAATAATACTGTTGGGACGTAGAGAGCAAGGTTGCCAGAGCTCTGGTAATCTAAAATTAAAAAATATATATGAGGTGTTTGATTTACCTTTATATACGCGTTTTTGACCCACTTGCAAGATTATCTGGGTATTTTACCTACCCACTGCCTTCTTCATTTTAACTTTGACAGTTTGCTGAGTTACAGGTTGAAGGGAAAGTTAGCCAATGTGTATTACAGGGAATGGGAGGCAATAATATCTTTTGTCTGCAGAATGTTATAAGATTAGTATTATCACATGAATTCCTTGATATTTGAGATGTCTATATATATTAGTTACCACTTACCATCAGATGGTGTTGTTTGACTGATGTTTGACATTATTTGACATCTAAAACATTGTGCTCGACATCACCTAAATGCAAATATCCTTTTTATTATCCTTTCTTTTGAATAGTGAACAATTCTCAATTTGTCTATTAGGAGCACTTGTTTTAAAAGTCGGTATTTTATTCCTTATATAGCATTCAATAATAGCTTATAAAAATAATATCCGCCAATGGCTAGACGAATAAGTAACGCTATATTAAATTATATTTAATTCTAGAAACGTCCGTCATCAATCCAAGTTTGTCCATTATTGCGGTCAAGTTCTTAACGGGCAATGAATCGGGATGTGTAAAAAATCGCTTGTGGTCACAATCGGCGGCTTTCTCTCGTCTTCAGTCGCGGTAATGTGTAACTTTGACAAAGGTACTGCTAATGTCTTCTAAAGTCTTTGAGCTGCGGATGCGGACTAGGTATTGTGTTTGTGGTTTTAGAGAATATACTGGGTTCCAAAACACAAATAGCAATGGAATTTTCTTTGTGAGCGGTTAAGTTTAAAGTTTCGTTTAAAACCACAACTTTCCTCTTTGATATAGAAATTGGTCAGAATCGCTTATGTAGAAAAATGACTCGTTTTTGGAACATGCATCAATCATTTACTTGTAGTCCAAACGATTGTATGTAGTTCGGATGTCTATGATAACATGAAATATAGAAAGAAGTACGTCATATAATAATTCATGGATCAAGATAAGTGTGTAACGCTATATCATCTACCTGGAACTCCCAGAACACAGCCAAAAAAAACATATTTTTTACTTTAACCTGTTTCTATATTATTACTTTCAGCTTGAGAACTTCCGTTATCCTCTGTATCGTGGTCAATAGATTATAAATGTACGTCCCCCAACACGCAAGCTCCATACGACGTATCGAGTGAAAAATCCTCTCATGTAGGTATACAATTGAAAGCTTACAATCATTAATGCCTTGTTCACGACGTTAATCGGACATTGTCAAGGTCTAATTTCTACAACGATGAACAATGTAATTTCTTTTACTGCGACTTGCAGTTACATGCTGTTACCCCATTAAGTGATTAGTGTAACTACAAAAGGAAATTAGTTGCGCCTAACTCTCATAATAGTTCACATGTGTTTAACTACCGAACGATGGAAGATGTTGCTTTGTCGGTTTCTGAACTTTTTGTAAATAAGCTATATCAAATCTTTGTATATAGTTGTTAGACCTCTTGCATGGGGGCGATTAGGTGAATTGCTTCCGCAGAATCCTGGTCGCCCCCGGGAAAGGCAATGGATTTACCGGGGAGTTTTGGTGGGTATTCCAATAGGTCCAAATTTATATCTGGAACTGAGTGAGTTCCACACACGTCCGCCGCTTAGCCTCTTTACCTATTTATTAGGTTAGTGCTGACATTAATTTTCAATTAACAATTTTTTCGTTAATAAAGTAAGCGTTAACATTTTTTATTTTTTATACTGTTTCACGTGTTCATAATAGAAACTATATAGAAATTATTTGTTCATGTTAACGAAGCTTATAGCGATGTTCAATTAAAATTTACATTAAATGGTTATGTGCCGGCGGATAGCAGTAACTTACTATAGCACCATTATTATTTATATTGAAAATGACGTTTATACGATGTCGATTATATTGTTAAAAGATGTAATCATTCGGTAGCGAACGTGTAAAATTTTATCGATATTTCAATTTACTACACTTTACTATTTAGTTAGGGTTGGTTGTGTCGGTACGCTTGCTTTTGTATCTTTATTGTTATGGTTCATGGTAGACCCATCAATTTCCTTTGGCTTTTACTTATTGTTTTGATAAAGCAACTTCTATTTTTAACTGTTATTTTAGAAAATTCACGATCGTCTTATGTTATATAATTTATAATTTAACAGTAAACAGCCGTAAGAGAAATTTATTGTTGGTGACAGCCCTGTATTAATTCTGTTAGCAGAATTATTTTATCGATATCACAGTTTTCCATAGGATGCTTATCTCTATTAATAAATTAGCTTAACGATTCAAGTGCTTTGAATAACCTAGAAATTGCAGCTAATTCTTAATGTATTACTTATTTACGGTGCAGAAAGTAGCAAATATTATTTGAGAGAGAAAGCAGATTGTTGAAGATACGCTATCAGAATTGAGATCGAGATGAAGATTTTTGTTCCAGAATATTCACAACAGTAATTAAAGCTACAAACTTCTAGTGATTATCTATAAATCAGTTGTATTTACAGTTGCACCGCGACTAGCTAGCTGCTAGACATAAGCAAACGTTGTTGATACAGTATAATAACCTAATACTTCTTTGTAATTATTCATAAGCTTTTCTTGGTTTCAATCTTTAATTTGTTTTAAAAACAAATACTATGGTTGACATCTGTTTTACTAATAGTGCACCTCAGAAAAAATATAACTATTTTACGACTCTGATTCAACAAACTGTTCATAATTTTTTCGTTATTTATATTAATTTTTACGGATTCTAAATCGAACATCTTTAAAAAGTTTCGATTCAATCACGTTACATAATATTTATGCTTTGTTTGTCATGTTAAAGTATTTACTGATTGACCAATTATTTTTGATTGTTTATTTCACGCAGTCACGCTGGAGATTAATGGCATCGTTTTGCGAATTGGCACTATCTAATTTATTTATTGATGGATTTGATTTTGCTTTAGTTACGAAATTGTGAAATGAAACTGTTTTATAGAGAGCACATGACGAATTTCAATTTTATTGGATAGTTACAAAATGGTTTCGAATAAAAGTTTCTGATTACTGCAGCAGAATACGATAAATAGTTCAACTTATAATGGTTTTAAATTATAGACGGATGCATTGTGATAACAAATGAAAATCGGCAATAATACGTGCGCTTGTAATAAACGTCTGGGTCACCGGAACATAATCTCTTGTCATTGTTGTGTTGAGACAATGCGCTAAAAACTGGAAGGTTCTCGAGTCGAGTGCGCGCGCGCAGACGTGATCGCGATGACAGCTGAAGCGCATCGCGATCCGTTATGTGGCTGCGTCGATAGTGCGGGCTACCAAGTGTTAGGCATTCGAGATATTGTTCAAGCATTAAAGACATAGCGTGTTAAACAATTATTTTGCAGTAAATATTAGAGTTCAAAATAAGCTTCCATTTACTATGTAATGCTGTATATTGTTAAAGAAAGTAGTTACAGTCTTGATTGTTTTGATTTTTATTTGTATGGCAGATATGTTTGTCGAGTATCCAGTACCCCTGTCTACTTAGCCAGAGGTTTGAAATGGCGAGCCGGGTTCGAATTCCGGTAGATGCATATATTTGTATGATGAGTTTGTTTGTTGAACTAGTAGTTTCCATTTTGATTAAAATAAAATATTGCAGAGTTTCGGAAATCCCTTGAAACTCTCATCGTTTGGTGAACGCAACGTAAGTGTTTTTTTATCGTGGCGATTATCGTTGGCCCGCACGGATACAATTTGTGCACTCACGTAGGAATCACCGTCGCTATAAAATATCCCGTATATATATATATAATCATTTGTAATTAAATGGGAACATAAAGTTTAATAATGGATTAAGCGGTGAAGTAACTGCATTCTATCCACCAAATGATCGATTCTCCTCACTTTTTATGGCTTGTTTATTGTATACCTTATTTAAACTATTATATATATATATATAAATCTCTCGTTGAGTTTTGCTTCTGCACGGCAGTCATGCACATAATGCTAAAAATTTAAGAAGGTTCTAGTCAAATTAGGGATCATTAATGATTTGAAATCATTAAAATACTGCGTAATGGTATCAGGAAATATATTTTATTTATAGCCAATGCTTGAGTTAGTTGCATTTGAGATTGAGGTATCTTATTTGCTAATGGCAAAAAGGTGGGGAAGGAACCAGTTGGAAACTCATGTGTAATAGCCCTCGTAATGAGATGCTTATGATTGGTACTACAATGTAGCAAGGTAGCTACAATTTTTCCCCTTTCCCTTTATCAATGAGGGATATGCAAATCTGTTTCTATTTAACAATGTTCAATATATTAATAATTTATTTTTGTCATAAATCAATAAGCTAGCTAGAACAATGAGCTTTTCAATAATCCTGGTAATTACCCTTCTTGTTGAAAAAGCACATGTAATTGATGTCTTGAGTGTTCACAAATAGCTAAGAAGTGGACGTATCTTACATATCTACGTTTCGGATGTATCTACATATTTATAATCGGAGATGGGATGTTATAATCCATTTCAATGCTTCATTAAGTGTTGCAGAAAACATGAAACATTATCATTTCATTTCTCTTAATGTGCAAGACAGCAGCAGCTTTTTCTAGACGACCACGTAAATTCACTGACAATGAAGTTTCACTATTCATTTTCATTAACTAGTATTTAACATAACATAAACGAGTCGAATAGCCAGCAAAAAAGTGGCGACAGCATTCTAAAAGACTTGTATTAAACTGTCTTTAAAGAAATGGAAAGCAGACAGCATTGGGCACAATGGTCTAATGTTATGTGAGCTATTTTTGTCGTTTTTGAAACATCATTCTAACCTTAAAAATTTTGTACCTGTATAAGTATTTATTATTTTGTACTTAGTTCTAACCAGGCCATTAAAATATAATCACGAGTAATTTTATGTTATCTTTGATTATAATTTGACTTTCAACGTCAGTCGAAATGTGAAACATTCTGATAATGACATATAGTGAAAGTGTTAGAAGCGTGTGGTATTTTGTAATTTCTACAAGATTCTTTTTTAATGGTCATATTTTGTAAAGATTTTTTATATTATAATAATGATAAAAATGTAACTTCTGTCTATACTGTTATTTATTTTATCACAGGATTGTTATTTAATTTTTATTGTATTGGAACTGTTATTTAAGTATACAGGATGTTCTTCTCGAACATTAATGACACAATTTTAAACTGCAGTGAATGGGGCGGCTTTCACTTTATTTTTTCTATTGTCACTTTTGCTATCACGGTTGGTGATTTTCAATTTGTCTACAAATATATTTTCAATTGGCTCTTACAGTAGTTATGTATGATTAAGATGTTATCTAAAATTGACGTTGTTCACGAGGCGCTTTTGATCGTTTTTATTTTCAATTCATTTTTTGTTGTAGTTACATCGGACAATAGTGTGACGCAAAAAATTAAAAGGCAAGATAAAATTTTTGTTAGGCTTCTACTGGGCGAAAGTTGCTTTGTTTTGTGATTGAAACAAAATCATCAAGCATCTTAAAAAGTATTTTTTATTAATAAACATTTTACTTGGACAATTCTAAATCCATTACATTCCAACAATTAACAGTTCAGTTACTACCAAGGTTAAGTTAAGAAGAAGCTTTCTTTTAGTATCAACTTCAGTTATTATTATGTACAAGATACATTACCTTCAATGCGATTTTATCGAATATTGGTGGCTTCTTTAACTGATTTATGGCGATAATGGAGATACCATTAAAGCGGAGACGCACAAAGGTATTATTGATTATTTATTTTGCTTATGGATGTGTAAGAAAATTGTATTGAAAACGATATGGTTTAGTGTTACTCAAATATTTTTTTGTTATTGCCGGAGCAATGGTTAATTCTTAATTCGATTCTAATTGAAACTTCAATTAATAACACAAATCTTTGTATAAATAAATGGTATAAAATATTTATGACTGTAACTAAAAATGAAAAGTGCAAGAAGAGATTAAATAAATAATGACCATAATCAATATATCGGTTCGTTAAAGAAAACATGGCATTGCAAAATTAAAAATTACTTACATCTACTTACGTAATGACATTTAAAAAGTTTATATAAATGTCATTACTGGATGTTTATTGTACCTAATAGAGATAGTCGTGATTGTTCGCTCACGGTTCAACCGAGCTTACAGGTGCCGCTCACGAAAATGATGATCTGTTGAGAAACTGACCTGATTCATGACGTAACTAGATAATACATAACACGGACCGTGAAAAAGGGTTCGTGACTCGTAAGAATTAGTGCAAGTGTGTCGCTCGTTAATGGTGTAATGTTTTACTGGTGGCTGCGGTGTGATAAATCGTGGATAGTTCTGATCTAAAATACTATATAAAATAATCATTAGAGTTCGCCGTTTACTGTTTATTGCAAACAACATTTGGTTATCACTTTGCGATCAGTAATGTGAAACTATGCATTGCACTAGCCATTTTAATAGACAACCTGCAAATGGCTTCTTTACGCTTCTTTTTAATAATCCAGGATTATAAGAAGTGTCAAAGACACACTATGTCGAATCTGTTGGTATCAGAGAAAAAATAGTTTGTAAAGCTTGTGCGTGACAGTTTATTTCTAGCGAAGTTTTTGACAGCGCAGTGTTGCATACAGGTTGAACACAATGCCGTAAATTATTGCTCATAATGTATATCACAGCATATGCCACTTTGTGTTAGTTTAAACCATATTACGAACATTACCGGTGACCATTGCAGTCATCTCTGCGTAACGCGCACTTTCCTGATCGGCCACGTCGATCTAAAGAGGACTTGTTGGATTGATGCATTCTCTAAACAAATGTAAACACGACCGAATGAAATGTGATTATTTTTTGTTTGTAATGCGGTGTGAAATGAAAGTCCGCATAAACTACTGTCTGTAGTCGTGGCCCATTCAAGTGGATAGCTTGGCAAATGTATAGTATGAGACTTCTAGCTTGTCTAAAGACTATTTCGTTGGATAGCACTGCCATTAAAATGATATATAGCATTAACTGCCGCAAATAATCTGATTCGAAGTGATATTTCTTATACTGAAGAATTATGTTGTCAATAAATTTTCGGATTCTGAGAAACGGTGGCACATTAACATTCGTGTATTAAATATAATTATACTATCAGTTCAAAGACTGACGTGCTTATTACTACTTTAAAATTTCGTTTGTTGTGTTTTTGTTTGATAAACAGTTGCCTACAATTAAATTTTTTGTTCGTCCGTTTTCTATTCATCCTTGTGTGACCGCGTGCAAAACAATAAATCTTAATATTGCCTTAAAAAGATGCGATTACACAATTAACGTTATGATACTTATTTCGTTTAAAACGCCCACAATTATTGTACCTTAAATTAGGCGTACAGCGGTGCAGAGCTGAAGATAAATTGTTTAATCGTTCACAATTGTCTTGCTCAACTTCCGAGTCCAAATTGTAAGATTCTTGGAAACACCGTGAGTAATATTACTCAGATTCGTTCGACATAATAAGGCTTTGTCAGAAAAAGTGGCCGTCGTGGTGGATGTGTCACAGGTAACAGTACCTACTTTTAACGTAATGATAGCTAAGCAATCATTATAACAGAATCACAAGGGTAAAATACACGGTTGTGTCACTTACTACGGAATTGGGCAGTTGGATGTTTTTTGGTATAACCTATTTAGAAAATTATGATATCTTTCATTTACTCATATATAATTTCTATAATACTAGTTTGAACTTTTCTGTTTTTTAGAAGAATTAAATGTTTCTCCTTACTAAATGTAGTTAAAATATGAATTTTTCCTTTAAATTTCGATAATTAAAGTGATAACAACTGAGTTAATTTCTAATTCACTACTGCGTTACTTAATTGTGAATATAAGTTAATGCTAGGACTTTTGTTATTTTTTGATAAAAACAGAAAAAGATGGCATCTTTTGAAATATCAAAATTTGAAATATGCCCGCTAACAAATACATACGACGGCATTGACGCATTATTCGTCGATCTATTGTTGTTACTCTGACACAAGACTGCATCACTCTACTAAGTTTCAACTTCAAACTATTTTAAAGGTTTTATTAAGCAGATAAAAGTAGGAAGGTTATAAATGTTAGCTATTAAACTCGACTTTCTTCTTAGGGGACGATATGTTATTATATTCAGTAGCATTTAAGATACGGACGTGATGAATTTAGATTAGATATATTCAAACATGAGTGTGAAAATATTGTTTTATTATGTTTATCTTGCTTGTAATGGCAGTACGTGTTTGTACTTACACACTCAATAACTTCTAAGATGCGCATGAGCGAGTCGGCAACGGATATGACAAAAGCACTCATGAGGCAATCTCTTGAGATGTCATACGGTTTTAATGGAGCCATCCAAGCGATATACCTGTGGCCTGTATTTATTAAAGACATTGGACTGTTTGCAGTCGAGTTAAATAGATATATTTATTAGCTTCAAAATTATATTAATGAATTATAGATAACATTAAATAATTTTATCCAATTGACAGAACAATATGCAAATATAGATTATTGAAGGTTTCAATCTGATTGTAAAATTAATTGCACTAAGATGTCTTAATGTCTGTTTTATCAAACATCCTTTTGTCTATGATATGAATATTGCAATAAGACATATAGCAATATTTATATCATACATAATTAAGTGATGGTAATAATTAGTAGAATATGTCTCTTTTCAATTGTTTCATATTTTTATTGGTGTATTATTGAATAATACTTTATAATAGTGGGTTTTTCGTAAGAATTCGCACGTAATTGCACGAAATAGTCGCAAATTGTTCGTTTTATTGATTTGGAACCAAGATTGACCTTCATTATTGCTCATCAAATGTTGTTTCAGGATTGTTTCTATTGTTTGATTGCTTGCAATAATTTAAGGCGAGGTTTTAAATGTATATTGTTTATGGGCGTATGGATCACTGAACATAATGGGATGACGAGGCGTTGTAAGTATAGTTAGCCTCAGTAGTAGCTTAACGCTTTAGTACCATATCATAGCAACTATTAAATATCAGTAATAGTCGCCACCCTACAATTAACACACTTAATGCTGCGACATGTTACTAAAGCGTTCTGCTACTTCTGAGGGCGACCTTACATTTAAAATCTAGATGGAAAAATATGCGTCATTTTTCTTGTAAGATAAAGTTTTAAAATTAAAATAAACTTAAATTCCCTTGACAAAAAGGCAAAATAATCTTTAAAACACATATTTTAAGATGTATAAAAAATACATACCTATGTTTGTTAGTTTTATATATTCAATCGGATTACGAGCCATAGGCTAGTATTAAAACGACTTTAATCCATAATTATGTGTAAGCGGGTAAGTAAATTAGCGGACTTTACGAGATTAAAATACCTGTTGTTTAACGACGGTCATAATTAACATCATTAATTTGACTTTTGCTATAAGTAATTAATAAGAAATTTCTGTTCACTTATTTATTAAACTGAAACATTGTTTAAGTATAATCGTTGGTAGAATAAAAATAATGTATTACAATAAATAAAACTGTAAAGAAAAAATATTTTGGTTAGAACGATACATAAAATGTATTTTTTTGGCAAAGCAATAACACGCTTTATAAATTTTTGCTAAATTGAATGGAAATCTTTCTGCTAGTCATCGTCAGGTGTACTTCTATCTAGGCCATATCACCGCTTACCATCAGGTGAGATGAAAACAAAGAGCTGTCCCGTTGAGACTTAAAAATATATTTTTTTAAACCTTGAATTTATATTATATTACTAGCAATTCAATAAATAAAGCTATTTACTTTAATCAGGTTCATAGTTGTGTTTGCACAGCAGAAGTTGTTATTGTATAGTGTTGGGGAAGTAATAGTTAGTTAAGTAAACTCTGCTTTACATTTACCGCTACACAAGCGTGAGATGATACCGTTAATTAAACGCTTATATCGACACGACATACCCCACTATAATCACGTTTATCCAACATAGTATGTCGTATTATATGACTGCATATAAATTTTCAATTTACTTAATTCTGATTAAGTAGACTCGCGGAAAAATATAGTATAGTAGAGACTATTTTAAATTTTTCTGTTGAATGTGTTTCAAATGTGAATTTTCAATAAAATGTCGGTGTTACCATTGAATAATTTGTTTTTG
This sequence comes from Acentria ephemerella, assembly GCA_943193645.1. Lineage (NCBI taxonomy): Eukaryota > Metazoa > Arthropoda > Insecta > Lepidoptera > Crambidae > Acentria > Acentria ephemerella. Next base: position 5,613,463 of record OW971893.1, read on the forward strand.
TCACTTATATATCAAAAAAAAAATACAAATTATTAACTAAATTAGCTGTGGTGAACTAGGGTATAGAAACAAGAAGAAATTCATAGAATTTTTCTAGATCGTTAGTTCTCAGCGTATAGAGCAGACCCGAGGTGTCAAGACAAAATGTCTTTTTCTTATCTAGATATTTTTTTTAAATAATTTCATTCGAAAGTTTAATCTCTAGTGATGCAGTTTTTACCATAAACGTAAAATAAACTTTTTCAAATAACTAATGTCACAATCACACACTATAATCTTGGAAAGTAGATAGAATAGAGCTGACACACATTGTACATATATTATATTAAATTTATATTAAGCACGTCACATACGCAAGGTATCTTTTAAACACATGATTGACAATAAATTCAACAACCATAATCCAATGTCTTTAACAGAAATAAAACTTATTAGCGTATTTTTTGCCAAGTCATGCTAACCAATACATTGAGATGTAAACTTTTTGCTCGTATTCCTTTCTTCATATCGACAGTAGCAGTCGAGAAATTGACATGCTATTTAAATTGATATTTATTCAATAGCTAAATTGATCTCTTTGTCTATGTGTATAAAGTTAATTATTATTTATTTATTATTACGAGATGTCGTATTGTCAATTAACTTTGCAATTATAAATTAAGAAATCTTTGGGATTAATTTCATACAATATATCTTACGATGGATGATAGTGCTACTTACTCCAAGAGTATTAATTTTATGCTACTATTTAGTAAAGATTATATTTTTAATGAGAGTATACATACCTTGTTAAACTCGTGAAGCGTGACTCATATGATTTCAGATTAGTTATACTAAGCTGTAGAGAAAAATTTAATAATTCCGTGAAATTGAAATCTATTGGCAATTACCTACGTGTTATGACAAAATTTATTCAATGGACAGACCGAACCAGATAAAAGTGTACTAAATGAAATATAATTTAAATATGAGTTCCGTGTTTTAACTATGACACAGTATATTAAAAAAAAACGCTAACTTAATCTAGTTTAGTTTAGTTTTAGTTTTTTGTATAATGTTAAGAATCATGACTTAACATTGTCTCTTATCCTCGGTTCTCGATATAGATTATTGATTGACATGGGTGACTTGGGAGTCGATAATTTGTCATGGGATCTAGCTAGTAATTATTGATTAATTACAGATTAATTCATTTATTTTAAGCACATTAAATAATTAAATTCTGCCGTTTTATTGCATGTTTCTTCAATTAAGTAGCAGTTAAGTATTTACGTTTAAAAGTTAAACAGTTAGTTGTTAAGAAGTTAGTTAATCAATATAATATAATAATAAATGAATAATTGACTACTGTTATAGCTTGTCTTTGGAACACGGAAAGCGATGTTAGAAAACTATTGACTCAAAGTGCGTAATCACTAGACGGATTATTTGTACTTACAGTTTAAAACTCTGTTCCAAGGCTGGGGCATATAAAAGTATTATTCCTAAGTATACCTAAAATGGGGTTATTGTCCATACCTTTATGGGTGAGGATTCCAACCGTATAGTTGGCAATGACTCCATTGGTATTACTTTGGTGGGATAAAGATACCTACTTTTATTGCTGCACATATTACGAGATAGAATGCGTTTCCTTATTATATTTGTGTTGACTGTTAGTTAAGCCATTTAAGTTAATACGTATTCCTATAAGTAGAGATATATTTAAAGACATCCATGATTGGGAGGTTCTACATAATGTGCTGTGTTTGTTAAGCGGTAAAATTTTCCGTGTCTAATTTAAAATCGCCGTGTGTTCCAATACAGTGTTTAAGTATTTGCAGGTCTGCAATTTGCATTTTGCATCCATTGAGCCGCTCGTATGAATGACGCCCCACATCACCCACTTCACCCCGCGAAATACCCTTCAGTTATAATAGGGCTGTACAGACCCATAACAATTATCACACGCCCACCACTTCATGTTTTCTCTCTATGAATGCACCGCTTTATTTTATTACCGACAAATGAAAGTTCTAACGACTTCTAATCTTTCAATAATTATACCATCTGTCAATGGATTGATAATTTTTATTGTTAGTCTGTTAGTTTTTTTAGTGGGCCGCGAGTTCCACTTAATAAAAAATAATTCCTTGTCATAATTATTCTGGACTTTCGTTTCATTAGATTTTTTCAATCAGTAGATTGTGCCTGATAAAGCAGACAACAACATGTAAAGAATTAATCAAAGTTACCATTAATCAAGTGTAAAGTTATCCCGCTATGAAAAGAAACTCAATAAGCAAGTGTGTAATTAAAAAAGCAACACGAAAGTTTGACGGAATTAATGATCTTTGAATGACTAAATCTCGACCTTAAGTGGAATTTTGTAATGTTGAAGATTGCGTTTAGATATAACAATAAAATTTTATAAACCATTACGAGTTGAAAGGAAATCTACTTTCAATGATATTGTTCATATGTAAATACTTAATTGATCTAAACAATGTGGATAGCGTTGATAGTAATTTTATAGTAATTTTCGGACTGTTTTTATATTGTTAGCTGTCATAAATTAAAAAGCTTCATTTTAATCATCGAACACCTAGTTTATGTTAACATGAGCTTAAATGATCATTACGGAATGTGATGCATCATTACCAGATTTCTGGCCTGTATACAATGAGTTGTTTAAGAATGTGTACCGCGAAAATTATGCTTCGTTTAGCTGTTAAGCGGCTGTTCGTCGTGAATGAATGAACCTCGGCGAATTGGATTGTGTGAATACGGGTTTAATAACGACCAAGTATACATTTAATCAAAACTATTCAATGCGAATGTGGTGGTGAAATCCTCCTAAGTATTAAAGAGAAACCATGCCAACCCTGAAATGTATACAGTCAGCGTTACGACGCATTTCTTGAAGCTTTTTCTAGAAGCTTCGGTTTGTAAGGTTTTTTTAGTAATGTTTAAAGTAGTAGATTGGACCGTTAATTATTTAGAGAAATGTATTGCAGAGGTATATAGAAATTATGAAAATTTTAATCAATTTTCTCATGGGAGAAAAATTACAAAGACAATGACTATACTCTATATGAGAACACATTCGTGTAAGCATTGCCACAGATTAAATATTAGTAATTACCAGCAGATGCGCCTGAGGGCATTAGGTACAATAAAACTGACCGTCGATTTACTGAGAGTTCGAGGTAAGCGCTATTAAACAACAACACAATTCTCTTTTCGAAACAGCCAATTTGTGTTAACTAGGCGAGATATTTTGAAAACCGAAATTACGAATGCATGTTGTTAGATGTGCCCCGTCAAACAGAGATAGGCATCGGCGGATGGATACAATTACTATGGCAAATATAGTATTTAAATCAACGTAGATGTGGCATTAATCGATGAAAGAGCCTTTTCCGGTTATTGTTCAAGTGTATCGCGGGTAGGCCATTGTTTTTTGAAATATGCATTTTCGTATTATAGAATGATGTTGATTTGTGTTATAATTTTTAGTGATCCTCCTATATTGTATTGTGTAAGATTCCAACAAAGAGTTTCCCAATATATATATTATATAGTATTTTAACATAATACAAACTCATTTTAAATATAACAATTATTTCATATGGTTTTATTTATTTTTAATAACAGTGCAGGTACATTTCTTCCACGTAATGTTTGATTGAATTTTTTTTATTAATTTTATGTCATTAAATTAAAATCAAACTTATCAGAGCTGTGAGAAATTATAATTTAAATTCTTGTTTGTTTTGTGTGATCTTATGATAAAAGTAAATAAATAAAGTTAGCAAATTAATTAATCAGCATTAAGGATTTGACATTTAAAATTATCTTACAGGACGTGGCTGGGCAGTATGTCACATAGGTATCTTCACAAATGGACTTCTCTACTACTCACCATCACGTGGTGTCGACTAATTATCTGAGCGTTATATAATAAAATACACATTTATCTATGTAAATTTCAAATATAGGCAGAATATGTGACATCGAAATTCTTTCTCTCTGTAATTGTACTTTGTACTTCTTTTTGTCAATACATATTGTTGCATATGGGCATTGTGAGTTACATTTCTCTCATCCGGAAACAATAGTAAACGTATTTACAAAACATTTCTATCGAGTTTCCAATTTGTTTGATTTGTTTCCTTTTACCAATTGACGTTTTGTTTGTGACAATGATTTAAAGGTACTTCCGATGTTCTAGCTAGTGAATGAGCGAATAATGAAATAATTCATTGATTCAACAGGCTGCTCACCGTTCCATATCATATGCTATGAATGTAAAAGACACGAAAACCAAAATTAAGATTAGTACGCGAATTCTGAAAAAAAAAACAATTGTATAAGCCATGTTTAGTTACAATTTAGTCATTCGAATGAACGTGAATAAATTAACTACACAAGGCTTAAAATAGTTATTAGATAGCCCTTGATGTTTTTACCATTGAAATATTTGACTCATGTTTATTTCCTTTTTTCAGGTAAGCAAGCCATTTTTTCTCATTTTAAGAAGGATTCAGCATTTTCGTAGATAAGTATGTAAGTATAATAATAATACTCAAAAACTTGCACCTATTATTTTAACATTAATTTATCTGGTATTAGTAATTATTAATGGTAACCAATATAAGGCTAACACATATTATAGATATCGCATTTATAAGATGTATAATATAATATTAAATTAGCAAAATTATCGAAACTTGACTTGAAGACCTGATTCGCATTTTTTAAAGTCTAGTACCTTTATTCCTCACTATGCTCTGTGATAATTTTACATCTATATTAATAATAATTATATGATATGTGTTACTCAGTAAATGTAATTTTGTTGATTGTCCTAATAAATAATAAATAATTCATTTTCAAATATATTTGATAAAGAAATTCGATTTCAGTATGTTAACGTTGCATGTGTAGCAATCTGTCTCAAAGCCTGAAGAGACAAGGTGACAAGACGACATCTTGATAAACGGTACATGTGGCTACAGGCACTATATCATATGATATACTGCTTACTCTGTCACTATATCATGTAACGAGTCATGTGAATATGGTGCTTATGTAAAGGGGATAAAGATGATTAATATGACTAGTAGGCTGCGCTTTCACATGCGTTTGTGTCAATTAATAAGTTACAATAACTATAATGTACGCATGAGAGGTGTTAGAGATTTATGAGGGAGTCGCCTGGGGATGTAATCTTTTAATAGACCTCTCATATTATATACTCCAAACTTGTCTTACTAGATTAGTGGCCTTTCTAGTTAAGACTTATATTGACGAAGAAAGCTTTGGATTATTTACATAGTTTAGCATTGGCATTTTAAAACTGTACCCCTAGCTGGCATAAATACATATAAGTTATTTGCCAAGATTAACAATTTACCATTGTATAAGTCTTATACTTGTATATATTAGCTTTATTACACAAGGTAACTATATAAAACTAAACTGAGATCTTAGAAAACAGCGGGCGTTTACTTAATTTTAATATCATGTGATGAATTAAATATCTGATAGTATACTATATCTGATAGTATGCTAGTATGATGAGCTCAAATTATTTACATTAAAACGACATGGTGTCTTGTGAAGGTAGTTAAAATCCTTGTGATGTACATAAGAAACATTAATATATTTAAATCTCACATAATCTAAAGGAAGGCTTTCTAATCTCTTAGCATGTCGAGGTGCGTGGGCGCAGATTACTAGTCGTATAAATAAATAGAAACACCATGTATTACGTCGCTACTGCCTACGTCGCGTAAGCGTTGATTCTACATTATTTACGGTGCTGAAAAAGATATTTATCATAGAGTTTTGAAGTTTGCTTTAAGACAATACTTATTAGGGGCCCGATAGTACTTATATTTTCCTACTATACTTTTAGGTACTCATTTTCTTTTCCAATTTTGTGTAAATATTTATTTTTTCATTTTTTGGAATGGCTCTAGTGTAGCCTTCTTGTCGGATTTCCCGTCAGTTCTAACGTATTAGGTTAGACTAAAACAGAAAAAATATATATTTATAATTTTCCCCCAACAATACCCCATGTAAGTTTCTATCGTAGGAAGACATTTAGATCGTAGTTGTGTTCAGCTGGCATTCGCATTTCAAGTTTCGTGGAGGAACACTTGTTCTTAGAGGGAGGTTAACATCTCTGCTTGGTGTGTAGACAGGGGTTGTACAAGTGTAAGCTTGAAGTTTTTATAAAAAGATTTTCCCAATTCTATAAAACAGAGGTGTAGCCGTCTTGTCGTGTAATTTGGCAGCTGACAAACATGATCTAAATATTTTCTGAGGTTACTGTTGGTTTCTGAGGTATAACAGATTTTGGTTCAAATAATATCAAATTATTTGCTGTTTCTCATTAGGTCAAGTTTAAGATATAATAAAATCTTAAATAGGAATTTCAAGAGATTTAGAGATTTAGTGACTCCTTTCTCTGTCGCACAACTAGAGCATGGAATTCCTTACCAGCACACGTATTCCCTCCTTCTTATAACATGGGTTCCTTTAAAAGAGACGTGAAAAAGCACTTTTTGGGCCGGCAAAGTGAGGGTGGCTAGGGCAGTATATCACATGCTTCACTAGCTATCTTCACATGTGGACTCGTCTACTGCTTATCATCAGGTGGTGTCGAGTCATTTGCTGAGCTTTTTATAAAAAAAAAATTTAGTAATTACTAGGCACCAGGTAGCACAGGCACCAGGCACGAGGAAATTGTTTAAAATGAAGTGTATTTATTTCGAATTTATCTGATTGCGATAAGCTTCAACTTATCAATGAAAGAATGAATAGGCCAATATATAAGTTATCATTCATGTTTCACAGATAAAGTGGACCATATGTACAGTTAAGGGTATTGAGACTGACGTGCCATCAGATACGCGTGCCATACGCTATTATTGCTTGTATCCCACTCGCATAATAAATATAATAATGCCCTGTTTTGTATGCGAATAGATGTTGATTTTGATATAACCTCATTCCAGAATAATAAGTAGGTAACATCGTACAACAATTGACGTGTCATAACAGTATTTAAACTGTTAGAGCCTTATGTTTCGAATGGGTAATTATTGTGACATGTTATTTTCCGGTGTATTATGGCACTGCCAATATAAAATACAGACACTATATTAATTAATTTATTATTTATCGTATGTGACAGATAAATATATCTAGTACAATGTGAAATATTACAGCTAAAATTGAACCTTTTTGATTACAATTATCAGAAAATACTCGTAAATGAGAAGTTGATTGAGTTTTTTTTAAATTAAATTCCATATTCAAATATTATTCAATTTAAACGGTAATATTTTAATTTGACTGGTATTCCAATTTAAAAAATTTAACTTTTTAATAAAAAAAATTCTTAAACTTTTTAAAGTGTATAGTTTTATGTATTTGCTTTATTTGCATACTACGATAAGAGATTGTCTTGCATAAGTCTAATATAAAAAATACGAGGTTATTACGTTTTTATAGATCGCAAACGAGTATTCAGAGAAAGTGATAAAAATTATAAGAAAGTCTTTATAAAAATTATTTAGAATTAAAAATTTTATAAAAATCACAGACATTTGACCAACTTGTAGGTCTTCCTTCTTATTAAGCAATAGAATAAGAGTTTCAGAAAGTTAGTTATAATTTAATATGTAAACGATATCATTGATCAAATTATAGTTTTGCAATAAATCATTTAGCACTAAAGTATAAAGGGCTCCCTAATAAATCAAATGCGATTCACCATAATGTGTTGCACAGGTGATTATTAAGCGAGTGCAATTTATTTGCTAGCCGTGCTGATGTCTGGCTATTTCAATGAATAATACATGGTCAGTACAATCTTCCCAGAAGGTGATAAATCTTAATATATTTACATTGAATTACATGAAGAACTTCATGAACTACGAGCTGTAAAATGATTTGTTAAATGTATTTTTAATGAAGATTACATGTTTATTAGCTAATACTTATTCTCTCTACTCTCTATAAGTATTCTAAGTATTTTATACTCTAAGTATTTAGATTGCAGTATGTATATCGCACGTTAACTGTGGTTTATCTCGTTCTCACCATGTAATTGAAAAAAGGACATTTTTTGTAAAGCTTAAAGGCTATTTATTATACTTAAATCTGTGTCTTTAAAATCCAGATCTCTTTATAAATCTTACCGATCATTTTACTTTATTCGTCATATCACTGATTTACAATACATATATAGCAATAATACTATTTCTGAAACATTTGTATTATCTATGTATAATTATAATATTGTTAGTCCCAAAATAATACATATTTTTTTAAGCATACCATGTAAAATCAATCTACTGTTAAATGGAATATCACGCCGAAAACTATTGTTTTTTTAATTTTTTTATGTTAAATTTAATACGAAATATAACAATAATTTCACACTGGTTTCTTCCGGAAATTGTAACTATTTCTAAAAGCCGACCACCCGTGCTGTTTGAGTGACAGCATTGAGAAAGTATTTGAATAATTGACTAGCAGATTATAATGAAAGTGTCACTACATGAGTGTTACAAGTAAATCTATGTTATGTTACTAAAAAGAAAGCGGTGCAATAGACAGATAATTATGAGATCATTCTACGGTTCGCTTCACGACAACACATTAAAAACATATTTATATTATTATTGAATTAATATTTATATTATTATTAATAGTATGGGCTTTTTTTAAGTAGTATTGTAAATTTTGTTAAAATAACCATTCTACTACATTCATACTATTCATCTACTTATATGCAAATAATTTTATGCTTTCATTTTAATGAATTGATCAACAATTCTCTGTGTGATTATATAGATAAATAGAGAATAAATGTATATATTAATAAGTTGATAATATAAAAGCAAGTTAACTAAACGGGATTTAAATAAACGTTAAATTTAAAAGACCATAAATTACCGAAATAAATTTTATAGCTTTTGAACTAACTGACAATGGCAAATTAAATGTACACAGGTAATGAGAAGACAATGATATCAAACGCCAAGTACAACTGATTCTATAAAACAGCAGGCGTTATTTTCCGTGCATGCATGCATATGCAGTGATGCAATTTGCACCATGCCACTTTCTAGCGGTTAAATAACTAAGCCTACTGGGAATTTAAGCCTCGTGGGTCAAAATAAGTTGCTGTGTCCAATATTAATAGTGTTCGTCCATCGTCGAAGTAAGTCACGTAATAAATGCATCCTTTACACGGAACAACGGCAGTTTTATGTACGCGTATTAGTTCAATAGGGCCATTGGGCATATTTGGGACAATATTTGGATGCTTTCACTTACTGTCAGCGAATTGTATGATAAAATAGTACAGTGACTCCAGTGCAATACAAATACAATACTTACATGTCCATAGCTAGCTACGGATGCAACCAATGCATCTTTAACTTACATATACTTACCTTAAATTTTTTTTTAATCAAAGTAACTTGACTGAAAGAACTCATAAACGACCATGTCTTCATATTCCGATAAGCGTTCCAGATGATTTTTTGGGAATTCAAAAAATCACCGCATGTATTTGACCACTTTTTCATCATATATGTTACCTACAACTTGGGTACTAGCTATCCAATAAGCATGAAGCGCAGATATATGGTGAGCCAAATACATGCATGCGCTTCATACTAAAGTTGAGCATTTCCTTATCCTAAACTGTTTTGACTTTTTTGGCCTAGATACATGAATATTATAATATGTACTCTACAATTTTATACTACCAAACATTTATTTATTTATTTATTTACACATAAATGGTTATAAAAATAAAAGTCTGTTACTAAAAAGGTAGAAATTATCACCGAAAAAGTTGACAATTATTATTGCAATTGCAATAAGAGTTATACTGCTGGTGTACAAGAACTTACGCTTGCCAACTTGAATGCATGGATGGGACAATGAAATACGTGATGAACTCATAAATGAAATGAGAAAATATTAAGTAAGGACTGACAAAAATGAGTCTTAGCAATTTATAAAAGCAGTTAAAAAAACACAATATACACGTGATAAGCATATCTTTTAAAAAGCTATTACTGTTAAACTTTATATTGATAAGAAGACAATAATAAGATATGTCTTCAATATTGTGTGAGAAAGAAACGGACGATATTTTCTAACAAAATATTCTTTTGCTTTTAACCGTTACAATCTTGTGAAAGTTTCTTTTGTTTTAATTTCTAATCATGAGATCAATCGACAAGATCATAAATATAATTATTTTTTCAAACAAACAGTAACTATCTATATTTATGACTGTCAAGCTTAGAAATTAATTATTTATATAAACCCGTGACATGCGTTTTACAGTCGCGATTAAAGTTAATGAACGAATGAATTATAAATGAATAAAACATGGCACCTGATAGTATACATAGTGATGTACCACATCACTATTTTTAGGATAGCCCTTATCAATATTTAAATATGATCAGAACGTTTTTAAAAGTTCAATAATTAAACTAGATAAATACTTATAATTAGCTAAGGGTGGTCAAGATTTCTAACTAAAGAATTCTTTGCAAAAACCTTTCCTGTCCATCGAAAGGTTGTTAGGAAGAGATGACTTATATGTTTATAAGACCACCCATTGTACAACCTTAATACTACTCTTTTTTCTGTGTTTAAATTAACTGGTGTGCAATAACTTGTAATTGACTTTAATTTAGTAGTTTTTAGTAGTTTGTTGCAGTAGTTTTTGGCTTACACAAAAAGTCTGTGTCATCTATTAGAAGACCTCAAGCAGCCTAGGTTCAATAAAGGTATAGTGAGGCTTTCAGGCTGCGATCATCATTACAGTAGAGGAACTTTTTTTAATTTTCTTTTATTTTGAGTCTATATTTAAATGTGTGTAAAATATTGAACGATTTTAAATTTCATCTTAAATTTTGTCTGCTTTTAGATTGTTTGTTTTCCCGTAGAGACGGGAAAAATAATCCAGGTTTTTATTCATACTAAAAACCCAACCGGAACTTATCGTTTATTTATAGCGACTGTTATTTTGATGTGAAACTAGCGACAATATTTACTACAATACTAGTTATGTGTAGTGACAGTGACATAGAAATGTTCGAGGACTTCAATTATTGCTGTTTGGTAATAGTGCATTCACCTGTGCGTCCGTCATTCATTTCTCATACGTGCATTGTGCTGTTCCCCCATTCGGTTTTAGTTCATTGAATAATTTATATGCCAGCCCTGTTATTGACAGGATTTTCGGTTCTTCCCATTTTACAGGTGGAATATTCGTGTCATTGGCCTGTAGTAACAATTTGTTTAATTATCTTGCTACTGTGTCTAATGCCATTGTGTACACGTATGAAAGATTTGTGAACTTTCATATAATTTTTTAAATCTTTTACTAAGGATATTAATAGTTTAGTGTGATAGTTTATTATAATTACTGTGGGAGCCAGAACTAAAGATATACACGTATATAATTATACGTATATAATAACACGTGTATAATTCAAGTTTGTTTGTTTTTTAATGTTTGTCTTATAACCTATGTACTGTCTGGATGGATTGTGTGTGATGTAGAAATGAAAATAAAGACTATCTTATATAGTTATATAAAGGTTAAAATTTTAAATGTGGAATCCAGTCTAAGACATAGGCTATTAACGTTGTTTAAATACGAATAAGTATTATTGATTTAAAATACCTACTCGAAGGTCCCATTTTACATATATGATTAATTATAAATTATCCTTGAATGGTATACAATTTTAACGGGAAATACAATGCGACGGGACAAGTAATAATTATAAATGAATTTATTTATACCGCATTATAGTAGATAATATATTGATATTAAATCAAACGTGAAACAATATTTCTGTATATACCGGCTGACTCGGCAAACGTTGTTTTATCATATAAATTATTTTAAAAAAATTGGAGGCCGTCCTTTTTACCTATGGGTATAAAAATAGCCTACCACTTAATCCCAGACCTATTAAATATACACAAAAATTTTCATAAAAATCTGTCTAGGGAGAGTTCGATAACAATCGCTGTGACACGATATTTTTATATATACGATAATATGTATGCGACTTTGTCCTGCATTAAACTAACCTTACCGTATTTTTTTATATGGTTTTTTGATGAAGATATAGTTTTAGAATAATAAACAAATTTAAATAATATGTAGAGGGAATATTTTTTTGTTAAGTAAGTATAATTAGATCAAAATATGATTCGTATCAAGATTTTCAAGGACCTTTCCTTTCTTCTTTTTGAGAATATCGTAAATTCTTGTTAAGTGTTACGCTTATTGGAACATTGAGGAATTTTCAAGCTTAACTTATTCCCTAGTCTTTGCCTACATGCGGGATTGGACTGAAGCAAAGTTTAATTTTGAAATAATTAAGTAAATTGTTAATGACGGCTTCAGCATTCTGCGCTCGCGCAGATCGGCGGCGCCGGCTGACATCGATACATAATTGAATCCCAAGATTTGATCCGATCACTGTAATTATATCGTTAGATTGTCAATTGGTTAGGGTTGTCAATTATCAAAGTTATTATTAAGTAAAATGAGAATGATATGTTTTGACTAAAACCTTTCTCTTTATTTGTTAATTAATAAATTTGTTGGTTCTATCAATTGTCTATATTAATGTGATATTGTATTGTTATATTGATATGGGTAGGTAAAATAATAATAAGCGTTATAATTAAAATTTATAATTATTACCTTAATTTTGTAAGTATCTAGATATTACAGTATATTGTGTTAGTTGAATTTCTTGGTTTACAAGGGCCGCTTAGTGTGTACATCAATTAAAATGAAAAAAAAAAAGCTTTGCCGATTACAAAATCATCGATATAAATAAGGCGACTTCTTGAAGAAACGTTTAAATAAATGAATTACAATAACGTTAATTTTCAAACGAATAAACAATTAACATTTCTGGCAACCCTAGCTTACACAATACACACATACCTACTTAATGAGAAGACTTCCGACGATAGTGAACCATGCATCGACATAGAAATAAGTATTGAAACGTTATAACTTTTTCTATTAGAATATTACAAAGCCTTTTGAACACAATTACTCTGTCAGGCTTTATTGACACGACGTGACATGCAAACTTGACAGCTAACTCAATGGTCTTTCAATGCTCGGAACAAAAAGTGTAATAGATACAGAATCAAACAGTATACAATATGTCCTTACTCATACCACTATATGTAAAATGCCCACATGAGCGAAAAAAACTTAATGTAACTTGAATTGCGGTTTTCATGACAACTAAGCAGTTTTGTTAACGGCCAGTTTCAATATTGTGTCTACAAACAGCGATAAAACTTCCATAGTTTTGTTAAAATGTAACCTCTGTTATTTTTTTTATAAAGAATGAAACTAAACTTTAGTAAGGTTACTTCTATTTATGGATAGAACATTAGACCTTACCATAGAAGAAATAATTTTTTTTGTGTGTTTCTCTTTTTGAATTGGCTGATGTACAATAAAGATATATTCTATTCTATTCTATAATTGATCGAATATTTAATTGATTAATAGTTTGCATAAGAAACAAAATGGTTGGTCGGACCATTCGATGTAATGAACTTTCCTTAAAGTATTTTCATAAAAATGTCATTTGATCAATAAGTTTATATACATTGTCATTCAAATTCTGAGAAATTGCAAAAGATAGAAAATAGCAGTCTTACTTCCAAAATATCCAAAAAAGCTTTAAATTTCAGTTAAAACCTCAGAAACAAGTTAAGCCACTGATAAACTTATCTCTTATATAGAATAGTGAAAAAAATTATCAATAGTCTAACAAAAAGCTTTAGGATTTAATAATATAATATTCTGATAAAGTACCTAAATCTATCTCATAAGAACCTACTTTATGACTTTAATGAACATTATAGCGAAACATACATATGTAATGAAAAGGGTTTTGAACTCAATTTTCACACAGTAAATGACATGAAAACATTTACAATTTTATAACTGCTATAGTTATAAAATTAGATATTACAAAACATGTCAAACTACAAATGGTGGTGTCAATCAGAAAATCCCCAGAAGGGGATCCGAAAATAGTAATCGCTGAAACAAAACAAACGAGAAGCGCCGACGCAGCAATCGCGTGTCAATCGACATATCCCACCCGAGGACCAATTAGAAACACAACCCACAATTGTAGGTACGGTCGGCCAAGAAACTGAATATCATTAATGTTGAAAATCATTTGCAAGTTAAAGAACAAAAAATATATTTTTTTCACTCGAAGATCGATCTGCTAGTAATTCCACTGTCTTTATGATATTGTAACGACCTCAATATGGCTTGTTACCCCGAAATAAATGTTTTTCGATTTGATTTTATACCTGTTTCGACGATGTATGATATGAAACTGGAATAAAATTGTATTTGCGCATCCTACGTAGCCCCGTGTTATCTCCGGCTGGCCTTCCATTACCAGCCCTCACAATCAATGCTTGGATATATTTACATCGGCGATAACTGCTCCAGATGATAAAGATATGGGAGCGATGAAACGTTTGAATGACAAGTCTTAATTAGAAAATGGTAGCTGTTTATCATGTTGTTTATCAAATTTAACAGAATCGAAATACCATTGTTCTTATTTGGAATATAAAAACATTACCATTTCAAGCCGCCTCTTGAAGATTATTGTTTAAAATTGTTTTCTAGCTATTTCAAACTTTTTATCATTAGCAACAGCCTATATAGGCTCTACTACTAGGCACAGGCTTTCCTACATGAGAGAAACACGTGGAGTTTGGGTTGAAAACCACAACGTTTAGCCCAATGCTGGTTTGTGGGTGAAAGTGGTTGCAGAACAACCGGAGTCAACCGCTTAACGTGCCTTCTGAAGCAACATTCATGTAGCAGGGAAAAGTCTAAGTCTGAAAAACTACCTTACTTAAATGGGATGAGAATGCATTTCACAATTGTTAGCAATCTTAAGACGACATAAACAATGACATATTCAAACCACTACGAATGGACGAAATCGATTGATGTACGACGAAAGGCCAATGTTATGAACATTATAAATATACTATTTTTTGAATGTTTAGATAACTTTTGAACGTTATTATTAAATTAAATTTAGATACCTACTTTGACAAGTTGAGAGTCATTGATAGAAAATCTGCCAAAACGTAAAATTTAGACATTCGTTGTATAAAAAAATATTGATTAAAAATCCCTTAGTCTACAATAGTACTTAAATAAATTGACACTAAGTACTCTTATAAATAAATGCCGTTATATTCATAGTGACTTAGTCAATGCTTGACCTGATAGTATAATATGTAAAATAAATATACGAACGTGATCACACAAAAAATTGGTGCATAATTAGCATTCTAAATGTCCGTGAAAGTGTGCTTGTAAATTAACATACTGTAACAAAAGTGTTAACTTACCCTCGTTTTGAATACATTTTCTTCACGCAGATGTTGCTGGTTGCTACCAGTTTATCTAAGGTCTGATTTTTCTCTGTCTGTACGTTTGGTATACGTACAGCGATGATAAATAAGCAGAGAATCATGAGCCAATCGTCGACCAATCTGCGGTGACAAGAACGTGACGTTTGCTTCTAGATATCGCGAAGAGAGCGGCGCGCTTCGCGAAGACTTCACGTTATCGTGATCGGTCGCTGGCCCGCTTATTGGCAATCACGCGCTGCCATTAGCTCGGCTTCTAATAAAGATATAAATAACGAATAGTTAATTAAAACGTTTATCTACTAGTGGCGACACGCCCGCGATCAGGACAATCACGATTATTGTGGATATTGAACGATTTATTAGGGAAAGGTACACAGACATCGGTTATTACTGATTGATTAAATGACCATCGCCCAGGTGTAATTTATACAACATTCACTGCTGGATGCTCCTCCACTTTTAAAATTTCATTCCAAACGACTTCATTTACAATTCTGTAATCCGTAAATACTGATTGTATGTTATGACGATTTAAAAGAACTTACTGAATCTATTTCAATAAAGATAATTGACTTTGAATCATTAAGCAGCTCACACTTATTGTTAGATTCGATACATGAAAATGTTATGAAATTCCATCGTAAATATTACTCAATTTTATATTTAATGATCACGGAAATGCACACACACAAAATTGACACTGTTTTATGATATTCACGTACAATATGTCACGATGTGCAAAGGTGATGCGCGCATATGGACGTGATTCTCACGAGGCCTAGTCGTTTGATCTCCAAGCACAGGCGCACATCAGTGAACCAATGACCTCATAGAAGAAGATATATGAAATTGTTCGTGAATCGTTATTTTCACAGCTTTGCGGATAATTTTCACTTTTCGCACGATCGTTAGATAACAAGCCAAATAAGGTTTCCGAGTAGGACCTTTAACGAATGCGTGAGGTGAGCATAGCTACCGGTGCGAAAGCTCTAGATACACTTGAGCCAGCATACGGACCAAGATTGTCTTAGTTCAGTAATTAAGTAGATCAACTTTACGGCTTCCTGGTTCATGTAGCTAAGTTAATTAACAAATCAAGAACAAAAGACTGTCAACTTTCAGTGTTACGTATAAAGATTTATAATATTCAGTATGTCCAATTATCAAGGAATCATCATGCTTCGTTGATCAGCTCTCCGGTGATGCAACAAGGTGAAAGGAGCAAAGGGATACTTGCACAAGTAGGGCTCTACTATAATTAAATTTCTTCACGAGCCATTGTTACGTGCCAATGAATATTTCAACGGTAAACTATTCTGAAAGTTATTTTGTTATGAACAAGTCTTTCAAGGCATGCTTTATTTATCTAAAGGTGTAAGGCAATGTAATCTCAATTCAAGATAGAAAAATAAGAGAGACCTTAATTTTAATTTACATACTTAATTAAATTTAGGAGTTGAAGATGAAAAGATTTATAAAACTTATTTTAAGAAAGTTAAGTGACAATAAAAATCATTTTTTCCGTTCTATCTAAAATTAAGTCGTTTCATACCAGACTAGATGAAATGTTGTTGACAACACGAGAGTGATCCGTTTTATCGGCTGACAGTTGTTCATTACTTACTCTGTTAGCAAGCTCGGATGACAGTATAGATTTATGATGTCCACCGTTTTTGTTTACTAGGAGAATCATTATTCGTTAAGAATATTCTGATCATATAGTTCCTCATCAAACGCTTAATTGTTTTACCATCAAATATCGAATATTTCTCAATACAGTCTTTGGCCTAGTGTTGTACCTATCATATCATTAACATACATTAATTCAATAAAATAGTAATGAATTGAAATTGAGTGTGGAATTTCTAGAGCTGATTATATATACTTAATGTGATTATCTGAAGAACTATGAGTCTATTATCTTCAATCGAATCAATAACGTAATTATAGTTTCTCATAGTAGATACTGTAACCATGTGCAAAATTATTGTTCTTATCTAATATCGGCATTCACTGGTCTTCTATTACGCCATATAAGACTTTTATAACTATAAAGTACAAGTATAAATAAATAAAGTATAGTAGTTGCACGCGAGGTATGTTGGTTGGTGATAAAAAGTACAATAAAACATTGCGACTGGAATAAAAATTCATTAAGCATTACTGAGTCGTAATTACAAAAAAATCAAACAGAAAATTATTTATTAGAAAGAAACAAAAAAGTGGGTACAATAATTAAGGGGAATAATATACATAAATATGTAATGTGAAAATTGAATCCAGAGTTACATATTATTAATAACTAAGAATTACGTTTTTTATGTAGGTCTGTAGCTTAGCCCTGGCTTCTTGGAAAACTTCAGTGGGTTAAATAGAAATTAATAATAATGTCTATAATCCACAGTCGGATTTAGGATATAAAGATTCGGTTTCAAATAGCAATGCATTGAAGAGAACTTATTAATCTAAGAGCAATACCAAAAGTAAATAAGGAGAGATCCTTAATAAAATGTAGTAAATGTCGAGTTCGTGAGACCGCTTTAAATCGTACAATCTCTCAACTGCTGGTTGATGTTACGGTGTGACGGGATGACAGTGAATTAATGGATGAATTGCACAATCTAAAATGATTGAGACGTGGATTCGTTTTAACGGCGCGGAATTAATGTACATGAGGTCTCTTGGTTCATCGAGAGGTTCTCATCAATAGCGTAAGTTATTTTTTAAAAGAAAATACCTAACCGAATATACATTGTTGTAATGTGAAAGCAAAGCTTTTGAAGGTCGCCGGGTTACCTGTCAAAGGTTTTTAAATACTCAAAACGAGGTATAGTTCCGAACGTTTTTTGCTCGTCAAATGAATCAACGTTTATTCGAATTTCTAGAAAGTTTCGGGATAAACAGTTTAGAGAGAACATTTTAAACAACGCATTCCATTACACACATTTATTGTATAAGTTAATGGTTCAAGTTTTTGTAGCATGACAGATGAAGTACTTTTGACTCGGTAGATACTTTAAAGAATCTTCGTGTGGTTTTTTAGAAATATTTAGTCATTGAGTTTAAATACTTTAAAATTGAAAGCTTAAATTTTTTGTTTTCGATTCAGGTAATTCTGAAAGAACATTTTAAGAGGTAAAGAATGTTATGGTATCCATCGAATGGTATTGATGCTAACACGGCACGCGTTTATTATTAGGGTTTGTTTGATCGTATCTTCCGAAATCTGTTGTATATTATTCCATCGTCCGTAAAAGGCAAATAGTTTTAGAGCGGAAGAGTGAGTTGAAGCCATATGTGCGCCTGCGCAGGGGTCATCAACACGGACGGGAATAGATAGGGAACTAGACGTTACAGGTCTAATTATAGTAACGAGAAGACACCGCTTGTGATTATAAATGAATAAATTTCCATAAGTCAGTAATTTCTTTTTACAGTCTGTTATTTTTACTGTGTGTTTTAGTATTGAAAAAATGCAAGGAAACTGAGGTGGGTATAATATTTGGCTTACGATGTACTTTAAAGATTTTATGGAACTTTACAATGAGTGATCCTTATTACAAATATTTCAAAACCCATTTTTGCTGTAATACACCTTTTAGTTTTTAAGATCATGTTTTTTTACAAACATTAACTGGTGTGAAATGTTTTATTTTATACAACTCGAATTACTTTTATGTAACAAACGTAAGGTATATTGAAAATTGAAATCGTGCTGTACGTGATTGATCGTTGGACAATGTAACTCAATCTTGTGATATAACTCCGAATTTGTTTTATTATATTATGCCAGAGTCGGTCAGCACTTTCTACGCTGAACTTAAAATCTTGCGTAACTCACGAAAATAATGATAAAAGAGGAAAATTATAGCTGTCTATTCGATATTCTTTTTCATTTAATGTGTCTATAAAGATTATGTAATTTAATTATCAACATAATCTTGGAACGTTCTAAGATTATGAAATGTATTTTTAGGGTTGCCAATGAAAATTTCAGTTTTACGGTGATATTGGGGCGTTTCTATTTTCAATACCTATATTATTCAAACCTATTATTTCTAAAATAATGAGCCTGGCAGAGTGGCCGTACCCCGTATCTACTAACTACTTATCTTGAGGTCGAGGATTCGAGTCCCAGCCATCACACAAAATGCTGCAAGCATCAACACGAATATTTGTTCTCAGGTTGCTTGTTTATATATTCTTTTATATATTTTATTTATTCTAGTATGAAATATATATAATATTAATCTTATTAATTAGATCTTATTTTGTTTTCAGCCAAAACCAATTTAAGTTCAAAATATATAAAAACATATGGCACATACAGTCCAAATATTCTATAAAACAAATATAAAAATACAACGAAACATTGTATAACTTGTGTCAAAAAATAAATAAATGTAATAAATGATGAAATAATTTGGGCTATTATATAAATAGGTGTCAGTGTTAGAATATTATTAAACTCAACCTCACAGACGTATAAGGCATAGTGTAATTTTCACGAATGCTTTCATTTATTATAGGATCTAATAAATTAAAGCGTTAGTAATTTGTTTTAGGATCTATGCCTAATAAGTGATCCCGATTATCGACAAAACCCCTGTCTCCATGGCCCGTGCCTGGCCCCGTTATCACCGCCTGAAAAAGCACTGTAAAAACGCGAATCCTTGCATGAGAACACGGAGACACCGTAACAGTAATTCGATAAACATTACTCATAGGTTTCGTAAGGACAATCCGAATGACAAGTTAGATAACAGTCTTTAAATTTTGTGGAATTTCAAGAAAATTGATGATTTTATCTGTTTTTATGATAAACAAAACTACAAGAAAACCCAGTTAATAATGCATCGTAAAATGGTTACCAAAGTATAAAAATAGTGGTATTTGTGTTAAGATATTTTTTAGTTTTTTCTCAATACAACATGAAGATCCAATAGGTTATTAAATCTCGATTCTGGCTGTATTCGTTTATGGTAATGTTATGAAGCAATCAAATCAATCCAAGATATTTGACCAACACAATACACTCAATCTCAACACTTTTTCTATGAACTGTCTACACTCCACACACCTATAATAGACAATCACAAATAAAGGTTTCAATATGAGTTTCTAGTTTCAAATAACTACATAGTTCAGCCATCTAAATCTACATTAATTTTATAGGTTGCATTAATTCAGCGAAGATCCAAAACTATTTTCCACCTGGTTAATGTTAAGGTTGGTTTGTATGCCAAGTCATCTATCACTGTGACCTACTGTAAATGTTGAGCATATTGCTGTAGCAAAGACCAGATGTTGGCAGTCGCACCGACATGTCACTTTTAATATTTAGCTGTGCATTTAAGGAAAACCGGTGTTCCTATACATGAGTGGTTAAATCTATTTATAGCGCTAATTACATCAAAATTATGATTATAAATTACGTATAGCTATAGCTAGTTGTAAACATCAATAATTTACCCATAATTAAGAATGTTTCATTATATTATAATAAATCTTTATATTTGATGGAGATTAGTATCGTGTTTCATGTAGTGTCGTGCCATGTGTGTCGTGTTTCGTATTTTATTAACTTTATGCGAAATACGATAGTTATTTCCTTCAAATATCGTATGACCAATAAAAGGGGAAGACAGATGATAACTTTCTTATTTCATATTTAAATAGTCTGGCAATTGTAAGGAATTTATTGCAATGACAATACTATATGTTAAATATAATAATAGAATAGACTTCTCGTCACCACAAGGTAATAAAGATGCTTTTTCAGTTTTTGGTGTTTATTTAATTATATCTCTGTAATTTACTCTGTAATTTACATGAAGAGATGATGTAATAAAGTTGCTGCGCACAAAGTGAGTAAACTAAACTATATCGTAAAATAAATATTAAATGAATATACCAAAGTAAAAAA
This sequence comes from Acentria ephemerella, assembly GCA_943193645.1. Taxonomy (NCBI): domain Eukaryota; kingdom Metazoa; phylum Arthropoda; class Insecta; order Lepidoptera; family Crambidae; genus Acentria; species Acentria ephemerella. The sequence continues at coordinate 5,634,893 of OW971893.1, forward strand.
TTGGTTTTTATGAATTTTGTATGAATTATATAGCCATTTTTTCAATAACACAAAAATAAGAACCGTATTTTGACATGTAGTAAGTAAGTATATCATTTGCTTGCAACAGACTGTAGAACAACGACAAACTTTTAAAAGTATACTATAAGATGCACAAAAAAATAAAAGAACACATATAAAATGTATGTGAGTAGCAGTAAGGCAAACAGGTCGTGGCTCAGCAATCGTTTTCTTTCATTTACTAATTTGCTTGAGTGAAACACTGGTATTATGCCAAAACCCAAACACAGCTTCCATACTTGTTCGATAGAAACTGTCACTCAAACTCAACTTTTATGTTGAGTGTCAATATAATATAATGCACGATGTAGAGTACATCTCTATTTGTCTCCGCAAGATTTCCAATAAACTTATTGAAGTAGGGTGTGGTTTTTGTGCATCTGTCTCAGCCGGAGCATAATTAGATGTTTCCTACCGACACGGAACCCTTTGATCGCGGTGGCGTCAGGTCGCACGTGCCGCTATGTCTCGTATGTATCCCGTGGTTTTGTCGCGCCACATTACCGCATGTGGCGAGACAGCTGCCGCATTCATTTTTGTATCAAACATTTCGTATGAGGCGATTAATGACTGTGTCCTGTTCTTGTTTATTGAGAACGATGTAGGTGTTAATGTTGACTGAACTATTATGATATTAATAGAGAAATAAATATACCATAGTTTGATACAATATATACTATCATATCAAACTAGTTGTATAAAACATATAAGTGTAACTACTTTCATGTAAGCACAGCGCATATACAATGGTTTATGCAAAATCTACGAGCAAGAATTAGGTACCTTAGTCACGCTCAGCAACCGCAACTGTAATTTCAGTTGATTATTTCAAACGTGTTCAAAAAAGAAAAGTTTTAAGCGATAGCCCAGCAACTGACTTCCTGATGTTGGTCTGTCGTGTCGATTCGTTCCACTCAATGCTCCAAGTTTTTTCCCTGTCTGTAATGCTAACAGCATCTCCTTTCCAAACAATACCCTCTTGTATCGTGCAATCGCACATTTCGTTTGCATTTTACACAGTTCGATAGAGAGATCGATCTGGCAATTGATATCTCAAGTATTTGCTGTTTGCGTAGCTATCGACGTTCAATATTTTTCCATGAAAACTGATATATATTTCGATATCTTGCGGAAACTAACAAGGAGTTGAGAACATATTCTGTAAGAACAGATAGAAAAGTAAGAGGAAGACCTCTTACTTTTTGGATTGAGAGCTAGAGTTTATATGTTATAAATATTTGAATAATATTATTATTTAGTGCACGCCAAAGTTATAAGTTAGTTATATAGTTTTATTAAAGTTATATAGTTAGTTAGGTTAACCATTGACGTAATTAAATGTAATAAAATTTATCTATGTTTTACGAAAGGACTTGTCACTTCTACTCATATTTTATGAATGTAGAAGACACGAACAATCACAGCCATTTCTGATAAAGCTGTATTTAAAAGACATATTAAAGCTATCAAAAACGTTGATGCGAAAAATAATTAACAAATCCATCAGCTTGACTGTAAAGATCTTTATCATAAATTTTGACGATCGTATCATCATGTGCGATCTACGCGTGAGTAAATTTATTAGTGAGACCTGACACGAGTGTGTAGTTAACTAATTTAGCAATTTGATTCATGTGTCACTTTTATTTATCGTCCGTTATGGGAGGAGTGTATCTTTAGATAAAGATACACTACCATTGATAACTATCGCCCGATATCTATCGGGTTATCAATGGTGCATTATAGATTTCAACGTGTACATGAGAAAAGCCTTTTTGGCAATTGAGATTTTGGTGTTTTGACAGCTTTATAATAAAGACGTCAACGATTGGAAAGTTCTACGATTCTTAATTTATTAAAATTTAAGAAGGTAAAAGTTTAGTGAAAAATAATTTTCGTTGTATGAACATAAAAGTACCGAAATGTTTGACTGGTCATTTTTAGCTAAGTCAGACAGAGATGACACCCCGATTTTTTTTTGTATCGAATACAAACCTCATATTTGACACTAGTTGAAATAGATATGAGGTTAATAAAACGAAACAAGCTACATTTTGTTATGTAATATTGGAAAATGTTTTATGGCATTGGTTCAATTTAAGACCACGATTTGTAATAAGACGATTAGTGTTATGCATTTTTAATTTTTTTTGGGCTTTTTGTGTTATTTTTTGCTGACGCGATTTAGAGCGCAACCGGTGCTGTACCGTTGTAGCTCGGCAAATGCTCGGACGGCAATTGGCCGAGCTGAGGAAGCGGAACGCTCTAATGAGTTTATTATATGCGCCTGCGCATAGCGATATCTATCTATTTGAGATTTATATGCACATATTGACAAGATGTTTTATTTGACCAGTATCTGACGGTGCTTTTTTTTTCTCTGAAGAGCTAACTTGATTAGTATGGATGACATGTTAAATTTTAGTTTTCATGTTAAATTATGGACTTTCAAGTATGAATCTAAAATTGGTATATGAGGAAACACATTCAGTTTTTATTTCGCGAAATGATCGATTATATTCGTAATCTCCACTAGGTAGTAGCGATAAAGTATGGAACTTTACTCGTTAGGGTTGATAACCCCTTGCTGTTGCCGTTACCATGGTGATGTATGTCGATTGACGACAAAGAAACCGCATATAATCGAATTTTTAAAATTTAATATGAAAATAGAGTGGCGATATTATTAAACTCGTTTTTAGAAATGCTGAACACCATAATTGAAGAAAATAAAGACACGTAATCTTGATAACAATCTAAATATTTAAAATGAATATATTTAGTTTTATTTATAAAGTTTATTAAATATATTTAATTAATGAAATATATTTTGTTTCATTTATATATTTTGAACAGAAGGAGAATATTATTTCTCACGCTAAGGTATAGATATCGTATTCCTGAACAATAGTTAATATTAATAACACTGTTGCCTTCCTGTACCACAGATCTCGTGGCATAGGGTATGAATAAAACATGCGACGCTGATTTTTGATTTTGATACTAGATAAAGGGGCATTTCTGTACGACCTATAAAGATAGCGCTGTAAATGATGGAATATATATTGCAGTGAAATATACCCTTTACATATTTAAAAATCACTTTGATATGGATTTTTGATTTAATTTTTATATTAACGAAATATTTTTTTTTCTGTTGCAGGTATGTTCGAATTAAATAATTGGAAGCTTGAATCAATGTTGGTATGAAATAGATTTATGTTATACAATCTTTTTAACAACCCCGACGTAGTTCCGACGGTACATAGGTGTTCCTTACCTGTTTGGGGAGAAATCCACTTAAAAACCACCCACCACTGGCAAAGTAGCACACGCTGCTTTGCCAATGGTAGGTGGTCCTTAATGTTGCTTACGGCACTGGGAATAACCACTAAAATTCCCCGGTAACTCCGTTGCTCTTCGTAAGGTTGACATAGGTTCTACATCTAGTAATGTATTAGACTTTCCAAGCAATCCGATGTAAGGGCCTTGCGACCATAGAGCCTGACCCGTGTAACTTGGGCAATCCCAGACTTGGCGACCTGGGCAAAGAGAAATCCAGCTCTTTTGCGCGGGAGCTATCCACGCGGGGCACAGAAAGACGGCTGACCGTCAAAACCAAAACCTACCTATGCTTACACTTAGACTTAACACTTAGATATGACTGTGTTTACATAATTAGGTTTTATATATCATATCAATATGTTCTATAACTTTGGTACAATCATTCAAATATATAGTCTATAGATTTTCATATGATTTTATTGGTTTAAAATGATCTAACATCCAATCCGATTGATTTTAAATGATTTAGAATTGAGAATCATTTGATCGTCGTCCGAGAATCGCCTTGAGTCTTTCTCACGTAACCGCTATAGGCAGTGTCATAAATAAAATCTCGCCATTTCATTTCCGTTTTATACTTACCAACGCTACACTTTGACTTCTATGTTTTTAAACATCAATATATATTATAATATATGATAGATCAAGTCACGATCAAGATTCTGTTTGGAATATTTATAGAGATAAGTTGTAGTTAAGATGCCATATTTTATCGACAGATATCGATGAGTAGGTTTAACACTTTCACCTGGCATTTTTACGGCAATTATTACTACCTATAAAAAATTAACGTTCGTGCTTAAGTATAAAACCTTTTGATCGTAAAGTATAGGCGATATATTTACTTGATTAGTTAGAAAGTATCTTGTACCGCTTTTTACGAATAATTTATCGGAAATAATAAGACTTTACAACCACATTGGGTGACAATAGGCAATACATAATAGGTATGGGTATTAGGATTGCATGATATACGGAGGTTTTTGTTCTGAGTGATTCAGTGGTTCCTGTTGTATTTATATACTCATAATTAATTATAGAATATTTAAACACGACAACAAAGTCAATTATAAATAATATAATTATTTGCGACTACTGAAATTAGTGCAAATTGTAAAATATTGGTTTGATTAGGTTAATTAAATACAAGCCATTTACGAAATAATTATTGAATTACCATTGCAATTATCTTAGCACAAAACAGTTATGATTTCAATTATTATTTTACAACAAAATAGCTACAATTTCTACGAATTTGCGCCCAGGGACCTTATTGTGTAACTTTATATATTTCGCCTTTAAAATAATTACTATAGCAAAATATCACAATGAAAAAAGTTTAGCAGCAATACATTTATGTCGTACTACAAAATTAAACCTATAGCGATAGATTCAGAGTTATATTATAGACAATAAGGGGCAGAATATACGTACAGAATCTAGATGAAATACTGATATTTTGCGTGCATGCTAATAGTTTTATTATTATAACGTGGGTGACGTAATTAAGCCAGCTGGCGACTAGCCTAAAGCAGATATATCGTGTAAAAGTGAACCGCCCTTAGGCATTATATAATCGTGTCGGTCTAGGACACCCTCCGTCGATTTACTACGCCGTTATTATAGTTAAAGTTTTGATGTTATAATTTTGTATTGTCCAGGTAAAAATTAAGTTAGATTTGTAATAAATAATGGTGAGTAGATTTCATACTTGACTTCAATGGCATATTAACAATAGCTATAATAGGTCCATAGTTTATGTTACTTTTGTATATTTATTTTATTATACTCTCATATAAGAAAGATGCTTCCAATGTAAAATATAGTTTTGTATGACTATAAGAAAGAATACAAAAAACACAAGTTTAAGAGTTTGTGTTATGACAACCGAGAAATATAGAAATACAGTAATATAAAAACGTTCATAATTGGTTAACCAGGATTCGAAACCGGGGCTACTCGACCAAACGGCAGTCTAAAGAGTTTCGGTAAAAAAGTTTTTAATATGACTAATGGAATAACTTACGACGTTATGAAATCAGGTAACTAAATGGGAAGTCGTCTTCTAAAATATATTTACTGTTCCCCATAGTAACGCTAAATTGAACTAGGCAATGAGGGCTAAATTTGTAGTTATACTATAAATCTCGTTCTCTCAATATGATTCAATAATGGACAAGACATTAAGAACGGTGTGTGCAAAATTTTCTCAAATAAGTGTGGACACTTAACTAAACTTTTTTATACATAAACAGCTTTGATTTCGTTTAGTGCGGCCCTAATAGTTCACACTTGAACCGAGCGCGCACGTCCGCGTCTTTCCGCATTGCGTTCCGTTGCAATCCCCGACCCGACAGTAATTCTGTAGGAATTTGTCGACAATCCACAAACCAATTCACAAACAACCCGTCGCAGTTCCCACGTCGCTCCATACAACATGTTAATCGCGATAGGGCAGAGGTGCCAGCTTCGGCCGCGACCCACTAACCGACCTGTGATTTATTTTAATACGCGTACGTGATATAAAATTGTATAAATTATAGTTTGGTATTTTTTTTTATTGTATTTGCTCTTTACTGGTTTTTTGTTGAATAAATAATTGTGTTGAGAGAAAGTAATGCGTAAAAAATAACATTTGGGCACTTTATTATTTGTTTTATAATGTTGATAAAAAAAAACATTTATTTAAAAAACTACTAATTATTCTATTTTTATGGGTTTTCCAAAATCTATTAAATTGGTTAAGTTTATGGGTTACATATTTATATAGTTTTGTTTCTAGGCAGAATTACAATATAAAGATTACGAAATAAAACTGATAATAAAAATAATAGTTTTTTTTAGTTATTTTGTTTTTGTATATGTTATATTTTTTTTCCTTTCATAATAATGTATACTAACTCAATGTATATCAATTTACTATAAATAAAGCTAATAATTTTATCTATTGCCATAAATCTACTTAACACTAATTTGGTATAAATTTTAATGAATAATTCCTTAATTTAACATAAAATTAGGACATAAATCTTCAGAACTGATTTAAATTGATTCTCATTTTAATAATAATTGATAAGATCAATAGACTTAAATGCGGTGGTCTCGATTACCGCCATTCACCGCTTAATCGAATGCTGTGTATTTTACAAGATATATTTTTTCAGTATAAGTGTAATGTTCGCCAAATTTCTACAAAAATGTTTTGTACAATATAAAATATTGTCGGTTTAGTGGGCCTTTCATTGATTAAAATGCGACTTAATTTTATTAATTAACTTTTCAATAATCTGTAATTGAGGCTAATTAAGACTTTTTAAGCTTCATCAATCATCCGATTTTCACCTTCAAAACTTAATCTGAACTAATACATTTTAATCATTGAGATATGAACGTTTTGTTTTAGGAAGGAACGATTTCAGCGAAAGTATTTAATAAAATATACCCAGCCTAATTAACTGGACATGAGCATACATAATTGAACGGCGTAACTAAATTAAAGTTTTGACACTTGAGCAGACCTGTCACTTTTTATGTATCTATATCGGACGCCGAAACACGACGTGCATTCAAATTAATTAAGACTATTTAATATAACAGCCATCTATTAGTGTCCCAATCGAGTTGTAATCGAATAAAATCGATTAACTGACCAGCGATTGCTCGACAATCTTGCTGTGGGACTGGAAAGATTTAAATAAAGAATTGTAGAGATTTGCATAGATATTACTATTATTTGTATCAGCTTTGAGTAAAATTAAGATACTAAATTTGTGGAAATGGAGTTAAGAATTGAATAGAATTAAGTCGTTTGGCCGACACTTTAATTGTTTGAGTGGGTTTTTATTGCCTCTTAATTTATTGACGGTTACTATCAAGTTGAATTACATGCAATTATACCAACAATGGAAAATTGAAATTAACTAAATTTGTTTACAAAATGGATATTAAAGAGCAGTAGATATTACTTTTAACTATATAATGAAAATCGATTTAGTAATAAGCTAAATTTATTCAATGAATATAATAAATTAGTTCGTTTAAAAGAAATTTGATAAAATAACTGCTTTTATATTTCATGAGTTTAGAGAAAGGCAAGAAAAATAATAATTGTAGGAATTTCGTGAAAAGGAAAGTATTGAAAATGTATTAGGATTCAAATGAGAAGTTGTTTGTTCGTGACCCCTAAATTGGCTGGATGGCAACAACCTAGCTAAGAGTTATTGATTTACTTGTCAAATACAAGATCTGATCAATCATTGAGACCCTTTGACGCGGTTTTAAATAGCCATTGACCTCACTCGCTATGAATCAGGAAAATATAGTTATGTGTCGACTTTGAGTAATTACTGAATTTACCAGCATCATTCATTGATGATGGGATTCAAATATAATAATGTACGCAAACTAACTACTACTGATTTTTCAAAATTTAAATAGAACGCAGGCCATGTGGAATTTGACGAAAGCGTTGGCATGAAATGAATCAGCGCCAACTAGATTTAAATTTTTTTTACATAGGTTCTTGATGTCAAGAACAACTGGTACGTATTTGAGTAATCTATTATGATTTTTTAAAATTAAATCTCTTCTATTTATTTATGGTTTGGATGACATTTTCTAAGTTCCTCATTTTATAATTTCCTTTCAAATTGATACTCAAAGAAAAACTTTAATGAGATCTACATTTCACATGTGATTTATCACACTTAATTGTGTTAATAAACATTTTGCTATTGTGATTTTCAAAGAATTAATATAATTATATTTTTGTATATTATGTAACAGTATAGTATGTATAGTGCAAATTGGTTTCGTCGTTTTATAAAAGTGTACGATCTCTATCTGGATGCGAATAAAGGTCTGAGAAGTTAATCGTATGTAATTGATTTAAAAACGAAAGGTCTTCTAATATAACTAGTTTTTTTTCTTTTACATATGTTATCCATCAGAAAATCCATTCTTTAATCGACATTCAAGGATATGATCGCCCGCTATTTATTGTGTTGTGGTTTTAGACGCCCGTAGCACCTTGCACTTTTCTCTTACAAGTTTGTACCTTTCGTTAATGTAGTACAACGTATTCTATAGTATCTTATTTTCGTAAATTTTACTTCGACTTTTCAAGAAATGTAACTGAGCTAGTCTTTAATAAACTTTGTTAAATAATTATTCTTTTCAACACGTCTAATAGAAAGTTCGAGATTGACGGACGAGTTCTTTTGTTTGTAAGCCTCGAACCACAGACAGAAGGTCACGCTATTAACCCAGACGACATTAATCTGGTGGTATCTTGCGACGGTGTCGTCAGTTATAAAGATTCTTTACATCTCAATTTGTTTCAATTAAAATTAATGTTATGTTCTCACGATAGCTTTGTGAAGATAGTGAAATTAATTTTGATTTTTGAGAGGCTGCGATAATAGATGTGAATGCTCATTTCACTTCTGCATAATATTCAATCTGATTTTATCTTTTGATGTGTAGTAATCAATTTGATTAAGTGTTATAACAACCTTAACTTACAAGCTTATTTATAAACGCTCAATTAACTTGTTGAAATTGTTTTATAATTTTTTTTTTTTTTACGTCTTACACAAAATTAAATTGGTAAAGTTAATAAAATGGGGTTTATGAGAAAACGGTGCTACTTTTGCAATACAAGTGCATAAACATGCCTATGTAACATTAGGTAGGTAATATATATGGTCTATGCATTGCACCAAAAGGAAAAAATGGGTTCAAAAATTGAAACTGAGTGTACGGAAGTACTACACATTTTCGGCATTTTTTATTTGATAAATCGGCAACTTTAAAAACAGTAAACCTTTTAGCAGCCGTTTTTTAGGTAATCATTCTAAGATACGAAAGGTAAATTATTAGTCGTCTGATAGAAACAGAACGAAAGTAACTAAAATATACTGATTAATGATTGGTTGTGGCTATTCGGTAAAAGGTCGGCAGATCTAAGATAGCTTTTCACCCTGACCGACATAAAGTGGTTGTATTAAGTACCTCGATTTAGCCTTACAATGACTATGTAAATTTGTGCTTTTTTAATTTGCCAGTTGTTGAAAAGAATGTGCTTAGTCATATCCGAATACAGTAGCTGGCCTATCACACAACAAATCAACAAATAGAGGAACTGCAGCATGGTTGGAATACTAGTTTGTTTTTGAGAATAAATCTAAAGAAAAACAGGGTAGCTCAATTAAAAATTAATTAAATTATTTATAAGTTAACAAACTAAATAAATAATAATAAGTTCAATGAAATAAAACAAATACTAGAAATCTTATCATATACATAATTAGCGATTAGATTTTTTTTGTGTTGGTAATTTAGCATGTGGTATTCCAAAATATATTCATATTTTTTCTTTTCTTTCATCAAGACGACTACTAGATAAATTACATTTCGTTGAAAAATAAACCTTGTTTTTAATTTTTATTTGTAAATAGTAATAATTCAAATTAAACGTACATAAAACAATTGAATACAAAGGTACTGCTTATTTGAATGCAATGAAATTAATTATTATCATATTAATTTTCGTAACTTAAATAAGTATCTCTTCTGGTAATAGTATTACCTCCACATATAGTACGGAACACTACGACTAGTAAATTATCGCCCTAATGCATTAAGTAAACATTATCGATCGTTCCCCATTACCAATACACACGCCTAATCTTAGTTAACAGCAATAAACTGGCCATATCGTAGAAGCTTACATGCATTACCGGTTATTTACGATGTCAAAGGCTATGAACTGTGTCAAGGAATCCATGTATAGTGGACATCACAGTAATTGATTAATAAATGCGTTATAATTTCGTAGACGCCTACCAGACAGAGGTCGACGGCCGCATTTCGTGCCTAAAGTGATTCAAAAGATCTACGTATATCGACTGAGTCTTTATACTTAAGCTGACAAGTATCGCAGTTAGATCGAAGATTAATGCAAAATGCGATGGTATTACAATTTTTATATCACTTTCTAGATTCGAGTATATGATAGAGATAGCTCCCGACGCTGTTTGTAGTGCTTAAGCCGAATTGAGTTTAATTCAAAACTTTCCAGTGATGATTAGTTTCTATAAATACGCTAGCTTTCCCGTTTGGCTCATGAAATGTTAATCTGAAAAGTTTTAATATTTACATCTTGAATTGCCTTGTGCACTGGTTGCTAATAAAAGAAAGTGATCGTCGATACATTTACAACGTTGAACTATATAACTAACGCTCCAAATCCAAACAAATACCTTATCTCGAATCAAGTTAAAACTTCAATATATCAAATTGGATACGAAACTAGGATTAGTATAAGTCAATAATAATATTTAAGATGTACGTATGTATGTAGTACGTCATATCGCAGTAGTATCGGCACTAGTATGTAGAATATGCCCCATAATATATAAAAATCTATTTATAAAAAAACACTGTAGTTTCCGACTTATTTAAGAACCACTTAGTTCTATAATGCGCTTTAGAAATGTTGTCGAACAAAACATTCTTGCAAAATATGTTCTATATTCTTAAAGGAATGCTACCATTGATCAGTACCAAACAGGGTCCATTAGCGAATGCCTGATAACACAAAGCCCTTCATTACGAAAGAAATGACCAACGTAACTGGACAGTTCCATTTAGACTTTAGATCTAAACAGCTACCTTTAAGGTCGAAGTAAACAGCAGAAATAGGTTTGTAAAAATGTCAAGACACGACAAAATAAAGAAGCAAGAACAACGGGCGATGGTAGTGGTTAACTTAGCACATGGATCTACGCCTAGGGGAAAGAGTTTGTGCTTGAAGTCTGAACATAAATAGAGAAACAAAAGTTGATTTGTTTTGTACCTACTATTGTTAGACTTTAAGGAATTTTATCTTTCTTGTAAAATATCTTTACATTTGCTCAGAGTCAAAGCTCATAAATGCATTTAATTCAAATAAAAGAACAAAATGCTTTTGTTTCATTGCTACCAAATACTACTTACCTAGTCATAATTTTGAATTCTAGAATGCAAACAATAGCATTTTTACCTTGAAATGAAATCGTCTATCATTTTCAAAATAAAACGGACATAAGTTCCAAGATATTTTACATAAAAACTTTATAGATATAAGATAGATAAAATAAAACCATCTTGTTTTGAAAAGAAAAGTGTTTGTGGAATAAATCTGACCCATTATCGTAATCGGTGTTATTTTAACGCCATTAAAAGTTATTTTTGTGTATAAAAAATGAGGGAAGCGTAATTTAATGGGCTACGTTTTTGCTCACAATATTTTAGAACGGCTACGATTACAATCATGATCTATCATTGTCACTGTAAAGAAATTGCAAAGATAATTTTACAGCTCGAATGAAGAACTTTCGTTCACGATTACGTAGTGAAATTAGATTTTTGAGTGATATGCTACTGTGGTAGTCTATAGAATGGTGAAAGACAAGCCACAATTTGAGCCACGATGAGCATAAAATGTGTAATTTCATACTTTTTTTAAACTCAAATCTGATGGAAGTATGATAAATTGCTGACCAATTTTGATCATTATCACGATGAGAGTAAGATCTCAACAATTTTGCTTGCCATTCAAAAGTGTGAGGAGGGATTGTGCGGAGATTGGCTAATTATGAAACATCTCGTATCACGGTTTCTACGTTTCTATTTGTACATTGGAGTTGCGCGGCACTCCAAGCACGCGCGTAATGGAATAAACAACACGAAAGCCGAGGTGTAATGAACATTGCTCATGCTTTTCCCAGGCAAGTACTTTAAATTCTTGAAAAATATTTGAATTTCTATTTTACGGCGGAAACTCAGACAGGTATATCGCTAGGAACAAAAACGGGCGAAACTTTAAAAAATTAAATATTTCACTAATATATGATAATCAACCCCCATTTTATATGTAGATAGTATATGTAGGTATCTTCTTTCGGAGAATCACCTAAATAGGTTTGGAAAATGTAATCAATAGTTGGCCAAATGTTCGGTGATTAATTACCTAAGTATTTTGTAATAGTAACAACCAACACAGTATCGTGGCTTTGAAGAAAATGAGATCTAGAAGATAACTTCAGTTTAGTTAACTTCTCATTATTAATGCTTAAGTGACAGTAAAGAATAACGATGCAATTAATTATGTAAATTATTATATAGTAACCTTTGTACTATTTTTACTCTTTGGGATTAATCTCTTATAGTTGTATTTTTTTTATATTTCTGTGATTGAAAATTTGAAAAACCACAATCATTTCATCTGTTTTTGAGAGTATTTTTAAAATTTATCAAACAATTTTTAATAGTAAAGGTAAGGACAAATTGTTCTGATTTTCATCTGCTCTTCTGAGAACAAACACTGCGATAGATTTCTGAACAGTTGGTTTAGATTGACGTTCAATAAGTGTACATATACGTCACAAAGTTTAATGAAATATTTTGACTTTGCACGTTCACGATCTTTTAGTTTCGTTTCGACGTTATCTTTACATTAAGTTATGTCTACAATCTAAATCTGCAAACAGGTGGAGGTATAGAAAATGGATTGGTTTTCAATACTACAAGAACGTTATAGATGTACAAAATTGGAATTTTTAGAAATATAAGAAATATATAGATTTATCGCATATCGTAAATTGATAAAATAAAGATAGTTTCCAAGGGAGGTTGCAATTATTATATAAAGTGGATTTTAAAGGAAATGAATATGTTTATATCCGTTTTCGAGAATGAGTTGCGTGCAGAAAGTGTGGTTGACCGAATTATACTGCAACCTAACGATGACGTACACGTACGTAGTGTATTTATCGATACACTGTAACAGTTGCAGCTCCTCTCCGATATGCGGAGAAAGGAACATTATTCCAAGTGGAGGATACTAAAGCAGTGACAATCGACAACTAGAAGTTCAATAAATATAATAACTTGGTACACTCTTATTTATATAACGTTATTTACAAGTCCGAAATTTGTAGATAACTGCGAAGTAAATAATTTTATTTATTGTTTCGTTGCTTGTGATGCGGATGGTAATCAACACTTTTAAGGTTTAGTTTTCACAGAATCTAGATGATATGGATAAAATAGTAACAAATCTAAATAATATTTCGGCAAAATTATATGGCATAAAATGAAGCAAGAATGAAACAGTTTGTCATTGATGCCATTAAATTTAAATTGCCGTGAAAGTGCACATTCGTTGCTCTCTATAACGTATTGCCTTTCATTTGAAAACGAATAGAGGTTTCTCCTGTCATTCCGCGTATGATAAAGTTACGCTGGCTCTTATTACCTCAGATATCATTAACGTGTTCTTATTATTCCTGGCATTTGTGGGGCGAAACCGCATATTGCAGAGGCGTAAAGCCATTAACCGAGCCACTACTTTTGATATCTTACACCGTGCGCCCGCGCAGCATGCCCCCGTAGATGCTTCGCTTAACAAGAGACATTATCGTTACTCCATCGATCGTTCGGCTCAGCGCACTTGAAACTTATAATAGATCATAATATCTATCTCGAACGTTACTTTTATCTAGATCTGTAATTAAAATAGCACATTACAAATATTTATATCTACCCGCCACGACAGCGGGCAATGACAATGAATAAAAGGGAACGGGTGGTGGTAGATTATGAATTATAGAAAAAGCAGCCATTGCTTGTCATATCATTTTGTTTTGGATTATGGTATTTATTATTGTCTTCCGCCTGTTTTCTCCATCGACTATTTGACAGCTGTTTATATTAGTAACAGCCCCCTGTCGACAGCGCCGCGCGGCAAACATCGCGTGTGGCGTATGCGCAGTGTCTATGTATATTAGAATTAAACAATTTACTCTCACAAGCGCCAGTCACTAATTATAGGATGGACCAGATACGTCTGGTTTTAATAATTTATAATTAAGTACGTTTACAATATTATGAGTCCGTAATCGGTGTTTAATAATACGTATAGTTTTGTATTCAATCTTATATGGACATTAATATTTAGGATATGTTATAAGTATTTCCTTGTTTGTAATCAGTAATCGTTATTAGTTATTTCTTTTTGATATAGATGCTCGGAACTTAGTATCTTATGGTATTTTTTATGGTACTTATGTTTTATTCACTAAACACTGCAAATGTTACATTCAGCATATGGATATTGTAATTATTTATAAATAAAGGGGAAACCTATCACAGGCTCCTCCCTAAGTTCAAAGCAGCTTAAGTTCAATCACTCGGATTGTAAAATTAATCCTTAGCCTTTCCGTGCATTTTTTTTAAACATTTCTTTTATTTATCTACGTACTAAATAATAGCTTAGTGTATCTGACATTTTGATTTGCAAGTAAGTAATCTATGTTATAATCAAATATTAGATAGTTTCAAGCTGCAGCGAAGAAAATAAATGGCCTGCGGTACAGTTAGTTTTCAATCAGGCTCTGGTATCGACTGAGTTGATGACGCACAATTTGCGGTCTCTCGCCCTCAGGCTTAAACTACTAGGGTTACTAACGTAGAACAGTAATCGAAACATACGATTTTGTTACGTTGAATGGATTACAAAGAGTACATCGTATATTGTTACTTATATCTCCTTTATTGTACACAAATAAACAAAATTAAATTAAACCACAAAGCTATTTAAAGGTTCTGTAGGAAAAAATTAGCCAACAAATAACATTGATAAATCAAACCTTTTCACTAAATACCTATATTTAAATACTATTTGTAGTATCTACGAAGGAAAATTACCTAAAACTTATAACCTAGAACATTTCATTAAAAAATTTAAAAGTCCAACTTTTAAAACATGACAACTCTAAATAGTCGAATATATATAAAGGAATAAGTAGGAGATAGGAGGTCGAGGTACCTAAGCCGCGTAATACTCTTGGGAACTTATAGACAATATAAAACCAATTATGTCTGGATTGTACGGCGTGAGAGCGCTACCGGCATATTTAATATCAATAGAAATGTATAAATTTATTAATATACTTAGTCGGTGGTAAGTTTTAATGCGGTGTAGGTAAAGTAGGTATTATGTACATTGCATATTTCATATTCATATTTTTTTTATTCGAAAGGGTTTATTGGATTATTTGCAAAAGAGATTTCTTTATTATTTAATATTTACTTAGTAATTAAATTACTAAGTAAATTCTTGAAATAAAGTTGAATATTATTTCATTAATCTAAGTCCAGAACAGTTACTTTTCAATAGAATTAGATGGCACGCAATCTGTTAGCATGTCTCCTGGGTCCTGCCAATGTACGTAAATGAGGGCCGGCAAATAAGCGTTCCCGAGTGACATACAGGACAATCAAATATGATAGGAAATGATTTACTTAAATTTTATAAAATTACATCGCCTCTCAGTTATTGATAATGAGTATGGACTATTAATACGAATAATATCATACATTTTATGAATACGAGTCTGGTAGGAGACCTATACGTCTCGACCAGTGAATTATATAATCATTTCCTGTAAGAATCTTTTTTGTAATGTTTTACTCCAAAATAATTAATTAAAGCTTGTCTATCCAATCTGCCATGTAATTGTTTGGCCGAAAAGAAACTTACTCCATTGATTTTGTTAAAAATAGCAATGGTCACACAGCCCTTGAGGTGAACTCAAAGTCGTTAACCTCAGTTGACATTCGGATAAAATTAAGCCGAGAAAAATATTTTATTACTTCCAAAAGTATAAAGTAAGTAGGTACTTACAGTATTTCAATTTTTGATTACTGTCAGTCGGTCGTTCGGACGGCTGGACCGCCGCTTGAGACGTGTAATAACTAGATTCCCCAGGCCTGCGCTCGCGCTTGTTACACTTACTTCAATCATTACATCCGCTTCGAAGTTCAGAAGAATTTATTTTAGTAATTCCTTGTTTGTTTATATAGTTATACAAAGATGAAAGTCCAGACCCGTGAGTTTAAGAAAATAAAATAATAAAATCGAATAAAACGTAAGGAGTAATCCTTTAAAGCGTTTGAAAGCTATTTTTTATTTTTCCATTATAGACGTCTTTGTCTGTTGCTAGAAAGTCAAAGATAAGGGACACAATCTTTACATTTAGGTACTGAATTCCAAAAGCGAAAATCACGTAAAACAAGCAATTAAAAGGTTAAACGACAGTATTTGACATTTCTTCCATACGTAAATGTCAAACCGCGAAGGTTGTAACTAGTTCTACAGACACGTTTTCATAGCCGTAGTTTTAATATTGATTCATGTGATACCGTTTCCCCCTCGGAAATGAGCGAGGGTAATGAAGCCCTCGCATGTCCATCGAATGTCCAGCCGTGCAACGTTGCATTATGTCAATTAAATGCTTTTTCTGTGATCAAATTTTTATCGTTATTTCTAAAAGATTGGGTGCGTTTTTAGGGAGCGTATAAGGAATATAAGGAGTAAGTATCATATATACTTACTTACCTATGTAGATATAACGAATTAAGTGCGTTATTATGTTGATGTTTATTATGTCAACAAAAGGATATTTACGTATGCGTAATAGATTAAAAGTGTAGTAAAATTAATTAAAGGGTACACACACTTAGCCAAAGGCGTCAAATTGATTATATTTTTATAAATTATTTTTAAGGAAATTAAATTAGGAAGAAAAGAAAAAAAAAGCAAACATAGTTGAAAAGTTTTGTAAGGATTTTCTCTAAAAAAAAAGGAAAAGGCGCTATGACGGCTGAATACTCTTTAGTTTAGAATAGTTTTAGACCCCTTGAAATAGTTAAATAAATTCAATTCAAATCAAATATTCCAAATCAATATTTTAATACAAACTTAAATATCTGAGTTAAGTTTTTCGTAACACAAGAATTAATTATTATAAATTTTCTCATTGCAGGGTGCCGAATGCCCCCAAGAGCTGTATAGCTGAGATCTTTAGCTCTGACTCTACGGACGGCAGCCCAGTGAAGAATGGAACATCTCGGCCTCGTGTAGTCCGTGACACACCCACTCGCCCTCGTGATACCCACTCCAGGCTCTTTGGACAGGTTCGTTTGTATTTTATTTTATATGAATTGTTATTACATTGGTAAAGACAAGAGATAATTGGCAACTTTGTTGCGATCGCCTATTTTCTTCGATTTGAATCGATACAAATTATAAATTTATTTAAGTTTTAAACCACTTCCAGTCTGCCAAGAACAGTTCCGTTGCCCCGATGGTAACGGACACTATCCGGAGCCATATCCAGTTTGGTGACAGCGACATGAACGGTGGCAGTCCATCCCACTCTCCTTCGAAGCACGTCAATGGGAGCGCCACCTCCACCCCCAGCAGAGGTGAGACGGGACACGCCGAACACTGTGAGTCGTTTACCGTGTAGGCACGCAGCACGACTAGCAACCGCAAAGCTATGGTGGCGAGTGTTAGCGAGTAGATGGATGGATTGCTGAGGATATGTTGCGACTAATTTTTAGTTTCACATAACGAAAGTCTTGCACCTGCACACACACATATCAAAAGAGCATGTATTGGACTTATAGAAAGAAATGAATGTTCATCTCTTTCTATCCCCTTTATTCTAGAAAGAGATAAAAATCAGTACTTTAGAGACTTGTAGTAAGGAAACGGTTTATAAAATCACCAAACCCGATCAGCCCTTAAGCGATCATAGTAGTATGTAGTGTGAGAACTAAGATAAAAATGATCTAACCAAATCCATATGAATGAATCATTGGTTTATTAAAAAAAACATTTTGTATTTACTCCACTTATCCTTAAAATCCAAACATCATTGAAACCATCTGTCTTTGCGCAGAACTTCGAGACAATGGAAATCTGTTCTCATTTCACTTTTCAGTTCTGCGAAAAAGAGGTTGTCGCTCGCACACTTGCCGGATTACTATAAGCACTCGCACACGTCACACCTACGCTTTACTTCTCATGCCAGGCATTTCGTGTCCCTTACTTACCACAATTAAATGTCTGATTGGAATCAAAATAACTTCATGACGCGTACTAATCGTCATCTTGATAAATGATGAATTCTCAAAAATAATAGTAATACTTCATCAATAAAAAGCGGCCGCAGCGCTTAGCTTTGTTCGGAGCATGATTGCACAACAATTTAATTAACTAAGTAAATAATTTTATTAACAATGGTATGATTTCATAACAATAACGATTGTCATTGAATGTGAATGCAAATAACACTACGTATTTATAAGCTAGTTATTAAGTATTCGAAACTTCAATTGTAGTAATTTAAGAACCAAGCTAATGTTTCGAAGTAATAAGTTACTCGGAAATATAATCATGAATAAGTAGGAATGAATGAAAACCGTTTATTCTGTAAATGGTCAGCGTCGTACTCACCGCCGAAGAGGAATCCGGTGACCGGCGATGGAGTGCAGCTGCCAACGCTACGTCGCCGCCACCCCGCCGCCAGCCTTCGAGGTGCCGACTTCCAACCCGAAGACCTTGACTCCATCGACAATCCTGAACTATATCCCCAGCCATCCCACCGCTACTTCACCCGTGACTGGCCCCCGCGTCCTGCTGAATACTATGTCGAAAGCACTTCCAGAGCTGCTCCTACCATTAGACACACTCCTTACACCCTTCTCGGTCTCGAAACTGACGATCCAAACAAGTCGCATCCAATAATAGACCCGGATTCATTCTCTCCTCAGCTGAATTTGGACAGACATTGGCCACCGTTTCCCGCTCAACATTATTTGGAACCGATTGATCAGAAAATACCGTATCATCCTTTGCCTCTTTACGCTTTTGTTGGTATGACGTCTGCTCTCGGCGAAAGACCCCAACCTGATTACAAATATAACCCTATTCCGTCATTAGATTCACCAATCGACCCGTTTCTCGTAGCGAATGCGAATCCACCACCGACCTTGTTTAAATATGAGCGAGATGGTCCCATCCCTGACGTGACACCGTTATCGACTGAAGTCATTCCTGGACCACACACTCTGACGGGCTTCCCTCCAATATTCCCCAAACATGTTCCCGGCTACCTATTTAATCTGAATCGGAATGCAGAGGACTTCACACCTAAGACGTACTATGTAGACTATGTCCGCCGAAGAGAAATGGGTGGGTGTTCAACTTAGTCTGAAGGAATGCAGTATTATTGCACCGTCTGACGATATCTACTCCGGATATCCCACCAGGTTTATGGCTTCTGTACTGCTACATGTTTTAATGAAATTTTTAATTTGCTACTAAAAATCTACATAAAGATTCCTTCAGGTTTTAAATTGAGCACCCGTTACGACCCCTTTATTATTTGCTGCTTCGTTTATAAAGTACAAGATAGAAACGTCTAGCGATTGTTATTTGTTATTTACAAATTCTTATATCTTATTATTTTTTTTATTGTAAGAGCTTGATGTATCGTTTGTAACAGGTATTATTTGTAAATTAATGGTATGTAATGTATCCTTCGTAGGTATATTTTCTTGCCTATTAATAATTCTGTACTTTTGCACGCTGTTCTTTAGTATTAAGTGGTTTAAATGTATTAAGTAACTTAGTTTTCTTCGATCATTCTACCTTTGTAGCTAGTTATATTATCTATTTACTAGACAACTCAAGCAATTGTAGTTTGGAATAAGTCTAACGTTGATCAAATGTTGAAGTGAAATAGAGTATTTCCTATTGCAATTAGTATGTGATCGATAAAAATAATATTTCGATGCAAAAAAACACTAGAAAGCATGATAGGATTATTACCAATCATTTCTCATTCCGTCTTCGTAGTTTACAAGTAGAACATTTGAAAATTATTTTTTGCATCCACGAATAGTTTTGTAATGTTGATTTTTGCTAGAATTATTTTGTTTGACATTTCAGAAGGCAACCCGATCACAGGTGACGGCTACAAGTCGCTGAACGGCCAGATCAACACTGTGACATCAATAAACGGAACGAGCCACATAATCCATCACAGCCGCGTGCCGCCCGGCGGCTATTCCTCCGGCCTTTGGTAAGCTCGCGTCATCCCCACCATCATCCAATATCAACCTGACTACGACGAGAAGATATTGCTATATACTCAGCGCGGGCGGACCGTTAATATTCTAAATTATTTTTACCCAAAATTTAAAATATTATCGGTAATAATAAAAATTGCATTTAATTTAACACCTATTCCGTTGATCTATAACATTTCGTGTACAATTTAAATTACAATAAATTTTATCAACTCTATATTTACTGAAAGTGCACTATAAATTACAACGTCCATAAAAACAGGAAGGGTATATGTTGTTATTAAAATCCTTAGCCTATCCCAGTAACAGTTTATGCGAATAATTTAGAATAGATTATTATAGATATTTTTGTAATAGTACCTAATGTTTCGATAATTATTGTAAGAACGATAGTAATTCGTTTCGTTGCTCATTGTAATCATAATGAGTTACAAATATATATCAGTACACACAGCTGAGTTAAGATTACAAAGACCAACTTATTAATTAATTAAGAACTTGAGAAATGTACTCTTTCACACGTATAATATGTTAAAACATTGATATTGAGAATTAGGAGTGAGGAAACGTATCAGCAATATACCAAAACGAATAGTGCCTTGATTGGTGATGAATTAAATTCTATTGGACTTGATGTACGATTGACCTTACATCTAGTAGGAAGAGTGATTATATTATCTATATATTTCACGGTATAGAAATAGTAATCATATGGCACTAGCTAATTGATTCATTAATAAATTAACATTTAATAATATTCAACATTATTTAAAGTCTATGTAACTATCATTTGTTGATTTTCAATTGTCGTAATTTAATAAATAAAAGTTTTTTTATAGAAATGCATTTATTTTGTCTTTTTATACAAGTTTAATTTTTATTTTATTTTATTTTCTACTTGTTTATGATAAAAGTGTAAAGATATATTTGAATTTTGGTAGATTATCTGTTAACATTATAGTGATCGACTGGACCATAGTGTGTTAGAATTTCTATTACTATTGTAAGTTGTAACGTTTCTATGTTTAGAATGTAACGCTCGTTAGTATTACCATATCATCTTTGTAAAAACGTTTTAATATTTCCTAACATGGAATCGCGTAATCACAGGCCTAAGTGTAACAAAACTGTTAATAGATAATAATCCATTATTTCAAAATAAAGTTTTTTTATTATACTGTTGTTTTTTTAATTAAACTAACATTTACACGAATTTATGTGAGTATTAAATGCTTCGAAAGATGAATTGCGATGAGTGAAGTACAATTTTCCGAGAGTTTCACCCGACAATTCTTTTTGGATGTAAGCGCAAAACCAGAATATATTGTTACAGTCTATAAAATACTGTCCTTGTGGTCCTGGAGATAAGGAGGTGAGATGTAAAAGACCATTATATCATATTACAGTATTTTAACTGAAATAGTAATATGCCGTAGACGACAAATTCCTGTTTTCAACTACCATCCTATAGACTAATCTACCATCCTATATACTAAGGTAACGTCCCAACGTCATGGACTAACTGAGGAGAAGATAAATATCGCTAAGAAACACCTAGGAATCTTAAGAGCTGGACAATTAGAAATAAGAATTATTATTAAAATTTATTGCTAATAAAAAGTGGAAATAAACCACAAACACTTAAGTAATAATAATAAATAGAATATTTACATTGGATTGAAATTACAAACGTAATAATAGTATGGATATGTAAGATTCAACCTTTGAATTCGTCTTCCCTACTTAAATCGACTTGCGGCACCTCTTGTACACCAGTTCTACTGCGACCTTTTTTTGGAGTTGATGGAGATTCTATTTCGAAGGTGACTGGACCGTCGTTTTGAATAGACACTTGCATGTATGCACCAAACTCACCGTCTGTAACAAACATGGTACATGGAATATCGAAACTAGAAGAAAAACATGTCCTAAAGCGAGAATCAAACGACTGCTTTAGAGCAGTAAAATTTAATTTTACGGTATATACCTCACAATGCCGATAGTATAATACTATTTCAGTAACCGTATAATTATTTTTTAAATTTAAGGGCATTTTTTCATGAAGTGATTCAAAACGAGCGATATCGCTTTGTTCGAATCAAAGTACAAATTAATGAATCTTACAGCTGTTTCGTTCAAAATAATTAAATTTTATTTTACGAAAGCACCGCAAATGACTATACAGAGGGAGTCTAAATGTGCCTAGTGCAGTGACACACTGTCCTAGCCACCTGCACCTTGCCAAGTATTAATCCAACGTTAACTTAATACTCGGCAACATAAAATTCTTTAACACGATGTCCCTCGTTTCCGCGCCATGAGAAAATACCCTAATTCATATCAAAGGATAACATTTTTTATCAAGCCTTTTTCCTAAATGGCAAACACAGGTAATACAATAGCAAACAAATTTTTTATAATATTTCAATAATATTTTCATATTAAGGGCCTATATTAATATTTAATCTCTATCACAATTCTACAAATCTATGATTTATTATCTTCACTATTGTGTATAGGTTTTTACTATGCTGTTTGTCCAAATTTAAAGTGTACAGACGACAGCAAATCAAGAGTAACAATTGTAATACAAAAGCAGCTTCTACAAATATATATTCAAAATATTAAATATACTCTATGTGCCATATACTGTATCATAAAATAATAGATACCTTTTATTTTGTCTGGTTCGTATTCATCTTTCAACATCTGAAGAAACTTATCATAGAATTCCTTAGACTTGTCTGCTGACATTGCACAGTGGAAATCAGGCCTGTTGCCCTGTACGCAGATACATAAAACACAAAATTTTATAGACACAAGTAAAGTTTCAATAGTAGTTCAGTAATAAGCTTTGCATTTGTAAATCTAGACACTATACAAGAGGATATAAAGTTCATGTTAATTTATATATATATACTATATCATTTGTAAGTTTTAAAATTACATATTTTTAAATTATAAACTAATGTAAAATGGCATTTTAATACATTTGTTTATCCTGAGTAGTCGCTCTTAGCCTTCATCTGACCTAATGGTCATGAAACTAAGGTATATGGAAAACAGATAATGTAGATGATAACGAAAATTACCCAGGACTCTTCAACTATGATATCTCCAACTGTTAGAACACAACAATACTGTATATTTTATTATTATGGTGACATACTTTGGTTGGATGATGGAAATCAGCCAGGTAGACTTAATTAGCCCTACTACCAACTAAACTGAGCAGAAAATTCCTTCTCCCACTTTGCATTAAACTCTGAACTTCCAGATCTGAGGTAGGTGGCTTCAACTACTCAACTACAGAGGGGTAAAAATTTGCTACTTTAGATTTCAATTATATTAAGCTATCAGGAGCTGCATTACTCCTGAGAGCTTAGAGATAAATATTAATCATTTATGTCTGGATTGTGTAGCTAAATAATGAAAGAAAGAACGTCAAATTTAGTGTTATATTGGAAATTGATAATAACTAACCTTCCATGTGTTGTATAAAGTAAATTGGCTGACACACAGCAACTCAAATTCTTTCTCAACTACAGTTTTTTTCCATTTAGTATTAGTTTCATCATCAAATAGTTTCACGCTTAGCAGCTTTCGGACACTAGAATAATATGAGTGAATATTGTATTTTTTTTAATTTTATTTATTTATTTCACTAAATTTACAACTATCATTACAGGTTAATGCTTAATGCAATAGCATAAATAAAAAAACTTAAATAAAATGTACAACTTAGTAGTTATCTGCTATATAACTCTTTATCTTCGTTGTTTTCAACTAATAACTAATTGAAATAAAATGATGATATATTAATTTTTAATAATATAAATTTGAGATTTGAGAATTGAATTTGAGATTGTCCTTAAAATATTTTGTAATAAAAAGTCTAAAATTTTATGCGAAAACGTCAAATCGAACAATTCATAACACTTGAATAGTTATTAACATTTAAGAGGTGTTTCAATTTGGAACAAGTGTCTAAATTTAAAAATAAAATTGTGGAATTACTTACATATATTCCATATCTTTAATTGTATCGGTGTTCGATATACCAATAAGAACACATAGCCCTCTTTCAATACTGCTTATGACTTCTCCGTTTACTGAAAGACACAAAATTCAAACATTAGACATTTGTTATGTTAGCCTACTTTATTCTAGGTTTGTAACACAATCTGTAACAGAATGACTTCTTGATTTTGCTAATTATATTGGCATATGGTTACGATTTTGTATCGAGCTCGTATAGATCCTTACACTAACCTATAGTTTAGAGAGAGCTCAATGAACATAAGGTAGGTTAGAGACATTATATTTTACGAATTTACACGCATAATCCCCACTTATACATACCGGCCACATTAGCGTTCATAACACGTTGTATTAATGCCTTCATTTTAACTATAATCTCTTAGTAGTTCACATAAAAAAACAAGAAATTTTCAAAAACTGTTGTATTGATTCGCTTTTTCGTCCGCATATGATTTTGACATTTTACTTTTTTTTCAGTAATTTAAGGCGAAGGGGTCATGGCAATAAAAGTTAAATTTAATTAAACAATTACTCAAGCTACTCTCTAATAGAGGGCGCTTAACTATAGGTACTTTATAACAGATGCTACTTTATAACAGATGGCGCTTATAGTATTGTACTATGTAATAATAATTTTATTCGGTTTAAGATAGCAGTATCAAGTTTATCTTTATATTTTTGAAATAGAGTTGCTAATATTAATTTTATAAGTATCAAAAAAATACTTGTAACTGAAAATTTTGTTCAGAAATAATAAAAATGTTTGTATATATTAGTGTCTAGGTATTACACGTTTATGTAGATTTTAATTATAATTATTTCTTCATATATCTATATAGTTAATCGTTACTCTGAATCATGCTTGAATTGACTTCTGTGTGAATGTTTAAAAAAAAGTAATTGATAGGTATTTACTTAGCTATTAGATAATGCAAGAAACCTGCTAACACTAATACGTTAACTATAATAACACTAAACTAATGCCTGCTAACACTATACTTCCTCGAAAAGCTAGTTACGTCACAGTAATTGAACCCTGCAAGGTAACAGAAATTTGCAACCAAATTAGTAGTTAATATTTATGCACAATAGGTCGGTCGCCCTAATTGAAATAAGAAATAACCAGTAGAATCCAGATTCAAAATTGATTTTTTTAACTTTTAAAGTTTCTAATCAGTTGAAAGTAAAGATAAAGTAGGTCAAAATATATGGTACTTAATTCCTAGTTTGAAATTTAAAGGATATGTTTGATAGTCTTAGCGTGAAACTGCAAACCTGGCAGTATTTTTGAACAATATATTCAACAAAAAAAGAATAATTTTGTAATTATATTTTTTTACCGACGCAAATCTTCTGCGGAATTGAATTTTATCCCACCAGCCCAGGGTAGAGAAAATTTAAATTGTTTTGTTCCATTACTTCGTATTGCTGCGTGCTATAAGGTTCTTATCAATGTATAATTATTAATGAAACACCGGTTTTTATTAATTATCTTTAATGATTAAAAAATATAAAGTAGTTACCAGACTTTATAGAGAGTCTGGAAAATGCTGGTATTATGTGTGATCCAACACTCACAATAATTGGGTGTTGTTACGGCCAACTTAAGTAAAGCCACGAGCCAATTCAAGCTCAATACTGATGCTATTTCTGATGATTATCGAAGCTTTCAAACACAGAAATATTAAAAAAATATTAACCTATAGAAGGTATTTTTATTGCAGTTAGTATGATCATCGATTTCCTGCTATTAAAGGCAGGGATAAGATCATATTTTCTTAATAATTGGTAATTAATTGGGCATGCGGTACAACGTGATCAAAGTTACTAGCTAATTTATCAAAAAAAAACCTACTCCTTATTTCATCAATTTAAATTGGTGACTTTTTAGGTACTACAGAAATACCTAAATATTAGTAAAATTTTCTTTTAAAATTTATTAAGTAATGGGACGAATACATTTCATTTATAGCTGTGCTAAAGGGTTTAGATGTGTAGTTAAATGAAAGCAGAAACTTAGACCTAAAGTGTTGTAACGGAATAAGAAAAACTGATTTGAGTAATAAGCTTTAGCATGTAGTCTAAAATAATTCTTAAAGACAGGAACATTAAGCATTAACATTTAAATGCACAAATTATTTGTTAAAGAATTTTAAAGCAGGTACCATTGATGCTCCTATTCCACGTCCAGACTTTGCCAGCTCTGGACAGCTAATGTAGGTAAATTGAATAAAAACTGCGTAGAACGATATTCAAGAAAGACTAGTTTATTTCCAAAAGTATAGGTACTTAATAACTAAAATAACCACAAGAGACACTTCATTTAAAGCGTTGGTATGTAAGATTAAACTTAGTATACACAGGGAGCAGTCTTTGAGATTTTTTTTATACTTAATTAAATAATTAGGTAGGTAAACTCGCTACACATTACATCGGTATATGAACTCCCTATGATTATAACGAAGAAACGTTTAAAATATGCAGAAATTATAAAGTATTAAGGGCACATCAACATAATAGATTTATATAAAAAATAGAAGTTATTTAATAAAAAATAAAAATAATTTACATATATTAATTAAATAACTTCTATTTTTTATATGTGCTAATAAATATAACCTCTGCATATCTTAAATGAAAATCATGGACAAAATAGAATTGATATAATTAATATTTATTTAATTTTATACAGCGGTAAAATACTAACGCACTTAAATGTATATACAATTAAAAAATAACTAAACAAATTACGAAGCTTAGTATAGCGTTTGTGATTTAACGAAAAATAATAACTCTTAGTTAATAATGTACTTTAAAATTAACACAGTATATGGTAGATCTGTGCATGCTCTGATATTATTTATAAGTTATATTAAATGCAACTGATATCATGGTTGGGTATATATTAAGAGCATCATAATATTTTCTTTTGCCTATTTGAGTTTTATTATAGATTTAAAGCAAAAACAACATTGTTTTGTCAGAATCCTAAAAGCATTTATTTGTAGTAAGGTAATATTTTGTAAAAGATGAAATTCGTATTCAAATATAATATCATTGGCATTAAAGATCTACTTTTAAGATCAATGCCTCAGACTAAGGTGTTTAAAATTCAGTGGGTCTACAAAGTACTACTAAACGATAACTAGATAATAATAAACTTAATTAAATATTAAAAACAATAAGTTATATTTAGAAACATTAGTCACTTTCGCTTTTGCTTTCGAATATCAGCCTTATAACATTAAAATTTATTGTATCTTAGGTTAACATCAGTTACTTGCATACTTATTTGTTGGCCTCTTCCATTAATATAATATGTGAATGAGCCATAAAGATATAAGTTGTGTATGTAAATAATATTATTATTAATAATATTATTTACATATAATTATTAATAATATTATATTATTAATAATATTATTGTGTAACTACAATAATATTCACACTCAACAAACAAAAGAAATAAAATACCTATGTATTGTAAAATGTCATACCGTATACAAATTTATAAATGTATACTGTATCAACATTAAACTTAAACCTGAAGAATAGAAAAGTATATATGTAGATTTCTTAGTTTTAGCAAAATATCCAGTGCATTGACTGAACTAATTTGATTGAGACAGTTATTTCTACTCTAGAGGAAATTTCTATTTAAGAATATACATTTTTGGATAATTTCACGAAATTTTCACACGAAAAACGAATAACGACTTGGTAATGTCTACTGACAATTTATTCGATTGAAATATTTATTGAATATTAAGTTATTATAAATTCTCGGAGTATATACAGTATGTTCTCACTCTTTATATTATACTAAAATGGAAATTATCCAAAAAGTCAATTTCTTTAGGACAACCCTTAGCACAACCCTAGCTTTAAAATTGTTTTAACAATTTCGTTAAAAGAGATAACGTACATATTTAATAAACACAGCAAAGAACAACACCCACATATCAAACTGGTAAAGTAGCAACTACAATTTACATTTTTATCAATGGCTCAAACAAATCCTAATAGCCCTAACAACACAAGTAATAGAAACAAATGTGTCATAGAAAGTAAATTAATTATTATTAATCAAACAGGAACCACTAATACTCTGCCACAAGAACTCATTTAACAAGTCATTTCAATACCATGAGAATAAGGTGATCTAATTAATTATGATGAAACAAAGAAACCAAAAAGAGGATGATTACTTTCAGCAGTGTTATGACTAGTGTTGAGTAGGACAAACAAGAGACAGTAGATTTGTCCCGGACATGACGGCAAAATGTTAAGAGCGATAATCGACCTAAATAAACGTATACTGTATCGTGAAAAGTATTATACATAATAATAATAATTTAAATAAGAATAAATTATTGCTAACTAAACTTTTTACACTTGCGCTGAGTTATTGTGACAATTTTTCAAATTGTTTATCACTTTATGCTGTTGGCTCCACCTTAATGTTGAGTGGGGGTCTGTTCTCTTGATCGATGTGGATCTGCAGCCTCTGAGGGACTCCGTAGAGCTGAACGTGTTCAAGGTAGCGGCGTCGATATTCTGGATTTTTCAAAATATTAGCTACGTACTCAGAAGTTTCCTTTTGGAGAGCTATTATCTTTTGTTGGATCAACCGGTTTTTGTGCATGAGGTAGACCGTCTTCCAGGCGAGCTCGAGAATGACTCGATTCTGGGCGATCTTGTCCACCTGTTGAGGGCAGGGAGACTGCGTGGAATCATCGCTCGATGAGGGAGAGGCCATCCTCTGCAATCTTTCATTGCGCCTGGCTTCACGGAGGCGCGACAACTGAGATCCTGCAAAGATAAAAGAATTACAATTAGTTTTACAGGGTAAACATTAATTAAGTACTTATTTACTACAGATGGCACGTGGTAATGATTAGGTTTTTAACCCCATTATATCAAATATTTTCAGGAATGCATTTTCAGCTGAGATATATTTTCATGTTCAGCATTAAGAAAATTTATACGTCCGTCTTAGTTTCTTGGTGTGAAGTTGGTGTACATTTAGTTTATATTTGTTTTTTTTTACTTTTATTTTGGAGCTCGCTCTACAAAAAGAGAAGTAAGCAACCGAAAGCTACCATTCTCTCCTCTGATAATCACAGATAACCTTATAATTTTCCTCGTCATCTTTTAAGGTAATATTAAATATTATTCTGTGAAATTATACTACTTAGATAAAGATATTTTGAATAGCTGTAGCCGCCCACTAAAAAGGTCTGGGAATAGAAAGAGTAGGTTATGAACCCACATCTCTCCTGAGTTACGTATTTAGTACAAAATAATTTATTAAAAGATTACTTTCATTCGGTACTATAGCACACCCCCGTGGGAATGTATATTTACTATAGCACACCCCCGTGGGAATGTATTATTTATCTATTGAATAAAAAGATGTGTCTACCAGTTTATTTAATTATTTATTACATAATTGACTCGTTTTTTTAACAAATTTTGATAACTAATATAGAATAAGATATATTTTTCAATATTTTGTACATTAATATTATATAATCAATATGAACTTAATATACTTATTATTAAAAAGTTATTTTTGTTATTTAAGAATAACCCACTGCTTGTTCATAAATAATAGAGTCTAGTCAGGACAAATATTTTTTCTAAATTAGTGTATTTTGGTTTTTGGTTTGGACCGAGATGATTTAGGTACCTCTCATAATTTGTAATATTATCATCTCTTTATGTAGGTAATATGTAGGTAATGTAGGTCTTTATGTAGGTAATGTAGGTTTATGTAGGTAATTAGAGAAGCCTAGCCACTGACAAGCCTAGATAACTGAAATAGACTAAACCTATATTTGCCGATAATGATATTCGGGTATACCTTTGACACCTTAGTGTCTTTATTAACGTGTAACTACTGACGTAACTCAATGTACTTTACTACAAATATATAATATACCCTTAATTTTTTCTTTTATGTTAAGCTTAAGAAGTCTATGAAATATCACTCTAAATCACGAATGTCGTATAGAAAAAAAGTATCTGTAATTGAGTTGTATACGTATCAAATTGGCCAGCAACAATTATATTAATAATGAAATACAGTACACTGAATGGAGCTGGGTGGTTTCTATTTTCAGGTTTACTCTGTATAAAGATATAAGCTCCCCCTTTGCCCCCTCTCAACGGAAAGCAGTAACCAATACACTAGAAAGTTTCAAGAGAATTCTCTCTCACACTGAAACATTTGTTATTGAACATTTGTTAAATAAAAAATGTTAAAAAAAAAGCAAATGTATAAGTATCTTTACGATAACGCAAAGGCTCTGCCCATTAGCGTATGGTAGCTCTGTCTCTATGTTCATTGAAAATGGCTGTCTGTCGTTGTAATCGGAATCATGAGATAACAAAATTTGACTGTCCCATCCAGGGAGCAACCAATACGTAAGTTGGTTTGTTTTGTATATTAAAGCAAGTGCGCTAAATACATTACGCTAGCGAGCTCCTCGGTTACTTGATAAGGGAGAAATATTAATTAAGAAGCATTATCAAACAAAATCACAATTACATTAACATATGTAAAAAGTGATACGTGGCCCATTTATAAAGGGTTAGATAAGAAGGGTATGTCATCCAAAGGACAATGCAAGGGCTATCCACAGAGTTCGAATCAGAAATGATGAGATTCGCAAGAGAACTTGGGTCGCCGACGGGTGAGCTTATTTAAATATATCAGCCCTTTTATTAGATTAACACGATTCCTTTGTCATCAGTTTTTCTAGGCCATAATACAAAGCAAGGAGCACTACCCTGGATCAAGAGTTATTAAGTTTTTATTACCATTTGAGTTAAAAAAAAATATTGTTATTTTCTACATTAATAAAGAAAATGAATAATAATGAAATACTTTTGAATATGCCAAACAAGCTGCTGCTTTATAGGATTTTGTTTAGAAGTCATCAAAAATAATTAGGGTATCTTCTCAAAACTGATTCAGTAAAGTTTATCAAATTTGAAATTTGAATTTCGAAGAACAAATAGATATAAATATGTTTCATGAGTTCATGGTAAGGGAAAAAAGCTTTTAAGCCCTCTAAGGCTTTCAGCCTTCGCGGAACTTTGCAAAGGTTCTTAAGCAGCTTTTTATAGACAAATTCTTATTGTATCTAAGTCCTTATTGTGTTCCTCAGTACATTTTCATTTCTTTCTTTGTATAGTTGAAGTTGAAGCTTAAATTTTACATATTTGATATAGAATTTTGATGATTAATGTTTATATTAATGATTATATCAATGATTATAGTATTAAATCGAGCTATAAATAAGACATTAGTTCAAAATAAACATGCTTTCACATTATTAGAGTACATTACTTTTTAATTCAATTAAAAGAGAACTAAATGAAATCTAGATGATAAAAAGAATTTGTTAAAATATAAGGCTTTTCGCAGCATTTTTTTTAAAATACCTTTCATATTACTATTTTATAACATAATAGGTAATTGAATAGCAGAAACTGCAACAGTATTCACCAAAACGTACAGTTAAAAAAACAAGAGAATCTTCAAGCATTTAAACGTAGCACAAGTTGTCATTAAATAGCTAAGAGCATAAACGGTCACAAAAGGTGGAACGTATTAATAATAATTAATCGAAGTCGATTTTTAAATTAAAAACTGCTAAAGTGCTAACTGACATATGTTTTTGTTAACAGACCTACAAGTACTTATAAGCAAGCGTGCGTTGTTAAAACACATGCAACAAAAATCCAGGCCCGTGTCCTGCCACGTGACGAGAGATGCACCGTGCAACGTAAGCTTTTAAAATTCACAAAATGGCGGACACCCCTTTATTAATCATGGGATGTTGTGCAAATTTTCATCGATGCAGTGTACATGACATCCTATAATATTAATTAATCATCGATCATATGCGGTAATTGGTTCAAACCTTTTGGTGATAAGAAATTCAATAATTGAATATTAATTAAAGCAGTATCGTTAAAGCCACATACCACAATACACCTACTTCTGGCACCACGTTGGGCACCTAACATTATTGCTAATAATGAAGGTTTGATAAATAAAGAAAATATAAACCAAAAATAATTCAGTTAAACATAATTTTGACCTATATGTTTTATTGAGATTGTGTAAATAGCTTGATTGTAAAAGTATTATGTGCCTATGTACAAGTTACGATGAATATAAAATGTGTGGCCTCTTTCTTTGCCTCGTGATACGTCTAGCTTCTCACCTCGATTACGAGCGCGAGAGGTAGCCGTAATCTCTCGCAGTACTAAAAGAATTCCTAAATTTTTATTTCTTATACGCAAAAACAATAAGAGTGTAAGAAAGTCCCTAGATTAATAGTTGTAATAAATAAAAATATTTATTATGAGTTTTAGGGAGAAAGGAAATCTATATGAAATTTGCAACGTGGTTTTTTTTTAATTTACTACCAATCGTTTAATGGACACAAAAACAGAAATATTTCAGGTATTACTAGCTGTACACAAGTGCTGTTTAGCTAGTAATACATACCTTTATAACTGTACACACAAGGTTAGATACAACACTTTTTAATATATATTTTTTATTTAATTTGAATAATGACGACTGCTCATTCAGAAATAAATTAAATATGACTCAAAATAAGTAAAATAGAAGCATAGCATTTTTGGAAGCTTCATTTAGAATTGGTGAGAAGTAATTAAATAATGTATTATAAAAAAACCATGCTCATGATCTATGTATTTTTGACTGTCAAATTTGATATATTTGAAATTGGAATAATTATTTTGTGTTTATTTATGGACTCCTTACTAAATATCTGACTTAGAACTGACTGACTTTCTGACTTTTAATTTTGACTTTATTAACATGAATATTTGAATGTTTAAAAGTATCTCATTTTGATTGAATGTTTAATCCTTGCAATACTATGTAAAATATAACAAGATATTAATTTACAGTCACATTTTTACATAACTTTGGGAACCAATACTTATCCAGCTGTTTTGTAGCTTCCAATAAATGCTAATTTCCTAGCAAAACTATGAACAACTTATGTTTTATCTATGCCACACACATAACTGATAAATAAATTTTACCATATTGTGACGGAAAATGTAACGGTTCATTCTTATTGGCTCAACGATGACCACGTGAGTTGTGACCTAAGATTATTAGGCTAACGACCGGACACTGGTTATACACGCATAAGCAATGCGGTTTTTAACATAACGAATTTATTAGCCGCCACGAATAAGAACAAAAAGAGTTTAACCAAATAGTAATTAGTTTTTACAAGCGTTCGAAATAAATAAACAACTTAAATAGGTTCCTATTTGTAATTTAAATTAACTTTAAGTGATTAGGTTGGGCAAATTTTTTTCTGTAGTATATTGAAATTTACAAAATAATGTCAGGTAGACTTTTGTCTATCGTTAAAATATAAATTGAATTTAAATATGCACGTATTGAGGTATTAGTAATGTAGTATTTTAGCGATATTTAGAACGATATATTTACGTTCGAATATTAAGTAAAAGTATCTTATACATAGATTTTTGAAGTTAAGAACTTCAAAGTAGGTAATAAAAATTTAATTACACATATTACGACATACAGTACAGTCATCATATACCAGCAGACTCGCAGTCATACCATTTCATACAGCCAAGCATTCGTACTGTACTTGTTGAAATAGAATTCTGACCGGTGATCTTAAATTTTGTTAGTAATATTAGATGTAATCTGGAATTCTAATGATTAATTTTTCATAATTTGTGTTATCCAAAATTCTATATAAACTGTGCATTGCAAAGATGTTCAATCGCTGTTGCAAAGATTCTCATCGTGAATCATGATCCAACAACTGAAAATATTAGGAAGCACTCTTATATTAAAATACTATTCAAATAATTATAACGAATTACGTAAAAAAGTGTTAAGGTGGTTGCCTTAAAAACCAATACGACCCAATACGACCAAATACGACCCAATACGGGTCAGCGAGATGGTGTTAATGCTGAAACTCCTCCTTTGTTTCTCCCATATAGGAAAGCCTACGCCCGGCAGTGGTACGTATATCGGCTGTTAATGATAATGACGTAAAAAAGTAATTTTTTACCCAAAATTAACATATGATTACCAACCGGGATTTGAAGTTTTTGATCTGGGACAACTACTATTACCTAATAGGCCTGAAACTGAAATGATGACACACTATATTCAGTGCATCTCGTTCTCTCAATATGATTGCAAATGGGACAACTGTAATATTAGTTTGGAAAGGTGTGTACAATTTTTGTCTTTCGTTATTGCATCAAAATGTAGGTTTGCGAAGTGCCTAAGTACATTATGCCTAACAGTGTCAATGGAGCTGTCTAAATTTAAGTTATTTGGCCGTTCTAAATCTTTTCCATCATTTTCCAATTCACAATGAGAGAATGGAATGTGAACGATGAAGTGAAATAAACTAAAATGAATAACTGTGAACTCTAATGGAAATTAGATTGAATCGATAGAGCCAGGCACATTGTTTAGTAGAATGACCATCGATGGACCACTATAAATGGTGATACAAATTCTAGAATTAATTATCTATTCGTTATATATAAACAGTATGTATGTACCCAGTAAATTATAACTAGTTTTCTTGTTTTAGTATTGAGTTGTTTACATAATGACCCACATAGATCTGAATGCTGTTTAAACATACTACCTAACCAATTAGATGATAATAGAAAACCTATTACGATACCCGTAATGCTTACATTATCGCTGTCAAGTTGAAGAATATCGCTGTTATAAGGTCAAACCTTTGGCAACTTTTTGACCGCCCCTGTGTTTGAAACCACTTTCACACACGTTAGATCTGGAGTTTCAAATCCCAATGGGGGCAGGAGTTCTCTGCTTTTTCTAAGGTTACCTTGGAAGCTACCACCATTTTAACTTAGTGTGCCGGTATTACGATAATGTTAACGAAACCTTTTTCAAATTGTTAAGTATAACAAAAATTCATTTGAATCTTATAGGTACCTCAATCTAATTAAATAAAAGCTCGTTATTTTTAGGAATTGGTATATTATGCCATCTTGATTGTTTTAGATTCTGAAGTTAGGGAGGGTTAAGAATGGTTTAGATCTTATACGCCATTGCAATTAAGAATCATAAATATTCGCAAGAATATACAAATCTTTCGTTATTTACAAAAGTTTATAAATAATATAGTCGATTGACAATAAAAACAAAATGAATGAGTAAGTATAAACTCTGAAATGGAATTTGGGAACAATATCCATTTACGAGCCTAAAATGAGAAGTTAGGGACATAAGATCATTAAAAAAGACTTATCTACTATTTACATTGCCAGAATCATGTCATATTGTTCAAAATCGACCACTTCAAATTATGAACTTTTTCAGTTACATTGGAAACAAGCGTATAAGTTTTAAAAGTCGTTAAATCAATACAACTACTCGTTAGATTAGTGTTTGTGAGTATGTATAAACATTAATATCTTTCAACTGAACTTAAAAGAAGTTCATCATAGCCGATTGAGATGAAATGGTTAGTTTGGATGACAATACATGGTTAGCATGGTTTACATCAATCGAAATCCGATAATTCGACTAGCCGATAATTAGATAGCGGACTAGTATTTTCCAGCACTTAAAATGGGTATCAAATGAAAGGATTTGCTCATTATATAATAACGTCACTCTAATGGATTTATGTATATGATAATAAGCTATGAAAATAGCTGAAAACTGGTCTGTGTGTGTATTAATTTGATGAACTTGGTTCTACCTCTCTCTATAGTTTGGTATATATACTTAACTCGTTGTCTGGTGGAGAACACCGTAAGCCGTAAGGTATTACATCCATCCTTTGAACTGTTGCAATAGTTTTTTAATAATATAAATCGATATATGAAATAATTAGTTCTCGTTCGGATACTGTATTATGGATGCTTATATCAACGCCAGCCATAAGAAATACTCACTTTAAAGTCGGTATTATTGCTAGCTTTGAATACATTCTTCTAAATTTGAACTAGGTCGGGTGCAGGGTAAAGTCCCGCTTAAAAATATTTTGTGTATCACAAAATTTTACTTTGTTTTTATAGTACTTATTATCAATATTTTTTTGTAAAATTTAGCAATTATTTACTTCAACTGTGTTATAGAGGTTTCGTGGTTTAAATTTCTATTAAAGCATATTTTATTACTTCACAACATGACATGTGCCCATTTATTTAAAATAGTTTACGAGTTATGTAATTTATTTTTGTAGAAATTTTATTTAAAAAAAATGTCAAGCATTTCTTTTTAGCATCCATAAATAAACAGTTTATAATAATATATTACCGTTGCGTATTCGTATCTGAAATTTAAAATCCTTTTACATATCTTAAACACGTTGTGCAAACGCGTGATTGGATGCATACAAAATACTCATACAAAATAGTCGTTTTTATCATTATTTTTATTTAAAATATTTTGTTTGATTTGTACATTTGTCTCTTTTGGTTATAAGCGATAAGAACTTAAGTGCAAAGATTATTTGTATAACTTTCATACAACAAGTAGGTAATAGTTTATGAGGATCAATTTTTAGACCTCTATTAAGAATTACATTTGCCAATAAATACTTATACTTATAACTATAATAATAACCTTTATTGCACAAAAATACCTAGAGAAGGAAATTAAGAAACAGAGTACAAATAAAGGTATATTGCTTTAGCAATAACAATTAAATAATTAAAAGGTCAATGGCATAACCTAGTCTTATTTTAAGAAATAAAGGTTTGTCATCGTAAAATTTATGTAAAGAAAAACAACTTAGCACTTTGAACTTGCACATGCCGTCTGAGGTAGGTCAATGATCAACCGGTATCACTCAAATAAGGTGCGATACACTCAATAACTTCGCTCAGTAAGAAAAAGAGAAATAAGGTAATTTCACCTTTTTTGATCTTCCTTGCTCTTTTCTCACACATCTCGAAGGAACACAGCTTGGCAGCACAAGTAAACACTATCAATTGAGAAAATTCGCGGTGGCCGCGAGTATCGTGCGATTGGCTCGATGCACAGACACGGAATGAATTGTTTGAAAATGGATTGCGCAGACAACCCGTAGCGTCGACGAGCGCGTTGCCTCGCTCGCTGGGAAACGAGACAAAATACTGTGTTGTAATGACCATAATCGCGTTTTACCCGATAATTTAAGATATTTCGCAATGTTATTCGTATGTTGTAATTATAAAACATTTCAAAGTTTTTCAAATAAATATAATAAGAGGTAAGTTTCTCATCAGAATCAAACGTATATGTTTATAAAAATATTTTGTGCATGGAAGCATAAAGAACAAATAAATAACAACCGTGCAATAAATATTAATCAATTAAATATTTTTTTTAGTTTTAGATTGCTATAATAATTCTCCAAGGAGCATCTTCTACAATAAATAAATGACACTAAATACGAAATGATTTTAAACATTTTTTGTTTTTAATTAAATGCTGTAAACAAGAACTCTGACGCAAATAAAAAAAGTTATTAATAATTCTAGAATACGTCATCAAAATCGTCATGGAGTAGGTACTAACTTAAATTTTAACAATTAACATAGGTACTATTAATTGCAGTTGTCATTATTTTCGACATACTAACACAGTAGATTCGTATTCGTATTCGTACCGTTACTTACCAGTATTTGTTGGTAAATTTACCCCTGTCTAGCTGTAACCCGATAACGAGGCTGGCGCGGTACTCCTCGCATGGTTCAACACGTGTTTACGACAGTATTTGGTGGTTCGCTATCTGTCGCACCAGAAGTTATGTCAGGGCACAATAATCAAATGGATATGGCACTTCCTACACTAATTATTAATAGAAAATTTGTGAACCTACATATCCGCCATGAGTAATAGATTTTAAATTGTGGCTGATAAGGGACAGATATTGTCATTTTTTCCTAAACAGTGGGTTGGGTATGTCGTCAGAGTTTTAAATATGAAGGAGACGTTTTCAATTTTAGTTTTTACAGTCTACAGTGTAAGTCTATAAGTATAAGGCTCCAAAGATATCCACTAAGTCTTAAAAATAAATTATTAATATTTACATGATCATATGGTGGAATTTTTCTCGGGTATAAATATTGCATAATAATAATAAGTTTTATCGAAAAAGTATTCAATATAAAATGATGGTTACCCTTTTTGGACCTGCCAAGTACAATCAAAACACAATTAAATTTTATTTGTATCGATGTTCCCGACAGTATATCACAAGTCAATAAAAAATATTTAAATTGAAATGAGTGTTATCTATATCACGTGATTTATTTGAATCCTTATAATTTTAAACATTCTTTTGCTTGAATTATGTCTAAGAAACTTCCATCCACGATGCATATTTTTGGAGATATACAAAGATTAATTTTTTTTTAAATATTTACGATGACATATTTTCTTACATGTTATAATATCTTTAAATTTAATTTTACCTAAAGAAGTCAGATCACGCAAAACTTTCTGTACAGTAGTATGTGAATTTTTTAAATTTTTTAGTATGTGATTTGGGTGGTCACTGACCAACCCTAACCCCTAAGTTATTTCGTTATAGGTAATACAGCTTTATTTACTTTATTTACAATTTTAGACCTTAAGATGTTTTATACAATTCTTTATATTTATAGTTTTTGTTCACTAGGCTGAATTTATATCTTTTGTAAGCTAATTTATAAATATCAATGTCAACTCCATAATTTCGTAGCTACGCGACACGCACGTTGTCAGTGACGTAGTAAAGACCAGCGTGAATTAGTGACTCATGCGCATGTCGATGTCAGTTTCATACAATTATAATTATTCTACATTTTAAGCAATAACAAATGTTTTTTAATGTAATCTATCTATTAATTATGTACATTTATTAACCCCTGATAATTCGAGAAACTTAATAAATAACATAAAATATTTAATGATTATTCATAGTTATGCTAATTTTTATTTCCAATCATTAATTTATTTACAAGATAAATTACAGGAAACTGTTACCATTTATTTATTGACCTCTTTCTTTGCAGACTTTCTTACTTGCATTTTTCCTCTATTTGAAAAGATCTTTCCTAAATCATTTCAAAATATGTGTTAAAAATTAAAAATATTTACGTAAAAAAGTTTTATCTTATAAAATAAATACCAATGATGTTTCACGCAATGTTATCTATGTTTACCTTACTAGGGTTTTCTTGGAAGAACTCTAACATATTGGACAAACAAGCTGACCTGGGAAAAAACTATTTAATAACGATTTGAAAGGTGCTAATTCAGATGTCATTACTCTGTTAAAATTGAAATAAGTCACTTACACAGGAAAATAATTACTTCTTTATGAATAAACAATTGATTTATGAATTTCATAATACAATGGAATTACAATGGAAATGAGACATTTATTGCTTCACAAGTAGTTTTCTAGGTACTCTTGAAAAAGCAATATCTATCTTTGCATATAGACTCTCTTCCTAATTTACATTCAGACGGTGTGAAATCATTTTACTTTAAATAAAAGCATATACCTGGGTTTTTAATACTGTTTTAAACTTTTTAGATGCAAAAAGTGACATTTGCATAAATTCTCCTATGCTTTGAAAAATATGAAGGTAAAAAATATGTGTTCATCAGCAGTTATTTATTGTTTTATTGTAATTGTAATCGCAGTTTTAATTAAGTCTTAATTGAAATTATGAAATCTGAGAAAAACTTCAAGTTCAACTTAAGCTATATTTATTTATAACTTAAGTAGGTATAATTTATAATACTTTGTTAAATATCACTTAATATCTGAAATGACTAGTTTTTTAGATATATTTATCGATAATAGTCCACATCGCATGCCGTGGCTGTCTGTAATTAAAAACTATACTTAATTTAATGTCTACGCTACAGTTAAATATTTTTGTTAGTATGTGTTTTTGTTGACTGCCCTTAAAATAAATAAATAATAATATATTTGTGGAGCTGTTGTTACAGGTAGTCCAAATACGCTCTAAAGATTTTTTTTCAGAGCCGAGCAACTGTTCGTCCTTCGCTAGGAAGTGGGTATCGAACGTCCTCCTGTTTTATTTGAATTCATTATCTATAGTATAATTTAACAAACTCCCGCGTAGGATTGGTGCGCGCATAAAAAAAAGTGATATTTTTTTATATTCTGCGTTTACTTGATGGCTTCATATAGAAGTTCACTTGTAATTTTCAGTACGTAAATGTTAAATGCATTTAATGTGTTTGCATTTTATTGAATAAGTTTTTTTTATTATTTTTTCGACAGTTTATAAAGTTTACACAGTAAAATTTTACTTTGCATAGCTTACCTACGTAGACCTACTTTTTCGCTTGTCGACGTTCTTATTGTATATTATATCTACTACCTAAAATTTAAACC
Organism: Acentria ephemerella; assembly: GCA_943193645.1. Lineage (NCBI taxonomy): Eukaryota > Metazoa > Arthropoda > Insecta > Lepidoptera > Crambidae > Acentria > Acentria ephemerella. The sequence goes on from OW971893.1 coordinate 5,675,773, forward strand.
CAGCATTGCACAAATTCATTTTATTTGATTCCATTTACCATAAAATATCCAAGCTTGACATATTCAAGTGCGTATATTTAAATACAAATGTAAATCAACCAACACAGCGCTGATGTATATGTCTACCGACACGTATAGTTTACATTAAAATTGGCACTAACACATTTTCACCGATGTATGCGCACGCGCACGAGGCGCCATCTTCTAGGGCGCACGTTGGTTTACACGTTGGGTTGTGCTTACAGAATGTTTATTATTTTAGAACAAAAACAAATGTAAATTACATTTCTAGGTTTTAGTCAAATTTTTAAATGTGTGACGCAGCCGGAATCACATAGCGAGAGATGCTTTGTTTACGTAATCAAAACCGCAGCACTCAAACCTTTACGCCAGCGAGAACCTTGGAGTTCTTAAAACATTGTTAAATTAATTTTAATTTCAAAATTTGGTTTTTATATAACTGTCTATACCTATGTATGTTTCAAATAAAAATGATATTTCTAATAATAATATATTCTATTTTTTTAAGTTAATATGTAGCAAATGAACTATCAGACTCTAGGCACTGTAGTAGGTAAAGAAATATAAATAATAATAAAGACAAGGTCGTTAAAGATTTACAACAACTTATGTGCTTTATATTCTATTGTTTTTCAACCGAAATTAAAAATTCTTTATTATCATTTTATAATTGCAGTCGTTAGGTAAGTTGGTAGTAAGCACCAAGCATAGTGTGTGTTGCTTAAACATCATCTGATGTGAAAATAATATAATATACAGTTTTTTAAATTATGTACAACACAAAAGTGCTATCTATAGGACTTTCTATTTTCTCAGTGAAAGTTTAGATTACATCACAGGACTACTAATTGACCCTGTTAACCTATTTATGTATTCATAAGTACCTTTTTAATACGAATTATATTAATTATACGAATTATAATTTAATACGAAATTACCCTTTGAAATATTAGTAAAAATTTGAATGGAGCAGTATATTTTATATCAATATTCAACTCCTTATCAACATATTATTATCATTTCACTAACAAATTTAGCAAGAAATTCTCTATGCCCGTGTTTTTGCAAGCGTAAATTAGGGTAGGTGTTAGAAAACACGTTGGATCGCACGTTTGCACGTTGAATTGACTCAGTCATCAGCGAGATTATTTCTACAAAATTAATATAATATATAAATCATTATACATTATGAATTCATTTGATAGAGTCGGAATCTATAGTAAAATCGTGGTATTGCAAACTAGCTTCTATTTTAAGAGAATATGGTCAGGCAAAAGTCAAAAGCGAAAGACGACTGTTTATATGATTTAAGTAACTTGGGACATTTTATTTCTGTATACGACTATAAGTAATACTGGCGTACCATTATGCGATTGAAAGGTTTTCTTTATAGGGTCCAAAAATATGTTGACTCGTTCCTTAATTATAATATTATGACTGTAAAAGACCAAACAGTTGTTAATCAGAATATTCACAAGATATACTTCCCTAACAGAATTTTTGTTAGAAGTGACCATAAAATCACCAAGGACTTGATTACAAACATATTATTATGTAGCGATTATATAAAATATCATGAATACACAAAATCGTAATCTTTAGTGAAATGTTTAAAAACTCAGTAGATTGTAATCCAAGAAACGAGCACACGAAAACGATGTGAAAAAACATTTTTTTTTATTTCAGTTTCAACAAAATTCAGTTTATCACAATATTTATAATTGAAATTACTGTTAAAATTTCAAAAATGTAAAATATTATTTTTAATGTTTGCTTGTTAGCAGTAATGTTTGCTAGCTACCAACATCTTACTTAAGTTTGCCGCTATATCAATAATGTTAATAGCATTGTTGTGTTCCGCAAGTTGGAGGTAAGATAGCAAGTTCCAGTTCAAGTGGATGAGGAAGGTTGTAGTTCACTTCCATCATCGGCTTCAGCTTATCTTCACTTAACATCAGGTGAGATGTAGGCCAAAAGCAACCCATTTAAGGGCTACAAAAATAATTACTATAATCATTTACTATTTTAAATGGCATCTACCATTTTTAAAATTGATCGCGCGTGCATCAAAATGAGCGAGTTGTATAAGGGCTTCAATGTAAACACTGCATTAATAAAATGATACAATGTTTGATAAAATTAGATCTTAAATAGCAACACTTAGCACACTTACAACGTGAATGCAAACCTTGCTTTGTGGTTGAGACCTATAAGTTACTCAAACTACAGCATTGAGTGTCACGTGATAATAACTGATAACAGAGATTGGTTGTCCTTAAATTTAATTATCACTTAAGTCATATGGAATAACGAACATACTTATTGTAGGTTGGGATGCTTAAAAAATTATTAACATTAACATAAAAATTCAGTAAATCATAAATATTTTTAACTGTTTAGCACTATGTATGTTATATGTTAAGCCCTCTACTTCATCGCAAAACTCAAATGCCTATTTCGCCCAGCTTATTTGAAAAAACCTTTTTTATTTTCGATTCATGTTGACTCGTGAATGAATGCTCGAATCAATCACATAAAAAGTCTTAACCAACACCATGTGATTATTTTCCCTGTGCATTCAAATAAGAATAACACTAAATATTTATTGTTCCCGGTTCTCGTACGTGGGGTAAATCATGTGGTCTATTCAAAGTGTGTTTTATTATTGTAATGTGTCATACAGATCGTTTGACGAATTTGCATGTGCGGCCTTCAAGTTTCTCCAGCTTAGGGTTGAATTTATTTTCGAAAAAATAAAAAGAAAAGAATATTTTAGCCTTTTTAAGTAAGCGAACTTGCTGCACGCGGGCTTTCGTGACTACGATATAGATAATTAGCAAAAGAAGAGTAAAGAAGCACCAATTGTTACTGTTGTTGATTATTTCATATTAAGGTATTTTGATATTCGTGTAAGGTATTTTTTACTTTATATTTAATGCACTTCTATTTTCTGAAAAATATACACACATAATGTCTTCTCTTTTTTCCTGTTGCAGCTGGAAAACATAAGCAGATTCTTTGTATGTGTTTTATTTTTGTACACAGATAATTTAATTAATAGATATTTGTTGATCATCACTACCGACTACAACTTAAAATGGAGATGAGATACCTCCTCGTTGGTGCTATCATCGCAGTCATAGACCAGGAACCCCGTTTGGGCTAAACTACAGTACGAACGAACAGCTATCTGTTACGACGTTCTACATCTACCGAACAATTGTAGTAGAAATTAGTTTTAATATTATATAAAATTAAAAAAGAAAAGAGAGCTAATATTAATTATAAGTAACTAAAGCATGTAGTCGCATGTATGCATGTAGCATGTATGTGTTATTACGAAATTAAAACAATGAAAAAAGTAATTTTCTAAACTAAAAAAGTGCGAAGACAAGAGTTTGCAGATTGTAGTTATTAATAATTTTAAAAAACTTTAAATTTGGGTGACAGTGGATATGTACATATGGGCAGATAATGGATTTCTTCTTTTTTATATACCATTTCGTTTAAATTTTATATTTTATTAAGGACATCATTCGATGGATTCACTTATCATTTATGAAGTGGAATATGTGCCAACAGACAATTTAAGCATTGCCTGCATGTGAAAATAATCAGTTTTGTGTTTTTTTATCAGCACCTAGTTGATTTAAAGCTTCGGTTTAAAGTAATGATACTTGTTATAATAAGGTTTTACTGCATGTAAACTAACACTGGCCTTTATAGACTGATGTAGTAGACAATAGTATTATTCAAATATGTACGTTTCCAATCCTGTCACTGTGTACTCATTTTATTAAATATTATATTTTAATGTTTTTATTTAACTAATATTACAATAATACTTATCAATGTGTCTTATTTTATGGCATCCATTCCGCTCCAAAATTAACCCTACGGAGGAGTTTGTTGGCGTGATGATTCGGTTACTTTGGGTTAAATTACAAAAACAAATCAACTTTCGCCAACGTTGTTCCCTGAATGGATCATTCAAGATTTCTTATATCGTGTATCTCCCTGCTTCACAAGGCATGTTAAGCTGCTGGTGCTTTGCGATGTTACGGCATCCGCTTTCATGAAACAAGTCACATTGGCCAGAGTGGTAGTGTTATAGCTTAAACTCCACATAGAAACGTTTGAGGAGTTTATGTAGCAAGTAGCAAAGCCCAGCAGTGTGTCGTATATAGGCTGATAAAGATAAATTACTCACAGTTTATGCACAATAAACTAGGTACCAATTCTTCATTAGACCGTACAGCAAATAATAATAATAGTTCTCAATTTTGATTACCGAACAATTTCACCCTTATAAACTTTAGAAAGATAAAGAAAATTTTCTCTCGAATCCTTATAAACCAAGATATTGAAGGTTAATGGTTACGTAATTAAAGATTTATTATTGTTTGCACATAAAGGGAAAAACGTGCTGAGTGAGACATTGTAATATGTTTTGCACCTAATTACTAATAACAAATAATTGAAAATCCATTAGCATTTAGGATTGCGGTTAATTGCTTTGTGCCAACCCTAGCTCACGTTGTGGCCACGATTCGGAAGTGCACATGGCAGACCACGCTTCACGTTGCTCGCTCCCTCTCTGTCATTGTACATACAGACAAACGTGCGCTACTGACAAAAGTATCGCGCGTTTTACTGTACAACATACGATACTTTTTATGAGAATATTGTGTAAACCAGTGGGTATTAAAGGTAATATTTTTCTGTGCTAAGTTAAATCACTGGGTTATTTTACTGTTGTTTGTTATACAATTCAGGTAAACACTTGTCTATTTGTATCACAATTGGACTTAAACTTCAAATGTACATGCACTGATACTGTTTCATTGTATTTTATCTGGTCATTGAACTTTCGACGTGGTAATAAAAAAATTAAATTAAAGTACAGGATAAAACGGCGCTTCAATTAATTTGACATGAATTATTATTTTCACGTATATTAATTATGTCACAAATTAAGCACACAGTTTTACCCATCCAGGTAATTTAAACCGTCAGTACACAAATTTATTGAGTTGGTGTCTGAAATTGTCATGTTAAATTAGTATGCGGTTCACTTTCTCAACCCGACAGCTCTTAGTACTATGCTGGCTGAGTCCCGGATACCGAAGAGATACGAAGTCTTGTGCAAAGTGTATCCTTGGAAGATTGGACCTTCTTTTCATAAGAGTAAAGAAGAGGAAGTACTTATACTTCCTCTACTACACACAATAGAATCCAACCTTCTCAACGGAAGTTTCATCTCGGGGTTTCATGTAGAGCATTTAGGAGGTTCTAAATAAATACGAAGTGCTGCGTGGTTGTCAATAGAACATAATTATTTGAAAAAGAGTTTGAATACTGAAATATATTTTTATTATATTTTATTATACCAATGTATAAGAAAGATTTTATATGAACCCATTGAATGTCAATTATAATAGGTTGGGGAAAAAAGTTAATTTACCTTTAATTTCAGTATATATTGGCATTTTCATCATAGACTTTCTGCCATCGTGAAGGTCATATTAGACAGGTCATATCAGACATGATCCCGTTGCTGTAGAAATTTTGCGACTTGCTTTTTAGCCTGACCGACTTTCGACCACGACCCTTTACGCACGTTCTTGTATATAAATGATCCACTTTTCATCATCAGTTATCAATGTCTTCAAAAACGATTTGGTTTCATTACGTCTCAATAAAGAATCGCAAATTACACGGGTCATTGGGTTTCTTTCAGTGAGCTCGTGTGGCACCCAAATATCGAGCTTTTTTGTGTCCTAGCTTTTTTCTAATGCGTCAAAACTGTTTTGTGGTCAATTCCCAGTTTTTCAACTATGTCGTAACTACTGATTAACACATCTCGCCATACTGTAGCACTGCATTATGTATACTAGTTAAATATTTGTGTAGGGGCGGCCACGTGGCATGATAATATCAATATATCAGTATTCGTCACGTTGTCCTGTCACATAGGTGAGGCAGTTTCAGTCTGCATGACTAAGATATAAGATATACAAGTAGGTACGTACATAATATGTTAGCTGGAGCGCTAAACTGCTATATTCTTCCAAAGGTTTTCCAAAACCATCCTGAAAATACTGAGTAGTGAGCGACGAACCATTTCCATAGAAATTTCGTTCAAAACCAAATTACTGTTTTAATATTTATTAGTTCATTACTTTTGTTATTTTGGTATGAAGTAGTAAAAACTGTCTGGGTTGGACATTTAAAAATCAGGCCATGTTTCCTTGCTGTTGGGTTGATTATCATAATGTTTACTGATCGAGCTCTGTGGCATATTATTATTTATGGATGTATCAATGAATATTTTGGATCAGTGTGCCTTCCGTTCCTTACCTCCTTTGTGGTAAGGAAAGCATGTTAAAGCATCGATCCCAGTTCTTGCACTCATCCGCGTTAGGACGGGGCGGGATGGTATTGAAGGCTGACCTAGAATATACTTGAATATTTTATTTATATAATTATAATACTACTTGTTCTTAATATATGACTTTTTAATTCTGTAGTTGTAATTTAAGTTGGCATTGTATATATATCATTATTATTATTGTTTTTATGTAAATAGACAAATGTAAATTTGTTAATGTAGTTCAGCGAGCTACGTACATAAGCTTGCGATTTGAAAGTTTGATGATCATTGCTAAGCTCTTGATATTAAAATACACACCTTTGTAGATGTTGGTATATATGTGGATATTTTAAACTTACGTAATAATTAGATTTTATATTAATAAATCCTACAATTTAATAGAAAAGGAACTCTCATTTGCAAAATAAGAAACAGTTAAGAAATTCCTGCTTGAATTTTTTTTAGAAACATGTAATATCCACGTGCAATAAAATGTACTGTATGTAATGGTAAGGTTGAATGACTTTTATTACAGCCCCTTGATAACAAAACTTTTTAAATATTTTATTTACAATACAGTTTTTGAATTAGTTTGGAATGGAGAACGATATATACATATATATGTATATAATCATTTAAGGACTCGCACCGCCTGATGGTAGGCAGTTGGAGGAGTCTAATTGTTAGCGTAGCATATTACAATCAGCTCTAGCCACCTCCATCATGTCAAAAGGTACCTTTTCAAGCCTCTTATAAAGAAACCCAATGGTATTAGACCTATGACTGATTCTTTTTTTTAACTGAACTAACGTATTTTGTTACTTTTATCAACGGACTTAAAAAAAGAGGCGGTTCCTAATTCGACTGTATTTTTGTGTCACAATTTCTCTGTCAAATATGAACCACTTTTCATAATTCATTTTTATTCGATTCGAGTATATTCCTGAGTTAGTTATTTTGTCACCAAGTTAGGATCTGATAATAGGATCCTATCTGAGGGCATCATGATAATTTTTTTTATAAAAATATCAGCAAATGATTCGAAACCACCTGATGATAAGCAGGATAATATCTTTTTGATATCAATTATTATTATTATTATTATTTAATTTGCCTGATGACATATTTTTTTATTTATCTAAAACAAAATTAATGGCAGCTGTATTCAAGGCAAAGAAAAATCTAAAATCTGGAAGTGTGTATAGTATTTACACAGTAACGTGGATATGGATGGCTACAAGATAAGGCAAGATATTAAAAAGAAGAAGTAAAAAACTTGCGAATTCAACCCAGAACTATTAACGGAATTTTGAACGGATGGGCAAATAAAGTATTTTACACTATTGTACTTTGTATTTTTTGATATTTAGTATATAAAAGTAAGCGTTACAGCTTAGGGATTGCTATTTATTTACATTAGGTATATTAATAGTTTTCTATACGACGGCCTACAAAATGTGCAACCGGTTTCGTATCGCGAACTAGGTCGCGCCTCACGTGCGCGTACGCAATACGCACGTGCTGTAACTCTGCTGTGCGGACAAATTAAAGTGATAATAAAAATAATAAGATAATAAGTTTGCTGCAAATTGCATAATGAGATCAAAAACTTTAAATATTTTATTAGTTCACTCAGTAATTTTTGTAACTCAGTACGCGGTAGCACGTTAATGTTATATAAAATACTAGGGCTCTTGACAGTAAATGTGCTACGGAGATGATGTTTAAAATTTGTTTACATGTTGTATCTCATACCTAGAATCGTTACCACATTGAAATAAAAATTAGATTTCCGCTCTTCTTTTATGGAAATGGTTTGATTCTATTTTAAAATTACAAAATACTAGTACATATGTTTTTATTATAAATCTAATCTGTCACTTGACAAATGTCATATATTATTCATCCCATAACTTTGAAGTTTTGTCTGAATCATTAATATTTAACAGTCAACCAACTTTTATCCAAATTTTACTTCAGAGTTCCCACCAGACATCCTCGAAGTCCCATTGATCTCCTATCTCCACCTTTCCGTAGAACCGTATTAGGTTTCAACTCCCCAGTTCCAAGGCTCTGTAAGCTTCACAACAAATATAAGACTGAAATAGACATATTTTGTTCATCCATATGCAAGCTCAAATTTCATCTTCGTGAATTACATATCGTTTAGACATTTTATAACAAAATTTCAATAGTATACCTTATTTATAATTACAACTTATCTATTATATGCATGTAGTGTTTACCGTTTCTTAATTGTACATTTAGCTATAAGATATATATTGTTTTGTATGCATATGGTTTAATTTTATATGTAGTGTGTATTATTGTTTGGTTTTGTATGTATCAGTGTAACAATTACTGGTGAACCAAATAAATGAGAAAAAAACTCTTAAAGATAATCTCTGGATCAAAAATGTCGGAGTATAGAAAAATTGTCACCATCGTCTATCCTCCTGCTCCGTATTTTTACAGTTGATGGGATTATTATAGTATCTAAGACAGATTCTTTGAATTTTGACAAAGAAATATAGTATTGTATGGAATATTTTTTTGGTTCCGATGATGTTCGTTAAGGAACTTGCTGGCGTAGTTGTTCGAAAGATTTGATTACGAAAACAAAACTACTTTCAGCGTGGTTAATCTCGGATGGGCTTGATCTTCTCCTCCAATCGCCTAACCGGGCTCGCGGCTACAATGCTGAACTGCAGATGGCTGAACTCAGATCTTGAATTCCGTAATCTCCCTATTCTGGGGTTACGATGCATTGTAACAATTACTACTCCGGTGACAAGGGGTGATTGTAGTGTTCTTTATTCTGATGGTGAATATTCCTACGCGTTTTGGAAGGTTATTGTTGTTATAATTACTGACCCTATTTGTAATTTAATATTGTTTTACAGTTTTATATAAAATTTTGGTTATTTTGCACATAAATATTGGAATAAAAGTTGTCTTAACTTCTATGGCCCAACGTCAGTACGCAATGGAAGACCGTTTATGTTTTTAATTGTGTATTTCCGGGCTATTATTCATATTGTTTCGTAGCAAACGGTTTTGGTAAGGAACTGTATAAAAATAATTTAGATAGATATAAATACAATAAAAACGCAGAGATAGAATAAACACAATACCAGAAAACCATAGGGTAAGGAGTAAGTAGTTCAAGGTAATATTATAACAATAATGATGTAACTTAGTTTATAGAACTCATCGTATTATATATGATGTAACAACTTCTTCTAAGTATTTCATTTATACTGCCAATATTTTAAATTCATCAATCATTTAAATTTGAAATCTTGACACATTTATCATTATTTTGGTTTCATATAACAAATTATTTATAATACTGATGGCCGTCGACGGCGACGTTTCTCTGTTTCCCTTGTTACCAGTTATCAGATGACATTTTGTCATATTAATTAGTAATTAAGTTAACCTTTTTTTTTATTTAATACGTATCACATACATTTTTAAAGACCTTAGATTTCCTGTCGCTAACGTTCAGTGATGCCACGTGCGAGTTGCATATACATTCATTGAGTCTACCTCGACTAAACAAGACTTTTAATACCCGTATCTGTGTCAGGGTTGGGCATTATTGTGATTTATTAAGCGGGGAGCTAGTGACAGATTTTCTTTAATTTAAGTGTACAATCCTTTCTAGTGCTTATTTTATTTTTTAACCAAAGACTTATTACCCCACTTACTATGACTAGAACATGTTTTATCCATCCGTCGCCAAATTAAGCGATAAAATTTGAGTATCTAAACTAAAGGAAGATTTTCAGAAAAACTCTTCTTGAAAAATAGGCGCGTTATTCGCCGCATGGGTAGGGAATGATATTTTAAATATGGACGTGATACTCACCAAAACAATTATAATTAAACCAGGCTATGCACCACTTTCTTCGAGTCTGTGTCTAGTTTCTTTAAATTGTCCTAAAACATTTATGCAAATATTTGTATTATATAGTATGTACTTATTCAACTAATATATTTTTCTTTTTTTATTTCATTACTCTCATCTAAGGTTGCCTGAAAGAGATTACGATGTGATTATCAATAATGCAAACTTTTGTATAATTTGGTTATTCGGTTGCCGCTTTCACATAGATGAAGTTATTGTTATTCAAATTTGCACTTGCATATTTAAAAAAACAAATTGAGGAGTGGGGCACTTGTAAATATGTAACTTGTTAAATACTAAAACTAATCAATAACCTTAATAATATTAAAAATATTTTTGTTGCTTCCTTTATCATTAAAATAAATTTTACTGTGTTGTATAAGGTATAGGTACTTCATAGATTAAAAACTTTAAGATTCACTGTAGCCTCGAAGACTATTGGAAATACATTGTAAGGCATAAAACAGTTGATAGCTCCCGGACTCTCAGCTATTAAGTAATACACGTGATTGTTACCACGTGAGGTTAGTTCCATATCTTCGAGGTAACTGCAATATTTGAATGGGCATGAGAGAGAAGCTATGAATTAAATATCAAGCTTTCCTGCATTGTAAAATATCGATCTACTAATTAAAATAATCCCAAATTTGAGGTTATCTTGAAAATTTTAAGTAGTATCGTAGTAAAATGTAATAAAATAAAATACTGTACGTTCAGTGATCTGAGATCAATATTCTACATTATATCTACCCAAATATCGAGCTTTTTTGTGTACCCAGCTTTTTTCAAATGGGTCAAAACAGTTTTGTGGTCATTTCCGAGTTCTTCAGCTATGTCGTAAATGCTGATATGCCGATGTTGCTCCACTTTATCAAAACTAGCGTCCGTTTTTTCTGTAACAGAGCGACCAGAGCGAGGTGCATCTTTGACATCTAAATTTTCGGATTGAAAACGCTTAATACAATTTAATGCTACTCTTACTGACACTGCATTTGGTCCATAAACGTCACAATTTCGCGGCTTGCGTTGCAATATTACCTTTTTTATAATAACATTTTAAAATGTATTTAGATTTTCATTCAATTTTCTCTTTTAGACAAATAAAAAATAGTGTCATCTTTTTAATGTCATAAAAAGCAATCAGATCGAATTAGTACAGCCATATTTTATTGCGAAAAGACTATTTACCCGACTTAATATGTAATTTAACACTAGATTTACCAGACCAGTCATTTAGACTGGTCGTGCAATTTCAATTCGAAATTCCTACTATGTTACACATTTTTTTTTTCAGAAATGATGTTATGACTTTTGTAGCTATAATTAGAGAGTACGTTTTATAAACTGAATGTTATTTTATATACATTAGTAACAAATATAATTTTTGTTGTTGACATATATTCAAATCGCTGGTATATCTAGTGTTAAAAACGTAACTGTACAATCGACGAAGCGAATAACAAAGAGGCTTTACTAACTATTCCGTAAAAATGGGTCAGCATGCTTATGCAGGTCAAACAGTCACGTGCATACAACACTTGCTTATCTGCTTACTAATCCTATATAGGAAGACCCTAATCCCTTACGTAAAGTTGTACAACGTGGACAAAAAAAGAGGAAAACTTAAAAAATAAATGATTTATTCGAGTTTGAAGGCGTTTAGCGATCTATGGATTGGGGGCAAACTACATAATAAATAAAGATATTTCATGGAAATATTAAAATGAACGTTCAAAGATAATCTTCTGTTATTTTATACCTTATTACCTTATTAGCCCTTATTAGCCCTTATTGTCCTTATTTTTTACTTTTGTATATGTTTTTTATTTTCTAGTTTATGCAAAAGTAAAAAATCGGTGAGTGTATTTATAAAAACATAGCCCATTACGTTACACTCCTTGCTTGCAATAGTAGCTTTTATTGTATCTATGTGTTTAGTCTATGATATTACATCTTAAGTGGGGCTTAAAATATCAATTTGACAGTTATAACTTGATCGAAACTTGGACGATACTGTTCTAGTTTTAAATGCCTTCTAAAAGGAGAATGCTGTCAATTCGGTTGATATTTTTTATGTATGTACACCGATTACGCTGAGATTTCTGATCCATTTTTTTAATGAACCCTATAGTGATGAATAAATTAGGCAAAACCCAGGTAATTCCCGAGTGACAGTGGACCATCCGGAGTTACATTATTGAAACCCTGCTTGATTAGATTGTGTTATCTTCCTGATTTCTTCATCCTGATTCCTCCTACTTGATTATATAAGCAGGCTCGAAATTCCCCTGGCCCTCGGCAATCACTTTCGCTACAGAAAAAGCTGACCCAGAGTGAAAGTTTTGAATCTATAGCAAAAAAAAAATTGGAAAACTTCACATATATGTGACTTGAATGTGACATTCTATAGACTTGTCGCTATGTTGAAATAGGTCACATTGTAACTGCATTTAGGTCAAGGAGTCACGTGCATGCTCCTTTTGTGTATACTCTCCGTATATTATCAGTGATTTGCATTGTAATGGAGTGTATATTTTTTCAAGACGAATATTTCAGTCATGTTATTATGTATGTATATGATGCATACAGTAAAGTTTATCGTCGTATTTTGCATAAGAAGGCTCGATTTTGTCAATAGAATAAATGTTGAAATATTTTAATTTATGTCATGTAGGTTATGTTTTTAATAAGCCGACTAATGTTGATGTTTTAATGATAATGTTATTCTAGTAACTAGTAACTTTTTTTATTCTAATGTTGTGATACAAAAAACAAAATTTGAGTTGTACAAATAAATATATTTTAGGTTATTGTTCTTATCGAATAGTTAGTTAGTTATATTAGGGATATTATCTTTTAATATTTTGGAGGTTTCGGTACAATGTACTTCTTTTATAGAGTTTTTATTAAAGTAATTATGTACGAGTAATGAATATAAATTTTTTTCTTGTATATATATATTTAAAAAGAAACTTATAATTATCTTTATATTGTATTTTTATTTTGAGAGGAACGATAGTTTTCTGGATTCTTATCTGTATTAAGAGTGACCTGCATATTCTACCGTAGCTGGTGAGGCCATTTTAGTTTCAGCTAATATTTTGTAAATAACAGGTATAGAGTAGGAAATATTATTTTTTTAAATTTTGCTAGTATAACTCAAACTTTATCGCAAACTTTGTTAATATAGAATATCTACTTAAAGCGACTATCTGTTTCTAAATGTAAATAATTTTGTTTATCGACCTAGTGCTTGAAAAAGATTACCTAGATACTAAGGTTTATTAACTTGATTTGCAACTCAATGAGGTTAGCTAGTTAATATAGTTGCAAATAGCTAGGCATTATGTATAATATTCTCCGAGATTCTCCGTAAATCCTCTGATCCAGATCTCCGCTGAAACTTTTATCAAGAAATTTCCATAATTGTTGATAATAGTTCTTGTAAGATTTCATACCTCTGAATCTCTTAACATATAGTGATGATGATTCCCATATCGGTCTTTAGTTTTTTTGCCATCGGAGTGATACATTTTTTGATTGAGGTCACAAGTGTACAAAATTTTTGTTCTAATATTCCAAGTGTACTTGCTAAGCAAGCGCTCTTATTTTTGGAAATTAATAAAAAATGCTTCACTACAAAACTCTACTAATCTAACTTCGATCTGTATTTAAAATATTAGTACCATCCATATAATATGTTTAATCATTAACCTAAAATAAATGTGACCACCCAGTACATGTGCAAATTATTCAATAAAGGTACTTTTCAGTGCACATCTCCAATCTCCAATTCAGATTACAAAATAATTAAATTAAACGCTATTTATAACACGGTAATAGCTTGTTTATATCACGTACGCAGTAACTATGACACTCCCAAACTCTAACCACGTTCGAAAACACGTGCGCGGGCGCATGCGGTTAGTCAACCAAGAGTTTTGTTTATTGCAAAACCTTTAGTCACGCGGGTTCTTTTGTTAATGTATTTTATTTAAGTTCTTACATAGTTACAAAAACAATATTATTAATTTTATTGGTTTGTGAATAATATAAAGGAACTGACACTTGCGTTTTATGGTTAGTTCTAATAAGTGTACAAGAATCTTTACACAATAAGTATATTATGACATAAGGTATATTATGATGTACCCTGTGGAAATAAAATATTTTATAGAAGCGTTGTCCTAAAAATAACGATTCTAACAACATAAAAAGAATATATAATCCTATATATATATATGTGCACATATCTTCATTAAAGCGATTCATTTTAGTATTTAACGAAGAATTTATTTCACTTTTAATTGAAATGTCAAAAAGTAAAACTGAAGTAAAACTTACCATAAGCCAATTAAACATTATATTTCCCTACTTTTAGCTAAGCCATATTATCCTCAAATAGCCTCGGTGCACTTACTATACAAGTGAGTGGATTTTTAGACGAGAATTCAGTGCGGAGCATTCATAAAGGACACTAGCGCATAACCATTTCACAGTGGAATATTTTAAATCAATAAAATATTTCCTTATAGTTTTAATTTTTATTTTTATTTTTTACACACTGTATGGTACCTCAACCTTTAATCCGGAAGATACTGATTACCTAGTTTGGGGGCTACTAGTAAGCTCTGTAAGTTACTTTTTTCAACACGATTTATTTATTTATCATGCAAAACGCTTTGAACGCATTTTTACGCCTTTATTTTTTACAGTAACAAAGTTACCTTTACTATATATGATCAGGCAAAAACTATATAGATTTACTCACTTATTTTTAATAGGTTTTTTTAATATTATTAATATGTTGATGTAAAAATTTTTTAGATTACTATTCTTTTGGAATATTATATATATATAGGTTTTTTGAACATTTTTTATTTTTTGTAAACTTGGATGTGTATATCAACGTTTGCTAACTCTACAACGTCGTTTACAAAGTTAGCGTGCCTGAGAATGTTTATTTTACTTATGAATGTAATATAAATGTAAATGTAATGTTAAGTAGCAGGTCTCACCAAAAATAAAACCTACTTTTGGTGTATGTTACAAATAAATATGATAAATTAACTGGCCATATGTAACTGGTATGCTCTTGCTATACAGCACATAGTTGGTTTTAAGAGTTTTCAATCCGGCAATTTTGATGTCAAACATGCATTTCAGATTCCTGTTAAGAAAAATATTCGATTGATGATAGACAGAATCTCTCACCTCCGCTTGTTTGAACATGAATAGGGTTATGTCAGGCCTATCACGTATGCCGATCACGTTCTGTGAAATAATCTGTTGTGACATCACGAGTTTTGGCTCGATTTCTATTACGTTAATTATTGAAGCGAAGCTTTGTCAATTTTGCACAATATTCTGAATGATATATTGATATTAAATGCCCACCTAATCAATGTTCTATAGAATATTGGTGAACATATAAATTGGTCACCAAAACATGATTAATATTAGACTATTCAACCCAACCAATGTTCATATTATTTGTTGATTATGACCTGACCATTTGCAGGTTTTGTATGAGTAAGAACATCTCAGAAACACTCAAATAATTAAAAACTTTAGTCGACGAGTCAACTTTTCTGATAGTTGGATGATTCACATTTGCCTATCATAAAACAGTCAATCAGAAACTTCTGAGATAATACGAGAGCTTTACTTTCGTATTTTACAAGAACAAATCTTGAACATTATCCTTAGAAATTTGTGACTGATACCGAATGTGATACACTTATTTCACAACTAGACGGATTGTAAAACTGCGACATCGAAAAGAAGCTTGTTGATCCTAATTCATTAGGACTAACGTTCGTGGTATGATCGAAAGAATAGGGGCTTTTTTATTATAAAAAGCTAAGCAAATGACGACACCACCTGATGATAAGCAGTAGAGGAGTCCATATGTGAAGATAGCTAGCTTAGCTGTTTCCTAATAAACACCTAGTTCAGATGTCTCATAATTCAATTAATAAATGATGATACGCTTACACTCTACTAAATTAAGCCTTAAAATTACGATAAATTTTTGGAAATATAGGCATACAAATAATGTATCAGGTATAACAATTAAAATTTTTAGCTTATTCCTAAACACAAAACGAGTATAGTTTTTAAGCATTACTTCATCAAATTTTAATGTTACAATAAAATTATTTATCACATTATATCCGTAAAATTTAAACCCCATTAAGTTTTATACAACTCGACCTTATTAGTTCGGTCATCGTCCTGTCTACTCGATACAGACATAAAACAAACATGGTACCGTTAACGTCACATAAAATGCATCACCGTGTCACATGAATTAAACTCCAGTGGTGAGATAATTCAATAATTGTTGACGTATTTTTTAATATAGACATCAGAATAAAAGGCATTAAAGGAAAAAATGTACAAAACTACTGCTTATTTCTAAATAAAAATCTCTTTAAGCTGGCAATGTAAAGGTAGAATTGGTGTATACAAAATTTTTAAAACTTACATATCAACCTAAAAATAAACTAAAATATCTATACACACAGATATATCTGTGCAGTCGTTGCTACTTGTTTTATGGTATAGCTGCGTATGTAAGCAGCTATACCATAAAAAAAGTAAAGATGTCTTTACCCCTCGTGAAAGTTTCGATCGAATTGAGCTGTTTAGATTGTGTTTGTCGCCATCTATTAAATGTTAGAAAATGACAACATCCCACAAATCTTTGTTTAAAGTTTAAGTGACCAACGTATCGTTATAGCTGCATTAGTAGTAGCATTGACCTCTCCTCACGTGCGCAAGCGCTTGCATGTTCTCATTTGGCCACGTGTTTCTACAGTCATGTACCTGCCATTTGAAATGTGTATTATTAATTATTTACAGAACATCCTTGAACAGGTTAAGTCAGATCGATATTTATTATTAAAATACAAATATTAGTGATTGTTTAAAATATTGATTATCTTCATAAACGACTGCAAAATGACAAGTGAATTATCCCCTTAAAACACGTAACACGTCCGCGGTGCTGGCGCAGGCGCTTCGGAAGATCCACATCGTCACGTGCTATGGTGTCTATTGTTTGCTGGACGCTGTATCGGGCAGAATTAATTGCTTACTTACTAAGAAAATCTAACGTGATAATTAGTTACTAATTGAACCAATATCAAGGTATGATTAGAATCATGCCAATGATTATTATAGTGAGCAGGAACATAAGATTATTCACTAGGAATTTACATTTTGTTGACATCTTCTGTAAGATACTCATATAAGCCCTACCCCAATCGGGCTATTCACGAAATTAGGACTGTTAAATTATCTCGGAACATATATCATAAATTTGTAATGGATTGATAAAGGAATCTAATAATCTATTTAGAGATGGCACATAAAATATGCGCTGACTCTGTTTGTTGAAATATGCTAAAAATTTGATAATGTTTATTTCCAAAAAAAAATCTCGAACATTTAAAAATTGTATCAAAGCCATATTAAATCTAAAACTCAAACTGTAAATTATTAATTAACAATTTGAGTTTAAGAAAAAGAGAAATTGAAAAACATGCAAATAAGGCGTAGTCGTATCACCTCGTTGAAATATATAGATTCCATTTTTCCGTCTTTCTAGTACAAATATCTAGTACAAGAGTTGAAAAAATAATTATAATTACATATTATTACGAGAAAATAATTAAGTTGTTTCGCATATTTTTTTAATATTAAGCTCAGCAAATGTCTGGACACCACCATAAGCTGTAGAGGAGTCCATATGTGAAGATAGCTTGTGAAGCATGTGACATACTGCCCAAGCCACCCTCACCTTGCCGGCCCAAAAAGTGCGTTTTCATGTTTCTTTTAAAGTAACCCATGTTATATGAAGGAAGGAATACGTGTGCAAGCAAGGAATATATATTTATTTTTAATAACACATTGTTCATAAATCTATATTTATTTCGCTTATTCTTACGGGACTTTAACAGCATTAAAATAGGTAAAAATACCAAAAATTAACCATTACTCATGCACCAGAAATTACTCATTTTTCATGGCAAAATACATACGTGACTTAGGTAAAGCAGACGCGATACCGCAGTCACGTAGGACTCGCATGTAACTGAAGGGACTCGTGGAGCTGTGGTTGTTTACCTGTTTATTTACGTTATATAAAGGATTATTTTGTTGAGTATTAGTAAACAGTTGTGTGCTTTTAAGAGGATAAAGAGATTTTTGGTATAAATAGTGTGTTTTTACCACACTAGAATGGCAAGCTAGCTTACACTACCTATAGATTATGTTAGAAGGCTAGGCCTTCTATTATCACTCCACATGTTAAAGACTATAGAACTCCAAAGTACTTAATGTCGTTGGACTATGGTTTTCTGAAAGCTAATTAATTTTTTTTTTTAAAAGATGACTCCATTCCACCTAATGGTAAGCAAAAGTGGAATCTAAATAAAAAGTTGGTTAATGCAAGTGAAACTATGCACTGCACTAGCCAACTTGATCTTGGCGACCTGCAGATGCTTTTTCACGTCTCTTTTAAAGGACCTAAGATTGTAGGAAGGAATGAATACCTGTGCTGGCAAAGAATTCTGGTGTTTGAAAATAATTAACGATTACCCTACCTATTTTATAAAAATGAATTATAGGACAAGGCAAGGTTTATAGCAATCAAGTGTACAATTCGTTAGGGGGGTGCCTCGTAAGCTAAGCGGTAATTGTTGTGCCTTGACGCTCGTAGCACCATGAACATAAAGAGATCATAATTGATTGTTTGGCCATCTCAGTTTTTAAAACTAATTAGTCTATAAAGGTTATAGTAGATCTAATTAGTAGGAACACAAAACAATATCCCTGTCACCTCACACCGAAAAACAACAAAAACTATCGATGAATTCTTACAGAGACATCCAAAAATACAAATATTGTGTGCAGCGGCGGCAGAATGAAAAGTTCGTTTTTTTACTAACTATTATACGCTTTTATACAACTAATACTTTGCATAATGGACAGGCTATTATACAAAAATAAAATGTAAAATAAATTACTAGTTTCACCATAATTCATCATTTCGCATTTCGCATGAAAAGGCTTCTAAGGAAGCACAGTTATGTAAAATTGCATTAAAAATGTTAATCATATAAATAACGATATCACTACAATTCAGATTAAGTATGTTACGAAGACTTAACTACAACCGGAAGATCCTTGCAGGAAGACTTCCGGTCATGCCTCAGTCAACCACGTTGAAAAATAACGTGATTCCGCTTGTTTACATTACATACAGCGCATTTTCGTGTCCAACTTATATAATTGTCGTGAGAAAATAATTCTTTATTATTACTAATGATTTTTACCTCTATGTTTCTGCATCAGTAATTATAATATCCACGGGCAGTAGCCAAGTGAATATTTATTAAGATTGTGTCATGTCTGAATTAGTTAATTATGCTGTACAATATTTTGTTAATTTGTAGATTAGTTTACAAGTAGATTATTTCCATGAGCTCTTCTCTGAAAAATTTTACGGAATAGTTTTTTTTATCGAGGTATTTGTTATTAACATTGGAATAGAAAATTAGTCTTGTTACGGAATCAACCATATTGAGTGGACAACAAATCGTTGACTTAATACTATATAAAGAAAAATACGACACAAAGGCTGTCTAACTAGCATCCGCCCAGCTTGTCGTAGCCCAAAGACGCTGCGTTCGTAGCGTCGTAGCACTTTGTGCACTACTCGTATTCACACTTTGCCTTCCTCATAATATCAAACGAAAGCGTGATGTTTACCCCAAAAGCTAAGAATTTCCATATAGACTTCATCGGACCAAACCATCTATGGACTTTACGAGGTAGAAGTTTATTTCGGTATAGATATAGGAATTTATAAAACCTTTCTTCAAAAAACTCTTTTCCTACCTATTTTGGGACACATTAGTAGACAGTCTACTAGGACATAGTTATACCATTAGTAACAGATTTCAATCCGCGTAACAAACACATCGCAACGTAAAATTAGTCAGTAACTAAATACAATAAGTGCGTTAAATCGCAGGGACCAAACGTTCTGCGCCTACGCATTGGGCGTCTGATTAGGCCCGCACGTGCATTGACCACGTGAACGCTCGCCCAAGTGACCTTGCCAAAATGCGCGTATAAGTCTACTTGCAGTCAGTTCAAACCAACAAACGCTCTTTGTCTTCTACTCGATTTATAGAATTGCGAAAATTATCAAGTTCATCAAAGAAAAAATTGAACTGTTTAGGATATAGGTCAAGGTCACTGCGTAGGTAATAATTACACTCGTAAAAGGTTATGTTTTTACAAAGAGAACGATTAACTTATGACAACCTTCTAAAGCTGTATAATGCCCTTTTCAGAAACAATAAGTTTTAACTTGCATTAATAAGTGACTATTTTTATGAAAATAAATTAATAGTCGGCCGGTGACCAGTGACTGATATTTGTTCCAACTCGTTTATTTTCTACTCCAAACGGATTTACCTTTGTGTAAAATAGTACCGGAAAAAGTTCAAAGATATGAGGGAAAGTCAGTAAGTAAAAAGTAACTAACGACATTGCAATTTTATTAAAACTATTTTTGGTATTAGTGATAAATCCTTTTCACAAACAATAGAAAGTGAAGAGCCGCGCCGTCATTTTTTTTCTTAGTTGTTTTGAAGACGGATTCAAGTTTAATATCTAAATAAAATTATTTCGTTAATTTTTTATATATTTTTGACACTTTCGTGATATTATTAAAATATTGTAACGTTCGAAATTATTTTGTATTAGTATTGAGTAAAACCTGAGTATCGTCATCTGATTCTTATCTGATATAATTTTTATCGTTATTTAGGTAATGTAGGTATGGTTTATATAGAACAAACTTAATAATTGCAGTACCAATTATAATAATTTATATGTATGAGTTATTGTATTGTTTATAATAGGTCGTTGCCCTCAGCACGTTTGTACGTCTACTGGATTCAATATAATCAGCACTCACGGTATCGATATGTTTATACTTTTTCTCACTATTATTTACATTCGATTCATTCGATATTAGTAGGTACCTACTAAGTATGTCTCGTGGGAAAGCACGTGGTGATAATCTGATATATTTAGATAAGAGTAACTCTAGATATTAGTAAAAATTTCATAATATTTTTTTATATTCCCACCACATATTCAGCCCTTCTTAAGCATGTATTATATGTAAGGATAACGGTAAAATACCCTTACACATTTATAAGTAAGGTATGGAAATAAACGAAAATGCTACATGATTAGCATTTTCGTTTATTCCCATACCTTACTTATAATAAATACATCTTAATCATTTACGATATTAACTCTAAATAAAATAAAAGTATGTAAAATATACACAAAAAGTTCCATGAGTCGGAACATACTTATCATACGAAAATTTCCCACTGGGTCCACCCGAGTCCGTTACTTCTAGATTAGAGACTGCTACGTCCACAACCACTCGACCAGATAGATGACCATATACCTTTCTACCTACTAATCAAACTTTTATCAAAAACACTCTAGTCTTTAAATGTTTGTGGTAGACGCCGTTTGATTATTTTCACTTTAGCTATAAATAACTTCACCAGAGTGGCGATGCTCTTGTCAATTAATTATCACTTCGACGTTTTATCCGCAACTCACCGTTAGATCCTTCATTCTAGCCTAAGAATTATCTTACATTCTTGGAAAAAAATTAATTAGCAGGCTAATTTTGTGTAAACATCCTAATATATTGGTGTATTTATCTAATGCAACTGAGATTAAAGTAATTTGATGTCCGACCATTCATACGTTACGAACCTTTACTATTTAATAAACGAGCTCATCTAATTTATAATTAAAATACTATATGAAGATTATTTTTGAATCTATATAACTATAGTTTAATTCTCAGCTAATAATATAATCCACATACTTGGGCAGAACAGTCGTCTCTAGTCCATTTAGCGCCCTCTAGTAAGCATGCAGTTGAAAAGATTAGGTGGAGAAACAAATAACAGCACATCACCACAAACTTTGTTTGTAGTTTGGATTATACACTTTATATATTCATTTCATCATAGTTAAAGCCGCCTCTGGGGCAGTACTTAATCTTTAATTTGTACTAAGATCAAGTAGCTAAATGGTCACCTATTAGCTAGACGAAGGCAATTAAAGTAACCGCGGCACCTATCGGTGAGTAGAAGTACTATCAATTAACTTTAGTGGAACGGATATTAGTTTTTTTTTGTCATAAGCGCTATCTATGTGAAAAATGCTTTAAAATCTTTTTTGGTTATCACAGTTTCTGCATTGAAGTCCTTAGCCCAATGGTAGAATAATTTCATCATAATTTATAGGCATAAAATAGTGTACATTGATAAAGTAAAAAATTAATATATATTTTTTATTCTCACTGGAATAGAAGGTATCTGAAGCCCATACAGCCATGTCTTACGTAGATATTTATGGTGGCTGAATTATATATTCCTTATATTGCACGATTAATATGAGGAATACATTATTCAGTATTTATTGGTGACTATCATGAGATTTTCCAATGTTTTCCTGTCATTCCTTCCTTTGTAGGGTTAGTTCGTCTTTTAACATCGTTGAATCATTTCATCAGCAAAAAATATCATCGTCACAAACGAAATTATAGTGCCTGCCATTAGTCATCGAAAACTCCACACGGCAAATGAGTACACTGGTATTCCGAGCCGGAAACAATCAAAATAACTAAGCAAGACATGGACTTTCAGTTTCCGTTGCCTTCTCGGTAATAGAGAGAATATTATAAAAATTGATAAACAATTAGTTGTCAAAAACTCCATAAAACAAAGGGATACTTTACAGTGGTATCCAAGAGCCTGAAAAAAAATTACTACATAAGGTTGACTGTATGGGCCCTTGCCTTCTCTTTAGTGGGATTTTTTTTGCCTTTAACAAAACATTCTACTTTAGTCTCATTTTATTGTTATCACTAACATTGCATTCCATTTATAAAAATTTATCTCGTAAGTCGTTAACCAAATGGCGGGTCATATCATTAGTCACCAAAAATTCCTAGGGGTAAAGGGATATATTACACTGGTATCCCGGAGCCAGAAGTTAAGAAATAATTACATAAGAAATGGCTGTATGGGCTTTAGTTTCCTTTGTTTTCCCTACAATAGGTACAATTAAACAAAACAAAAACAAAAAAAAGTAATGTCATAACAGTAACGTCATTAAACTTAGCGCGTCTAAATTGTTGTCTAAATAATTGAACGCCTTAATCGGCATTAAATAAACGGTTTTTAATAATTATGTGATGCAGTGAGTTTTCAAGGTAAACAATATATTTGAAGCCTTCAATTACCTAATACACAACTGAATTGAGTTTTACATAGGCTGTAATACATAACGAAATTCTTTAAAAATAGGTGTGGCTAAAGAGAGTGTTGTGGCAATATTTCTTCATTGTGAATTATTGTTTCAGGTAATCGGGAAAGTTTCTAAAGTAAAGATTCTTAAAAAAAATTAACGAATTTCGTAAATTTAAAGTTAGCCAATATGATAGTGCTAGAGTCGTGTTGGTCACCATGTATTTGGTCTTCGGATGTGAAGACTGGAAGTCGGGCTGTTGCGGTGTATACCGCTGCAATGAGTGTTATTTTAATAACATTCATTTCATATCAAATGGCTGGGGGAGATTCCACTCAACTATGGAATCCTTTATTTGAAGCTGATGTGAGATCATGTAAGTATAAAGTCAGAATTTACACATCTGTTTTTACTTTTTATTTTTTTTATTTATGTTCACATAAATGGTTATAATGGAACTGATATAATACAATTGAAGGTACTGCTAATTTCTAACATAATTTCTACCAGCAGACCTGCAACAGTAATTGTACATAATTGAAATATTAGCATGAGCTGCTTAAAGATGATGAAGATAATATTAGTTAGAATAATTTTCAAAATTTGAAAATGTATTGATTAGTTTTAAACTATCACAATATCACTGCTATGATATGAGATCTGGTAATATAGTTTTTTGAACCATATTCTATTTTATTTGAGCCACCAGAGAACCTAGTTATATTTATAAACTAATTTTGTTTGCTGGTATGGCTAGACAGATTAAATCATTGTTTAGGAAAGTTACCTACTTTAATTGTAATATGAAAAGAAATTTAATTTACTTTTTTGTATTGTTTACAGCTCTTTTAGTGTTTGGAAGTATCTTTATTGTCATCTTTCTGCTATTAATAGCTTTCTCTATTATGATGGTGAGTAAAATTTGAAGATTGTATAACAATATATAGTGAAAATTATCTTACTGTGAAATAATGTTGCTATTTTATATTATGTCTCATGAATGTCTATGATTTGATGATAACTTCCTTTATTCATTATTATACCAAAACATATTTTCTTAGTTAAAGTTAAAAACATAAAACTTAATGAAAATTAAATGAAAATCAGTTGTGAAGAACGTCATTAAAAAGGAGTCAAACAAGCAGTTTTGCACGAAGTCCAAGGGGTTTAAATGCAAAACTGCTTCTTAGACTGATTTTTTATTCTAATTTAACATACACTAGACCATTATCTATATAGGTATTGTCTATATATTATGGTCTAGTATATAGTATGTATCAGTTTAGTCATTATTGATGTTAGTAGTTATTGAAGTAATAAATGGAATTATTTTTCAGGTCATTGGCATTAACATTTGGATGAGAGGTCTTATGTTGCCATGGCTGATCACTATGGGGACAATTATTGCATTTCAATTAGTTTTTGGTCTTTGGCTGCTTGGTGGATATTATATTTATGTAAGTAAAGCATGAAAGTCAATTTGATATCATAATTAATTGTAATCTTAATATTTGATATGATTCATTATTACTTTTAAAGTTTTTCCTTTATGTTTTCAGCTGGATGCTACATTTGCAGCTCTTATTGACTTCTTATGGATGGCATATAATGTAAATTCAATTTTAATTTTTTATGTATAATATATATTATCTAGCCCAAAGTAAGCATAGTTAAGAGCTTGAGTCATAGATACTAGATACCAGAAAATATAAAGAATATTAGAAATATTGATATAGCATAAATATAACAATCACAGATATAGGCTATATTTCCCTGATTAAGGGCTACTCAATCAGGCCATATTTATTTACACTAGAGACAATTAATAGACATAAAGGCACAGCAACATTTCTTATAAAGAACCAGAAGTTTCTATAACATACATTTAAGACATACATATATTTAGTTATTAAAAACAGCAAATAATTTTTTCAGGCTATAAATCAATGTAATATAATAAAGATTTTCTTTCCTTCACAGATCTACTGCTGGCTTTGTGTCTTTTCACAGTACCAGATAATTTTGGAGATGCAGTCACCAAATATAGAGATTTTAATTGAATATTAAGAAAGAATCCCCATATATCATACTGAAAAACTATCTCTACGTTTCAATGTACACTCTTCAAGAAAATAGTTTATTAAGTTGCTCTGGTTATTTGGCTGTGCCGAACATTTTGCTATGGATAACAAGTATATAAATTTATATGGCACATGAGTTAGAGCATTAAAATAACTTTGTAGTAAGTAGTTACATGCAAACACTGATTTCAGTATATAATATTGTTTTTGTATGATACTCATTCTTCCACATAAGATTTTAGTTCAATATCACTTCAATAGGTGGCGCTATAAACCAGTTTATTTTTAAGTGATAAGTTGATGTTTAATTGAAAACTTGTTTACAATATTCTATTACAATTTGAATTCTGAATAGTTATAGCAAAAAATATAACGTGCCTTATTATCAAACTAATAATGGAAGACTGTTCTTGAAGTGTAATTTTGTACGTATATTCTATAATATAGGAATAGAAATTCTTATTAATATTTAAGTTTGTGCATTTCGCATCCTATAGTAATTCAACTATAGCGCCTTCACAAACTTATACCTCTATACCTATATTAACAAAAATTTGTATTTCTTAATTTGAACTTTTATACTTTATTTATTTATAAATATTTTTATTCCGCTAATTATAGACAATCTATTCCATCCATTAACCAATAAGATATTTAGTGTTAAGATTAAGAATCTCGGTAGTTATTAAGATATTTGATTATATATTTTCAAATCACCCACCAAGTATAGAGATATCGATCCACAAAATTTGGCACTAAAAACAATATTTGAAACTACTCGACAAAATGGTTTCTTACGAGTATAATGCCAAATTAAGTTTATCGTGATCACATACTAGCAATGAAATCAGGCGCGGATCCAGCCCCCAAAAAGGATGTCTCTTAAAGATTGATTTACGGGTCGCGTGACCCGTGCGAGTCGAAGTTTGGACTCTTTTATGATCGATATGAGTCTATATTCCACGTGGGAAACTAGTTTTAACCAATACCTTCGGCACATGAATACTATTTTACAATTTAAATATTCATGTGCCGAAAACGAAAAATGACAGATTAGACACTTTGTTGTCGTGCGAATTAAACACCCTACATTGTTTCTTTAGAATTTTACTAAAGCACTGGGCATCATATCATCAGCCTATTGTGATCTCAATAGACCCTGAAACTGTGACGTCACAAGTCTCTTAGGGTTGTCAGAGTACCCATCGTGCCCATAGCGGTGGATCCAGGCTTGCAAGACCTATTTTATATAAAATGAATGAGTTTATATTAAAAATATTTTGTAATCCATCTATTTTTTATTTTATTGGAAATCAAACAAAGTTTTAAAAATTCTTATCCATTTATTCAAAGAAATAATTTTTCTTAATTTTTTGTTCGTATTATGAACTAAAATAAAAATACATGGTATGAGTTTCGTGTCAAAGGGAATACTGAAAAATATAACAAATAATTGCGTATAAGCTTATTTCGAATTTTATTATGATAATTACAATTTCATTACAATTTTAATAATAGTTACCTTAATTTACCATTAACGAAGCTATAAAAATCAAAATGAACAATTTTTCATTCGTATTGCACATGTATAGCGAATAAATATAACCAATTTCTTCCAATTATTATACACCTAATTGAACTTTTTCAAAAAATAAACATCACGTATAAAAATAATACTTATACAATATTGCATTTGGTTTGAAACTAACACAAAGAAAGATCAGTTAAAATTGAGTATTTGTTCCAAAATGTCATGATTCAATTGTTTTTATTACTATTATACTGGACACTCACATATGCATAAAATATTGCGCGTTCTTTCTCATCGCTTCTAAATATCTTGAAATCGAACTTTACAAATTAATGTTAAACTATTATATATAATGTTGTTACTAGAATAAGACTCAACTTTCAACCAACTTTTTACGCGTGATGTATGGCCGTCTGTATCTATGTGAGTGACCCGCATCGGGGATAGTGAGAGTGTAATAAGTATATGCTCCTTCGATTCTTGGCAATTAACTAAATGTACTATGTATTACCTTCACTATTCAGATTTGACTATCTGTAATGGATGAGCTAATCTAAAACAGCGTTTTCAATTACTTAAATACTTACAAAAAGTTTGTAGTCTTTGAGCGATGACATGTATATAAATAATAACTAAACCACATGTTTTATATACAATGAAATCTTATTTCGAACGTTAAAAATAATATACAACGCTTACACTATAATGTACAGATTGAAATGTATAACTACCGTCTACTTACAGTCGTGTTCTAACTAATGTACAATAATTTACAAAAGCTTAAAGTTACAATGATATGCAATAAGCTAGTATTAGCCCACTGGTTTCACTGGATTCGATGTCAGTTTATCAAATCTTTGCTTCATATTCTACATTGAAAACAATTTAAGTATATTTGCCATTTTATTATATATTAAATATTGATGGAATCAGAATAAATTCCACCAATAACTGATTCAATTGTTGTACTTAAATTAAATCCAAAATTGATAGTAATTTAAAGCATTTGTATACATTAAATTCAAGTATGTATATAGAATGCATAACGGCCCTACCATCAAATCACATTGGAATGTAAATTGTTTATCGCCATCATTAATTGCGATCATTTGTCTATGATTGCATTTTAAGCACCAGATTTGGCACAATTATCAGGCATGGTTCTGAATTCCTAATATTTCTCGTTTTTGCCATTTCACACATAATTTTTACTATAATTCAGATACTAGCCGTTAATGTAATAATTAAGTGAATATACTTACACTGGCTTCGAAAAAAATTACAGTTACCTACGATTGTCATTTCTGAGTATTAATAATAGTAAAGTCTTCTTGTCCGTATACGATTTTTGGAAAGTTTTGCCAAAAATGAAATTTTAATTTGATTAACAATTCATATCTGAAGGGCTGTAAGTTTCCCTTGTCCAAAACATGAAAAACGTATTTTAAAAGATAACAAAAACTCTAAACTTAACAACAGATCTTAAAATCAAATAATTTAACTTTTGAACAAAATAAGATGGTTGAACAAAATGACTGAAGCCATTTTTGTGTTCTGTTAATATCTTAAGTCCTCATTATTGTCCTAAATATGGCTATGACCCAGCTGAGTACCAATTTGTGTTTGGTGGAACCGATTTATCTACGGATTGATGGGAGTGGGCTGCGTGGGCTTGTGGGTGATAAAGGTGGAATGAAGACGGTGGATGGAAGAATTGGGACTGGTCTAATGGCGATGCATAGTCCAAAGCCCCTGGAACTGCAGAATACGCTTGTGGCTTCAGCGGTAAAGGCGCCTCACCTAAATACGAATGTCTTAACGCTTCAGAATAAGCGCTATTATCATAAGACAGAGCGTATTGCTGCTTATCTCTTGGAGAAACTGATCCTGGTGGCGTCATGGCAGAGTGATAGTCTGCGTAACCACCGTAAGCTAAAGAACCGATATCTGTACCCTTATGTCCTAATTGTTCGCCATAACTAGATCCTTCACTACCAGGGGGGGTGGGCAAGGGTCCGCTTTGACCATCGCTAGAGTAATAACCACCAGTTCTTCCATCTCCCAGGAAGTTACTACGAATAACACTTTCTCTGTTCGCATAAAGCTGTCTCAGCAACGCTGAAGCGGGTGTTGATGTATGGTTCCCAGGGATTTGCCTATTCAAATGATTTATGTGGTGATTCTGAGTTCCGATCCATTGTATAGTTGATTTCTGTTGTTGCTGCTTCAATAATGCGTCTGTTGAGAAATCGGTAGGGCGATGGGATATTTCTTTGCCGTCCATAGACACTGATGGTAAATGTTTTGACATGGCGTTTTCTAGGTCTCTAACTGATGTTGCGTCTGTTGTTCCTTCGGGTATAGTGAGATTAGTTTTACATAAGTCTCGCTCAGCCGGTGATATTGTGGCACCAGGGTTTGAAGACGATTTTCTTCTCTCTTCATCTCGTTCGTCATCTTCATCCGCCGTATGTTTTCTTTTCTTCAGTCTTCTTGCTGGCATTGGTGATGTTCTTTCTGGATTAGTATGAAGTGGAAGTGGTTGGGTGTCGTTCAGTCTGGTGAGGTGCGTAACATCTGACGTTGGTACGGGTGCAGAGGAAGCGGATTCAGCATTCGAAGGTGGCTCAGTTCTTTCTGCTGGGTGCCTTTGTGGTGGAGGAGGCCCACCTGAGTTGTCAGTATCAGGCGGTCCATTCTCAGGATCTCCAGTAGTCTCCTCTCGTTTCACTCCTTGCACGCTTTCTTCTAGCTGACAGCAATCCATTACTGTATTTGGATATTCGCGACCACTGCAATAGGAAATGGAATATTTTAATGTAATACACAAGGATGTAGGTCATTTTGAAATTATGGTAACACTAAGTGCACCGATGTAAATAGATGTTCGTGGTTTAGAATAAATCAACTAAATAAGTACGATTTAACGGTGTAGTAAAACAATATATGTAACACAGCTGATTTGACAGCCCTTATTGCAACCCTCATGGTCGCCATCCTTAATTTTGCACGCTTGCGCGGAAACGGGCATCGCGATCTATTGTAGTAGCCTAGCAACGAATTAGAATTTTCCCATGTTTTATTATTTTTACAATTTTAATAATAAAATTATCAAACAATCAGTGTTTTGGGATATTCTGACTATTATATATAGGTTTTAATTTAGCTCTGGTATGCTGTTGAAGTTATAACTTGCCTGATGACGTAGTTTACGCAGATGATGTTTTGTTCCTCGGCGTTTTTAGAGGAACATACAACTGTTGCACAGGTTTGCATCCAAGTGTAGCCGCCGAGTTTGTTCATTATCCTGTAGTAGTGGGTCAGTACTTGACCCTTATTTATTACTGTAAAGAAGAAAATGTTAACGTAAAACGTTGCATTCAATATTCTACTGATCATTAAGTTTATGTAATATAATGTGAAACAAAACTATTTGGGTTAAGAAACTGACGAGTTATACAATAGTAGGTGCCATACTAATCAATACAAAAAATATTTGGACAATGATCGCAATGGTTTCGTACGATGTTAATATTGTGACCTTGCGATTAATGTTAATCGGACAATGGGTTATGATGCCGATGTAGTAGGTGACGGTACACATGCAGCCATCATTATATTCAATACATTCCACATACAAAAGACAAAGTGATGAACACGTGTATTGTGCTACGTGAGTCATTAGGACAAAGTCAATTTTTGGTTTTGTTTTCGTATTGTTTATTGTTCGCATTTAATCATTAGGTATTAATCGTTGGATATTGGCCAAAAAGTAGAACTGACTTGTTACACATTATTATTTGTTGCTTATTCAAACAGGATTTTAGGTAGTAGGCCTTCCCAAGATACTACTGAAAATTAACACTCTGATCATGAATTACTTCTTTCCGTACAGAGAAGGTTGAAAACAGTTACCTTAAAATGCCTAGGTACATAGGTGCTATAACAGAAGTCTGTTTCCTTCATTTTAAGTACAGTTTAAAGTAAGCTATATGATTTGTTGCATTTAATAGTTATTATACTTCATAGTTATGTTCTTTGTCAATTCAAATATTAACCACAGCCTGTTGACATGAGGCAAGTTTAAGATATCTTGGACATCATTACATTATACACAAATTTGAATATATACGTCCAAACATCATCAATAACTTCGTTAGGGACTCAGAGCGCGTATATTTGTGTAACCAAATTACCCGCTTTCTACCAAACACCCGGACTTTTATGGTAATTGAAACAATTGATATTCTACACCCGGGTTGTCCACATTTGACCGGCATTTATATAGACATTTACAATGCAAAGTGATGTTCTCGTAAAGCTATCAACAGACATGTATTGGATAAAAACCGTATGACGTTAACCGTGCCGTGATTGGCGTTCGAATCGGCGCCATCTTGTTATTCGTTAAGGATCTATTGGTTAAAAGGTCGTTACGTCAGGATGTATTCATTCATTGACTGAGGTTTTCATGATAGCTAATATAAAGTTTGCTCATTCGTTAAAGGTCTATTTAACTTAGAGTAAACGGGTATGCCTTTTACAGCTGAACTTTTAACTTTTTGTACCTACGTTAAGTTATTACGCCGTTGAATTATTGCGAAAATACCACCAAAAATATCTAATAAAGAACACCAGTAAAACAAACATAAAGCTCAGTGCAATCAACGAAGCTATCTCTGAGGACACTAAGGCTTGACTTTTCCCACGTATGACTGGGGAAAGGAAACCAAAATGATGGCATAAAAATTATTATTCAAATCACAGCCAGCGCGATGGCGGCGCGCGGCGTTAGGCCTAAATTGTATTCCTCTGACGAATGCGTGGAAAAGTAATAATATCCGTGTGTACGACACTATGATTACATTATATGAACCGGGATTTTCCTGTTGGTATCCAAATACCTACAGCTGATTGCGTGATTGTAATATCTAATCCAAATTCGGTTGCCAAAATTCTTGTTATACCCTCTAAGCGCATTAAATATTATGAAATTGCTTTCAATCTTTCATTGTTGAAATATATGCGTAGAAAAGGACAAACAAGTGTCTAGGCTGAATGATTCTTAGACAATATACACGCTGACGTAGAAAAATTTGCCAATTAAATTTTGTAGTACCAATTCTGCGCGATAGGATTAACTCTGTTTGTTAAAATATTATTGTTATTCTAGTGGCACCTGGGCACTGCTCCAGAGCTTTAGTGGGTTACGTTCGTGATTCTGCATTTAAATTTAACAGCTTAAGGTTTCCAATTCATTGATCAGTCAAAACTAACTGTTATTTGCTTTAGTCGGGTATAGTGCAAACCCACGTTACCTACTAGCATTCGATATTTCTGCGCATCTGACAAAATGTACCCAATTGTACAAATTTCCCTCAAAGTCGTTGATTTACGAAGCTTATCAAATTACAACCTGTGAAAATATTGCAGTACATTCGTGGAATGGTACTCTCCCTGGCGGTTTATTATTTTATATTGTTATTACAACCAATGTTACCAAAAGCAAACTCGTAGGTAGCTAAATATGAATGAATTATATTTGATTCAATTAGTGTCCGTTCGTGAATTTCAAATAAAAGTAATTAGGTTGAAACTTTTCTATATGCGGACTGAAATGTTCACTCATAGATTTCATGTCTTTATAGTGGAACAGATAGAATAATAAAATGCTCCTAAAACTGTAGCAGGAAAGTTTCTTTGTAGCACCTTTATACCTTGAGCTGCCAATCGTCTTGACATGGATTTCTAAAGAGTGCTGACTGCATACAAATTGTCCAGTTGCGACATTAGGCCCGAAGGATTTCACCGCAGTATTGGGTCATGGGTGGACGATTCATCCATTCGTTTATAGATCGAGAGGGTAAAGACTGTGATTCACACTTTTTGAAACTGGAGATATCAATTGTTATTAATAATTATGTTCCTTTCATATTCCAGTAGAGTTTTCGCATGTAAAGTATTACAGTTGAAGTCAGTTGTATAAAAAAGCGATTTATATAGGTTTATATTAAAATTTGTCCATATTACCGTAATTTTTTTAATTATGAGAGTTGAAAATTCTTTAAACTATTGTTTT
The DNA here is from genome assembly GCA_943193645.1 of Acentria ephemerella. Classification (NCBI taxonomy): domain Eukaryota; kingdom Metazoa; phylum Arthropoda; class Insecta; order Lepidoptera; family Crambidae; genus Acentria; species Acentria ephemerella. Next base: position 5,709,142 of record OW971893.1, read on the forward strand.
TATAATTAGTTTTTTTTACTGAGATCACGTCATGGAAACGAGTATTTAGTCTGGAACAACTTAAAAATAGCCGACCGAAGAAGTAAATGGAATCTATTTAATGTTGACAATTTTCTTGAAGAGAGAGAGAGAGAGTGAAATTAGATGATACTTACAATCTACGTGACATTTTCTAAGTTTGTTGGCATCTTCACCGTGGCAGAGCGCGTAAAGATTTTTCCCTGTCAACTCCTCCGCAGTATAGCCGAGTAACTCTGATACTCTGCTGAAATAAAAATACGTATGTATTATCCTTTTAAATAACAAAGTACCAGTCTCCTGTCAAATTTTGTAAAACACGTTAAATCGATAACTGAATTAAAAATTACAAAAAAACATATACATTATAAGTTGTACGTTATTATAATTAAAAATAATGAATTTCAAACAAGATTAAGGTGTCTTAACAGTTCCCTGAGGAACCCTTTATCTTTATTTGCAATACCTTGGCTCGCAGTGTGCTATTCGGAAGTCAAAATTGATCCTTGTGACGAACATATCAGATTCGAGTCTGATCTCGTGCACTGAAGGAGGAGGAAGAGCTATCGCCAAAGCCACCATGCCTAATAGCACCGTAGGAGACTTCCGACTATGTGAGAATGAATACTGAGGTCGGAGACGGCACAGCATTAATACAACCTGAAAAGAAGAAATACCATATTCAGTCAGAGAAAAGAATTACATGATACATGGCTTCTAATTTTAAATATAATTCTATTTTCAGTAGATTGTTAATATTTTATAACGATGTCTTTTCGACTGCTTTCGGCCACAGCTCGTTTATGGTGAGATCTTAATCATAAGTTTTCATAGCTTGACGTAACAGAGATTTTTTTTAATATGAATAAAATTCTTCCACTGAATGAGAAAATTATGAATTTAAAGCATATAGAAAATATTGCTTCTTCTCTTCAAAGAATAAAAAAAACTCGTTAAAACTTCCCGGTAGCATCCTGTAAATATGAAACGTGTCTCATATAACAGAACAACTTCTAAAGCTGAGCTATTTGTGTGCAGAATTTGAAAGTCACGTCTATTATACATATTCTGAAGTAATCGACTGCAAGATCAAATGGAAGATGAACTAATTTGAAATTTTCCCAATAAAAGCTTAGCCGGTGGCGGTACTGAGCTTCGCCGAGTAATAAAGGGTATTAATTGCTCAGTCGATGCTCGTGCGAATGGTGTAAGCCATTTAGATCGAGATATCAACAAATTATAGATGCAACTTTAATATCAGTTAATTGCCTTAATTGGGATCTATCATGATAATTGTCAGAGCGATCTTTAAATTTTTTAAAAACAAGTAATCACAAGCGATTTATATATATTGTTCAAACATCAGCGGTGAAAAAAACGTATGAAATACCTTGAATAGTAACATTACAACATCAATCCTAAAGGGGGATTGCCCAAAAAACGCTTATAAAATAAACCAAAATGTACACTCCGAAAACAATCTATTACGACCAATTTTACGTAGCTAGTAAGAAATTCGCAGGTCGCTTCAGATACAATCGTACTTTATGATCTAACACCGAGTTAACTCAAAAATTATGGGCCATTGGAGCACCCGGCGGCACCCGCACCCTCGCTTTACAATAATAGCTAATAATATTTATGAATTTTCACCTATAAAATGGATTTAGCAGTGCAGCTTAAAATACAGCTAATAAATAACCATTTCCTGTTTTAGGATTGTCTACAAATCTATTGATATATAAAAATTTAAACATATACCTAAAATTAGTCAAATAATCCACATCGTTAGTAACTGAAAAAAAAATCGGAAATGCTCCTCGAAAAAGAACATAAATAATACCATTTCCGGCGCTTAAAGATACCCACCCGCCAGTTACCACTCTCTCCATATCTTGATGATTCACCCTCCTTGTTTCTTCCAGCCTAGATCGAAAATGAAAAAATTCAGCGTCCATTCATTTCTCTCTAAATACTAGATAAGAAGAAAAATGTCCACAGTTATTTTCATGTTCAGATACTTTTGATTCATTATTGTATCTTTTTCACTTCCACTTCTGTTATTATTGTTTATCTATACTTACTTTTAATTATAAATGGATTTGGGTATAAATGTATTTGTATGTTATTGTATTTGTTTTTATGTTTTGCGTTTTTGTTATTGGTGTAAGTGAAGTTTTAGTTGTCATAGATTAGATAGTTTACAAATGTTAGGAACAGATTGCAACTAAAACTTCACCTAACAAATCTTAAAAATGGTTTCATTCTTACCCGATATCCAGAAGACTTGAAATGGCACCCACGTTTTGTAAGAGTGCTTTTCATTCTGACACAGAAGGCACGGTCCATGCCTCGGTATAGCGCCCCGCTAGCCGCTAAAGTCATCTGAGATGACACTGTTAAAAAGGAATATGATTTAAGAAATTAAAATACAATACCAGCAAAGTTCCCATCCTGTAGGATGGGGCATCACTCTAAATAAAAACTTAAACGTAAATGAATTTGTTCTAGAACATCTGTGGGCTTTATGATAATAATACTATCGTTATTATTTTAAAGACTCGCATAACATATCGTCGCGGATAGTGCAAATCCGCGGAACATCCCAGATGCACTATCCCTGACGATAAAATGATGCTTCGACTATTTGCCTTCTTTTATTACTATCTAGTTTTCTCCGTTATTCTAATATCCATAGCAGAAGCTCTTAATAGTGCTTTTCTAACTAATTGTGTATTTACCGTGACGAGAAAAATTTTTGGACGATTCTGCGCTTATTTCGTATTATTGCTTTTTATAGGACGACGTATAAGTGCGTGAAGTTGTAGGGTACACATGTAGAGAATTTGGTATAATTTGGAAGCAATAACTACAGGAGTCGTATTAACTATATCTACTGTGCTTTAAGTTCTATAGCCTGGTTGCATATTTATTAATTTTTTCAGTGTGTGCAGATTAGAGGTTGTTCCAATACCGGTATCGCTATAATGAGATATACAGATTTTATTTTGCTGCGGGTAGTTTGCGGGTACATTTATAACATCAGCTACTGCTACTGTAGTCAAATACAAGCAACTGTAGCTAGTATTTGTGGGTTAGGTAATGATGTATTATTGCAGTTGTTTGGTCCTGTCTATGTTTGTACTCGGTTCGAATTGTTAATTTACACGTTCCTCTTATGTGCTGAATGGTTTCCGATGCGCTGTGGCCGTAGCGAAAACATATATACTTGATAGTAAGCTAAGATCACGAATGGTGTGTTTTCTATCAAACCTTGGGCCTGTTATCTAGTCAAATATAACAGACATTTATCATACAATTTCAAGAAATAGGTAAGAATTGACCTATGTCTTGAAATTGAAAGATTAATGTCTACGAGTTTGAAGCTATTCTGTCGATTCCAATTGTTCATTATTGAGATATAGTCCGTGTTAACAGTGGAATGTTTGTATGATGATCAATTGTATGTGGTAAACTTATTGGTAGTTAAGATAGCAAAATTTTATACAGATTTTTTTTATCGAGAAATGACTGTTTTTCCTTCATTGAAGGCCCTTAGATAGTCTCATGCTCCCAATTTATTTCAAAGAAACCTTAAGATGGTGGATTTGACTAATTGATTAAAAGGTTTATGAACTTTCAAATGTCAAGAAGATCAACATCATGCTCTAATTGATTTACTTCACCTTGCTTCTTTTTTTCACATTCTATGTGGCAGCGATATTCAAACAATTTAACCTGAGCAATTGCCATTTCCAAAAACTTATTGTAGTGTTATTCGTCATTTTGTGTTTTTTAATGCAAATTACAATTTATTTTACGAGTATGTATATATGCCTGTTTGCCAAATACGTAATAGTGTTGAATGAAGCCCAGTAGCCTTCGATATTAGTATTGTAAAAAAGAAAAAGTTTTTCGAAACGCAGCCGCTGTAATTAGTAGGCTATTCAATTCTTTGACTAACAATGAAGTAGAATAATCAAACTGAACATTAATTGATTTTATCTTCAATTTAATTTTACGTCAAGGGCTAAATCAATATATTATATCAATACTTGACACAGATATAAAGATTTTGTATAAATTAATTCATTGAATTATTTAATAATTCTTCCCTGTCTTCGTTTTTTAAATCCACGTCTTAGATAGGAAATAATTATCAAGTTTCAAAGTTTGGCAACCACTGGTACCCATCAATCTTCTATCATCACCACACCAATTTCTACCCACAAATCTACGGCTATCAGATGACAATGTGGTGTTTTCTCCACGGACCACTGTTCTGTGACTTATTCATCACGCCCGTCACTCTACAAAGGTTTACTTGTCACACTATCTCGATCCTGATTGATTTTTTATCGATACTTTTTCAACACAAGTAAATTGAAATCGATTCTAGCCCTTAAGGTATTCATGTTACTAAATTAAAATTGGACTAGCCGTTAGTTAAAAAATTTGTGAGTAGCGATTAGATTTTTAATTATCAATTGATTTTTCTTCGTCATCCACCTACTATCGCTATTCGCTACCAACCATGTACCAAAGTTAACAACAGGTATAGTAATGACAAAATTAATGTTTACGACATATTAAACAACCAATAAAGTACTCGTTGTATCTCATAAAAAATGTGAAGTATCGCAATTTTCACTCGTGAAATTCAAAAGTATGTTTTGCAAAAGTAATAAAAAGTATGTGGTATTAAAACATGTTTTTACAACTCAACTTAAATTATAACCGCAGACAATAAAAACGGATGCAGTGAAGCGAGCAATAACAGCTATTTGACAGTAATATTATATTCGAATGACTTTTTTGCTTATCTCGACTTTTAATTGAACACAGAATTACTTTGTCTGGCAACCTGCGTTTGATTTGATAATTTGTTCGACCGGTGCCTAATTCCGACTTGGGAGACAAGGTTACCAATGGCGCCAAATATCAATAAACTTCTAACAAATTCCCATAGCGGTGAAATAAATATTAATCAGTGATCACAAAGATTCACACTGACACCCCATTGACCGTTTCATGAGCTCCCAATTCACCATGAAGGCGCTGTAATCTAATTTCAAGTCGAACCACAACTTATTACGGATGACATTGAATGATTCGACATAGTGAGTGAAATTTTGGGATCGGTACTGTCGCCGATTGATGTAGGAGCAACGGCCTCAGAAATAAGGAAACCATAATTGAATTCTCTGCTGTTTTTTCTTGTTGTTGTTGGAAGAATTGGTTCGCTTACTTTTTCTCTACGGAATTGTTTGAAATATTTCAACTTCTAAATGAATAACGGTAGTGTCAAAAATGTTTTTTACTTGCTGTTTCAACTAGTGTCTTGGATTAAATGAGCAAAAAAAAAGATACGACGTGTCAACAAGACCCATTGTTACTTGGGATGTAATCAGTCTCGAGTAAAAATAAATATTTTTTAACAGTATATATTTTCCTCTTACCATCCGGATTGTTGGTACCATGTTGACTTCCCTCTTCACTGCCTGACGCTGGACTATTAAGGCCGGCTCCTCCTGATCTTCCTGCTAGAGACAGTCCAAGTTGTTCAGCAATCTCTGCATGGTCCGCTTGGTGGATGTAGTCAAATATGCTACTGCCAGTCATTTCTACCTGAGAAAAATAATGAAGAGTTAATTTACTGTCAATTTGTGGATTTTTTTCATACAAATATAAAAAGGGAGGGTAAATACTATGTACGCTTATATAATTATAATATTAAAGTACAGTCTACTTTTTTGGGCACTACAATTCATACGTCTTAAACTAAGTACATTTTATTTCTTAAGATTTCAATATTTCTTTAATAGCATTTGTCTCTAAGGATTTCTATGCAATAAGAGTAGCAAACAAGGATACGACTCTCTGCCTGATGGTTCGGGATTTGCTGCATATAGCCTATATATATGATTGTAAAACAAATAGTATCATCATCATAGTAATAGTACAGAAAACAATATACAAGTCTCCCTGCTCCCAACATTCTTCTTCAGTGAGCATGGCAGTCAATTCTGTAAGATTATTTTTCCTCAGACGGGCGGTTTCAATACGAAAAACACCTCTACATCGAATACGTTACTGACTTCCATTTCAAAAGGTCTCTAATACTTCACAGAGGCGTTTTGTATTTTCATAAAGGTCTGACAACAGGGCTCAGATGTAATAGTAACGATTGCTTGAAGTCGAAACTCGTACTAGACCCTTGAATGAATATACTTCACAACGTGTCATGGACCAGAGGTCGTCCAGGCTGAGGCTTGAACAATGAGTGGTCACGTACGATGTCATCGTTATGAATGAACACCTGTTATCACTAATCTTAAAGCAGGTTGCTTCATAGAACCTATAAACCTCACCGTAACGAGCTTGTCTGGTGGACTTGAAAATAGTCACCAACGGGACACTAATAATAGTTGGGTATAATGAGTGAAATTTGTTTAAAACAGTTTTCGCTGTCAGCACTGTTGATTGATTTAGAAAGTTACTATAATATCTAGATAATACATACTAAGATCAAATGGAATTGATTTGAAAACCTTAAATTTCATTTTGCTTAGAGATATTAGAGAATTTGACCAAAATATTCCTACTAACAGATCAATCCTATACGTTAGTAAATTAGCCAGAATTTCTTATTATTCCTAGAAGACACTGAATTCGATCGATGAGTTCCAGTATCTTTGAGCAGTCCGGTTGCTACTATATAAAACAATAGCCATTATATCTCCATAAACTCAAGCCGTCAAATCTGATAACTTTCACGCTGAACCTTTCACGGCTTATGCAAATGTAAGTTTTAAATAAATTTATCAAATATAATTGTGGGATCCTATTAGAGATTCAAGTGTCGTGTATCCGCAGTGTCGACGCGCATGTGAATAAAATGAACAATGGCGTTTATGTGGTGGTCTTTTCCAGGAACGATGTTAGAGTTTTATGGCTTTATTTGCTGATCGAAGTACAGATTCTGACCATTGACAACGCTGTCAATGCGTTTAACGAAAACAGTCGAATTGTGTTTGTCGGTGGGAATTTAAATGAGACAAATTGTGGTGAAACAAAAGTAAAAAGTCAAAATGTGCTGGTTTTTGTAAAATATTGTACTTCAGGTTTACTCAGAAAACCGTTTAAATTTATAAATTTGTCTCGTCTAAATTCACGCCCATCTTGTTTTGAAATTCGTCTGTAAATAATCTTGAAACTCAATACATTTGATTTACAAATTCCAATAAACCCGCTTGAATGCTTCAAAAAAGGGATACGTAAATAATTTTCGAGAAAACATTGAATGTGGAAACAAAAAAGTATCCATTTTCTTCGCTTATCTATAAAGGAAAAATATGATTTCCCATTGTCGGCGTTATCATCAGCCTTTAGTCCCGGTTCGAAAAAGTGCCCGCAACAGAATTTAATATAGCAGGATCATCTAACAGGGGCCTTACTTATAAGAAAGTTGTGTCTACGCTTATTTACCAGGAAGTTTATGTATTTTATATGTGTACGCACACATGTTCGGTAGGTAAGAAGAGTTATAGCTTGGTGTGTGTCAGTGATGTGTTTTTATGTTGTTTGTCTGCGTGCTTATGGGTGTGTGAGTGGTAAGGTTCGCAGAGGCATTAGGATGGGAGGCACGCGCGCGCCTTGCCCGGGACGTGACTGGCATATCGCATCGTCCCTTTCCCCCCATTTTCCGTCTCCGTCACACCACCCCCGAAGCCTGCAGCCATGTTGGAAATGAGAATTTCCCAGTTTTCTTTTCAGAGAGCCTTTTAATTTAGTAATATTATAATTTGGTTACGATTTTAATTTGCTTTTGTCAAGTTTTCAGGATACATAATTTTCATTTCGGTTTTCCTTGTCCCGAAAATAATGGTAATATCTTTTAAAACAAATCTTCGTTACTTACTTTGTCTCTTAGTTATGGAATAGACATAATTTCCGTTAAAAATTTTCTAATCAACAGTAAGCCTTCTTACGATTTCTGTATATCTTACAATACATAGTCTGACTTTTATATATACATTTATGTTCTATTGGCCTCAGAAGTAGCATTACACTTAAGTACTATGTCACAGCAGGAAGTTCGTTTATTGTAGGGTGGCGACTTTTATTGATACTTAGTAGTTGGTATGACATGTCACTAAAATGGTATGCGACATCTGAAGTCGACTGTACGTACCAAAAAATTATACTTAAAATGAATTTATTAATATCATCATATATTTTTTCAATATACTACAACCTTCTTGGTCCCATAAATAACAATAATTTAATTCTCAACAGCTTCTAGCGAAGGGCTTACTTCACGGAATCTAAGGAGTCCTTTAAAGATCAGGTTCTAAAAAGAAATAGGAACGAACCACGTAGAGAGCATAACGTGACACGTGTAGAGGGTGTTATCTATGATCTTACACCGGATGTCTTTCTAGCGCCGCCGAAATTTTCAGATCAAATCGTCGCCGTTGCTGGCTGTACTTTACGAGAGTGTGCGTGAATGGATTCGTATCTGTTGATCTTGTACGTGTTGCGAGCTCGAGTAGGTGTGTAACTGATAAATAGATGCAATTACATTTACATTTCTTTGTTGCACTGAATTTTAGGATAGTGTTAAGTTTTAAGGTAGAAATAAGTGTGAAAGTCACTTTCAAATGTAAATTGAAAATTCCAAACTTTTTTCTATTGAGGATAAATTAATACTATAGAATTTTTATATGCGGTTCATCTTATGCTTCGATTATGATTATGAGATGAGAGAGAACAAGATATGCACAAATTCTCACGACCATCTAGTCAAGAGATCAGTACCTCTGTCTACTTAGCCAAAGGCCCCGGGTTCGAGTTCAGGTAGGGGCAGATATTGGTATTATGAATATGAAGATGTTTGTATGTTTATTAAGTATATTTCTGATATATACATTTTACTATTTATATTTCTCCGTTATATAGTATCCATAACATAAATTTTTAAAGATTTTTAATTTGGGACCTATAATAATAGATAAAGTTATAATCTTAAAAAATATTTTAGAGATTCAGTGTTTTGTAGTTTAGGTTGCTGGTTAAAAATTAATATTATGAACAATCGTAAAACTAAGTCAAATATCCCATATAGTTCTTAAAAGACTTTATTAAAAAATGTCTTCTACAAAAATAAAATTATTTATAAAGAGATACAATCTACTGCTAAGTGTTTGTTTATGAACATAAGCCAATCAGATACCTTGGAAGAAAAATAACTCACTTATTAACTTCCTGATTTTAAGTTGATGTAATCATTTACCGCAATATCGTACCTTTGAAGCATTCTCTGTTAAGATCATTATCATCACGAATATTAAAACAATAAATTGAAATACTAAGAACAAATAAGTATTAAGTCCAATTTTCAGTGATTTTAAATTAGAGCTACTAAGTATGCTCAAAACGAACATTATCGCTTCTCTACCATTTTATTTCGAAGATGAGACATGGTTTTTTTCATAATTTGTAGTTATAGAAGGAAGAAGCAAATATGAGAACTAAAAAAGCATAGCATAACGTAGAACTACAAAAAAACTTAATTTAGACAGTTTTATGGAAACAATATATAATTTAGGAGACATTTAAATCAATAACGTGGTTTCTTTTTACTTATAAACTAAAAATAAATATTTTAGACTATTACTAAAGTAATTATGTTTTAACATATTGACAACACAATATTTCGTATCTTATTGACTAAGCAGTATTAACTAACAACTGGAGGTTAGAAGGCACTTACTTGTGATAATCCTAAATATATAGATACAGTTTCAGATATGTACAGGAACCTTCCGTCCGCCGCTACAGACAGCGCGAAACCATCGAGGGACTGTGAACAAAAAACATATTTATAAGAATATATAATTTTTGATGCGCAAGCGCCGACGAGGCGCATAGGCGTTACCTACAGAGATTAATAAAAATGTATGGTAAGCAAACAAATAAATTTTTAAGTAAAATAATTTTTTCTACCAGTTAAATTTTTAAAAGTATGAGTATAGAGTGTAATTAAGTAAATTAATTGCCACTAACATATATGAAATAGAGAAAGGCAATACATTTGTAGACAGAGACGATACATTCTGTAGCGTGTAATCGCTGCTTGCTGGTATAGAATGAAAAACTAAGGGTTATATGAATTTTATGGGCAATAGAATCAAAATAATTTTTTTTAATTATTATCCAAGAAGCCTCTACTCACGTTTCAAATAAACTATCAACCAATAAACAAGATTAAAAGTAGGTAATATATATTCTTAAAACTGATACACGAAAGAAAGTATTAATTAAGAACTTTATTTGTAAGAGGTGAAAGAGCATAACAACTTTCTATGAACAGCGTTTTCTGTCTGTACGTTGAAGGCAAAACTCAAAACAGTTACAACTGGCATCAATATTATTTACTACAGAAAAAAGCTAAGTAAATAGAACGTTGATGTAGAAAAACGATTACCACGAGCCAAAATGAGGAACGAAGAGATAAAGTTAATGGATGTGGATAAATAAGAAAACTCAGATGTGATTTCTTAGAAATTACGATAATTTCTTTGGTCAATTTTTGAGCCGCCATATACTCTCGTAAATTGAAACCATTGATTGAAGACCTCGTTGATTCGAATGTTCTAGTTTTGATCACTTAAACAAAGCATCTTTCGCCATGGTTTGCATCTGGATGGGTCAATCAGATTATTTCGTATCGGCTCCATTAAGCCGCATTGGACCATCGAGGTGGTGTTATATCCTCATGTGTTTCTCCTATAGCCCAGCCATTACTATTTCTGTCTGTACCCAGTAGTAGGAATTAGTAGTAGGACCTATAAATACTAATGATGTTAATGTGTTTCGATGATTTACCATAAAAATATCTATCTTATTGAATAAATTAGATCCCTAGATATACTTCAATGATGTATAAATATCATAACCATTTAAATAGTTTTTAAACTTACTTACTTTTGATAAAATGTACTGCACAACTTTAACTGTTCTTTTATTATTTCTACCTTCAATTTCATTGTTTTTTTTTTATTTCAACCAAGCAATTTTTCGGCTAGAGCGATTACATGGATTAGATAGATAAGTCCAAAACAATTTGAGACAGTCGAGGTTGTGAGTATTAAATAAAGTATTAATTTAAATGGACACTTCCAGAAAGATTATATTGTGGAATTGAAACCATCAATGATCTACGTCCAGTTTAATGAGAGGCACGGTTGACAAAGTACATCTGTGAAATGAGTTGTTTTTTGTCTAAAATCTGCGTTTAAACGGTAGATGATGATAAACGAAAATGAAGTGAAAAAAATATGGATTATGGCCGTAATAGACTATTGTTGGCGTGGCTCTTTAAATGTTTTATTTGTCGGTATTCTGTACGTGTACCTAGTTTGAGTGTTAAGGCTTTTTTACTATAAATATTAAGATAAATAATATTAAGGTTTTAAAATATTTTTTTTAGTTTTCGCAGACATTCTGTACACGATTAGTAGTGTTGTAGTTGTAAAAATTATTTAATGAAATTTCCTTTTCCTTTTATTGCTTTCATTACTTGAAATATTATTCTAGCAACGAGCTCCTAAATGTGATCACCCTCATACTTAAACGACAATCCAATAATCAATACTTGATTCTCAGACCTGAAGTTCTTATAGATATTACAATGGAAACTTAAGTATTAAGAAATTTAAACATATAAGGTTCGTTTTATTTCTAACGAAATTCCTATTAGCTTTTCATAACCATTCGAATACCATGTTGCAACAATGAAATGTCTGAAGCAAATGTAGGAAATAATATTTACTTTAAAAAAAATTGTAAATAAGGGATGTTGAAAACCTAAACTAGGTAATATTATCAAATAACGATTAGATGTATTTCGGTCAAGCAAACAATTCTAAATTTTCCTACACTGGACTTAACCACGAAACTATTGCGCTAAAACAAACAGCTGAGTTTCAACAGAGCATTCCCTCATGTACGTCCTTACTTTTTCTGTCAAAACGTATACTACTTGTCCCGCAAAACGGTTGCATTTGCCCACAAAAAAACCTAAATTGAACCAAAGAATCACGTACTTTTCAGCTCGCAATAGAAACCACAGCACCCACAACATTATAATATCACAAAACAGATTGCACAAATGATAATTTACGTGATCGAATGACACTATAATAGATTTTTTCCGTTAACCCTATCTTTGTATTGAAGGTATTGAGTCTGGCCCAGAAAGCGTGTGTTTGATTAATTTCTGTTATGAAATTTTAGTGAAACCGGTGAAATATCAAATTGGTGTTTCGTAAAGTTATTCTGGTATGTGTCACAGGTATTGAACGTGTGCTATTGTCGAGTATCTATAAGAACCGTGAAGTCGGCCAGTTGCGCAATGAGTCAAGTTCGTCGGTAGCCTTTGTCATGTTTGGACTTAGTTTTTGTGGTCATGATGAAAGTAAACATATTTGTACTTTTCAATGCCACGAGATATTTGAATCAGATTGCGTTGTTATGGATTAATATTAAGGGTTAATAATAAAAGTTCTTGAAATTATGGTGGTGATGGTGTTCTTCTTGATGGTTTAAGATCATGCATACGAAGCTGATTCTATTTAAAATGTAATTCAGTCGAAACATAAACACAACTACAGCTTTTATGACAAAATTTACGTTTTAGTAAGTTGGTAGTAAATATTGTTGGTTAAGAATTGAGATTCTTATTATAATATTATTTTTATCGAGCTTTTTATTCGACTGATCCAGAAAGAGGGTAATGTTTCAACACTGAACGTACGACACCCGCATGGTACGCTTGGAAATGGATCCATTTGTAGTTCCATCGTGACCTACCGTGCCTTAAAGGCTTGACCGATTTCTGAGAATTTGATTATAATAGATTTGTATCCTTCCCTTGAGTACACTTGCCTGTGATTAAATTTTTTATAACAACTACTCGGCTTTTTAAAAGTTTATTGTATTTCATCGGTTTTTACGCTTATAGTATTATTACTGACTGTTGATTTTAATATTTTCAACATGGTACGATAGATCTGAGTTTCTTGTGGGTTCTTCTCAGAATAAGATCCTCCGGTAGATTAACGAAGAGATCAGATAGATTGACGTTCAATAAGTGTATACAGAGATGAATAAAATTTATTAACTTAGACTTTTTAAACTAATTAATTGAATTAAATATATAAATACTACAAAGTAAAAAGAATCACTATCACTTTTAAAAGTAGATAGACCATTTTAGAAATACTTCTTACAACTGTATATAGTTAAGTTCCGATTTAAACACATTATTTAGTGGATTGGCTGCTATAGATATATGGTAAGTACAAAATAAGTTTAGATTGGTAATTTAATTAGATTTAAAATAACGTGACACATTGAAAAATATATTCTTAGTTCTGTGTATTTGTGTGATTCACATATTTCTATGATATTTTTTATTTACACATATATTAGAAAACTGTTACGAACCTGAAGTATGTGTGTGCCTTGATGTTGCTCAAACAGCTCCATAGCCAGGCCTGCAGACGTTCGCCTGCTTTGAGCACCTGCAACAATAACACTTAGCAATTATAAGAATGAAAAATGTATACAGCCTGTTAACCATGTTAACTAGAAGTCCTGTGTTCTAATCCCGGTTTAGCAGATATTTGTATAAGTAGGATGTTAATGTTTGTATGTTGTTGATATATCTCCGTAATCTGTGATAGGCTAGACAATAGAGTGTGTTTAAAAAATATTTTATAGGTATTTTTAATTAGAAATAATGCCCAATTACATAGCAGATAGCAAGCAGAATGGATACCTACTAACTAGATTATAGATGAAAATAGCTACCTGATTATTCAATAAATAATATTAACCTTTTTTATTTACTAGCCTTCGTGAATGAACTAACTCACATAGATAATGATAACGATTTTGCAACTAACAGTGGTTAATATGATTTAGCAATCATTTTATATCTTAAGAAATAAATGATAATTTTGAATAAATCATGCGCAAAATGTGCAAAAGATAATACAATATCTCAAATAATTTGAGAGAAAAAAAATATGAAATTAATTAAAAATAATCCAAAAATCAATCCTCAATTATGAAGAGACACTCATTCCGTTCAACACGATACAGTTGACAACATAATTTGTATTGTTACCAAGGGTTACATCTCATTCATATAAAATCATAAAATTGAAACAGGGAAGCTAGACATCGTAAAACAGTCGCACACGCAACCCAACACCGCGCGATAGCATCGCATGTCGGGTCGGGCAAGATGGCCGACAGTAGCTGTGCAGGAAACTTATGTTTTGGAGACGAGAGATTTTGTTTATTTTATAATTTAATAGCGAAATGTAATTGTGAAACCTTTAAAAGAACACAAACTTTAAAAGTATACATTTTGTATATGATATAAACAAAATATTTGTGCAAAAAGTGACTGTACATTTCTATACGGTTACTAATTAACGACTCAAATAATATAACTTCAATAAACAGTCCGTTCTTAATAATAGAATATGTATATTTTGCTAAATATTTGACATAAATAGATATAAGCATATATAGTATAATTTCTAAAAATTATAAACTGGATTTTTTCTAAATAGAATATCTATTGTGTTTAGTTATCAGGGAATATTGGTATTCTTAGAGTTTTGTCTTGGTTTTTTTTTAAATTTCTAGCTGGTATCTCTTTTTGTAAACACCTAATTCAAGTAACATTTGGCCGAATTACGTCACATTTTCGTGAGTTTTCCTTGCGGGTTGTCAAATAACATAGCGTCGTGTCTTAGTTACGTGTAGGTACGTTTGTACGTCCGCAGCCGACGTCACGACCGTCCGTCACGACCATAGACACGTGTCCTTGTGCTGAAATATGAGCTTGTATAGGAAGCCGTCACTTTCGTTTGAAAGTCTACTTTTAAACGCGCCCTTATTTTGTAGTCATTTCGCCGTTGCGATTGATTGACGACTTATAGAAAGTAACTATTATCATGTCAATAATTTCCAGAATATTATAAAATGAGCTTTTTAGTTGAAAAATGTCAAGGAAAGGAACGTAATAATGACTCTTTTTAAAAAACAAATGAATAAATGCCTTAAAATAGGTACACGATGAAGCCTTGAAACAACTTTTATGTAAGTATGATAAATATCACTGCAATGGTAAGCAAAACTTTTATAAAGGATTGAATCTCAAATAAAATTATTGTCTCTTACGGGTATCCATGCTTTTAGTACAGTTAAATTTAATTTATTATTAAAAGAAAGACTTAATTAGGTATAAAAACTGCAAGTCTGACTGCTGGACCTTACATCACAATGGTCGCAGTCATTATGTTTTCTATGATGGTGATAGCAATGGCTCAAAAACATAAGATACAACATTTAATTTACAGTTTGTTTTGGTTTACTGAATAAGGTTGCCATAGCATGTATTGTGTAACAAGCAACAAAAAGATCACGTTAAATGGCAAATACCAATTAAAACTCAAATGTACCTAACTAATCGAAATTGCAAATAGATAAATAATATAACTTCTTTCTTTGTGATTAAAATATGCAGAAAATATGCAGCTTTATTTAAATTGTGAAAATCGGGGCAATTAAATTATATCTGGATTGTACGACCTGCCAGGTTGATAATACCGTTACGCAGTGCATTTTCTTAATAGCACCTTATAAAACAGTAAAAATCTTAGAGGTTGAAATTTAAAAATTTTAAATAGTACAGTGTGGCCACTATATCCGCCGACAGTCGGCACAATCAAAGGTGCACTCTCGTGTTTTGTTGAATTAAATCGTTATAAAGCAGACGCCGCTGCTATCGCGCCATCTCGCGGTTAAATATGGCAGCCTAAATCGCCATGTGAACTTTTGTTTCTTTTATGTTTTGTTCTTGGATGTCAAAAGAGGTTGTATATTTTTGATTATACACTATGTAAATACGCAATGACGAAAACATATTTTAATACAAAATGTGACTAACGTTGTCTGATACGGGCACAAATACTTTATGGTAACATTCATTAGTCCAAAATAATTAATAATATGTCCTTTCTTTGGCGCAGTGGTTTGAACGGTCTGGTTTTTATTGCGATAACTGGACAATTTTCTTTTAGAACGAAGGAGGATAATAGAGAATAAGTAATATGATAATAGAGGGTAATATAGAAAGTGGATAATCTAGATAATATTGATTGATGAAGAATCAGTCGTTGGTTCTGGTTGTTTTTATCATTTACTGTGCCTATGTTAGTCCATAGATGACACGTCACATTTTGTACGAACTAAGTAGGTTGGATTTAGATTTGTAAAAAACAGAAAAAAGTTTTTACAGAACATAAACTTAATATTTATGTTTTTTTTTGTATTTTATATTATTATTAAGAACCTCTCTAATTCAGTCCAATAATAAAGTGACTGGGGGCTATTAGTTTTACTCCCTCAGACGAACAAATTTTTATTAAAGCCGCTAAGACTCCGTATAATTTTCTCGTTACTCGGTATGGCGCACCCTTAAGTCGTTCCCATTATAGTTGTAATTTGTTGAGCATTAGCAAAAGTTAATAAACTTAGGTACATCTAACATTTTTTGATAATTAACATGTTATTTCCGAATCAGGAAAGATTTTTTTTATACGAAAATAATGTACTATCTTATTTAGACTAAATAAGTACATTTTTTGATCAAGAATGTGATTGGTCAAAAACAAGGACATATAACAGATAACTGTAACAACTGAATTGAGCTATCAAGGACATGATAAATGCTTTTTTTCATAGTAGTTCAGCATTTTTTAGCTGAAGCTATAATTTAGCTTGATTAACCCAAGTCCCATTTGAGTTTCCTGTCCTTTTGGTATTTAAGTTCAAAAACTGAAGTTGTGTACTTAAAAGATGAAAATTGTGTTGAAAAATTAATATATAGAAGAACATATGATGCCTACAAAAGTCAAAAGTCAAAAATAACTTTATTTAAATAGACTTATTTACTAAGCTCTTTTAAATCGTCACAACAGGGAATATGTAAAAGAAAATAAATAAATATAATTATAAAGGCAATACTCATAATTTTACTGGGTATCAACCGGGCATTTACTAATTGTCCCAGTTATAGTATTTCAATATGTACTAAATAAATTGTTAGTTTTAATTTTAAAATAATACTTATTTTAAAATTAAAAATAACACTAGTAGGCATATTCCCAATCAACCCTACTACCGCTTCGACGAATTAGTAGCTGCAGAGAAGAAGCGGCGCAAGAAACTCTCAGCCTTTAGTATTTATAATGACATTTACAAATCAATTATGTCATTATGTATTAGTATTATAAACATATACATGTTTTGTTTTACAGTGCATTAAAAAATATATTTTTAAATATTGCAAAATATAATAAATAAGTGCAGAGAAGCAAATTATAGTGGCCACAAATTTTTATCTTTAAAATAATCTTCTACCTTGTAATACCCCTTTTTCATCAAACAACTTTTAATAGTTGACTTAAATTTATGCAGAGGCAATTCAATAAAACTTTGTGGTATCATATTGTACATTTTTATACTTATTTCTATAAAACAATTACCGGTCTTATGCAGTCTGTGGCTTGGAAAGGCGAGCTTATGCTTATTTCTGGTGTTGAAGCTATGGCAGTCTGAATTTCTAAGAAAAGAACCACTGTATTTACGTACATACATAATACAATCAAAAATGTATTGAGACGCCACGGTTAGTATGTTAATTTCCTTAAATAATTCTTTTAGCGAGTCACGTGGTCTAAGGTTGTATATTGCACGAATGGCTCTCTTTTGAAGTACAAAGATCGTCTGTATGTCAGCAGCGGAGCCCCACAACAGTAGACCATACGACATTAAGCTGTGAAAATAGTTGAAATAAACTAATCTCGCCGTTTCCACATCAGTAAGCCGTCTTATTTTTCGAACTGCATGCGCAGCTGAACTTAATCTTCCTGCCAGAGCCGTAATATGTGGGCCCCATTGTAGTTTGGAATCTATAGTAATTCCAAGAAATGTTGTAGAATTAATTATTTCTATTGGTTCCTCATTTATCTTAATACAAATATTGACCCGCCTTACATTAGGCATACTAAATTTAATACACTTGGTTTTCTTAGAGTTTAAAACAAGATTATTAGCTGTGAACCAGTGTAGGACTTGAGAAAGAGTACTATTTACCTCGTCAGATACGTCCTTGCGTCTGTCGGTTTTGAAAATCAAAGAAGTGTCATCAGCAAACAAAACTATTTCACAGAGGTCTTTAGCAAAATAAGGCAGGTCATTAATGTAAATTAGAAATAATAAGGGGCCCAATATAGAGCCCTGGGGCACTCCCATATACAGAGGCGCGCCGGAAGAATTAGTGCCATTTATGTTAACTTTTTGTATTCGACCAGTAAGATACGATTCTATAAGGCGTAGCGAATTATCTGAAGCACCATAATGTTTCAATTTTACTAATAGAATCTGATGATCCACACAATCAAACGCTTTTGATAGATCACAGAATATACTTATAGCATCTTGCTTGTTTTCCCATGCATCAAATATATGTTTGATGAGTGCGACCCCTGCATCCGTAGTATTTCTATTTTTAGTAAAACCAAATTGCTTTTCATGGAATAATTTGTTAAAGTTAAAGTGTAACAGCAACTGATGAAATATAATTTTTTCAAAAATTTTACTTAGAGCAGGTAGGATAGAAATTGGCCGGAAGTTTGATGGATCACTCTTATTACCTGCTTTAAATAGTGGGATGATTTTACTATATTTCATTAGATCAGGGAACTGCCCTTCATCAATACATTTATTGAATATAAATGCTAAGTAAGGTGATATTTTGTTTATTATTATTTTAAGAAGGTCTGTTGATATGCCCCATAGATCTTTTGTTCTTTTAATGTTAATTTGTTTAAAGTTTTTAAAAATGTCTATTGGAGTTATGTAAGTAAAGTTAAATGTACTTTTACATATCTCAATACTTGACTCAAGTAATGATATGGCATGATCAGTACTAGAATTTAAATGTTTTGTGGTTGTGGCAGCTATATTAGAAAAGAAAGATTCAAAACCGTCAGCCACATCCTTATCTGTTGTAGCAATACTATTATTAAATTTTAAACAGAACTCTTTATCTTCTGATTTAAGTTTGCAAGTCTCTTTATTAATAATATTCCAAGTGGCTTTAATTTTACTTTTAGAATTAATAATTTTATTACGCAAGAATATAGCTTTTGCATTGTTACAAACCTTCTTAAATATTTTGGAATATTTTTTAACGTATTCATGGAATTTATTATCACTAGCGTTTGATTTAAGATCATATAAGTCATACAGTTTATTTCTACTTTTATAGATGCCGGGAGTGGCCCAATCACTGAATTTACTTTTAAATGGATTTATTGTTACAGTCTTTTCAGTGAAAACGGAATCAAATTCAGTTCTTATTAATTTAAAAAGATTTTCGTACAGGTGATTGGCATTATTATCCTCATGAAACGGTAAATTTATAATTTTTTTGTTAATGTTACTATTAAAAAATTTTACGCGACTCTTCGTAACCGGCCTACAATTAATAATAATTTTTTTTGGAACATAAAGGTGTTCGAAACTCACGAACTGCCCAGTATGGTCAGATTGCAAACGATTTATTATAGACTTATTTAAAAATTTACCATTTTCACAGAATATGTTATCTAAGCAGGTAGCTGTAGTGGCAGTTATTCTTGTTGGTTCCGAGAAAAGAGGAACTAAATTAAAAGATTTAAAAAGATTTAGAAATCTAACAATAATTTGAGAATCACCCAATATATCGATATTAAAGTCGCCACAGACAACAACCTTCTTTTTGGAATTACAAAGTTTCCTTAGTACCTCTTCCATAGTGTTTTCAAATAATACATAGTCTGATGATGGAGGTCTATACACGCACACAATTATAAAATGCTCCAACTCTGCACATGACAATTCGATTGTTCGTTCAATAGATAGTGCCATTATATCCTTCCGTTCCTTCGATTTAAATTTATTATGTAAAAGTATCAGTGACCCACCACGAATAGCCGACTTTCTTATGAACGAACTAACCACACTAAAATTATCAATATATATTAGACACTCATGTTGTCTTAACCAATGTTCGGTCAAACATAAAACATGTATATTCATTGCGTCCAAGAATAAACCTACTTCTAGTTCTTTTCCCGAAAATCCTTGTATATTTTGGTGAACAAAATTAAGGTAACTATTAGGCTTATTCTTGGTCATAGAATGGCGAGAGATCTCCTCCCTTGTCACAATATTCAATTTAAATTATTAGGACAATAATCCGTGTCATTAACCTGCTCAATAGAAGCAGGTGAGTACATAAAAAAAATATAAGATAGCGATATAGCTATCTGACGTTTATTATAATATGACAAATAACATTTGTCTTTTGTTCGAATTAAATTACTATTCAGTAATTTGTTTGTATCAATTAAATGAAACAAACTACGGTTTCCGAACGTGACCGTATCAAATGTCAAATTCAATTTATATCTGTGGTCATTTTCTGCTTGTGGCACATTTGTCAAATAGGGGAGTGTAAACAAAATAATTTTCTTTATATTAAGAGAACAAAGTTTATCTAAATGTGTAATAAGTCTCTTTTTATTCATTGTACCCTTATTTCCAATAAATATTATGAGGGTGGAATTTGGTTTAAAATTGTAATCAATTATTTTATACATTATGTCACAATATGAAGCTCCAGGCAAACAGTGATTAATTACTGGTATATTATTTTAAATATATACGATTATATACAAAATAAATTCTTAGCTTCGAATCAATGATAACCTTATTTTTATGCCATTTTTAGATAATATAATAAAATTAAATGTCATATTTAAAGCTTTGTGTAAGCTTTTTCACTGACTGTATTGCATATAGCAAATCCCAAACGTAAACTAAATGTAATTTCTCGTGTAAGGTCTGCAATCGCAAGGTCCACTTTGACGAGCCAAATTTAATAAAACACCCCAAAGATTGTGGGCACTTAACGAACCTCTGTTAACCGCGGCCGGCGATCGATTTGACACGAAATAAATGCCGGCTGTATGTCACACCGAATCGTTATATTAATTCATGAAAAGAGTATTTCACTATCTGATAATTATTGCTATATTAAAGTTATATTACACGAAATATGGTAAGATTTTTATAAAGATACAGGCTCAGGCAGGTCTTGCTAGGTATTTCAATCAAAATATACTGCTATCTAATAATTAAAATGTGAGAACTGTGTGGAATTAATCAACCATTTCTACATACTATATTATAATTCAATTTCTTTGTTTCCTCGGTATATTTGCAGTAATAAAATTATAAAATTATTTGACATACTTAAATTTAGATTTAAGGCATGATAATAAAATGTAGGTTGTACTCTTAATCAATTTAGATACGAATTATACTTATATTCGCATAAAATATATATATTTCAGAATTAATGGTATTTTAATCAATAACGGTGTAACAGTCAGCCGAATCTAGAGGGTAGTTGAAATATCTCTATTTAGAGGTAAAGAAAGCAATAATTTGGGCGTATTTGTCCATCTTGACATGTAGGGAACTTGGGAACCCACTCAGAAGGACGGGTGTTTCCACAGGGCGAAATTAAATAAAACTCACTCCTAATACTGAGGGTGTTTCAATCACGTAGTTTGGCTATTATATTTTAGCTAAGAAAACTTTTGGTTACCATATTCTCAATTCTCGTTGAAAAGGAAAAAAAATGTATTTCAGCAAAAGAATTTCTACGTGCAAATACGAAAAGAAGGCAATGTTGACGTCATTTCAACATATTTCCTATTTTTTAGATTTGTCTATATTCTTAAGACCAATTTTAGGAGATATTTGAAGAGGGTTTTGGAATCTTAACAAATTGTTGTACAGACTTCTGAAATATACCTGATAACAAAAGCTATATAAGCTGTTTTCGCTGTTTTACTCGAACAATTGACTGTATTGATAATTTAAAATTAATAAACTTAGCTGTGTTAAGTATTGGTTATAACCAGACAAAAATCATTACATTAATTTCATTGTAGAACAGGAGTTGGGACTTTTTGTGTTATTTTCCGTTATTTTAATTAAGTTCAATATTTACTTAATCAGTATATATTTTTTAAAAAGTTATAGGCATATCTATAAACTCTTTAATAACCATAATAAGTTCTAAACAAAACTTTTTCGCAGTGCCTTCCCTCAAAAATAATAGTAGGGCGTTGATTGCAGACCCCTGGGGCCGTCACTTGACCGGACCGATCTAATGAAGAATTACCGCCCTTGAGCATCGAACTCAGGAACTATTGGTTGATTGCTTCGTTTCATTTTAATATTTTTGCACCGCTTTAACAGGCCTTTTTTTGATTAGCCCTGGTTAATCAAAATAGCAAATAGCATTAGGCTTAAAAATATTAATGTACAATATTTTAAAGTAGTAAAGATATCAGAAATACACTTTTTAGAAAACCATACAAATATATTTATAAATATTCGTACTTATCATACAAGTCTGCCCCTACCGGGATTCGAAACCGGGCCTCTGGCTAAATAGACTTTGAGGATTCTTCCTGAATTTAAGATTCAAATTCCGAACATTTGGAAACTTAATGACATAATTGCTGTCAGATTCGAAATTTTTGCAAAAAGTTTAATTTTAAAAGCTCAATTAGGAATAGTGAGCATCTTAAATAAGGTGTTTAGAGAAAATAGATCAATAACAGAAACAAAACTAATTTAATGATCAAAAAATATTAAGAGGACATTTAGTGGTGGAAATATTCCTAACAATACTATATATATCACGCTACTTCCGAGTTCAAAAGCAACATAGGTACAAATTAGCTACGCCTTTCAGGTCCATTCCGGTGTAGCTAGCACCAGTCTATTATGTGAGAAATACCGAAAAATCACTACAGCGAAACAGTAATGAATTGTAACTAGCCAATTACATGGTCGGCTAACCCTTCAGACGCCGCGGGGTCCGAGCGACCGGACAAGATCGATCGACGCCAAATAAAAATAGCTACAAAATCCAGGAAAACGATCCCACATTCGGAACACGTACTGTCAATACAGAATGGCGCAGGGCGATGATTGTGATGCACCGGCTGAAGGGACGATATACAAAAATCGCCCATCTACCATAAATTGAAAATAAATGCTTTTCGTGGTAAACTATATAGATAGGTAACTGTTTTGCAATTGGTGTTACGTGGTTCGATAATTTATACCTCAATAAGTGATTTCGGGGACACTACCAAATAATTGTATATGTGCTTTGACCTATGTTTATTTCTATTACAAATAGATTTTTAAATTGTTTATAGTGTCTTGCGAAAAAAGTGTTAAGTTATAACATGGCGATGCAAACTCTTTACAAAAAGTCTTTTAAAGTCACCTAACAATATTTTGATAAACTTTCTTTATTGATTATTATTATTAGATTGGTCCTATCGTTCTTTTCCTCCCTTGCATCCGCAAACAGCGTCTCAAGATTGAAGCAGCAGCATTTAATATGTTGGTTAGGGTCACGCGCCCGCTTCATTATATCCCGGATTAGCGGAAGGGTTAGCTTATTGTGGCGGGAAGGAGAAATACCGGGAACTGAATTAAGGGATCGGGAATTTTCTTAGAAAGCATTTCTACTTTATTATAGTTGGGTAGAACTTAGTTTAGATAATATATATTAATTAGGTATCCCACTAATATTAATTGAGACATTTTGGTATTTTTTTATTATTTTCCCCTAAAAAAGGCATTTGGCTTATGTTAAATGGTATAAAACTGCAGCTAAATCTGTGTGTGGTCGCAGAATCCATCCCACTGTTTTTTTTATAGAAAGCTCAGCAAATGACTCGATACCACCTGATGGTAACAGTAGTGTATTCTATATATGAAGATAGCTAGTGCAGCATGCAACATACTGCCCTAGCCACCCCCTTGCTGGCCCAAAAAATGTTTTTCGCGCCTCTTTTGAAAGAATTAATGTTTTGTGTAACTTAAATTTCCTACAGATAAAAGAAACTCTGAGAAAAAAGTCGCGTTGTGGGATTTTACAGGGTGGTTTTAGCCTTAGTTGAAATTTTATATAACCTCAATTCAAAAATAGTCATGTTTGTCTGGCTAACAATTTATACTACATCTATAAAGGCGGGAATTATGTTACTAGAATCTATAACCTAAAGACCAATTTTTCGTTATTTTATTTATTTATCATTATACTTAATCTAGGCCTTTACAAATGTCCACGTAATAAAAATAGTTATGACCCGAAAAAAATGTAAAAAACAACACCTACCCAGACAAGGCTCCTAACACATTTCCTTCAATATTTCGCGCCGGTCGTGTCGCCCGATGTATTTTCCCTTTATTTATTGTTATTTTTCTATTTCGTCGGCAGATGTGCCGTGCCATGATTTACGATGGCCTCGTATTAAGGAACGTGAATTATAACACCAAGTTTGGACTGGTCAAAGAAATGTTGTTTTCGGTATGGTAAGTTGGGAGCCGATATTAAAATATAATAAAAATGTAAAGAACCGTTGTAAGGGTTTATTATGAAGAATTTGGAATGGTAATGTTTTGATTAATTATAAGAAATCATCATTATCAATTAACAACTTAAAAAAGAACAGAAGAGGAGTAAGGCCATATACCTCTAAGCCAGGCCAATGCAAGTTGGTAGATAAAAACGGTTGCCATAGCAACTAGGACCAAGGCTCAAAGTGCCTTACGAAACACACCAAAGTTATACGAAAACAAGTTGTTTTCTTTTGATTTTTTCATAAATTGTTTTATTTTCACTTACACTACAGTGAACTCCTCAAAAAGCAGCGTTTTAGTTTGTATTTCTAAAATTCGTTTGCCTACTTATAATCCTAATGTTAAAAATATTTATTTCTAAGTGATTAGTTAGTGTGACATCGGACGTTATAAAAAAAAGTCTAATATAGGAAGTAATTACCGTGCTCAAAAATACTTTGCTCTCTATAATAATTCAAAACTCAACACGCAATAAATATTAAAGGTGAATCTGATACCGGTAGATCACATACGTCTGTTCATCTCGAGCGCCAGCGCCCTACTGCTATAAATCAGCGGTGGTGCCACCGCGGCAATATAGGGAACGAAACATGTGTTTACCTCCAAGTTAATTTGTCGAATTTATCTGACTGTCTTCCATCGGTATTGAGAAATATTGCGTTTCTGTTTCCGTGTTGTTGTGTATCGAGTGTCGTATATTTTTGTTGTGATTTTTTATTTTTGTATCTACCTAATATTCAACTCCTCGATTTAGCGATAATTAAATCAAAAACATCGATAATATTGGTCAATAAGCTTGTACGTATTGATCAAAACTATAATAATAGAAGATAAGCTACCTAATAATGGAATCCAAAAAACCATGTTTCAGTCGCGTTACAGTCTTATTGAATTTCTAAAGCTTTACATCACTACCGCGTTTGAGAAAGTCCTTAATGATAATACAAAATTACCAAAACTTAACTCTATTTGTAAGCCAGAGAATTCTAAACTATAGTCCAATCACAAATCGGTTTTGTTACAATAAATTTACAAATTTGTTGATTGTATGAATGTATAACATACCGAGATTTTAAATAAAGTGTATTTTGATAAAATTGTAGAAATCAGCATATCTTTGCACCTTACAGATGATCAAAGTAAAAATAGATGGTTTATTAAATTATACGCACAATAAAAATAATTATTATTTGATTTCCAAATTCCTACTAATTTTGTAATTCTTAATCAACGTTTAAAATAAAACAACCCAAACTTACAACAGACTTGATACACCTGGAAGGCTCTCTCAAAGGACCATTAACTACAAAAGAATTGATGCAACTCTATACACAACGGAACCGATTGATTATGTCAATTTTACCATCGAAACCATCACCATAAAACTATAACGGCCACGCCAGTTAAGTTCGCATTATTGGAAGTATTGTCAATTACGCAAATTGCTTTACTTAATTTTACGCAACATCTTTTGATAAGTGCTTCTTATTAGAAATTGTTATTAAATTAACACATCAGTTTCATTTAAAATCAATACAATTAAATATAATAAATATATTGATCTTATTTTTCTTTTAGTTTTAAAAATTATGCTTCTACTCGACAGGTTTAATTTTTTCAGGACATGAAGAATTATCAAACCCTTTCACATGTTGTATTATTACTGTATTCCCATTTTCATCTTCTCGTATCTTTAATGTTGGTTCTTTCTTGTTGAACACATTTGCAAAAAACAAAGTTGGATATATTGGTTAAATATTTCTGAATGAAATGCAATTGACTTTCAAAATTTAAAATATTTATTTGTTATATAATTTTTTTTTTAATGTTGGTTGGTATTAGAAGACCAGGTGAATTACTTCGGCAGAACGAAGGTCACCCCCGTTAACTGCAATGGAGTTACGTGGGAGTTTTGTGGGTATTATCAGTGCCATTTTTATCAAGTACAGAGTGAACCCCACACCACACGCTCGCCGCTTAGCTTGTTGCGGGTATGTCAGCAAACTTATTCTTCCTCGTAAAGAAAGGTAGGTATTACAATTATCATGAAAACGGTATTCTTTACACCAAGATTTTCAGTAGCTCATCATTTAAAGGACCATCAGCCTGTCAGTCTATCTCGGATTGATGATTCAAAGCGAGCAACACGACTAATCTCTACATATAGATACTTTATCACAAGACGATTCAATAGTTAACGCAATATCAAAAGAATTTGCATATTTTAAAAGTACGTTGCATTCTCTACTGCTTGAGTGTAAACCTTCATATGTTCTTTATGAAAACGTAAGTTTATTAATAGAAATTTCGATAAGGCCGGTATTTATAGATTTATTGAAATCATTTTTGTTTCTAAATATTACTGTTCTGTTCTTTAAAATCTTGTGATCAATCGTTTTAGTTCTTAAATGAATTAATTTCAGACATTTTATACATACATATCTATTTTAACCGATGTGTTGAAACTACAATTTCATTATTATTTTTGTTTTTGTGACTAAAAATAAAATTAAATGCTTATCATCTTTGTATTG
Source organism: Acentria ephemerella (assembly GCA_943193645.1). Classification (NCBI taxonomy): domain Eukaryota; kingdom Metazoa; phylum Arthropoda; class Insecta; order Lepidoptera; family Crambidae; genus Acentria; species Acentria ephemerella. Next base: position 5,736,351 of record OW971893.1, read on the forward strand.
GAGATTTGGTAATTTGACATTATTTATGTTATTTTTTATATTTAGAATTGTTACGCAATGCCGAAAGCTGTTAAGGTTAATAACGAATGGTACTAATGTTCAAATAACTGTACTCAAAGATGGCATTCTAAAATTTTAATCAAGTTTAATGCGTTTTGTTTGCTATCACTTTAGCTAATTTGATACTAAACACTGTTATTATTTTAATTTTAATGTTGCATGACCTAAAGCTGCGCCTAATAAACAATGTTAAATCTTATGTATACCTATGTTCGCAGCAAATATTTAGATATTGAAATTAATTTACTATTCGAATTTTTCACTCAGGTTATGGTTCTGGCGCAACAGCGATGTTGTAACATAGATATCCGTCACGACTTGATTAATTTTTCACGGAAAACAAGCGATAAAATACAAAGCCAGCAGTAGATGAAGCTTGTCGAACAGATGACTTAATTTAAGCAACCTCAAGGTGCACAGTGGTTACACCAATTAAACTTTACAGACAAAATCGTCAAACGAACCCCACTACGATTTGAATAGCTAACCAAGTCACGTTCGCCAAATAAGCTGTACTAACAAGCGGTGTATCGCTTGCACTGATTGTTAATTGATTAGATTAAAAAATTTTGGCCCAATTCGCGGCGTATTGTTACACTGGGGACTTTGCCCCTGTGCATAAATTAAATATTTTTAATAGGTGGTATCTTTAGCAATCACATTGTTGACAGAATTAAGATTATTAATTGAGCTTCTTGGTAATGTTTGAAAAAAAATTGAAAGGAAAAACATTCCTTACAAAACAGCAGCTGACAAAAGACAATATTATTCTCGAACCGCAAATATACTTACTCGTAAATCAGTCAGCGAATTTAAACAGGCAATTTTTACAATAGTGATGTAAATTTTCCAGAAAATTCCCTCTAAATCTTTATTGCTTACGTGAGTATATTGGAAACTCCAGATTTTGCCCCCATAGTGTTTCGAGAGACGTTTTTAACACCCCTAAAGCTGTGTCTTATAGTCTCGAATATTTTTATTTGAATGCATGCGTAGGAAGGCCTGTTTGAAAATTGAGTTAAAATGACAGTGGCATACGTAGTGATTCGCCCCGTGGTCGCATTAAGCGCATTAGGGGCCAAAATTGGATTTGTACTGGGGTGTTTTATTGGTACACTTGTTACGAATTTAGAAACGGTGTGTGTTAAAAAAGCATCGCGGTAAAATATTTATAAAGATTAAATTCTTATGATTTTAAATGTATACGATTCATCTTCAACTTAATTGAAATAAAAAATCCTGTATTATTTGTGGCATCTTAATTTCAATTAAGATTCCTCTATTTCGTCTCTTTAAAATTTCTTTTTCAACTAAATATTTTGAAAAAAAATTTTAAATCCACCTTTTACTCATATCTAATAATAAATTAATATACTGAAGAATTCAATTAAGACAAAAACATCGAAGTTAAATAAAAAATAGTTTAGTTTTCTTATCAGAGACAATAATAATACAAGCCTTCTCTTACAAAGGAAAACTCGCAAAAATACATTTAAAATATTCTTTTGGAAATCAGTAATACAAACACAACTCAATTTCCATATCCAATAATGAGGCGCATGTGCTGTGTTTGCTCACTAAAACAAACGTTTGTATTTTCTCAATAAGTAATATTTGTTTGACGTATTGCGGTGGTCGGGTCCCCAAGGCACATTTATTTGCGTGCATGCCTCGATAGACAGTATTCTGATTTATATCAGACAGTATAAAATTTTTGGCCATTATTTAATTTCATTGTATCACTGGTTTTGTGAAATATATCAAATTATTATGTTACTTTTCATTAATTTTGCAGTTTATTTTTAAAGTCATTGTGTAGTTATTAAATGTTTTGTAGAGATTTTATTTAGTTTTGAAACCAATGTCCCGTAGTTAAAAGTACAATCCGGAGGGTAGTGGTAAAATTTCATACTTCAAATAATAATCATTTATAATAATTTTGATTACATGCTTTTTTACAAATTTTATATTTACTTGCACTGTAACAATTTCGACAACTTTTATGAGATTCTTGTAATGAAATAAAATAAAATTTTAGTTCCGAATTATCTTTATTAATTTTCCGTGCCGATGATAGAAAAATTCTAGAAAGCGACTTCAAACACTAATAAGGCATAATTATTTAATTTCAAGAAGTTATATACTGTTTATTTTTTGAAGTCGGAACTTCTATTGTTTCTGGAAGCAACAACTTCAAAAAATAATTTTAAATTGGATAACTTTTTAAATTGAAATATTTATATTTTTTAATGTTTTGGAGTCGTTTTTCAGTTTTTTGTTAATTTTTTCACAATTGTGAGTAGTAAGCTTTGAAGATCAAAGTTAAATGTTTCTGTTAGTTAACTCGCTTATCGGTTAAAAATAGCTTCTTTTTTCGGAAGTCGGTTAAAAATATGTACACCATTAACGACTTTTGTTGTTAGCATCATAGATTCGTTCAGTGTCGTTAAATCCTTATTACTCATTCTTAAACGTAGTCTTATTTTCTAATGATATATAAACTGTTAGCTTATTTGTTCTGTCGTCGGTACCTATCAGGGGCGCGTAACTAAGTTATGTACGACAATGACTTGACGAAGGCAAATCAGATTTTCGAGCCCTCCCGGTTATTTTAAACCTAGTCAGTCATTTTGCATAGTTTCAGGGGTGTTTGAGTGAAGGCACTTCGTTTGTGTAATAATAGTATTTATTTGATTTAGGTCTGCCTGTGGTGACATATTGAACAGCGTATATTGAAACGTTGGAATACTAATAGAACTAAGTATTATGGATGATTTGTAAAAATATTTGTTTGTCTGTAAGATAATGATGTAGATAAGTAATCAATCACTACTTATTCACAAGTTTGTTTCTTGTAACGATAAATTAATATACTAAAATAATTATTGTCCATAAATGTTTGACTTATTACGTTGTCTACTATATTGAAAAATCTTTTCTTTTTTTGTTTTATAATGATATAGTATGTACAATAAATTGTTAATTAAATAAAAGCAATAATGTAACGAGAGGACGGTAAACGGAGGTACATTAACATATCTATTTTTGTGGTAATTGAAATGTCATTATTATGCCATATAAACAGTCAAATTACCACTTGTTTTTGGTCCTGAAAGCTTATACTTAGAAGTCTAAATCATCACTATGCAAAAGGAGGTAAGGAAAGGAACAAGTTTAAAAGAAGAATTTATACTTTCTACTCGTACCTTTTAAGGCCTTGCTGGTTGGTGGAAGATCTCGACTCCATGGTGGATCGCCGTGCCCAGAGAAGTCTCGCAACTTGAGGTAGCTGATTGTCAGTCTAATTATGGAGGCCTTATCCAGCTGGCTGGTGATTGCAGCTGGCAGAGGCAACATCTTTGCCAGCTCGTAGAACTCATAGTTCTCTTTTCCTCTTCTTGACCTTGCTGCATCTCTGCTCTTCTCTTTCCGGAGTTCTAGAATGCTGTGGAAGGAGGTTTTCTGTTAGATGATGTGTGTAGTATTAACTTCGATAAAATAGCAATAGGTATTTGTTTCTGAGTTAACATTTTCCACTAGAACCGAGAGGAAAATTTATTGCTTAAAATAAGTTAAAACGTTTCGAGACCTTTAAGAAAATAAATAAGGAATATATTTATTATTTTTAATTATTTATTGATCTATTCTTCTGAAAGGATATTTTAAGAAATTCTTGTTCAATGCTTTCCTACTTAAGGGAAAATATAAGAATATTTCCAACGTATCCTTTGAGGTGGGTGTGACGGAGGGACACTCCCATCCCTCCCTCCACGGGCGGGGCCGCTAATGAGCCAGTGTTTTATACCAGAAACATATTTACATATCAAACACGCGTTTAAATATACTGCATTTATACTACTATTACAATTATGTTGAAACCCAAATATACTAAAAACCGCAATAAAGAAATAAGTTAGTAAGTTCATACATTTATATAAATATATCATACTTATACATAAGAATTATAATAAATGATTATACCTACCTACTACCTATAAAAGATATGTAAACTCTACTGCTTTCGACGGCTCATTGTTAATAACAAAATGAAGAAATATAACAATTCTGACTATTTTTATTTACACATTTTTTAATAATACCTTTAGCAAAAGGTATGTACCAAAATAAAAAAAAGTTTTTAGTGAGAAAAAGGAAAAATTATAGAATATACGAAAAAAAAATCCGGGCGAGTTTTCATGTGTTTTCGTTTTTAAAATATTTTTTAAACTGATAGGTATCTTTTATACTGGTTTATAAATACTTGAAGCATTCATTAATGTGTGCCAATCTTGCTGTTTTATTTAGCAATGGAGTGTTATTTAAATTATTTCATATCAGTATATTTCATAATGCGTTCGTATTATTGTAAGCAGAGGGTTAAAATAACATAATACTGCAATTACAAAAAGCATGAATAATTGTATTTCAGCACATTCAACGTCTTTGGTTTAAAATGGCGCATAAAAAGGTTTTACTGTTTTATGACCTAATGAAACTCTTTATTAAGATCATGCTTTCTTTACGGCCAGTGCTCAACCCTTGCTCGGTAAGCGATTCACTGATGACTCTGCTTTACGATCGACTAGAGAGTCCACTTTATCGACACCTGAGTAAGACCATTTTGGAAATAGAACGTCTTTATTCTTTTGTTTATGCGCTTTCTATGCGGCCACCATGCGGTTGCCGTAAAAAGTGTTTTGCGAGACAGATTGCATTTGGAAACTTTATAAATATAATTTATATACCTAAACGATCTATAAATAGTTTAATACACACTAACATTATAATCATTTTTGAAACCTAGATTCATTCCAACATCTTAAAATTACTGCGCTTCAATATTTATAGAAATCGACTAAATAAACATATATCTCAATATAGAAAGCTAATTAGTAGTTGTATGATCAAGACAATCAAGCATTAAGAAGCAACTTTTGCCGTTCTATCAACGATCTTTTAAATGTCTATGAACTTAAAAATGTAAGTAATAGTACAAAGAACTATTACGTCCTTATCGTGACGTTACTACAGCTCAGGGACTAATAACTCTTGAAAAATAAAGAAAACCCCTTCTCGTATGAGATCAAATTTCCCGATAACTGGACTAGCAGTTTAAGTATCCTATTGTGCTTGATTTAACGTTTTACAAGGGTCACTTTGGTCAGTTTTAAATAAGCGAGGGCGGTATATTTGATTGTTTAAAGTAAGTTTAGAAATCGCGAGGGTTGAACACCCCTGGCTAGAAACTTGTCCGCTAAGGGGTTCTTTTTTAAAATGAAATTATTACAAAAAATGATTAAATACTGTCATGTTTAAATAGATAAAAAATACTGTTTTAGGTTCCTAAATAAAGGCTAGAAAACTGTAAAATATGTGTCTAATGCAAGAATATTTAAAGAGCTATAATATGCGCACGCGCACATGTCATACTAATCGCATACGTCCGCATTGTATGTACAGTCGGCTGAATATATATATCTACACTCTGTACCAATCTATTTTGTGCCTATAGCTCTCTAAAAGTATCATGCAACTAAATTCTTATCAATATAAAAATGGTCCTTTAGAATTAGTGTCCAAATAAAAAAAATCCTATGTTGCAAGACAATACTTTTATTTAATTTTGTTTGTATTTCCTAGAATATTAAACAAGCAGACTCTAAAGACACAACATATGATACCCTGCTCTAGCAAGGCCCGTATCTACAATATTGCGGGTAGTATATGTCATTTCTAAATTAAATCTTATTGCAAAGTCCTAAGGTTCATACAATTGTTAAAGTATTAAGAATTATCTAGAAAAATCTTTGTATAGTCGTTTTCATTATTAATAACGTAATTAGAGTAGAATGGGGTATCTTTTAGTAATAAATATCTGAGAAAAGTTACATAACTTCCATGGGGCGTTAATACGACATCGCCGCCCCTCCGAAATTAGCTATAATTTCCTTTAACACCTCTACTAATATTGCAGCTTGTCAGTTTGTGCCTGATATATGGTTACGTGGGATTTGTGACGTCACAACCCGAGGGGCGAGATGCTGACTTCTAATTATGTCCTAATGTATATTTTTGCTAATGATATTTATTATAATCATTTATACTCTATGTTATTATATTTTCTGGCTTACGGAAGAGACTTATTTTTGACACAAACATGCGGCCTCTTTTTTGATTCGTGTGTATATTCTATATTGTATATCTCAAAAAATTGTTGTATAATATTATTAGAAATTACTTTAATATAGTTATATTGTAAATTATAAGGGACATACTTATTGAATATTAATTTTGGGTCATTAATGACATATAAATGACATTACGTTCTGTAAAATACCCCTAAGCAAAAGTAGGTTTAAATGCACCTCAAATTTTCAGACTTAAATTAATAACTTGATTTGAAAGTAGTTAATTTACAAATTATAAAATATATATTAGTAGTACATAAACATATTTGAAACATATTTATAAATATTGCATTAAAGTTTAGTTACGGTAGGAAGTCGACTCCTAGGATGATCTGGGTCAGAGCATAAGTGTTTTCTTTTTTATAATAATGACATATATCTATACCATTAGGTTTATATATACACCTTTAGAGTTAGAATAATCGTTAGGGTTAGATAAAATATATTTAAGATCCCTAAAAAAAGAATATCAGTTCCTAAAGAATCGTTTAGTTATTCCGCTTTAAGATTTAAATTAAAAATTTCGACATTCAAAACGTAGTTCAGATTCCATTTTACACCCGGACCAGACGTAATGGTTTTTATGACACAATCTAGGCAGTTACAGTCGAATGGATAAGTACTCCCAGCTTCCGTTTCTGATGGAGAATTCTGGTTCTCACCGGGAATATTTGGAACGTACGTGAGGCGAGCACTTTTGGCACCAACAACTTTTGTTTGAGAAAATGAGCTGGAAGAATGTGCTCTATATATGATATCTTTAAAAGGTAACTGAGCATAAAAGTCTTTTATTTACCCCGATAATATAATAACAACGAATAAAAACTAATATATAATAATCACAATGATATTCTTACTCTCACATCTATTATCTGTACAAAACTAAGGGTTATTGTAAGCTCATATTATGGAAACGGAGAAATATGGAGCAAAAAGGTATAGATTTACATTATATTGATTTATAGGTAAAATTTATTTCCAATTACGTTGATTGCTTAAATTTGAATTGCCAATGTATATTTATTCAAAGAAACCGGTCCATTACATTCTGCCCTGTCCAATTTTTATGACGGACCTCCCTTCATCTTAGAAGTGGCTGTCTTTAAGTGTCCGCGTACGTGCCCCGACGCCCCGTACACCTGGGAATCGAACCCACAATACGCTCCTAACGCCTTGACCCCCTAACTAACTCGCTTCAGAACTAAACAAGCCAAACTATACTCTAAAATCAACAAAGGATACTCTAATTCCGAATACACATAACCCGAAATACTGGTCAACGATGATTGGTGGTCGTTTGCAGTAAAAGGTTGCAAGTACAAAATTTGGATAAAGAAAACCACGCTTTGGGTCTTTGAAATAAGTATCAAGATTGTAATTTTCGCTGACACAAAAAGAATTTTCTGGTAAATTGAAATAGGAGTCCCAGGAAAAAAGTAGGAATCGAAGTGTGCTCGTAAAAAGGCGTCCAGTTTTGCCGTGTCGCAGTAGTTACGGTTAATGTGTCCAGGGCAAATTGAGTTGCGCAGGGTACGAAAATTAGCTTACCCTGGGGACTCCGAATGGAGATGACAGGTTCCAGTGTCGAATGGCCAAACCAAAGAAATATTATGCCAATAACCTCCATAATAATTAACCTGACTAAATAGTTATGTTTTCAAAAAGTAAATCAAAAAACACTTCATAGTCTTTATCTGTCTTATCGTGTAAGAGTGCCAGGAGCTTAAAGAGAACACTTTGATTTAGAAGTAGGGTCTTCTCTTCTGTGCTGTTAACTTAAAGGTATTAAAATATTACCTAAAATATTACCTTTGGTCTTACAATCGTTTAAACGCCGCGACAATTTCATACCAAAAAGTTTTTTGCAACTACAATGTGAAAAATATTCGCAAAATTTAATTAAATCTATTTAAGTATAACTTCCCAAAACTAAACATAGCTATACAGAAATACCGTTTTAATAATTTAATTAAATGTTCAATTTCAGTTAAGATACTGTTAAATGTTAGTGATTTTTATCATTTATATTTTAAGAACATTTAATTAGTTAAGCATTTCTAATTGACCAAGTTTGAATACGTATATGAAGTAAAAAATACGTATATCCCCAATTTAAAAATTATATTTTGTACTAAATTTTTACGGTACCTTGATATTGTTATAAGAACTCCCATCCCATTCAATAGTTCATCTCAAATGTTTTGAACACAGATTATCTCACTAAATACAGGGTACAGCGGATTAAAAATCTATAAAGTTATTCAACCTACTTGGTTAAATTGTTAAATAGCGTCTTGGGGTTGAGAAGTCGTCATCGCGTTTAACCCTTCAATGGTTGGGTCTATAATCTCTCTGTTTAGTTTCTCGGTAGCAATGAAAGCGCCTGGGAATATTCGGGTATTTTCTGGCTCAATAGGCGTACGTCTAAACAATCTTTTTATTGTAGTGGTTGGAAATGTGGCCATGGATATAATAGACGGCGCTAATGGGACTTAAAAGCAAAACAGTTTTGGTGCGAAAAGATTCCTAAAAGTATATAAAGCGCCTTTGTGCTTTTGTACTTAGATGTAGGAATTCAATAAATTATATAGAAAACTAAACATGGCAAATTAAAATGGAAAATACTAATTTATTCGTTGAAAACTTAAAAAATAAATTTGAATAACTTGCAAAATCTCAAATCTTAACTAAGATGTCTAGCGGAATCTTTTATACAAAATACCAGCCCCTTTTACCTTTTATAAGTGACAAATATGACACGTTACGATGTCGAACTGAAGTGGATCTGTCACCACTTCTATGGGGATATTATAAATGGACAACAATATGGTTTCAATATTTTTTAAGAATTATTACCAAAAGAGGGTTATAAGTACTCATTATTCCTTTATAAAACACTCTAAAAAGACGTTATATCTTTCAATGAGAATTATGGTTGTGTAGATTTATTCATCATAGTAGTAATATTTTATAAGAGATATTATAAAACTAATGTTTTTCCTTGTGAAAAGAGATCCCTACTTAAAATATTACATTGATTGTGTGAATATACTTTCAATTGAAAACTAAATGCAAATTTATACATCTAGCAAGTTCAAAAAGTAACACTGAGGTACTTTACGCAAAAGATCTCAAAGAGAAATTTACACCCCTGCGTTAAGGGTCGGCTAGTTTTCTTTAAAAGCGCGGATATTTGAACCCTTGGAACTTAGTCAACCATCCAGTCCCTCGGGCCTGAGCCACGGTCACTTAGAGGAAATTCAAATAAATTGATGTACTTTTTCAAAGTCCCGCGCGCATGCAAAGTGTTAACAGACGTGATATGTCACTAGCCACAATGTTATTCAAGTCTTTTCAACTATCAAACATATTTAGAGACCTTACCTAGAGACGTATTTTAATTTTATTTTAATGTGTTATTGTTTGTTTACTGTTCTTTGTTTTACCTAAAATTGCCTTCATGAGCATTTTTAAATAACCGATATTTTTGTTAATTTATCTTATCTTATCTTATCTTAGTTAGTTAAGTTAATGGCATAAGAGCATTAAAAAGTCGAGCCGTTTATTGCACCTTTTCTTCACAACTAAAGTAATCGTCAAAGTGTAAATTATGTCGATTTAAAAGATTTTAGTGATTTAAATTAAGAACTTTTTGATTTGAATTTTAAGAATTGGGAAATATTAAAAAGACTACATTTAAGTATCACTGTGAAAAATGTGTACTAAATAATGAATACAGATAGGTTTCTTCAATATTTAACTACGTAAGATAAGAATATAATACAAACCTAATTGATATTTACATACATACATCCAAATGAATAGATCGGGATATATTAACTAAATGGACCTATGGCGTGACATCTTGTTTATTCGGAGGGAATTAACGAATAAAAGACGGGGGAGCGTTGCTATATTTGAGCGAGGAAATGAAAATGTCATCGGCTTATTACGGCCGAGATCATTGATATTATTCCTGATTATTTCTCGCAATATTAGGTTCTGATCAAGATTGGTATCTTTGACTGACATCTTCGACGATACGATTGTGTTTTGTTTAATTGTTTGTTGGTATTAAGAAAGTCTGACACAGTTCGTGTCGTAATTGTTCACTGAGGGTGGGTATCCTACCGTTTTTAATTGAACATAATACAATAATAAAAATTATTTAAAATTATGCTGTTGTTAATTTTCCAGAATAATAATTTGAACTTATTTATGATATATAGTCACTTGCTTGCATTTTAGGAATTTATGTTGGAAAAACTAGAAACGGATGAAAATATATAATATTATTTAGAAATACACTAAGATATGCAGACAAACAAGTAAGAATTATGAACAAATAAATGTACATCATAGATTGTTTTTTTCAGTGAGAAGGTAGAAGACTAAATAAACACATAAACATCCAAGGCTAGAGAAGACATACTGCTGGGATTCGAACCCGGGACCCTTGGTCAAGTAGACAGAAGTACTGACCACTCGACCAGAAGGCCGTAATTGTAATAGGAGTCAAATCAAAATCTTCAGGTTCATATCGAATTATGTAAGGTAAGGTATTTATAACTCTTTTATTTGTTTGATTACGTACTTAATCAGCTGATTTATGTACCAGCTACATGTACTATGTACTTTTAAAAAAAACTGTCGGTATTAAAGAAAGAGCAATTGAAAATTTAGCATTTTAAAAGCCAACTGATCAAATTAAAATTTCAAGTATATTGGAACCGATAATTTGAAAATGTCAAAGGGTGACGAAAACGTGACTGTGTCATTGTGTCTACATCACGATATCGTATGAAGTATAGCGTGTCTAAGCAAGGGTCACGCCGCGTCGGTCACTTGTAAACTTTGAACTGGCTTAAAACACTTCAGAGTTATGCTTTAAGACAACGACGTAGGGCTGAAATTTCAATATAGAAAGAATTGCAAAGTGACCCGGTGGTTTTTGTTAATTCGCCTAGATTATATAACGACCAAATCATTTTGATACTTGACAACTTACTCCTTATCATAAAAGTAGCCACATAATAACTAACGCTATTTTATTATCAGGTTAATAAAGTAATAAATTATAAACTTTTAAACTAAAAATCATTAATCTTATCCTTGACAGTAAATATTTTGTTTTTTGTCGAAATAAATTCAATTTGATTTGAAAGATTTAAGTTACTACCATATAATACGATAATACATTGCAACTGTTGAAAGTTACGAACGAAAACGACTAACAACGCAAATAATTTAGCTTGAATTTTAAGCTTTGAGTACCAAGATCAATATGCCGGCTATAATCACAGGGGCCAGTCCCGCGGGAGACGCGTTTACTGCTCGCTGTGGAGATGAGGCTAATATGACTCGGCGAATTTGAAGACGGACGACATAGGGCAACTTAATAGTTCTTCTACACTTTTCATTTAGTCTGTATACGTTTAAACGTGAAGAAATCTTTGATACGTAAAATTAGATTATAGAATATTATTTAATACTTTAATTGGATATATATTTAAGTATTTTGACAGATTTTTTTGTAACGACTTTAATGTGATCTTTCAAATATGGAAGAGACAATAATATGCTTTCATGGGGTGTTGTCCGCTAGCGGGTTATATAATGTAAAATTCCTTATAATTCCTTACGAATAGGTAAGTTTAAAAAATTAAAATTACCGCTAATATTACGCGCAACTTATTAAAATAATAACGTTAAATATTGCACAATGATGCATACAAAGAAAACTTGGGCAAAAAATAAGCGAGTGTCCATCCCTCGGTCCGGTGGGACAGCCGATTTGTTCGCTCGCCAAATTGCCACTCTTTAGGCGGACTTTCATAATCACGTCATATCCAATTTTCGTGTGAAACGAACGCAGAATACCAATGAAACTGATGATTTGGGTTGATTGAATATAGTTTTATTTGAAGTGTTTTCAATAAATTCGGTATAATTTTTCAAGTAACAAAAACACTCGTATGCTGATTGCATACGACTACACGGTTTCAGACAGAAAATAAATATTTAAAATGGACAAAGTAGGATCGAGTTATTTGTGAAAGCAGTTTACCAAATGAATTTAATATATTTCATTGTATATTATATCGTACCCCTACAGTTCTAACTGATAATGATGGAGCTTTTACCGACAAAAAATGACTATCCTACAACACTGTGTCGATCCGTACATGACTAATGGTGTACGGTCCTTAGCAAATTGCCTGCCGAATCGCAGCGAAACTGGAAAATTGTTTCATTCATGAAAGCAATAGCCCGGATTTACTAAGGATAGCTTTCTGATGAATAAAATAGTGATGCGGGGATTTCGCTGCCCCATATGATGGCTTGTGGATTGTCAGATGGACAAATGTCCGCATTAACATCTTATCAGACTCGAACCGTTTATTTATCGGACCCTTTTTATTTTTCTACGGTTTTTTGAAGTTTGCATATTATATTGCAAATTACTTTTACAACAAATCTTATTTTGATTAAGTTAATATATTTAATATTACCTCTGCAGCAGTTAGTATCAGACTTTAGTACAAATAACTAGTTCTCGTTTAATCATAATAATATTACATTGTCTTATAACTTATTTTTCTGTAATTTATACCAAATATTCTATATCTTCCAAAACTTTTAATAGCTCGAAAAGAACTAGAATTAGGAATTAGCAATACAAAGAGTCCACATTCGCTGCCAATTGAATAGAGACGGCAATAATAGTTATTTGCAATAATCGTCCGGGGCGGCTGATTGCGCCTGGGGCAAAATCCGTCGTATTTTTGTCTAGCAACTGACTGCTTCTCTTCACTGTTCATTAGTTCGACTACTATAATTTCGTTCAATTCTTTTTAGTTAATAGTGTCCGATGGTTTGATGATTACTTCTATTTTCGATGCAGATACTGCACTTTGGACTTACTAATTTTTAAAAATAATTTTGTTTTCAGTTCAGTTATTAATATAAGCGTTATCTTGTTATTGAATCTTATGATTATATAAAGATTATGGGGCAGTTTTGATTGAGCCTGTATTGAGTTTAAGTTTTAATTCAAGTGAAACATGCGTTAATCGCTTTTAAATCGTGGTTCTTAGGTCTTATTTTTCCAATGAAAAGTCAGAATTTTGTAATAATATTGTTATTTGTTTCTCACATACAAATCCACTTCTTTTATACACAGAAAGCAATAAGAATGACAACTATTCCCATTTAAGCACATTTATTATTGTACATTGACCATGAAAGAAGGGAACAAAACCTCTGATGAGGTAAAGGGGAAATAATGGATCATTTTCGAGACACTTGTCCTCCAGTTAATCCTTACATTGGCCGGTCATGATCGATCGTGTTCACCCTTTATTGAGTCGACAGTATTTCTTATTCGATTGTTTATATTTGTATTTCCAATCAAGAAGTATTAATTCGATTTCGTGTTAGATACTAAGCGTCTACTTTAATGATTATTACAAAATATTTTTATCTAGTAAAAAGACATGGTCAATTTGACGTAAGCTACTTCGGAGCAGCCTGTGAAATTATTTCGTATTTCTGTTTATATTTGTAAGCTAATGTATACTTTTACAAATATTGAAATCATCTTCAATTTAATATTTATGTTTTGGTAAACATTATATTACATAAGAGTCGAAATTATTAGATATAAAGATTCTCAGGAAGTTAAGTTTACGAATTCAAATGTATTTGGAATGAAAAGTGTTTATAGAGTACCTTTCTATAATGCTTTTTTCAGGTAAACGCCTTATTACCGACTAAAAAACACCTGCGGTAAAGTGTAAGTAAAACCGCAAATATCGACCCACAAAGCTTATCAGTATTTCGATTGTTGGAGAATAATATTTTTTTTTACTATCGAAATGGATATTTGCCCAGTTTGTGTATACTGTTTATAATAAATGGATTAAATTATATTTTTATTTGTAATTAATAATACTATTATAAAAAGATCAACAGGACAACAAGAATCCCTTGAAGATATAATATTTGGACGAGTTTATCTCATGTCCGAGGCTACTCGTCCCAACATTGTAGCGAGGAGCTGATAGCTAAAGCAAAAACTAGGGAGGGCGCGACGAATCGCAGTGAGTCAGCACTGGGCCATTGATTGAGGCTAGCTACTGTTGTATACAGGCTGTTGTACTACGTGCCACCAATATTTATTAACAAAAATATCTTCTTACAATAAAGTGATCTAACTGTAATCTCCAAAGAAAATGTACTAATCTAATCAATCGTGTTTCAGACACACACCGCTAGGTTCAATTAATTGTTAGGCACTGAGATAATACGTCACCACTTTTGACGTTAATAAATTTTAAAACAATCGCAATACGTATTTTATTATTCGGATTAGATGGTGTTACAGATTTTCACTCACTAGCAACAGCTTCTGGCCTATGCTATTCGCGTATATTTCTTGTGTACAAACACTTATATCATTATGGGGCGTATAAGGCGTTTTATTGAATAAATACATAATCACTCTTTAAACAATTAAAAAATATTATATTTATTTGTAATTGATATTAAGCTTGGTTAAGAAAAGTACTCTGTACATGTGAACCAAAGATTTATGTAGTGATTTCTTAACCCAAAGCATCAAAAAGTAATTTTAATTTAGTGTATTCGGTATAAAATTCAATATTATTTCTTTAAAATATCTGGTTTGAAAAGTTGTACCTATTTATGACTGTGTAGAGTCTTTAGTGTAGGCTTAAAACTTATAACAGATTTTTTTCAAATAAAGTGTAATTTTTTACTATTTTAATACGAATCACATAAAATCTTTTGACCTAGTTAAAAAAAATTATAAATGTTCAAAAATATTGTACCAATAAGTTTTTGTTTGATTTAAATCGATAGTTCCAAACAAAACCTATTTTATGTATGTTTTGTTGCATTCAATCTTCATCTGCTTGTAGCTTTAAGAATTATCAATTATATTTCATGAAATGGGTAGTTTTACAGCGACATTTTTTAATATTAAAAAATATTAAAAAATGTCGCTAATAACAGGTTGATCTATATTTGCCGGAAAAAATAATTTTTCCGGCAAATATAGATCAACCTGTTTACTTTTCACCAATAAAAAATAACAAGACAAATCGTAATAGATCCATATACACAAAAGGGTCCGCTATAACATAACCTCTTATAAAAATTAAAAATTATCATTATCCCAATGTCATTAAGTTCAAAATCGCGTGGAAATAATTTTCTGGTTTGTGATTGTATTTTAATATGAATAGTGATTCAAGATCGTCTCTCCGTAGATTATTCGTTAATTTTGACCCGGATATTGATTGAGTTTTTGTATGAAACATTCTACTAACGTTTAGCACGTGGTGGATATAAGATGCAGCAGATATCTAGATACTAATCAAAAGTAGAAAAAAATATAAATAAGTATAGACAAATAACAGAAATTCTATTTTATAACTAATACATAGATGATATTATGAATTGAATGCGTTCTTTGCAACAAATGCAACATTTATACCTGTTTTACCACGCCACTAAAGACTATAGTTTATGGTAATCAGACGGTCGATAATCGATCGTCAATCGCTATAGTACATGCGTATGCGCAGCTTTTGTAGTATTGATAAAGTCCTTAGTCAATCTTTCTATTTTGAGAGGTGTTTTCTTGGCTAAAGTAGCAAGTCCACCAACACAGTTAAATAACATTGCTTTGGGATGTTGCGGTCCTGTGGTCGGTAAATATGGTTGGAGGGAGGGAAATTATAACACTGTTATGCTTTTTATGATTATCATGTGAATTATGTTAATAGTATAATGACGTTACAAGTTGTGATAATATTAACATTTGCTATGAGGTGAGCCGTATTTTAACGTAGAAAAAATATTTTTCTTGAACTTATGACTTACCAACAGTCAACGGTAATCAGTATCTAGTGAACATAATTTAAAATGATTAACGTTTCAAACGCTGAGTTATCTGGGGGTAATATGGTCAGTCTATTATGGTCACTACACGTTTAATTTTCAAAAATGGGATTTTTCTAGGATTCTAATTTTTGGCAAAGATTTTAATTGGCAAAGTCTTTTTGTTTCTTACTCCTCTTATAATTTTTATGTCTATAATGTAACCTCATTGGTAAAGGGGCAATATTACCCAAATTTACGGTATAATTTATAATTTGGAAACTGTCACGGATTAGCTGTGTTATCATGACTGCCTATATCGACTGATATATGCTTATCAAAAAAGTAATTTTAGTAAATAGCTGTTATATTGTCCTTAATAATTATAAGTGTTGACATGTCAGAAACGTCAATTAAATCACTTCTTATGTAGCCGCTAAGTGTAGAACATTTTTCAGAAAATTTTGTAGTGGTTTAATTTAAAATTTTATTATGTAGAATATAATGTACCATGACTAGTTAAATATTTGACTTTAACTTTATTTAATATAAATTGTTAAATACTTCAAAATTGATTATTGTATTTTTATAATTATATAATTTTAATGTAGTGGGAAAAGGGTCTAGTGATTAATTTTAAAAAAGTCTTAATATGATCGGAGGAAAAAAAAAATATTATCATCTTTTTATTTTTCAACGGATTCTTAATTTCATTCAACAGGTAGCGCAAATGTTTTTTTAAGCTTAGTAAATAAATTCTTGAATTTTCTACTGACATTAAATCGCATTTAGTAGTTCCAATAAATTAGCAAACTCAAAACAACATCGAAGTAACATGTTATTCGGAATAAAAGTAATTGCGGTCGCATCTCAAAGGTAGCTGTGGGATTATTTTTTCGAATCATTTGTGGTCGGGACCGTTTTTTCTCCACTCAGGTGCAACGATTGGATTCGATTTTGTTCTTGTAAATATTGAGGATTACGTTACTTAAATCGTTTTATTGTCCGATGATCGCCGATAATGTTTCTTCGATTAGTGTTATAGTGGAATAATGATATGGTTTATATAATTTTACTCTGATTGCTTCCTTGTGGGGACAATATCAAAGTTACTTCTTACCTAGGACGTATTGAAAAACGTTACTAAAATATCGTTATCGTATCCCTTTAGTTAATCCCAATCGTAAGCCTACTACAGTCGAATGTTGTCTTAATATAAATGCCTTTCCCCTAGTCAATATAGATGATTAAAAAACATGTTTTTCTATAAGTATATGGCACAAATGATAATTAGAGGTACAAACAATGTTGTCAGTTACAATAATGATTGATTCTGGGACTTATTTATATAGAATTATATCTTATCTTGAGTAAGGTTTATTTGAAAAGTTCCAAATGAGAGTTAATTCTTTTTATCAATTCGCAGACAATCCATATCTTTATTATTGTTCTTACTTGTGTATTTACTACATTAGGTAAAATAAAAATAATTAGTTTTATAATATTTGAAGATTCCTACCATAACCAATAAGTATTTTTTACATATCCTATCCCATACGTACCACACATTCGTAAAGGATTGAACACACATACTTACAATGTTTTACCGTTTAGACACGCTCTTTATTTTTCAATCAAAATATTTTAAAGCACGGAAATAAAACTCATTGTTTTTTGAAATTTCACTTTTTTCCCGCTTAGAAATTTTGATGGAGTGTGAAAGGGCCCTTGTGATTGAGTCAAAAAGTTTTTGTTTCGTTGATAGAAGTGTAAAAAAAACCATAAAAAGTATTGTTTCTTATACGAAGTGTTGAGGCCTTTTAACATACCAAAGGATTGTTGAGTTACAATTGAATAGTGATAAGAGGAAGAATATCAAAAGAGGTAAATTGGACGGTATTCGTAAACGGATTCAAAGTGTATTTTAAGTTCTTATTTGAGCCTTAACTAAAAATAGACACATTATTACACAAACCTCCTTGAAAAATTATCTCTATGACATAAATATTAAGTAAAATTTCACAGAAAGATAACCTTTTTAAAGAAAAAGATTACACAAACATGCAATTTTTGCAACGCAATTTGGAAGTGTAGAATGACCCCGTTTTTATTGGAATCAAAATTAGTCTTGTTCATTCAAGGTGTACGGGACGGGCTACGCAATTCAAGTTTATGGTCACTTTAATATTACACAAATTATGGAAGAGACTGTAGCATTGGAGCGGAGAAGAAAAACGATAAAATCGCATTTTTTGATATTGTATTTAAAAATAGCTATTTACGTGAGACCTTAAAAGCTGAGTGGTTTTAATGTGTTAATTTTTTATCAATTACTTACATCTTTAAAAACAATATAGAGCTACGACCACAAAGCGGAAAATTTAAACGACAACGATTGTATTATGGTACTCCAATTGGAATCTGAATTCTGGATTTCACTTTACTAACGCCTGAGTGTAACGCGTCCTCAGCGACACAATTGTCGAAATTTCGCTCAATGGAACCAGACTGGCCGGTCATATGTGGTCTTTGAAGCCGCCGCGCAGGTTGTTACACAGATTTTGATTTAAACCACATTGAAAATGTTTCAAAAACTTTTATGGCATCAATTTCGTGGTTAAACGTGGTACTTAATAAATTACAAATAGCAACATTACTTTGTTCTTTACTAACCTAACAAAAACTTCCCGTTTTTGGTTGTTATAAAATAAATAACAAGTATTTGGTTTTATTCCTTTTTTAATTAAATAGTACCGCTAAAATATCTCTTCTGTATCGTTTAAAACAACCACTACAATTTAAATTTAAATTTCGAATGAAATTAATAGTCATGTTCTGTTGCATTTACACTGTGATATCGATTAGTTCTTACTTTTATTACATATTAGCAAGTATATTTCTTAAAGAAGAGCTATTGGCAATGAAATTTGATGGTACATTATAAAACTCTTGATAACTTAAAGGTAAAAATTTTGGAATATAAAAAAGATAAAATCCGCATATAAATTTGTCTATTTGTTCAAACGTAGGTATGTTTAAGATTAGCAAGTAACATTTAACAAGTGCTGTAATTTGTTCAAAATTTTCTGTCTCATTAAAGCAATAATCTTGTTTCTGGGAAAATAACAAATTATAAAGGCAAACCTGATGCTACGATATGTTTTACGGTAATATTGCCTTGTTTAAATTGTAAAGTTAGTTGTGATTTGGATCTCTCTTATGTTTCAACGGTTTTTGTGTTTGTAATAATTTGGCGGATTTTTGTTTAATCGTGTGACTGGATATATGATAATTTTGTTTAAAAAAGAAAAAAAAATGAATTATCTTGTTCAAACTTGACTTTGATAAAAAATGAAGTAAGAACTTTGTTAACAACTTGCGTTGCTTACTTTGTTCATTAAAATAATTTGTGTAGAGATTAACTCTATTAAAACGACGAACGCTGATTCGATGGTATAAAAATAGCAACGTCCTTTTAGGTTTTTGTTCAGAAATAACTTTTACCATTTATTTTTAATATTATTATTATGCTGGGATATATTTATCACATCCTTTCAATATAACTAATTATTGTTTAAATTGTAACCAGGCATCTATTACTTCATAGATCTGCGACAAAAAAAAATGTATTTGAACATGTTCCATTTCCTTTTTTGAATTTCTCACAAATATTTAGTAGTAATTTCTTCCAATAGTTATTTTGAAAACAACGTAATTGAAGTAAAACTAAATTAAGCTAAGTATTTCTCTCCTTTTGTAGTTTGTCATTTCTACGGCACAAGCCCCCGCATTATTTCAATAGCTCGACTGTCATGACCCGATAAAATCTTTATTTCAGTTTGTAACTTGTTCCGTCCACGCTTGACGATAATGGCCGTTTAACATTGTCAAAATGTACACGAACCAGCTTTTAATAAAACAATAGATTAAGAAACAGCCTTCAAACTGTTTTTTGATTAAATTCCTACGGAATGGTATGTTTTTGCTTGGTTGCCTTTATGTGCGGTGTACTAGAGATTTTCTTCCTTGTAACTATTATTGCGACCAAAATTAGGCTTCTTTGAAAGATACATATATGTTTAGAACAATGCTTACATATAATTTACTGTTAACGTACTCAAAGTGAGTTATATATATATCAACTATAATTGAAGAAATAACTAATATAATGTATATAACTAAGCCTTTATTTCTGTAAAGTTGTATCTACGAATTCATTATTAATAACAATTACAGTTTAATCAATATCTGGAGTAAGAGGTTTAGTTTTATAGATGTTTAACTTAAGTACGTCTTGTTTGACTAAAAGGGTGGAATCGGTGTAGCGTAGCATAAGAATTTTGAGAAAAGTTAATAATAATGAGTTTGGGGGGAACTCCCGATATTTTATTTGATGTCTTCTTTCATAATGACAAAACGAAGAAGTGAATCCGTAAAACACTTTGCCAAAGCCAATGAAAACTGTTGTTAGGTCTACTGTCAATCTTAAAATATGGTTAATTGAAAATCTATTACATACATTTCAGTAAAAAGAGCTGTTAAAAGAAGTAAGACATGGAGGCTGCACCCGAACATTCATTGTCTAGAAACATAATGCACGTAACTTCACAGCATTCTTTATTACGTAAATATAATTAAAAAATACTCAATTTTCATTTTTGGATTTTTCTGTTCAGAATCCAACACTAAATGAATTTATCCAACTTAATTTAGCTGTCAGTTGAGACGATACAACATATTAGAATAACTCGTTTTTTGTTATTGTTCAAGTTGTTATTCTTTGTCTAAGTAGATATTTATCTTATTACATTATATTTATAATAAAGGTAGGTAGATACTCGTAGGAAGGGCAATGGCTTCTAGTAATCGTTGTCTATGTATCTATGATATGTAACTTAATTGGTTACAAGAATTCGTATCTCATACTTCGTAAATGGACTTATAATGTTATGAATTAATGTTCAAAATTTATAATTTATGATTTTTTAAATAAATTATCTAAATATTAAATACTTCATTAATATTAATTTAATTAAACAAAGAAAATTATATTTTATCAAAGTAGGTATTTGCTTAAATTATAAGAAAAAAGGTCATACAGTTTCATTTTCATTAATATATCTAATAAATATGAACCATTTAGAAATATTTTTTTAAATTAAACGATGCTAATAGACATAACGAAAACAGTTTCTAAATGTAGAGTACCTTATAATAATAACTTTTTAATTGTTGGATATATTTATCATATTATAATCAAAACATAAAACAGTAGATATATACAAATAATTACAATGCATACATGTGAAAGGAATTTTACATAATCTAATAAATTTGATGAAGTTTAGGGTCTACCTCAAATTTAATATTCGGTTACCTATACTTACTTAAGTAGGTATTAAATGGCAGGGCTATTGACATGTCTCGACGATTTCTATTCAAGAGCTTGTCTAGGTAGGTCACAAAAGCAAAAACATACTAAACATTAATTTACCTACCTGTTTTATATTTAACGAAAGTTATACGTGTATAAGTACTTACGATAAACATCAAATAATAACATCAAACACTTATTTTGTTCGTAATCTAAAAGCGAATTTTAAAAAGCACAGAAATAAAATAATTGCGAATCAATTTAAAGCAATTAAATTGTATATAAGTTTCTTAATGACTTGACAACTTTTTACTTTACTAAAGCTTACAATAGTAGATTGATTGTTTAAAAATTAAGTTGTTAAGTTAGTAATTAAAGTTGTCAAATGATTAAATTAAAATAAAAATATAAAGAAAAAATGAAACGTGCCCAGGTTCGAGATGCGATTGGTTGGATGCTTGTTGCTGCCGACAGATATCCGGGCTTGTCTGTACGAACCAGGAATGGGTGAAGGCCGGGTTAAGGCCAGGATTGAGGCCAGCCCCAGGACCGGGCAGGCCCATCACGCCTGGCAGGCCGCCCGGCCTCTGGTGGTGATGGAAACCTGCGGAGGCCACCGCGTAGTCCATAGCTACCGCTTGATACGGTAACATTATCACTTTAACACTCACGACAAATAACTTGCTAGTCGGAAATTTCAAGTTTAAAAAGTTTGCAGATCATTTTGTTATTAACAAAACTTTTTGGTCCGACATCACAAATTTTCCATTCCAGTCACTCGATTCACTGTTTATGGGGGTTGTATTTTAATTTGAATTTAACACAGTTCATGCAGAGAGTTCATAATGTCCTGTCATAGTCCACAGAGTCCGATACGATACAACGGTTCACCGTTCCCGGGCTTCGCCGGTGTTTCAGTCAAAGATGATTTCAGTTATCAAACAAGCACCCGTTCTATTTTCGTGGGCGATCATTTACGGGGCTAGCTATTCACAGGGGAAAAGTCACGCACAGCCACCCACTTAATAAATATTCTGGGCATATATCCGTTTTTACGCGGACGTGACTCCCGAGATACTGTCCGCTTTTCACGTACGGAACGCGCAGCCGATTATCGAAAACAGTTGCATGCGTCCCCCTCTTCCGACCTCGGACGTGCAACTGAAATCAGGCACGCGCGCCAAACGCGACTCTATCACACTCGAGCCTAGACACTCTGTATACGCGCCACTCGGGAAATTAGAAAGAGACACCGCTCTACAAGCGAGTGAGGCGGGAGATGTTCGGACGTCATCGCGGAGTTAAAAGCCTGCGTCGTTACACGGCCGTAATAGGCGGTTACGTGATTGGGCGTGGCTTAGCCTATTAAGTTGAATTGTCGCACTCTGATTGGTTGAAATTGGTAGTATTCGACTACGTGATATGTTCAGGAATACGTTTATAGCTTGCGCTCATAGAATATAATAAGTGAGTTGTAGGTTGGATGCGCGCCAGTTGTGAAGATGCAGCGTGTTGCGGTTTCATTCCCGATTCGCGTAATGGTTTTTAATTATTACTTTAGGGACCGTTAATAGGTGAACATTGCTTGTTTAGCCCGTTGCGGAATATTAAAACAGATGCGATCGTTGAATGAACGTACGGGCAGGGGCGGAGCCAGCTATATTGATTGACGGGCTGTCGGCCGAGCTCTCAGCGAGCTACCGCTGAATACTTACTGAATAATCTAATCAGTAGACGTTGTGTCTACATACCTACCTTTCAAAGAAAGCGAAGGTACCTACAGTATAGCATTTCACAGCATTGAAGTCAAAACTTTCTTATAAGCATTTTCGAGAATGCACTAACAAGAATGCTTAGAAAGTCATAATCTTATTGGTACTGTTGAAATACCAATTTTGCAAATGGAATTTAAGACTATCAATTCTACTTGATAGACCATGTATAAGACGATTGCAGGACATCAACATTAATCTCTTACTGTTTCCGAAATGAAAATTATTTGTCGCTATAGTTGTAATATTTTCTGAAGATCCTAGTTTGTAGAATAGCACTTATGATCACCATATTGAGTGATTATGAACCATCCTGGAGAAAACATAAACAAAAGTAATGCATAAGAAAGAATGTCAAATATATTTGCGTGTTATTGGAATCACATTTTCCCGGTTCGATACTCGGGAGTTCAAGTTCGCTCACGTCTGAGCAGTTAGTATGCGGCCCTGCGTGCGGGCCTACTATAATGGATCAGAGCTCAGCTGATTTCTGTTTAGCCTTTGGGATCCATATTAGATGAATGTTGGTCTATTTATCTTGGAGTTTGGGAACACCTCTCCACCTCACCTCACGAAGACATACATCTATTAGACTAGGCGGGAGAAGCTAAAATTAAAATTGAAGATTTCGACTAACCTATTAGACAATAAACACCTATAGGCACACTATGTTCAAATGGCTTTCAAGGGGAAACGGTAAATATTAGATTTCTTTTGTTATTTGAAAAGTCAAAAAGGACACATATCTCTTTGTACCTAAAAGACATTTATTAATTTCCCAGATTTTGATTTATTTTTTTGCGTGGGTAACCCAGAAGAACGGGACCTTTAGGAGAAATTTTATTGTGATTCTACTACTATATTGTATAATATTAATGATCGAGCTATTTGCTTTAAATCCAAGATAGATGTTTAAAACTCTAAAACTACAAATATTCCTTCACTTAACATAAGAAATATTTAAGTAACATATAAATAATTAAATTAAGTTCATGTAAATTAAGATCACTTATCAATTCGTAATAATAGCACAATGGTTAACTCTAAAATAGAAATGTTAATTGCTCGCGGTAAGTGGCTAGCAAGTGTTACACTGTACTCAAATGTCTAGACGTAAGCATCCATAATCTAGTAGGTGAGTTAGGTGAATAATTTATACTTAAAAAGCAGTGATTAACCACTGGAATTTCCAAAGGCATTTGATCAGATGCAGCTTTAGCTTAGGCATACTTTAACATACAAAGAAAAATAATATATACTTTCAATTAATTTACTAAGTTCAACGTACAAAACTTAACCGCAGATTTGTTAGATGAAGTAAGTAATTATCAGAAAAACAGATCAAACGTATTTTTTTTTTATTTGAGGGAAAGTAAAACATGAAATGGTTTATCTAAGGGTGAATTTCCATTACCGGCAGTATCAAAGAACCAATACAACCGGCGCGTTTACGCTCATTTGAAAACACAAGATAGTGTTTCACTGCCGAAATAAGACAGGCAGGCAGACTTTTCAAAGGTACCTAAGTACCTTTGAAAACTCATCTAGGTATCACTAAACATCTAAAAAGTTATATACCCTCCTAAAATCTAAAAAGTTATATATCCTGAGATTATCCACCATGTAAAATATAGAATTAACCATAAGCTAACAGCAAAGAAGTCTTTCGAGCTGTGGACCCTAATCGCACGAAAATAAATTAGAAATTAAATATAAGACTGCATTCCTTTCAGGTTAACAAAGTACTAACGGATAATACTATGCAATGCCTCTTCACTCCTCCGTATCTCTTGTAATTAAATACCTCAACCAAAAGATAAAGGTGGCTGGGAGTCAAAGGGCACCGAGGCGTTTGTAATTTCTGATCGCTGATACAATACCATTATTCTCAATTCTCCAAAGAAGACAGTTTTAAATCTTATATCTTGGATAGGAATATTTATATACTTAAAAACACGGACGCTTTTTATGGTTTTAAAACAATAGAAGTCCTTTCTTCTATGTAGTAAAGTATAGAATATATATCTCCTCTCGTGCAAATCCATTCAAACATCACGTTTAGATTGAACAACTAATGGTCTCACCTACATAATAATTGTGGTAATAATTGCAGATAACGAGTTCAATTCAGCCTGCATTAACCTGATCGACAATTCGAATCGTACCGATTACAGAAATGAATAATCGAGTTGCCTAAACAGAAGCAATGTCCAGTTAGCCGCAGACCGGAAGCGGCCGGTTGCGGCTTCCGTCGGTCATTGCGCTGATTTGTGTGCTTATACGACACACGTCCTGTAGGATGTTGGGAATATTATCGCTATTGTTGTTCGAGTTTTGCTTTACTGAAAAGTAACCACGTATATAAATTATATGAAAATACAAATGATCAGTTCCTTCATGCATAATTATCTCCCGGGAACCTCAATACATAAATGTGTCTGGATTATACGGCTTAACAGACGACTTCAACATAAAAATATATATAACAAGTTTTTTAGTACGTACTTGCAATAGTTACTTACATTACTTGTGTATTTACAAATTGCTTGCTTGAAATTCTCCAGCTAAAGTAGATATGTTCCAACCCTAAAAAATCGTACACGTCTTGGCTTTTATTTTTTGGATTAATTTTCTGGAACCAAAAACAATAACTTGTTACATTCTAATCCAAATCTTCTAACATTCGCTACACTCTATTTCAATGAAAAATAAAGTACTTACTCTCGCTTGCTAGGGCTCAAAAATAAAATTAGGATAGCCGATTTTTTACTAAAACAATTCACAAATTAATACCAACTTTATAACTAGTAGTTAAGTTTCAAAATTGCGGAGTTGTGTATTTATTTTATTGAGTATTACGGTAAAGAGTGTTCATAGTCTGGTCATAATCAATAAAGGTATCGTTGAAATGGACACGGTCACGATTGGCGTTTAGATGCGCGGACGCGAAGGTATTGCAGGGTGAGGACGCATCTGATGAGATATAGCGATAAACTAATTTTATGATAAATTTCATGTAATAATAAATATTAATTAATATATAATACTATTAAAAATTAATGTAATAATAATAATGTTGTTGTACAAACTTTGTTTATATTTTTAAATTTACCTGAGTATAAAAAAAATTATATCAAATCATATCTATACAGATACCAGTATTATCAAGGATAGATATTTTCAAGCTTTGATATTTTCGAGGCATTAAATACCTAAGGCTTTAAATAGCTCTTAAATCTATAATTTAAACTAGATACCAATGCTTTTACTCTACAACACAGACGGTTACTTCTTATTTTAACGGCTTATATAGGAAAAGCGATATCCACAGATGCACTCTGCATAATGAAATTACTGTATAATTAAGTACTTTATAATTAACTCCTAAATTTAGGTAATGCCCTCGACAAAATCGCTTTTGCTCTTCAATGAGACAACAAAATTTTCCAAGTGACCAGAAAGCAGACTTCTTATTGGATAATTCGTGATTTTATATTTTTTCCTCTCTCATGACAACAGGTGTTTGAACCTGTCGTCCACGATCTTGACATTGGTGTTTCAGGTATTCTCCATCGCACCAATAGCAGTAAAGTTCGACGAACCCAATTTATTGACAAATCGAGTTACAGTTACACCTAATCGATTCGCTATCACATCAATCTTGATGACAGTGAAGGCGATTGGGTGACATTATTTTAATAAAGGAAATACTTTTAATGCAAACTTAATATTTTCAATGTTATGTAATTATCATCTCATGTAATAAACATTCCAAATGAAATTGCGTACAGTCAACACCACACTCTTTTGCGTGGAAAAGAACTGGTAAAGAATCGCTATTTGCATTTTCGTAAATGAGACTCTTGATCTAACTAACGTCAAGTTGTCGTTTACTGGTAGTTAAATGTTGACCAGTCGAACAAATACAATTAATCTTATAACTTAAGAAACTGAGCTAAATAACGTAGGTGCTGAACGAAAATACAATAAGATCAGCAATAAATTTTAATTGGATTTTACCTTGTTTCGTTCGTTCTATTGACATATTGAATTCAAACAAAGGATATAAACTACTATAAAGCTGTAGAAGACTTAGTAAATTGTACATTGCTTATCAAATTGTAAAAAATGGCCTCTAGTGACATTAACCAGGAAGTAAAATGAAAAAAATCCTTATTAGATGCCTTGAGTTCAGTACAAAGTTTGTAATATATAAAAGTATTACCAACTTGTACCTTTGAGGTGTATGTACAGCAGTGGACGTCTCTCGATGGATATGATAATGAAATAAATAGTTTGGAACACTGAACGAGGGAAAGTATTCGGGAAATTCGAAATATTCTACCTTCCACTAGTAACATGTCTATAGTCCAATTGACAATAGACCTTTATTTTATAACATCATGGATTTTTTTATCTAATTTATATTTTTACCTAATCAAACAGAAAAGCTTGCTTGCTTGCGAAGTGGTTTGTTTGTTAAAGTTTTGATTACAAAAACAAAGCAACTTTTTCTTGGTTGGTCCCGGATGGGTTAGTAAAATTTGTAATGGCGAGCTTCTTTATGCTTCAGACGGTCGATTAAGTCATTGGTCCCGGTTGTTACGACAGCAGCTTTCACGCTACCACCATTTGCCCAGCGTAGTGGTGTTAAGGTCAGATTCCTCATGTGTTTCTCCCACACAGGAAGTTCTATGACCAACTGACGCGTGTGAACAAGTGACACGATTATAAGCTATCGATGATGATGATATCTAGACAAAATCAATCAGTTTATTTTTATGTAGCTCACTACTCCCGCTCTAGGTATCCGGGAGTATATCACGGTTCAACAAAAAAATTATCACATTTTTCGAAGTCCTATATAAGGTACCAATAAACTGAGATACGTACTCCACCCTAAGACACTACCCACATTAGGGTAATCCCCCGCACCATGATCGTGTCGATAGTGAATTTTAATCAGCATCGATCGCTCGTGCCCTACTTTTGACGTGGGATTAGCGTCCGATGACCTGCGTCTAGAGTTTATTGGTAGAGATGAAAATCATATGATAAGTGTGTTTATAAGTTTTTTTTCAGGTACATTTTCAAGAACAGACAAAGCGTTGTTCAAATCTTTTGTTGCAAAATAATTCTTATTACGTGTAAAAGAATGCATAAAATGCCATATCGTAATTCATTTAAGAAAAATTATTGTGTTGTGAAAATTTACCAAAAAATCATTATTTTTTCTTGTAGCTTATAGGGTAATGTAGTTAATAATGGCTTGTGTTTAAATTTAAAGGTTCTTCGTGCTTTATTAGTTCGCTTTAAAAGAACCTGATAATGTAGTTTTTGAGCTTTTTCGATTACGAAAAAGTAACTCGTTGTGTCGATCCCGGATTGGTTAAAACAATTATATTCTTGCTTCTCTGTATGCGCCCTTTGTTTAAGTAAACAAAAGAACTGATCTATACAAACTATTTACAAACGTAGACCACATTAAAAAGGTATTAAGTATATGGTAATATTGGAAAAAAGAATTAAATTTAATTTATATTATTTCTAAAAATTAAAATACCTTGTTTGATGATAATGAGCTAAACACCCTTGATCCTAAGTTTTAGTACCAAAGAATTCCACTATAATTCACGCCTTTAATATCTTATGGACGCTAATTGAAAATGGAACTACATTTAATATCTATTTCCCCACTACCGAAAATATTTTTAAAAGCGCAATATGTCCACTTAAACAGGAAGCATCCTAAAACATAAATTAACATGGCAACATTCACTTAAGCACAAATAAACATGTCCAAGTTACCGCACGAGGGTTATCTAAACTTACCCCGAATTAGGGAAGCATACACGCATTAAGATGGCAACCCAGATACTTTGATATGAATTAAGATATTCTAATTTTAATTGCAATGCCACTAGATGCTGTTGTATAGACAGTGTTGAGGTATTCTTTTGTTTTTGTGGAAATTTATAGAATAAGGGCGAATTCTATTGCGTGTCAAATACAAACGTACAAAGTAAAGATATACTTCCCGCTACTTTTATGGAAATGTTATTCAAGTAACAGCCTTATGTACCCATTTGTGCGCGCAAAAGATATATACGCCAATTTAGTTTCAACTTCTCCTTCTATAGTACCTACATGTAATTGAAACTATAGTTCTAAGTTTATTAATGACTGAAATATTTTATTATGTATCATAAAATTTAAACATAAACCATTTATGACTACAAAACACTCAGTCTCCGGTTCATCCCCCTTAACTCTAAGGAGTAAACGCCACCCCTTCCCAAGGAAATGTATTAAGCCGAGATAAAATCACATAGAACCATTAAACTTTGCATATGGGCACAATTATTGTGGAATTTGTATAATTCTGCAGATACGCGACTAAATAAATTAATAAAACAAGCCCCGGGCGAAGGGTTAAGATTTAAATGGAACTGATATGATCGTGTAACCCTTGCTGCTTTAAAGTTAACTTTGAGGGTTGTTGCAAGCCATACATATTATTTATGTTAGATTGTGTCGAGGATAAGTTGTTCTGCGCCTAGTTTTTGTGTTTAACTTATAGAAATTAAATCGTGATACTTCAATTTAAACAATTTCAGGTTCAAGAAATACGATTTTCTTAATTCACTTTGGAATAAAACATAGTGTTGTAGAAAAAATTAAGAGTATCTTGTGTCTAGAAAGAACCCTTAGAAAATGTGCGGCGATGATCAGAGTCACCAGTGGAAAAATAACATTGTAAAATAAGTGGCTGATTTAATTGAAATGTTGGTATTGTGGTGCTAAAAGAGCTATTTATTAATTGTATGACACATTACATTGATTTTTGCAAGAGTCTGCAGACTGTGACTTTTTGAGTTCAGAAAATAGTTTATTTATATTTATATTTTTATTTTTGTTTTATGTAAGTGATAAATTATGTAATTCAGTTTATTATTTTGAGTGATCTCATTGGGGTCATCAATTTATTCGATACCACTAATGGTCCGATTTCAAGTCTTTTTATATTTTTTGCTCATTGAACACCAAACGATGCCCTGGACTTTGTTGTTCTGGTTTTTTATGATAAAAGCTATTGTCGAGAGATGGAAAAATAATTTCTCGATTGGTTTTGACGAGAATTTCAGTCGAAATAAAATTCATCACAATGGTCGCAAAGCTATAAAAATTATACAGTCACGTATCTTTATATAATATCAAAACAACTTGTAAGTATTTTATCTTCACAACAACTTTGTAATATGCAACAAATTACTATGCAGGCTCGCACCTCAATAAAGACAAAGTCGCTATAAACAAGATATTAAAGAGATCTACCAAGTAAAAATAATACCACGCCAAGCCGGATATGAGTTTGACTGTTCATTGTGATGCAGGCCGTGTCACGACCCTCTCTGCCTAGTTATACCTACACGAGACGAAGATGTATGGAGGAATAGTTACACCCCGCCGCTGGAGTTAGCTTCGGATAAGTTGCTTTAAGAGAAAATAAAATATTGTTTTCTTTTACTAAAGTGGTAGATAATCTGACAACCAGTTTTCGCTATTATAAATGGAATATTTGAGTAAACCTTCAATAACATTGGATGATTTGTTTCGATTAAAAGATATGTACATATATACCGTATTCCATACATTAACTTTGCATAAGTATATATTACTATCGATAAGTTCATGTGCACTTAATTCTTATATGAATCATAATGCGACATTGCTCAGATAAAGAGTTTTTTTAAAGTAGAGGCAGCAATGTGCACAAAACTCTTAGTTTCATTTAGTAAGGATATAAACGTAAACCATTTTCGAAACAAAATCAAATGCAAATATCAAAGAAATCTAACCTTCTATTTTTAAACAGAAGCAAATCGATATGATATTGATTTTTATCCCAAAATCGGATTATATATGAAATCTAATTGCTTTTAAAACATTTAATTACAATAAATAACAGATTTTATAGTAAAGAATAACAGCTTTTATTCAGTATTTCCATAAAACAAACAGTATTTTCTCATAGGATTAAAAACCCAAAGAAAAGAATTTAAAAGTCAAGCGTGTAGAGGCGCGACTGATATCTTGGAACCCCAAACAAAGCGCCTCAATTTCCCTAATTCGGACAAATTGCCGAATACTTGCAGTTTTAAAAAGCACCATTACATTAACACCTCCCCTCGGTCGCTTTTAAGTACATTTTTCTCGCTGTACTGACTTCCAATTAGGGTGGCCATTCAAAATTTATTAACAGAAATTGTATTTTTAAAACTCAAGTTGAACTAATATAAAACGCTTTGAAAATAATAACCCTTAGTGAATATAATAATCGAAATTTATAATTGTTAAAGACATAGATCCATAGGTCGCTGGTTTATATCCGGCTCGAAGGACCACAATGGCCACAATCTTAAATAAATAATAGACAATGTTAAAATATATAAAAGTTATATTTGGTGCTACCCATAGCGGCAGCACACACAAAACTAAAAAATACAAGAAGAAAAAAAAAACAATGTTATAAATATGACATTCTATAAGAAATGAATGACATAATAAATATATCATTCTTACCATAGTATTAAATGAACAATAAAATATAAAAATAAAATATAAGTTTAATGTTCATGTATTGAACAATAATTACATCAAAAACATCAAAAACTTAACAATAATAAATAAATTCTTAATCTGAACAAAGGCCCCTCCCAACTTTATTTTACAAGTTTCTGATTTCTTTAATAGTAGAGATAATACATAATAAATAAGTTTGCCAAATAACACTGAATCCTTGTCACCCTACTCCACTGCATTTTCTTTCTGCTGTCAATATTAAGAGAAGACAAGTGAACTTTTTTCTGTTCTTTTCGAAACCTAATAACGCGGGGTAATTTTTCAATTGGCCATATTAGCGCAGGAACGAGGAAAGTTCGCCTTCGAATGGTTCTATGCAATGCGTAACCAAGGACTTATTAATAGTTATATTTTAGTTGGTATCGTTTTATAAAGTTATCGGCAACTTTACTTTGTAAAGTCTAGTGACGAAAGTTCAAACTGATGCCATATTGATTGGCAATAGGTAACCTCACACCTCAAAGTTTTTTGTCATTTGTAGAGTAAGCTTATAACTTCAATAAAAGCTAAACGTAACTTAACATGCATTGTTTAAATGGATTCATACTACTATAAAAAGTGAAAAATCTTTACAATCCCCTTGCAATTCATGAGTTAAAAATTAGAATTATTATTTACAAATTATGGGATTCCAAATTTACATTACTTCGGTAATGAATCTTTGTTTTTGGATCGTAGATGTTTTAATTTTTTAACCCACAAAAGAATCTCTGCTCAAAGGATATTTTCTATATTGGTACTTGTAAACACCACACGTTAAATTATTTATTAACTGAAAGCTTATAAGTTATATATTAACCGGAAGCTCAGAGGATCTTGAATATACCATTTATATCATTTTAAAACGCCACATTCTTTAGTTATTTGTAAAAGTCTATGTTGTTACATCTCCACATTTAAATCGAAAGCTCACTGATTAAAGAGAGGTAAAAAAAATGACAACCTTATAATTGGTCAGTAACAAGATCAAAAACCAACCGTGTGAGCCTCAAAATATTATTACTAACCAGTTCTTTATAGTTTCACCGTCCTTTTCAGTATTGATTTCATTGAATGAAAAATTAAGAAAGCGCTACATATTGAATTATGTCATCCACATTTAACAGATTTGCATACAATTTTTCTAACGTCTAGTTTGGATGTATATAACATGTACATAATTCCAAGTGCTTCGAATGCGTTTCTATGTAAATAGTCACTTTGTTGAAATTATAGGATAAACTTTATTTTACATAAAAAGAAAAAATATATTGCAACTTTCTTTGAAAAAAGCCATAATTCATCAATTATAACTGTACTGATATTTCCATATTATAGATGTAACTTCAACAAACTTGTCTCTTTTTACTATACGAAATATTAAAAATATCTTATAAATAATTAAAAATAAAATATTGTAATAAATAATAATAAAATATAATATTAAATAATATTATTATTAGATGTGACCGAACTTATCCGAAAGCGTTTTCTTTTAAGGTAATAGTCAAAATAGCAAACTTGTCCATGACGTGTTGACAAGCGGCAATAATTCTAGCTACCCACAATTGCATGCTCGAGAGATTTTAATAATGCAGACTTATTCATGTATCGACATGACCTCTTTACAAAAAATAAATAATGGGTATTCTACAGAATACCCATTATTTTAGTAACATATTTTTTGTAGATAATCAGATTTTGAATGCCATTTAGTGTTTGGATATTTTTTTTCATGTATAATATATAAGAACTTGATAATATTTGTGATCATAAAACTAATAATAAATGAATAGATTTAACAAGATTTTCTCAATATTAATAAACTCTCTAACGTGCACAAGAGGTTATTGGCAATTAAGTCTTCAATTCGCACAAACATGTTTTGAACATTTATCGTAAACTAGTCAAGATTTTCAAGTCAGATACTTATTAGGAATAACTACAATATTTATGAAAATAAGTTTCAAATAAGGAACTCAAAATAAAAAGAAACTCTTCGCCATAAAAACTACCATAGAAATTTTCCATTTATTAGATAATGCCAAGTCTATACATTTCTTCGTCTCTATAATTCACCCTCAAGTTTTTAACAAGAGCAATCTTGTGGGTGACTTTTTGAAATAAATGAAATAAAAACTAAGTTGAAAAAAGTTGTCGTCGCATTGGAAACATGCCTTTTGCATTATGGCTCGTGCTTGCAGAATAACTCAAATTGTAAAGATTGGATATTTTTATAAATCAATAAAATTCAATCTCTAATCAAAAATAAATAAGAAATATGTGATTTTATTTCCCATTACTTACTTTTCTAAGTAAACCTAAGCAAGTATTTTACATACTACCACATGATAATATTGAGAACACATTGTGTGACTTTGAACATTTGCTATAACATTAGTTAACTCCATTAGTTTCTAAAATATATTTTTTGGAAAGAACAAAAAAAAACATTTTAACCTTCAATAGTATATTTTAATGCAAAATCTACTGCTTTTTACCATGTGTAAAAGTTCTTGAAGCGTTTTTCGTGGAAGCTATTTTTAGGCGAATTGCAAGTAATTACTTTAATTAATACACAGCTCGCTCAGTCAGTTGCAGTTTACTATAAGAGCGGTGGTTAGTTAGTACAATGAATGAACGATTCAGTCAACACGGTAGTCAAGGTATGCGAGCTCCTAGACTCTACGCCTACTGATTGGATACACTGCACAATATATCTTGATACTTTTGTAATTTTACCTATCTTTTTAATAAACATAAATATCCTTTTTTATGCTTTCGTTATTGTTACCACAAAATGGCCTGCCAAATGGCGTGCAAAGCCTTGCCTAGTAATAAATTAGATAAAAACACAGGCTTACGAAAAACATGGAATCTGATATTTACTCAGAAGATAATTATCAAACGTAACTTATAGAAAATAATCCGTATAATGATCTGTATGTTATATAGTAATCAATGGATAAACCATTGTTAAAACTATCTTTCAAAAATAGGTGGTTTATATATGCATTCACTCTGAGTTCTGTTAGTAGTACTTCTTTCCGATTTTATAAATTAAGTCAATTGTAATCATAAATTAATTGCAAATTTTATAGTATACCTTCGACAACGATTTTCATATCTAATGAGTAGTAATTTTTTACTTTTATACCCTTCTTGAAAAACCATCATTGTACAGCCTCATTTGTGTGTGTTTTTCGCTGCACACTTTACAGTTTTAAGAGTTACCAAATATCAACATTAATCGAAACCTCTCACCTTTATTTCAAGACGCAAAAGTCACGTAGAGGCGCGGTCGACACCGCACGTACACCAATCATCCAAGTCGCGCCCGTGACCATACGACTATCCCTTTTACTCATACTTAGCTGTCAAATGCCCGTCCGCCTCTAACGTCTCCGATCCGTCGGGAAATTTGAATAGTATGAAGCCATCGGTAGAATTAGGTGCTTTGACATTTCTTTATTTGCGCTGATGGATTTTGTTTTTGGCCTTCGAAATTCCCTTGTTGATACACATGGACTGTTTGTTATTACCTTATGTCAAAAGTTTTATGCTTTTGAAACACATACGCAGTGCATTTCTATAACATTGATATACCTATCTATTTTTAACTGCTGTAGGTGTACATTGTTAAATTATTTTTGATCATATTCTCTGTTTCTCTCTGATTTCAATGAAAGTAGTTCATTATAATAAATTATTACATTTATTAAATAATTATTTATGGTATTAAGTACGTACTTCACCTAAAGTTTTGAGCAATTCACTGAAGTGAAATAGTTACATGAAAATTTATACGTATAAAAATTATTATAATTTAAAAACATAATCCTTGTCTAAAACTCCTTCATAATTACATGACGAAAGTATAAAAATACACAAAATCTAATAAATTCACAACTTTCTCGCGATTCTCGGTAAAAAGTCATAGGTTCGTAGGTTTTCTTGTCTAGAATTCTTTTTTTATGTTAAAAATAAAATTCATTTGTAAAATAATCTCTGAACGGTGACTGTATTTTTTCAGTCAAGGGGTCGTTCATACTATGCGTTTGACGTCCTCCGTTTCAACCCTCAAATTCGATTTCGCATCACCACGCACGAGTGACTACTTGCAATGTGTTCGCAATCGGAATAGAATCATTGTTATTGCTCTATTTTTAGTGAATTTAATTTGGAAAAATATATGCAGAAAGGTATAATGTTAAAACAGTGCATTTTATTTTAATAAATTAAAATGCTCTATTTTATACCTATCTTACTGTGTGTGTTTGTGTGTGTGTGTGTGTGTGTTTGTGTGTGTGTAACCCCCAAGGTAATTAATAGAGCTTATCAGATATGCTAGTCAGTTAATGTAATTTCAGTTAATAAGTCAGTGCGTCACTTACGTGATCCATTTTCATTGCAATTAAGAGAATAGAGCCAAAATTAATCTAGAAATTTCTTGAATTTTGTCGTCAAAACTATATCGATGCCAAGGAAAAAATCGATAAAAATTCGGCAAAATAAACAAGTTATCTATAAAAAATGTCTAAATAGTTTTATGCTAAGTTCATCGAGCTTTATCGATCAAGACAATAAAATTTGTCGACTTTATCGTTAGATCGAAAAAACATGCTGCCTACATCGATAAACTGTCGAATAATCTCAATTTTATTGAGTTTCAGTGTCAAATTGCTGGTCTGACTTACTTGACTCTGCAAAGGAAGAACAATAAAACTTGATTTAATACTTAACGCATTTGTAATACGATTGCTCTTTTATTGGCAAACTTAAAGCAAATTAACCACAGTGAAGTTAGTTTCATGTCTATGACGTAAATTAGTGACCGCTTTCTATCATATTCTTATTTTGTTTCACATGATAAAATTAATATCCATATTTTAAACTAAAATTTCAATTTTATTGAATTGATATACTCTAATTCATATTAATTATTTTTATAT
Source organism: Acentria ephemerella (assembly GCA_943193645.1). NCBI lineage: Eukaryota > Metazoa > Arthropoda > Insecta > Lepidoptera > Crambidae > Acentria > Acentria ephemerella. The sequence goes on from OW971893.1 coordinate 5,773,225, forward strand.
TCGTTTGAATTCCTGATAAAATAACCCTCTTCCTGCCGATGTCCAAGCTGAAGAAGCCACGTACTCGTATTTTTCTGGTCAAATGCACCATCGACTCAAGACGGGCTGCCACGGCCGGCCATCACCGATCTATCAACTGTGTTTGCGAGCAGAATTCCAAATTTGAAATCACCAATCGCTGTTCTCTGTTTCAAAGGAGCTTAAAGGACTTACAAATATATATTGAAATTCGATCAAAAGTCTTTTGTTTTAAAGATATAATTCGTTACTCCTGATGACTATTTTCATTTCATAGCTAACGGACCACACTAAACCCTTTTGTTATTAAAATACGGTTTTGTTCCAATTGACCAGCTTAATCTGTACACATAAACTGTTTATTGCAATTGTTTTAAGAATATAAACTATTTCCTGGTAAAACGCCTCTTTCGCCCATTGTTAGTTTCTCTTTGTGGAATTGGCAGTGATGTCATGATTTGAGCTTTCAAATGAATCATGAAAATATGTTTATTTTTATTTCCATATAGGTGTAATATGTTAATTATCATCGTTGTCTTGTTATTTCGGCTCCTCAACTCGTAATAGTTATTTATATAGTATTCATCATAAAACAATTTGACAACTTTTTAATACTTAAAACATAAAGTAAGCCTCGCCCTAACTGCTTCCCCGAGCTCCTTGCAAAATCTGATCAAAGATTAGATTACAAAAAAACAACATAAAATCATCAAGAATTCCAAAGACGAAGCATAAAACCATAAATCCTCTTAACAACCCTTCATTGCAGGTGGGTAAAAATAATTTATTCAAATAAATCTCACGAAATTTCCACTACAGCGGAGTCTAGGAGGCCCCCGGGCGTCGTTTGGCAATTCTTTTAACTGCAGCAAGGAAATTTTTGTCGCAGCTTTAATGAATATGCTAATAAAAATGGTGTGACAATTTTGTAGGAAGGTTTCTATACATTATTTGAAAACAGACTGCGATATATTTTTTAAGTATTCAATTTAAAAGTCGAGATAAAATGACATCTATTTAGTAATTATACATGTTTAATACCATCAGCAGATATGTTTCAATATTATTACCAAATAATTATCATTATTATTTATGTTGGTAAGATAAGAAAGCCTTTTAATTTTAGTAAGGTTGCAAACCAGGCTACGGTATCAAATTGCTGAGATTAGTATATACTGGTTTGCTACGGTTCTAAGATTATATTATTACTGATAAGAAAGTGTTGATGCATATTAATTATGTCTATTTTACAAATAAAAATTCATAATTGGTAAAATATGGTAAATGGACCTAAAATGCAGAGGTGCTCGATTTAAATAATAATAATAAAATTCATTTTACACAAAAAATACCCAAAATGAAATGAAAATAAAATGAATGAAAACTAAATGGTTTAAACATTTCTTTTAATGATATAAAAATGCATCTCAAAAAGCGTCAAAATCTATTTTCTACTCTAATTACTATACTTTACGGGTTTTACTTTTTTTTGTAGATAAGTAGTAGAGTAAATAATAAATAATATCTGCAAATTTTACCAGAAGAATGTTGTGGAATATTTTTCGGCCATACACTTATAGCCGTCACACTATATGTATTTTGAACAATAGCCTGCTTGATTACGTATTTGTCATAATATCATTTATTACAACAAAAAGTAAAGTAAATAAATAAGCAATGCTTAATTGGACTCAACAATTTAACGGAATATCAGCAAAAGCAGCTATTTACCTACACACGTTTTGGCAAATAACGCACTGGACTGCAATTTAAATGACTTGAAATTATTATTCGTATATGAGTCTCTCAACTAATGCGAAACATCATTACGAATCTTTTTAATCTCCCAGGAAGTGTCGCCTCACGGCAGCCATAAATAATAACAGCGAGATAAAAATTACATTATCACACTTATTTTAATTTCGCTTCGCATTAATCTTCGTAGTCGCGCGCCCATTTATAATGGCGCCGGGCATTTTTAATTTGCTGCAGCATTTAAGGGTTGACTTTCGACTAGATTGTATTATTATGTTAATAAAAAGTATATTTTTATTGTTCAAATCTAAGTATGTCTAAGTTTTTAATACAATTGTCAAATAATGACTTGACAAAAAATATCTATAGGTCTTTTTTTAAATTTCAATCCGTTCAAAAAAGAACGCAAATATATTTTTGCCAAAATAAAATATTAATTGTTGTGTTTATTATTGCTGGTTATTTCAACTCAATAAATAAAAAGTTATGTTCATTATTAATTTATTTTTAAAGATATTAAACAGCCTTCTCATTTCTTACTAAAAATCATTAGGTATATAATTTACCTTAAACTGTCATTAATTTAGTATTGTAGAATTAAATAGTTGATAGTTTGCAATTAAATCATCATTTCATTAAGAATATTTTAATTTTGTTATAACATCCACTAGTTCCCACTAAGCGCTTCAACGTTTGTGTTATTTATTCACCTATACGAAAATATTTATCAGATAGTAATAATCAGGGTATACCGCTACTGTTTCTTATGATCGGGGCTATAAACCGATAGAATTATGAGAGGACAGCGATATGGGGCTTTTTGTTCGCAGTTATGAGACAAAGCAGAGGACTCTTAAGTATAATAGCATTGTGGGCTGAGGATCGACGAACATGTTAGTATGGATATGAACATTTAAATAAAATATTATTTAAAATAAAAAAGCTAGTATAAGATAGATCTTATAATAATCAAAAATATCTTATTGGTTCAATGATTTACTTTATATTAACACTGTAAATAAGACGAAAGAATTTTTGGCTAACTAATTTTTTTTTACTATGTTATATTATTTTTAATAAGCATAAAAATTTACTTCTAAGTGATCCAGATTTGTTAACTTGGGCTGTTAATATCTAACATCATTTTTAATAAGTATGTCTTGGTTAGTGCTTCTTTATCTGTAGTAAAATTTGTAGCATTTAGCTGTTTGTCTACCTTTAAGCATAGCCTTACTTATCTGATAAGGGTAGAAAATTTATCACTTTCTTACTGGTAAAGAAATAATCCCCGAGCAAAAAAATTATTTTATAACTAAAACATTTAATCATAGAAAAGTCTTATCCATACAAAGCATTCAACCCTTATTAATGCTCGTTTTGTCAACACGCCATTACGGTGCGCGGGCGCCAGTTTATGACGTAGTAAATCTGATCGCGCATGATCTCTCGATAACGCGCTGTCAAAACTATCAGGTGTATTACCTGACCTTTTGTCCGTTTATATGGATGATGTTTTTAAATTATGATGATAGAAAAAGAGGAAACATATAGTAGATGTCTGCTGTTATACCGTTCTTACTGTTACAAATGTAACAACATTATGTTGTTTTTATATTCATCATAATTAGTAAACAAATAATTTAATATAAACCTTTAACAATTATTTAATGTTTTTAAATTGTATAATGTAATGTGCCATCTATAGCGTATACTCACTTTAAAAAGAGGCTGAAATAAGCCGAAATATTCACATATGTTCATAAAATTAAATAACTTTAAATATTTAGGTACTTAACTACTTAAATTTTAGATACTAAAATCATTTGATGCAAAAATGTCACCATAGTAATATCTACTAATGATATATTTACTTACAATTTTTGCGGGGTTTTTGTTTCATTTAGGAAGCATTCTAAAATCATACACAATAAATATTGTAAAAGGATGCTAACGATAGCATAGTAATGGTCGAAAGAAAACCAAATTACTGTTAAATTAAAATGATGTCATGTCCTGCCAAGATTATGAAATTTAATTTTAAGCTTCATAGATATATCTTTATGTTGAATAATAAAAAACCTACGCATAGACAAACATACAGTAATGATGACTCCCACATTACACTCATTAGATGGAAGATATAAATAATTTTGGTACATCAACTTTAAAACAATCAGCCCTAGATCTTGAGACATTTTGGAAACCTACACAGAAATCAAATAAGTATGATTGCCAAAAGTCAAAAGAAAAACCAACAGAAAACATAAATATTTATAAATGACAATATTGTCATAACCAAAACATTATTTCACACATCACACATGCAAAGGCTTAATCTGAGTAAAAACGAATAATATTCACACACACTAACACATAATTTATGTAACCCTTCAAAATCCTACTCAGAAATTTTTGTAAGTAGATACTTCTACTTCGCTTAGATCGTCATCTAAGATTTTTCTTTGAAGTCCCAACGTTTTGGGTAAAAATTGAATATTAATAGCGAAATTATACCCTCAGATGTTCAACCCCGTGTTTTTATTACTTTATTAGCTAAGCTTTTTCTTGTTAATGTAGTATAAACAAATCGTTGACGGTTGATACTTTCCGAGAAAGTGGCTAGTGTCAAAAAACAGTAGCATCTTAATAGCTTAATCGCGTGCTTGTATTAAATGTAAGTTATTTATATTATGAACACTTTTTGTTTGTGTCTCAGAAACAAAACGTCAAATCAGATAAAAATTAATGTTGAATAACATCTTCTTATGAAATAGAATAACATTAATATAATTATTTGAAGTCACATAAGAACAAAACATATTTATCGAAGCAAGAGTCATTGAAGTAAATTTTATAGTACTAACCTGACCGCTTTAATCGCAATTTGTTTACACAAATGTTTTTTTATTATTTTTATCAATTAGTTTAAACAAATAACAAACAACAATCAAGTAATAATAAGTTACTTTCATTAACATTTCTCAAAAAATCAGTGATCAAAATATCACATCAGAAATTTAAGTTCCTATTACCAAGAACGTCCTACTTGTACCCTAATTGGAAACAATATGAATTTTACAAAATTAATAATATAAATCCCCACAATAATCACTAGTTATTCGTAATAGCTACCAGTACGTTACCGAAGTCTGCAGCCATAGCAACAATGTTAACATTGTTGCTGTATCCCGACAGTTGGAAGCAAGATAGCCAGTTCCTTTGTGATTGTGAAACCCGGATGTGTGTTTAAGGCAAAGAGCTACCCCGTTAAGAATAATAATAAAAAAAACCTTATCAAAACCGTATTCAAAAATCTATAGAAATTATCAACAACTTCCACCAACGTCCTTGTTATGTTCTGCGCTGTCTTTAAATTCCAACCAAGATTATTCTAAAACTAATGCATTGCACACATTTTCAATAAGAAATCTTTTTGGTTTCGTTTACAGTTTAGGAAACAAATACATCATTTACTCCGTCACTTTGATGAGTTATGGCGAACTTACCACACAAATAGACAAAGAATGTAATTAAGTGCCCAGCCTGACACTCTAATTCCAGTGAAAAATACAATTCTGCTCTCTCTCTTGAAATCGATTATATCTTTCAGTCGATCAGTTCCAATTCATGTGTTTTCAACAGTACAATTCACACAGTAACAAAAGAACAATAAATTAACGTTTATTGCTATCAAAACAGATGTTAATCATGAAAGGACAACCCCAACAAATGATGTACAAAACTGTCACACTATTAAGTCCTATGATTTATTCACAACCTTTTTTGGCAATAAAATCAACCTCAGAGTCCTCAGATTAAGTCATATATTACTGCAAATTGCTTGATGCTATCGATAGTATAGGATTTCTCAAATATTTATTGTTTTTTTCGGTGTGTGAAATAAAACCTTTTTTTTATTTATACTATTATTGAGATGCTCACCCCTGATAAGTACTGTTTCGCTACTTTAGAGAAAGTAAGGTTATCTGTTTTTGGTATCCTGATATATAAAAAAAACTGATGGATTAATAAAAAACTCTTTGCTTAACAAATTTCAGTTGTAAAATGTGTACATAAAATTCATTATAAGTTTTATAAGTATCGATTAATTTGATGTACAAAACATATCAAAACTGCTACTGCAATGTAAAGAAGGCGGATTATAAACAGTAAAATAAATTTCATTTTTCTGCTTCCTATATATGGTCTTAAGAGAGTTCATTTTTCACATGTCGCCAATAGCAAGTTTAACACACTATAATAAATGTAGGGGGACCCCCGTCTATTGCTAAAGTTTACATAAACTGTGTCCACGTCGTGAACCATTTTTCACTTGTGAGACTTAATTTCTGGTAGATCGTTTTTCATCCAACCCTACGAATCCGTTGATGCTAGCTGCGAGAAGAGACTAAGTGAGTAATTTCATTTTTATTGTATATACAAAATAAAAAAAAACATACTAGTAGAATTGAATAAAGTCGAAATATGCATTTATTTAAGCAAAAAACGTAAATTTTACTCTATAAAAAAAATATTTATAATTCTTTTTATTTCGAATGGGCCTTCAATCGATACTTACACTTTTATCTTAATTGACACATCGTTATTTATCTCTAGAATTTCTTAAGATATTCTTTCTGTTAAATATTGAGTAAAAAATACGCAAAATGTGGATTTTTAGAGTTATTTATGTTCTTTCCCCTGTGCAAACGAACGGCTTGTCCGTGTCCTGACTTTGGCCAAATCCAATTTGTTTCTCAACAGAGTTTAGTCGTCGGTTTTCTTTTGTGCCTTTAAATTTATATACCGTGAAACCTAAAAAATTACAATATTATGATACTTAGTCCGTAATCCGTACCATTTGTTGATTAGTGTTTTTATTACGATAACACAAGACAAAATAGTAATGATCCATTATATTTTTTTAAACTAATAGAATTAATTGAAATAATGCTACTAATTATAATCTATGTTTCTAATCGTAAATCGCAAAAGACACTAGTAACATAATAACTAATATTGTAGGAAAACATTTTGTAGTTTTATTTAGTCAGAAAAACACCACTATATATAATATTCTGTTCTTGAGGCTTATTCATAGCAAAATACAATATATATTTTCGAAATTCAATTCATTGCGAATTGCTGTAATTTAGCCTATAAACAACCTTATTTTTCAGTGGGACCAGCCCTCGTTTCAGATAATTAGGCCTTTACAGCCGTTCAAAAATTGCCATAGCGGACGGTATTTCACGTCCACAAGGCGGGGTATTGGTAAAGTTTTCAACTAGCAATAATCGCACCTCGGATTAACCTCATTGGTTACGATATTGCCTCTGCGCAAAGTTAACCTGAAATATTCGCACTAAAGTATCTATAGAAACGGTCACGAGCAAACGATAGCGCGATTCAGACCACGACAGCGCCATCTATCTGTATCGATCGGTACCGCCATCGTAACTCGTAGCATTGGGTGGAGTAAGATATTTGCATCTACTAGGTAAAATTTAAATATTTAAAAGAGAAACTAATTCACATTTCAGGCTGGACCTTTGCTGTGCGAGAATGCTGGCCGAATTTCTCCGAAGTTCAAAATTTAAATTTAACACGATCACGCACGCGCACCGTTACTGCACATTTCAAAAATAGAACACGCCGGCCATACTGAGCAGCGGGACAGTAGCAATTCATGATTTGCTTATTAATCAGTCTATTTATTTTATCACATATAATAAAACATTCAAGCGGCACAATATGTACGCATATATTCTACATGAAAATGGCCATAAAACGGTCTGAGATGCCTTTCTTGGATTCCGGAAAATATTTATGCAAGTCAATTTGTTGGTCAATTTTTATTTATTGATCAGGTATATTGCAAATACATTTTTTAAATTAGACATTCTTTTCAATTACATCACGATTTTTAGTCATAAACTTTTCTAACTTAATATTCATCAATAAAATCAAGTTTTTAATTGAAATGTTACAAACGTGAAAATGAATTATCATTTCTATATATTCTACAAAAGATAATAAACCAAAAGTTTACAATGCATTCGCAACGCAAGGGTATTTATATCAAAGTCTACAATTTTAAGATATACACAACCTCCAAAGTAAGTAGACCCCTCAGATTACACACTAAGCAAACTTCTCTACTGTCGAGACTTCTTATAAGGCTATGAGGGATCTTTTTAAACTGGCTCCTCTATCGGCTACATTAGTCTTGTCAGATCCCAGCGATAGGGTCACCCGCTCTGATGGACACAGATTTGTGTAATACAAACTATGAATATTTTACCCATATCTTTGCACAAAGTAATTTGCAAATGTTTGTTATTTTATTTATTTTATTTGCTACATAAAACAACGTTCAACTCACAATGAGTGTGGGAAGCAACGTAAGTTACATCTAGGCTAGAATTCCACTAATGTATACAGCGGTGTCTTAGCCTATAAAAAGCATATTAAAATAGTGTAGGCAACATAATAGATAGTAAACGATGACAACTATATAAATATACACGAAAAAAATTATACAATTAAAAATAATAATATATAAAATTAATTATAAACAAACCAATACAACATGTTACATATATTACGCTAAAGATAAATTATTAAAAGTATATTTAACACAACATTTAAGTCTAAGAAAAGCACAAAAATCTTATTCAATGATTCACCGTTGTAACTATTAGGTATCAGGGTGAGAAAACTATAGTAGAAAAAAAAATATTATAATATATTATTGTATTCTTTCCATAGCCTATGACTCCATCTCAGAGTAAACAAGCAAAAATCTCAGAGTAATTCGGACACTGACTATTTAATTTTTCCACACAGTCTTTGACTAATTTTGATTTGCATTTAACGCTGCTTGACAGTGCAATTAAGTGAGAATTTTTTCTGATAATTTTTGATGTAGTTTAACCCTCTTTCGTATGAGCACTTTCTTGTAATATTTACAGTAAATGTTATATAACATATTTTGTTAATATCACATTTCAAAACTCTGTATTTAAAATAAAGCAATGTATATTTTTGAAATCTACAGTAAGTGCAATAAATCTAAACTCAGACATATCTGCAATGCCCAATATCATATCATTAATATTAACCCTCCTTACACCCTCCTATCAGACCATAAATAAACATTAAAAAATAGACCACAAAGAAAATGCTTCTAAAATATTCATCAAACCAAAGATCTTAGTCACTTCGCACCTTCTTCTCACTTACCATAGAGATTTTTCTTTTTTCTCTGAATAGAATTTGCATATTTTATCTGTGAATTTATTTTTTCGCGGTTCGTAGATTAGATGGATGAAAATCTGGAAATACGTTTCCGTTGGGAGATAAAGTGCAGGGATTTTTTGTTTGCTTTCAAATCAATTCCTGGGAATTTATACCAAATATTGCTTTTCTATTTCTTTTAAATAAATTAATAAAATAAGTATGCAAAAAAGGATATTATAAATAGTAATATAGAATAGAATAAAATATATCTTTATTTTACATCATCTAATTCAAAAAGAGATATATATAGGGAACAGATTAAGAATTTTGTACAAAGGGCGACTTTATCGCTAAAAGCAATCTCATCCGGGTAACCTTAGAACAAGTTTTATCTTTTGTATTGCACTAGTTTCATCTATTGTATATATTTTGTAATATTTGTATTTATATAAGTATATATGTAATTCTAGCATTTGAAAATTTAATTTAATTTCAATGTTGTATAGATAGACTTCTAAACCTAATAAAATCACACTCTGTCTCAAAGGTTCGCTTGTAGAAAACCCATTTGTGCGTTAAGCTCGTCTGTGTTCATTCCCATTTCTATGTAAAAGGTTTACTTGTATTATGTGTGAGTACAATAAAGAATAAAAAAGTAAATAATCCTCGTTATAATTAAGGCAGGAAAAGTATTAGATATTTAATGTTTTCGGAGTATAGTGTATAACTTACATTGATTCATATTTACTTTTCACTTTGGAAAATTTTTCTTTTATAATTATATATTATAAAAAAATATTATTTATTTTATTTCTTTTAATATTTTACTTTTTCTTTTATCTCTTTATTTGTTAATTATAAAATGTTGATATCACAACATAATTCTAATTCAAAATCGTCGTTGGCGAATTGTTTTAAAATGGTTTAAACTTTAAGGCTTTATCTTATGTTATAATACGATAATTATAATGTAAGGTTGTTAGTTATTATTGAAATAATTAATTTTAATTTGTTTTCTAATGTTTTAGTACACTTTTCGAACCTAATACATATTATAAACTAGTAATTTGTAGTGCTGGACCATTAGAAGCCAAATAAATTTGAGTCGTTAAAGAAATCTTTTGTGGCGATGAATTTCTAACGACATATAAGGTTTAGTAGTATTGCCCAACTGTCGGATGGGCAGGAAGCGGTAGTCGGTGCTGTCCCTGACCAGAATAATCAATTTGATTAATGTCAGAAATGTCGTCATACATTAAGTTGAGTATTGTCTGGGAATAACAAACATATTTTATGGTTATAATAGATAGTGCTATGACTTCCTATCGTTAATTTAATAAAGATTAAGGGTTGTCTTTGTGACAGGAATTATTTAGAAAAAATATTTAGAATACCCACTATCCAAATAACGAAAGTCCAACACTATAAAAGTTTCTATTTCACTTCAAACAAAAATAAAGACGAAACTTTTTGGTAATGTTTTTTTACAATTTGTCGAAATTCATCAAATTGTTTACCTTTGAAGGAGTAGAAATAGCTTAAATCTATTTCGTTAGCGTAAAGTCAAAGTCAAAAGTCAAAAATAACTTTATTTAAATAGACTTATTTACTAAGCTCTTTTAAATCGTCACAACAGGGAATATGTAAAAGAAAATAAATAAATATAATTATAAAGGCAATACTCATAATTTTACTGGGTATCAACCGGGCATTTACTAATTGTCCCAGTTATAGTATTTCAATATGTACTAAATAAATTGTTAGTTTTAATTTTAAAATAATACTTATTTTAAAATTAAAAATAACACTAGTAGGCATATTCCCAATCAACCCTACTACCGCTTCGACGAATTAGTAGCTGCAGAGAAGAAGCGGCGCAAGAAACTCTCAGCCTTTAGTATTTATAATGACATTTACAATTAGAAGAAAACTATTTTTAATAATAGATTATTCGCCTATTGCTGTGACTGAAATACTTAAATAAAAAAGTTTCTATACCTGGTAGAAAAAAGATCAAGAGAAATAAACCAAGTCAGCAAATCAACCAAAATCGTAACTCCATTCTCCTCCATCTGGCAAAGAGTTACAACACCTAAGGGGCGCGGAGTTCACTTTAAAACATCCCCACAGATAATAAAAACGCTTGTCTATGCCATAGACAATAAGACTACCATAAAAATGTAACCAGTTTACAGCGAACCTTTCTTTATGCTTTAAAGATCAACGCTGTGAGTCAAGGATATCAGTTTTTTTTATTTATGGCACTACGTATACTTTCCTATACTTACTAAGTAATTATGTCGCATATATATAATTAACAATTTGATAAAAAGTTAGTGTTAAAATACAGGTACTGTATTTCATACAGTACCATATATTTTAAGAGTAAGTAAATTTATAACGTTTTTAAATATATTCACACAGCACCTTACAATCAAATCATTTTGCATCCAAATAAACATAAAATTTATTGTAAAAATATAAAGTTTAAGCCAAATATGCCTTTGTCAGGGGTCTTTTTAAACTGGATCACCCTAAAGACAATACTGTCGTTGGCAAATGGCGCGCGTCGGAGAGTTTAGGGAGGTTTAAATGGTCATTACAAACCCGCGACTTTTTTACATTTCTCAGCGAACGTACAGCAACAAAACATAAACAATAAAAGTTGTACAACAAAACTCGCTTCTGTTACAATCGAATAAAGTCGAGGAAATCTAACAAGTGGCATTCTTTACATTATGCTTTTGTACTAAATGTAACATATTTCTGTTTAGGGAACGAAATACAGCGTGTTTTAACGGATTAAATGGATTGGAATAAGTTACTTTTATATATTTGTTTATATTTGTATTGTACTTAAATAATACGAGAAGTACATAAGCTAAGATAGCCAGTGACACACTAGGCACTAGTCACTTCCACCTTGGCTGCTTAAAAAGTGAATTTTCACGCCTCTTTGAAGAAACTCATATTGTATGAAGGCGAAAATACATGTAATAAAAATATTATTATAAACAAGAACCTTCATATATGCGAATATTTTTTTGGTGTCTATGTTGTTTCTGTTTCATTTCTGTGTTTATAAAAACATGTTTATTTAATAAACAATGAAAACATTTATTTTACACTATAATATACAACGATGGTGCTGCCATATACCGATATCAATGGTCTGTCTATTTTAAATAAAATTATGTCTTGTCATAAGAGTTTAAAAGGGGGACTGGTAGTAGTTATTAATAAAATTTCTGCACAAAACACCACTCTGTATACAACATTACAAGTATAAGATTCAGTACACCAATAAAAATAATCCTTTATACCGTAACAGTGCGCGCACACCTCCCCATTGTTTGAGAGTCATCTCACCTGTCACTTATTTATGCCCTCATCCGACCATGCCTCAATGGTTGCAGATTGACAATTTCAAGTCTGAAATTAAATTATACGGAAAATTGGAAGTGTTTCTTATGACCTTCTGAAAATCTATTTTATTTAACAAGGGTGACAAAAAGCATTTTCCACGATTGATGTGCTTTCGTTTGTACAACCATAATTAAAACTATCAATTAAAGTTAATTTCCCAATAATAATACATTTATTATACACATGAAATAACTTCATAATTTAGTAAATGCTACTGTCTGCTGAAATCTGATGAATATTGAATAAAAATGTAATTTATAGTATTTTTTCAATCCAATCGAAAAAAAAATTAGTCAATATTCATTACGAAAAAATGTTTGAACACTAAAATTCAGATGTATTAAAAACACCGTTTTCATTAAATATATTAATTTGTTAGACATAACTAGCAAAAGCTGACGTTATTTTATGTTTTTAATTAAGTTGAAGTAAATTTGAGATGGGTTTTACACACTTAGTACTGGACTATCTTCTGTCTCTTTTTCTCCACAGCATCGAAATGTTGTTAGAGTTCGCTTACCATGATTTAAAATAACTTGGTATGATTACACTTCTACAAATAGCTATTTTATTTTGGTATCTACATTAGTACCGCAAAAGATCAATACTGATCAAAGAGGCCTATGGGGTTCAAAAGTAACTGAATAATCTACTATAGTATGTCAAATACATAAATAATAAAGTAGTTTTCTATCCCTTTTTATATTACTAAAATATTCTTAAAACAAGAAATGTTTTAGTAAATTACAAATACCATTATTATTTTTCTAAAAAACTCCCTACACTGGATTTTAGTCGCTTAACATATTTTTTCAGGCTGTCATTGGAAAATTCAAACTAATGGTGTCTGCGAAAGGGGAGCCCGTAAACTTTGAATAAATAGGTAATAAAAATGGTTAACTTATTAAGTTGAAATTTGCCACGGTTACTTGAACCAATCTCTATGGCTACAGAGCAATAATGTGACTGAAATGCTCCTTGAAAATGAACCCTATTGACTTAAAGTACGTTAAATTTTAAGCAATTCCCCTAATTAAATTTGTTAAGTATATATACGTACGGAATATACGTATAGATACGGAAAGCTAAATTGCAAAATTTGCGCTAGAAACTATTGTACCATGACTCTAATTCAGAGCACCTTGGCAGTTAATTATTTTTATATGTCTATTTGATGTACATAATGTCTTTATTCTTTTGTTATTTTTCTGTTTGTGTCAGTTCGCCAAATATACACCATTTTACAGAGCTAAGATATATTTATATTTATTTCAACACAAGGATTGTAAGAATTTGATCATATACAGCCATTTGTATTCACTGCATTCGAATAGAAATCCATTGAAGTAAAACCTAAGTACTTTGACTTTGTTTCAGCATCAGCAGGTTTGACCTTCGAATTTGAATTTACATATAAATTGTGCTCGAAGCCGACTTAGGTCAAATTTTAGCGAGAATTACAACTACCATTTTAACTACCATTTTAACGATAAGTTTCTAAGAAAATGATAAGTCGGTAATTCTAGGGAAACAATTGATTTTTAGATGTTCATTCATATTTTCTTTATGACATTTAAATATTAATTAAATTAATATTTAACACTCTGATAATCAAATTAAGACGCAAACGGCACACGATTATATTTGGCGTCTCATTTAGTAAATTTTAAAAAGTAATACAAGACTTATTTAATCAGGTGTGCAATGCTAACAAGCAATATAAAAAATAATCACCGCCGGTGTGTAGCAACTTTAATAACCAAAATAAAGTCTATGTTCAATTCAATTTTGGTAGGAACTAAGGATAAGCATTTTCTCGTAAGCTCTTGTCTTTAGTCTAAAAAAGTTCATATATGTATATGTATAGGAACTGTTCACGTGTTTTTGTATGTACAAAAACGGTGTGAAATCTCATGAACCTGTGATCTTGATAAATTTTCATTCAGGCCATGTAACGGAACTCCCTTGTATCAAGAAGATCACAGGCTGAGCTTAATCCTGACGTACCTGCAACTTTGCGAATTAAAATTCGCGAGACAGCCCTCGGCGGCTTTGAAGTTTTGTCGCCGCGAGATTAGGGTTGCCGAAAGACGTGTTATGGGGAAAAAAATTTTACTGCAATCTTCTGAAGCTTACAAGGCATATAACTTTACATGTTTTGAAATGGCAGAAGGATTTAAATGGTTTAATTTCTTTCATTGCTTGTACTTTAAATAAATTGTGCTCTGAGCTGTCCATTACTTCAAAGTTTGTGATCTTAATGATATTTTTTTTTAAATCACACTTACAACATTAAGCCAAAAAATTAGGTTACCATATTCAGGTTACATTATAGTACAGACAGTATTTTATGGATTCTAGATAACGGGGAAATATGAACTGTACAGAAATATTCACATTTAATACCTTAATGGTCACATGCGATTATCGAGAACTCACAAAAATGGAATCTCAGAGTTAATATCCTGTTTATAATTCTAATTCATGAACAAACGAAGGGAAAGGTTCTGACTAGTTGACCAAACGACCACCACTTACAACTTCAGACAAAAATATTTAACAAATTTTTTTTTTGTTATATTATACAGTTTAGTTTATATGCATTATGTACGAACCTTTTATCTGTGTCATACAAAGGAAAGAAAGCAACTTGCTGAGATTTTTCTCCGTTCTCCGTTCAAAACCATAGATTTTGATGTTCATGATGTGCATTAAAAGTCCTACAGCTAGGCACAAGTCTTTCTTCATGGGAGAAACTCAATAGAATTTTGTCATTACACCTCCACGCTGGCTCAACGCAGGTTGCCACCACTCAAAACAGTTTCAGTAACAACCGGGACCAATTAATAAGCGACGAATCTCCTGAAGCGTGGAGTACGTAAGTGAGTAATTTTTAAAATAAGGAAAAAGCTACGAAACCTATGCAACTATAGTCCAAAGTTAGATATAAAACTTACTTTTGACTTAAGTTTCTTCGGTTTCGTAGCTCAGATCTTAGTGATAAGCTTAAATGGCAACACAAATATAAAAATTTGTAGACGAACTCAGTGATAAGTACCTCCTGGCTATACGGCAATGGGTCCTGGGTTTACCATCTGCTGGGGTTTTGATAAGATGTTGTACTAATTTCTATATAATTATATATACTTTTCTCCTAGAAATTTAAGGTTATCTTTTTGAATATCAACCCTATCATACCCTTATACTTATATTAGCTTAATTAGTAAGTTTGTCAAAATTATTATTAACTCAAATTGACATAATATTTTTGTATCTTGTGATGTAGGTTCTGATAAGACGCTTTGGAAAATGGCGGCATCTACTACATTTACCTTAAAATCTCCAACAAATAATTATCTCCCGTCCTTTTTCGTGACTCCATCAAATAGCAAATGCCGGACATCTACCTATCAGTATGAGTACACATCTAACGCTCTTAAATTTGTTATAACAAATAGTTTTATGTTTTAGATATCCTATCAAAAGGGATCCCATATCATCAATTTTAATCTTACAATGATAATATTCCGATACAAATCCATAACAAATAGGTGTTAGGAGGCACCCTTGTCACAACACGTAACCCCTAGTCGTTCATCTGTCACGGGAACATTATTAACCCTGTCGATAGCTCAGAACAGGGGTGACGGACGAATTCTAATAGCAAATTAGAATGGAATAATACGTCAGTATAATTAAGTAAAAGTTAATCTTACCAGCCTTAGTTGTTGTACTAAGGTATATGGAAAATTTACATGGTTCGTAGGTACATTGGAAATTGGTTACTTATCAAGTTCTTCAAAATATTCTTATACTTTCCCATCTTTATGATATTGTATTAACTTCAACATAATCTTTTTAATAAACTATCGTTTGACTTAATTTTACTATCAAAACATTTATCACTTTTTAAAATACTGTATTGATTATAAAAGAGTATTTATTCAGTAGATGTGTTTTAATAATTTCAATGTTTTTAATTTCATGTCACGTTAAATCGTTAAGTTAGTGTAGTGTTACAGAAAGAAGCTTAATTATAAAGTTGGTCGAGTCGAATGCTTTAGCAAGCGATGACACCACATGAACAAAATCCTGCAAACGATAGCATTAATATAACAGATTAGAAAAAAAAGATATTTAGGTTAAATCTGATTTGATTACCTTTATTTATTAACAAATTTTTATCACATAACAACGAAAAATATTTTTTTAACAATCAAATAAATTTTAGTAAATTTATTGTGATTATAATATAATATATATTATTTGCTCCCTGACATCAATTTCGTCACAGAGAAACGTCAAAGTAAAAATTCGGTAAAATTTAGACGACAATAAAAATAATTACACGGCCAATTTGTATCCGGCAGTAACATAAAATGCTAACCCTTTACTGTCTACGAACTACACTTTTAATTCCTTGAGACGGTGTCTCATTAGCTACGGAAGGGTTAACTTCTAACGGTCCTTGAAATAAATTCTTTTAGGACAATGAAAGAAATTAGAATCAAATTGGGTTGAGACGAATAACTAAGTTGGTATTGCTAGGGTACGTTGTTTTGCAATGATTTAAAAAAATCATATAAACCGGTCAAACCGTTTTGTATTAGTTCGATGACCAACATTGTGAAACGACATTTTTAATTATTAGATAAATATTCTACAATATATTACGTTTTGTGTGGCCAAAGTCGGTTAAGGTTCGTAAAATAGTATGTAATTTTACTAACCCAATTCAATTTGAATTTTAAATAAATTAGTAATAGAAATTATTCATTCTTATTTTCATTACTATTCTATACAACTATATAATACAATAATATGTAAAATAAATAAAGTCTAC
Organism: Acentria ephemerella; assembly: GCA_943193645.1. NCBI lineage: Eukaryota > Metazoa > Arthropoda > Insecta > Lepidoptera > Crambidae > Acentria > Acentria ephemerella. The sequence continues at coordinate 5,790,509 of OW971893.1, forward strand.
TTAACCAGTTCTCTTGTGCATAGTATCTGAAACAATGTATTTTTAAATTAATTCACAAATAAATACATTTTATATTTATTAACGAGACGAAATTAACTACATATACAAGTAAACAAATTGACTATATCAAACTAAAAATACTTTAAATTTCGCTTACAAATTTGTAATCTCAAAGTAAAGAACTTTTATAGTAATGCCATCTGTTCACCAGTGTTTGAACTAGTTTGAGTGACAGCTTTGTATTTAGTTTCATAAAGTGCCGGTAGGTGGCGGCTAGTAATGAAAAAGGGCATACTTATTACTAGACTCGCGCTAAAAATGACTTATTCATTTTTACAATTTCTGTTGTTATTTTCACCGTTCATAAACATAGTATGTTTTTGATTTAAGAATATTCAATATTTTTCAACATTACATTAACATTTATATTTTTGAAATCGGCAGACTGAACTATTAGTTAGACATTCTTTAAGTTTAATTATGGGCTTATTATGGGCTTATATGTCTATAACGATAGTTATAAATACCCTTGCGAAATAATTACATATTTACCTGTTCCTAAGCTTAGTACAAGTTTAATGTAATAATACCTAGGTATTTTTAGGCTTGAAATTCCATCTATTGATACTTATTCTCACATATTAAAATTAAAACAAAATTATGAAGAAAGTAATAGAAATGACATCAACGCTAATCCTCATCCGCCATTTTCCAATAATGAAAAGAAAATCTTCCCTCCTAACATTAAACAAACATTAAGAAATAATAAGCACACACCTTAATCTTATTGTATTATAATAACTTGGAATAACTTAGATGTTTTCCCAATCAGATTTCCCCGAGTCAAAATCCCCAATTTTTCATCATAGGATATTACATTATCGAAAATTTGCATTGCCTTTAGCGCCATCTATGAGCGGGAAGCATTATTAAAACCACTTTAATAATATTATCTGTAAAACAAAGAAGAGTTTTGCTACACGCTTACTAGTATAGGAATAAAGTCGAATATAAAATGTCTATACATTTCGGTAAATTAAAGTGTAATGTGGTAGAAAGCCTGAGATTAGGGGTTCGTTTCCGAGTCGCGCCCTTTGCAAAAACAGTATGAATAATAATGTGATTTGCATAATATCGAGAGTAGATCTAACAAGGTTGTTTTATTTGATAGGAGCGTCTTATCGACAATCTAGCTAACAACGTATAGAAATATTGTTAATGCAAAAAAACTAAAGCAAACTAATATAGGAAGCTAACTTTCTCGTTAGTACCCTTTGAGATTTTTCTAAAAAGAATGCCTATTTTTTTTTAAATGTCTAGGTAGGGTAGGTACCTGTTATCATTAGTAAAAATAAGTTAATCTCTTGAATTGAACTCACTTAACAAATAAACTTTATATAAAGCTTTGTAAGTATAATATTCATTTTCCGTATATTTTAATAGTAATTTTTTATTTAAATGTATAGGAATTCTGCAGGAGTCTCTGTAACCGTAAACAACTCTTCATACTACACTCCAATATACATTCGGCAGAAAACATTAACAAAATCTCTCAAACCACTTGGCATTATACATTCTTGTACATAAATAAAGTAGCCTAAAAATTTTAGCTTTAAGTTAGCATAAGGATAGCATCATAAGAAAGTTCCGAATAACCATAACTCGCCCCTTAGCCACAGCACGCGAATGAAATTTTCATCGTTTGACCCTTACAATAAGAGAATTACCATACAAACATGTGTCCGATCCGAGCGGGCGGTGTAAATAAATAATTGTAATTCTTAATAAAACTGCCCTCACAGTAGCGGCAGTAACTCGCACGTGCCGCTCACTACTGTAGTTTGTAAGCGGACTATAATGTTTTGATAGTGTTCATAATGTGAGAATTTTTGAAATAACATATTTAAATTATTATTTTCCTGTTGTTTCAGCTTTTCAGCTTAAAGCTTTTCTTAAAGATAAGGTAGTCTTATTTTGCATCCCTGTTGTTATTAAAAAATATAATTTCCTATTTTCAAATCCGGTAATTTAGGTAGTATTTTTTACTGTCTATAAATCAATGAATTATTTTTTGAGTATTAAAATATTTTAGCTTCGCAAATGTCTATATCAAACAAAGATTGAATTTTTCAATTGACAAAACAAGTTTTCTTTGGTTATATTTATTATATCAACATATATACATCAACCAATTCAAAAAGATAAATACATAGGGAATAGTTCACCAATTTATCTTTCCTTTTTCTTTTTATACTTATCTTGTGGTAATGTTTTGAAACTTAGTTTACAACTTATTTTGCCAGCTTGTGCCAATACAAAGGTTGAACTTGGATTGTTTTTAAATATTCTATGTATATACTGTTAGTGAAATTAGTACTTCTTCATAATTAAAAAAATAAAATATCAAATTATCGCCAAGTATCAACTTCCATTGATCGCACTACATCTTTACAGATAGAGTCGTTCAGTATAGCCGGACCGTAATGACCGGATACTTTACATAATTTGACCATCGTGTGACCCCACCGCGGTTTGCTTAACATTCGCCATAGACCTAACTCTTCAATCACGTTTGACTACCAGCTGGATCTTCCTTACCTCTCAAAGTAAAGTGAGTATCTTACGGATACTTTATCGACTTTGAGAACTTACTAAATTAGATTCGCCGATTTTAATTCACATCAAAAGTTATTTCGAACGATTGGTATTTTGAGATCAAGTAACCATTCTTCAGTGTCGAGAATTTGCTATGATATTTCCAAAATTGAAATAAATAGAGCTTGATTCTAAATTCTGAGTAGTGGTTCCAATCTGTTACAGTATCTATCCGTCTCCCTTTCTCCCAATTCGTATGGAAAAGGATAAAAATATAGAATAAAGCTAAGCTATTTAGTTCTTAATATAGACTTTAAGCTAGATAATAGGTGTTTGTTTGAGAAATAATATTAGTAGTATTTACTCAGCGGTAATCAGTCTTACAAGAAACGATAGAAACAAATGGCGTCAGCATCGATATTTCTGTTTCGTATTATATGTAAAAATTATGATGTGAATAATACTGCTATTCATTTTCTATTTAGATTGAGAACTAAAACCTTTCAGAACCTGTCAAGACTAAACTTAAATAGCTAATTTAGTCCATAAAAACAAAAGAAAACAAAACTTAGTTGTATTTTTAGAGATTGCTGTATATCTGCTTTAATGTTTTGATTTTTTGCTTATTATGTTGTTATTATAAAGTTACAGGTCGAAAACTTATCTATGAATAATAAATACTTCTTTTAAGAACAAACAAGCTGCTCCAGCTTACGTTGTTTTGTCATATAAATTATTTCTTATAATTCTGGAGAGGAGACTTCTACTATAGGTATATTTCTTATTTCTAAAATTATTGCTTTAATTATGGTAAACATTGTAGTATATAAATGCACTCAAAAAGAAAACTTGTCTAATAAATTTGGTTATAAGTCAGAAATATTTGTCACAGCCAGGTAATTTTTTTAGCTGAACTAATTATGTTTTTATTAGCAATAAGCTTATACTTTTATTGTACTATTTTAATAAGTAACTATTTATCTACTTCAACTTACTTTCAATTCTTGATACTTCCAATAAATACGTATATACGAATACGTATTCGAATTTCGAAGCGATTTCAAACTCACGAGTGTTCGATAGTTTAAAATTCCAATAAAATAAGTACTAATATATATGAAGCGTTATGTAATAGCCATCTTTTTGCAGTGGTCAAAAAACTAAGGAGACGTGTTTTCTCTTTTTAAGTTATCTATTTATGATAATTTTAATTATTTTGATCTTTTGATCAAACGTTAGTCACCTCTGTTCTAAAAATATAAGAACACGTTCAAAAACCTAGTAATTGTATTTCAGGACTGTAACATAGTGAACATCGGTTAAATTACACATTTATAGCCATAAACGGTCTCTGGACACTCCAATAAAAATGGCTCTTATCGGCCGGCCTCAGTTTATGAGACATTACTGCCCCGTCCTACTATCTGATGCATTTTACTGGATTCGATTTTGGGTTAAGACAATGGGATATGTTCGGTCTAAGTTGAAAGATATTTGATAAAATTAAAGGCGGTAAATTAGGAAGGAATAAAAATGAGTACAAATATTAATTATTTCTAAGTTAAATAAATTGTTAATTTAATATTAATGTGACAAAGTCAATATTTATCTGTTTGATGACAAATTTAGAAATGTCCTATTAATATTTTAATAACAATAATATAGTAAGTATGTTCTTGAATTTTGTCGTAATTTAATGCATATATCAATAACATAACAAACTGTATCCGCAGTTCTATTTTAGAAACAGGTGAGGTTTTTACTTGCATTTATTGCCGTGCAAATCTAATAATGGAGTAGCAATAATGCACGGGAGTAGTATTTCTTTACATTTAAAGCTCGTAAAAAACCAGTATTCATATATTTTGTAATGAGCATTATATTGTGATAAAACCTCAAGTAAGTAGCTTACAGCAACAATCACTCAAAGCTTCATTACAATCGCTAATCACTTGCACCAAACTGTATAAAAAGCAATTGACTTTAGATTCGCTGTTTTCGTGGATTAGGATGAATGGTGCTTTTGGTTACAGAGAGGTCATTTGAGGTCATTTCAGACTTCATTGTCGATTCAATAGTACGTTGAAATAACCATGGGATATAGGTTAGCTTATATAAGTATATGTATTGTGTATAAAGGTAGGACATATGTTGGTATTGTCTGAATTTAAGCGTAGTGCTCAATTGCGTATCTTATGTTTTTATAATTATCTCTTAGATTGTTCATGGTGGAATATAATTATTTAATTTTGCCAATGCTATTTTTCTATGGATATAGCTCTTCGTTCTACGTAAAATATATTTTAATCCGTTTCCCATATGTGCTATTGTGATTGAATCAAAAATCAAATAAAGATATACTAATATGTAATCTAGAACGAACCGCTATAGACATATATATGTATATATGTATTACGTTTACTACCATGATATGCTTACCTTCATATTTGCTTTTAATAAACAATTGTTAATTTACTATTAATTTGTTGAGCCGCGATATACTCCCGGGAATCACGAGACGATAATATTGTGTCTGGATTGTACGGCTTGACAGGTTGAACTGGTAATCAATAATCTTATTTCAACCCAACTGTATGTACGACAACATTACTTTGTAGTAGGTACAGTCTTCGCTGGCGAGGCAAAGACCTCATAAATCACACATATGCGGCAACTGTACTTCTAGTGCGGGCACTGCAAAAACAGCCGTAACTATGCGTGCATAGATAAACATTACCATGTTGATATCGAAAAATACAGACGGAACAATAAATATTTGATTTATATTTGTTGACAATTTTAAATACACTTCTCACATAAATCAAGAAATTTTATTATATTTTTGTTAACTGTAATTTTTCAGATATATTCATATTTTTGTCACATCCCTAATCGATATCCTTAAGAAAATATTATTATAAACTTATATAATAAATAAAGTGAATATATTTTGTCAAAATATCAAGAACTTGAATTAATGTAATTTTTCACTTCAATTCGCCTTTTTACCATAGATTTAGTGATCCATGGTTAATTACTCATCATCATCGTCTACTACAGTTAAATATGTCCCACAGTTGGGCATAGGCTTCGCTACTGGCCCATAAAACCACTACGCTGTTCCAATGCGGCTTAGTGGGTGAAACCGTGACAAGCGGCGAAACCATCGATCTCCTCACCACTTCCACCACCTCTGGTAAACTGTTGTTTGATTATTACATGTTAACTACGAATTTAACGAGAATTTTAAATCACAAATCACAATAACTTCTTTTTGTTTTCTATCATTGTCATGGATTTGTTAACGCTTGTTAAAAACGTATTAATGTATACCTATCGTAAGTAGGTACATATTTGTAAAAATAAACTCTAAGTATTGATGTTAAGTATTCTCTCAGTCAAATACACCATAGACAAGAAAACCGCAATGGTTTGGCAGCGGACCATCGATAAATCGCCTTCTATAGGACCGCTCGTAAAGTGACCCTCGCCCATAGATTATAGAACCATTCCAGGGGTCAGGATGCCGCACTAAAGCTTATTCCTATTCAATAATTTATACAATTGATAAATAATAAATAGATGAGAGACGGTTTTATGACTGTCCGTCTGATGCGGATGATATGATGTGTTCAATATTTCTTTGAGTTGGATCCCCAACTCAAAGATATATCTGCATTTTTTAATGAAACAGTTAAAACAACTACATCCTGTATATCCGTCGATGCTGCTGGATCTAGAATTAACTTATTAGGCTTCTTATCATTCTAATTCAAAATTAACTTTTAGGAACGTCATGTTAGTAAGGCAGTTAGACGATCCTTACATTTTGATTACGAGATTCCTAACGTTAAAATTTTTATATGACGTTTATAGTTAAAATATTTTTAAACTCTGCACATAGTGTTACTATAAATTTTCATCGTTTTCCGGGCTACGAGCACCTACACACCAAAATATATTTATTGTATTTTTGGTAGTAACTTAAAAAATTAAGCAGTTTCGGGAAAAGAGTTAAGCGATTTTTGACTGTATAATCTATGTCATAAAGTTGGCAAAGAATGTCGGAGGGTCTACTGTATCTATGACTTTGTAAGTCATGATGAAATCCTAACCATGTACCATTTAATCCAAGGAATCCAAAAAATAAGCTTCTTTATAAGAATGTGTCATTTAACCATTGTAAAAGATTTATTACCAAGTGTACTGGCGCAAAGAAAACATCGTAATGTTGTAGTTATAATATATTTAAGGCTACTTGACACTTGTATGATAGATACAGTAAGCGTGAGCAAGAGTAAACTATAAAAAACTATTATCTGTTAAACGACTAACACGTCCTTGTATAAACTCACCATTACATCCGCAACTAATGAGCTATTACATCCATCCTCCATCAGCAATGCAAAAATCACGGCATTCCAAGCCGAAAGGATGGCAATCGATTCCATAATCGATCAATTAAATCAACTCGCTCTTACTCGAGAACTTGATATAAATGCTAGCCTAACACCGCGTTCAATTTTTTCGCACAAGATCGCGCGAACAATCGCACCCTGTATAATAATATCCGATAATACAGCTTTTTGCCAATTCCGTTTTCCGTATGATTGCACATTTCACTAAACAACGCATCAACTCCGACTTCGAATTACATTCCTTTGAGAGCTTTCGTTACTGCAATAACGTCTTTATCTACTACGATTCTAAAATCAATTTACTTTGAACGGTTTCAACTAAATACGACATCGAATTGCTAATTCGTGCACTGTAATGGTGTTGTAATAGGGTTGGATGTTGAGTGAACAATTGTTGCATCAAAGATAGGTTGTAAGGTCACAAATGAAATGTTGAAAAAAGACGTGCTATCTCATATAAGGTGAAATCGGTTCTTCATAATGGTTTGGCAGCATTGTTTGCGACGCTGTTGAGGAAATTCCTTTTCGGAAAAAGCCGGGGCTCGGAATATGTTCTATGTGATCTGATTGTTGGAGTTTCTTTGTAAGAGGTTTATTATCTCGCGTGTGTCTCGAGGAGCTATTACTTTCATAAGGGGACAGAGTATGGGGGCAGCGTGGGGATGGTAGCAATAAAAGAATTCCGTAGAAGTATTTAGTAGTGTGTAATGAACTGAGTGTCAGAATCATGAGAACTAAAAAATACAAGTACGCAACAATTTACTACATGTGCCACTTTGTTGATCTAACGATGACATATTAAAGCTTGAAATTGAGCTTATCACAATTTCAACTTAATATCTTTTGTTTTTAAAGGTAGATTTTACAATACTTAGGTTATTAATCAAGCTTATCTATTGAAAATCATTGCTGTACATAGGCCTTCCCCGAAGGATCTCCAAACCACTCAGTCCTGTGCTGACCACTACCAGCGGCTTCCCGCGACCTTTATCAGATCGTCAGTTCACCTTATTGGAACGTCCAACGCTGCGTCTCCCGGTATGTGACCGCTATTAGCCAGGAACTTTCTGCCCCAACTATTCGCTAGAAAGATATTATCTGACGATTGAAAAGTTGGAACTAGGCTCATTTAACTTTACCTTTACATTCATCATTTTATGGTCTAAATTAACAACCAACATATACAAGACATGTCAATGCTCTGTAAATACAATTACATGCACATTAACGCTACCATCTTACGAAAAAATTTAATCACTGGAACAGCATAGTTATTTAAAGTGTAAGATGGGAAGACAGCTAAACAATTAATAGTTAAATAACTGCAAAATGGATGAATGAATTTTTATTAATTTTTCTTACTTTTGTATGAATGTTTTATAAATTATATTATTAACATGATTCTTAGACACCTTATTTATTTTATAAGTCCAACTGATTGGAAGGCGAACTATATATCGGGCCTTGCATGCTTTGATCCAATATAATAAAATATATTCTTGGAAAAATATTGAAGTTATACAGAAAGAATTCTTACAGGGATCAAACTCAGGACTTCTGTCTTTGTAAGCTTGCACTTACAGTATTAAATTAAAACAAGGTGAAACTTCCAAGTTCTCAGTCTCAAAGTAGTTAAATCAAGCGGGACTCGTTGGTAGTCATTAGCCGTCATTAGACGGGGCGGGTGTCGTTAAGTACGGACACGGCACTCTTGGGAACCTCGAGAAAGGATTATGTCGACATCTTCTTCGCTAACTTGCGAAGAAGATGTCTTTGCTTTCTGGCTGTTTATATTTCATTGTTAGATATTTTATACTATAATGATACCATACGGAAGAGTCATTTATAAAAATCAATTACCTTCAAACAATTTAGTATCTTCTTACTAGAATCTTCTTACTCTTCTAGTTAAGAAAAACCATTAATTAATTCATATGAATTTGCGCAAAATTAGACCCAATTTCACGTATGCACAGATGTTTGTTTCGCCTGAATTCGCTACGTGTCGCCTAATTCTTTATATGGACTCTTAAAAATATCTAACAGCGTTAGATCCGTAAATCTTGCCTTTCATATAATGTTCCCGTTGGTACCTATCCTGAACTTTTAAAATTAAATAAATTTGGTTAGTGGAAACTCTAATACTAACTGGAGCACCGTCTAGTTGAAAATTATATTGCGTAGTGTTGCTGAATGGTTTAATTAAGATCTCTTTGATATTTTTTGTCTTTATTTTTTAATATATTTTGATATGTGTATTGTCTTTTTATATATTGTCTGTCAATGTTGTGAGGAATTGGGATAAAGGTCAAAAAGTGATGCTGGAGTTTTATTTTGCCATTTAGGACATTATTCTCAGTCGTTCGTGTTCACGTAGTCCTTTATTATTGTTAAACAATTAACATCTATTTGTTAGTAAAACTACTAACCAAACTGATATTTACTCCAAATGCAAATGCAAAATATTGTTCTGTGTTACATTCGGAAACGAATACACTAATAAATATTTTGTCACAGTAAGGAATTTGGGGTAGGTCAGCATAGTTAGGCAAGAACAGTCCCCTTAGTTAATTTGAAAATAGAACTTCAGTAAAACAACTTACTTCCTAGTAGATTTTCTTTTAATTATAAGCCAGCATTCGTAATGGTAGAAAACTTTTAAATCGCACCAAAATAGAGCATCCCCACACTATTCTTGCAAGTCGTAAAGGCAAATTGGATTTTTTCGTGTCCCTTACACCGGGGCGATTTAATTACTATTTTATTGCGTGTTGGGGGGCTTAGTGCTGACGACATACCGAAATGGTATGAACTCAGATGGGTTTTCAAGAAGAACCTTCAGTTAATTAGTTCAACTGACGACTAAACAGTCCTCAATTTCTCGTTTTTATTTTCCTCTTATAGCATGAAATTAAAATCAAACTAATTCTTTACCGAGATTAAGTTTAAGTAAGAATTATAAAACTGACAAAGTAACTTAATTAAAATAAAAAAGAGTTCGTAATAGAAAAACCCATAGGTGCACTAAGAAATCTAATCTTGTCGTTTTAATGCCTCGGGAGATATTCTAAGCCTCCTGAGATTCAAAACTCAATGTAAATTGTTGTTATTAAATATGAAATTAGCAAAACTAATAAAAGACGCAATAAACACCTGAAATATCGCTAAACGTTATTGTAATAGTGTTCGAGCATAACCGCGCTAGTATGTCGTAAACGCGGTTTATATGCGATATAAATCGCAAGGGCCTTCTCTACTTTTGAAGTACACTATGACACACATTTTAATACAATAATTTGAGTATTTATTTACTTAAATATTAAACTAAAAACTTTAACTGAAAATTGTTAGTTTAGTCTAGGCACATACATAGATGTATCTTTAAATAGTCTCTATTTTCACCTATCATTTCATGTAGTCAAAGTCAAAGTCAAAGTCTTTGCTTACAAATTAACTGTGTTATACTAAACCATTGAATAATTAATAAAAATGATTGGTAAATTAATTAAGTAAGAAACATATTTATTGTTACACTACTTTACTCGTCAATAAGTGTATGGCGACATCTTATGTGCGGAATTGCGTTGTATATTGATGTTAAAATATTTGAATTAATAATACTTTAGTAGCCCAACTACGTTCCAGATAAGATCTATTTTTGTAATCGAAATAATTTATACTTAAAAAATACGAATGTATTATTATATATTTATTTATGTACACATAAATAGTTATAATGAAACTGACATACAAAAATTGAGTACAAAGGTGCTGCTCATTTCTAACGAAATTCCTACCAGCAGACTTGCGACAAGAATTTATGCTTATATACTGATATATCTTCAGTGTTGCCATAAGATAAAATTTAGAAAGTAATTGTTTTATGTTTAATAATTCAAATAAAATTATTTAACATTTACTATCTATAAATTATACACAAAAATCAGTCATAATGTCAAACAACACATTTTTATACAACCGTTTTTAGGTCATCACTCATTTAATGTTATAATTACAATACCAAGTAATTCTATTGACATTATTTTTGATTTATGTACGTTTTTGTTTATTCGATGCTTTATAGGATACCTATTTTCCTTGGCCGAATTTATAATCGTGTTTCATATAATAATTATTGGTATAAAGCTTATACGAAAGTAATGTGTCTGACTGTACCACCTGTCGTACAGCCGTACGCATGAACTCTGACCCAAATAATACCTACTTAAGGTTACCTCAAGCACTCGAACGAACTGACCCTACGCCACCTTAAGGCGAATGCATTCACCGTTTTATAATCGTAAACTATTAATAAGACACTACGCAATACCATTTATATTTAATTTAATTTAAGAGAGTGCCTTGTTTCGAATTATTTGCTTTCAATTTTAATAAAAATATTGACGGATACTCAAAAGCATTTTGATGATTTCGCCTTAAGTATTTTGACAATGCCAATGGGTTGTCAAAATCTTGATCGGGGACCGTACTATTTGATGCCGTCATAAGTGTCACATTTTAAGAGTATTTTAATTTAAACTTCCGAATCTGTATTTTTATAATGAAACTTAGCGGACGAGGAGCTCCAGATAGCAAATTTAATTTGAGCCATCCAGGGATCAATCATGACGAAAGTTACTTTGTTTCCGTAATATAAACCAGAGCAGTCGAACCTCTACGCCAACGAACTCTTTGCTATTTTTACAATAACGATTCGTAACCTCCTCTTAAGCGCTATTCATATTACGGAGTAAGCGTTCTCAACGAATTAATGTTGCCAGCCGCATCTTTGTCCCGCCCAGCATCTAGCTGGAAACAATTCCCAACGCATACTTATTAAAAACAGACATCTTATTACTGTACAGCAATTATCATTATTACATGTCTAAATGGCTGATTAACAAATTATAAATACATTAAATATCGATAAGCAAATGCTGCCTGCGAGTAGTTTTACTGAATCTAGATTAAACGTAACATTTGGTTTTTATTATAATTACCTATTGCAAAATATATATCTCAAAGAATTACGCGTATTAACATATAGTTTAAAAAGATAATAAAGAAAGGCTCCATGTTTTTGAATGAAAAAATCATGTAGAGACCTTAATTTGGTACACTCTTAAATAAGTTTCAAAGCATAATTTAATAAAATCATTTTTATTTTCAAGTAATAGTTCACCATAATTTCTTCATAAATGTATTCAATTATACTCCATAAGTTATATTCTGTATTATAATCCGTAAAGTATCAATAAAATAATTATATTTATGAAGTATTTTGCTATGCTAGCTATATATTAAAAGTTATTTGTAAATTTGTGTAGTATAGACACGGGGCTGGTGGATACATAACGTCAATAATTAATCAAGTAAAAACGCTGTCGCAATTAAACAATATTATTATAACGTAAGACTAACTTCTCATGTTATATTCTATAGTTTCTCATATTCTATACTTTAGATTGAACTGAAAATCTTACGTAAAAATGATTTTCAATTTTGACCATTGTCAAATGCATGAAATTCATTGCATTCACTGAACTATACCAAAATTTATATCAAAAGTTCATGTTTACATACAACAATTAGGAGAAAAAAATATGTTAACTTTAAAGTAAGTATTCGTAAATTGCTCCGCGCTATCTCTATAAGATATTAAAAAGGATATTCGCAAAGTGGAACTTAAAAATTGTAAATGTACCGGAATAAGTCGTACGTATGCAAATAGAGACTACGCGGCAGTTAACTTTAACTTTGATTAAAACAGATCATAACTGAAATGGGCCGGTAGTATACCCTCCGTTTAACTTCAGTTAAATTATGAAGGCAATTTTAACTGCGGATGACATTAGTCTTTTAAAGTAGAGGATATTTTTCAAAGTTGTAGTATGTAGCAGGAATTAACTTAAAAAGGACATATATATATATATTTATTTATATATAATCGTTGTATAAGGAATTTATATAAAGGCATAGGTTTGCTTCAGAATATTCTAGCACAATCAAAACCTGAAATATTACTATATTATTTAAAAAAGTTAACATTATAAAAAAAGGAAAAAAAAAAATTATTGGTACTTTTTAATAATAATGCTTAACCCTTATTAAAAACTTTTTACTATTTCATGTTACTTTATTATGTTGCATAAAAAAAAATTAAAATATCAGTTGTCTTTGTTAAGAAATAACGAGTTTTACTAAAACTGTACCCATCAAAATTACTGATTTCACAGCTATTAGGTAGTAGTAATTACGTTAATTGAGTATGATTTTCAGTTATATAGGATAATTCGAATGTATGCTAAGCTGTCAAAATATAGTCAAAGTATACACATATATTAAATGTACGTAATATGTTGAATATATCAGGCAATACAATAAAACTCAGGTAACATTTCGCTACCAAACTTTTCTCTAATTTAACTGTCAATTTAGATTTATTAGGTACAGTCGAGTACAAAACTCGACGTAGGGGAAGCAGTGTTGATAAATAAGACCAATAAAACAACAGAAGATTGGCTTAGGAAATCGCTTTATCAGTTCGCCATAGGAAACGTATTACTGTCGTGGGTGTCAGGGAGAAACACGCAAATGAAAATTTAAGGGAAAGATTTAAATTGCTGCGGTGTTCTCCATAGTGTTGTATTTAAATTAACTATCACTTCTGTGCTTTACTGGTTATAACTTACATTAGATCAACCGGGATTCAATTTCCGTGAGAGCAGAAATTCTCAGTTCGATTAATGAAAGGGTTTTTCATCTTACCTAATTAATAACAATAATGTTGACAGCACTGTTGATAGCACTGTTGATGACATGAAGGTCAAGAGGTAACCCATTAAGGAAACAGATAAGTATTGAAATCACAAACACACACACATACAACCTGAACCTTATGGTAAATATTGTTTAATTAACCTTAAAGTGACACAATGAATAAATAATAATAATTTGATATTTCATGAAACCGAAATAACACTTTGTGACCATAGGGCATCTAATATAAACAGAACAGACATGACATAATAAATAAGTCGATTTGCCTAACAGACTTTCTTGCGCCACTGCTCCCCTCGATAAATAATTTGGCAGCGTATTAGCATATGTCGATTTATCTCGCGAGTGGGCCGGAATTATTATTTATAGCCAACCCTCCCCAGCCCTCCAGTACATATGTTAACTAAATCCGGTCGCTATCTAAGAAGATTTCCTAAGAGTAAGATTGTTTAAGACAGTGTATAAGAGGCGACGGAAGATTGATATTCCACCATAATTTAGGAAAAACTAATTTTGTGTCGGATATTTGTTTTACTTTAACTTGTAGTTATGTTACTTTGTAGTTATGTAAATAAAAACATTTATTGCTAAAATAGTATGTATTCTGTACTAATAAATATTTAGAAAGGTTCACCATTATCTTATCAGCCAAGAAGATCAACTTTAGAAGTCAACTGCTGGACATACACCTCACATAAGAATCTCCAAACCGATCGGTCTTACGCTGTTCGCATCCACCGGCTTCCCGTGACCACTTCATCGGTGGTTCTTCCACACCTTTATGGTATACCAACACTTGTCTACCGGTACGCGACCGAGGACCTTTCCGCCCCAACGGCCGTAAGAAACCTTCGTCGTGGACGTCATTAAAAACCTTAGTATGAACAATTCCTCACGGTGACCTTTTTACTCTTCCATTATATTGAAGGGAAAATATCAATGGTCGACCCATCATCAGGAAATGTAAAATGATATTCTTATTCGTACAGTGTCTTGTAAATGCTTATGTTTTTGAGAAAGAACAAGAGAAGAAAGACAGAAATAACGAACAAATGAAAGAGATTATTTAATTACAATACATATTTGAGATTAAAATAAATTGAGTTGATTTCTTCTTCTATAGAGTTTAAAATAATAGTTAATTTATTTAAAGTGGCATATCTGTTTTAAAAAGCTCTGTAATTCTATGGTATCTATGACGTAATGTATGAACTTTCCTGGCACCTTCGCGGTGAATACTAGTGGGATTTGGCTTTGATTATCGAAGTTTGATGTCTTGACTGAAACTTGTCTCCAATTCGAATTAGCATCATCCAATTTATTCATTTGAATACCAAGACAGAGGCGTATTATTATAATATTTAAATCGAATTCTATACGTGACTGTATTTGGGTTAGAAAAGTTTGCTATATCTAATTTTTTGTCTCAGTAAAAATATTGAACATGTTATAAAGCTTTAATTTATTTTCATAGTTTACTAGTAAATTAATTTTTACTTTAACGCCCGAAATAAATCCCGAAAAGTCTATAAAAATCTCCAACATTTAGTACCAAAATAGTCACCGATGCAAAATGTTCAAGTAAATAAAAATGATTGATGAATCAACCATGTTTGCATATCAACTTTTGAAAAATTCTAGCTCCATCTGCAAGAAATTAGACATATTTTAACTATTTTAACAAACATATGAGAAGTCTTTATAGCAATGAATTAATTATTACCCTTATTAGACTTGCAATAATTAAACAATGTGCCGTAAAAGGCGTCAAAATTAGAGCTGGTTACACACTGTAAGACAAATCGCTGCGATTAGCGATGACATCTGACACGGAGCAAAAGACTGAATAATTAATGATATCGCTCCGGGAGAGGTGATGATGTTAATTAAAATCAAACAATTCAGTGTTTGAAGTGATGAGGGGAGGCTATCATCACTTTTAAGTGCTATCATTTGTACGCAATGATCGAGACTGATTATAATGTGGTGTTTTGAAATGTGTGACGAGATTAAATTGGCGTGACTTCTGAAAATATAAAGCATGTAAGTTCTATTTAATATTTTAGTTATTTACACTGGTATACTTTGGCATTAAAAATATATTTTATTATCTATGTTTTTAAAAATTATTTTTTTTAGTAATCGATCTATATAATACGATTTATATCGTTGATTAAGAAAGAAAAAAACAAGTGTAGCTTACAGGAGTAAACTTATTTAATAATTGTAGTCTAGTCCAAATAAATAATTTAAGTTTTTAAATATAAAAGAAGTTCGGCCTAAAACTACCTAAAAAATTCTGAAATAAAACCATCTGTACAAAATATTGCAAATAATTCTCTTGTCTGCAGAATATCCCGAACCAGTTTTATGAGTATCACGTGGGGTCATAATATTTTTGGTGGTTTTTATGCGATTTATGATTGTCAGGTAGATATCACTTCTAGCGATAAAATCACCTTTTATCGCTAGAAGTGATATCCATATCAACACTTTTATAAATATTTTTTTCAGCTCCGTGACATTTATGTTTATGTGCAATATAAAGAATTTCTATCTTTCCATCTAATAATAGAACTAAAACATTGAGATAATTATCAACTTTATGTCCCACCCCAATTAAACAACACGAAATCCAACACATTTTTCAGCCATCCCAATTTCAATACAATGCTAGAATCAAATCCCAATAAAACATCACAGTAGCATCACTCACATCGCGTCACAAAGGATAACACCGAAAAACTATGTCAAAGGCGCCGACAGAACGTCAACTGTTCCCCATTAATCAGCTCTGTCCCGAGATACTTAATCAAAGTATCACAATACTGCAGCTATAAGGGACATGAATATTTATAAGGAATTAGCTGCGCTCGAGACGCGGCCGATTTGTGACGGTGTGTATACACCTTTATAATTGTGGCTCGACTTGGCTTCCTTTTTAAATATTTTTTGTCGCAATGGAAAGTCAAATGTTGTAATTAGTTGAATAATTAACCGTGTTATAAATAACTGGTACTTACTAGTTTTGTAATAGATAATAATTACGAAAAATTTATGTACTAGAAGAAAACATGTCTATGGGCAGTCTGTTCACGTCTCTAATTTTTTCTCCATGATTTCAGGCAAATACGGATAGTAATGTTACATGTAATTACAACTTCTAAACTGTATTTGACGAATTATCACTTCTAGTGACATATTGTCACTTCTTTAGAAAAATTTCTATTTAAACTATGAAATACTCACATTAAAAGACAGATTATACAATAGAATTCCATAATGTTCATTTAGATGTTAGTTAAAATGTAAAAAGACACAAAAAAATTGGCACTATCTATTGGAGTTTTGACAGATTATCATAATACTTAGTGAATGCCATAGTAGACCTTAATGATTACTAGTTTAACTATGAATATTCCATAAAGTTTCAAAAAATTGAAAAAGATTTCATTTGTTTTCGTATTTGGAATGACTGGACCGTGGCCCAGCTTAAGCTGCATCTTCCATTTTCAAATCTTGTAATACAAATTAAACAAACATCCAATCTAACCATCATAGAACACAAACAATAGAAATATGATTTGGTGTAACAAGTGACCAAACCCCGGATTAGTCTAGCGCTGGTCAACTGATCCCCGGCTCATTCTTAATACCAGGGACTAATAGCCGTAGGGACACTTCATTTTACAAAACATGGCGAGCTAATAAAAAACAACTTTATAGTCTTTACAAGAGGGCGCATTCTCTATTGAAGTTTCAGTAGTTGTCGGAAATAAATTTTGAGGGTGACCAAATTTCCCGTTGGAATGTAAAAGCATTTCGTTGTAAGATTATGATATTAGGGAATGTATTGCTATAACTCATGAATGCTTAGTTTTATAGTTTGGAAAATTTTGCGAAAATAAATGCGTACCTAAAAGCGTGAACATTATATTTTAAGTCCTGTTATTATAATAATTATTTTCAATGAGTTAATTAGTTTAAATTGTTTATTTTCTTTTAATTTTTGTATATTTGATTATCAAATTCAGGAATTCAAACCCCGACTCCTTATGACATACATTATATGTCTATTTGTAATGACAAAAAGATATAATTAAAAACCGACTTTAACAACTATTACTATGGTCGATTTTATACAGTTTAATGGCCATCTTCACAAAATTATTCCCTATTCAGATTAGATAATAGTTAACTGACTGTAACGAATCAGTATGTGCCTAACTAAAAGTACATAATACATTATTTTATATAACCGTTCTTTATAATTGTTAATTTAATGTTTAAACCTCATTTATACCAGGAAAAAAGATTTCAAATAAGACTCCCTTCGAAATGAAACCAAATTCCTCCAACTCTGAGTGACTTGCGAATTTTCTTATTAAGAGCAAATAAATTACTACCGCCCTACTAATTGGCCATTTTAAATATTTTCCTCTGGCAAAGATGAAACAAAGGAATTTATGCAAAACACTTGCCGACAAATTAAAAGTGCTAAAGAAAAAAGTATGTATAAATTAATGCACCCAATGCGCTTCTGTATTAATTATGTCGAGGGGTGAGGAATAGCGTGGATAAGGCTTGAAAAATTTAAAGAAAGTATAATTATGTTTGTGAAAACTGTGCTTTAATTACACTAAATTAATAAGATGAGTTAACTATCTTCTTACCTATAGCAAATATATAAAATGGGTCGAAACAAAATGTTTAAATTTAAAAAACTGTTTTTAATCTATATTGGATTTTGTTTGTTGTAGACAAGTAAAGTAGATAATGTAACTAAAATGATTGTATTCATTCTAAATTCACTGTAAATTCTGGCGTTGAAATAAAAATATGTTTTCATAGAAAACAAATGTGATTTTATTCATACATTTATAAGACTGTAATTAATCAAGACTTAAAAACCATACATGAGTATTTATCTAAATCTATAACTGAGAATTAATAAATAATTAATATAAGCACATATATTACAGCTCCAAATGAATTATTTTATCTTTACTTAAGTATTATCAATGAAGTCTTGAATAATAATCAAATATCCATTAGTTTATTACTTGATCTCATAAATATCTTAATCTAGGCAACTCGATAAGCTTAATTAAAATTTAAGGCACAGTTTTATCGCGATATTGGAAAAGGAATGTCTGTAGCATTATTTCTGTAATTGTTACGGGAAATTAAAACCAAGCTTGTGGGGTCAAACTGTTATAATTGAGGGAATAAATCAAACGATCTAATTGTTATAAGTATACTAAACAACGTTATTTTATATAATATTGATTTTTAAGTAATAACAAATTTTTACCTTATCATCTGTACTGGGTTCACTTTGTGGCGTTTCCGCGGTTGCGTGAATTTTTTGTTTTACCAATCACCGATTTTATTTACCTGTTCTTAATTATATACATTATAGTTACCCGTTATTAACTTTGGACATTAATTAGCATATCTATAACTATATGATAACCTAACATTATAAATAAAAAGCTTCCAACCGGCGGCGACGCATACCGTCCAATATTTCTATTGCTTTTAAAAACCCTCTCGAAAGATGAGAGCGAAAACATATTGTTCGTCACAATGCCAGCTCTATTCTTATGCAAATGGCGTCGAAGAGGGGACTGTGCGGCCTTTTTCTGCCTTTTCACACGTATTTTGATTTTAAAAGAACCGGGACTTTTTAGGGAGGACGAATCGATGAATTTACATATGGGATTGTTTAATTTGTATTATTGAAGGCGTGGTGATTATTGTTCTCTTACAAAGCACCTGGGAAACGTTGTTTTAGGAAGATAAGTACTCTCGCTTGTATCTGCCTTATCTTACCTTGCCTTACTCTGCCTTATCTTGCCTTATGAGGTGCCTCTTCACCCCTCTTTTATAGAAACCCATGTCCAGTAGTACTTTTTGTACATTTTCCAATGTATCAATATCTTATTTTACCTGAGCCCACTGGAGGTCTAGTAAGCGATGACGGTTGTAATATTGACTAGCAATTGTTATTATCGTAGGCCCATTTGCTGCAAGTTTTAAACCTACTTTTAATGTAGTGAAATCACGAATTTAACCTAATTCTATTTTAAGGTTAAATCCTCATTACTCCTATAATATTCACCTCCATTAAATGGTAGCAAAAACGTAAAAGTATTTGTGATAAGCATCTTAATTTATATATACAAACAATATTCTTAAGCACACACATTTCATAAACTTGCTCAAGTAAATTCATTGCATTTTACGAAGCAATTTAAAATTTCCTTAATAAAATATACTTAACCAATTTGTCATAGACTAAGCTCCGGTATCATATACAGATACCACACTCGTCGTTATTCATCTTAGCCTAGAGGAGAAATATCGCCAATGCATCAAAGTAACTGACTCTCTCTTTCCTTTACTAGAATAATATCATCCTTCTTGCTCGCACAGGCTGTGCACGTGACTAGTGTACAAGAAATTTTCTCGGCTTTATAGCATTTCCCGTGAAAAATTACCTGGTCAGATAAGGCTCCGACCAAACGAGCTTTTGGGATAGTATTTGAGAATATGACCCATAATTTTAAGTTTAAATAATTTTTAAATATTAATTATATAGAACATGGCCATTCATTATAAAACAACTGACAGAAATTAATTAAAAAGTTGTACCAAAATGAACGCCTACTATGCTTTTATAAAATTGCATAAATATAATTCTTACAGGGAAATTTACAAAGTGTATATACATAAAATATATATATAATTTTTTGTAAACTCAGGAAGTTACTTAAAAATCTCTCTAAACAATATTGTTAAAGTTTCAAGGCCTTTAAAAATAAAATAGCACAATATACTATATTTATATCAATTTGCCACCCTCCATTCTCAAGAAGACCTGTCAAACAACATTTTTAATAAAAAAAAAGGGCTAAAAAGAATGAAATAGAGAAGTCCTATTAAATAAATCACTAAGCGCACCTTTTGTATAAATGGATACTGACATCTCCGCTACAGATCTTGATTATTAAGTTTCAATATTTGTATACGGAGGCCATAATTCTTCGAAAGGCCCCCAGAAACAATCTTACATCAACTTTATGCAAATTTGTTTGATTAAAACAATAAACCAGTAGCATCGAATAAGGCATCGCATCTGTATCGAGACGATCCCATCTTCCCGATTATTGTCCCTTACTAGGCAACGCGTAATTACTCGGTACTATTGTATTTATTCGATATATTGATTATACTTTTCGATTGGTTGGCCGCTCATAAACTGTGCAATTGTGAGGTGGATTTACGTTGGGAAATAGAATGGATAGCCGTATTTATTTGTGACTCATTATACAATTACAAGACAAAGTTTATGGATCGATTATTGAACTTGATAAGCACATATACTTGAAATATATATACATACTTGATATAAAGATACATACAGATTTACTTACAACTCTTCATCACACACCCTTTCTACAAAGACAACTTGACCTATATTAAACTAAGCATATATTTTATTTTTGGGTCACAGTTTAAAAAAATTTAATTATCAACCAATATTTTATTAATTATTCAATTTTTTTAAAAACCTGTCGTAAAACTAACACAACTAAAAACTTATTTATTTGGATTGTGAAATTGGTCGAGATTTCATCTCAACCTCTATAGTAAACGAACTTGTTTGTCAATCGTATTGTATAAAAAATACACATCTTTGGATGGATAGAGAATTTATTCGCCTATTTCTTTACACAAATAACCAGATTTTATAAATATTATTACTTAACTCAAAATATGAAAAGATTAAAAAGGGACTTTTGCTGAAATCTGAGACTAAAACAGAGCAACGGAAATAATTTGTTATTGGTAATACTAAATCAATAATACTTCATATTTGAATCATTAAGTACTCATATTCTCTCATTATAATCACAAAAGCTTATAATTACATTCACAGGCCTATACATGCGAGAAACACATGAGTTTTGGACAACCATGGTTGCCGTAGCAACCGAGACAGACAGTGAGCTCCAGTGGTTACTCCAACTGTCTTCGGAAACCCGGGGCTCAGAAATTACAAATTTTAATTTTGTCATCTCGATAGGCTGGCTGGGAGTTCAGTACGTCTGATGCTCAACCAGGAGTATCGTGTTCGAGTCCTAGTCGGCCAGGGCAGATGTTTATGTGATAAACCCAATTATTTGAACCTAGGTCTTCCTGTATTTCTAAATACTAGGTAAATGATATCCATATTGAGTATGTTATAGGTAGTAACACAAGTTCTTAATTATACTTTCTTTGGTTTAAATAAAAGTGGTAAATTTAAGAATCTTTTTTTTTACGGGTATCTCTTGTACTTCATCTCACCTGATCGTAAGTGAAGATAAGGCTGAAGATCGAACCAAACTACACCTCCTCAACCATAGAGTATCTTCGAGAATCTACCTACTATATAATATGATCCATCGCGTAAGTTCATAGCGTATGATACATCCTCTATTGACCCATCGAGTAAATTGCTTTGTTTCTTAATAAAATCGCTCTGTTTTATCATTAAATGATAATAAACGTTTTTATTTCTTTTGATCTTCAACTAACATTTAATTAAAATGTTTCTTGTCAACACATTTTTGTTCTGCGTCCTGCAATGGCCACACAGAGAGTGATCTAATTTGTTCGGGGCTTAGCTGTCGAGGCTTTTTCATTATCCCCATACACTGCCTTAAGCTTAGGCTTACTTTGGACAAGCGTTGAATACTAATCGGGACTTTGTTTTGGACTTTTATATCGCTAATAGCTTATTACTTACTTTTTAAAATGTTTCTTGAAGAAAGAAAACAATTTGAATATCACACGTTTAAAAAACAACACGAGATTAGCGTGAATATTCATCCTATAGGAGGGGCCATCAGACACCGAATAGTAACATTTGTGTGGATCGGACATTAGAAATACTGCCACATCTTATGTTTAAAAACAAACAGTTTTGTTTGAAGGTTATGAACAGGTTTTGATTCTAAGCAAGCGGGTTTAAGGGCAGGATGGCAACACATGTCACTAAACCTAAATAATGGAAGCCTTTGTGACTTTTACTTAGAGTCATATGGAGTGACCTATAATATTTTTTATTTTGGTATTTCAACGCGTAGGTTATAAAATTTGCATTTTTTATTAAAACTAAAGGTTAGGTTAATTATCGAATTTACGGTTTACCCATTTATGTAAAATTTGTAAAAAAATATCGTTGTTATCAATTATAGATTGTTTTGTGGTACCAGGTATGTACTTATTTATATAAGTAACTTAATAATAGTCAACACTTAGAATATATCTTACCAATTTAATGAGAAGTAAAACACATGTATCACATTTTAAATATAAAATTACAATTTTTATGTCAAGGTTTTAACTGCATTTACTGGTTATACATCAGTTAGACAGGCTTCAATATACGTACCTATACTGTTATTTTAAACCTAACCTAACTCTATTACTATTTTTCATAAAAATCCTTAGTAAATAAATTATAAGAAATAAAAATAAGAATATAAAAAATAACAATTAACCAGACAGGCAGCATTAGTAAGGCGGATTACCGCCTCAATATAATTAATTTCACTATATGGATAACGAAGTCCTAAAATAACATATAGATACTTACATAATATAATATTCTTGTACATAATAAAAAACATAATTTAGCAGTCTATTAATTAATAAAAACATTTATGTTGTGCCCACCAAGGACCATAATTGTGTCTCATTCTATTTCAACTACCATCTAAATGTACCATTATGGAATGCAATAAAGAATTGAGTATAATAATCATTATTTCAGACCACATTAAATATAAATATTCATACCTACCATAGATGCTGAGCGGTAGGTAAGTACAAAGTTAATTTCCCCAATACTAGCGCCAATAAAAGCTACAACTTTCCCCTATCGGACTTTTTGAGAACTGCCCAATTACTCCCCATTATGACCGATGCTGCATCGCATCAATGTCTATTTCGATATCAATAAATAATAACATCGGCGCCTTGCCTGCCGTCAAATTACACGCTTCCATTCGTAATTGTGATTGGATATTGTCGTCTTTTTCCCTTCAATGTTTAGCCTTTTTCGCTGTGCCTTTGTTTCGTCCGTGAGAACACTCCACCGAAATTACCATTTTTAAAGTAAGGATTATGTTTCTGATACCTGGATTTAGAAGGTGTGGCCTTAGTGTCAGCGGACTCAGTTCTAGCTGCTAAAAATTGCAATTTTTTATTTTCAATAATAAATATATTTAGTATTATATATTGCATGTTAAGAAATATTTGTATACTCTTTCAAAGGCTTTAAACTTTACAAGACAGATCACTCATTCATGCGGAAACATATACACGAACGCAAATATACATTGTTCTTTCTCTTTCTCTTAAATGATATTATTATTGCGATAAGTAATTTACATACTTACCGAAATGCATAATTATGCTACTATAGTAATTATGAAACAGTGAGTAAGTACGTAGTATGAGAATTAGATTTCAAGAAAATTTAATTTCTTTAATTTTTTTATCTATAACTTTATTAACATCAACCACATAGGCAGTAATTCAATAAACACCGGTCTCTATAAAATTTTACCATAAAAAAAACCGATAATATTAATTCCCTTAATTGATAGGTACATAAAATGCCTTTAGAAAGGACGTTTTCTAATGATTTGCATTATGATATAGGCTTTAAACACGCCTTTTGTAATTTTTCATGCAATAAAGCCTTTGCAGTGATAACGCAGTCGAAATAAAGAAAAAATAGATTGAAACAACACCCGCTGTGCTAACAGGTACCCCAACCTAATATTATTTGAAAATTCAGATCGCAAAATCGAGTTCGATCTTGGGTGTAGATGTAGCAGAGTAACACGATTTGGGCGGTGTCAGGTCGATCCTGCGCCGTATGTACGTCATAATCTCACGATGTTGCTTTTTACGTAATTTATTCTTAAAAATCATGTAATGCCATGAATTCTTCAACCGTAACTAACTAAATATAAAACGTAACGTAAGTTTAATGAAAATGTATTTTAAAATTGCAAAAGAGAAATCATAATAAACAGAGTAAATTATTAATAAATATTACGTTAGGTATGAGCGCGTCGCTAACAAACATATATATGTAACTTCTATATCGCCATTTTTTATTTTAACATGCACTCAATCATTTACCTAAATGTGGAACATGCAGATCAAATAGGTTTTCCTATATGTGAGCTTACCAGTGTACCGGCTTTTTGAATGTATATTGTAAGATTGAGGTGTATTCCAATGAAACTTTATATATATATAACGTGCTCCAAAACCAGACCTCAATGTTCATGAATAACTGCTTGACCCGGTCAACCTTATATCGCCTAAAATCTGCCACTAATATATATTGCTATCTATTAAAAGTAATCTGAAGTAGTGTAGTAGTAGATCTAAAGGACCGAGTATTTCTTTTTTTTAAATATATTAAATTTTATTTACCTATAAAATTTTAACTAAGCTGGTCATCCAGGATTTACCCTACTAATTATATTTTTAACTACTCTTGAATCGCGTCGAAAACACAATAAAAATTGTACAAGTCATTCTTCAGTTTTAGCGAGATTAACTTCATTTTATACTTAAGAAAGTAAATGAAATAATTAAAAACAGGGCAATACATACCGACTATTGACTGAAGCTGCATTACCGACGCCGTCCACTGAAGGTTTTCTGAAACAAAACAAATATGTTGTCACAAAAAAATCTTACTTCAGTTTATTTGGACAAACAACCCGTGGCATAACATCAAATTAGCTAATTAAGAAAACATACATTATTTTTAGATATTTTACCAATACCGTATAAATAGATAATATAAATATAATATATATAAAACAAAAATTATACAACCAGAGTATTGTAGGCAGTGTCAGAGTCGGATAGTTAGTTAGTTGATCAGGATTATAATGTATATTACATCCATTTGAAACTTAATGTTTAATTTTATTCTGATTTTTGGGGATACAGGCTATGTTATAATGGAAACGATTCAAACCTACTTTGATAGGTATTGCTTTCTGGTTTTTCTTTGTAAACCGAAAACAAGACGAAGAACGGACGTAGAAGACAACCGTAGTACAAGTAGACGGACCGTATGTATTATTCTATGGGGAATCTATTCCCACATCACATCGGCCGAGTTCGTGCCATGCAGAAAGACTCATCTACGTCCAGGACTCGGCCCTGTCATATATCTTGATCATATATATAGTACATAATAATACTTACAACCATGGATCTGCAAGACTCGACGTATGAGGCCCGAAGTTAGTCGGTAAATATGAACTGCAGTAGTTCACCATCGGTAATGCATACATTTTTATATTTATACTGTAATTAAATCATTAGAGAACATTGACCCGTAACCTCTTATATTGGAAGTACGTTTTTGAATAAACATGAAGTTTCAAGATATAAAATAAATATAATTATTATTCTATCTTAGTTTTGTTTCTTTTATTTAAACCTAAAATAACTTTACTTTTTATCTACAAGCCACGAATATAAGATATTTTTAACTTATTCTGATACATTTTTAATAAGTGCTTATATATGTAGACCTGTAATGTTTGATTTTTAAATTTAGTAAAGTAACGTTTATTAGTATTTCTTAAGACTTATTTCTCATTATTTATTTGACAAAATAAAGTATTATATAGATAGCTTTTACTATCTAATATTCTTAACTATTTTTACATACAATTGATTTCGAATTGCTATTTTGATAAAATTAACTCTATTAATGTTTGCCCTCTCTTTGTTAATTGCAGGAGATTGAATCAAACATGATTCCATCGGTTAGTAGGTTTATGGGAATTAAAGATATGAATTTTATATTATCGTAGGTTTAGTGTGTAATAGAAAAGTTATTTTATTGAAAAATTTTTGATTTGATCGAGTTGTTACTACATTGTAAACTGACCGCCACCAATCAGCAATACTATTTAAAAACAAAACTACAAACTCTAGGCAACATGCCGACAAAAGTCGCATTCCAAATTCGAAATCCACCGCGACCGTCACTAAATACAGTCTAGTTGACAGAAAGCCGATAGGACCGAATCGAATCCGTCAATAGTTCCACTTAGCGGCCCACAGATGTCGTTAGCGCCTGCTGCGTGCGAACACACGCCGGGATTCGAAATTGGAACGTTATGTTTTTTTCATAGACGAAGAATGGTCCAGTTAGTGATATTAGGTCTTATTGCAATTCCTTGATTAAATTTATCAAAAAAAATCTTTACGTACCATATTACTTGACTACCTTACTATTTTTATTAAAATTATATTAAACTAACTCAACTATCACCATAATAGATATTAGGTACTTCGATTTAGTCCATTTTATATCTTCCAGGATAAAGTAATGAATGAGAGATAGTAAACAATAACAACTGTTTACTTTGATTTTTCCTGCTGTGTAAAGTTTTAGTTGGCCGTGACTGTGAGTTAGCTGTTTGCTTAGTTACAAGTGTTGTAATGAATTTGATACTTGATACGTACTAAATTTGGACTTTTTTTTTCTCTCATTTCAATATGTGGTCTCAATTCAGAACTTAAAACTTTTAAAGAATGTGTGATTTTTAAGTAACAATAGTATCAATTTTTTACATTCCATAGACTGCAAAGTTACCATTAATATTTCTCACGCTGAAACCAAGAAAAAATCTAAAGCTATTTTTTAAAAATTAAATAAGTTTGTTTAAATCTTTCAATTGGGCATAAGAAATATACCTAAATTGTATGACGATTATCTAATCCTATTCTATTAATATTAAAAATACCGTAGTCCATAAAATCATTGGTTTATGGGCGCAAATAGATAAATTTTATAAAGTAAAATATGAAACCAAAAAAATCAATCTCATCTCTGTGTTCAATTACCAGGATCTAGATTGCTTCGGCCAACTGCACTCTAATCACACAGATCACAAATCGATCTGTCGGCAATCGTATCGATTAGCTGAGGGCGGTCCCGTTTCGATTGCTTACGATTGAGTTTCCTAGTCGGCAAGTTCAAACGCCTGTGGCGACATTCGTCATGGAAAGAGCTACTGTACAATTATGGAGTTTTTTATAATTTTTTTTAAAGATAAGTATTATTTGGTGCGGAAACTCATAATGAGATTGAGAATAATCCTTAATCTTATAGTATTTTTGAAAATATACACATATCATGTATTTAGAAGCATCTCACGACTGGGCATACCTTCTTACAGAACACACAAAATGTTTTGGCTAGAAAACCATGTTGCAGTTAAACCCAGCTGACTAATTATAACTGACTCTAACTCAACCACAGAGAAAACTTATAACGTCTACATACTTGCTAACTGTTAATTGTCCGAGTATTTCACGAAACAGGTTTTTGTTTGTAAAAAAATTGTAAAAACTCTCTTTTATAACGCTTTAGCCTATTTTATTGTGTAAAGTATGTACGAATAAGAAAAATCACAGAGAACTCACAGGTTATAAAAAATATATGGAAATAAATTTAAAAAGGCCCGTTAACTTAAACAACGAAGTTACACACATGGGCAATATACAATTTATATAATGTAATAAATTATATTATATTTTAATAAATCCAGTAATTTATTTATAATTTGGTTAAACCTCTCATTACACAAGAAAAAAACTCCAATAAATGCTTTTTAAATAACTTATCAAATCAGGACCACATCAAAAACTTCATTACACTTACATAACATTCAATTGAACATAATTACTATGCATAAGTTCCTGAAATTGTTTACGCATTCAACAAGTTAATATAAACGTCTTCATTACGCCGATTCCAATGGCATTTTGTATCAAAAACCATTGGAAAAAATACGGACTCCCACAATGTGAAATTCGTGGAAATCTTAAAACGTCAAAATTCCACCTTTATCCGATTAAAGTTTAGGAAAGACAAAGACGTTAAGAATCGATTGCAGCGAATTTTCTTGGCACTTTACATTATTGAAACACAAAAAGTTTGCTTCAAAACATACTGAATTTATTTTAAATTGGTTCGGAGAAGTTTGAGTTACTTAGATAGAGTTTGGATTTGTTTAATTGATATTTCAAGGAATACCTTCGTTATTTTTGGAACTTATTGAAAAAAAACAGTAAATTTGTATAAACTTCTTGAAACCTGATATCTTCCGTTATGTCACTTTCATACTTAAAGCAAGCTTTTTAAAACTTAGTAATTGTTTTCAACTATTACACTCAAACAAGTTTAAAATATAATTGATAAAAGATATTGTTATAACTTTAATATTACGGTAGGTTATTTGTATATTTTCGCGCGCTCTAAGTTTCGAATTCCGAATTCGAACTTTCCATTGCGTAACCTTGCGGCCGCCGCGACGCGTCACGTGTTAGTGCGGTGACACTGCACGCCCTCTGGAAAATTCGGATCTCGGACCCCAACATTTATCCCACATGCATAAGACATTTTGTGTGTGAAAGAGACCCCTAATCGAATAGCAATCTGTAAATCCTTAATGATTCATTAATTCCTTGTCGCACGTCCGCGGGTTTGACTTTTGACTTGTTGAATAGAAGTTTGCGGATAGATTGTCAGGTTCAATTGGCGTGTTTGTAATTTATGGTCTTTATTTTATTAATTATTATCACCAAGCAGCTTTAGAGTACTAATTAAGAGACTTATGCATCATTCATTGTGTTCTCTCACTATATCTACATTCTCTCTCATATAATTAGAAGCAGATTTTGACTGATTACAGAATTAGTAATTAGAAATGTGAAAAGTAATTATCATAAGAGTAAAATTACTTCTCACTTTTACTAATAATAAAACATTTTATATTTCAGTATTTTTAATGTAAGTTTTCATATATAAAGGCAAAGCCAAATTATATATAGTATTTTTACCGTTACTTATTTACCACACAAAATTAATATTTAATATTTACTCCAATGCATGTTCGATACTGCGTTACTTCATCTATTGTACTTACATCAAACCACTAACTTAGCAAAACAAAAGAAGGACGACAATCATTCCCCTCGCGAACGGCGAATATTTTCCCAATATAGGGGGTAATATGACAGAACACTGGCAACATCGCCTGAATAATAAATAAAATGTTCCCGAGCCACGAGACGCATCCCGTCAATTATTTATAGGCAAATTATTGTAACGATAAGTGCGGACTACTGACAACGAATGCGCTTTTAAAGTACACATTTGAAGAACTGTAAAATTTTGTATTTTTTCAGAAAATTATTACCGCGTAAAAGATAATACTGGCAAGTGTGCCATTATTTTATATAAGAGTACCTACTTATCTACTGAAGACATAGATATTTTGGGCAAAATAAGAATAACAATAAGAAATTTACCAAAATATTTTTGTGTAAATTTTTTGTATTAGAATGTGCACTCCGCTCATCTCCAAAAAGTATAAGTATTTAGGTATTACAAGTAACGTTGTTCAGTTTAATTGAAACTTAACAAAAGAAGGCAATGAAATATAAATATTGTATATACACCGTGTTCCTAAGGTCATCCGTTATCTTTGGCAAATGATTCAGACCATTAATTGGTTCATTTTTACCTTTTTTTTTACGAGAAGGAATCCATTTACAGACCTACCCGCCACTGGCTAAGCGACGAGAGTGTGTGGGGCTCACTCAGTACCTCAATAGAGCGGCACTGAGAATACCCACTAAAACTCCCCGGTATGTCCATTGCCGTTCACGGGGGTAACCTGGGTTCTGCACGAGCAATTCACCAAGTCACCTCCAGGCAGAAGATGTATATACCTAAAATGGATTACTCTTTAGCTCAACTAGCAATGTCACATGAAAATTTGGTGCACATAAATATTTTGAAACTTATATTGACGTAAACAATGTTCTTTTGTAAAAACTTGATGATGGGAAGGATATTGGTATGGCATTATCACAAGCACAAACAAAGTAGTAAGTATTATGTATTCTCCAAAATGTAAGAAAAACCTGCAAAATATTTATCTATTATAATTGATAAGAAAATGAAATTATTGACATGACATTTGTATAATAATAACTTCGGAAATCATAATAACAAATGGTATAGTCAAAAAAAATATCTACAAAAGCCTGATGATGATTTGTGACCATTAATCGAGAGGCACTTACTATCCAGAATAGTTCTTCTAGTGGCATTAAGTAAATATGTGATATATTACAAACTCATTCCTTCGCATCACAAAATAACTTTAACTTAGATTATTTTGTTGTGTGGTGGCACTTTATATATATAATAGCGATATGAAATGCATAATTTGGTTTTTTAGTTGTACTAAGTGGCAAAATCTCACAGATGAAGACTCTTTTTCCCTGCACAAACTGAAATCACCAATAACTTAAAAGCTATACTATTTAAATTACTTATTCTTTTGTACGATATATTTACCAGTAGTACAAAGTTAATGCATAATAATTTTGATAAAGAAGAGTTAATTTTGAACCCTAATCTAAAACATTACAAAGAATGTTATTGAAAACAGAACTTAAGGTTTCATTTTTAGAGTAAGATAAATAGAAGCTTCTGCAATAAACGAATTTTATATAAATCCCTTAAAAACACACTTGTTATTAAGGATTTTTTTAAGAAATATAGCACGATCAAGCAACGTCATGGATTTTCTGAAAATGTAAACTATAATAAATAAAAATAAAGAAAACCTTGCAAAAACTATTTATTTCACTTTAATCAGCGTATATGCTAATTTATATCAGACGTGATCCTTTTCTAAGTATGTTTTTACAGCGCAACTGTTATCCGGACTTATATCAATGCCCGCAGGCGTACGATACTAACCGATATTGAACCAGTGATCGTGGAAGGGTTATGTTTTAATAAGATTGAATATGCAAGACTTATAGAATGAAATTATACATGTATAATATTATACATTCCATGATTAAAAAGTCTGCTCTTTTTAGCTAAAAACCAGCACAAATTAGTAAGTTTAGTTAGAAATATAATGGTTAATTACGTTTCTATTTAGGTCGAAAAATCTTTTGGTGTATTTTAATGAAAAAGAAAATCTAAGCATTGTAATTACTAGTATATGAAAGACTAAATTATTTACTCGAGAATAATTTTCCTAATATACCATATCCATTTTCTTAATTTTAATGATGTTTAAGCAATCCTAATTTTAGTTAAGAGTTTTATTTATATACTAATTATTATACTTGTACGCTTATTGAAAAATAATACAACATATTATGAGAACGCTCCTCATATTCAGTATCCTTACTCATTGGCTCTTTATGCAATTTTTTCTTATTACAATGATGTTAGATATAATAAACTGGAAATACTTAAATTTTAATATTTATATTCTACTACCTCTATATATATGTATATGTAATCTATAACTGTGCCTATTAAATAGGTTTCTCAGCTACAGCTTCTGGACCGCAACTTCGTCTACAAAGATGAAAAATATAAAAAAACAATGTTACCCCAACAATCGAAAAAGACATTAATTTTTAAATGTCCTAAATTTTCCGACGGGAATACAAATATTTTAGTTTAATTAACCTGCGTGTTTAACCAAATCTATTTTCAACTACTGTGTGGTAGGTATATTTCAGGTAATCTGGTTCCACTATAAAAGGGAAAGAAATTACAAACATTCCAATATTAACTTTCAGAATTATTATATTAGTATCTTTTTACTTATTATTATTATTTAATAATATGAAGATTTGTCAAATTAATGCAATGATATGTATAAAAAGTTATAGGATCTCATGTATATTAAGGAATACATCTTGAGATCACGAACGAAACCAGCGATCTTTCAATCACTCTGCTAACAAAAGTCAGGGGCACGCAACCATAATGCCGACGGCCCGCTTTATAGCAAGCCGGGGTGACGGCTAATGAGAATTTATAAGGCACGAGAGACGTCAGGGACGCGTCACTTGCTGGACTTAGAATAAACCCGAATATTTGGCAGTAGTACCTGAAATATGTTTTTTTGACGATGTGTGATAACTCTAGACACTTTTTATTCACTTTATTTGTGTTATAATAATTTTTCTTTGTGTTAGTGCCATAAGTATTCATTACACGGTTGAAAGAGATTTTATAACTTATAGAATAGATAGAGTAATAAAAATATCTTATAGCATTAAATAAGCTTAATTTCAACCTAATGTGATTCAAAATAAACTATAAAAATAGGATACCCAAAACGTAGTGCACCACCCCTGCTATCTGACTGTTAAGTACAGAGTACAAGGCACCTCTGATGACGCCTTACCGGTCCGTGTTTTATTCTTACCTTCATTTTGTGTACTTTCTTTATTGCCTTGGGGTGAGTAACGGTTATAACATTGAATGAAATAATACATCAGGTGTTTTCGTCCTAGTAAATTTTTCAAATTCTGTTTTTATATCGAATATATTATTAAAGATATAATTTTTCCCAGAGATTTTAATTATTGTGCGTCTATTTTATGCAATGATGCTCATACTTAAAAAAAAATTAAATGTTTGCATTTTCAATGCGTTCACGCAATATTATTATCTAAATCTTAAATCTTCTAGTCACCTTCTTTTTTCATTATAATTTGCATGAAATAGATATTGAATTTCTTAAAAACAGTTCAGTTACATATAAATTAATGTTAAATTTCTTAAGGAAAGTTTTAAATTAATGTTATCCTATTAAATACATTTCTCACTTAAAATTAAGCAAGTAAATTCCAACGCAACAAGCTCCTTCATTAAAAACGCCATACATCCGCAAAGTTGCACCTTACTTACTGTGTTACTTAACTTAATTGCGCTAACTTGGATTTAAAGCGAGATGAAACGTCATCTTAGGGAGTTAACTTATGAAGAAGATTATTCGCAACGTTTTGAGATTACTTTTATGTCTGAAGCTTTTCTTAAGCACACATTACAGTCACGAGAAATAATATGTATGTATTCACTTTTGACAGGTCGTGATTATTATGTGTGGAGTGTTAATATATTTTAACTCTTATGGTTTTTATAAAGACACGCGGATGGCCAAATCAAATTATTTTAAGGAATAGCGAAAAATGGTTTAAAGAGTTTCTAAGCCTTTTATAAGAATTCCATCTGGATTATAACAATGGATTGAACGTGATAATTACTGTTTTATTACACCATATGATATTGTTGCAAATAATGATCGTATTCTTCATATGAAGAACTTTCAATGAAATAATTCAGAATATTTGTTATTAATCACACAAATAGAGACTAATCTAGATTTCAAAATTTATATGTACTCAATAATCTGACATTTCTGAAAGCTAAAATCTTCAAGATTTTTCTTCTATATTTTCAAAAAATTAGTATTCAGTGCTTTTTGAAATATTTAACTCAATAAGACTTAATAAATAATTGAGCTTGAATTTCAATAGCTTAGTAAAATAATCTTGCAGTTCGGAGACACTTAATCATAGCTGCAAGACGAAAAGGTATTAAAAATGTATGAATAAGATATAGCATCGCCCAGTCCGGATATGCAGTCATTATTTTTCCTTGCAAATCAAAACTTCAAATTATCAGTTCAACAATAACAAAACTTCCCTTGTTGCCTCCATGTCTTTTTATTAAAAACAGCAAATGACTTGTCATAGCCTGATAGCTCTCAGCCTCTTCCAAAAGGTCAGTAGCATATCACAATCCATGAGGCAGTAAGAGATGAGATGTCCGAGTCTTTAGAGGCACCCTCAGGTTTGTCGCACCCTTATGGCTCGAGCACTATAGAGACTCTAAGAGACAGATTGATATCTACCCTGTAGGTGATGCCTGTCAATTAAAAAACCTCCAGAGGCGAATCACTCCTTAGGGAACAAGGATTCTCCAAGGTTCTCGCCTCCGGGGTACCCGGTAACGCTGTAAAGGTCATCTGCGGCCAACAGCATTAGTCAGTCCCACAAAATCATGTCACAAATATTAAAAAGAGCTCCTGTTATAGAAAGAAGATTACATGTATATTGTTTTAAACTTTGATGGTTATTAACATTTATATAAGTATTTAGACAGTGGTGCCGGCGTAAACCGTAATAAAAGACTTCGAAAGAAGGTAGATTGATATTTCTGCACATAACATCTCACCGACAAAATCATCAGTTATATCCGTGATCATTGCACTCGAAACGGTTCGCAAATATCGGGAACTCAAAAACCAAAAGGTATAATTCCCGTAAAAGATATTTTGCTAAAGAATTTCGTATTCTGCTAAAGAAGAAGGTGGTAAAGTATCCCTGCCTTCCCTATTTCCTCTGTAAAGCAATTTTCCGTGTTTGGGAAAGGCTATTGTGTCATAATGGATATGGGTGGCTACTGTTGTATTGCATGTCTTATGGCGATGGTCATCATTAGCACCAGGTAGATCATCTTCCTGTTAAGATCTCTCTCTATATTTTTAATTTTAACATAAATGTTCAAAAGGTGATTGAAGTGTGAATGATTCTCTATATGTACCTAAACATTCACAAGCTTTGTTACCGTTTCTTGGTCCAAATCTAAATAATGTAAAACACCTGACCGCCAACGCAACCAATATTCTCGGTCGAAGTCGCCTGTCCATAGGCAAACGTTATTTATTATGGCAGCCATCTGGGAAGATAAAGGCTTTATGGACTCTACAAACCTTGCGATTTGTTACGAACTACAGATCTAACTAATATTGGTTACGGTATATTTAGACTTCAAGATTCAGACGTGTCTATAGTATGACAAAATGCCACGTTTTCATATAGGTGACTGTAATCAAAAAAGTTTATATCTTAACACAGACGTAATACGTATAAGAGCATCGCCCATAGACATAGATATTCAATATTAAAAAAAATCTCTTGCCTTACTGGTGTATCGAGACAGAAGAATTGTTTGACAATTGACATTTCGTCTGCATTAATAATGCAACTCGTCTAATTTGTATCACATACATGTTTATATGCAATCATATACCTATGTGTGTAAATAAGTAAGTACCTATGTTATATTATTTGTGATGACTATATTCGTTATACGTCATAGGCGCCAGTTGCGGATTGGTGCGTAAGCGGATTCCCCATCGCAAAATATAAAGAAACGTTTATTTAAGCAAAAAATTACTACTAACAAACGACGTCAGCTTTAAAAGGTAAAACTAATTTATTAACGCTGTGATTATTCCATGTTTTTGCAATACAAAATACGATTTTAAAGACTGATACTGTTATCTATTTATTAGACAGCGCAACACATATCCCGATTAAGAAATCAGTCGGACTGCGATCGGAAGGTCTGTAGAGTACTTTATTTATTCCGAGCCCCTTAACCTAGCTGTATGTTCGAGCCTGCCTCTAACGGGCGTATCAGTCACAATTTAAACAAAAATACGCATCAAGCCGATTTGATTCCGACGGCACTCGCTTCGTTACTCGACATGTAGCGTTCGCAGCTGAATTAGGGAGGGGTGAGAGATCATTAAAAAAATATTTTACGTTATGCATTAAAACCGTTAGTCTTGGTTGTAACCGCTTTAATTACTAAGTCGCATTAGGCCCGCGACTTAGTGTAATATCAAACTCCTAATCTATTTAACCCTAAAACAACGAATAACAGTTTAACATTAGTAAGATGTTCTTGACGCAGATGAAGAATGGAACATAAATTATGAATCTTTCCCCAGCATGGTAAATTCCTAAACTTAAGCAAAACAAATGTCTAAAATAAAGCAATTCAACAATCTAACCCTATAAAGGTAATAAAAAACATTTTAACGAAATAAGTGACGTACGTATCAAGGTTTCTTAAAATAATTAATATTATGAGGTGAATGATGACAGGAGTGACGAATTTATCATACGAAAAAAGCACTTTTTGAGCCGGCAAGGTGACGGTGCCTAGGGCAGTATTTCATATATGAAGATAGCTAGTGAAGCATGCGTCACTAGCTATCTTCATATATGACTCCTCTACTGCTTCAGGTGTGTTTTACTTCTACTTCTTCTGCTATCAGGTGGTGTTGAGTCATTTGCTGACCTTAATATAAAAAAAAACGACAGAATGTGTTTTTTTAATCTCACAGAATGCCATACAATCCAACGGTTTACCTGATGGCAAGACGTAACTTATTGATTATTATTTACCCAGGAGTGTCGAGGAATGACTTTATATTCTGGAGATAGTTGTAAATACATATTCAAAATCAAGATGGATTACATTCAAAATTTTACGCAAAGCATTCTTTGCAAATTTTTGCACACTGTACCACCTAGAAAGTAATAAGTCGGTAAAAATGTGCATACAATGCCTGCATTTGAAATGCAAAGCGCACGCATTCAGAGGTCGGTGCAGCCGTCACTCAGCCGAACCATTATATATCGCACTGAGACCAAGTAATACTTACCATATAATAACTGACTGAGCGTTTACCTTAACATATATATTTGGGTAGTTAGCAGAAACTGTGTTGGTAGAAATAACATGAGTATTATTTATTTGGAACAAGTGATCTTCGACGACTATTTTTAATATGAAAGAATAGATTTTTCTAGTTGAAATTCAATGTAAAAAAAATTTGCAGAAAAGGTAGACATGGCAACACTATTACAAAAAGTAATTTTATACAAAGATTTATTACTATTGTGTTCACCATCAAAAGGTGATCAAAACTTTTGCTATAGTCAATACTTTACAATTTCTATTCAACATCATACTGTAGATATTATTTAAACGCGAGAGGATACCATTTCAAATCAGATATGTATGTAGTAAGCATGTACATTGTCGATTGCATAACCACAATTTTGTGGTTATGCAATCGAACTACAACAATGTTATAGAAACTAAAAAACTAATATTACGAGTACATTTATTACATCAAAGACAAAAGTGGCAAAAGGCCTGCATGGTTGTAAGCATTTGTAATAGCATATATAGATAATGCATTGCTCATTTTATATAAATCATATGACACTTTCGAAACATCACAAATAATACTACATAGTTGACTCTGGTTTCCATTAAGAAAATCGAGCGACTTTCGCTATAGTTGGTCCAATCAATATAATTTGTTAATTCAGGCTCCATTATTCTTTAAAAGGCATATACCGCTTTAGCACTCATTGACACATTGAATCAAACTTCTCAGGTGCTCTGAGGTAAGAAGATCTGTGCGTCGTAGTGGGACATATATAAGTGACGATGAATGTTAAATTAATAAAATTGCACGACTAAGCTTTGTTACTCTCTCTTTAGACCTATTTACTATAAGAATCAAATTGACAAGCGTCATGCACGCCATTGCAGATGTCTGCTTTCTTTTTATTTAATTCAATAAGAATGGCGAACCTGTGCGATGGCAAACTGTGTACGATCTTACTAATACCAAAGAGTATTTACGTCGCCGTACTGGCCGGCCACTGTTTATTGTTCTTTACATTTCGATATTCTTTTGTTTTACCTATCTTTCCTTTGGATTCTATATTTTCCACGATTAAATCTTATATTTTTTCCTAGATTCATTCACAGATACATCTCACATTTTAAGTCTGAAACATAAGACATCCTTATCTTAGGTTCGATTCCCAGTATAAATGTGGCAAGTACACACACTACCTGATAGAAAAACTAATCATAATCTCAATTGGCTTCTAACGACAAAATTGAATTTATTCAAAAAACTAATGAGTATTCTGCTGATTTGAAGATTCATGGCCACATTTCCACTTAAGTCCAGAAATACATCACACACATTCTTTGGGAACTTGTCTGTTGAGCCAAATTAAATAAAATTAAGTCATTGTAGTTATTAAAATTTTTGAGTAGGTACTAAGTCTATTTAAATGTTGGTAGATAGGATAAATGCCTACTACTCACAGCATAACGCTTCTTCGCCAACTCTGGCGAATTAACATCAGCAACATACAATTACAAACACATATTTAACTGACCTGCTTTCAAAAAATTTCTTATAGAAAATCTTTATATAATAATGTCATATTTACATGTGTCTAAAGGAACACTAATTTATAACTGGTTGGAAACATCTCTATTGTAGACAAGAAAGTCCCGATCGGCCGATTCCAATCTGCATGTAAAGCGACACATAATGGTGATTTACATTTGTACAGCCTTTTGTGGCTGAGTCAGGTGGGACAGTGTGAAAACCTCGGTCGACGGCCTGGCCAGACGGTACTCGCGTTGCTGACTAAGAATTCGTAGATTTCTTTTGTGAATTATGAGCTATATTATATGTTAACAACAAAAAATACATAAAACCATATATATACCATTAACACCATAGTTAACAATTATTTAAAAAATATTCTTTACTTTTTAATGCAATCTAAATTTGCAATATAAAATTATGTAAAAGTAAGTGAGGAAAAGTGGAGTCAACAGAATACCAAACATAAAACATAAATTAATGAAATTTATTTATAATGAAAGGGTTTAGTTGTTTTCTATTTTAACATCTTTCTATTAGCTAATTTTTTTTGGCATAATTTGACGATCTCAAGTGTGTTTTCTTGACCACTTTTGATCATTGCTTATTACATTACTTCATATTGCTTTAAAGTGATTTAAAGATTCTATAAAACAATACAACTTAAACTAAGTTTGTATTGTTTCAAAAATTTTAGCATAAGCTTACTTAAGCTAAACTTTTTGAGGCTCTCTTTTCGAATTTAAAATCACAATACAATACGCTAAATTGAAAAGTAAATGAATCTAAAGCGGTAACATCAACGGGAAATCACATTTACATGTAACTAAAACATTTCTTTCTCTCGTCTTGTCCACTAATGACGAACAGACGACTACTTACAACACGTTATGACAAATATTACGATACACAATACGAAAACAAAAAGACTCACATTGAACTTTATTATTATCGACACAAGAACTAGATTACTTGATAATTGACTGTAGGAGTTGCGTATGCTCGTAAAATGCTTAAGGAATTTGACACCAAATTGCAAAGTGTGTACTAATTTAACATTGACAATCGGTAAACAAAATGTCATATTATTCCAGTAACGAATATTTGTTTTAAGATTACAGCGCAATATAAGCTCTATGCCAACTGCCTTAGAAATAAAAGTTGTTTGTTTTTAATGTTCATTAAAGACCGCGTGGCATTATATACCTAATCGCAAAATAATGAAAATCATTATCTATTTATTTATTTATCTTCGATTATTTATGGCTAATTATGTGTCTAATAGTAAGTGATCAATTAAACCCGAAACAATTAATGAAGAATCATTTCACGTGCACGTTGCCGTAATTTTAAAAATAAAATTAAACTTTTGATTTAAAAATTACATAATGTTTTCAAAAAAAAAATGCTAAACAGTTCCGTTTTACTGTAAGTATCTGTTATAAACCTACACTTAATTAGGTAACTATAATTGATTTAAAAGATCTTTTCAAAATAATCGTGTTACTTAAATAATAAAATAACATAGTGAATCAGTTATTTCCATTTCAATTCTATTTTAATGAAGGTACACCGCCTTTATAAGAATTACATTTTGATGTACATTTAAAGAGGTTTCCTGTCCTTTAACAATAAATATAAATTTCCTTTAGCAGTTCACTAACTAACCGAGATAAGTGTGCCGTTCCGAAACACCATAGTCCTGTCAAGTGGCGAGTTGGAATCGGCGCGACAATTTTATTATCACACACCTGTCGCGAGACCGCATATAAATACATTACATACCTACACACAATTTGTCTTCACCTTAATCCAGTAGTCAAGCATTTTGGCTCTTATTTTGTTACATTGTGAATTTTATTCAGCTTGTTTTTAAGTGGCTTCGTTATGGTCGTTCAACGATTCTAAACACTTTGCTATAACGTCCCGATAGGTTTTTAAACCGATAAATCAATATATCTACAGACATATATACGGGTTGTACTGAAACTTGTACGCTATAATCAAAACCACAGTGAAACCTGTTTACACATGTCACTCAATTTTAAATAACATGCAATTGTTGATACAATAAATAAATTAAGGACGTATATCATATGTAAATAGTTTGTGAACCGCTAATGTTAGTACCCCTAGTTTGAGTTTCAATCGATTTGAAACCTCTCGTGTTTGTCGTCTGATCTTAAATTGTATGCAAGCGACAGCAGCGCCTCTGTTGTGAAGTATTCGAAACGATTTTCTATATATGCTATTATCAGCTAAACGTAACTCAAACTAGGGGTACTGATATGTGGTAACTGTAACTATGATATTTTTTCTATGCTTATAGCCTGTTTAAGAATATTCTAACTTTTTAGCATTTACGCTGTATTATGTAACAGTGGTTATAGTAACAGTTTTCCTACTTCGCTGACTGCTTATCTTCGATTATTCTGTTATTTGAATAACAACACTAATATTAGCCTTGTGTGCGTAGCGTGCCTTGTAAATAGTTCTGACT
Organism: Acentria ephemerella; assembly: GCA_943193645.1. Taxonomy (NCBI): domain Eukaryota; kingdom Metazoa; phylum Arthropoda; class Insecta; order Lepidoptera; family Crambidae; genus Acentria; species Acentria ephemerella. Next base: position 5,831,812 of record OW971893.1, read on the forward strand.
GTCTACATTAATCGGTTTTGGCTATTGTTTTTTGTTAACTATCCTCTAGGCGTCATTAGTCTATGCTTAAACCTAATTTCCTTCACCGGTATAATTACGGTAAATCTTACAAAAAACCAAGCCAATCAATCAGTTTTCTTTGAGCATTCGGCGAAGTGGCGATGATCAGAGAAGCACAAGATTTTTTCGTGTCTCTGAGCCGACCCGATACCGATACCCCTCAAGCCTCTACATAGGACATTCAGTGTCCTATGTAGAGAGCTCGAAACGCATCCCGTCCGCAACTAAATGCGAACAAAAAGCATTATTGTAAAGGTTTGGATACACGAAGAGATAGCTGGTGGAAATCTTTGTTGAAAAATATTTGTTGGTTTTCTACTCTGCTTTAATATCAGAGAGTTCATATAATTAAAGACATGCGCCGCCTTATTAGAAACCTTTACCTGAAAATAATAACTGACTTCAAAATACTGAAAACAAACATAATTTATTTACATTTATATTTTATTATAATATCTATATTTTATTTATTGTTTAGTAAGCGTTACTTCATATTGTTGTCAACTGCATTAGAATGCTTGTGAAATGTTTGGAAAAAGGCTATCAAAAGCTTAACAAAGTTTCGAAACATAATATTTCATATTTCGGGATAAATAAATGTTTAGTACTCAAGCCCATAGTTCGTTAACCTTTATGTTTTCTATCAGTAACAAACTAAATAGTGACTCCAAATTTCACAATTTTTCGCATGTGTGGATTCGAATAGTTTCTTCTGGCACAGTTGTATATCTACCAGTGCCAATAATTGTTTCGCAGTTAAAAATATTCCAAGTATGTTGTTAATTTGCTAAGTTGCCGTACTACGTGGAATCTGGAGACAATCAATATATTAATTTACCTTTTGATTGTTTCTGAATTGTACACACGGCGTGACAGTTTTAAAGTTTATAAAAAAGTATTGATTGTGTTATTAAGAAATTACTATTCTCCTCAGAACAAGATTCCTAGATTGGCTATAGATTAATTTTTAATAAGTGTATTTACCAAAGTTGTTTAATATATTTTGGCTTAGACTTCAATTTAAATTTCCATTAATTAATTTAAACCGATCACACTAGAAGTTTATTTATCAATTAGTAGTATAAATATTTTCTAGACGATCTCACGTTTCATGATGATAAGAAATAACGATAATTCTCTAAACTTACATATCAATAACGACCACAACACAGTGTGTCCATTCCACGATTCCCGTGCACCACACTGCCATGTGAGCGATGCAGGGAATCCGCCCAGACCAAAAAGTGGGAATTTAACAATGGACGATGGATAGTATCGGTCCACTCCGTTGAAGACTGCGCTGCTCTGCAAGTGTTACTCAACTTTAATTAAAAATCACAAATCACTTTGTTTAAGCGCGTCATTGTATTGTAACATATGCATTCCTAATAAACTTTTTGCTATTTTAAAATCTAATTTTCTCAAGGCGATCGCTTGATTAGCATATTTTAGTGTTTCAACAATAAGCATAGCTGTAATAAAACAATTTATCACCTCTATTATTATTAAAGCTAGCGGTCCGCTCCTGCTGTACCTGGAGTGTGTATATATACCTACACCTTCCATGAATTACTCTATTTATTAGTGATAACCTAATGAAAATCCTATCGCGAACAGATAGAAAATAAGTCGCGGCGGGGGACTTTGTTATATGTATGTACTCATTAAAATCAAATCGTTTGTTAATACTGTTGAGGGGATGTTGTTTTGTTTTTATTAATTTTGTGTGAGAGTTTTTAAAATCATATTAATTTAATAATACACTTATTTTTGGCTTCAATACAATCATTGTTAGTTTTAACGATTTACGTCTCAATCAATATTGATTAATAATTTGAATTGCTATAGAAAGCGTTGAACTTTAATTACGATTTTCGAAACTGTCTGAACTCCAAAATTGGTCACCAATTCCTTAAAGTCTTTATATATTAAGTACTTAAGTAAGATGTAAGTAAGATGTAAGTACTAGAAATGGTTTTTATTCTCCATTTATGGACAAGATCTCTCACCAGGCTTTAAACTCTGAAAGGGATTTTGAATCATTGACTTTATATAAAGATCAAATTTAATCACTAATTCCTAATAAATAGTATTTAAATAAAGACTAATGTAAAAAAGAACTAAGGAGTGTTGATTTATAGTAAAAGTCAAATCGTAAGTGATTAGAATCTTTATATGAATTAACAAACTCTATTAAAAGCTTTATATCTAATTAAATGAAGATAACTTACGACATTAAGAAGGCACATAAAGATAATTGAGGCTAATGAAATTAATTTAACTTCAAAGTTGCAATAAAATTAAATGACGCCTAAGTAGAAATGCTATTAAGAACACATACTCTAGAATAATTACAGGAATTCAATGGGACTTATACCTAGAAACCAATCAATTCTACAGCGGCATCGGAAAATTATGTTTTTTATCCTTTTTATCGTATTCGAGAAATAATTACTGATTCCATTGGTGCATTCGTTCAAATCCTTAAAGCGTAAATATTAGAGTTGAATTCAAAAGTTTTTATGAGTTACTTAGTTTGCTGTTCGCTCAAACACAGAGGTTTTTATCTAGTCATTACGCGGTAGATAATTTGAGTGCAAGCTGTGACAATTTTGTTCCTAGAAATTCACATATTGTTTTAAGCGGTCTTCTCAGAATCCCGCCTACACATTATAATTTATAGCCTATAATCCTGCTGGCAAAGTCACTAATGCACTTCATATCTGCCGGAGTCAATTTTGAATTTTAATTTTTCAGAAAAATTCACAGTTGCTATTTTTCAGTTAACTATTGAAAGTAACAAATTATTGACAATTCCTTTTGCACTAAATCAAAATTAATGCTTCCTCGAAATATTTCATAGAGACCTTTTCATGTGATAAAAATAGCAAATCATAGGAATCCAGTAGGTATGATCTATCAAAAGTAATAAGCCAAAATTGCATGTAGATTCCGAACACCTACTAATTATCAAGTAGGCAGGTACACTCATCAAAAATAGCTGATAAAAAACCGCAATCAAATGTACTCATATACAATCAACTTATAATAAGAATATCGTGAGAAATTAATATAATTATTGACCCTTATAGCTCCGAACGGGTACATATCTCCAGAGATCGATGGAGTTGTGCGAACGGGACAAAGAATAATTGTAGGCAGTGTGAAAAGGATGCAGCCATAAACGTGTTATTATGATCCGTAAATTGGTGTGTTTATGTAAAATTCGCTTCGCTACGCATCTGCTGTCTTTATTTTTGAAATTGTTCTAAAGAATTAAGTTTTATGTCATATAAGTTACCAGTTAAAAGTTTAAGCGGGCGTCCCCTATAGTGGCTTAATAACAAAGTAAAAATTAAACGTCTTTAACGGAACGATCGTTTAAGTTACGGACTAAGAGTAAAGACAAGAAATACAAAGGAAATTAACAATTTATTTGCTATTTGTATAAAAACTTTAATGAGATATTATAGTTGCAGTATGAGACCTGCCTCTAATTTCAATAGCATTTATACATGCAACAGTAAATAGGGTGCTGTATATATATAAAAACTGTTTTCAAGGAAAGGTGTATTCACCGAGTAACTATAAGATTGAAAATAGCTGAACATCTTAGTGGTTGAGTATCTTTACATCGAACTGATAAACCGGAGTTCAACCCCCAAATAGCATTTTTTTAGTCCGTCTGTTTAACTTAAAACATTAATAATAATGTTGATTAACATTCTTTATAATTAATAATGTTATTGATCTGATGGAAGACCAGAGGTGGTTTAGTAAAATGGGGATCCTATTGTGTAATTTCATATCTAAAGCGATAGCTTTCCTCTTTATAATCATTACTGCATTCTAAAGCAAGCGGCAATGGAAATATCAAAATGAAAATAACACTGAGTTAGAGAATAAGGGACAAAATAATAATCCGACAAATACGACTACTTCTGATTTTTATAGAATGGATCTTATGTGGTTTACACTGTTACTTTTAATAATTGTAAAATTTTAATACGTAACTTCTTAAATGGAAGGAATTTAAGAAAAATAATCGTTTTGTAATTTAGAACGCCGTGGTGATAAGTTATTTTATACAATTAAAAGTTATGGAAATACAAGGGCTACTAATGGGCCCTTGTAATATTTAATGAAAAATTCTAAAAAGAATGTACGACAGATGTTGTTGTAAGGGCAATATGTGTATTTTCATCAATTTATGTATTGTACTAGAACTTGTGGAGTAAATAAAATATTTTTACGAAGTATTTCTTATTGAGCCATTAATAAAAATGGTGAATTCTCCATCTTCCTTTACTCGATATAGATTTTACATTTCTCTCTCGTTCTTAAGATTATACAGCGCCTTCAAAATACAGATTATTAGTGCTACCCGCATTAATATGTTTGATTTATGCTACCTTGTAGGTGACCGGTAATTTAAACTGCAATTTGTTTCTCGACTGTGTGTTTAACGTTCTGATCGGCACATCCAAGGAGATATTATGTAATGCCATAGATATTGATAGGGCAGACATTATAATTATATTTGTAGGGTAAACCCAAGGTACTTACATCTAACTTATAAGATACTTTGATCATTTCATAGCACAGACAAAAAATAGCTTTTAGTTACTTGCTTAGTTATTAAGAATGACATTAGAAATTTACATAAATAAAAAAAATTCTAACACCAGTATTACCACTGATTTGAATAAGCGTTACCCATTTGTCAAATATATACATAATATGTGGTACTATCACAAATATGCCACATAATAAATATATAATATTAAATGTCATAAACGGATTCAACAAATTATTCTGTCATCTTATTTATTCATTTGAAATAATTAGTACTTATATCAAATATGTAGCTAATTCTTTTTGTTCTTTGCAATTTTATATTAAGCCGATTTTCAACAAAAAACAGCACACACTTCCGCTGTCGATAAAAAATGACGAGTCAGGTATCGATTAAAAGCTATTAAAGCCCGTCATAAATGCGCCCCGTCCTGCTAATTGCGAAATTATTCATCAATCATAATTACACTGCGGGGTGATATTCGCTCTATCAATATCAGTAATACTTGTCTTATAGAGGTGCATCACAATAATTGTTTAACAGTTTTACGATCCAATTATTTCATTAAAAAGAAACAGAATAACTGTTCTTACTCGTTGTCTTCAACAAGTCTGTTGAAAACTGATTATCGTGATTAAATTTTAATAAAAAAAATTATCACGGTTTTCCTAATAATGATCTCAATTTATCGATAACGGTTGATATATAAGTTACTTCATATTATTTTAAATTTTATCAATTGCATAATTATATCAAAGAAAATCATACGTATTGATAATCCACATTAGAAAGTAAATGTTTTACAGCACGTAATTCTAGAACCAATAGACACTTAAACAGATGATTAACACAGTCAAATAAGTAATGATGAAATGTCAAAAAGTAACCGATAAATTCTAGCCACTTGCTTTTCGTGTTAGTGAATTTGAGTTCATTTTTGGATACTCAAGTATCATATACCCTGCAAAACAATAGAATTTATCTTGTTTGTCCAAATTACGAAGTAACGACTTTTAAAGTCAATTCAATTTCATGTAAAGTCAATTTAATATAAATTTGGACACATTCCTGACACTTTTCAAGTACGCAGAGTCAATGTAAGAAACTTCTTAGCAGAAAACTCAATACTCGCGAAATCTATAAGGGCAGCGCCAATAAGTCAGAATAGATCCCAAGTTCAAGAATGTTTATCATTATCGAACAAAAGCAACTAACTACCACATGGTAATTGTTTACAGGTATAACCATAGACCATAGACTTGTGTTATATTAAGGAAAACACTTGATACTTTCACGCGTCAGTCGTGGAATTTCTGAAGACCGAAATATAGCGACCCACTGCATGGCCAAAATAGGAACGGCGCTACAAACACGAACTTTGTTTCTCTCGCTCATATTTTACATGACACAGAGTTTCTTGTGTCAAAAATGATTAATTTGCGCTTTTAAATAAATCCAGGTTATGTAGTCATGTTTTTTATAAATCTTAAGTTATATTATATTTTTATAAATGAACAAAATGATTGAACCCAACAATATTGTATTTTTATCATTTTAACTATTTTGAATACAATAATACTTGCATAAAAATAGTATAGGCAGTTCTAAATGTTTACAACAGTATTTAAAAAATAGAAAGCTTAAATTATTTCGCTCAAATTTGCATTACATTTGACTTACATAATAAAATGAAGTAACTTTAACTTACTTATACTTTAAGATACCAATTCACCCCAATAAACTCTTTCATACGGTCGAGTTTGTCAAAACAAGCTGGTCTATAAATGGTAGTGGCTTCGTAATGGCGGATCGTCGGCTAATTTCTTACCATCTGATAACATCCAAGATATCGACATAATAAGAGCTAACGGAAAGAGCTTATAAGCTTTTAGACAGGGCAATATTAAATAAATCTAGTTTAAAATTAAAATGTTTTTTTTTTCAAAAATTAAACTTTTTTTAAAACAGTTTGTCTAAGTTATTTTTCAATCATGTAAGTAACTTTGTTTAAAAAAGTCTTTGACCGAACTGTGACCAGCACTACACATGGAATTGCGACAAGACTTAAGTTTGAAATTGGTAAAATCACAGTTCATATACAAATAGTTACGATTGAACTATTTTTAAACTCTGAACATGCCGTAGTTTTTGGTAACTTTGCCAATATGTTGGATGAAAACAAGCTCTATCCATCATAACAATATCTGAAAGAGACTTAAAATTATTGCTGCGTAAAAATTCTTATAACGGCTTTTTAATTTTTATTATGGCAATTTTCAGCTGTCTTTTCCATTGGTCTATGATATCAACATACCAGATCCATAGAGTAACATAAATTAATTTGGCCACATAGGTACTTAAGCACAGTAACGATTGTCAAAGCCAGGAGCAACCATCAATCATCAGAACAGAACACAAGTCAGCACTAATAGAATATTAACCCTGTGACGCAAACGAGCGCATAATGAAAAAATAATTTAACAAGATTTATAGCTTACTCAGGCCCCCGCAAATTGCCGACAGTTTCGGACGTTTAACTTAAGTACGGGCTGCGTACGCGCACTGGGACGATAATTCAAAAAAGATAAAAAACGGCCCAAAATTATTATACGCGACTAAAATCGCGCCAGAAATTCGGTCGCTCCGTCTCGATTATAAACATAGGTTGATAAATGCAAATAAGGTACGGTAAACTTTACGATGTAATATTAACTGGTATTTGATTGGTACCTGATACCAGGTATCGCTGTTCCGGTATCGTATCATTACCACGGAGCAGTTTCGCTTGACATTTGTTTGCGTCAAAATGACAGTCGCGAAGTATCGTTCCTCCTAGGTGGCCGGTTATTATAGTACGTTGATTTTAAATAGGTACTATGTTCGTGACATGTTTGATTAATCATTTTAGCAAGCTCGCGATGAATGATTACAGTTGATGGAATATTGGATGCTTTTACATTATTTTCTCCTCAGAATATTTTTGTATATGTTATATCAGTAATCAATTTAGAGATATTCTATCTTCTGAACTAGAAACACTTTCCCCGAACCCATTCAGGCGCTAAGACAGTACAGCTAGATGGGAGACAGGTGTACCTAGAAAATAAATCTACCGCCTCCCGATTGGATTCAAATCCCTGTGCTATGGCATTTGGCTTGATCGCTTCTCCAGTCCCAGTCTACACCTCAGCAGTGGCATCCAGCACTTTACTGCGGGCCTGGAGACCACTGGTTTAGAATGAGATGAGTCCCAGAGCAGGAAGCGTCGCGTTGGGCCGGAAAATACTGGGTGTTCATATTAACATTCCATTATTTATTTGGTTTTTTGGTATAAAAACAAAAAAAATAATTGTTACGTAGGGTTTATATAATAAAAGTAAATAAAATTACTATACCGCAAAACAACATAGCTACTAAGTGAATATCTAATAAAAATTATGAAATACATAATACATAGTCTTCACAATAATCTAACTATACACTGAATTAATGGAAATTCTGAAAACCATTAATATCATTCATGACATCGATGGCAAACAAAGAGCTGATTTTTTCTCTCTCAGTACCTAATGCTTCCATACAAAATCTTCGTAACTATGAACTAAACTAAGGGTTTTCAGAATAAACGTAAATCATGTAATAATACTATATAAGAACAACATTTATACTGTTTTTAATATTTAAAATGGTTTTGATAACAACCTATGATTGGTTTTTTTTACATAATAGAAACACAGCCGACTTTATTTAGCTTAACGGTCATTACGCCTATTAGTATTAAATTTGATTTACAATCTTATTCGACAGTGTTAAGAGGTTGTAACTGTTATATGATTGGCGTATCAAATATATAAATAAATTAGCAAGATCGATATCTTCTTGAGCATGTCTCTACTATTTCTTTCCTAAACAGAAATGAACAGAACAAATTGATTAAGCATATGTCAGCTAATTCACTCAACTATCCTAATATTGACGTCTATCGGCTTTAGTGCAAGAATTCTCTGAATTCTTAACGACAATTTTCTCACGGTAGCCAGTGTCCAAATAACTGTTCATTCGATCAATCGAGAAACATCCTCTGAATCTGAGGTTTTCAAAAAACCCAAGATCATATGTATTGTTTTTTTAAATAATTCATAGTAATAGTGAACCATACAATTGGTCTGTATAGGTATAGCTCTATCTTGTCAATCAATTCAATGAAATTTCATATTAATCTGCACAGATAAAGTAGAAAACATTAGCAGCAACATTATATTTGGAAAACCAACTGGCTAATGTCAAAAAAACATATTAAGCCATAAAAACAATTAAGGTGCAATCAGCCGGAGACGCGGCCCACAATTGTGGTAGAGGATGCGTTTAACTCGCGACAACCCTAACCGGCTGACCGTATTGACCTGATGAAATTAGGGCTGCCACTTACGAATACGCCACGGTTTTTATAAATGATATAATTCTGAGATAATTTTGATTATGTTTAAGACCATCGGGGTTTTTGTGTAACTCAAACTGACAATTCTATCGATGGTCTAGTAAGGATTATTTCCGTAGTGATACTTTTTCAACCAACAATTAAATTCAAATTGAAGTGATTAGTGCAATTCAAATTTTATGCACACATGTCGAAAAACATTCAATTTATACGGTAGAGAGTAAGGTTCTGCTTATTTTGCAAAGAATCTTCTTCCAGTAGACTCGCAACAGAAAATATTTTTCTCACAGCCTGCCAGAAAAATATTTCCTGTTCCACCCCAAACAAAGTGGACCTATATAATAGTATTATAAGTGTAAAAAGAGGAAAGATATATTTCACGGCTAACTGGGGAACTATGACAAAAAATGTTCTAAGTATTTGAACGTAAATAAAGTTGGTACGTCGAAATTGTTCAGTTGTAATACAATTTTGCTGTGAAAGCTGTAACTCTTATAAAAAGTGTGTAGCACACACACGAGTGTCTGTAACCACGTGTGGCTAGATTGAGACCGACAGACCTCAACTGCCGGAACATTAAAATGCCGTAAGCATTATTGTCATGGCGAAACACAATAAAAAAGAAAATGTTGAAAATTACAACTTTTCTCCTAGTGTTATTGAGTTTTAGACCACTTAGTCTAATGTAGATGGTCTGTGTCATAGATAGGTTAAATTACCAAGTGTGTTCAACGGGTTCATACTTATTACTTACTCTTCATTTATTTAATCAACCTATTTATTTAACCCTCACAACTATCAAACTATTATTTTATGTTAAGAACTTACTAGCGGCAGCCCTATCAACCTAACCTATTGTTATCTCACCCACAAAATAAGCTATCCCCTGACCACCCCTCCGTTAAGGTTGCCAATATCCGATTGAATCTCATTGACCGTTACGATGTAACTTATGGTTTCATGCCGATAAATATTACGAAAAAGGGTTTATTCAGATGAGATGAGTCTTTTGTTTTTATTTTATTATCAGATGAATATAAATTCCATAAACAATGATTTTGTGAATAAGTTTTATATTGCTTTCATTTATCTTCATACAGGAACTAAGAATAATTAAAACATGTGACTTATTTTGAAATAGAAAATATTTATCTAATGAAAATTTGCATAACAAACCACTTTTTATTAGTACACTACAAACATCTCGCGGTCAAATATTGCTCGTCTTGTTTTAAAGTCGAAAATCATAGCTTCACAATATAATTACTTGTATTGCAACCCTACTAACCCCTTTGCCGGTTTTACTCGAATGTTTTAATCTTTCAATTTAATACCTTATAATTTAATTTTAGTTTTTGGAGACAATCGTGTATTAATATGATTAATTTTTTGATTAGTTAGTACGATTCTCGTGGCATTTTGGAATTTGCCAACTAATAACAAGTAAAAGTTCATGGTATTTAATTAAAAGTGGAGGATCGAATTAAGATTACAGTTTGTATTTTAGGCATGACAGTTTAAAATAGTTAATTTAAAAGCTTTTGGTAAAAAATGCATTAATAAATGGTTTGTTAATGTTCACAGTAATTCGATATTTTATAATCTCGCGAGTTATATACAAATTAATATAAATATATTAAAATTGAACGGTAACATAAACACACTCACCAGAAAATCAGGAAGAATATCGTCTATGGTTTAAAGAATACAGCTAATACACCTCAATATTTATTCCACTGTTTTCACTACAATTTTTTTTAATTCCTTCATTATAATAACATCTTTAATAATTCATAGTTATTTAAAATGTTTATTACCTTTCGGACCAACAAAGTGCTTCGTCACGATATCTGAAACAAAATAATATATAATTATTTCTATATTCCACTGTCATTGGCATACAGTGGAGCTCAACATTTATTAACTCGAAAATTTATTGAGTCAAGATGTTTCGATTGTTCTTACATTCAGCTGGCAAATCCATTTATAAATAGCCACTTAAAGTTTACAAAAGGCGCGCTGCTGTCATTTTCATACAATTTAACAAACGTCTGTCGTCGAATGGGACAGTTCAATTCGATTCAAATTAAACAATTCAATGTAAGAAATTATCCAATATCAAGTTTTTTTGGAGACAGTTCACTTTCCATTACTTCTGGAAACAATTTAGCACCAAATTAAAAAAAGAATTGAAATGTAATAACGTCTTAAATTGAAATATTTTAGCCTTTTTATTTTGAGAAGTAGGTTTTTATTAATGTTTCTAACTGTTTTCGCAGTTTAGATTATTAAGTGTCTAAGGAGTCACCGTCAGTATTGTCAATTTGTTTCACTCTATTTCTTTGTCGTATATTAATCACGTAATATGTAACATATAAATTTGAAGCTATCACTCGATTTCCCTGGGATCAGATCCTGACTTAATGACAATGGATCACCTCAGGTGTATGCTCTATCGAATAAAAAAAAGGATTTTGAAAGTCAGGTCACAATTGATATAGAAATCAGTGAAACTTCTCCTTTTTGAAGTCGGTTAAAAAGCTTTTAACGCAGTAATGGTGATCATACGACAAAATTATAATAAAAACTGGCGCGAAAGTTTGGTATCTCTTCAGTGTCCTTGCGACTATGTAGATTATGAAAAAGTCCAATCATCAACATAACAATAACTATACCATTTACAATCTCATTTTAATTATGATAAAAAAAATATTACTGGAAGTGTCTTGTTTTTTTAAAATATCTTAGAGTAATGGAGATATTAGTATTGTGTTATTCATAGAACTTTGCTGCACTTTCTTAAATATTCTATTATTGAAAATTTTATATACAAATAACTTTAAAAAACCATTGTCATTTTTGTATTTGCTTAAAGGAACGAGCTTCATAGCAGGCGTAGATGTGGTTTGGTTTAATTACAAAAGCAAAGTAGTAATTATAAATGTAAAGCATTTTCCGCTAACGTTGGTTACAGGGTGGATGAGTTTAAAACCATTATCTCGAGCTCACTCATGCTTCGAAAGACACGTTGTTGCTGGTTGCTATGGCAACCAATTTCACCCACTAACTCCTATCGGGCCAGAGTAGTGGTGTTATAGCCCAAACTCATCGTGTGTCGCTATGTAGGAAATTCTGTTATGTGCAGTGAAACGTATTGTTAATTATGATGATTTTTTTTGACTCACTTAACAGCAGTTAGAAATCCACCTCTATTTTATTAAGCCCTAAGACTGGAAATTAATTAACAATGGCCCACGACTTTGAACATTTGAACATTAGTCGTTGACTGTTCTAAGGATTATCCTTCTCAGTAGGTTTTACATGAAAGGTAGTCCCTTCATTTGTCTGTACATCCGTGACTTTCTATTTTCTTAGCTTACGACCTCCCAGTCTAGAATGAATTATTCAGAACCTAAGCGCTGACCACGATTTTAATAACTACTGGTTAGCACATTATTCTTTATCTCTCGCAAACACAGCCATTCAACTATAAACCTAATTTCAAAGTAAATAAAATCAGTAATATGTCTATAAAGTCATTCCTTATCGGTAGTGATTACTGTTTTTTCTATTATCTTAATGTTAACACAAGATCTTACTTGTCATATTCAATTTAAAGCTGGAATGTGAATAATCTGAATTACTAATCATGATTTTGATTTTTGATACGTAAATTTGCATATTGTTTTAATTAGCTTGTTTCTGGTCCCAAGCGTTATGACTTCGATTTCTGCTGGTAAACTATTAATGAGAGTTTTAGTAACTCCAATTCATATATATACTTTGTTGGACACAAAAATAAATGACATTCATAACATATATAACTGCACTAGCTATCTTGACATATGGACTCCTTCTACTGCTTACCATCAGGTGGTATCGAGTCATCTGCTGTGCTTTTTACATATAAAAAAATATGAAACACGTATAAAATTTGTCACTTGTCCTCGATTTCCCTGGGATCCCATCATCATATCCTGAATTGGTAGCAATAAGACCACCTCTATCTAATATAAAAAGTTTTGAAAATCGATTGACAATTGCCAGAGAATTATTTTGAAGTCGTTCGAAAAAAGAGCATCTTGTAAAACGACAAGATAGTGATGGCTGCCAGATTACTGCTACCACATGACTCGTACTTCTTCTGTTTGTTTTATTTTTCAAATTCTTCTTGTACTTCTAATTCACTTTGGTATTGCCAAATTTTAATAGTTCTAATTAAAAAACTAACATTTCAGTGCTTTGATTAATTGTATAAGAAAAAAACTTAAGAGTAAATACATGTTTTTTTTCAAACTGCCACATATGTAGTGCAATAGAATATTTCAAGGTGCTCCTGCTCTGGTGACGCAGTAATTACCGAAGCAATAGGAAAAATAGATCTTGTATCACCTCATTTTGCAACCATTTCTGTGTTTCTATAAAATTCCATGCCTCAGTGTAAATGGACAGTCAGGCAGAGACTTGTTGAATAAATGAACTCGTTGAAATAATGACAAAATATTTAGAACAAGAAACTGGACAGGTTCTGAATAGTCTGTGTTTATTTGCGGTACGGTTCGCATATAAGTCGGTAAACGAGACGGTTAACAAGCGCGCGTGCGACGGCGCAGGTGTGATGAGGGTTTGTGAAGCTTTGTCAAGGTAATTAATTGCGTCTACGACAAAAGTGTTGACATGAATCTTCCAGACTTTACACTATAAGGTTTCCCCGCAACATAAGACTTTCGTCAGTCCGGTATTTATTGACAAAATAATCATTTTTATCTCGGATTTTAAGACTTTTATTTTAATTCTAATTCCTTTCATTTGACAAAACCCTGAAGTGCAGTTACGCGGGTATGTAGCTTTTTGAATCTTAGAATCTGTGGCGAATTGATTACCATGTTTATAAAATTTATATAGGACATGTGAGTATAACTTTTAAACAAATAAAAAAATATTTCCTGTAAATGAGTTTCTGAATTGTAATTGTATTTTATCCAATTGTTATTTCTATTAACAATATTTATTCTGAACTTGACGAAAAAAGGCCGTTGAAAGCAATATAATTTGTTTCTTGCTGACATAACAATTATTTTCACAATAACACAAAAACGTAACTGTTTGTCAATCATATATTGAAGAATACTTTATATGCTAACTGTACTTACCAGATACGTTAATCTTTATTATATGTACTCAAGTTTTCACAACATTATTATGAAAGTGCTTATTTACTAGAACATTATATTTTTATCAGTGATCAGATCAGTTTCGCTCCCCGCCTCGTTTGTGTAGTTTGTTTTCAATTGCTAAGTATCTAGAATATATTAAAAGTAGGTATTTGAAGTTTAGTAGATAGTTGCCGTGGTGGCATATTTGACATAACAAATTACACTCATGTGTACTATAAATCTATCTAGGTACGTAAGGTGTTGGTAACGATACGCTGAAGTTTGACATACCTATTATACATGTGTATATAGATTATAGAAACAGGAACAAAACGCTTTCACCAAATTGTGACGTCTTAAAAAATAATAGCTCCTATATGAAAATTTGCAGAAAACTTGTTTTTAAAAGTATTTTGTTTTACTATACTGTTCTTAAATTTCGTTTGAAAATAGTTATCTTGTATCAGTTACAAGTCTTAAAGGATAAAAGTATATGCAGTGAATGAAGGTACTGCATTCGCAATTTTTTTTGTGTATTTGAAACAAGGATTTTGGTTTTGTTAAGAAAACACGACTACGAAAACAACTTAGTGAAAATAACGAATAAGAGAAAGCACGATGCATATCTTCAGATTTAGAATTAATTTAGTTTCACTGTTATTGTCGTATCGGTCGGATTACAAGTTTACGTCCGATACTGTTTCCGACGTTAAACTTTGTTAAGGTTTCGACGTTCTTAGTCGGAAGGTCGGTAGAGGCTTTTGTGAGCTTCGGTTCTAATATCGGGGTGCGAGACGCGCATACAAATGGCTCTTTACTCGTAATTTGTTGTCTGCTAGCGCCGCCTGCTCGTCTGCGGAATTTTGAGGAACAACTGCTATGTGAGAAATATAAATATTCGCATATTGCTTTGAGTTACTGTTATGATCACCATAATACTTACTAATATATATTACTAATATTCGAAAATAATGTGATTATTTAAATTTTACTTACATTTCTATATTTTGTAAATATATTTGTTTGCACAACCACCGACAACAAACAAAACAACTAAACAATCTGACAAAAAACTTTTAGTGATACACAGATCTTCATAGAAATGTTTTTTTATGCAAGTGTTGCCACTTTAATATATTTAAATAAAAAATTCAATTAGAAAGAATCACTAGCTAGTGCAGTATGCCACATATGGTACGGCCCTAGTATACGGTTAGACTCAAAAGTAGCTTACCACTTTAATACCATATCATAGTGAGAAGTAATTTTATTGTAAGGCAGCGACTCTTACAGATACAATTTAGTACTATGTGACTTGGTACTACTGTACATATAGGTATACGAATGAAGGAATACGTGATAAATTCCAAATTAATCATTGTTTAAAAAAGAAGATCATTATCCAGACGTGTATTGTGTTTATTGATCTTTTTTTCTTGGCTTATATAATTTGTAATTAATAAGTGCCCGATATTTAGGTACAGTTGAATACACCAAATTTCTTGTTAGTACTTAACTATGTACAAAGTGGTAATTTTAATAACATCACAAAACTAATAAATATATTATAAAAGATGTTCAAAATTTTAATGCTTAGTCGCGCTATTAAAGCTTCACGATTATCTAACTAGAAAATCTGTGAGGATAAGGTTCAATTTCATCGATACTGAATTTCATCCCTTACAACGATAAATTTCTTCCATAACGCCGTCACATTTGTTCCCTGTTCAATACTTTAAAATATTACACACAAAGTTTCTAAAATCACACGTTTTAACTCAATATCCGCTCGCCAATAACGCGCGCACGCGGCGGGAGATTGGAAAATTTTAATAAAAAGAACCTCCGGCGGTTTGTCGAATGAAATATGTCGAACAATAACACTTATACGAGGTGAAGCGATCGTAACACAGCAGCAACCTGTATTACGGATTGCGGATGTCAAATTATGGTAAACTTATTGATAACGAACAGGTAGACACGAGAAAGCGACGTTTTGTCTATGGCATTACTGGAAAAAATTATTAAAATATTAATTTTTTAAACTATGTGCTCACTAAACATTTTAATTTATAAAATTGTGTATATATTTTCAACGTACAATTTAATTTTTTCAGCGCTTCCCTAAGTAAATTCCAGCTATATCGACATCAGTAATCAACCTTTTGTTTTAATACAAAATCCTGCATCTCTTAATTTATCTGGCATTCTCAATCAAAACCGTGGACTTTTTATGATTTTATTGACATAAATACCTATTTTTGTTAAGTTTGTACTTCAATATAGATTTAAGTGCTTATCAGTACCGCTATAGTCCTAATACTTGGTGGTAGATATAAATCTGTCTTGGAAATACCCTTTGGGTAAATAGGATTTGAAATGAAAAAATCTCATGACACAATTTCTTCATTTTGTAGTATTCTTTTCATCAGAAAGATTATAAACACAGTTTACCCCTTTTATTAATAAATCAGCGAATAGAAATCACTGCTACCGTTCAACATCCATTTGAACTTAGAAGTGCAATTCGGAACGTGCTCCAAACTGGAAAGCCATAAAACGTAATCGAATTTAGTTTAGAAGCGCGAACCGTTCGAAGACGACAATGACAAATCCACTGAAACTGTAAGAGTTTCGTCAAAGATCACCCTTATTACATTGGGTTACGATTCAAAATCTATGTGCTAGTAGCAAAATTCGAGAGTTCTAGTTATTGTGAACAAACATTATGCAATTGTCAACAGCCGACACCCGCCATTTTGCATTTTACAGCAGTTACGAACGGCGCTCAAGAATTTTTCTTTCTATTCAATATTCGACATGATTATGAGGTGAACATTTATTTGTAAATAGAAACACTATAATTTTATTGCAAATGTATAGCGATAAATTCTGACTTATTTCAGATACCTCCTTTAAAAAGTCGTAATATATCTAGATTAGTAACGTCAATCATATATTGAAAAATACGCGGCTTATATTATTATTTTACCACAAAATAAAGGGCATATCTCATTCCTATCGAAATAAGTCCTAATTTGTTTATTGGTTTTGGGTAACCAAAATTACAACCGGTGTCAGCTGACGTATGATACCAAGCAGATGATAACAATACTAAACAGCAAAGTAGTTCTATCAGACTATATAAAACAAATTAAACCAATCAGAAATTTTGCTGATTGTGCACACAGCGATACGCAACCTTTGTTTTGAGAGACTCAAACGATTAGTTTTACAATAATACCGCCACAGATAGAGAAGTAACTCAAGTAAACTATAAGACCACGTTTTATTATTAATCTAAAATATATCCTGTTGGACAAAAACGCGTTATCAAATAATTCTGTAAATTAATTAGTCTTCTCTTTTGTTGAACTGCAAATTAGACCTTAATATTACTCAGAATTAACTTCCTGGTTGGTGCTAGAAATTTAAAAAATATACGTAATTATGAGCTCCTCTGTTCTTAGAAAGGCTCGTACTCACCTACCGACTAGGGCTTTGTTGGTGAAATAAAGGGGCATATTAAACAAAAAAAATTAAAACATTAATAAATAGTATGACCTGAGATATTTGCTGTTCTAGGAGCTGCTCCGAATTAAGCCAAAAAACGATCCATATTAACAATTTGTATAAGAATTTATGTAAACGTTAAGTATAGTTGCTTTAAAATAATTATTTAATTATTAAATATTTATATGAACAACACTATCATATATTCATTGTGATAATTCTCATGATGGAATGAAATATTTTATGCGTATTTGTCAAATATTAATAATACACAAACATTAATTTTAATTGGTCGCGAAATGTTGAAAAAAGAACAAATTCTCAAGTAGAATAATAACGTTCTAAATTCAAAATTCCCAAATTCCACACACGTGTCTCGCAGCGCGCATTTTGTTGCATAAAATCACAATAAGACACATCCCGCTAGGGTGCTTGTTGCCGCTATTATATCATTAAATGGCGACACATCGTTTAATTAATTAAATTATTAGTACACGTAACCAGTACAATTATGTAACATATGGCTTTAATGTTTTAAGTATTTTCATATCCAAAGTTTCACGTTAAATTACTTCTTAGGAGGAAGATTGAAAAATACAATAAAATTATAATTAAGAAATAAAACATTCTAAAATGATCAAAAAATGAGCTTTTCACCTCTAAAAAAATATCAAAAAGTCATTAATTTCGTATTTAAACCTTTTATTACTTTTATCCTATTACATTTATTAATGTAAACACAATAAGTATAGATAGGCTGTGTAATTTTAAGACAAATGTTTTTTGTAATATTTTTTTGTATAAGACTATGCAAATATTGTCGGTACTTAAAAAATATCTAGGTTTCATTACACGTCTATGTTAGCAATAGAAGAAAGCAGACAAAAAATATTCGACATAAAATCGCGTTATTAGTAACTAATACTTGAAAGCAAACTTCTCTTAATAAAATAAACAATGCATTAGCGTCGGCAGCGCACAGCCTGAGTGTGGCCTGCGCGTGCGCATGCCTACAGTGAAAATCAATTAGTCGCCAATTAACATTGCAGTACCAGATAAGATTAAGATAAATAATCTATTGACGCGTCTTAAATCTCTTAAATGGCGCCAAATAATTTAGGTTTCAATATGAGGATTGATGGAGATCGATCATGAAAACAATGTTCAATTTCTTTCACTCTGGATTACAAAGAAAGTATATAATAAAATATTCTATATTCCTTACAAGCAATGCTTGCGTCTTCTTAACAAATCAAATTTCCAACCTAAAGTGATATCTTTAATTTGTAGGTATGAGTTTTTGTATTAAAACCTCATCATATGTTATGATCTCTTTGCAATAAAAATTTACCTACTATCTCAAAGGTTAAAAAATCACCAATAAAAATCTGGTATTCCTATTATTCCTAGTGTAGATTAATCAGAGCCGGGTATTATCGCTCGTCGAGCTCCCCACGCAATCAATAATTTCCTATCAATGACCACAAGCACCAACCGCTTATTAGCATTGGAAAAAACAATAACTGTACGCATGATTATAGTGCCGATTTCACGAAAGAATTGGGTGGATAAGATCTTTGAAAGGTGGTCAATTTACACGTTATAGTACTTAAAAGCTGATGTTTAGCAACACTTTCACGATACAGTATTATCTTTTAGGCACATAAGCAAACAATCTTTTGAAGGCTTTTATATTTTTCTCTAGTTGCTAATAATTTAATTATTACATAAGTTATATTAACTATAAAGTTATATTAAGTTTCACACAATTATTAAACGTGTGAAAACTAAAAAACGCACTTTGGCAACAGTAGACATTTCTCTTCTTATAAAGGACTACTTTCTGACTAAGATCATCATGGGTTACCCTCTATCAGGTATCTAATACCCACCTATAAAATCACCATCTCAGAAATGTCGATAAATATCTATGTCTTATCCATAAAATGGCAAACAGTTCGACCTAGCGTGCCGTGGTGTAAAATCACCGCGCGGTATAATTCCCATGATCGCAGCCTGCCATAACCTTTCACACCTAGCCTGCGCGCGCGCCGCTCACCCTCGAACAACGTTCCGCGCCAGTATTTAGCACGATACGAATATGTACAAGCTAATTTTACATACACAACTCAATACTGATACTAGTATCCGCCTATATTTTTTAAATAATTTACAGACATTTGTATTATATAAAGTAAATATTCCTCAAGATTTATTTCTTTATTACCTTTATGACCAAAACAACAGTCTTAGTCAACTTAAGTCCAGTGTTAAGTGCTCAATCAGTCGATTTCCTACAGCAATTTGTAACTAATTTAAAACCGTCAGAAATTTAAGAACCTTTCAAGTATTCGGACGTAATCGACATTACAAACAATGAAAAACAATTCGTGAAAAACCAACACATATCTTTGTTAGTGTAGTTGATTTTACACTAGTTTTATACATTTATTTCACTATTCTAGATACTCTACGAAAACTGTAATAATGATCATTTACTTTGAGGAGACAGTTCCGTATTACTCGTCTAAGTCATCTATCACATTATCGTAACATATACATTTTAATGATGATGTGTGTCAATAACTATAGTATATTATTATTCATAGACCTATAATAACAAATATTTTTGAGCTACACATGGCAAACCTCCTCACCTCACTTAAAGTTACGTGGAATCTAAACGTAAAGGTTCTATTCACGCTTCATTTGTTCTAACAATGCATAATTAGTAAAGAGAGAAAACACACGTGGAAAAAGCTTCAAAAACAAAAGAATCTCCTCATATACAAACCTCACTGGACAAAGCTAGCACGCAATAATGAAGAATGGCGCCGTAGGAAAGAGGACCTAGCAGTGCGTTTATGTGGATTTAGATGATCATGAACAAATAAACAGAAGTATTTAACATCAGCCAAGAAAAATATTATTGTGAATTAGGAATTTTTCCGCTGTGTACCTACCTACAGTAAATATTTTAATCATTTAAAATTAGACATTGCTAGGTGAAAAACATTGAGGAACTTTTAGTCATTGTTATAACGCTTTTGAAATAGATTGTTTTTGAATATTTTCATAGACTGTGTCTCTCAGCAAAGATTTAACTACCAAATAAAACCAAATCGATACATCGAACGCAGATCTAACCACTCCGAATACAAAACCTCAGAGTAATTGCATTGTTGATGGCAATCATAACACAACATCACATTACCTCACTAGCACTCTGACTCTGAGTCATACAATAACGGTAATAATGGCTATATTCACACGATGTCTTTATGAATTAAATTTAGAACAGTTACTTAACGTCCTTTCAGTTCAGTGTCAGTGACAGCAGTATAAATATTTTTGTATCCAGGATTTACGTTTAGTTTATAAATATAAACAAACTATGTACCTACCGAGGAACTCATTGGCGTAGTAATATGAACGCTCTGGTTTTTAAAAAAGCAAAGCAACTTTTGCTATGTTTGATCTCTGGATGGGATAATAAAAAGGACATGTATTATTTTGTATGGACTACCATTCGAACTTGCAGTGAACGTAAATGAAATTATATGAAAATACATAAATTAAGAAGCATTTGCATAAGTAAACCTTTCTTTTAAATAGCTCCGTTATATATTGATTAATTTTGAAATAATTATCACTTTAAAAATGAAATATGCTTAATATAATAATATTGTGGGTTACCACAATATTAATATATTGTGGTTCTCATGTCATGTCAATCTATGACAGTTAATTTCATTCACAAAGCAGAAAATGTTTTTTTCTTTGTGACAAATTCCTTTGAGACAAAGGAGACGATATCATCATACATCCAAATAATATTATTTTTATTTGCAAGCTTAGTTATTTGAAAACATTTAAAACAATATATTAGTTTTTATTTAATCTTTACCTTTTTTTATACTTTAACGATACTATGCTCTGTATCATTATGAAAACTCAAATTTACATTAAAAATATATAGAAAAGGGTGCCTTAAAAATTTTGTAGGCAAATTTTGTTGGCCCATCCTGAACAGCGTTCTATATCAGAAAAACCGCACGTAGCAAGGGTTAAAAAACCAAATTTATTTAAAGCCCATTTAAATTAGTCCTTTGTTTAAATTTGTCTTTTGTTTGTCTGCAGCTCATCTGTGCTTTGGAAGGCTGCTTAAACCGTTGATTACAGCTGTTACAGCAACCGCTTTGATTCATCAACAAGCGTGGTGATGTAGCCCATTCTCTGCGTTCCTCCCATGTAGGAAGATCTGTACACAGTAGGACGTGCATATGCTACTGATAATGATGATTAAACTACTTGAAACTAACACTGAGTTATAAATACCCCACTTGATATATTTACCTGTAATTAAGACAACAGTATCTATCATCTAGACACCATTACAAAATATCCCAATACATCATAAAACGCAATTTTAAGATTAATAATCGAATCTTACACTTTGTTGCTAAACGTTGTTTTGCGTAGAGAATAAAAGAAGCCGCGGGAATTGGCAGGTGTACACCGTGCATCATCATTAGTTACAGGTTTCGCAGCTGACCGTCCCAACAAATATCTTATAAAATTACTGGTGACCAATAAATAATGGTTAAACTCTCATTTGTTTATGAATCGACACCATAATAGTAATTGAAGCACTTATTTCAAAGTTCACGCGTTGTATTATTTGCGTATTACAAAGCTGTTTTCAGTAACAATAGAATCTGAAATATCTCAAAAGTAACGTTTACTTAATATTAAAATAATCATATTTTAATCTTTTGCAAGTATAATTTACAATATATTATTTTATAGATTATCATACACATTTTAAATAATTTGTTATGTACATTTTCCGATTACCTAAATTTTGCAAACTGACCTCTAAAACAAATCTTGTAGAACAATACCATGTTATAAATTGAAAATGAACTTTCAAAGTTGAAGCAAATCTAAGTAAGAGGGTTTAAAAATATTTACAAATACAACTTATTAAGTACCTAAGTCAGCACTCGCATTAAGACATCTAATCATATATGTATATAATAAACTAATAGAGCTCTAATATACGAAAATAACAATAAAACAAAGAGAATTCCCCAAAAATCGGGCATCATCAGACATCCCAAGCTTAGATATCTCAACAATAAATATACATAATAAATATTAATTTCTTTAGAACAACGTAGAAGTTTTTCAGTCAGTATAAAATGATTTGCATATAGGGGAATAACATAAATATCGTTGATTTTTTATTGTCTTTAAAAAAACACAAACATTTAAGATTTTTACAACATTTTAACATTCTAGTTACTCACAGTTAATCCACATATACATATACAAAACTACATTAACTCCTAAAATATTGTTAACTACCTAACAGTTCTGAAAAAGCCAAATATAATCAAGATATTATCAGGATATCAGGTAAGTATACTTAAAATCTTAATAATATGTTTATTTTGACTCTATTATCTTTCAACATCAGAGACCCTAGATACGTTTCGATAATAGCTACTAAACCCGAAATCGATTAGATAAAATGTCACATATTTTTAACATAATGACATAAGCCTTCGCTTAGATATCGAGCGTTATTGTCAAATCCCAAACATTTTTAATTAAGTGATTGCGATTATCAGAAGGCATGTTGTCTAATGGTGCAGAGTGGAGGTGATGGCAAAAAACTGTCGGGGAATAACCCTATAATCCTTTCCCTAGAGGGCAAATGATATATCAATAGCTTATTAAAATGAGCTTACAAAGAAAATACTTGATATAACTAGATATCTCTAAAGTAAACCACAATTACACCGCACTATTATCAATTTTAAAACTACGAGCGTTGTAGAAACGGTCTTATGGTATTTTTAGTCAAGCAAAACGGCCATAATGCTCTCGCTGAGCCGTGCCATAAAATAATATTCCTTAATACATTATAATAGTCGCCATCCTGGGTAATGTTCATAAGTATTGGAATTACAGGGCGGCGTGTTCGGTGCCTTATATCGAGGTGTGTTGCAAGTTCATAGGTGAAGCGGGTAAAAAATAACAGCTAGAATACAATAATATCTTTCACCGATAGTTTCATATGGATTAATAGAATAGAATATAATATCTTTATTGTACATCAGCCAATTCAAGAAGAGGAATATAAAAAAAACATTTAACTACTTTTGTATAAAGGGCGACCTTATGGTTTAATGGTTTTCTGATGTTGATTAATGGTTTTCTTTAGCTGAGAACTTGTAAAACTAACACAATTTTGACCTTTTATCATCATCATCATCAACAGCCTATATACTGCTGGGCACAGGTCTTCCTACATGAGAAAAAGACATGAGGAGTTTTTGTTTGAGTTTAGTCGACCTTTAAAAGAAACATAATTTAAGTGGTGAGCTAAAGTGATTAAACTTTCTAAAGAAGTGATCTTTTAAGCCATCCGTTAAATTTTTAATATAACATAGATAGGTACTTAATTTGAGCAGTTTCAAAACTACAGTCAAAAACATTTCTAAAAAAATGTATTCTTAGAAGACATATGTTTTAGCACTATTCCTATACTAATATAATTTTCTATGTTTAATTTTCTATATATTTGAGTTTGTAATAAATAAATTTTATTATACCAACAATCAAGGTAATCTTGTCACTTGAACCACAATTTTATATCGAATCTCATCGCAACATTTGATTGGCTGCGGGTGGCGAAATTGTTCGAAGATGATTCGATTCATTTCGATGACAGATTATTTTTGAATTTAGAACTCGATCATGTTTTTTCAAGCACCATATTAAAGCTGTCAGTTTTTATTGAAGATGTCATCAAAAAAATTTATATATTTAAACTAACAATTTTTAACAAAATAATTTTAGTAAATACTTTTTATCATAAACTAAAAGAAAACAAGACAAACCCTTTTTTACAAGCAGGATATATAGTGTAATAGAATAATACACGTGGCAGATTTGGTGAAATTACCGCAGGAACTACCCACTACCGAAGATAATGCTCATATATTTCAGTGGAACATATCATTTATAAGTAATATTTCATGATTCGTAACCAAACATTTCACAATATTATGTCATCTACTGGAATTTTCTTTAAACAATACACAAAAGTAATCATTTCAATTTGAATAAGAATTTTTATCTAATCGCAAACAAATCGAAAAACGCCACTTAGCAGTGACTCTGATCCTGATTTCCATAACAATCTGAGGGTATAAACTTAAGATTGTACTAATTAAGTATATTGTACGTTTATCCGCGAGATAAGGCCGCGGTATAAATAAGGCTGTGTTAGATAGCGGTCTGGTTTCATATGGAGATTCGACATGTCTTCATTGGAGTATTCTGATATAAATCATATTGTGCTAACAATACTAGAATTTATTGAAATTTTTAGATTTCTTAAGACGGAAAGAAATATATATGAGTAAAAAAAACATATAATATATAAAAAGGCACAATTAACGTTAGAACCAAGGAAATTAATATAATAAGTTATAGTCAGCTTTTATATAATTAAAAAATATGTAAAATAAAATTGTATATAAATATCATATATCTACATTTAGAAAGGAAAGGAAATTTAGGCAACAAGCGATTGGAGGAATGTTTACAGGAAGAATAATCAGAATAAGAGTAAATATTCTTTCACTGAGATTTTAACAGATTATATATTTATACATAAGTATCCATATTTGTTTTTGTTAGCTTCCTAGTTTTTATTGGGTGTAGAGAAATTAAAATGGTTTAACCAGATATTGTTAATTACTCTTAAATCTATTTCTTTTTATACTCATTACATATTTTATTTCTTTTCTATTACAAATATGTCACATTATATTATAATGGTTAAATTTCCATTTTAAATATAAAATGCAATAGATAGTAAAAATAAAAATAATTGCTTACCTAATTTACCTATAGTTTGCTTTAAAAGAGATAAATAACTGTTTCTGTGTTTCTAATATTTAGTTATAAGTACTTCTTTCTTCTAACTCTTAACTTATACTAATTAATCAAGGAGTCATATTTTAAGAGTAAACATTATGTTCCGAATAAACTAAGAGAGATGTCAAGAATAAATACAAATTAATTCTTTATATCGGAATACACAAATAAACGTGTCGCAGAGGCGCGACACTCGCAGCGTGAAACCGAACGAAACGCATTTGCCTTGTTTTCTACCGGCGTGTGGTGCGAATGCTATATCTCACACATTTTGACACATAACCACAAAAACATAACCTAGACAAGGATAATGTACTTTATGCAATAAATGTTAAAGCACGTAATTCATTTAGTAAAAAGCTATCTACTTCGTTTGAATATCGAAAATTATTTCACACTTCTGAAACAAATTTAAAATTTGCATCTCTTATAAATTAACAGTAGAGTGTTGGCTTTTTATCAATAAACAGAGAGTTGAATATCGTTGGTAATCCTATATTCAAGCGCAGTCATAATTTTGTTTCACGTTGGAACTCAAAAGCAATGACGCCAATTTATCAAACGCTACATTTTGTTTTTTCAAGTAATTTTGAATAATTTGTGAATGGGAGCGATATCGATCCCGACAAGCGAATGTAATTTATAAACTGTTTCATTTTAATTAATGGACGACATTGTTTTATTCGTGGTAGCTTCTCGATTTTATTGAATTTAAGAGTAAGGGAGATAGTAATTACTTGGAGTGGTTAGTACGAATGTTTTATGTGGTTTTAATGTTAATTTAATTGGTTGAATCTGTTCGGTGCCTTTGTATCGTTAAATATATTGTTACAACTAGAAAATTTATTGAAGTTATTTCGATAAAGCAAGCTCAATTATTTTACCTAAAAGGAGTAAAAAAAATGTTCATTTTATGTTTAAGAATTATATATAAAAGAATAAAATATTTTTACCAACTTATTTTTAAGAACTAATACTATTAAAATTTAAAAGACCTAGAATCAACATTCATTATAAATATTATCACCAAGACACAGTGCGAATTATTTTTATATATTTTTGAGATTTTAGTAATAATAAAATATCAATCAGTTTTCAAATAATTTGAAGTTTCTAGAATTTATTTTCTTTTTTTTTCACCTTTCCAGAAGTTTAGGTTTATTTTAAATAAATCTAAAAAAGTATTTGTAAGTAGGCTTAGAATATAAAAAATAATGGTTTATACATTTTTGATAAAGTTTTAATTTTCATAACTTTGCCTCACTATGGAGATACCTCGCTATTTAGTACCAAAAAATTGCACTAGTAAGTTATTCTTTTGTTGATAACTTGGCTTGGTCTGAACATCAGTTAATAACCTAGGTTTAGAAGCCCCGCTATTGTCATTGCACCTGGTATTTGTGTAAATTTAAAAAGCAATTAAGTCTTTTTAAATGTGGACAAATACCATATAGACAAGAAAAGAATTACTAGAATTGAATGAATGCTAGTCTTCATTGATAAATAAAACATCTCGTGAGTAAAACACTTAAGCGGTCCGTGGATTCTGCAAACCCACAAATATTTGTACACAGTTCGGTTACATCATCTTTGGTAATTAAAAACTCCACGGGTTTTTGAAACTTCATTAGTATTGTGTCATTAGCAACCTATGTTTTGCCAAATAAAGGTATAGATTCCAAATTTAAACAATAATTATTCTATGGGTGGCCAAGAAGGATAAACTTTTTTACAGAATGTTTATATAGTATTTTAGAATAGAATAGAATAGAATATATCTTTATTGTACATCAGCCAATTCAAAAATAGATAGGGAACAGTGTTGTGTTGTGTGGTGTTGTCTATCACTTTAGTTGTATCACTTAATTCCGAGCGTTGCACGGTGTAAGTAGCTCCACCTTTTTTTTAGAGAATAGCATCGGTTAAAAGAATATTTCCATATCAACCGAGCTGTTATACGTGAAGCCAAAACATGTACGGTCGGCCTCAGGAAAGTGGTTAGCGTAATAAGAACGTTCCAGTAACGTTAAATTACGTCATCAATTGTCAAACAAAAAATTCTTAATTCAAATAATAATGTCGTTAATAATTTGAAGAAAAAACATCATTGAAGTATGCTCCGAACCCCTGCAGTCAAACGATTTGTCTCAACGGCGGGAACTAAATCACGTGGCAGCGGCGCACAGATAATAAAATTATTTATTCAATAAAACAAATAGTTTTAAAGTGTGACTTTTGTCGCGTCGCCTTGTACCGGTTAATGGCGAATATAAATAAGACGGTAATATTCTAAATTATTTATAAGATATAAGAGTAATGTGTTAGTAATGTGAATTATTGTAATAAAAGTGTTTTTGTGTCTCTATTTATTAGACGCTAGAGTCTAGAGAGTTATTACCTTAGTCTGGGCTTTGTTTCTTTAAAAAAAATATTTGTATACCGTTTTTGTTTGATATTTAACCGTCATATATATAATCGTTGTTTATCTACTGTGGTACAATTTAGGTATAAAAATTAACAGTCCATTAATTGATACCAAAAGTAAATCGTAGATTGCCGTGAACTTAACTATAGAAAAGTGTAAACCTCTAGTCAGTATGAGTCAGTGTCGCTGATGGCGAATATCTGCTATATTAATTTTATTTCATAACAATATTTTTCATTACATTGTAATAAACATTGAGCTTGCTGTTGGCTTAGACATTTCTAAGGCTTCATCAAGCCCAATTAGTACTCTAAAAAATGACAATTGTTCGAAATTCGAACGAGCCAACGACAATTTTAAAAAATCCTTCCTTTAAATTTGTCATTGGCTCGTTCGATAGAACTTCGTTGTTTAAAACTCAGAACGATAATACGTTTTACAAACGTTAATTCCATTTTTAAACTGCGATAATAACGAGAACGGCTAATAAACCCGGCGACAAGCTGCGGGAGACTCGCTGAGCGCCTTTTAATTCTCACACCCCATTTGGCGGACGGTTGCGATTCAAACTAGAACCGTCTGTGGAACTACCGAAGATTATTAAAAAGGTTTACGTTAATTAAATTAAGATAGTTTTATATAATTATATATTAAGAAATAAATATTCGATGAATCTTCTTTAGTTTTAAAATAACATGAAAAATATAAATAAAATAATTATATCATTAAATAAAACAAATTTAAATACTTTGTATTCAAAACTTTGCTAAGTACAATGCTAATTTTACATTTTAAAGTTACATGATTTAAGAATACGCTTCAAGCACTGGGTTTTATGTCTTTTGAATCTGCCGTTATATACGATAAATGTTAAAGTAATTAAATATTTTTTAATAATTTCGCAGATGTAATATTTTCAAGGTCTTTCGGGTTTGTCCTATTTATATGAAACACTACGTATGCTTGTGGGTTGTTACGGTTTTGTAGGCATTTATTTTCTTTGAAAAGGAAAAGTATATAATAAAAATTTAAAAAAAATGTAATTCTGGTTAATGATATAATTTAGCTTTAGATATACGTAAAAAGCAGCGGCTACTCTTTATAAAAAAAAGATAAAATATTGGAAGAAAGAACTGCTTACACGACTCCACGACATCTATATTCTGAATGTTTTTCCTAATTCGTCGATTTAGTCCGGTGCCCTTTCATTTGAGTGCAATTGCCCTGTATCCCTTTAGCACATTTTTTCTTTTCCTACCCTCCCTTTAGAAAGAATGTCGCTGCAATTTATTTCCTCGAAGTAATTATGAGCGAGAAATTTATTTTTTCTACAAAACTAAGGGTCTTTCAGTTTAAGCGGCGGAGACATCATCACGTACACAAATTAACGTTGAAATCAATTACAAATCGATTTGATAAATAATAGCTATTTAATAAGTCGGTTACTAATCGATATCCGTTTCATTGTGACAAAGTCGTAAACATTCTGCATGTAAATGGCAGAACATGGAAGCCACCTAAAAAGTTGTTTGTAAGTTGTTTTTCTTTATTACAAAAAATAAATTTCTTATTAATTATGTTATGTGCCGACATTGTATCTATGGAACGCGCTTAATAATTGATATTTGATATTTTGAACAAATGACATTGATATTTTGAAGCGTGATCCTAGCTCGTTATAACATTCATGTCTGCAGAATATAAGTGTTCGTAATGTTTATCTATATAATATTAAACATCCATATGATGCTTGTAATATGGTGATTATGTAAATTACTACAAACTTATTTATATCTAAATAAAAACTTAAACATTAAAATTTTAAAACATCAAATAATAAACTTAATAGAAACTAAATGACGCCCCTGACGTCACATGCTATATTAAATGTGAGGGTTGTGTGTGTGGCGGTGGAATTGTCCAGGAAAAGACGGGATAGAACAATAATAGAATTTAATATAAAATCACAAGCATCTTAACAAAACGAATATTCTGACAAGAGTGTTATTTTCATCGTTGTCATGGTTACCAAAAACAGACTTCAATACGCTCCCTTTTTAGGTAACCATTAAACCTCATACAATTCAATAAAAGTCATCTACACAATAAATCTAACCCTGCTACACACATACTGTGTTTAGCTTTCGGCAAACTTATGTAATGATAACGTATATCTACATGCTTGCTACGAGAGTGAAAGATACGCATGTTTTCTTCGGCTAGAAATATCGCCTCCCCTGTTATCAGCATACAATTCAACTGACAACAACTTTTCGAAGCCCATTTCACAAAGCACACTATGCAAACAAACTGCTCCTTTCACACTCTCTTATATTAAAGCCACTCCTCAACCTGCTTCACATCAATTGCTTGTCTTTTGTTTTTCACCATCAACGCTCCCTCATCACCATATTTATGAACCGTACTCATATACATATGTCTCCTGGAGCTCTGTTCTTCCATAATCTTAATTTTAAGAATTTCGACGCTCGGCAACTCATCTCGCGTTTCAATCGCGCACCTATAATTCTCGAAACTTGCCGGCAAACTATAAAGCAATATAATCGACAAAAGATCGCCGTTAATATCGACTCCCATGTCCCCTAGTTTGTCCACCGCATCGAAGAACTCTGCCATGTGCACACGAATATCGCTACCTTCGTCCATTCGCTTCAATGTCAGTTGCTTCAATAGGGTCGCCTTTTTCGCAGGTCCTTTAGAAGCATAAATCGACTTAAGTTTGAGCCAGAGATCTCGTGCCGTAGCGCACCCCCTCGTATGCCTCAACTCGCCAGGACTAATCGCGAGTATCAACTCTGCTTTCGCCTTCTCATCACTCTTATCCCAATCCTTACTTTCATTGGGGTCCGAAGGCCTAGGTCGACTGCCATTAACAAAACACCATACATCGTTCTTTACTAGCAATGCCTGTACTTGGATTCTCCAACTATCATAGTTATCCCGACTCAGCAACTCAATCCGTACGCTACTCAGGCTATCTTTATTCACATACCTTTGTTGCCGGCCCTCGATACTATTCAGTTTTTCCAAACAAAATTTTCAAAACAATGTTTTACCTATACATTTCTGGACTGCGCACATCTGGGCCCATAACCTCTGTGAGGGATGTGTATGTGGCGGTGGAATGTCCAGGAAAAAACGGGATAAAACAATTATAGAATTTAATATAAAAACACAAGCATCTTAACAAAACGAATATTCTGACAAGAGTGTTATTTTCATCGTTGTCATGGTTACCAAAAACAGACTTCAATATTAAAAATATTCAATAAAGCTATCTCTTACTAAGCAGTTCGCTGTGTATCAGTGCTTATCAACTGTTACTGATTCGAAGCAAGTAAATTAATTTTAAAATTAATAAATTGTATCTTTAATATTCTTATACAATACGTCTAACTAATTAGGCGGTCTAGAGTTGACATCTTGAAACAGCGGTAGCTATTCAGCGGCAATCTAGGTGAGGACAAGTAGATTATGGTGATATTAATTTCTATAGGGCAATTAAACCGCGTAGTGTGGGCGACATGACAGATCTACTTTAAATGCTGCATTTCAATGGGAACAATTTCTAGTTTATATGCTAATATTTATAATTTAACAGGTGAATAGTTTTCTTTAATAGACCTTGAAATTTTACATGTTATCAAAATAATAGCTATGACATATTTATTTTTTTATAGACAGATTTAAGTAGGTACTCCATTTGTGCGAATTTTCATTAATTTATTCAGCGATATACACGAGACAATTAAAAACTAATTCGAAATAACTTACCGTTCTTTGATTTGATTCATTTTATATTCAAATCCCGCTTTGGCAATTACCAAATAAAAGCACTCTC
This sequence comes from Acentria ephemerella, assembly GCA_943193645.1. Taxonomy (NCBI): domain Eukaryota; kingdom Metazoa; phylum Arthropoda; class Insecta; order Lepidoptera; family Crambidae; genus Acentria; species Acentria ephemerella. The sequence continues at coordinate 5,863,798 of OW971893.1, forward strand.
ACACAGCATTTTTATGTTTAAGCTTCAGTTACGAGTTAAAATAACAAGTTACCTACTATTTATTAGCTGTTACGTAATGTTTATTACAAAGCAACATTGTCGCCAAGTGTGCTTGATAACTGCGCGGTAAGCTTTCGTTTCTCGTATACCTCTTGTCAAATTGTGATCTATAAATATTTTAAGAGTATCTTGAGTATAGTTTGTAAGTTCTCTATTTTTTGAGTAATTGCGTCTAGCATCAATTACTGCGATTTTGTCTTTATTACTACAGAAAAAATATTTCTCTCTGAGCTCTGAATGAGATATTTAATTCTAAAATTAAATAGCTCATTCAGAACTCTTGGACATAAATCATGATATAATTATTATAAAGATTAATTCGACAGATATATAGATATCCTCACCGCGTTAAGTCACATTTAGTGGTATTTTTAACTTAAGAACCGACTGACAGGTGTAGCACTGAACACCTCAACAAAGCAACAATTACATGTACTGTCGTATTATTTTAAAGTTTAACTACTTAATACAAACCAGAATTAAAAAGCTAAATATGTCGCACAAAATGCTGTCGATGCAAAAACTTATTTACACATGCAATTAAATAAAAAAGATACTAAACGCAATAAGAATACTGTAAAAAAGATATTACAAGTGCAACTAAGTCGCAAATTGCTCTCCTTCTACGGCAAGAACAAACACCCTTTGGACTCAATAAGTAACCTCACAATAGAGTTGTAATTCTTTCAGTGGTCGTTCGAAACTTGGTCAAGACAGACAAATAAATATCCCTTAGGACTAGTTTAATACGTAACTATTTTCTGATGGCGTCTGAATCAAACGTTGTTCTTGCCCTAAGAGCTTACGTTGTGGGAATTTTTATGCTTAAATGATAGAAGACTAGGTTTGTGCAAGTTTTGATGTTCCTAATTAGTTACAATAATGGAAAAATTTCCGTTTACCGAAATCAAGAAAGATAAGTAACACACGTTCGTAATCGAATAACGCTTCCGTGCTAAATTTAGAAACCATATATTATTTTACATGTCTTAACTACATCACTACCACAAAGCCTTAAAAACAGGGTATGCAATTAGTACTTCCATGACTAACGGTGGCGAAATGTGGAACCAGTTCTGATCCCACTGTGGAGAGATCTATTCTGTAATTTTAAATGGGATAGAATTCATAACAAAGTAATTCAGCAGAAGCTTGAATTAATCATCCTAAAGTATATGTAACAAGCTGATGAGGCAGTAAATCTCTTATGTGTCTCAGAACCGATAAGCGATTGATTAAGAAGGTTCTCGAATGGAGACTGCTTCTCCGTAAACGTAGAGTTGGACTTTCCTCTGGTAGATGGACCGACAACCTAAAGTACTGGACCTGAAAATCATGTATTTTTAGGAATCCTTGGAGAGGTTTACGTCCAACAGTGGACTGCTCTAGGCTAATACGATGACAGTAAACTGGTAAGTAACGTTTAACATAGATAAAACAGAAACAGGCGATAAAGAGATAATATAATTGTCGATGCTACTTGTTAACATTAAAGAGACAGAAAACATTAAAAATTTCACAAAATGTTATTTACACCTTTGACCAACATGCCATACATTCGACACTAGTATTGAAACTAATATTGGGCACGAGCTTTTTACTACAAAGAAATACACTAGAGTCTCGAACATAACAGCGTTACTTATGCTGTCCCGATGTGTCTAAACTATTAGTGAGAATAGGACCGATGGTTATTGTCTTCCGGAGGCGAAAGAAACTTGAGATGTAAAATTTTGATGCAACGAATATTTATTGAAAATGAAAAATTAATTACTACGATAATAAGATACGAAAATTTAATTTAATTGCCATTAATATTCTTAACCATCGACTTTGTTACATCATAGAATACAATTTGTATCATAATTTAAATGCCTTTTTAGTCTATTGGCTGTGGCGACCTACTTCAGATCTGGAGGTACAGAGTCAATTCTAAGTGGAGACTGAAATTTGCTGGTCTGTTTGGTTAGTGGTAGGTGTTTTTCTAAGTCCGTCTGGCTAGCGAGCACCATCTCACGTAAGTCTGCCGCTATAACAATAATTTAAACAGCATTATTGTGCTCGAGTAGTTGGCGGTATGATAGCCAGTTCCTCTGTGGTTGTGGAAACCGGGCTTAGTTTGCTTCCACCTACAAGATTATCTTCACTTATGATCAGGTGAGATAAAGGACCCGCTACCCCTTTAACAATAAAAAAATTTACAAAACAATACAGTCGTAATAACATTCAACGCAATTTAATGTTTAAGAAGATATTGCAGCAGGTTTTTACAAAATAGGTTTTTCATCTATAATCAGGCTCGCGGAGATCAATTGCATCTGCAAATTGCTTTAAATAAGTAACATCAGAAATCTTTCCACTTTTATCGACATGGCAACTCATTTGGAAATAAAATGGTACCATATCTTAGAAGCGAGAATTTTTTTCTATACTTAAAGCCAGTCTTTACCTGACTAATTGTGACGTACTTTACGATCATACACTATAAGAGGAATTAAAGAGCAATTGAAGATGGTATGGTTTTTTAACGGCCATCGATTTATGATGCTTGTGGACCTTTTGAGGACCTTTTAAGGTTTGTGTCCATTCATTCTTAAAACGTTTACGTACTGAGTGAAATAACCGCATATGTGGATTCAACAGGAAGAGAAAAACTAAAATGGCTAATGGACGTGACGTTTTATAAGAAGCCTTAGCAAGAAGGCTGTCTTTTACGAGGTTTTAAAATGAAATGGGCCATTAGGAAATGAATGTTTGTGGGTAAGTTATTTCAGTTGAGCGAAAGGAGTTCTCATTTTTTCGTTTCAGGCGAATACTATTCCAAAAATTTGCTTGTTACAACAAAATAAACTGAATTCTCGTAAAGTATTTCCTCTTAATTTAATACTTTAACCACCAAACGGACGACTTGTAACACACTTTCAATCTGTTCAATCAACTTACCTTCCTTACCAGCAGGCTTGTCCTTGCTTAAAAACTTAAGCTTAAGTAAGAAACAAATGCACTCTCTGTCTTACTGTAAAGCTCCAATTGTTCTGTTATTTTTAAGTAGTTTGTTTATTTATGTTTATTGTAAAAACCATCCGACTATCTATAGTTGGCTGTGGACGATGGCTAACTAAAGTTATTCGTCCACAATTATTAAAGATTACTAAATTACATGTTATGTTTTTGTGTAAATACGTGACAGTAATATAGCAACAGGCTTTTATTTCATTTTAATTGAAACTGTGTACGTAATTGGCGGCAGCATTTTAAAATAATACATCGGACATGATATTCATTTTGATATTTTTATTAACTGACCACCCCGGCTTCGTATAGGTCATGTTTATAAAAATAACGACACAAAATCTTCTATTTACAGTACGACTTTAAATCAATATAAGTGATTGTTTTGACTAAATATTAAATATCTCCCACAATGTCTTATGACTCACTCACTAGCTCTTTTTCATAATAAGTAATTTTTTTATATAAATCTTGTCAATTATCCATTTGATGCAGCTGTTCAGAAGCTAAGCGCTAATATTACGGCGATTTAATTCACACAGTAGATTTCAAATAAATAAGGTATTGGGAAACATAAATTAACAAGATATTTTCAAGGGTTATGAATGAAATTTATCTTATACGTATCCGTGCTTTCAATCTCATTTGAAATGATTGGTCGCATCAGTACTACTGATATGAACCGTAACTTGAGGTAATTAATGTCAATCACGAAATAGATCATGATGTCTTGAAAATAATATTAATAACCTTTTAGTTTAATATCCAATTACCTTATAGAAAACTATACTGTTAGAATATTTTACATTTAAGTTCATACTAGGATACGCTTGAATAATATCAAGCGTATCCAAACACAATGCGTAAGGATGAAAGTAGAGCCTCTAAGAAGAATCAATTATGGCGGAGTACTCTCCTCATATTATGTGATATCCGATACTTCTGAAATGTACCTAACAAAAACTACGAAGGCTTTTAAATTCTGCTTTTTACACAGAAAACCAAATGAAAGTACGCAACGTTGTTAAGCATAAGGTATAGGTATAACATAAACATGAGCAGTTTAAAATTCACATTAACACAATATGGACTCGCGGTAGGGTTGTCAGTTATTATTATTAAAAACATTTTTGTTTACATAATAGTAAAATAAAAATAGTTTCCTATATGTTAGTGGAGTTAAATAAAATTACGTTTACTAAATAAACAACTAAATTGTTTGGAATTGTCGTTAAGATGTTTTAGCTTTTGTAAAAAAGAAAATATGTTAAATTAAAATATTATACAATTTATTAAAATACTATACACTACCTTAACTACCAAAAAGGTTTAATAGCTATTTAAGTTATTCGCATCTCTTTCATTAATCAGTCAATAAGAAGCGATAGAATGACTTTTAGAAACGTCAAATGATGTCACTAGTCATCTGTCTTTTTTAGTTGTATTGTACTGAAAGAGTAGTACTTAATAAAATTATTTTAGTTTGTGTTCGTTCGTTGCTCCGATCAACATTGATACATACATAGATACATTCATACAAAAGCCATGTCAAGAAAAAAAAATTAAAGTAATATTTTTTAAGAAAAATATTTTTTTTTTGTTGGTTATATAGAATAATAATTAGCTATGTAAAAAACAGTATTTCACGCATGTTCATAAAGCATACAATTTACATTCACTACATACACATATTTCATCCCTTAATATGGTTCATTAAAAAGTAAAGGGTTTCCATCTTACATTATTTTATTTTAAATTGTTTCTGTAGTCTAGTGGTTGAGAACATCTACTTTAGATCTAGAGATCCACCGTTCAATTCCCAGTTCTGCCCTGCTTGGGTGTTGTTAGGACTTTTTTTAGTCAGCCTAGCCATCTATCCTAAGTCTGTCGCTATAAAAATAATGTTAACAGTGTGCGGTAACAGGTTCCTCCGCAGTTGAAGAATCTCGGTCACTTCCATCTTCAGAATATTATCACTTACCATCCCGTAAGACGAAAGCTACTGCGTTAAGGAAAAAAAATTTCAATTAATCACACTATAGATACTGGCTAAACAGAATAATCTGGAATTTGGAATACCAAAGATATTGGTTTATTACCTTTCGTTGTTTACATTACTGGGACAATCTAAGATATTTAATTATTTCTCTTTAGATTGATTAACGATAACGTTAAAAAGCAAGTAAAACATCTGTAAATAAGTGAAATACTTAACTAATCTTAGTTCAGAAGGCAAATCTCTGACAGCCCTGAGCCACAAAGAATTCAGATTGTCCGCGTGGGATTATTCCTCCACAGTCTGTCATTAATTATTGATGCTCGGGTATAAGACAACGAGCAATCGACACGAGGCGCTAATGATGAGGACGCAGGGGAGGCGAGCCAAATACAGCATAAGAACTGTTTTAAATCATCCAAAATAAAGATAATGCAGCTTTTTGTCGAATCTTAACATGTGACTGTCAGTTCAAAATATTACATACTAATAACGCACACAACTAACACCATTATTTATTAATTAATTATTATCACAATTCCATCAAAATATTCTAAAAAGGATCAAGGTTTTACAATTGTCTTCTGTATTCTTAAATTATTAACCTTATTCCTTGTACCTTTGTACAATTTTCTGATATTCTGTTCTATTAAATTATCTCTGTGTATTTTTTTTATCGATTTTTTTAAATGAATAAATACCAAAGTTATTGTGCGCAGGCTTATAATCAATTAGAGTTGTTTACTTGAATAATATTTCAGGAAAATATTTTCATATTCCTTATGAAACATGATTGAAATCTTGTAGTATCAATGATAATTAATATTCCTTCTATAAATTCTACGTGCACAGTTCAGTAATAATATTTTTAGAGAACATTTCTAAATATGTACCCTTATTCAAAACATACTACATACCTACCTGGTTCTAAGTTGTATTCAGAAATTTTCTATAACTAAAATGCTATATACTCGATTCAGAATATCCTTTTTTAATTTATCCCGAATAATTCAACATATCTAAAACAAGAACGGTCTCATAACTGGTAACAAAATACTAGAAGTTATCAATATCAATCGAAACAGGAATCATCTCGAAGGAAGTCGTTGCGCATCGGAAACCTCACTTTAGTAACGTTGCCGTGTAATTATTCCTCGTCCGAATGCTCTACTGACCATCACAGTGGCCCAAATGACAAGGTGGCGGCCATTTTGCATCATTCATAATACGAGGTTGCGCGCGCGCACAGATTATAGTGCGATGGGGTATTAGTGGCGACATTCAATGACAGGTCCGTCTGTTCGATCTTATATATAGTCGGTTTTATCTTTGATCGAGTCCTTTTTTATAGAGTTATAAATATTTAGATAGGTTGTATATTGATAACTGTAAAATTAAGTGAAACTCACAAGTATTCCCACCAAATTCTAATGTAAATTTCTTCAATTCCAGCCATTTTAATAGCTTCACAAACGTTTTGGAATATTGTGTACGTAATCACTTGAAATTACAAGTCTTTTCTACAGCTTATTACCACTTGTAATACCAGAGCCAGCTAACTATAATAAAACCGTTGTAAGCAGTTACCGTGGCCAAAAACTGTTTGTAATCGTAACAGAAATGACTTGACTCATTTGGTGTCAGCAGTAACCGGTAGTCCAAGGACGTTTAAAATATTTCGTATACAATTTCAATTAAGAAGTAAAATATTTTTCAATATTTTTATTTTAAATTGTGTGCAGACCTGAAGAATCATAATAGTTTATTGTTGCATAAAGCTTTGAGCTTATCAATAAGGTATATCAAAAGAACAACGAAAACAAAATTCTAAATTGTCACACTCTAACTATTATTAGCTCTATAAATTGCATTTTTTTTATACTTTCAAGTCGTATCTCGAAATAAGCAAGAGAGATATCAATTTGTGCTAAAATTAACTTATCGAGTCGCATCCTTTACGATTCTGATTCATATTTTTTACAGACTAGATTATCAAAGACTCACAGATCAATTTTCAAATGAAAGGTATAATGGATATGAAAACTGTAATTTACATTACTTTCGGGACCATTTTTATTATTTAATTATTTTCTTTTTAACTTTTAGTTATGGTCTTCTTGTATGAATTTGGAAAACTGGCTAAGAAGACGGAATGTAGAGGAAGCGCTTACCATCGTCATCATCGTAGCTGCTGTCGGTCTACGGGGTCACTACAGGGTGACTCATTTCTTTGTCGCGTAGCCAAGGCTTGGAATTTTTATCCGACGTTTTCCTCCTTCAACCAACATCGACTTCTACTCCTTCAAAAGAGGTGTGAAAATGCACCTTTTTGGCCGGCAAGGTGGAAGTGGCAAGGACATTAAGTAGCATGCTGCACTAGTAACCTTCATATATAAACTCCTTCCATTTTTACCATCGGGCGGTATCGAGCAATTTGCTATGCTTTTTATTTAAATAAACCGTGACATATAGACACATTGGCTGATTATAAAAATCAGCAACCGGAAAATAAGAAAGCCTCTAAAAACTAGGCAATACATCTGGTAATAATTCAGAAAACAAAAAGTGTCTTTTACATGACAAAGCGTATATTTTTTTTTGTGAGCGCCAGTTGAGCTTGTTGGTATCAGTATTATGAATAAACATGAAACAGCTTACAGCAGCAGTGCTTCACGTTTTGTATAATTGAGACTTGTTCCATAAATATCTAAAATTTGACATTTACTCAGGATTGAAGTCAACGTGCGCTATGCGTCTTTACTTACACTCTAACAAAAAACTGCGCAGGCATCGCCGGCATCCCACTCTAATAACTAACCATATTAGACAGAACCACTTTTTAGCTGATCATTTTTAGGTTCCTTGTGTCGAAGCGACAGATTTGGTTTGATGTTCTGATGTTTATTTTATATTTTATAAATAGCAGATAAATTAACATTATTTTTTCATCGTTTTCGTTTCAGTGGAAGTTAAAAGAAATTTTCAAAGAATCACAGCACAAAATGCCAATTATTTGCGTCGAGTTTTGTGCTTTAGTTTATTTTGTTAGACTTCATTAGACTTTTTACTATTTTCCAATTTTATATTTTATAATAGATTTCTTTAACTTTGAGTTTATTTATTTGATTATTATGAAAACCAACAGCGTTACATTTAGGTGCATTAGGGATTATTATAATAATGCCAATTACAGGATTCCCTTAATGTAACACAGATATACACTGATCACACTAAAAACATTCATTTGCCTTAGTATAGTTTATTTAATATTCTGTTTAATTCAAATCGTTTTTACATTTGTTTACTTATGTCACGATATTATAACTCTGGAGTTGTCTATTGTAGTATGTATGTATTCAAAGTCTTTAGATAATTTCACTTTGCAAGTTGTGTTAAATTTTCCTTCAAAGTAATGATGTCAGTTAGGTTATAGATACCTGATACTATTCGATTCGATATCATCGTATTAAGTAACAGTTGTCTTAGGTGCTCCAATACGTACTCTATAAAGGTTATAAAGTCTAAATGTAAAAGCTATTGATTTCAATGGAATCAATTACTTTTTTCTTTTAAATCGTCATAATAAACAAACTACAATACAACAACTTTGACGAATACTATAGCTTTAGAGAAGAAGCGGCTCAAGAAAATATTCGAAAATATCATTACAAATATTCAAAAGGTGAGGTTTTGAATATTTGGAATGAAATTTAGAAAAAAAGTTAATATTCATATTTTTTATGAAGAGTAATTGAGAAATGTACTCAACGCTTTAGTTATTATCATCATATTATATAGTAGTGTTATTGAATAATTAAATGCTGTCAATGCCTACACTTAATTATTGTTATCATAACCAATAGGCAAATATAGCTGGAGCATTAGCATAATGTTTACATTAGCGTTAAGTGATCCACCAGCAGCTTCAATTACAACTAGTGTTAGTAGGTATAAGTCATGTATGTATATGTATATATACAAGACGGGTTGCCTGGAAGAGATGACATATAAGTCCTCCTTTTATACTATTGAATATATTGAGTTTTAATGTATTTGGTGGATAAAGACTTCATATATACCTATACGTTATATAATCAAGTAAATTCTAGAATAAGTATTTCTAGCTCAAGAATAAAATCAATTTAATTATTTTAATAAATCAAGATTTTTTCATTTTTATTTAATAAAATGCAATAAATATATCTAAGCAATAAGTTTTTCTGCTATTATCACAAAATAATACAAAAAGTAAATAATGTAGATATTACGATATTCATTAGAGTATATAGTAAACAAAAAGTTACATTAAATAAAACACTGTATTAACTTAAATGAAATTTAAAATAATATGCAATGGTAAGTAAAATATCAGAAGTGAAGGACAAGACGTCATAGACAATGTTGTCATAGACATAAATCACCTTTAAATATTTGCTAGACATAGATAAATAGAATAGCAATATTTTTTAATTATAATGTAAAAAATATATAGGTAACTAAGTAAATAACTTAAGAAATCAATGACAACAGACAAGACGTCCCACTGCTTTAATGTAGGGTGAAGTTTCAAAAAATCATTTCCTCTATTGTAAATGATTGAGAAATCATTTACAATATTTATCATCAACAGATACGTTTTTAAAGATTTTTCTAATTTTCATTTTTTAATTATTACTCTCAGCTTATAATCTTATGTTGAAAGGCAACCGTCTAGCATTAATATTGTTAATTAATTTAATCGCCCCCGTCCTATAAAAGCATTGGCAAGTAAGGAGGCTCAATAGGATTCCAAGCCATTTCTGGAACCTGGAATGATGTATTTATTGTTTTATAATATCAAGTCCAAGCCACGTAGATTTATTTAGATTTTTATTAGAATTAACGATAATGGTTTTTTTCTTTAGTTTAATCATTGCAAACAGGGCTAGACTTGACAGGTTTTGAAGTCATTATTTATTACAATTTTAATTTCTTTGCTACCTGTATCAATGGCACTTGAAATAGTAAAATTAATAAATAACTTCTTATGTGCGGTTATGGAACAAAATAACAATTGTCATCAGTCTTGGGTATGAATAAAACATAAATAAAAGCCTTAAATACACAGAGGCATGAAACCTAAGTATCTATTACACCATTACAAACAGTGTTTCATTTCAAATAACTATTATTACAGCAAATATTGTAACTTAGATATGTTGTGCTCAGTAGTGGGATGCATATGCGTAGACTACATATATACAAACCACTTCTTTCCTAAATGAAAGAAACACATGAAACCTTTGGGTTATAACATCACTACGCTGGCCCAATGCTGGTCGGGGGGTGAAAGCAGTTACCGTAACAACCAAGGCCTACGGCTTACGGCCTTTAGAATCACGAAGCTTAAAATAACAAATATTTGTTGACCCATACAGGAACCAACCACACTACACACACAAATGTTGTAAATGCTTGAAAAGAAACAATACGCAAATACAAGACAAACTGTTTTGTATTTGCAATAAAATGTTTCTGTTTTAAAAGAAATTACAAATTACTTTGTACTTGAGCACATTTCAATTGTTGTTTGTTGTTTTATTTCTTACCGGTAATAGGGAAAAGGCTGTGGAACATGAAGATCCATAGGCATAGAGGCATGCGCGTGGGAATAGTCATGTTGCATGACGCCATGCACGCCGTGACCAAGCATGGCGGCCCACGGCGACGACGCAAACCCTCCCGGATGATCCATTTTCAAAATCACTGTTCCATTTTCAAACACACTTATCAGAATTGAACACTTTCATTAATTTATTACTAATTGTTACATTCATAACAAAACGCGATCACTGTTCCATTTTAAATCACATTCAATGTAATTGTACTTTTTATTTATCACTGTATTTATGTTAAATTTCAAAACGTTGCTTAGAATTCAACTGTTATCGCTGTTGTAATTTCAACGTTATCATTAGCTGTTTACGAATTTCAGTCATATCAACAAATTTCGGGAAATTAAATTAAATTTCCTCAGCACATAGTGGTAAAGTAAAGTAAGTGATTTGAGGCAGACTGACACCCAAATGTTAGTCAGTTGCGGTACCTCACCCCAAATCGTATATGAATAAATATTTTCAGTATACTCTACTAGTTTTTACTTTAAACTGAGATCATAAAACAATAACAGCAGAGACTTGTAATTTGTACTATTGCCATTATCAATATTATCAACCTCTATGGGGGTGCACCCCCCTAGCGTGGACCTGCTAGTAGGTCAAAAACATATCAGAAGTATGCATTAATCATATTAACTATCAATAATTTAAATCATTGAACGTTTTATGCCAGAAAACGTGATTTTAATTCTTTCTCATTCCATAACTTTTCAAGGTTTCCTAAGCCTCGTGTCGTGTTTTAGAGGAAGCCGTCGGCTATTAGCAGCAAAACTAACAAACATAAAGTTTGCTAATTAGCCGTGGTTCTAATAACGGACCGCTATTTGTTTTATCACTTGACTCCTACGTACTTGGAAATTATTTATTCACAAAATATGAATGGTTTTTAATATGCGGATATCTGAGTATTGTCAGGTACGACATATTTATATATCTTTAAGAATGTGTGTATTACCTTATATCTATCATGTAGGTTCAAGATTTATATCTTAAAAAGTTGTTATCATTAGTATATTGAAATTTAAAACTCAAAAACATATCTCTAAAAACAAAGAAATATGAAGTATATTAATAATAACAACACTTTGAGATAACAGCTTTAAATCACATTGAAAAATGTTTGTAGATCTATTCAATAATTTAAATGTAAATCGATTTCCGTTTTTTTCCCCAATTATTTGGCTTTGTAACTAAGACTTTTAAGCCATATCTTCGTTAATGTACTTTTTATCTTTATTATTTATGGTCCCAGAATACTGGTGCAATGTAGCCCTTTGCCCCGTGGAGTTTTGGCGGCTAATGGTAGGCCCCGCTATTTTGTTAATAACTTAATGTATTATATAAAATAAAATCCACAACAACCATGAAATTTCTTATTTCTAAAGATAGATATAGATCTTGAAAACAAACTAAGATAATGGTTGGGTCAATCCTATCCTACTCTACACCTTTGGCGTGCTTAGATGGTCTCAGACCGGATTAGACGCTCTGGATCGGAAAGTCCGTACAACTTTGGCACTCTACAGGATGCATCACCTGAGATGGCGATCTAAGTGATGGGGTTGCATATACCACGGAGGAATGGGAAAACCTTGCACAAATTCGAAATATGCAGTCTCCTGGAAAAATCGGAGATTATTGGTTCGAATAGATCTGTCAAAGAACCTCTCTTTCCTTGGTCAAGAACTGACGGGAAACCTATCAGTACTTTGTACTTCTGACCGAAGGCCGTCTGGCAGGAGAATATAGCACGGAAGGTTCTACTAGGTTCTGAAGATATTGAGACGGGGTGACGGATCGTTTATTGCGAGGCTCCAGCGAGCGATTTCTCTTTCTATCGTCCCGTTCCTCGGCCGGCTGGCCTCGTCTGACGAGGGGAATTCTCCCGTCTCTCGAATCGTCGAGGGACTGGGTAGATAAAAATTGAGTTGTAAATAAAAATAATATTTCTCACACTCGCTATTAGCTAGGTGCTAAAAGTTAGCAGCTTTAAAAGCTTGTGTTATGATCAAAAATAATAAAATAAAATATAATAATAATACTATAATAATCTAGCCCAAAGCAACAATTATTAAGAGCTTGTATTATTGGTACTAGACAACGGAAAAAAATTGTAGTATGAATATAAATATCAGAAATATACTTAAATAAATATGCGAACATCCATGACTCGCGAACAAATATTCGAACTCGTCATACAAATATATATCCCTACCGGGAATCGAGACCGGGAGCTCTGGCTAAGTAGAGAGGTACCGACAACTCCACCAGACACCGTCAAATATTTACAATTTGACGCTGCCAAATATTTAATTTAAATCTGAACCTACTAATATATGTTATACTACGAATATGTAAAATATCATTCATCAATTTATTCTAAAGTGGGTCGCTATTGGACTTCATGGTTATGATCCAAGTTACTCTCTGCGCAGTCACAGATAAGAGAAATTTAAACTAATTTCCTCATAATTTGAACGATTGCTTAAGCGTTATGACGTTTTAAGTTTAACACGAAAAGCTTAATACATATTAGGATTCATTAAATTTTATATCCAATGCCTATAGAACTTTCGTTACTAGGTAAACATTTATTGTCAGTACCTACTTAAAACTTACCTGGTAAGTTTTCTTAACTTAGAAAAATACCTCAAAGCTTTTCAAAAAAAATTTACTTATTTTTTCCAAATTCAAAGCATTACAAGTTAAAGATTGGTTCTATAGTTAAAAATGTATTTCATAATCATCACGTTTTATAAATTAACCATGGTACACTACAATGTATGCCAATGTTGCCAACGTTCTTTATTTACTAAGACATCTCAAATTATTATTGATAAAACTTAAGAAGGTTATTATTCACAATTTCCAGTAAAAAGGTTTTATTACATAGAGATGTGTGCCCTAAAATTCAATATGTTGACTGACTTGCGCTTGCGCAACCACACCGATTGTTTTCTTCAGATCGGCACCTATTAGTAAAGCCGACATATTGACTCTGAGCCAAAGTATTTATTGCGTTTGTTGTGTTAACCTCAAGGGATTACAGGTTTTTATTGTTTGTAAAGTAATAACATATGTTTGATTTAACTCCGGTGTGCGAGAATAACCTGTGCGGCTTGTGTTGCGGTGTTTTAGTTCATTTACCACCCACACATTTAAGTAAAGGGCCGGGTTTCTATAAAGTGTTTCTTAAAATATTTGAAAGTTTAATTTGTTTTTGCTACTGAAGGCAGTAAATACTTTGATATAATCAGGTTCAGTTATCAAAGACATAAAATTTCACTGCCTTTTATTTCCATACTATTCTGTTTAATTGTATCAATATCAATATTTATTTTAACAATAAAGTTAATTCAAATAAATAATAAGTTAAATTAAACATGAAGTACTTTTAAAAACTGACTGAAATTCGTAAACACATTTGCGTCTGCGTGAAAAAATCCATGTCACATCACTTCCACACAAATCACTAAGTCACAGCCAATCCGCAAAAATTCACGCGTCACTACCACAAAAGAAGTAAACTGTCAAAACTTCCCGCGCATAGACACGTTCGGAAACGCGCGCGTGTGCATGCAATATTTACATGCATTTCGGTGGAATGCGAGAACGCGTGTGCCGAGTTTCTCGGTCCAGCGGTCATTGAGACTGCTATCAAAACTATACGGGTGGATGTGTGCGCCGAACCGGCCCGTGGCATACGAAACAGCCGAGCTACGCGGGCGGCGCTAGCTCGGCTCGGGGCGTGCTGTCGAATCCTGGGTGTCACGTCGCGTGTAATTGGGTTACACTACGTGACGCGGCACGCTGTCACGTAGTGCGCGTCGCCTTCTGACCTAATTACTTCCCCTGAAATCTTCTTAAGAAAGTTAGAAAAATAACTTTTACACCATTTATAGGCAAGTATGAAGAAAAATCTTTAAAAACCTATTTTTGAGGATATACGTAAGAAACAAAAAGAAGGACATTATTAGTTATTTTTCTTATAACAGCCTGAGATTAAACTAAAATTACGTAATTGGAATCAATGTTGTAGAAATTATGTCGTAACTTGACAAAAATATATTAACGAAATTAACGTAAATATCATCTGAATAATTATAGTAGGTATATTTTAGTCTCATTCTTAGGTGATTTGTATTTTCCCTTACAAAATAAATTATTTCAACTCTAAATTCAAAAGAACTCCCACGGTATACATTTTCACCTTTGAACTAACCTCGAAGTTGTGACGAATATAACTGTCAAAATGTTATTAAATCTCGAGTAATAACCGCCATTTTAACATGATCTCACTTGTCGCCTTTGTCAGTTAAAGTATGGAATGATATTGCATAAGTTACCTAAACAAAAGAGTTCAAGCTACGTTGGCCAACATAATTGCGCAGTGTCACGTGAGTGAGTAATACTAACGGTGATTCTGACTCTTTGCTTTGTTTGTGATATATTTGAAGTTGTAAGCATTATTCTACGTATTTTTTCGACAATATTCTTTTGCGATGTGGAATATGCTAAGTGGTTTTCGCTTGTTATGAATACCTAATTTATTTAAGGCACTTTGTTGGCGTGCATTTTTATACTATTTTTGTCTCTTCCTATAAGCATTCAAGATATTGTCTTAAAAAATATAGGTGAAATAAAGTAATTATTTGGTTGACTAAACATGTTCTCAAAAAACATATTTAATAGAGTAATAAAGAACGATTTTTAAAAGTAGGTATTTATCTTTTAAATTTGTCGTAATTGTTTATTTCTATTGATATTTATTGGCCTTTTTAGTAAAATATTAGCTATTTTGCCTCATACGAAGTAAACTTATAAGTAATTGATATAATCTTCATAAATAATATCTAAATGTTCAAATTATTGCAAAAAGCTCCCACATCGTAATTTACATTAAATTAATTAATGATTTAATATTATATTACTTATGTTTTATATTTAATTCATTAAGCTCAATTCCTTGTATTGTATTTGCTATGCAAGAACAGAAATAGTGATTTAGAATATATGATTCTATATATTTTTTGGGTTTTCACAAAAATAAAATATAATACTTATTTTTAGTGTTTTAAAGTCGGTTTTTTATTTATTTGAAAACATTTTTTTACAATTTAATATTTAGTCTCTAAGGTTAAAGTTAGCGTGGTTGCCGTCAATATTATTTAGGTACTTGTCTACTACTAGTCACAGGTTAAATGACATCTATATTGTTTTTACAAAATTTGAGAGTTGTACTCCATTTCCCTGTGTGATACGATTATCAGATTCTAACTTGGTTACAATGGGACAATTAGCCCAAAATTTACATTAAAAATTGATGAAAATAAATATAAAAAAAATATGTACAACATAAAAATTCGTTCTTTTCTAAAAGGTTAAAAAATAAAATTTGGGACTAGGTATTGTCTATTGGCAGACGGTAGTCATAGCTTTTTTAATATTATTTAAACACCAAATAAAATAGTTCAGTATACTTGTAGCGTATTCAATGATTTACCTACTTAGGTAGAATTGCATATCACAGTCATCTCATACCATAATTTCTAATAATTTCATAAATTATAATGTTGGATGTCGTTCTTAGACAATAATTGGTGTAGGATTTCTTTTCTAACAAAAATATTTTATCAGATTTAATTATTTTAAAAGGAATAATAAAATGGGTTTATATCGATAAATAGTCTTTTTGGGGTCTTTTGAATATTTTTAGGGTACGTAGTTTTTTTTATTATTTATAAGTTATCATATTACGATATCAAAATCATAGGTGTCAATTTAATAAAAATATAAATTAAGCTAAATTAAAAGAAATTTAATAAAATTTTGAGTAACCTACCCTTAATACATACCAAAGTATACCAACAAATCTCATAAAACTTATTAACAAAATGACTTATTAACAGTGTACTTTAAAATTGTTTAAAAATGTTATTTAAAAAAGTTATTACCAAAACAAAAAAATAATTTTCTCTTAAAAAATATTATTAAAGTAATATTTGCTTCCAATAACATTGACAACTGTCTATACTACTAACAGTTATTATCTTCATTACATTATACTAAATAAAATCTACTTTCGTATGTAAAAGTAGGAAAACAGATATAAATCTCTTAGATCTTTCGGTTTAAAAGATTAATTGGACTCAACACCCTTTATACATGACAATGCATACATTCTACATCTTAACTTTTTTATATATTTTCTCATGCCAAAATACAATTTTAGTAGGGGTTAGCGTCCAACATAAGTAAACACCTCAACACAAATCTCTTAGATACAGCTTAAAGGTCAATACCAAATGGTTGAGTTGTTATAATGGTCACCTTAAAAGGAAGAAAGTATGATTTACTGTTTTAAGAATTGTAATATGGCAAATGTCTCCCCTTTTTGGCGAAACAGAAATAAAGTTATCATTTTCAATCAAATTTTAATAAAAAGCCAAGGTGTACAAAATATTTACAAAATAGATATACTCGCAAGG
Source organism: Acentria ephemerella (assembly GCA_943193645.1). Classification (NCBI taxonomy): domain Eukaryota; kingdom Metazoa; phylum Arthropoda; class Insecta; order Lepidoptera; family Crambidae; genus Acentria; species Acentria ephemerella. Next base: position 5,881,011 of record OW971893.1, read on the forward strand.
TAATCTGTATCAAATTAATCAATATTTTACATGTTAATCTGTACTACACAAAATATTGAAAGCAATAATTTTCATATCTCCCTATAGGCGCTAATAATATACTCTATGTTAAGCCAGCAATTATAATTAAAAATATATATATTCAAGCTTATCTTGCTTCTCACTTGCGGCTCTCAAGAGCGAACGAGACGGGTGTAGTTCGGTTGCACGATTTTAAATTTCGAACGTCGCGTTTGGATTGGTGGAAAGAGGCGTCTAAAAGGCGGTGGGCGAGCCGCATTGGCGGATGGGCGTGGTGAAGTGATAAGGTGTAAATTCTCTGGCACAGATAATAAATTAGTTTAGTTTGAGTTAGAATGTTTGAGCTTCAATGCGCTGTAGTGTAGAGTGATATAGCGCTACGAAGCTACGACACAATGCGACGTTCGATCGCCAAGAGAGAAGAAATGACTTTATTACTAATTTATGACTCTTTACCTATGACTATACATGCTGTAAACTTTTTTTACGCTAACAGATGTATTTTAGAGTTTTTTATTACTAATTAACCTACATAGTTATACCAAACAAACAAAATACTTTACTAATTAGAACAATGACTCAGCACCTAACTGCTCCAAACAAATCGAATATGATCAAAAATCTAAAGGAAGAAAAAATAATAATATTTCTCACACTCACATCTTTTATATAGCCTTATTAATATAAAGTAAGAATCATTAAGAGCTTGTGTTATGGATACTAGATAACTGAAAAAATAGATAGCAATATGAATATAAATATCAGAAATATACTAAACATATGCGTATTCATCATTCAATTTTAAAATATTAATATATGTTACTTCATTCATTCTTTTATTAATTTCCTTTTTTGTTATTGCCTCCATATTTTTTAAGATTAATACTAAAAGATAACAATAATTAATATGTATTAAGATTCATTAAATTTAATATTCATTGCCTATAGAACTTTCGTTACTTGATAGAGAGAAGAAGACTGAGCCATCCCAAACTAATAAGATAATCAAGTACCTAAGCTTTTTTTAATTATGATTTTCATCTGTTTAATCCTAGGTTATTTCTCTCAATCTAAAAACATGGTAAAGGCATGGTTGTGTTATGTTACCAATGTAAAATATATATAACGACAAGGTATTTCATAGGCACTAATCTTTTATTATCCCTGGTTACATCCTTCAACTCTTTGCCAACAAAACAATGAACTAAATAAGCCCTTGACCGATCTATCGGTAATATATATATTCAATTCACATCAATCAAACAAATTTCAATTCTATTCCCTAGGAGATAGAGCGTAAGTTATCTACAGAGTATTTCAGGTTCAGTACTAAGTATGCGGCTCGCGTGTGCTCCAATCGATGAGACTCGGCATGAAAACTTCCGAAACACGAGTGTTTAGAACTGCCTGAACATCTGGCTGTTTCGTACTGTTCCGGTTTTAACTTTATAGGGATAAACAGAGAAGCAGTTGTTACAGAGAATAGGTATCTCAAAATGATACGTAAACATTAGAAATAAAATAACATTCAACGCCTGATGGTAAGAAGTTTTCTAGACTAGTAATTCTACTAACTGATGCTTAATTTATTTATTTATTTATTTATTTTAAGGGCAGTCAACAAAAACACATACTAACAAAAATATTTAACTGTAGCGTAGACATTAAATTAAGTATAGTTTTTAATTACAGACAACCACGGCATGCGATCGGATTTATTATACGGCTTGACATGTAAAGTCGCATATTGCATGCTTCACTAGCTGTCTTCACATATGGACTCCTCTATTACGTATCATTAGGTGGTGTAGAGTGATTTGCTGAGCTCTATATAAAAAAAAAGTTAAATCATATCCAACTAGTCAAATTTCACATTTTATTTGGAATGCCGTTACGAAACTAGCAGTTTTAAATTGTCTTTTTGCTTTGTTTTTGGCTCAAGAATATATGACCATTTGATTAAGCTTCATTCTAAATTCAAGTTGCTGTCGTTTAAACGGCGTCGACACATGCATATATTAATATTATAAGTATTATTTTAAAATTAAAACTAACAATTTATTTAGTACATATTTAAATACTATAACTGGGACAATTAGTAAATGCCCGGTTGATACCCAGTAAAATTATGACTATTGCCTTTATAATTATATTTATTTATTTTCTTATACATATTCCCTGTTGTGACGATTTAAAAGAGCTTAGTAAATAAGTCTATTTAAATAAAGTTATTTTTGACTTTGACTTTTTGACTTTGAATACAGGAACAAGATCAATCGATCCTCTACTTGTATGAAAACCTTGAATATCTGGTTCTTCCTACCTTCCATATAAACCCTGCCGTTGAAAGGGGAAAGAGCCCTATGCAAGTACCCTCGCGCTCTCCCATGATTCGGTCCGTATGCCGCAAGGTAGGCAGGACTATGGGTTGGTGGAGGGAAACCCTGCCGTTCAACTAAATCTTTTCTCCTCAAACTCTCTTCCTATATTCTTCCCATCTACACAGGGGTTCTTGCACTATTGAAGCTGTTCATTTATGGGATTTTCTTCCACATTAGCTGCATGTAAGCTCATCACAGTGTTGTTTTGAGAAGATGACAACATTTCCTCTCAGCATAATCTGTTATGTTATTTTATACTATTTTATTTATGTATATGAGTATATATGTAATTGTAGCATGTGTTATTTCATTAATATTTGTATGTTAGATAATTCTCAACTTAATGAAATGTTTTATTAAAAGGTCTTATGTAGATAAAAGAATGTGTAGGATTCTATCAGGTTAATATTTATAATAACAACTTATTTTTATTAATGTATGAACGGAAGCTATTCCTATTTAAAAACAATACATCCCCAAGTCATGTTTATATCATTCATCGATATTGGCAATCGATCACCCGACGCACAATAACGATACACATCGGTATATTGACAGAATTCACCTCCGATCTACTTGTGATCGTCGAGCAATCGAAATTGATCATATCTCGATGTCTCACGCACAAGTTTATTGTTTTAATCACTCGACCATCTGTTCTGATATGAAATCGAGAATTTAATTAGTTTCCAATAATAACTGCATTTATCGTTTGTGTTGTTAAGTAAATATTACTACTGCAAAGAACGCGATATGAAATGATACAGCTAATTAAATAATTTGATTACTTCATATTGTAATTCGTTGGTATTTGACATTTACGTTACAATTTTTTGATTACCTAGTAATTATAAACAATTTTTTCTGAGAAACATCTGGAACATATTGCTGTAACGATTAAATTATTGAATGGAAAATTCTTGTACTTTTGAAAGTAAAAAGAAGAAAGTAGAAAGTTGAAAGTAGAAAGTTTTGAAACTTTACACAGTTTTCGATGTGAAGCTAGTATATAGATAACTCACCTATATGAGACAAAGAGTTTCGTGCTTGATACATGGCATATAGTTATTATCACAATATATTAATACAGGAACAAGATCAATCTATAAACAATGCACTACAGCTACAAAACATATCTTATTATTATCTAACATATAAAGTGCCAAAGTGTAAAACATTTAAAGGCTAAGTTTTATTCACCATAAACTATTATTAATTTTCATTTCTGGCTGGTTTTCACTTCCATATCTATTACTTGGATTCGAATTTTGAATTTAAACTAAAATTATCATGCACTCTCATTTCAAAATCAGTATTTTATTGTCATTTACTTTTGAGTTGATAATAACTAAGACATTTAATAGAAAGAAATAAAAAAACCATTTAAACAAAAAAGAAACATTTACGTAATCATATTTGAAATCAAATCAGTCACGCGTTTCAAATACATAGCTTTTATGTGGTCAAAATAAAAACGGGTTAGAGTTTTCAGCAAATTGTGACGTCTTGCATATGAAACCAAATACTAAAATATCAGAACAAAATTCGACAAAATTTGTATTAAAAACCTTGGAAATGTTTTATTACTCGTAATTCAGATAGGGTAAGATTTAATTGAAAGTTTCTTGACCTTTGTACAGAGAAGTTTAACAGTTCTGTGGTTCTATTCTTATTGTAATGATTTAAATTTTTATTAGCTCAGTTTACCGGTTTGTTTAATACAGAAGAAACTTCTTATTTTTCTACAGTCTTCACGAGACCCCGATTACTGTGAATGTCCGTCTTAACCCTTAGTAGCTAGATTTACGAAAGTGATTTTTTTTAAATATTAATGTGTTTGCTAGAGGGTCTAGAATCTAGACCCTCTATCTAGACTCTAGATGAAGGGAAAAATAGCTAAAAAAGTCACAATATTTATTTTACATATTTATTTAGAAAAAGGTACAATTATACAACAGTAAAATACATACAGCCAACATATAAAAAAAAACTAATAGTAATGTGAACATTCGGTTTAAAAGATCAAAATTGAAACTCTAGGTTATTAAGGGTTAATAAACTAATAAAGAAATATTTAATTAAAGGTGGGTCAAATATGGTATTTCATTTTGATTACAAATACAAGGCTCCAATGTTCTAAATAGTTGCAAAACCTTTAACCCAATTTCCAGTGTTCCCGCTGAGTGGGAATGGGAATCGTGGCGCGCGATCAATACCCGCGCGTGACCGGCCTACTAACAGCCGGGAGTCCCGAAATCATCCTGCAGGATGTCGAGTTGGAGACGACTAACTGCCGAAATATTCCTATAGTCAAAGAGTTTTTTCTCTCGCTGTTCCATGAGTTGCAGCTATTTTATTAAATTATACTCCACGTAATTTAGAAATAATGTAAAAAAGAACAACTTAACAATTTAGTGAAGATTACGAGACAAAAATTGTGATATGGTCTCTGTCATCACGCAATCTTTAAGCAAGCTAATTATTTCTTTTTATCAGGTTTTATGTTGTTTACATTGTACAAAATTTAAAATATCAAGTAAGAATATTGATTGATAATTAAATTTACCCGAAAGTTACAGGCAAAATTTATTCTTAATTCTCCTACATTGAATTAACAAAAAAATCAAGGAATTTTTTCTTCACTTTCGTATTTCAGATAAAAATTCTAAAAATCTATGAAAATTATTCACATGTACACCCATAAAGACGTTCGGTAGCAGGAGGCGCCTACCACCTCCTTGCACTATTCAGCAGCGTAGGCTTTAAGAAGAAAACACGATTTGGTCAATATCGCCTTTTTTTGCTCTTCTTTCTTATAAGACTTCTAACATTTACCTTTTTCTATTTCTTCTGTAAAATATTACATAATAACATAAAAATACATTGTAAATATGTAAAAAGTTACTCCTTTGTCAAATGCCCATAAATTACCATAATAACCGGTAACAGTAGCAATATGAAGCTATCACTACACATTACAGTATCCGTAAGGGTATTCTTATGACTTGGAGACAGTACTTGTTAGATCCTCCCTTGCCCCGTCCCTTCACACCTAGGCATAGTGCATTGTACACTTACGAAATAAGTTAAACTAAACGATCCTTCTGTCACTACACCACCTAATAAAAACCAAAATCCATATTTTTATATGATTGATAAATAAAACAAGAAGTTGGAGATGCCGGGGATCGAACCCGGGGCCTTTCACATGCAAAGCGAACGCTCTACCACTGAGCTACATCCCCGATGAAAAGACATGACTAATATGAAAACTCGTTATGCTCTTTGCTTCGACAGAATAATTTAAAAATGTGACTGTTTATGTAAGAAAAACCTTTTTTTTTATCAATTTAAATCAAATACCCACCGATATAAGAAATATATTCAAAATACATCTGACATTAATTTAATAGTTTAAAACTAATAACACAGGGTGTTACGGGAATCCTCCCCTGGAAGAGATGCCTGTTGATAAGAAATACTTTAGAAGACTATCGCCCATTGTCATACTCGGCATACTCTGTATTTTACTCTCACATAGCTGGAGCGCCCTGAAGACTTTAAGATACAGTGGTACACTTCCGCTGGAGGTGATGCCTGTCGATTAGAAATCTAGAGAACAATCGCCCCTAGGGCTAGGACACCCCAAGGTTCTCGCCTCCATAAAATCCCTTAACGCCTCCATAAAACCCCTAAAAGCCATTTGCGGCCAACAGCAACAGTGAGTCTCAAAAATCTTAATTTTACTGTTATCAGTTCAAAATTGTGTGATACGTTTCATTCTAATTTTAGTTAATAAACACGTTATAATTGAATATCATACGAATACGAAATACGAATCAACCAATTCCGGGTTCTACTCTTAATTCTAACTTAACGAGTTTTTGGACACCTCAATAAAAAAAAATTGGAGATGCCGGGGATCGAACCCGGGGCCTTTCACATGCAAAGCGAACGCTCTACCACTGAGCTACATCCCCGATGATAGTGGAAGAGAAAAAAACACATCTGATTAAACAAATTTAGTAATAATAATTATATAAACGTAATATGAAAACGCAAGCAAAGTATGTCACGTGACCTTTCACTGTACAATATGATTCATTAATGAAAATGATGACATAAGCAAACGTTCTGTCATCTAAACAATAAACGTTAATTAAACCGTTCAACTAACAAAGTAAGAATAGTAAGGAAATTCTTTGTCATTAATTGCCAAATGTTTAAATTCTTTTCAACTGTACTTTAATATATTTTTAATAGATTTATGTCATATTTACTTAGACAGTTAAAGTTTGAAGGATATTGAGAAAGTAATCCCAACTGAAAAAAATATTTCCAGCCCGAGGGCATAATTTTTTTCTAAATTGAAAACTCTTGTGCAATAAGTTACCTAGTGTTGGTAAAAAAGATAGAGTGAATACATAATATAATAATAACCTTAACAGAATGAAGCGACAATAACAGGTAATAATTTAAGAAATAAAAAATTACTTGTCATATAAAAACCCGTAGTCAGAATATTACTTGTGTTACCTTTAAAAACCATTTTATAGGTAAGTGACACCTGTCTAACATTACGTGGCACAGACATATGGAGAAGGGGAACCAATACATAAGATAATACTTAGAATAAATACACACGTAACGCCCGCGGACTGGAACAAAGCTAAACATTAAATTGATTTATTTATATAACTCCGCCCTATAGTGAGTTTTGACAGAACTGTATAACATTACTTCACTAGCTGACCGACGTAAGCTCTTGGATTTGATGTTATTGCACAAACTTCTTCATTTCAAATTAATTTCACCCAATAGTAGCGGGTGTGCCTCATAGTCCCATATCATATCCCTAGATACCCAATGACTTATGTTTTCAATATCCCCCTTTCGGTTACTAATTTGGCTAAGTTTTATCACCTAAACAGATGTATGCAAACTTACAACAGTATGAACAATCTTGACATCAACATTTTTAATAATTCAGGGTCGAACAAGCATTCAATAGAAAATATAAGGAGTTACTCGCCTAATAATTTGTCTCTGAAAAATTTTATTTATGTTGATTAATTTTTTGATAATTTTGTATATACCTGCAAAGACATATCTCTTACCCTGTTAAATGTATACACTTGTATTTAGTTATCTATCGGTAGTTCCTTCCCCAATCAGTCCATAGCGCGGAGAAAGATTCAGATTTCATAGTATACGGTATGACTGACTTCAAGGACTCTTAGTTCAGAAGAACACCCGTGCTTTTTATAAGAATTCCTGTTTAATTTTGGTCACTAACCAACTTTTTCTATTGAAGCGCAAAGATACATTCAGCATACTAAGGAAAATAATCTCAAATACTGAATAAACCTCTTTCTGATATCTATTGGTATTTCAATCAAAACCTCGCAATAAAAAAATAATTAATACGTCATCAAGCTACAATAAACTCAGGGCAGCTCATAAATCTAACACGGTAGCAGGAGAGGCAAAATTCACAAATTTATGTGAAAAAGTCTGAATATATCAGCTGGGCACAGACGGACGGACGGACGCAAGAAATCATTATTGTGGAGGAATCCATACAAATAATTGGCCCGTAAACATGTCAGGGCGGCGTCTCTGCCATGTATATTACAGTAGGGCTGCCAGCATTGTGTTCTGTACTCAATATTGATGGGAAATAAATGTACTTAGACGAAATTTAACAATGAAAACTCCTTTGATGAAAAAAAAAACTTAAGAGTATCAAATGTATAATAATAATTAGAAAGTTATAATAAGTAAACACGCATTAGTAAACTCGTGGGCTGAGTGAAAGATTAAATCTGTTCAATTCAGGTGACAGTCCTTTAATCCTTTATAAATTGTCTTTTTAATTTTTTTAAAATTGTACTGCTATCACGAGAGTAATCTCCGTCAGTAGACAAATAGATGTTCTGAACTCAACTTCAGTTTCATCATTCAAAAACATTTTCTACAAAAATGAATGGAGATGCCGGGGATCGAACCCGGGGCCTTTCACATGCAAAGCGAACGCTCTACCACTGAGCTACATCCCCTCGCACTTAAATTTCGAATTTGTTGAATTAATTCGATTCGAGTGATGCATTTTATATATTTACATATTTACACACCTATACGTGCTACAGCTGCGATAAAAAAATATGAGACTATAATATTCACATTGAAATGTAATGTGCATAACGATAATTCACTAAAAATATGTATAATAAACAAGTGAGTTGAGTTGAGTCAGTGAGTGTGTTAGAATACACTCATTGACATATTTCTGCTCACACATGACGTGTCAATTGGGTGCTGTATATTTTATTTCGGATACTGCATATTCGGTTATGCAAATTTGTATATATCATTCCCCATTGATAACTGACTTACGTGAGATTTTTTGTTTTCATTCTAAATTTCATTTATTTAACATAATCGTATCATTTTATTCTCATTTGCGTATCATTTCATAGTAATCTCTGACATTGCATTCCAATTTCAAAATCATAGCTGTTAATTGTTAAACCTGTATTGCTGCATTCGATGTCGGTAACCCTATGTCAGAGTGGCCGAATCCGTCAATGTCGTATCGATAGAGGCGATGCGATTTTTTCCGCGCTGCGAATGATCGACGCGGCCGCGAGATGACGTTGCCATTGTGAGATCTGCGCCCGCGCACTTCGTAAATACTCGCATAAAATAACCACTAATATTACGACCCTATAAAATCTTTATCTGACAGGGTAGTAGATCCAACTTTATCCCTCTCTGATGAAACTATGAAGCAATCAAAGAAACAAATAGAACCTGTGGTAACGGGATATTGATAGCATTTTATTTTATCTCTAATCACAGAGTTTACCTATCCATAGCATATGTTATTGTAAAAATAACTATGGATTTAACTTAACAAAATAAACAAACTAGGTTAGCTGATATTTCGAAGATATTACAGAATGAAATATAAATTAACTTAAAAATGAAATTCAGTGAAAGGTCTTGTCCTCAATCTTAAATATTAATTTTGTGTATTTTTGTAATAATTTTTTTATTTTATCTTTACTATAAATATTTAGATTAAATTATTGTGTATGTATTAATGTATGTATTATTATATTTCATACATATTTATTTATATGACTTAATATTCATAAGTTTAAGGGTAAGTGCTTTCTGAGTCTGCCCTTTTTTGCAAACTATCCTTTCACAGGTCTACTGAAAGAGATTGCTCTGGAAACAAGTAGAACCTTTATATATTCTCTGCATTTATTTGGTATCTTACTACATTGTGTTGTACATAAATGATTGATTGATAGCACAGAAATGTAATAATTTTACTTTGTATTATATTATTTATCAATACATTTTCGTATGAAAAATTGTCTTTAAAATGAGTTTACGTTAAATTTCTCTCAAACCACATGAATATGAACAAAGGAGCCTTAACTAACAAAACTTCAAACCTACAAGGGTAGCACTATTGTTCTCAAGTATTAACAACATTAATAATGATAGGTTCATTCACACCAAAGGCTAAAACTTAAATATTGAGGTTCCGAGCCAAAAATATGGTAACATAAAAAAACCACCGGCCCCGCTTAATCGATTGACGAAATTTATAACATAAATAAATTCAGCTTTCACAAAACAAAAAGACGTACTTAACAAAACAATACTTAGTTTTTTACACACAGATGGATAACATAGCTCTGGAGGCGAATCGCACGCAGCGCAACATTACCCATCGATCGATTGGTGATCGTTAGTTCGGCATTCCGCCGACAGGTGGCGTCATTGTCCGCCGGTAATTATAATGTAATTAATGTACAGCCTAATTAAAGCCATCAGATAAGTCGCATCACGGCTTATTGATGCACCAATTAATGTAATTAAAAGCCGCTCAGTTGATTCAGAACGGATATACTGAAAATATAATGAAGTTTATAAATACATTGGCGTTTATATAAATTAATGAAATATATTGTCATGTGCACAGTTGGATACCTAGATACGTAATACTGAATTAATGTTACGCTATTTTATTTGTACTCAATTATTCGCGCCAGCTATAAATAACTATAAATATACTAAAAAATTGCAAGTCAGCGTACCACGAAAAATTGCTACATAAAAATTAACACAGACGAATAAGTATGAAACTTGTCGAAAGAATTTTACGAATAGTGATCGACATAAACTATAGGTAAAACTGTGAAGTGATGAACCCAAGACAAGTTTGTTGACTATGCAAAAAATTTCGACTTCTTATAATTTCTTGACTAATTTACTCTAGGTGCTGCACTGATAGGTCTGTCAGCTTAAGAGTTTGAAACTACTAGAATATTCAAAGTAGGATGAATAAATATATACAACAAACACTAAGAACTTGTCAATGTAATATTTACCTACTTACAATATAGTGGTAAATTATCTTTCCCTTCTATAACGTGCGTCGTGTTAACACAAAAATAGTTATATTTCTCACACTCACGCCAATTATCTAGCCCAATGTAGGGTTCATTAAGAGCTTGTGTTATGGATATTAGATAACGAAGAAATATCGATAGTAATATCTATATACATATCTGATATATACTAAATAACCATCCACGATTCGTAAACAAATATTCGTAGTCATCATACAAATGTCTGGCCCTACCGGTATTCGAACCCGGGACCTCTGGCTAAGTAGACAAGGGTACTGACCACTCGACCTGACGGTCGTCCAATAACATTATAAACACAACTCTTTAATAAGATGAAGTAAGCGTAGTAATATAGTAGGTTTACTATGGATAATATAAAAAGTGCTGTCTACTTACTGACACCACTTACACATATAATATATATAAAATATATGCTTTTGCAAGGATATTTCCCGTCAGAGCTAAAATCATCTTTGGTAAAACCATAATATAAAAAGGTTCGCGTTCTATGTTTGAAAATTATAGACCCATTGCGCTTATACCAATATTTTCGAAAATATTCGAGAAGGTACTATATGATAAATAAACTCAAGGGATACTTAAGAATGGGCAGTTTGGCTTTAGAAGAGGCAGATCAATCACTGATGCATGCATTCAACTTATAACAGAAATTACAAATTGCTTAAACGATCCTATGAATAATCTAGCAACATTTCTTGATATGTTTAAAGCTTTCGACTTTGTCTCACACAAAATATTGTTGGGCAAATTGAATAAATTGGGTATTAGAGGAACCTACCTTACCTTAGAATGGATACATGGCTATCTTAATGGACGCAATCAATGTATACAAGTAAACAGATCTTTAGGCAACGTAAGAAAATCCTATCTTTATCGTACTGATATAACGGTCGTGGTGTTCCGCAAGGTAGTTTATTGGGCCCTTTGCTATTTATATTATATATAAACGATGTGCCTGATGCAACTGATCAAACATGTATTTTTTTGCTGATGACACAACAATTATTGTAAGATAAAAAACCAACACGGGTATAAAAGAGATAGCAAATAACAAGTTACTACGAATTATTGAATGGCCCGAATACATACGAATTTTTATAGGTAGACGTGGACACCAGCAAACTATACTTAATATCTCTATAGGTTTCACATCATTGCTACAAAAATTATTTCCTATAGGTGCCAGTTCGTTAGTTAGGTTAATAAAAGACAATAGGTGTGTGTAAAAGTCTATTGTAAGAAAACGCGTGTATAGCAACAAAATAAATAAACACAAGTTTATAAACCGGAAATCAATATATAATATGATGATTGTTATTGCTTTTGACAAATTATGCCTCCTTTATCTATTTTAATACATATAATAAAATAATTAGGTGTATAGAAACATAGCCACCCCTTGTGATCCCCTGTTCATAATAAAATTACCATATTATCAACGTTATATGGAATTTTCTAACTCAATGTTAACGTTACGAGCAGTCATTGTTTTATGCTGTAAGAGCCGGCTGGAGGAACTTGTTTACGACATTAATTCCCTAATGTACATCTTAAGAACTATAAAGAGAGGGATAGGAATGGGTAGTAACTACACGCTATTTGCTATATACTTGTGCACAACAATTATTGTTCAAAATATCACATAATAATTAACTTAAGAGTATGAAATGTATAATAATAATTAGAAAGATATAATTAGTAAACACGCATTAGTAAACGCGAGGGCTGAGTGAAAGATTAAATCTGTTCAATTCAGGTGACAGTCCTTTAGTCCTTTATAAATTGTCTTTTTAATTTTTTTTTAATTGTACTGCTATCAGGAGAGTAATCTCCGTCAGTTGACAAATACTTTAATCAAAATTATAATGATATTTTTGATTTAACGGAAGTTTATATTATTAAGGGATTCCTGGGAGTATACAGCAGCTCAATAAATTAAAGGCTTGAAGAAACAAAACTATTAAGCTGCTTTTTATTTTGTCAACATTTTTATTAAACTATCAAAATTATCTATGTAAAATTCTGCTTAATTGCCCATTAAAACGAAGCTACAACCTTTTAGTAAAGAATTTAAGAAGTTATTTCAATAAGAATTATTTTTAATCTTACTTTGACTAATAACAAATTATTATAAAAATAAAATATACTAAAATTATTTAAGTTATCTTGGGTGTAATACATTGTTAGAAGTTCCTAGTAAGTAATTATAAATACCTGTGTTAGGAATGACGCGTTTCGTTCTGGACAACAGATGATACAAAATAAAAATTTAATATTCCAACAGAAATTGAGTAGTTACATTACAAAAACTAAAATATTAATTAAATTAGGGGAAAAAAATGTTTAGGTAAAATTTTAAAGTTATGCATGTTTGGTGATAGTTTGAATAATTGTCATTATAGATGTGTTAAATTTTGAATGTAATATTTCCCACGCTCACACCTGTTATTTAGCTCAAAAATCCATATTTTAAGAATAAAAATTAAAAATTACATTAAAGATATTGTAAATATTATTTCTAATTAAAATTCAGGTATCACTCCTCTCTTCTATGTATGCGGTGCGAGACAGTGCCTATAATGATGTCATTATTAGCTTCAAGACCTTACTGTTAACATTAAAAATAGTGGAAACAATAACATTTGCAATAAATATTGGAATATTAAATACTGTTGTAACGGATGAATACTGATTCATCACAGATAACAAAGTGTAATATATATTATATTGTATAACTGTAGTTTATTCCCATTTTATCAAGAATAGTGTTCAAGAATAGACGTTATTATTGTATAATACTACCTTAGTTTCACATTATATTTATAACATTCACATCAGCAACATTCTTATAATAAATATTAAAGCTTTGTCTATACGAATTCCTTAAACTTAGCGTGCAATCGTAAAGTTTTAATCCTAAACTTTTCCCATAAATGTAACGGTGGATCTCAACTAGTTTATTGGACGTCGGCATTCATGAGGGACCCATAAATTATAAATGAATAACCGAAGTGGACTTGCGCGCGTATAGCGGCGCAGGCGCAGGCGCATTCAATCTCGCCAATCTCAAGATAAGGAGAGTATTAAATCAAACGACTGGACTTTTTCAAACACTATTCTTATTCATTAAAACTTTAAATAAAACGGAAAAAGCTATTCCGAGTGGGGGGCTGACATAAAGCTTTGCTTGCAAAAAGTGAATTCCGCCGTCTTAACATGAGCTCGGTAAAAAGTGAATTGTCTCGAGATTATGCGGGATGGTGGATAGTTCGGCTTTGCGTGTACTTACATGGCGAACCAGGGAACATATCTTAATTATGATCAACCGTAGAAAAAAATTGTCACAGTACCTACTTTATTTGGTATTACAATTTAAGCACAATGTTTTGTTTTCGAGATCCAAATACCAACTTGGAAAAAAACATGGGTATATCTGTAGCTAAATTTATACTTTCATAACTTTAGCTATCAGATTATTTGCTTTAGCTTTACAGATCAATAAAAATAAATTCTCAGCCTGTTTAAGTTGATTAGATATTTTGTTTTCAATGCCCTAAACTCTAATTGACATACATTAAAGTATTTTTCCGACAATTTTATCACAAATTCTCGATCAAATTAATATTTAAACTTGACAAGATAAACATCGATCTCTCATAAAAGAAAAAACTGAATTTTAGATCGAGAAATCGATCGAGTTCTCTTTGGAAGAAGAGCAATCTTTGGAAGAATTTATTAAAACTAGTGCCAACGAAAGTAGCAACAAAAATATAGTTCAGTTATTATGTGGAGATATAAAATGGATCTTAAACTGTGTAACCTCTATAGATGACCAATCCATATGATTAAATTTTTATTGTCACAAAAAATTACCAAGTGTCATTACTTAAAACCTTTATGACATAATTTGTCGTTAATTATACTTTTATTGTCAAAAACCAAATTAAATTGTTTAAATGACAGAACTCATTCGATATTGTTTTTTATGTTAATAAGCTGTTTGTGTCTTTAATGCGAATACAAAGTTCGAACTATGCGAGTAATATGTCCATTCATGACGAGTGTATGAGAATTAAAGACAACTTTATAACTTAAGTTTTGTAAGGGTTCCGTTTACGTAAATGTTTTCTATGGGTTGCAACGAATCTAACCGAGTTCTATTATCATAATAATGTTATTGCAATTTATACTTATTTTAGATTATTTTCTTACAAAATAAAAGATTTTCATCACGAGTCTGCATAATTGATTTGCTGCTATTAAATTTTTACAACAATTCAACTGTTGTCTGAAATTATTGAATTATTTAATAAACGCTTTTTGAAATGAATTAACATGGAGTTAGTGTAGGTCGACAGGAAATGGGATACGGGTTGGGGAGCCTCCTCGCATGCTGAAACCATTGGAAGACCACTTAATGCACGTGATGATTTCCCCATTCAGATTAATGGGCGGTTCACCAACGGATCCAGCCGGCGTACCCTGGGCGAGCACGAAACAACTACTGGTCGCCACTATTTCCACCGAAAAGGCCCTAGGTCTCCCCGAGTCCAACACAAGTTTTCTCAAATATGTAAAACAGACATATTAAGAAAATATATCATTTAAAAAAAGATAAAATCAGAATATCGAATATAATATCAATAACATATTTTATTATTAAAAGAGTTTTCACTACTATATTTAAAGTAAAAAAGTATTAATATTGGTAACTTATTATTAATTCAATATAGCAAGTAAGCAAATTACTACTAGTTGAAAAATTCAATGAGTCCTTTGGTCAATACTCTCATGTACTATATCTCTCTTTACTAAATTAAGTCCGATAACATTTTAAAATTGTCAATCTAGTTAAAGTTAATGTCGTTTTCCTTACAAGCTGTAAATAAGAAATCTTTTTTAAAAGATGTTTTTGCCCCAGTATATATAAAATTAAAACACAATTAATTCTTACTTTTAATTACTTAACCCTAGAAATATTAAGGGAATCGTATTTTGCAAAATATCGAGTTTATGTAAAAAATCAACGAGTAATCATTATAATTATGTATCAATATTAGTCTCAATAAACGTCCTTTTTAGGTACCTTAGTAGGTTGCAGGTGGAAAAGGTAGTTTTAGTTGAATCATTCAAAGTTTAATTCATTTTGTAAGAGCCAACAAAAAGGCCACAAGCCTACATAAATCTATCAATATAATCTATAACCCTTTATTTTCAAAAAGTACATTATTGAGATTTTAATAAATTTCCTGAAAGGATGCTAATGGTCCCGGTTTCTATTACCGGCCAAAGCAAATGTTTGTGTGATAAAAACGAATTAAATATCGATAATATTAAATCTGTGTTCCGTTATCTAATATCCACAACACTAACTATTAATAATGTTTACTTTGGGCTAGACATTATTTAATTAAATTTATATTCAATTTATAAAAATCTCTTGTTACAATATTTGTTATAAAACTCCTCCGAAATAGGTAGGTCAAAGAATATTTCTTATATATATTATCTTTTAAACTCTTAGGTGACAAAGTTGGTCCTATCCAGAAATAATTTATATGTCAAAGCAACTGAGTCAACTAGTTATTATATAATTTTATTTTGAGATTAACAAGGGTGGTGAGCATAAAAGTTTTGTACACCATCAGGAAGGCCAGATGGTAAGCGATTAAAGTTAGATTACCGTACCGTAGTCTATAAAGGGTATCCTATCTAGTCCTATCCATTAAAATCCTATCCAGTTCAGTAAAATCAGGAATATCCCATTGTTTTGTTCATTAAAAATCCACTCATCGAATATGTTTTTGTTACACAACGTTCTGAAAGCGCCGACGACCTTTTATATTTAATTACGTCCAATCCACCGCTGAGAAAATATTAATTTCCTCATGCCGCCACTACAAAAATATCGATACACCGATAATCGAATCGAAAGGACAGCAATAAAACCGAACAATCGTTCACTACGGACCATCAAAGGGAACGCGCAAGTGCAAAAACAACCATAATTATTTCACTCAAACTGCAATTTTGTGTCATTGTTCTTAAGAAATACCAATTATATACAATTACTGGTATATGACATTGTGTTGTTTCATTCTTTCGCTCAGTTGGATCGATAGTCGATCGATGGGGATCTTTGGGATATCTTGCATGTCTTGCGCAGGGTCTCGGAGCGGGCAAAAACTGGAACAATGACATGAAACGGTGGTATATATGCAAGAATCTCGGCCTGTTATGATGGGGAGGTGTGAACAATGTGGTGCTCTTTGGTTCCGAACCACCGCCTGAGAAAAACCCGAGGAATTTACGACGGAATAGATTTGTGCCAACATTCTTGAAGTTGTAAAAAATATATTGCTTTCAAACTTCAAAAATAATAATATTTGATAAAATAAATATTCTTTATTTTTTACATGAACATAAACAACTTCGAGATTAAACAAACATAAAATAACAAAAGTCCGGTATTATCTATTATCGCTGGAAGCGATATCTACCAGTAACCAACCATAAGTTCAATAAGTAGTAATAGGTGCGAAAACGTAGAGACAGTAAGTTTAATAATAAAAGTATTTCAACATAAGAGCTAATAATTAAATAATTAATTAAGACCCTTTATTATGAAAACTGACAACGTAGAAATATGAACAGTAATCTGTAGGTATATAAATATCAAAATATACTAAATAATAATTCAAACATCCATGAGTCATTAAAAAATAATCTTACTCATCATGCAAATATATCAGCTCTTACCCGGTATTCGAACCGTCTCGGGTTCGACGAATTAGCGTACTCGTTAGGTAGCCGTCAATGAACATATATAAATAGATACATGATATAATGACATAAATAATTGAAAGAGCATTACAAAAGCTCAACGTTAAAGAAAGAATGAACATCAGAGTTTGAAGATATGTTCGTTTACAAGAAGTAATTAATATACTTACATATTACGTTGTGTTACATAAGAAAGCAATACAACACAAGAAGTAACATACATATTCATAATGATAATAATTGATTTGGTTTGTATGAATAGGTTGAAAACAAGGTTTGATAATTATAACCATACTAATATTATAAATATGTTATTTGTTAAATGAACGTTTTTGTATACGAGTCGCGTTTAAACTTATAATTTAGCCTTAATTCGCCCTTATATTCAGTGGTTTTAAATGAAAACTTTATTTTATTTATTTAGAAAAATATTAAACAAAAGTCAAAAGCGACTTGATAGGCAAAAATTATGCAATGTACATTGAATTATTATTACATTTTTTGTTTTGTAATTGGATAACTTATTAGTTCTCCGATTTAATATTATTTTTTTGGGGGCGCAGCTTCACTTTCTATTGTTTCTGTAAACAACTTAGCATCATATAAAAAAAAATCTGATCCTATTCGGTGACAATCGGACCACAGCAGGAGTATACTCAATAAATTAAAAAAATAATTTAGAAAATCGACACACAATTGACAGATAAATTGGGTAACAAACATACAGACGTATTGAGAAACTCCTCTTTTTGACGTCCATTGAAAATATTACAATTATACCAAAGAAAATTAAAAATTTTACGACATCTTCAATTGGAGCAACTTACATAAATTGTAATTTTATTACGAACATAAAGATAATTTAAAAGCTTCGCAACATATACTTTCAGACATATAAAAAGTGCGCAGTTTGACCGGTTGTGAGGATCACCTGGTGGTTGGATCATAATTTAAAATGTCCTTATTAGAGTACCATAAATCAATGTGAGTAAAATTCTGTCAATTTGTAAGGGTGGAGGTGACCGATAATGTTTGATGAACTCGTCTTTGACTTTTTTAATTCCAGAAAAAAAGTCAAAGGTATTTCTGTTTTTAAATTGTTTGATGAGTACGAATATATTAGATTTCGGATATTACTATCAGTATTTCTCCGTTATCTAGTATCCATTACAAAAAGTCGTAATGTTGCTTTAATTGGTCTATATAATAAGTGTGAGAGTAAGAAATATTGTTATTATTTTTTAAATTAATACTGAATTATCACTTTAATACGATTATCACACCTATGCAGCAAGTGCTTTCGCCCACCAACTTTATGGTTTCACCCATGTAGAAAGGCCTGTTCCAAGCAATGGCATTGAAGAAGACAATTCTCAAATAAAATATATTTTCCTGAATTTTATTTCGTCATAATAAAGTAATATATAATAAAGACGAGACTAAGATCACAAACTAGGTAAGTACATATCTTACTGTGCGCGTTAATTCTCACCTTCATTATTTTATATAATGGAAGCTAGTACATATTTATATAGTTATATTAATAGTTGGTATTTTTCTGTCTGCCTTAATTTTTAATTACATTTTGATATTTTGGTAATTTTGCTTTCCCGCTGCGATATGAGCAATGTATAGTTACCAATATCAAAAGAAATATTTTATTACTAATAATTTAAAAAGAAGAGGGTGATATACCCGTTAAAGATAAGCCTGGGTAGGTGCCACCGCTTTACCAGTTCCTGTCGTAAAGCAGTTCACTGTTATTGTGAGATGGTTAACATAGCTATTATATTAATAGAGCAGGGCAGAAATTAACATATTTTGATTCTGGAATATCGATTTTTTCACAAGTATTATAGGCACTATGGTTAGCACTTAACATCTGATATATCTGCGTTATTTAGCATTCTTTAAGATAAAAAAAACTTGTAAAACTTAGACCACTGCTGTAGGGCAGTCTTAAAACAGTGCTTCAGAACAAATTAAGCCTCTTAAAGCTATCTCCATAGAAATATGCAAGCAAATAAAATGTACCATAACATTGAACCGATGGCACGAAATGTTTCACCATACGCGGAGCAATTCTCGTTTTCTATAAAAACTGCGGTAGATTCATCGTAATTACCTCGCAAATGTGTCGATAATGACTGCGCAGCACCGACGGGAGCAATTAACCGTGAATATATTAGTTTCTTTTCAAATGTTATATAAGTTACACCTGATTTCTTTATCTGGTAGAAGAGACCACGGAATGTTTAAAGAGAACCAAAAATAATTAGTTATAAAATGACTGTAAGATTACGACCTTTTTTGCCCTGCACTGAGAAAAAAGAACTACCTTAATGAAGGCTCCTTAGCTAAGATGGTAGAAGCCATCTTAGCTGAGGAGCCTGGTAGAGGACGTATCATTCACGAAACCAAGATTCTGGCAATGCTTTTTCTTATCTCAGTGTAGCTCGTAATATAATACAGGAATCCATGTTATAAAAATACCCCCGTATTAATTTACATCATCTACAATCCATATATATCTTCAATATATACGTATTCCCTCCTTCTTATAACATGGGTTCCTTTAAAAGAGGTGTGATAAAGCACTTTTTGGGTCGGCAAGGTGAGGGTGGCTAGGGCAGTATGTCACATGCTTCACTACACAGCTATCTTCACATGGACTCCTCTACTGCTTATCATCAAGTGGTGTCGAGTCATTTGCTGTGCTTTATAAATAAAAAATATATATACCTTCCACTACTCGACCCTGGCCTTCCAACATGGGGGAAATACAGATGATCCTAAATAAATAAAATGAAACATATTTATTAAAATTTCGTTTATCATACTAAAAAAGGTATATAGTTAGTGTTGCCTTCTTCTTTACTAATAATTTTATCTATTTTAACAAATTGAGAGCAATCACAAAGATATGTAGCTCTTCAAATGTCGTAACAATACATCGTATATACCTGAGAGTTTGTTAAGAAGAACATAAACCGAAACAGTGTCAAAGGCCTTAGAACGTTCAAAAAGGACCCAATGCTCTTTAATTTAAAGTTTTTTTTACTACGATTTCAGATAGATCCAACACAGCACACTCAGTAGATTTACCACGCCTAAAACTGTATTGGTTATTCGAGATATTACTATCGCTATCTAATTACGTAATTTATCTGTCTCTTATTGATGATCTTTTTGAGATTTTTTTTTATATAAAGCACAGCAAATGTCTCGATACCACCTGGAGATAAGCAGTTAAAAGTAGCAGCAGTAGTATTTTAAATTGAGTGTAGTTAAAACTGAAATAGTCCTGCAGTTATTTACGCTGCCTTCGTGTCTACCCTTGAAAACAGGATGAAAGAGAGCCATTTAGAAAGCCGCTGGGAAAATTCCAGAGGTAGGACATATGTTGAAAACATGCACAAGTATCGGGCTCATTGTGAGTTTGAATGTATATTTAAATTGCAAAAAGAGTTTAATAATTCTAATAACATCGGTGTTACCATCATTTAAACTACTACTTACTATCATTCTGGCTGCATGCTAGTTTGCCACTCATAATTTTTTTAATGTTTTTATATAATTTTCGCGGGTTTTATTAGCGTCGTATGTTCTGTATGTTTTATTTCATATATTGTAGACGTGTCTTCTGATGTGCTAATATATACTTTCATTAAAAAACCAGCGCTTCAGTTTAGTAACTTCCGTCATCCTCATCGACAAAATGGCGGAGTTTTTTGTCTTCAAAACCTTCATAATGAAAATATACGATGGATACTTTACACCAGTATCTCAAAGTCTTAAAGAAGAAAGAACTTAAAGAAGAAAAAACTATATAGGACATGGCCGTATGGGCTTTAGTTACCCTTGCCTGCAATATAATAAAGATAACTTAACAAAAGAAGTTTTTAAAACCTGCTCCTTTTCTCACACTCGCCGTAAAAAAGGAGCCTTTTTTCAAAATCACCGTTACTTTAAAAGCTCTCGAAAATCGAAGCAATTGTAAATAACTCAGCGCGGCTCGGGAGTAAGTGAGGAAATGATAAATATTTTAATTGAATCTTCAGCTTTTTGCTCATGTTAACGATTCGCTACCACATACTTTTAACGTACTAGTTTTTATACTTTTTGCTTATAATCTATTTTGGTACCTTTGGATAACAAGTAATTGAGTTAAAATTTTTATATAAGTAAACTTAGATTAAATTGAGCAGTATGTATAAATCTTGTAAATGGGAATATAAATTTACTATCAATGTTTATTTAAAAAAATATAATTCTTTTGTTTGTTTTTATTTAATTACGTTCATGTAGTTACGTTCTTTTGTTTCCTTTCAGTAAGTAAGCTAAAACAAAATATTTGTGAAAACCAAATTTTATTTCACTCTTTCATTACATTTACAACAAGGAATAAGTTCCGATAAGTCAGGAATAAGTCAGTAATTCCAAAGTAGACACCCACACGATCTGATTAACTTTTATACTAAATATTCATGAATTACATAAAATAACATTTACATTTGCTTATCAACAATACTGTCTCGTGTTGATAAATAAATGGAAATAGCATTTATTCTAAAGAAGGAAACATAAACTATTATCTACTTAAATTAAGCTAGGAATACTCTTATCGATATATTTGGAGTCAAGATAGTCTCTGTTTCTTTTTATAAAGAAAACAACTCTATTTCTGATATTCTCAAAATTATTTGTTTCTAAATACAATTCACATAATAAAATGATTTGTTTTGTTAAAAAAACTGTTAATTTTCTAACGTGTTTTAGACAAATAAACGGCAGATGCAATTTTGTATTATAAACAGGAAAATGCGTTCTCAGGTCATGTGATAATTAAAAAATATATATTATATTAAACATGTGTTCCATTTTCTGAAACACATCACAAGACCTCCTAATTATGCTTACATTGAGTAAGATTATAATTGTTATTATAAATTTCTTTTAAGATAATACTAATAGGTACTATATTTTTCTTAGATTAATAGCTTTTAGTAGATACAAACAAAATAACACGTACTTCCTAGGAACTAATCAAATTAGCTTACTTATACTCCCTGGAGATATGTGTAGGGCTGTCAACGAAAGACGCACCATCATTAGCTAATCGACCATATTTTTTGTTATAAAAGAATATTTATTTTAATAACAACACATCCAACACACAACACAAGTAAGATAATGTAGTAGCTAATAATTCCTATACAACTCAACATAACACCTAACCACCTTTCTAAAATATGGTGAAGATTAGATATTATACCAGTAACATTCCTTACATTATATTTATTTATTTTCTCATACATATTCCCTGTTGTGACGAATTAAAAGAGCTTAGTAAATAAGTCTATTTAAATAAAGTTATTTTTGACTTGACTTGACTTGACTTATATAAATTATGTCTCCTAAAGAAAAAAATTCCAACTGATAAACAGCTATATCGATACTGGAAATATTAATCGATCCAATGGACAAAACAGTATTTCTCAGGACAGCCAATAAAAGTTTCATTACTTCGTTATCTACTTGTATCTTTTTATAATAAAATCAAAGGATATTGTTCCACAACGCCCTAAAACCAACAAATATACGACTTATACGTTAATTTTTTATTTTATTTTTACATACTAATGACAATATTAGTTTTAAGCTGACACTTCATAATATTTGTGGGATATTTAAATTTGACAATCACGTCCGGATGAAATGTCAACAATGTGAAATGATAATTCTCTTCATCTTATCAATAGTTGGATTTTAATAAAAATTAAACTTTATTCTATCTTTTAAGAGAAGGGAAACTGATTTAAATCATGTTAAACAACATTAAAATGTGAATGCCACACATTAGATTCTATCAGGATTGGTATTTGGAGAATAATGAAATAAAGCAAGTGCAATGAGAATGAAAGAGTGATGAAAAATCTTTTACTTAAATCATTTTATATCTTTCATAAACATGGTGATTCAATACTTTCCCCTATATATTGTATTTACGATGCAGTGTTACTTTTTATCATAAAATGAGATTTATTTATCCCAAATAATAAACTCGAAGATTTTTGTAACGGTAAACTAAAATGCAACGAATACATGCAATAATGTCTACTTGCAAGAAATAATTTTAAGCACTTAGCTCTAATATTATTATTTAAATAATTGTTTGTTCAAGGTTTTATAATCATAACCATAATTGTTGGTCTGCTATAACAATCTTCTCCAGAATAAAAGAGGAATGTTCACATTAGTTTTAGCAAAAATTATAAGAATTGAAATTACTTATAGTGTGTTGTCCATATCTTCGAAGAATATTTTTTTATCAGACATAACCACTAAATCTGTTGTTTGATAAATAAAATAAGTTCTCACAACTGTCTGTCAAGAAATTTCGCTCTCATGGTGTAACACAAGCAATCAAACACTAGAATATACATTTTCCTATTCTGTTGACTCTGGGACGAACAATATGGACGCACATGGATAATCTCCTTTAAACTGTTTGTAGAAAAAAACTAAGATTTTACCTATTTCCGGGTAGCAAAACCTTTTCTTAGATATCTGGAAAATTTGTTGTGAAAGAGACATGATATTGACATTTTTATATTTAAGAAAAAATTTCAATATAAAAATGTCATGTATGCTATTCGATAACGTAAAAATTCGGAAATCGGTGATTATAAAAGTCATATTGGCCAAAATATTCCTATCAACAATTGACATTTCTGGTTCATATTTTAGTTAAACGCAGAGAGCTATGAAAATATTACATGTCACAAATATAAGATAAAGAACACAAGCTCGTAATAATAATTGTTGTGAGTGTGTGTGTTTAATATAAATGCCAACAGGACTAGGGACAGACGAAGGATACAAATAAAATTAATTGTAATGTAGGTACTTTACTCATAACTACTTGCAAGAAGGTAATGCACAGAGCTCATAAGCTAGATAAACCAAGCTAAGCATAAAAACCAGAATTGTAATTGATATACGAGTAATCGTGTATTTATGCTTATCGTGTCGATATCAATATTGGCAACCCTGGATCACATAGCGTGTTCGTTTTTACATCGAACGTCGAATTCAGCGCATACATTGTCTTAGTATGGACAAAATAAGTGAGTCCGAACTACAAGTAAGAAGCTGTCCATCCACTTGTCTGTAAAGCCTTTGAAGTGTGCCTTTTGTGGAGAAATATATACTTTATATCACACCGCCAAAGTCCAGAATCAATCGACGTTTTGCAAAGAAGTATAGAATACTAATGGTATGGTGAAACCGACTTTGGACGAGAGTCAAAAGGTTTTATATTGATTGACAGGTGAGCAGTTCTCTGACATGATATGGGGAACATAAAAACTGTGTGATGATGGAACAGTAAGGAGAAACTTATTAAGCGGCTCTGACGAAGATGCGAATTGTCAATCGCCTATTGTTTCTCCCGTTTTATATACAGATATAGTTTAGGCTGGATTTCGGATTTCGACGATTTACGGAATTCGCGGCGTTTTTTATGCTGAGTAAGATGATCTTCAGGAAACCTTAAGTTTTTGTCATTAGTTGCTGTAAGAATATCATTAGCTACCTAAAACTAAACATTATAATTAAGCACTAAGGTATATTATCAGTTGTAAGTTTGCTTTAATACAGTATTACTGCAAGGTATAGTTTCAAAATGTGATTATCATATTTTTAATATCAATTCAGTCCTTGCATCTAGCTTCGAAGATCCGTGGCTCTAGGAGTAATGGCACTGCAATGGTATAGCCTCGGCCAATAGCGCAGATTAGTTATGATTTACGATGCCCACTGCTCAGAGGGACATTCCGTTCCATTACCTCCCTACTCTGTAGATGTATTATGTAGGGCTACGAAACGAGCATTAGTAATTAACATTGCATTAATATCGTTGGTTATTTATGCTAAGTGATACCAAATAACTGATACACATCATTAATCTAAATACAATGTAGTATTAATTTTTTTTTAAATATAATAAATAATTACTCATTATAAAGTAACTACTGTATTTACTAACCGCGATACGGATTTTTTTTAATAACAGGAAAATATTTTTTTAATGACAGACACTTATGGTGACATATTATGGAAGCTATAGAAAAGTAACACAAGAAATAAAATGTGGGAGGGTGGTGTAGACTAACCCAGGCTCAACAAGCTTCCCGGACACCCAACGCTGGTCTTCCGAACTCTATAAGGTTGCAATATATCCTTGCGAAGGAGGAATGTTACTTGAACACTTTTCTGAAATTAAATGAAAATAGTTCCTAATTTTGGAATTCGAAAATAAAAGCTTATTAAACAAATAGTTACTGTTTTTAATATTGTCAAGAGATTCCTGAGACACGCAAAGTGAAATGACCGCCTAGATTCCATATTTTAGCGACCGAACTAGAAATAAGAATTTTCAGAAATTAAAACAAAACAATAAAATCAATAAAAGCGACAAATCGCTGATTTCCTGGCCACAACTGACGTTCAAGCACATGTCACTCCTCCACAATGAAATCGTACTTACAACGTCGCTTTTTTAATAATACCCAACAAAAACTGCCCACTGTCCCCAAATGTGTCGCAAAAACAATCTTCTCTGTCTTGTTTGCTGAGGACGCGTTTTTTGTTCATTCTTTGGAGGGTAATGTCCAGTTTCGTTATAAAGTCATTTGTCAATTATTATATTTGTTTCGTAGTATTTAAATCAAGGAATAAACAGAAATAACGTGAGTTACACAATTCGAAACTTAACACGACTGGACGCTTTAAATGATCTCTTATATGTTGGATTTCAATCTGCCCAAATAGCAGAGTAACTGGAAAATTAATGGGAAAAATACGTGAAAGCTTTTTATACGGGTAAATATTTAAAAAAAATACTTTTCGAACACCGCCATGTTCCGAAACGCATACGATTTTCGTAGATTTTCACATAATACTAAAAACAAAATTTTGTAACAAAGAATAAATTAGATGATGAAGTAAAGTAAATGAACCATCAAATAGTGAAAGAGACAATTAGACTCAGAGTAAGGTATTAACAGTTATATTTGATATATATCTATCTCAATATGAGACTTAATAGCTGATTATTGATACTAGACTATGTCTTAAGTTTATTTTAGTAAATGCTTTACAAGCCTACCATTACAAATCATAAAATTTTATATGTATCCTATTATTATTAAATTTTAAATGCCTTTCGAATAAATATTAAAAGTATTTTTTTTAAATGTTGTCCAGTGTTTGTACTGCGACTAACTAAAATAAATCGCCTCTTAAATTTTATGAGCACATTTGTTAATATAGTTGCTACATGAAAGAATTTAAAAAATGTATTCTTAACTTTTATTGAGTTGATATTTGTTTAAACTACCATAGTAACATAAGAAAATCTGGAAACAACCACTGAACTAAATTCATACAATTTCCCGTAGCCCAGAAGTCAAGTTAAAAGCTCTGTATAATGGTGTTGGAATGCTGGTCACGCGCCCAGGTAAACGGGGGTGGGGGTGGTGGCTTATTTTTTATTTCATTACCACCCCCGTTGAGAGGGTGATAGTGCGCTGTAATGTTTGAATGACGATGACGAAACCTTTCCCTAGAA
Organism: Acentria ephemerella; assembly: GCA_943193645.1. Lineage (NCBI taxonomy): Eukaryota > Metazoa > Arthropoda > Insecta > Lepidoptera > Crambidae > Acentria > Acentria ephemerella. The sequence continues at coordinate 5,908,283 of OW971893.1, forward strand.
AATCTTCCTTTGCCTAATCTAAAATTACTACATGGTTAAGATGTAAGGAGTTCGTTGCCGTAGTGGTTCGAGTGCTCTGGTTTCGATTACGAAAACAGTTGTTCGTTGGATAGGTCAATCTAAATCGAACTCCTCGCTGCTTCGGAAGACTCGCTTAACCTTTAGTTCTGGTTGTTACGACGACCGTTTCCAGCCACCAAGCCAGATTGGGACAGCTTGGGTTTTGCCCAAACTCCGTATGCTTCTGATATATAGCAATGCCTGTTCCCAGCAGTGGGATGCGTAAAAGTGATGATGAGATATTTATGACTTCATGCTTGCTTACTAAATTATCTTATAACTTAAAGTGCAATCAACAACATTATCATAGATTTGGAGGTCTCAAGCAGTTACCCATGATAGCAGAAAAATCTACTCAGGGTAGTTCCATCGAAACAATAATGTTAACATCACTGTTGTGTTACGCCAATTGAACCTCTATGATTGAGGAATCAGGGTGTAGATCGTTTCCACTTTCGACCTTATTATAACCATCAGGTGAGATGATTACCCAATCAGACTAACTTACAAGGGAGCGAACGTATGCTTAGGTTATAACATAATGAAATCTGAGTTTAAACTCTATTTATAAGATGTTTATAACATAGTATTGTGTGTAAATTAATTTATGAAATTGGGTAAATACTTTTACTAAAATCCAATTTCCTTAAATCTAGACGAGCGTCTATGGCGAAGGCCCGCGTGTAGCCAAATTTTTTAATATCTTCTTCTAACTATAGAGGTATTTTAAGTATTTAAGGTAATTAAATCAGGTTTCAAGAAATTTAACTGCAAGCGGGCCTTAGATGGAAATTTCAAGATATATTTTCATAATCAGGTATGGTGAAACACACAGCAATCTTAAAATGGGTCACAGAAGATTATAGTCAAATAAAACAGTATATTTACATACAGTATTGTATTCCTTAAATACGTTAATTAACTTTGCCAAGTTAAAATTACTTTTTAACACTTTTCAAAAAAGGAAGAAGTTATCAATTCGACCAGTTTTTTCCGCACTAATTATCGCCGCATATTATGGACTCCGCCTACTGCTAACCAGAAGGCAGTGTCGAGTGTTTTGTTGAGCTTTTTATAAAAAAAGGCATCTTTAGGGATTTTTTAAATCTATTTAATAATTATTTTTGCATTTGACTCAATTTACTGCCAAGTTGGTCGACTCTGTTCTGGATCTGGTGAAGATTTTTCAAAATAGTAAATAAAACATTAATATTGTACCATGTGTGTATTTATTTCAGTTGGAGCTTTACTCTCTATTGTTTTTGGATACAAACTTATAGTAACTTCAAAATAATACCAAGTAATTTGAATTTATTCAATTTAGTGTTATGTTTCTAGTTTTGCTTAAACAATTTTCGTGTCTAGTTGATTTCCAAATAATAGAGTTAAGGTCAGAGTACCTTCTAAAATTCACAATTCTTCGCCCAAGGATCGAGAGACACGTCCCCGTCGTGAAGTCTCAGTCACGTCCTCGGATCGATACCGGCGCGTGCACGGCCCTGTATACGTAGGTACGGAGGTACCGTGAAGATACACTACATATAGATATATTGTTCCCAACTATAAAATTAATGTTAACTTGATTTTCGTCTATTTTAACCGTCGTCAAAAAGGAAGTTCCCAATCCGTTTGGTTCTTTTATGTATGTACGTATACCAATTATTCCAAGATTTCTGAAACTATTTACATGATTCTTTTGTTTTCGATACCTAATAGTTCTCATTTGGTCGTATATTTGTAGGGAGCGTTCGTTACAACTAAACCTTTTTTCCACGAAAAAAAAACGACATTAGGCTAAGCCTGTATGGCTATTTTCTTTTTTATAGCATTTTCTGGATCAACGGTAGTCTGTTGCCAACAGTATTAGTCAGTCCAAAAAAGGTAGTTCTTGTAAATATTTGCACTCAACTATACTCGACTTTTCTCTATCAGAAAGGGTTTATAACTACAATGATTATGGGACATCTGACCCTTTGTGAACGTAGCAAATACAGGATGAGGATATTTATTAATTCACAACCCTTTTTATAACAAATGTTTTTATAGGGAAAGCGAAATTTAAACAATTAGGCTCCTTCTGATTATATTTGCAACATCATCAACACTATCGGTTAATAAAAATTAAAATAAAAATTATTTTCTCAGAATTCTCTATATGGTAATGACACAAATTAAGCGACAGAAAGTTAGACCTTCAAGATCAAAGGTCACTAACTTATCAAGTGTATTTAGATACCTTAGTTTGTCGTAACCAAACGAATGATTTTGTCAAAATAATATTTCCGAGACTATAATTTTTTTATAAAACACGTCCTCTGGCGTACAAAAGTTTTTCATTACTAATCACCCCCACCTCCCTACTTTCCGGGCATGCAGGTCACGTCGCGCGGACGTGGGCACCGAGATATTACGGGGCGAAGGCCTATAGCTAGCAACGTATTTTCTTAACGTCGTGAAACCTTAAAATGGGATGTCGGAAAATGTTAGCTGCTTAAAGAAATAAGTCTGAAATTTGTAGAAAATAAGAATACCCATTATTTTATAGGCTCACAGACCTTTTGTTTTGGGTACTTTCTAGATAAATGCGAAATAAATATAATATATTAATGTTGATATTCTAAATAAATATGTATATATAGCTGTTACCACACGAGTTTCGAACCCTAGATTTCTGATGTAGTACAAATACTTAAGGTTATCGTTACTTTTAGAAATATAATTCCATTTTTTCCAGATTCCAGACTTTAGCTCCTACATCTGGAGGTTACTTTTTGAGAGATCATTAAAATCTTCGGACGTGTACAAATTTTTCATTCTGCATTTTTGTGAAAAAATTGCAAGTGTTCTACTAAGAGTTAAATCGGAAGTATTTTCATAGACTGTTCTGTTGTATGACAGGTGGGCAGACATCAACATAACATGCGGGTCACGTGCGCGCACGTGTGCTTCTATATCGCACACGAGCAGTGCACGAGAAGCGATAGAATCGCTTTATAACACTGTCAAACATTAGGCCTCTGAATACTGTAACTGTAACTGTAACGAACACACGATGTTAACAGTATTATTAACACATAAGTTGAAAAGAAAGTATAGATGTAACATGTTTTTACACAGAATACACTAACTGTCAAAGCGTCAATTAATACATTTTGGGATTTGGTATATACTTTAGTTCATTTTATACAAGTCATAGATCTGAAACTGTTTAAAAGTTACTCAGTATTGTACCTACTTGTTTCCATTTATCAATTTAGATAGCTAACGGCCAATTCTACAATTCTTTGTATAGATTGCAATAAGCCTAATCGCTAATTATTAGATTTATTAAATTCTTTGTAACATTATCTGTCATGTGACAAATAAATCAATCAATAGTAATAATATTTTTGTGTCTAAGAGCATTCATTTCTATACAAATGGGTAAAGATTAAGGTTCACATAGCTTTTGCGGGAAAATGTTTTATCCGTTAGAAGGTATCTGATTAGAAACCCACAAAGCATTACCTTTATAAGACTTTTCTAATATTGTAGCACCCACTATGATAACTCCGTACCTACGTACTCGAGGCTGTCCCTCATAGACCCTTCATAGCAGTTGAGAATATGTTAGATTTGTTAAAAATACAATTTATTTTTTTCATTATTATTACATATATTAATTTATTAATATAAAGTTTTAAAAATGATCAGTAAAATTATTTGAAAACACAATTGAAAATAGGCTATTTAAATTTTTTTATAATAATTCAAAATAGAATAATTTGTAACCTGTCTCCTTTTCTATGCATGCAGTACCCGCCAGAGTCCATAATGATGTTATTTTTAACTTTAACACCCTTTTGTCACAATATGCATTTCAATAAATATTTGAATTTGAGTTGGAGATGTAATCAACTACATACCTCCTACCCATGTAAAACGTATTATTAAAGGTATAAAACATTGTTTTTAATAAACTTAGAGAATACTGTGGTACATATACCTAAGCGATGGAGTTTATTACACCGTTAATAAAGTTTAAATCCTCGACGCGAACGAGCGTGCAAATATTTTTATGGTTCGCAAGAATGCCGTCACAGGGACGCGGGTGCATCTCCCCGACATAATCATGATTTAATGCTGTTTATTATGTTTAATTAAATATACGATATTCATGAACATATTCCATAGATCATACAGAGCATTGGTATTCTTACAACATGGGTTCCTTTAATAGAGACGTGAAAAAGCACTTTTTGGGCCGGCAAGGTGAGGGTGGCTAGGGCAGTATGCCGCATGCTTCACTAGCTATCTTTACATAGGCACTCCTCTACTGCTTACCATCAGGTGGTGTCGGGTCATTTGCTGTTCTTTATGTAAAAAAAAATTCGTAGACTCTAAATTTCCATTGCAAAACATGCACACGGGTACCTACATTAAAACATATTGTAACTCAAAATAAAAAGACTCAAATAAAGCATTTTTAAAAGCTCAAAAAGGGTGATAAACTCGAAGTTCTTATCTCCTTTACATTTTTTTAATCGTGATATCGTCACGAAAAATGCACTGGTTCATGATTCTGGCGCGAACTAATAAAGAAATGCAAATTAGGTGCAGCCAAGAATATTGCACTTTACCTAGAGCTAGGGACGGGAACTAGAAAGCAAAGTTTTACATAATTCTTTAAGAGTTTTGAAGTTATAGATTGTTAAAGACATTTGTTTTTTTCTGAATTAAAAACATAATTAAAATAGATAAAAACCATTTCACCAGATTGAGTAGAAAAGGGAGGATGTCCCATGTACATATATCTAAATATAGGCCTGAGTGCATCTTTGTTAATTTTTTTGTTTATCTGTGTAACTCTATTGTTATCTAATACTATTCTTCTCAGTTTACTAAATAAATATATTGTTTTCTCATAGGGAAATAATTGAGAAAGCAAATATGTAAAACTGATAAATAAGTTAATAAAGATAAGCATGATTTTTTTTTCTATCTCATAAACGTATTAAACTGGTAATATAAAAGAAAAACAAAAGACATCACTATCATCTCTAGTCTCTCCTACCGCCAGGGTTAACGGTAAAAAAGTTTTTATTACTAATTCCCTTTCCGCCATTACACCGCGTACTTATTTCGCAACTTTACTGCGGTCATTGTCAATCTCCTTGTAAATGAACTTGCTGTTTGTTTTACAGTTACATGGGGTGTTTACACATTTTGTGGACTTTTGCGGTATATTTAACTGTGGCTGGCTTCATTAAAAATGTAGATTGAGTTGGGAATCAAGCGAATACCTAATTTAGCATAAGTGGAAATCGTTTTTTGATAAACTTTTATTTACATTGCATCTTAACAACTAGATTACATGTCATAATACGAGTGGAAACTTTAGAAAATTAAGGAGTTTCTCAATTTTGCTGTCAATTGTGAACTGATTTTGAAATTTATTTTTTTATTCGATAGAAACTACTCCTGAGATGGTCCCATTGTCACCAAGTCAGGATCTGATGATGTAATCCCAGGGAAATAGAGGTCAACCTTCTAATTTTACTGGCACGTGTTTCATATTTATCTACAGTAAATAGATAGGCAAGTTGACATTTTTACCTTAGAAATTTAACACTCAAAATTATGTACTATATACTCATTATTCCATAATTTTTAATATTAAGTTAAATCATTTGAAACAAGCCTTACCTGACTATCATCCTCGGCTATCGTTATAATGCAACGCGAAGTTTAACCTTTTAGCTCTTATAAATTTTTCTATGGTCACAAGTAATACCTTAGACTTGTCTGAACAAGATTTAACACCAGTAAAATAAATAGTCAATCGAGGGATAGACACAATAAATATTAATAAGGGTTGATACACATATCCAGGTCTCATTCGGCAGCAATCGTCAGATTGGTCGATACATCAGCGCGGCTCGCCATAGATCGCGCAAACAGCGCTATGCTTAACGGAAATAAAACTGAATCTTTTATGTGCACGATGTATATCATGCTGAGTAAATAATATAGTACCTATACAGCTATAAAACGAATTGGATGGCATTTCATTCATTTTCTATAATATTATTACCTAATTTAAAAAAAAAACGCCCAGACCCTAGAAAAATATTTTTCTATACACACAAAATTTACCTTTGTCTTACCTAAAATACTATTTATTATATTTTGCAATACATCAAAGTGTACTTTAATGCGAAACAGAAACATTTTCCAAACTGACAATATTTATGTGCGTGGAATTGAATTTCACACTTGATTTGAACGGACCTCTTGTAAAATACTGTTGGGGTTTCTGTCAAATAGATTACAGCGTAAAAAATCCCCAAATCATAAGAATCGACTTATACTGTACTTGATGGATAAGCTAACCAACTGAATCATGAAACAATTTAATAATACTTTGAAACAATAAAAATAGTTCGTTTTGTTTTCTATCCTGTTTTTGCACTTAGAGCGTTCTAAATATGAATAAAAATGCATCATTACGGTTTATACAGCAGTCATGATTTGAATTTGGAATAGGAATATCCTATTTGTGAAAAGTCAAAGCAGAAAAGTATTATATTTTAAAAATAAAATTAAGTGTTGGGGCATGACTTGGAAAAGAGTAAGAGTAACCTCTTTGTTTAGCTGATCAAGTACAATGTCCCACTACAAATGAAGCGAGGCGTATCTACTGAAGTTCAGCAATACATTTGAGGTTCTAGTACAAATGTGACATTTTATGAGACAAGTAATGCGACTAAATGAAGTGTATGAAGTGCCTCGTTCGATCTGACTGTCTCTTTTGTCCTATAGATAACTTAGGGAGAGTGAGTAGCGTGGCTATTGCGACAAGAAATGTGATGTAGGACATTTTATAATTTTAAGCTAGTCTTCAATTTGGTTGTCACGCCATATATTAAGCAAGCCTTATATCGCATAGGTCGATATAGGTAGGTAATATTATCTACTCTTTTAATTTTACAGAATTGATTTCATTTCTTTGGTGTTACAATTTTTGTTGCCTACCAGTTATGTGCCTTACTTAATACTTGGTTTTGTTCGTCTGTTATTCCCCAATTTTGCCAGTGTGCATCGATCTTTAGGCGAAGGGTCGCCATACGTCTAACATATTGTTATTTATGGGTGCCACTCACAAATTGCATTCGTGGCCAAACTGATATATTGGAATGTTTTATATGTAAATGCGGCACTAAGACGAATAGCTGCCCCAGAAACTGATATCAGATGATTTAGATAGACGGTAGGAATTCTATTACACTACTTTATGTGTAGGCTGGCCGTTTAAATTTGAGTTTAAAAATTTTTGGGCTTTCACGAGAAATTCATTTAATTTTCTCAAGTACAATTTTTTTGTTAAAACAGCTTCTTTTTCTGACACTTTATTCCATGGCTTCTAGTTTTCCCAAATATCACATGGTTTATCGAATAGCAGAAATGTTAAAAACTGATGGTTAACTAGATTAATTTTCATGCGAAAATAACTACTATCTCTTAAATACAAATTTATTGTATTTGCCGTACTGCAATTTAATTGTATATAAAATATTAACGTTTGAAGTTCCTTACGTAATATCCTGTGAATAACGGTAGGGTATGAAGTTCGCTTCACGACACGAACTAACCTCGGCGGGACTCAATAATGATATATCGCCTGAACTGCAGGGACCACGGGCGACAAGCTCGCAAACGTGACCGGTCTACATGGGAACAACTGTGTCGCTACATTTTGATCGCTGATTTATTGATAGGTACCTACTTAACAATGTTTGCATTATTATCTTTTTAATTCTTCTTATAAACTCTGCTGTAGGTGGTAAACATAAAAAGTATATGTTCATTTGTTTATTAATTAAAATAGGTTTCAATGCCAATCCATCTTTAATACCGCTTTATTCACAATTTTTTTTATAACACAAACTATTCTGAATATTACTCTAAATACATATTTTTCTGGAACTTTTTCAGAGAATAAGAACTGTTGACGAATTTCTATAGTCACTGTCAACTTTTGATAAAGTTATCGGAGTAAAAAGCAAACAAGGTAGCGTAGAGATATATGATCCTTTGCGCTGTGTACTGTCTCATCTTATTCCTTTTAAATCATTGCTAGCAATACATATTACAGAAAAATTTGCTAGTAATTAGAACATAGGTTCTTTGTTATGATGACCATGGTTTCAGTACTCTGACTACATGAATATAAATGAGTTAACTACTAATTTTTGTGATTCACAAATCAACAAGAAGAATCATACAAACAAAGTAGGTACTGTATGTGTTAGACAATAATAATAGTTTCACGGAGTTCTCTTGTCTATGCTGACGCTGACGATCAGGCTTGAGTAATGCATATCACGTGCTTGGTGTAATAAATAGACTAGGGCAAGCGTGACGCGGTGCGGCATGACAGCAGTGTTGTTATTAACACTTTTGTAACTATAGTACAAAAATTTAGTAGGATTTTACTATTCTTAAAAAACAAACCAACATCTGAAAATATCGTGACTGATGATCGTTTTAATTTTTTTATTGTCAGTTGATATTTACCAAAAATGATGATCTTGCTTCTATAAATAATTTTAATTTCAATTTTTTTTTAAATCAGTATTTTGTTGAGATTGTAATTTTTATCTGCTTTGCCCTTATTATTGAAAAAATTTCACTGCCAGCCAACGTTTTTGATTGAATGGTAGAAATGAAAACCCAATAATTGTAACACTGCGCACGCCGTAAGATGACGTAGATGATTATAACATTTTTATTCTGAGATTTTAGCGCACGCGCGTCGACCCCGTTCTTCGCTTGACCGCGCTAGCTACTTGTGAACAGCTGTTTAACCTTCGTAATAAGAGTACGAGTATTGTTTATACAAGATCAAATCAACATGGATTTCCATGACAAAGTAGTCATTATAACCGGTGCCAGTTCGGGAATAGGTGCAGCTACAGCTATTTACTTCGCAAAACTTTCAGCTAAATTAGTATTAGTAGCCCGGAATGAGAAAAACTTGAAGAGAATAGCCTTGTACAGTGAAAAAGCTAAGGGAGTTAACGTGCTTAGCATTGCCGCTGACGTCACAAGTGACGAAGACGTGGAAAGAATTATTAAGGAAACAATTGATCATTACGGGAAATTAGACGTGCTTGTAAACAATGCCGGCGTTATCGGAATAGGCGGTATCAAGAATTCTAGCATGGAAACTTACGACAAGGTGATGTCGACGAACTTGCGAGCAGTCTATTATTTAACACAACAGGCTGTGCCGCATTTAGTTCAAAGCAAAGGTTGCATAATAAACATGTCTTGTATATCGGGCTCAAAACCTGGCTCAATGGCGCTAGCATATAACATTTCGAAGGCCGCGCTTGATCATTTCACAAAGTGTGTTGCTTTAGAATTGGCATCAGATGGCGTGAGAGTCAATTCTGTGAATCCAGGATATGTTAAGACTAATTTATTAAAAAACGTAGGTTTAAATGAAGAGCAATTAGAATTGGTCACGAAGAATGTTACCGGTAACACACCGTTGAAAAAGTCTGTGGAAGGAGATGAAGTTGCGTCTTTGATTGCTTATTTGGCGAGCGATAAAGCGCGGGGAATTACTGGTTCCCATTTCGTCATAGATGGGGGTAGTTTACTACGATAAAAAATATAATGATATTTATATTAATTAAAAGCAATATATAAACACGGGTGTGACTGATTTAAATTTTGTAAAAGCATCCATATTAAAATACACTTTTATTGGGATCAGTAATGGCCCCCGCGGTCTTAGAATGTCGCTTTATTTTGTGTACATCAAGTTCTCCACGTTTTCTTCTTCATTCGAATAAATAATTATTATATATTAAGTTAGATATGTAGTTTAAATGTTAAATACCATTAAATATTAACATATCACTTAGAACAATGTATGAAATCACTGAGTAAAAATTGAATTCCCGAAACTTGCTGCTGCCGCTGCTTAGCTGCTTGAGAGCACATCCGTTGTTTACCTTAAATTACAGTTCCGTCGAATAGGTAACTCCTAATTATGCTAGTGTTTATGATCTTCATACTTAGTTACTTTTATTTTTTTCTTCTTTTACTTTTCATCACCAATCATACGCTTTTTAGAGGTTGATTGGTAAAGAATAGTTTAGGCATTAAGCCTAAGCTAGTGCTACCGCTTATTTTTTATTGTATTGTGTAATTACAGTTACTAACTAATATAAAGCTCACCTTTCAAAAAACAGACAAGGCTACTGATACTATATTTCGTAGCAGTCTCCAAACGGGGATGTAGCTCAGTGGTAGAGCGTTCGCTTTGCATGTGAAAGGCCCCGGGTTCGATCCCCGGCATCTCCAATTTTTTATTCCTTTTAGGTTGGCTGTAATATTGTTTATACACAAATTGAATGTTCCATTGTAACTCAGTAATGATAAAAGTTTTACCTTTTTGAAAGTCAACTTTTATTAAATTATTAATCTAGTTTAACATTTTTGTTTTGTGTGAAAAATGATAAAAGGCTTATATAAAAACAAAAGTTATATGTTTATGTTATGTAAAAGTAAATGTACCTACAGAAAATCGTAAAAAAGTATTTATAGCCGAATAACTAAATGTTTAATAAAGATTTAATTTCTACACAGTGGTTAAGCAGTGCTTAGTTTGACGTTTCCCCATCCATATTTGTGAATTTGAAATAAACAGGTTCCAAATTTAAGCTTTTGAGAATTATGTCGTTATTTAATTTAGATTTTTACAAAATAATGAACACTTTCTGGTCAGTTTTTCATTTTTTAATAGTTGCAAAGGTTCAGGTCAAACGATCCAGCCGATATCAGTATTCAGTAATACAGAAACAACAATGACAATAAATGTGTACATAAACCGAGCTAATTACAGTACAAGAGTATTATTCAGAAGTGACATCTTTGGTTACTATTTTTAAGTATCCGAAACTAATAGTTACAAAATTATGTCACTCGCTATTAAGAAATACAATAATCAAAATTCAAAGTGTCGTTACTAAATGTAACATTGTAATAATATAATTAAAAAATATGTACAGCCTTCTATGGATACCTTTACAGTTATTAACTAAAACATGACGCGTACCGAACAATTTTAGGCAGGTATAATCAATCCTTACCTTCGTAACGTATGATGGGAAATAAAATAGATAATGATTTTCGTTGACAATAAGCATTTGCATAATAAATATTAGTTCAACAATTTTAAAACGAATATATACAACTAATTTTACCGATCCATGTTGAACTTGAATATTATTTAATTACGATATTGTAAACCAACTTTACGTTTACACTCGCTACTCTAGCAACACTAGATATACAATGAACACATTGTAAATTCTGAAATACCTAAATTATCATTAAACATCGTTAGAATCTCATGCTTACTCTTTTATCTAAGAAAAACTCATGCGCTAAATACTTAGAACATACAATTCAGATGAATGAAACCAAACTATACATATACTATGCAATAATATTATACTATTTGTTTCCAAACAAATAAATAATTTTTATTATATACTAAATATTATTAACCACAAGAGATCAAAACTATATCCACTCGATTTTTTTCAAAATAAATAACGTAAAACTGACAAACAAGAGGATTGATACCTTATGGTATGCATATACTTAATAACTGATTTTTAAAAAGCTAGTCAAGCAAAAATAAGAGATATAATAAGATTAATGAAACCATACCAACAAGAATTGAGATTCAATTAAATAATTTTACAACCCCAGTTAGCTTTTATTTTTTAACCCATACATTAAACATGAGAGCTTAAAACATATAATTAGTCAACCCAAAAAATGTTACATATCAATAGAATGTAATTAGAAAAATCAAGAGTTATTCGTGTGAAACTTGAATTTTTAAAAATTGTTCTAAAAAATAATTAAATATCAAACAGATTTAAACCTCAGAATGTATATTGTTACTTTATGGTAGGTCGCAAAACACAAAAATGATATTCCAACCAAGGAACATTTAAAAACATAGCAATAATTAACGGCAGTTGCCTAATAATAAAAAAACCAAAGCATCCTGTAGTTCTACACGCGGAATTGAAGCTGGTTTTAATGGAACTGCTAGAACTTTGCTGCCAATGAGTACACCGTTAGAAAGAATTAAACGCCAATACGCTACAGAGGCTTAAGCGGCTTCGCTGACGTCACAAAATATATAAAGCTGTCTTTCAGAAACATGAAATTTACTCAAATTTGGAATTTTTAAATTATAGATGGAAGCAAAGCAAAACTATAATAAAAAGGTAATAAATGAATCCAAAAGAGAGCCGATTAGGCATTCAGATTTAAAAAAATATGCGTTATTATATATTTAATTTAGCAAAATAATTTCAAACTAAGTTGAGAGTCAATATCTAGTGACATATTTAAGCAACCCCTGAGGAATGTTTAAGATTAAGTGCAAATACACATTGCGTGTGTAATTTTAACTATTTGAGGTACCGTAGCGTTTATTGATATTCACACCGCCCTTTCTACATCGTAATAGTGGCGATTATCATAGTGCAATTGTCGCATATGATTTGCTCTCATCGGTACATTATTTGTATTAAAAAATATTACTAAGGTGTAGATGAACTGTAAACAAGTAATGTATGGTTTAATATATCTATTATCCCGCTCAATCAATAAAGGCTCAAAAATACAGATAGGTAAGTACAGCAAATTTTATAATAATTTCCTTTTGTCTAAGGAAAATCGATGACGTCAACGGAAATAATGTCCATACATATATAATGTCTTATAAAAGAGTTTTACACAAATCCATTCAAATTAATCATGAGCATAGCTAAATTTTAAAGGTACGAAGGATTTAACGAAGAATAAACTCTTTGGGTCACTTCACTACACAATCGTTCAGTAGTTCACTTTCAATCAGCACACATTTTACTTTTTCCTCAGGAACATATCCGGACACTTGTTTATACCTTATTAATTCTCTATTAACCAGGGTTCTCATAATAGTTTATATTCCTCGAATAATGTTATCTGTAAGTACTTTTTTAACAATTTATATAATACTGATACAATAGATTTTTCAAAATTTAATTTATCAAAGACACACTACACATTTTGGCAAATGTATTAAGTAACTGCATTTAATTATTAATTTGATTTTATGCCAACATTTTTATTAAGATTTAAGTGAGCGTAATAAAAGCTATTGTTTTGTTTATTAACGCGAAGAATTTAATTTATATTATTTTATATATTGACATTGCGTTTCCTCGCCCACCTAGCATCGCCATGCCATCTGGTATTATATATATCCACTCCAAATCCCAGAGGAGTTTTCGTCAAATGACTATTGTATCAAATTGCATGCAGGATCAAATAATAGGTCATAATTCGTCTTTGTTGAATCCGATATAAGCTTCTTCAGAAGCACTAAATCAGGAAAGAATGACCTTTTTAAACATTTTGATTTTATTAGGCTTGTTACAAAATCAATCCAACTCTGTCTGTCAACTACTTTTATGGCGGTGGTGGAGGCAGTGAAGAAGTCAGACTGGTCGCTAGAAATAGATAAAAAGCAGTCCTCTCTGAGGCTCTCGGTATTGAAGGATCCCACAAAGCACTCGAATTCCTGATCAGATGTCATTTCATAGAGGCAGTGGAAGAGGCTATCTTGTTGTTGTAGACAGGAGCAAACACGTTAATTACCACATAGACGGTATAATTCCCAAAATATATACAGTAGGTTGGCTGCTGAAGCATCGCGCAACTTTTAAATTCGAAGGATCCCCCCATCATATTCATACTCTTCTATCAGGTCTCGGCGTGTTCTGTAGCGGTAGAAACAGTGGAGGAGGCAGGCTGGTCGCTAGGCGCGGGGCTCGAGCGAGGGCGGAGGCGCGGGCGCGGGCGAAAGGGCGCAGCCCCGGGCCGCAGGCGCGCAGCACTCGGCCAGCGACGGGATGCTGACGCTGCCCAGGGAGGGGCGCTCCGAAGCGGCCGGCGACGGCGCGTCCACATCATTCTGGAACGATCCAACGCGCTCAGCTGAGGCGCCGCCCGCTACAACACCAGGACGGGGCCAGGACAGGACGGGAGGGGGACGGGGGGCACCGTTACTCACTCGCTACCGACTGCATCGCGTTACAAACGAGCACTCGCTGTCTGTCTCACTACTCGACAGCATTATTAATCCTTTTTTTTATTGGCATAAAGAATAAGCCCGATAGGTACTAAAAGCGCATTAGCATTGGCACAGCTTTCCATGTCCATAGATATCTACGAAAAATGCCTTAGACTAGCATTATACAAAATCGAAGCCCTTTCCAAAATGTATAAAGTGACAGAGTTCAAAAAATAAAAATATAATGAATAACTTACATATTTTTTGTAAAACATTACTAGTTAGTACGCTATAATACATTTAGAGTATGATAATTAAATAATTGAACGAGACAGTTAGCAGACGTTTGTAAGGCGACGCGTTCGGCATTTATTTCTGTGCTGATGATGGTATGGAAGATGTATTTGATTTGTTTATGAAAACAAAATTCTGACTAGATAAGGAGAGTATATTTGAAATAATAGTGAAACATAGGTGACTACAATTACCTCTAAATTAACTTAAAATAAATGATGTTAAGAGATTTAGTTGCTGAAGCATATTGTGCCAATGGCTACATGAGTGAAAGCTTTAATTCAGATTGAAAGCAGAATAAAATGTGATGATTTAATGAGTTATCTTATAAAATCATTACAAAAATTGTTTCTACTACAAATGAATATCATTACGACATTAAATTCACTAAAATTTATGTAGCTATTATCGAAAAGATGTGATAAAATAAGAGAATTGTATACTTTGAAAGAATCATATTATCATTATATTCAAGATGAACTTTTATTTTAATATAAAAAAGACTACCTTTTTATTTCTCATACAAATTTTAAAGTCACGTAAACAACACGTAATTCTTATTTACTTTAATTTATTGGAATCCTGATATCGATATCTGTCTTCCGTGTAAAAAAGGTTATTTTTACATATTCTATCATTCTTGAATCGTCATTCTCATTTACTAGGAGTTAAATTCAAATTATTTCATGAATCACTATTATGTCCTTACAGACAGTTAAAATTTAATAGCTGACATACTATCTGCATAGATTAATAAATTTAAAAAAAAACTCATATAAATACATAAATGCAGTCAGCACACGGCGAGTTGACTGGTGCAAGGTTTAGGCCGTCCATTGAGTAGTGATGCATGCACATTAAATGGTGATTGTCTATTCTATTACTATTAATAATCTTTGCATGCAATGTTAAACAAAGTTACTTTTAAAGTGATTGACAATTATTACTATTGAATCGTTCACAAGAAATGTTCTATGTAAAAAAATCATGCATGATACCCTAGTTTTACGACAATCTAATTTATTACGCTTAACGTCCTATAAAAAGTATTTAGTAAATTCCTAAAAAGGTACTTAATATTACTCTAAGAATATTATGAAATGCTGGCAAATGGCTGAAGCAGGGTGGTAAAAAGCAGATAATTAAATGCTGATGGTTTTATAAAGTAATTGGTAAATGATAAATAATACATAGTATATAAGAAATTAACTTAGTACAAATAAATATATAGTAAATAAATTAAACGACATAATATTCACTATAGCCTACATTTCAACATTCTAATTGATCCTTCATAGCTGCTAAATAAATACAATATCCTATATCACATGTGACAAATATATTTTTTGACATTTCGAATAGATAGCTGATAACTACATTAATAAAATAACAGTTGTATATGACTACATTCAACTAACGATATACCATATCTATATAAGTAAATATAAATACCTTTGGCACCGTAAGATCACTTTATATTTACCTGTCACAATGTTGATTGCAACCTAGATAATAAAATCGGCATATAATTAAATTCTAGTCAAAGGTAGCGCGCTAGAATCCATCAGACGCCTTACAAAACACTACACAATTATCTGTAAAATTGTTACCTAAATTCTAATTTAAAGAACAATAAAAATTGGACAATATTTTGTATAATTTTCATAATAAAAAAATAGTATCACATTTACAATTGCTAGAATATTCGACACATGCTTTTATTCAGTCGCCATTAATTTATAAATATAAATAAATTCTAAGGTAAGGTATTCATGACAATTACAGTTAAATCATCGTAGTCGCCTTATAACATTCATGTCAAAATTCTATCGAAACATCTATAGCCTGTTCCAGTAAGTTTCTAAATAACAAATGGTCTAGCTCTAACACATAGCGTAAACTCTAGCATTTAAACTTTTTGGTAAAATACGCTAATTTTTATTTTAAGAACCTCTATACTCCACTATGGGTTATAACAACGTAAATGTCATAATCTGTTCTGGTAGCCACAACTGAATGTCTGTCCACTGTTCTACGCACTTACTGTGAGCGACCTGCTTACAACCCAAGTAGGCACGCCTTAGCGCGCTTGTCACTTTGCCCTGACAACCAGCCAAACCGTTAATTTAATAATAAAAATTAAAAAATAAACAAAAATTACATGACAAATAGTTCTAAATTAGTCACACCAAAAGAAATATTATGGTAGTATCAGAAAATAATTCAGAAGAAAACCTCAAATTGAAGCATAACATTCCCAGAATTTTAAAGTTAAATTTTTTAAGGTCAGGCTGTGAAGTCTATCCGATTCAGTAAGACTACATAAATATAGAATACCTGTACTATTAAAACAATATAAAATTTTCAAACCCTCATGATTTCATCGACACTCCTAATTCTACCTAATTTAAAACTATCATTGTAATTGTACTGGGAATGCCAGATTATTGCGTAACTGGAAACAAATTGAAAGTATAAAAAAAAATTCAAAGTAAAAAGTAAGAAATTCATGCTGGAATAACAGATATAATTATCTCACCACACTAACTCCAGCCTTGCCCTGCAATTCATAACATCGGTTGATTCTAAATACCTAACATTACCTAAAATTGGCAATGATATTTAACAATACTGACTACACAACATAACGAACACAATGTTAGATTTACAATACCAAAAATTAAAAATATAAGATATACGATGTATAAAGATGTATTCATAATTAAATTAAATAAAAATAATAAAAGTGTAAATAAATATAAATAAGGGAAGTGTTTTTGCAACCTTCGCGATTCATAACAAAGTTCACGATTCAAACTTAGTTTACAATATTTATGGAGGATATTGGTGAACGATTGGTAAACATGTTGTTAAATAAGTTCAAAAGAAGTCGTCTACCAATCCTAAACATTTTTTTCTATATATTTATTACGACTTTGATCTAAAAAAGAAATGTCAGTCATATGGGACTAACCTAATAATTCCTAAGCGTTATTAGTCATAAATTTAATTTTAAACTTTTCTATTTTTGAAACACCTGCAAATCTTGGGAGTTGACGACTATAATTACAGCGAATAGCAGCCTGTCTTTATAGTCTAATGAAGTAGCGAAACACGAATTCTACATTACTCTTCGCTAAGTTTTGAGCGCCAAAAAAAGAAGTTCAAAATAATTAAAAAGCCCTAACAGTAGCAGTTATAGATCGCGAAGGTTATATCATCGTCACCAAAGCGGGACAGCGAGCAATAAGGAGATGAGGGCTATGAACAGTTGCAGCCAGCGAGCGATGACGCGCACTCGAGGCACAGTTACCTTGAGAGGCACGGGCGGCACCTCCAGGTGATAGCCGATGTCGCACAGGTTGCGCAGGAGTTCAATGCCTGAAAAATAATGTTTTACTTATTAATAATGTTTTCACACACCGATTATAATGAATGAAGGCGGCTTCCAAAATACAATTATTCTATTTATAAAACTTTATCATGCTAGTCTAAAGTTCATTATCGCGTACTCCGATTCAACACAATATAAACAGGAGTAAAAGGTACAATATTAAAAATCAAATAACTTGCAAATTTAAGTCTAATTGAACAAATAATTTATACTTAAATTTGATTTTAATAGTATGTGCGAGATTTAGTAAACATCTTTAAAACCAAGTAGTGTCTAGGGAGCGACTTTTAAGCTTCAGAGCAGAATTGTACTTAAATCAAATGAGCTATATACGTTCCATTGCTAGAATAGTGTCAATTCTATTAAAAATATTCTTTAAAGACGGTATTATAGTAAAGATTGTTTAATACCCGGCTGCCTATCTCGATGGTAGCGCGCCTCCCAAGCATCAAAGAGGCGGTTGTAGTACCGCGGGCCAGTGAGATACGTAAGGTAGGAGTGCGTAGCGTGCGTAGGAAACACTCGCTCCATATCCCGGGACTGTGTCAACTCGTCCTCTGCTTGCAATAGATGCCGGACATCATCCGGTGTCAACGTTGATAGGATATCACGCAGGTACTAAAAAAAATACAACTTATATTTGAAATTCCTCAGGGGACTATTGTCGGTCCACTAATTTAAAGTGGAACTTATTAAAATTACTACCTTAGGGTCTCTCTAGTATCTAATTCTCTATAATAAACATATCATAGGTTCATTTTAAGGTGTGGAAACAAATCTGACAATATTCAAGGCTCACTTTTCATGAAATGGATCTATGATACTGCCTTGAGGTACTCCTTGTGTGATGTTATCCTAATTATAGTTAGGAATTTCGTAATAAAACTCAATAATCTTTGTTCGCTTTATATATCGTAAACAATCTATATTTTTTCTATATAGACTTAATAAGTGAATTAGCTTACCATATCCCGTTCTTCCATATTTGTATAAATTATATGTTTATCTCTTTCTTCTTTTGACAGGTACACGGTGTATAATCTGCTATCATATGGCAAACCCGCCTAGAAATAGAAAAATATGAACGTAATAATATTTTCTAGCGTTAATATCAAAGAAAAAATTATAATAATTAGTTTTACTAAGTCCAAACTATCTTATACTGACCAGTTTATGAGCTTTCTCTTTGGCGAGCATGTCAAGGTTAACTCTGAGTGGTATCTGGAATTGCGCGATGTTCAGCACCGTGCTCACAAGAGGGCCCTTTACATGGATGTCCAGGGGCGACGCACTATGCAAACTCGGCGATATGTTCACCTATTAATGGATTACTTATTATAGATGAAGTTTAAATTGTAGTAATTGAAAGTAATTGTAATAACGTTCCTTATTCGGAACCTTTTTTTCTAATGTTAAGAGGGTAACGCGATTTTACTTTCCAAATAGACTGCGGAATATTGATGGTAAGTGGACACAGTTACAAGTAAATGCTTATGGCACCAAGAGCACAACTTAGAAGAAGCATATTAAAACCCTCTGGTCTCAACTACTCCGAAGAAGCGAGTAGTTGAGACCAAATTCGATTCGATCTGCTCAAAATTCGATTAGAATATACTTTTCTCGGATGCATTATTTGACTTTTGTAAGGAATTTCATCCTATTTTGCAACCAGCTTTGAAGTAAAAGAGTCACGACTGGCTTATTATTTAATGATAATAATAATATTTTATTCCTACCTCCAACAACCATGGCTTCAAATCTTCATCCAACAGAACATCAATACCAAACAACTCGTAACAGTTGTACCTAGACGTGACGTTTGCCTTCGTCAGCGAACTAATGCTGGCCTCGCCGGATATTATAGTTTTAATAACTAAATCCTTTATAGAATCCCATAAAGTGTCCGTGTCAATGTTCTTTTCAGTCTTTAAGTATTGAAACAATGTTTGCAATGTCCTGCAAAGAAATTTTAAAAACTAAAAACATTGTAACTTAAGTAAAATCTAGGCTTAATATTTTATCGCTCACCAGTGCGTTGATGTCACCAAAGGATAGAAAATCTCTGGTCTAATAATAATTATATTCTTTTATAAAAGTAAATAATTACACATGTGCTATTGATAATATGTGGACAATACCAAATAACTATTTTTCAAATTTAATGTCGTATTGAAGTGCACACCCCATAAAATTATACTTGACTTTAAAAAAATATATTATAGTTTGTAAACACAGAAACACTAACGACTGTTCATACTATTAATTCTTATTCATACTCACCACTTGTGTCCTTCGCATGCCGAGAAATCTTCATTAGGCGTATAGTTTTTAGATAATCTATTAATTGAATAGTTTGTCAAATGCATGTACCGATCATTTAACGACGCCAACTCGTCGTTGTATTTTACTGCAAATGGCAAGTCATTTAGTTGTCATTATTTTTTTATTTATTTAACAATTTATGTACACACAAAGACAATTAAAAGGACACAACAGAATATCAGAGAATTGTACAAAGGTACTGCTTATTTCTATAAGAAATCTCTTCCAGCAGCCCTATATATGGGAAAAGTCACATCGAAAGGTAGAGGGGCGTGTACCAATACTAATATAATTAAACACATAAAAATATATATATACACATTAATATTTCTTGATTATTTACAAAATATCGTTGTCGTAATGAGGATATTTATTAGAAAACTGCTTACAAAATGGAAATAATTTTCATAAAATAATAAATTGTATCGATTATCCAATGACATTGGCTTTTTTAATAATTTACTTATTTTAAAATAAACGCCCACCGAACTTTGGATTATAATAATTCTAAGCTTTAATTGTAATTTTTATTTCATTTTTTATGTGTATTTTGTTATGAAAAATAAATAATTATAACAATCTATCGAATCTACATAATCCCTATTACCCAACCTAATAATTTAAAATCAGCGTATATTACCTGAAGCAAACCTCGCTAAGCCGTCCTTATACAAATATATCCTAAGTGGGTGTACAGATGTAACCAGCACATAGAGCCTCATATCGAACTTGTTGCCGTTGATCAGATACGGCTTGGAGACATACCGTTGGACCACTACGGGCCGTTTTTTTGGGATTTGAGTCCAACGGGACACTACCTTGATGCCTGTCCCCCGGGCTGAAGCCGGCTAGAACAAAATGAGACGTTTGTATTTGAGCCTACACCGCCAGACATTTTGTGAGACTAAGTAAAACCATACTTGATTAGTTATGAGGATCAAGATCGAACAAAAAAGGCAAATATCAATCAATAAAGAATAAAACTGGCTGGCTTATGCCAAAAGTTTATTTGGTTTGCAAAATGACATATTTTATAATATCCACAATGTTAAATTGCATTCATTAAAATCTCTATCGCTCAATATAGTTAGTAAACGACAAATTTTGAAAATCGTTAGAATACACAATATTTATTTTTACTCACCGGTTTTATAATCCATTTTTCATTATTGGCAGCATACTTTTCCCAGTCATTTTTGAGCTGTTTCATATCATGAGGCAATACATATGTTTTGGGCATAATACCAAATTCGGCTACTCCGTATTTCGCAGCCAATTTCTGTAGGTTGCGCCAGAGTCTATCCTTTCTGCCTATTTGGAAAGTGCCTGGGAAATGGTTCATTTTCTGGCCATCTTTTATGGCTCTGAACATAAGGGATTTCATGTGTTTGCCCCATATGCCTATCCAATCGACCGTTTCTGGAATAATGATAAAACTTTTACGCTTTTGCCATAAAAACTATAAAAGGTGCAAAAGTGAAGCAAAGAACAAAATTTATTTATTTAGACGTTTATCGACGTTTCGTCAATTATTCATAAAAATTATTCCAGACAATTATGTCCAGACAATATACTTGTCTGGAATTCAGACAAGTATGGGGTATACTTGTCTGGAATATATAATATACAATTGTATATTGATATTTGATTTGATAACAAATAATTTACATAAATGAACACTGATTACATATTTTCATCTCTGTATTAACATAATTTTATAAAAGGTGGTAGGTACTAAAATCTAGTTAAAATTGAAGATTTACTATCAATAGATTTTATCTAATTCATCATTTTAGGAGGCACTGTGGCGTCGTTTTCTGACTTCGTCGACTTTACTAGCAATCAAGATCATATGCCTAAGTTTCTCTCATCATTCTAATTCCAAATATCTTTAAATAAGAACATTAAATTTAACCTTGAGTCAGCTGCTTAAATACAGGATACAAAGATATAAATCGATTTTGGCTACCTCGATTGATAGATCTATTTTTCTAGGCGTTGTTATTCAGCTAACGTTAAACAAAAATTTCACTAACCTTCCTGTGGACATTCCGCAGTATCACATTCGCTTTTTACTAATCTAAATCCAGAATTGGTTAGGGTTCTCTTAACAACTATAGGCGTGATAGTAGTAAGTTTCCACTTCAGATGCTTCTGTATCGGAAGTGGAATCTTGAGCGGCGTTGACTCATCATGGCCAAGGAACTTGAGGTAGGGGGGCACTCTCGGGAATAGTGACGGCCGTAGGCATTGGCTTATTGTTTCTGGTAAACATAATGGAGATTCTGTAATATAAACATTATAATGTCATTGTTTGCTTAGTTTTTGGTGAGAATTAGGTTTGATATAACATAAATTTATAGCAGGGACCAATTATACTGGAAACTAATTAATATTACAGGATTGTTAAATACAAAATTAATTCAAAAATAAACTATAAAAATTACAGCAAAATATCTATATTACATTCAACATTAGCCGTAATAAAAATATCTCAAATATGTATAAAATACAAACGTATAATATCTAAGCGGAATTTCATATTTAATCTTTAAGTTTTGAAGAAAATATTGAAGAAAACTCAAATGACTACATCTTATACTTATAAAAAATATATCAATCAACAACTACAAAAACTTTTTATCTACTTACTTAAAAGTATTTTACTAATAAAAAATATAAATGATAGCACCATATTTCTTACTGGTTTTAAAAGTAAGACAGACCTTTAGGGCTTTCAATCTTTATTTTATTATTTTAATGTTTTTTTCATTTTACAACTAAAGATAAAAGAGCTTTTTAAGTTATTTCGAAAAGGTTTAAAAAATATAGCCTAATACACAATGCTCAAACGAGTAAAAGTAACCGAAATAAAGTTAGATTTCAAGTTAATTAAGAAACCCTTTTTAAAGATATAATAATTTTTAGGACTACATACAAACAGGACGTTAAGTTGTTTTCTAGACAATCAAAAAAGCCTAACTTACAACCAAAAATCAGACAAATTTGTATAAATTATTAGTTTTTTTAAATTAAAAGGCATAGAAATATTGCATTACTCATATATATGTCATATTATCATATACTTACATGTATATTTGTAATGTATAGCAAACTGTATACGCGATATTATATTAAGAGAACACTAATGTCCGAAGACTTTTTAAAAGAATATTTAAAAAATTATTTATTTGAACAGAGACAATAAAATTTTTCATTATACTGACATAAAATTCAAAGTTATATTGGGGATATATTTCCAAATAAAATAATAATAATTCTCATCGCAAATATGTAGTTCAAAAGTCAATACAATTTTTGCACCCTAACTTCATTAATTCTAAACTTTATTCCGGCTACAATTAAGGGGTCGCACTACAATAATGACCATCAAGTAATAACTACTACAGCGTGAAGGTAACCTTTGCGTGTCGGCAGGGTTTTGAAGGGATTTGTCGTGTGTAATGCGGTTATAAACATTTGTTCCTTGTTTATCTTCTCTGTAAACAATAATTTATGTTCACCGTAAATCGTATATTAACTATTTGAAACACGCGGCGCGGAGGGTCGGTATGTATACATTTTGCAATTTAAAACAATACTAAAACGATTACATGTTCAATCGCATTCTGCACTATAGATATGTAATCGTGAATGGTGCAATAAATATATTGTCAACCACATCAAGATTAGATGGAGTCTGTCTATTGTTTATCCTGTAATATCATTTGTAATGTGCACGAAACATTACTGTATTGTTTCAATTTCTTAGATACGGGCCGAGTACATTATCAACGTTATATTGTTAAATTTGTTGATAGAATCTTATGAAGTTGGTGGCGCCTTGTAACCAATGGTGATCAAGGTAACTACTGAACTAGAGAATTGTCTCATTTTAGTAACACAAGTTAATGTGTTGAGACAATTCTTCCCTCTTCTTCAAGATTTTCTCTGAGAAGTAGATATTAAAGAAAGAATGAAGTTAGGCCTGTCCTCAGCAATGGGACAGGTATATAGGCTGAAGAAGATGATCTATGTATGATTGTTTATAAGACGAAGATGTCAAACTTAAAACCATCCGTACATTATTATTGAAACCCAGACTATACCAGCTGTTCTCTTTGATATCTCGTAGTTCTATGGAAATAAATAGAGAAAATATAAAAACAAGAAACATGTGTCTCAGGTGGAGTTCAAATGTGTGGATTATGGGTTTATTTTAACAATTTGACCAAAAGTCGTTCAATTTTTATTCAAACTGTATACCTATGAAATATTGGCATTACAAAAATTGATTTTCACCTAGAGATAATAATTTTAAGGGTAATACGGCGTTATAGGTTTAACATATTGAAGATAAATATTTTTGTATCAAAAATTAAAATAATAAATATATTGAATGTTATTTGATTCTTTAAGGTTATCTCATGAATACCCGAGAGTTGTGGGATATCAAAAGGATCAGCCTTACTGGCTTTTTATAACTCCCGTCAATCATTAAATAATATGTTTACCTTTAGAAGGCACCTTTTTTGGCGAGACAACAGTCCCATTGAGCTTTGAGGATAGTCTGCTAATAGAGCTAGGGTCGAGCAGCTCCAGCTTCTGGGGCTTTTCCAGCTTATCCGTGTCCGTCTCCATCTGCCATGATGAATCAGTCACTGGGTCGGGTGAAGGAGATCTGCTATGACCACTGGAAACAAGATCAGTTCTATGAGGTCGGCCGGTTTATATAATTTTTACCATAAGTAATCGAATAAATGTCATTTATAAACTTATAATTTATATATATGAATATATACTTAAATAAATAAGTTTAAACTGTTCTACATTAAATAAATGCGTTTGTATCCCCTAATGTGGGTTTCATTCTAATTGAACGGTATCGATCGTGTTTGTCGTCTGCTATCAAATTGAATGCAAAAAAGAGTCTCTGTTGTGAAGTATTAGAAACAATTTTTCATATATGCGATTATCAGCTGAACGTAACTACGATCGAAACGTTTAGATACGATTGATACTCACAATAGGGGTACTGATGACTCCACACCAACG
Source organism: Acentria ephemerella (assembly GCA_943193645.1). Classification (NCBI taxonomy): domain Eukaryota; kingdom Metazoa; phylum Arthropoda; class Insecta; order Lepidoptera; family Crambidae; genus Acentria; species Acentria ephemerella. The sequence goes on from OW971893.1 coordinate 5,933,545, forward strand.
CTAGGAACTTTCGTCAGAACATCTTTATATCTTTATGACGATGACGTAATAAAATAATATATTCTATGGATGTTCATTGCAACAAATGTCTTCAGAAGAATGTATAAAAGTGCAAAATAAAATTAAGGACTGTTCAACCAAATTTTAACATTAGAAAAATTTGCCGATTTTTTAATATTAAAATTGAGACACTTACTCTTCACCTTCCCCATCCACGACTACACTGTCAATCTTACTGCTAGTAGACTTCATTTTGGTGACTTTGGCTTTCGCTTTGACTTTTTTCTTGCCTGTCTTTGCTGACTTCTTAACTGATATAGCAGTCACTGAGCTAACTGGCAGTGCTGGACTCACTGCAGGGCATGTGGGTGTGGGTGTTACATGGCGAGGCTAGAATTAAATACGTGAAATTTTAATCTGTTGTATGAAGCATCAAGACAACTTTAAGAGAATGACACTGGGATAAAGGCATAACAGTTTTTGAACAAATTTTTTTGGAGTATTTTGCTAAGTTCGCATAGTTTTCATACTCAGGATGCCCTAAGTGTATGCCCCCCTTGGACAAGTGAATTGCAAGAACAGTAGAGTAGCGGCAAACTCGCTACAAATTTCCTTTTTTCGATGACAGTTCTAACCATTTAGTCCAAGTGTATCGTTTTTTTTTTATAATAAATTTGATTAGGTTAAGTTAGATAACAGTTACCAGTAAAATATTAAAGTATGACGAGTTTAACAAACAGTGTTTACAACTAACTCAAGCAGTTACGGTGTTCTTATTGATGACCCACACAACCGATGTCATCGATAGAGCAAGGGTGTTAGACAACGTTAAGGTACTCGTCATATAAGGAGAAACAATCCATCCACATAATAAAAAATATTGTAGTAATTTTTATCAGTAACCGCGAGGCTCAGTGCTTGAGTCCACGTCAGATTTAGAGTAATTTTCTGCTTGATTTTGTTGGTGGAAACGCTTCTTCGAAGTTCCTCTGTCTAGCTACCACCATCGAACGAAAGTCTGCCCGCGATAAAAATAATTTAATTTTGTTTCGAAGTTCCTCTATAGTTGAGGAATTCAAGTGTCTTACCATCAGTAAGAGCGATAGTAAACTCGATCGATCTGAATAGGATTGAATCGAAACAAAACGATTAGGAAGTAAAGTAGTATTATTATCCATAACTCAAGTCAGAAGCTTACTATCCAAAATTCAAAATATTTTCGTGATGTAAATTGCCTTTATAAATTCCAGGATTTCAAAAATCTTACCAAGTAGCCTCCATCACTTAATAAGTAATCGTCCATATAAGAATTTTAAAACACAAATTCCATGCAGTAGATAGGATGTTTATCTATTCAGTAAAATGATAGACAGATATAAAGGTATTTATCAAATCAACAAAATTTATTGGTGGTATTAATTCATATTTAATTAACAGTATGTAGTTAGAGTCTTTGGCTGTATAACCTAAAGAAAAATTTAAATGTTTTCAATTATTGTCTGGTATAAGATAATGTTCTGCGCAGTGTTATTTTTGATAGACTTGGTGTAAATAGTGAAAATCACATTTTACCGGAACAATAAAATTATTGCACAAATTTTCTTGGCAGCCAACGCTACAATTTATTCTTAAAACACATTCCTGTTGCATCTTCATTTGCAACTTGGCTACACGTGGATACCGAAGTGATTTCAAATATAACCGAACAAAAGATGTCAAGGCTGATAATACGGGGGGTCAACTTTATCGGTTTTAACTACGTGTATAAAAAATGCACCAATAATTAAATGTCTACTTTCTATGCACATTAAATGAATATAATAACACACTCTTCTTGTTCTTGCAAAAATTATTAAATTAAGCACTATAATCGATCGTAGATCGATACCGCGCGGTAGAAACAGTGATAATGCATCGTATTGACATTTTGCAGATTTTGGCACTGGGCCAAGTCTCTTGAATTGAAGACACAATAAAATCTAAGGAGCACCGAATTAAACCTACAATAAGACAAGGTTGAACGAGATGAGACCAGTTACTGTCGTCTTCTGATAATTACAACTACTCACTTAAAGACTAAAATGCCAAAAGATTACGTGAAGTATGCAGTAATTATATGTATTCACTAATTACTGCTGGATAAACTAAAATTAAAGTGTGCTATCTTTATAAATTAATTATTTTTTTAATCGCGTAACCCCATATTTAATCGGCTTACACGATAAAAAATAAATTTGTAACAGAATAAAGTAGGACACTTACGCATCGGCATATTTTCCACAAAACTTTTTTTAGTTTGCGCATATTTAGCACGTACTAGTAAAGCACACCCACAAACGAGTAAGTTTCAGCTGTCATGGCCACATCTTGCACAACGCTCTCGGGGAGCACGTCACCGTGAGCCAAGCACTTCGTCACACCATAAAATCCATTGTCGTCACAGTTCCTCCTCTTAATATAGAAAACTCAGAATTCCGCGACATTTGATTCAAGAAATTCTACGCTATCACAAAGATATATTCTTTCAATGTCACTTCACACAAACTAAATGTTAAGAAGCTGTAAAAGCGAACACTAAGCATGTGGGACTAAATGGATTTAGAATATTCCACTTCAATGCCAGAAAAAATAATGTTCAACATTTGTAAAATGGAATCTGGGAATTTACGAAGATTTATTTTAATCGCACAAACGCTTACAACGAAAGCTCCTGAAACTCTTCAATGAATGAACACTTAAAACTGATCTAGTAATATTAAATTCTAAATATTAATAAGTTGATAATAGACAGAAGTCACAGTAGCTCTGTTAAATCACAGAGACAATATTTTTAATTACTAGATAGGGCGGTATAAATCAGATAGTGAAAGCACGCAATCCCGCACGTATCTACAGGGTACTGACTGATAATGTTACAGAGGGCTTGTAACAGTAGAAATCAAATATTATTATGATCCCCTTTTGTTTGAGTATGAAAATAAGATAAACTGTTTAAGAAAATGTTATACAACTATTTGTGGAATGTGTATTTGCGGTATTACATATTGTGTGTAGATAATATAGTGACGTAGCCAGCTATAGCGGCTTTGTTTTTCTTTTAGTAGGTACTCTCTCGAGGAGACAAGACAGTAATAAAAAGAGGAAAAAAGACGAATTAACGTCATAACGTGCTTCATATATAGCCAATTATAATATTACGTACGAGAATAGTGGCTTAACAGTGACAGGTTTTGCAGATGCTGACTGGGGATCAGATACCATTGATCGTCGATAGTACACGGGTATCGGTTTTAGATTAGGAAGCTCTATTATTTGGAAGAGAGAGTTGGAAGCAGAATACATGTCGCTTTTGAACGCGTGTAAGGAAGCCCTATTTATTAAAAAAATCTCTCAGAGTTTATTAAGTAAGAATATTAGAAATACTTTTATTAATGACAATCAATCGGCTATAAAATTGACTGAAAATTCTAGATTTGACGGTAGGTCAAAGCATATAGACATAAGACACCACGTTGTCCGTGATTTGTTGATTCAAGGTTACAGAAATTTGTATTCCTATCGACCGATGAAATGACCGCAGAAATTTTTACAAAACCACTTTTGGTTGAGAAACATCTGGCATTTGTTGATGATCCAAGTTAACATTATTAGATCTAGATTTAATTAACTTTAGATATACTTCTGTTAAATTTTAGGTAGAGTTTGAGGGCTGGTGTTAGAGATATGTAAACTTTACTGCTTTGCATGGTTGCTATGCCAACACTCTTTGTTATTAGCAAAGTAAAGAAATATATCGGTGTTCTCAATGCTGACTGTTTTTATTACACTTATACTTTTCTAATATCATTAGCTGCAGACAAGAAATGGTGCAAAGAAATTGGACTAAAAATTCTCGCGAAATTTGGGTAAATATTCTTAATAAAAAAAAGATATTGATAAACGATCTCGAATAAAGGTGATACTTCGTTCTTGCGCGGTGGGATACTATAAGGTGCTTCTTGTCCTATCCCTACCTGTTGAAATCATTGGAACTGGAAATCCTATAGTCATTCTAGCACAGAGAAAGATGTCGAATTCATCTTATGACGAAATAAAATTGAAAATTTGAGTATTGGAAAATTTAAACACATTTTGACACACCACTAGTGACATTTTCAGTGACGATAGCTGTGATCATTTCACATTAAATCGAACTAAATACATCTACATAAAATCTAAGGACTGAGACAGTCTAACTCACGTTTTTTTTAACTCAAACCCAGAATCTTGTGAATTTCTCGATATTAAAGTACTAAAGCGTATAGCATTTGCATTATGGCATTATCATTTTGTATAATTAACTAGTTGACCCGGTGAACGTAGTAACACCTAAAAATGTTAAGGATTTTCTCTGCTTTTTATATTTTTAAACCGCCCTAAATTAAGCCAAACAAAATCAATAAAAATTATTCAAATTGGTCAAGCTGTTATTGAGTTTTAGCGGGACTAACGAGATGTATATTTTATATATATATAATAAGATTTGCCTATATATTATATATACGATAAGTACGAAAGCTTCAGAATAGCTAGTTAATAGTTATATTCCATCGTGTATATTATAATACTACTTCCCTCAGTACGATTGAAGATTTTTTGATCCTTATTTGCATATGAAATGAAATCACAATCAATTAAATAGTAGTTTTACTATGTAAAATTTATTATACTAAACGATGTTATACATCTTTTCCTTAGATTTTTAACTACCTGGTTACTAATCAATATTTTAAAGATAATTTCACCCACTTCCCTGTTTCCGATGGAGCTCAAATTTTTGTACTAAATTTTAGCTCTAGTGACAATACAGTACGTACTTCGAAATAACAACCTGTCATTTCACAATTCTAAAATGGCGATTTCAAAACGAGTTTGCTTTAATGTGACACCCTAATTTAACGTGATAATTTAACTTATTTCAAGTATAATTGGATACAAACAGAATCGCCACCATTATAATAATTTCGAAATGACTCCGTCCTAAAATTAATTTCCAAATTACTCCTGGGCACATGCCCTTCTAGCTAACTCCCTCCGATGAAAATAATAATATTGCAATATTACTATATTGTATCTTTTATACATGCATGCCTTTTCTATTGTTTACCCTAGGCATTAAGTCCGCCTATTGTGCTTTTATGTAATGAAGAATAAATAAAGATATAAATATATACGACAAAATTTTTGTAACAAAAAGAAATTAAAGGATGTAATTTTGATGTATTATAAAAAAGGAAAAAATGCAATCCGGAATATTTGATATCAAAGATGTATCTCTCTAATCGCCCTGTTACGAATAAAATAGTCGCTATTTTTGAAAAGAAAAGTGGAGCAATGAAAAAAGCTGGGTACCCAAAAAAGCTCCATATTTGCGTGCTTCACGAGTACACTGAAGGAAACCTAAAGAACCGTGTACTCATTTGCGATTCTTTATGGAGGCGAAATGAAACCGAACCGTTTTTGAAGAGATTGATAACTGATGATGAAAAGTGGATCACGTATTCACGTATGTGCAGAAATTTTTCATAAAGTAAATAATATTATAATAAAGGATTAATTTTTCTTAACTGAAAAAAGAAGGTCGAATCTTATATATTTTGTGTTTAGCTATGGCGATTATTGAAAGGCTTTAGATTATAATAGATTTCATTGATGAATACTACTTTTATGTGTTATGATATGTATGTTGAAATTTAGCATAAGGGTTTTATACTCATTCTATTGAAATCAATCAGTGCTATAGTCAAAGATTAGTCAATAATAAATTAATAGTTAGTCAATGAAAATGGAGATAAGAAATGGAGAGCAATTCTGCCACTGATCTGATATTTTTAATAACTGTAGACTATGAAGTCATAACTTGATCTCATTTTTCTATTGATGCCGGATTAATGGGTGTTAAAGTATTTTTTTGAGTTTGCACTTAACTTTTTATTGTTTATGGGAACTACCTGTCACCAACTCCAAGTTATAAGGAATAGAGGCTATTTTTAACTCACCATTTCTACAACAGGTGTCTCTCCAACCGTTTCACTGTTGATTGCAGTTGTCCTCAAGATATGCATGTTATGAGCTTCATCTTTGCTCACCACTAGCACCTGATCTTTACAAGTACACCGCTGGTTTTTACCATAGTTAAGATTTTTGGCTTGACCATTACTTAAAGTAGCTATTGCTGTTCCATAGGAGTACCCTGTACCAGAATTGTCTTTGGCACGCTTCATGTTACTTGACAGGTATGAAAGGCGGCTGAAACAAACAACAATTAAAGATGACAGTAAAATTAGTCCTAGTTAAATATTCTCTACAATTTAAAAAGGAAGCTCATAATTGTAAGAGTAACATAAGAGTTCATAGCTTATTAAATTATCTTGTATTTTGTGATAAGATTATCTTCATAAGTATCTTTGTAGTGGCATACTTATGTAACAATATGTTTGAGATGATGATGATTAATATTAAGATGAGTTATTTTGATGTTTAAGTTCTAAAGTTAATTATTATTCTAAAAACTAGTCTATTTTGTATATGTATACTTGGTCCTGGAGAATAAACACAAGAATTAGTAGATTCTCACACACTCCCATTGCCAAAATCGATATATACATCATATCTAATGATTTTAAATTTGCAAGAATTAAAATAATAATGTTTAATAAAAATTTGTAAAAAATTCACAAAGAAAATGGAGTGATCTCATTCCTTAACAATAAACCTTTCAAATATTATTTTTCTGTGAAATATTTTACTTACAAAATTAATAGGTGTTCTGAACCAAAAAATAAAACAACTTAGGAATACAATTTATATAAAAAAAGAAAGATTACAAATCAAATGTCATTAACTAATGAATCACACTAAAATTAGTGTAGTATGTGTGTATTAGTGTTATTTATTTTTAACAATGTTATGTGTTTGACAATCCTAACTACCAAAGATATAACCTAACTTACTTGTCATATCCTGGAATTGGTGACCCAATGTGGAAATTACAAAATAAATTATCAGATTCACTTGCAGCCCTCTGACGTCTACGCCCTTCATTTAATTTACATTCCTGATATGCTCTATTTTTTGGTTTCTTAAGTATTCCTTGTGGTGGTGATTTTGGTATGGGATTATTGAGAATTGATTTTAGTGGCCGTTTTGCCATGTGAACTTCCATCATTTCATGATCAACTTTCTCAAGTAATTCCTCAACTTTGGGCAACCTATCATCTATTTTAGTGTTAGATAAAGTTGTTACTAGTAATGGTCTGGTGGGGCTAGTTCTATGAAATTTTGATCTGCCTGGTTGGTATCTGTAGACAAAAGAATAATTTTAATTGTGGACTAATGTACCTGTATCCTTCAATTATAATGTATTTTGAAAATAATACAGAATTCATATTCCTGTAAATATATGAATTTCAATATTCTAAACTAATATTTATTACTAAATACCATATGGATAAATTAGGTTATGTTATTGTAAAGTCTTACCCATGATGCCTGCTCTGTTCATGGGACATGTTATGATCACCGTTCTGTACTGCGGGCAGCAAACACTCGTGCATGAAAGGATCCATAAAGCTCCCGCCGTTATTCAGGGTAAAATGACTTTTGTTGGGCAACGCTCGGTAACGAGTATAACCATCCGTAGAGCGGTTCGCCTCCCGACTAGCATCTTCGTATGGCGACCGATCTACACCCTCACTACGGCACCTCCGCCGCAGTACGCGCGCTGGCGCTCGGCCTGACCACTCCAACACTGACCCTAGTGGATCGCAAGCGTCAAACCCGGCTTCGTAACTTGGGCAAGTCCGCCTGCTATCCATATCCGACGCGACTATTCGTGACGCATCTTCGAACGTCCACATCAATGGCACATGACCAATTTCACTTTTTCACGGCTAATTTTATAGTAAAAACCACTAAAACATGAACACAAAACGGCGTCGACGAGGCCAGGGGGCGACAGATGACAGATCCCTGTAACGATGATAGCACAACGTGCCAGCTCTCCCGCCAAAATTGAAAGAATATTACGATCTTTTTAAAAATAATCTTACAATAAACCTCTTTGTATAATTTCCCCTAAATTTTGCACTTTCGTACAGTCTTACACTAAATTATAACCATATTGATGTGTATCTACACGCAGAAAGGTTGTGTAGTAATGGCGATGAAAAATTGGAAACCAATAATATTGATAATAATAATAGCCTTGAGTGACACTTAATGCGGATACTTATCATTATATAGAACAATTAAAGAAATTTATTATTGAAGACCTCATTGCCGGGAGTTAAAAAATACTAAAAAGAAAAGTAAAACGACTTCCTATCGTCTACTAAGTAACAGGCACAATTTACTACATTTCTTTCGAATACTCCTATAGTATTATAGTACCCATAAATGTAGGTGTTTTTGGTATACATTCTGTCCTTTTCTTTACAAATATACTTAGTCGAGTGAAAGCGAGATATCCGTGAGTCAACCTTTTCATCTAACTTATCACCATGGCCGTGTAATAATATACTCACGTTCATTGCAATTTGAATGGAAACCATGAGGATCCATGTAATTATTTTATATGGCAATTTTGAAATATTTTTTACACCTAATTTACACAATCGTGTATGGTATTCGCCCATTCGTTCGCTTCGTCGCCCGATAAAACATTCGTAAACCCATATAGAATCGAGTCGTGATGGAATAACTAAAAGTAAAAATGATTGATTATGAGTGTCAAATCCCATATATTTTTCATAAAATGATTCGGTTAGTATTATTGTAATGCATCTTGTCTAAGTAATTTTCCCACTTCAATGAATAACTAACAAAATATCCAACGATTTACTATTCGTAGGTCACTCTTTTCACACACGGCGAATTCACGATTTAGTCTTGCGCACAGATTAGAAAGAGTAGGTCTTGCGTCTATTTTCGATCGCTGGGGTTACCACGATATCACGTTTCAAGTTTAGAAACAAATATATTATCTAGATGTAAAAATTCATATTATATGATTTAATACTTTAGGTATATTTTTTCAGCTGAGACCTATACAAGAAGATTATGGTCACAACTTTCGCTAAATATACACTTCTGGTGCGGCTTTTACTTAAGATTGCCAATATCGTCGTGATAGCCCACGTCGCAGTTTGTATTTTTATTAACCTTAAATATTTTTGTTTTTTTTTTCATTAATTGACGCTTAGTCTTAATCTTATTCTTTTAGTCTTAGCTTAGGGTCCAATTTAGAAATAAGTGATGTAAATTTGGTTTTTCCACTCGAATATAAAATTGAATCAATTACATAAATTCATGCCTTTTCATTAAAGTAGTGGTATATATTAAGAAATCTTTTTTACATTTCCTACCGTTCTACATTGTTCTGTAAACGGCAGTAAAGATCCCCAAACGTGTGAAAAGTAGTACGTGGTGGCACCGGAACTCTAATGTTTGTTCAAGAGACGATGCGAATAGCGAGCACGATTGAACATCTGATGTATGACAGCACGAGCTAAATTGCTTCGTGACAATTCATGTAGAACCCAGACCAAATCACGCTGTAATCTCATGAGCGTGATTTGGAATGTACCCATAGTGGGAAACGCTCAGTTTAGTTATAAAGGCAAAACCCACTGTACCTACATACATGATAATTTCATCATTACAATGTGTGTTTATCAAATTTGGGAAGAAAGCAAATAAAACAACAATTTAAGAGAACCAGTATTCTTTTTACACATCAGTAATCTAGAACTTATAGACGCCATTATTCTTAAAATATAATACGAATCTGACTCATTTACTAGGCTATATTATTTTTTAATAAAAAAATTCTAGTTGAGATGTAACTGTTTCCCGATTTCTTAAAATTGAATAATGCTACTATAACACAAAAGTGCGTCTTCCACTAAAAATTGGAATTTTCAGCTTACATTCTAATCTATCATAATATTCAATATTACATATATGTAATAAAATCCATTCGACCTGGCACTGGAGAGGTTGTCACCATTGTCAACAAAATTAAGATTAATAATGACGAAAAATAGTGCAAGTCGCTTGGCGTATATACAACTCTGATTGAAAATAATCTAGCATTTTCGCAATAATCTAAATATATATTCATTATTTTCTCTATATATGCCGATACTTGGACATAAATTGATAAATTAATTAAAATATCGTTTTTATGACATACTAGTACTATTACAAACTGTACATACAAAACAGTTCTGCACAGAATTCTTAGTCTAAAACATTGCAACTTTATAAAAAAGACATCTATTATAAACTTTGCTTTAAAATAATTAATTCTCGACGTCCATGCGCAGACAGATATACAAAGTAGAAAAAATATACACTGTTACCATGTTTACAACGATTAGATGACTGTTACACTGTGTGGATCATTGTAACCGTTCACTTAGTATCCCGCAACTAAAGTGTCTGTAACAACCAGACAGCGTCAAATTGTTGCGTAGTTTTCAAAGCCACAGTCTATTTATTGAGAAATCTGCAAGTATAAAGACAATTAATTAGAATATCCCGCATTTTTATAGGACTGTTATTTTTATTCTAATATATAAATTATCGTATAAAAAAATTATAATAATCCACGTTTTTCTCGAGTACAAATTGGACTAAAAAGAAGAAAATAACTTTTTCTCTGGGCTTTGAAGATTGATCACTGAATACACATAAATCAAACTACTTATAAAATTCTACAACTAAAAACGTGGATTTTTATAATTTTTTTTATATGATAATATATTTAATTCTTTTTAGTTTTGGTTTATAAATCTTGCGATCGTTCTTTCTAAACTGTAAATTTAATTAAAATCAAAAGTAAACAATTTTAATTAAAAAAAAATCTATTTATGATGTGATATTTATGCGCTGACCTTAGCTGGTTAGCAGTGCGATGTTGATTTCCTTGACCATTTTGACACGGTGCAGCATCTTGGCGAGCGCAGCGCGGCTCAGCGGCTGTGTGGAGTACCACACGGGCGAGTCAGGCACACACGACCGTTCCGGTTGGAGGTAGAATACGTCGTTGCGCGTACGTACTGACTCAGGACTGTAACATAATAGGAATAGTGACTAAAGACTAAAATTTAGGTTTTTAAAATTCATTTGAAAAATATGTCATTTATCTCTGCAAAGTATTTTTCTTTCGTATGACCAAAATTATTACGTGTAGAAATTTTGAAACAATAGCTAAATAATTATTAAACAATTATTTAATACGGCATTTCTATACAAGTGCAGAAATTATGTATGGGTAAAGTAAGGTATGTAAGCGCAGATCAACAATAGGAACGAGTAGAAATAACAATTCCCCACAATGAAAGAAAATCAATGAAAATAAATTTCCGCACGCTAAACACACATGAAGTCTTGTATTTGAAAAGCATTTGAAGTTGTTGTAATATTATGATACCAAGTATTCAACTAAATTTATAGAAATAAATTTATTTCGTCCATGCGCTCATTTAATAGCCAGTTTAACAGGGAGGTGACATCATCTATCTGTAATTTTCATATTTATTTTAAACTTGTCATTACAAGTGTTAAATTAATATGAAAATGAAATGTTTGAGGAATTCCTCAAGCATATGTACAAAACTATTGATTTCACGTATATTGTTCCTTCTGCAATATTTCTTTATTATTGAAAGAGATTTATTTATGAAATTAAAAAACGAACTATTCTTTGAGTGTCACATACCATTTCGAAATGTAGAATTCATATAATTTAACAGGACACCGAAGAGGATTTTCTTCATTTTCCTGTTGCTCGTAAACTTTCTTTTTCCTAGAGTTTGCTTCTGCAATAAATAAATCAATATAGTAAAATATATCACATAATTTTATCTAATAATTTATTTTTTAATGTATATTTACCAAGTGCTGATTGAGGAGGGTAAAACCTCAATAACACATTTCTTGAGCCTGGTATCTTTGCTTGACCAGGCTGATTAGGATTTCTTTTCCAATGCTTCATTATATGGGAAAATGATAGCTGCATATGCTCTTCTACTGTCTACAAATGGAAAACATAATAGATGTATTAATAAACATGCAACCATAAAATGCACACTTCTTTGGAAATACAACTGTATACAAAGCCTTGATTCATTGAATTTACTAAAGTTCGGCTTTTTTCTGATAAATGTATACCTTAGAAGAAATAAACTCAATGTCAAAGTACTAAAGCATATTATAGTAGCAATTCGAGATATAATTATTAATTGTAAATAAAAATTAAGATTGTTCCTTACCACCAGATTAAAATGTTTAGTATTGAAGAACATTAGTGTAGACAGCAACACATGGGGTGAGTGGGCCCCTAATTGTTTGCTTTCCCATAAGTGTTCCTCTTCAACCCTAGTTACTATGTATTCTACAAAAAATAAATATTGTCAATAAAGAAATTTTCTGAAACATACCCTATTTGAATACTGGAATACACTAACTGTTACTTACGCGAGTCATTATATAAAACAGAGAACTTTCTAGCGACTTCATCCAAACAATCCGTAAATTTTTCGTAATATGGGTCTGTAAATATGTTGTCTATCCTACCGTTTTCAAATAGATATTGTTGAATTCCTGAAAAAAAGTTTCTTCATAAGTTTAGTTGATCACAACTTCCGTTTCCAGAATACACTAATGGAATCCATACCAATACATACAATACAATACATACAATACAATACATAAAAACATGCATATTTTATACAAACAATGCTGTTTACAAAGAATACTTATTGCTTATTACTTAATAAAGGAAATGATGTTTCAATTTATTTTAAGTTATTACAAAATCACTGTGTATGTTAACTCGAGATAAAAATGGCGGGTAGCGTTCAGAGTTCAAATCCATGTAAATGGCTATTAATAAATCCACATATTTGACAAATAGTATCCAATTAATAAAATCCTCCCATCAAATACACAATAACTCTAAATTATACGTACCTAATACCAAATAATAAATAGTGTCGGGTGCATATTCGCTGTTGTTCGGTTTTCGAACTTCCTTGACGAACATGCACAAAGAGTAGTTAAGCTCGTCAGCTGTCAGCTGCAAGATTTCCGACTTGAAAGGTTTTCTTCTTATAGAACTTTTTTCTATTTCCGCGTTCTTCGTCATCACCCATTGTTTCCAGGCGTTCACACCAAATGTGTACTGTAAAATAAAATGTCAAATTAAAGTACACCTATTTTCAATATGACTTTCATAATAATTTACTTTAATATTAACTTTCATATTAAACAGGACACTGAAGAAAATTCATGCCAAAATAGCTTTGATTAAAATGATATATTGTCGTGAAAAGTTTGTTGCACCTTTTATATTAAAGGATTTTTGTTGTTTTTTTTGTGTGTTTCTCTTTTTGAATTGGCTGATGTACAATAAAGATATATTCTATTCTATTCTAAAGTTCGAAAGTTCAACTTGAACCGTGCTTTATATGCACTTTAGTTTTGTGTCTCCATAATCAGGTCCATTGTATTCTGTAAGTCACAATTTCTTAGGCATTGGCATATGTACGTGTACATTACATGTACCTTTAAACACATGTTAGCGTCGGGTTTCTCCGCTGGCTCTCGGGGCGGCTCGGGCGGAGGCGGCGGCGCAGGATCAGCCCTTCGTCTCTTAGAAGAACGCGTAGGTCGAGGGGGCGGAGGCGCTGGGGTCCTCTTCCGGGCCGCAGCCGCCGCCGCCGCCGCCCCCGCACCCGCCCCGACCCCCGCTCGTAACGCAGCCACGGCACGTTGTTGTTCTAACACCATCATGTGATGGTGGTGCATGCTTTCACCTTCTAGACCTAGGTACAAAATATGGATTTATTATAACCCTAGAAGCTCATGAAACATCATTATCATTGAAATCTGAAAATAATCCAAATAACGGAAACTAAACCTAAAACTACATTTTACTCCGATTCGTCAAAGCGAGACTTGAGGTAACTTTCTGAATCGAATACGAAAGGTGCTGACTGACTTATACCAGTGGACCAGTCATAAAGTTAATCTATTAAGAGGCAGCTCCTTAAATAGAATCCAGCTATATAATCTATGGGCTATCTATAAGGCTCTATCGTGTAATTTCAAATGTTAATATCACGCAACCCTTTCAAAATAATAAAGCATATAATGCTGTAAAAAATTTTAAAAATTTAGATTTATTTGGCACGAAACTCATTAAATTTAATTGTCAGTAACACTAAATAGATAAGTAGCCGATTTTATATTTTTACTATTGTAGGTAGAAGGATATGGTAATCTTACCCCATGTCTTTTTTATTCTCTGTACTTTTTATGTCGTGTTAACCCTTCTAATATTAGTTTATTTAATTAGCAATAAAGCTTATATGTATATATGTAACAAAACAGTGTAATATTGTACAACTTTTGGGAGGCCAATAATTAAATATATTTCGAAGTAAAGAAAGAATTAGACATAGTCCAAAACATTATATTTTGGTTATAGACAAATTTTAGTCAAATAACAATACCAAAATTGCACTTATTTAGAATTTGAGCGGGATTAAGCAAATATGCTTAAGTATGCAGTAAAGAAGTATCTTTTAAACTTATTTTTCAATTTCAATTTCAACGTCATTAATTTCAGTGGATCAGCCTGTATACCAGAAAATCAAACTACTGAAACAGCACTTAGAAATATTAGAGCAACTTTTTTTCAATGTAGATGTAAACATAACTGTGTACTTACCTGGCATACCGGGATGAGAACTAGGCGTGATAGTGTTCGCCGTCATCGCGGACTCCAAATCTACGGGCTGGTCTTCGTACTCCGTGGCCATTTTTAATGCCATTTGTAACATATCTTCACCAAATGCATTGTTACCGTCCATGCCCGCTACTGGGCTGAAAGTTTCATCGGCTGTGACAACAAAAAAGTGATACTGAGAAATTTTGTAATAAAAATTTAATTAATTTTGTAATAGCAATAAGCTAAATCATAGTAGCGACCAATAATATAATGTACAGTCGACAGCACATCAAGTTAAACTGTTTGACCTTCCTTACGTCAATTATAAAAGCAGCAAATTCCGTTGAGCTACTGATATACTCAATACACTGTTGTCTGTACAAAATAAAATATGATACACATTTTATGGTTAAAATTAAATAGCTTGTTCACATACCATTATCATCATCCGTATCAGAATCGCTCTGGTCTTTCTTCTTATCACCGGCTACCATCTCTGCCATCATCAACAGCTCAGCTTCAAACGGATCCGTCGGCATTTTGTCATGAATCTTATTTATTTCCTTCATAATACCTTTAGAAGAGTTTCTCGTCGTTGGAATAAACACAGGGGTTGGGATAGGAAGTGGTATAGGAATAGGAACGGGGAACGGGAGTGACCACATGGCACACGGGACAGGCACATAAATGGGGACCGGAACAGGAATAAGTACTCTTCGTTCTAGACTGGGGTCAGTTTGACATTCTTTTGTGCATGGGTGTGGACGGCACGACACCCCCTTTGAGACCATCTGGGGTTTTGACATAGTCGCTTTGTTCGCAACTTCTTTAGGCGGGAGTGTTTTCACGATAACGTGGTTGTAGATTTTTGGAGGCGGAGGGGGTGGTGGTGTTGGTGGTTTTGGAGGTGGTGGGGGCGTTTTGGGAGCCGTCGGCGGCTCTGTTTCTGGTTCCGTTTCTGATGGCTGCTGCGTATGTCGTTTAGATTTGCTTCTTGTTACAGAGGGAGCGAGCGGCGGCGGCGCGGCCAATGATTGCACGTTCGATATCACCGGCATTGCTGTACGCTGCTGACCTTTCGTCAAAGCTAAGAAACGAAAATGAAATGAAATACATAATCATTGTTACAATAATCATTATTAAATGCCTATTACTTTTTGTCTTACATGTATAAACATATTACGAACCTGCAAGTGTCATTTTAGGGATTACATCTCTGATGGCAGGTGTCGTAGGGGAAATGTCCAATTTGTGGTACTTTTATTTATTGGTTGTAGGTAATAATACCTGATATATACTTTGGGTCTACTTCAGAATGTTTGCAGAACCAAATGTTTCAGTTTTAATCACCAATTTCATTATTATTAATTAGTGGTGTGTAAAATGACATTTATATATTTATTACATAACTTATATTAAACTACTATGGTAATGTGATCTGTTCTTAGGATAAAGAAAACCATGAAAAATTTAATGACAGTCACAAGTGGCAACATTTAAAGCCTACTAATAGAGATCTGGCTAAAACATGATGTATTATGTTTGTTTACTCACCATTATTTTTGGCTGTAGCAGCCGTGTATGTACGTCTGGGTGCCCCAGTTGGTACTGCCTTCTGCTGGTCTATAGACTCGCCAGGTAACAGGGGAGGACCATGCTTAGAGTACTGACCCTGTAAAGTTATTTACTAAAATATGTGTCCTTATATAGCATGTTATTATTATAATAAAGAGATTTTAAGAAAATATTTTACCTGAAATGACATAACACATTGATATGTGCAGAAGTTCCTTACAGTCGCGTCAGACATCGTTAAATGATATTGTGCTAAAGATATCCTTTTACACATATCACATTTAGTTCTGAAATAAAAACACTTATCTTAAAATAAGGCAATTCAGTGCATTACTATCAAAGATCATCCTTCTGCAAATTTGTTAAATATTACTGAAATCAATTATTGTCCAGTATATCATGTATATCCTAGTAAAATTAGGAGCAGTTTGTGGTGAAATATTATATTGAAGAACTATGTCTACGTCTCACCTTCTAGAAGAAACAGCATTGACAGAAACTAGATAAAGATTGAGACAGTTGAGTGAGCACATCATTAGCGTTCGGCCCTTGGCCTGCGTGCGCCTTATCATATCAAAGTTGTACTTCTTCACCTTACACCAGTTGCAGGGCAGTATGTGCCGTGAGTTGCTAATGTACACATTCATGCAAGATTTTGAACAAAAACAACTCGGATTGTTTTCTTCGTATATCGTAAAACAATTTGATTGTTTACGCTCAAAATATTTTTTACACCAGCGGCATTGGTCTGTAATTACAATTTTAAGGTATATAGTGTAAAGTAAACTTGCTAATTATGACAGTAATATAATAAAACGCTGAACCCTACTGAAGCGAAACCAAGAGCGTGGCGGGAGCGGGAAAGTTTGTAGTGTTAAAGGTAATTCAACCATTAAAATTTTTCGCTACATCAAATCAATCAAAACAACCGCGGTACCGCCAGCCGGTTTGTGTTGTCCATAGTAACTCGGCCATAATAAAAATTCCCACTCCCGGTACCGCCTAATAGAATTCAGCACCTAAATCAAATAATTGTGTATCCTACCTGGAAACATATTATTGACAAACTTGAATGCAGCGAAACATGGATCCGAACATAACCTCTGTGATAGATCATCGCCAATCTCCACTTCAATTGTCGTATCTTTTTCTAAGGAACAAACGGCACATTTTGCCCATACTGGCTGTGGTATGGGGTTTTTACTCATTTGATCGAATTTCTCCATGCAAACCTGCGAACAAAAGTCTTTGAACTGCCCTTTATCACCAACAGGAGCTAGGAATCCTTGATGACCAACAGATATATCTCTTTGGCAGTAACAACATATCTTCAAGCCTTTCTTAAACTCTTCCAAACATCCCGAATTACAAAACTGCCGTATATCTGAACCAAATCTCACGCAGTACTTCCCCAAGCTAGTATGCTCAACAGCCTTCTGGCAATTAGCACATCGAGACCCAATTTTATTCTGATACCTCCCTACGCACACTTCATCACAAAAATCCATGGTCTCCCATGAAAGCAATTTGTCGTCTACATTCAGTGCAACATGACATTGAGTACACCGTCGGAGAAATGTGCGTTGCCTCTCCTCCCGCGCAGCTTGTACCATTGCCGGCGTATGAATTTTATTGTATGCTCCGTCTAAATATTTGTCAGTAGCATTACTTATGACTTTCAATTTTAGCGAAGGAGTTTGTGGTGCAGGAATGCAGGCCACAGTTCTGCGACTGACTCTTTTTCTTTTAATCATATATCTTCCACTCTCACTAGTATTTAAATCTTTGATACACACTGTGTTACATATGTAATGAGTCTCCCCATACCTTGTCATTGTGTATGGACATGACAGTTCTTCCTTACAAACAAAACAAATTTCTACTTTGGGCTCTGTTTCCTCAATCATTATTCTGCGTCTGTTAAATTTGTATTTTTCTCTCTCATCCGCCATCATGCCATGTAAGCACTGCAAGGAACAATAATAAGTGTCTTCACCGTCAAATTTATAATAGAAGTAGCAAATTTTCTTTTCTTCACACTCTGAACATATTATGGGCCTTGGTATGATTTCTTCTATCATATATTGCTTTACACTGAGTGCTGAATATTGACCAGGATGTTCATTTAGGAAAGGAGTGATGCAACTTTCGCTGCATATGAAGTTGCTTTCGCCATCTTTTGTAGTATAATTGTAACAACAAGAAGTATACTTATTACATTGTACACATGTGTTCTTAATAGCAGAGACTTCTTGAATTGTGTTAGGGATCAAGCCCTCTTCTGCCTGACTTTCATTTTCTTTGTCTGCAATAAAATAAATTATAATTATATAAAGTAGTCCTGTTCAATTTATTACAATATAAATAATAATAATAAAATTGATGAACAAACATTATTGAAATCAATTTGTAAATAATCATTTTTATTAAAAACTTCTACTGAGAAATTATTATTTAAAAAGAGTTGAAAATTTGATTTTTAACTAATAATATTAAATATATATTAATAAATATATATTGAAAGGCGTACCGCCACCATTTTCTTGAGAAGCTTCCTCAGTAGTGGTTGCGTCTAAATTTTCAGTATCTTCATTATGTACATCGTCGCCTTTACATGTAGCTTCAGTCTCTGTTCCTTCATTTTCTTCTTTCGGAACAGTTTCTGTGTCAGCTTCTATATAAGTACATTATAAGCATTAAATTACTAGAATATGGTTCTTAAATATTAAATTTATAGCATATAAGACTGCAGATGGTTTTGCTTACGATGCGGCGAATTTTGCCATATATACATTTGAAGAAACGTGACAAAATTTTACGCTTGATAAGCAAAAACTTCAGGCTCTTATGTACAATTTACATTTACAAATCACATTTTTTTAAATTACCTTCTGCTTGCCTTCGTTTTTCAGCTAGTACTTTTTCGGCTTCAGCTTTGTCTGCTTCCGATATTTCTCTTTCAGTGTCAGGAAGTAAGCATAGTTCTTCATCTGCACCCGGCTCTTCAGTTATTTCTGGAGTTTGGTCTTCTAAAATGAAGACGGAATTTTTTAAGTAAAAATTCAGAGAGAATCTTAGGCCAAGTTACAATAGTTTATAAGAGTTTTAAAAATACCCACACAGTCTGGGAAACCTATTGTGTCTGATATTTGTGATTGGGGTTCTATTTTGAAATTTTGAAAGATATGGATGTATTTCATAGAGAGTAAAACCACAAGCACAATACAAATTCGAATTTGTCATATGTAGTGAATAAAATAAATAAGGGATTTTCAAAGTGACTCATAAATTTAACTCAAGATGCAAGGGGTCCAGTTGACTAAAAAGTAAGTGCTAACATTAGCAAATAAATATTATAACACAGAACAAGAAAGACTATCAACTAGGATTATACAAAGAGAACTAGTTATTCAATAAGCAATTCATTTCCTAAATAAATTTAGTACAAAATGATGGTATCAATTCTGATAACATTCTCTAAAATTTTATGTGTCTACCTGTCTTTCATTCTAATAAATTTGACTCAAACCTTGAAGATACTTTCAAACCTTCATCCTTTATTAACATGCCAGCATCTCTACATTGATTCTTTGCTTTAAGATACTTTACATCTCAACTAGCTACATGTATGTTAAGCAACTATATTTACCTGTATGTGTTTCTTCATCGTCAATTTCTACATTATCTATGTTATGGTCATCATCATCTTCTGCATTTATGGTATCCGCTTGTGATGTAGATGGTGTTTCAGAATTCATCAGATTAGAATCACTACGATCTTTTAGTAAAGCATCAAATGGAT
The DNA here is from genome assembly GCA_943193645.1 of Acentria ephemerella. NCBI lineage: Eukaryota > Metazoa > Arthropoda > Insecta > Lepidoptera > Crambidae > Acentria > Acentria ephemerella. Next base: position 5,953,701 of record OW971893.1, read on the forward strand.
CCAATGCCTAAAAAATATTAACATACCACAATTTTTATCTTAATAGATTAACTCTTGACCTTAGTCTTTAAATGATGGGTGATGGTTTTCTATATATATACATATTCAACATTTAAAAAAAAACCTTGTTTGTAATACCCAAGTTATTGTTTCAAGGAGTAAAACTGACGTTCAAGCAGAATTTATTGGGTTTTAGACTATGTTAGTCTTTATTTCATTCTCCACATTACTCATCAATCATTACACCCTGAACCAGAGATCCCTGTCAGTAATAGATAACAAAAATGCTAAAATGAAAATAAGTTATTTAACATTTGCACTCCATAAGGTATATTTATTTTTATTCCCACACTTTTTCCGTTTGACAATAGCAAGTGGTAAAAGACATCTTATCTTGACCTCATGTAACTTGCAAACATGCAAATTGTATACAATAGAATAAAATAAAATAAATAATGTAAATTTAATTAATAATAATACATACATAAAAAAAAATAAGATTAATAAAATTATGAATTATATGAAAGTGAACAACTAGTGAAAAAATATGCAATAAACAAACATAACAATATATAATACATATTATGAGGAGACATCACATCAAAATTACTATTTTCCAACAACAAGACAGATTATTTTGACAAGTTAAAAATTGTGAAATATAACCTCATCATTTTATAGTAATGTGTTTTATTCAATTATTACAATTTAATAAAATTATTTTTTCATTATTGTAGTAAAATTCATACATCCAAAATAACCATGCATTATCTGCAGTTGTGTGAATACTATAAAATAGTGACAAAATGGTTTATTTACTTTTTAGATATTTATAAATGAATAAGGTAAACAACTATTACTTTAAGTTCTTTCAATATTTATTTATTTTAAATATATACCTGTGTGTGGTCCTGATCCTCCTGGGTATCCTCCATAGACACATTAGGAGCCGTCTCAAACTCAGGCTTGCCAATTTCATCATCTTTCTTCTCATTTATTTCACTTTTTTCTTTTTCTTCCTCATCCTTCATATCATCCTCTTCTTTACCAGTTGTTTCTAATATTGAGACCTGACTTGTAACTGTAATATGATCATCTGTTATTTCATCCTTAACTTTTTCCAATTCATCCTTTTTGTCATCCACATTGTCTTCTGTATCTGGTTGTGGTGATTCTTTAGATTTTTCCTCTGGAATTATAAATAATGCAAAAACTATTTATTCTGTATATTTTTTCATGCTCACATTTATTATACAGCCCCTATTATACATCATTATGTGCAATGGATACTAGATAACACAAAAATATTGATAGTATAGAAATATATTCAATAAATATACAAACATACATGTCTTTTAAACAATAAAAGTCATCATATATTATCTACCCCTACTTGGATTCCAGCCTGGGACGTCTGATGAAGTAGGCAGTCCTGACCACTCGACCAGACAGGATCGACAAGACACAACAGGACAGGATTGATAAGTACTTTATAGATAAAACTTTACCCCAGAGACACCAAGTGTTGGCTGGTGGCTGCAGTATTTATTTTATAAATGCAAATGATTGGAAATGTATTAGAAATTAATAGTAGTTAAATACTATGCCATTTTTTGTTTGTTTTGGGATATAAAAATAAATTCTTTAATTACAAATCAATAATACTAAGAAATCAATAATACACGAAGTATAATTGATTTCTTAATTTTCATAAAAACTTAAATATTTTGTTAGATATTTTGGAAATAATATAATGTTTTTATGGTAAAATTATAAAAATATAAAATATTGCATACAACGAGAATTCTTATTTCAACTAAAAAAAGCAATTATGACATACAAAGAGGTATGATAAAGTACAAAATAAAAGAATTATACTTCATATGAAGGTAATTTAAATAAAAAAGATGATATTTAAAAAGGTAAGATGATATAATCAAAATAACTTTGAGATATATGACACATGTTGTAATGCAAAACCTTGTCAAGCTAAAACATCCTTAGATATATAATAGCAATCTGACATTAATCAAAAATTCTGAGCTGGAGTGTTTATTACCTTCAAATGTGATATTTTCCTGCCCGTCACTATGTCCTTCTTCATTATCATTTTCACTTGTGATATTATCCTTAATTTCAGTTGCATTATCTAATTTAGTCGCACTCAAGTCATTATCAACATGGTTTTGAAGTTCACTATCCTCACTCTCAGGTGCACAAACATCTACTTTGGATTTGCTTTCACTATTTACATCACTACCCACTGATTCACTATTTTCTACTGTATTTACTATTGAAGACTCTTTAACCAGAGGTTTGTCATCACTGACGTCTTCGGCAGTATCATTGGCGCAATCGACGGGGGTTTCCGGAACAGACTCCTTTTCATCCATAGTTTTAACTATACCAAACTAATTGGACTACTTCATTAAGTTAGTGATTGACATGCATCTGAAAAATAGTTGATAAGATTTATAAATAGTTACAGTGAAACATATTTAAAAGCGTAGCCGGCGCTATACATTGGAGGTTATAATTTTAGGACATTTAAATAAACGATAAAAATATATTTATTGCTTTTTGCGGAGTGAAAAAGGATTTGCTGTGACTTCTTTCATATAGCACCAAAAAATGTTAACAGCATTAAGCGAAACACAAACCCAAAATTTTGGTAACAAATTGACTAAGACGCTAGAACAAGTCCCGCGCTATTTCTTCTAAGATTCAAAATGCCACCAATAAAAAAATTATAATTTCAATTGAATAAAATTTATAACTCAAGTAAGAATTACTTAAATATGCATCTCTATTTGTAATAATTAAATCATTCTAACATTTAGGGATTTTATTAGCGACAATCGAGGAAGTTCCTTTGTAAGCAAAATTATAGTATTCTTTTCGCGATAAATTTTAAATATAATGTAAGATATATACACAAAAATTAGGATACAACAAACATTATCACAAATAACTATTTAAAAAAAACAGATATAATAACTAACTTAGCATTATAATTTCACAAATCACTTGAAAGCACAACAAACGTCCACCATTTTGGAATAAGCTGCCCTGCCAATTTACTGCGGAAGTGTATTGGACAACATTATTCTCATTTAAAATTATTTATTTGCACAGTTGATAAGTTAAATTCAATATCAATAAAATCATCATTATATATAAAGTAAAGATAATATTTGTAATGCTAATGTAATAATTCGATAAAGAACTTTAATTGTAATTTTAAAAGATCCCTGTTTTATTTTAAAATGTTCCCGGGAATCAAACCGGAACGATGGCAGCGGATGACGCCATCAGCTATCGGTTGACTTTCTTACCTTTTCTTTCAAATTCTACAACTCTACAAGAGTTCAAAGCAAAGAACAAACCACTTTTTTGAACAAAGCTTGTGACTAGTTTTATTCTGTACTACAAATCAAAACAAAAAGGTAATTTTGTTTTGATTTGTACTACGACGATGCAATCGAATCGCTAAATGAAAAATGTATGGTATTTGACAATTACGCCTGATGGCTAAGCAAAAGCTTATGTCAAATCCCATACATTTTTATTTTACGCGATTCTCCTTATTAAAATAAAATTCCACTCCCTATGTAGCTTTATAGCTTTTGAGGGTGTGGAGGATACAAAAGTATCCTTGCTAAATTTATTAAATATAATAATATAAAACTTTGACTAATACACTGCCATCTAACTTTTGTTTACTTATTTAATATTTTATTGTTTTTCCCTTAAGATACTCACTTGATAAAATCAAAATTACTAACTCTAGTTATTACAACAGCTTCGTCTACGTTAAACTAAAACAAAGTTATACATTCCTATATATATATGCTTGGTCAAAACTCTGGCTGACAGAATTTTTATGATAGAAGACAGCATATTGCGATTTTTAAAAAGAAGAAGGATATACAGTGATTTAAATGCAATTTTCGATGTGTCTTACCTAGGCCTTTAGGCTAACTAACGGTCTCAAAACGATTTTATTTTTTACTTTTTTATAGATATAAAGCCTCTATAAGTTCTCTAACCGAAATATTTCCTATTATGCTCTTATTCTTCCCATAGTATTGAATGATTTTCCTTTTCTTTACTTATAATTCATAAAGATATAATTACTTATACTCCCCATAATTATGTCTCTACCTAATGATAGGCCAACAACGATTAGCTTAATAAGAATTAAGTATAACTTAAGTACAAGTAAATATATATGTTTTAAATGTTTAGTAATACCACTTAAATTAGTCCATTACGGTATAGCTTGTGCGTAGATGTTAAAAAATATGTTTTATATTACTAAAAATACGTAAACTAAATTTAAAATTATGATTAGTTCGTCTTAATTGACTTATACTTTTCGTTTATTTCATTGGCCAGTTTTGTGTTTCCAATAAGTCTCCAATGATATGATATATACAAGATTCACCAGTACTAACCTTTATGTCAAATTTTCTCAATTATGGCGGGTTTGTGTTTTTTCGTGCTCATATATGAAATGAGTAGTATTGTGCGCCGCCTGGGCGGCGACATTGACAGCGATTTGTCCAATATTCTTGTGCGCCATTTTGAGAAAGCCATGGAATTTCATGTTAAGTAAGAGTTACGTTAAATAACAAAAACTGGTGTATGTGTATGCAGTGGTAAGTATGCGCCTCAATGGTCCTAACCATTATTTAGGTAGTAGCGATTTGTTGTGTGTGATGATCATGTTTCAATTATCATTTTCTGGTCGTTACTATTTTGTTTCATTCTGTGGTTATATTAATATAATCCGTGTCGTATAATCCGTGGTCTTCGTAAAGGCGTCTGCTTTGATATTTATATGCTGCCTTATATCATTTTCAGATTCTATCATGATGACTGAGAAAACTGTAGTTGGAAAATCGGTCTTAAAACGACACGAGGTGGCCAGGCCAGTACACATCCAAAGATTAGAAGCCGCTTTAGATATAAGACCTTTCGTTAATCAAGTAGAACATATTTTGAATTCTGAAGATGAAGCTGACAGTGAAGATGACTCTGATGCAAAATCTACTGGAAACGAAATTTCTAAAGGGGACAAAATTATACATGGAGTTGTGACTACAAAACAAGGTTGACAATGTGAATATTTTTTAGTTCTTATTTAGCTTATCAAAAAATATGATTCTGAATTTTTTTATAATTTTTATGAAATCTTCTTTGTAACTTACAAATTGATTGAAGATTGATTTTTATAATGTATTTATTTACAAGATGAAATCAAATCACCCTCCTACATACTAGACAATATATATTCTATTGTTGATGACACACTGGCATGTGTCTAGTAAATGGCTTAAGTTTAGTCTAGTCTAATGCAAATGGCTAAAGCATACATTTTTATAACAATATTTGAATATTTTAAAACTGATAACCATAAATAGCAATAATCTGTCCATTTATGTGAACCACCAGATCAAATACTGATTTATACATTATTTGCAAAATTTTTATATGAATTAGTATTTATTGAAAACTAGCTATGTTCAGCATGCATTGCAATTAAAAAATAAAACTTTTTTATTTGTAATAGATTATTTGGGCCTTTGCTGACATAAAGTAAAACAGAAGAGTTATGTTTAAATATCTTCACAATGGGGGAAATGATTTAAGTGTGCAACGAGGACAAACATTATATGTATAAACATGGATAATATTTGAACGCTCTATAACATCTTTTATTTTTTATGTAGTTGCCTCTTTGGAATACCTGCACTTGCATAGCTAAACATAATATTTAATTTCAGAGCGTCAAAGTGATCGCCTTCGTCTGTATAATTTATCATCAGTCGGTGAAGAAAGAGAGTGGTTGCGTGATGTTCTATTGTCATCGGGATCTGAAAGTAGCAGTGATGATGATACACCTGCCGGAAAAGAGTTAAGACTTCAGAGGATACTAAAAGAGAGACGTTACCAAAACAGATATGCAAGAAAATATTATAAAGACTCTGGGGTGAGTATTATATAGAGTAATATAGTAATTGTGTAATAATATGGCTATCTACTGAACTATGAATTATCTACAAAGTGACACTTACACCATCTTCAACGAGTAATCCAAAGTAGTGGTGTAAGAAATGACATTTTTGTATCAGTTTTTAATACCTATTAATACCTATTATAAATAAGTTTTTATTAATCCACCTGACAATTAAAGCAAACAAAACATAATAAAATTCAGTTAAGCTGATTTAGTGTTTTATTAAGACTAATTGTTAATTAACTAGCTCTTGATTTTTATATATGTTCTTTGTCTCCTTTATATAAAAATGAATTGGTGTTTGTTAGTCTCGCTAAAACCCAAAAACGGCTTGACCTATTTGAATATTTCTTATTGTGTTACATTCATTTTAATTCAGGAGTTTAAAAATAAAACACTGAAAATAACTTTAAGAAAATTCGAAAAATATACAGCTGAAAACTGGTTATTTAGTATGGTAAATTATTTAACTAACATGCTAAACATTAAAACTGTCATTTCTTCTATGGCTACTACAAGTTTATTTTCATAGATGGCATTATTGGTATCGGTGAAACAAAGTTCACCAGGTCAATTAGTATTTTATATACAAGAAGATATGTTTTAGTTCATAATATCATTATACTGACATAATATTATTACCCAGTACTTGGGTATCTCTAGGGAAAGGCTTGTTTCAGCTTTCAGATTTCGTTCTGGTCATTTGTCAACAAAAAAATATTTAAATTTAATTCACATTATTCTATCTCCACAGTACTTGCAATAGTGTCGAGAACCTGGCACATTTTAAAATGGATTGTGATATGTTAGCTAAATTAAAAGCTAATAGACATAAATTTCTATCCAAAATTAAAAGTATATGGCTCAGAACATGAATAGAAACATTGTCAAACCCTCAATTTTTGATAAAATTGAGGGCTCCATCAAAATCAGAAAAAAAATATGTAAAGAAAATCTCATAAAGACTTATTTATGTCATAAAGACATACTATTTTTATGTTCACAATCCTTTATGTGAATCTCTACTATAAACTAAAGAATTAAAATTCGAGAATATTAATAATAGGAAAATATTGTCAGTAATGAAACTAACTTTTTATGAATAACTTAGCCATAAAATTAATGTAGAAAAAATCAATTTATTCTATTGAAACTTTCAATTTTTTTTATTATTCACAATACACACAATTATAGTGATTAATTAAAATTTAGATATTCCTTAGCCACGGTGTAGTAATTCACTTTTGTGGTCATATTTCTATTTCCCATCACATAGAATTCATAGAAAAGTAGAAAATTTTAAACTAAATACCACTACATTAATTTCAGAATTCACGGTATATGTATTATGGAGTGGGGTTGCTATCAACAGTGGATCGCTACCCTGAGAGACGCGTCAGTAGATCTGCGCCTCCTCCGCCGTCAAGCAGAGGACGTAGAGGACGGCCTTCTGACAGAGGCTGTTCAAGAGGCATGTCAAAATCTAGAAGAGGCCGTGCTAGAGACAGCAAAACACAAAATGAAAGTGGTGGAGATTTGGTAGGGATAAAAGCAATTAATTTATTATGCTAGTTTTAATAAACTTTTAAATTTACTGCTTTTTGTAATTTTAGATGTAAGTCTCTTTTTATAGACCATGTTTTATTTATCTTGTAGCCTGATGGAGTGGACTGGGAAGAACAATTAAGGAATTTAAAACAAGAACATGATGGTGAAGAGTTTAGTCCTATAATTGACAAACCAGGAATCAGGTAGGTTTATTTAATGTATATTACAATCTAAATATAAAGTCTAAATTAGTTCCTTGATAAAGCAAGGGATTAATTTAAACTTTACTACATTACTTTACTTTACTTAAATGTAAAGAATCCAGTATAGATGATAGATGAAGATCATATTTCACTTTACATTCTAAACACTCAGATATTTCTTGTGAAGAAACTTTAATGTAACCTCAGAGTTGTGGAGTTGCTTCAAATATTAATGTGAGACTGACTGAACAGAGACAGACAGACAACCTATGTGATATGCACATCAATACAATGCAATACAAATTGAGGGCTTGATTGATTGTTGTGGAACTTTGTTTTCAGAAATAGTTCAATATAGCTTTTGTTGAACTACCTAGTTGACAAAATGTGCATATTTGATGATTGCATATTTTTATTTAATTTTTTATGGGATATTCATGTCTCAGTGATAAACAGACTTTTTTAAGTTTTATCACAGCAGCAATAGGTAACAGTAGTTGCTCCTTGATTTGGGCACTTTCCATAAACTAACTTACGTACTTTTATACTTTAAGTACTTTAAAATCTTAACTTCAAGGGTTGAAGAAGGCTGTGTTTGTGGATGAGAGGTCCACAGTTACATAGTAGATTCATTGGTATTTCATGGTATAAAACTGCTTGTTTGTAGGAAATTTAACAGTCAAACTACCCACAAACATCACAAGTCATTTAAACTCATATTCAATATGTCTATTTAAATTGTCCTGTGTAAGTTATAAATGCACTCATATTCTGAGTTTTATCAGCTCTGCAGTGAGACTTCCATATGACCTCAAGATTTCCCTATAAAGTTATGGAACACAAATTAAAGTACAGTGAATCACAGTCTTAAAGACTTCTAGTAGTTAGTTAGTCTTTAAGACGTTTATGGGTTTTTAAAAACTGTCTATGTTTAAATTATTTGATACTTATGATGATTGTTTACTTCCAAAAATTTTACTATATTTTTCCTATGAATAACATGAGATTGGGATATTGATCTCATAATTAGGTTAATTGTGTGTCGTAAACTATTTATACTAGTATCAAAAGTTTATACAAATTCAATTTGCAATATGAGTATAATCACTGAAAAAGCTTTATTGGAAACATTAGGGCTTGTGTCAAAATGAGATGATTAAATGTTTTTTTACTGTGCTGTATACAGCTAAAAAAGCGTGATTTTATTACGAGTTTTTAGGCACCAAAAGCTGTTCATTGTTTGAAAAAATATATAATTTAGTAACAAACAGACTACAATAATTAATTGATGCTGGTAACTAGTTGTCCTTAATTACCACTAAGTAATCTGAATTGTATAGACAATGACCTAGTAAACTTAATAACAGAGGTCGCAAGAAACTCTCGTCATTGAAAAGTCCAGAAGCTTTGACTGCCCGTCGCCGCCGTCATTGGCTGCTTCTTGTAAAGAAAGAGTTGGGTAAAGTGCAGAGGGCAAGGACTGCTACCCATAGGGAGGTGATGCTGCAACGAAAGAGACTGGCTACTTTGTGCTGTAAACATTGGAGACAAGTGGCTATGCAGGTAAATATGCAATATTGAAAACATTTCTACCGGAATCTCTTGTAGGTTCTTTTATGCTGACGACAATTGTAAGTAATCTACAAGATCTTACCATGTGAAATCATCCTTTGGTTTATTTAGTACATGGTTTACTATTCGAGCTTTATTATCATTACTTTAGATTTTATTTTTGCACTTGTTGCAGTCACAGAAAAATATGAAAGAAACAGTGTGGCGATGCAAGCGCTTAAGTCGTGAGATGCAAACATATTGGAGACGCTATGACCGTGCTGAACGAGAAACGAGGAGGCGAATGGAAAAAGAAGCAGAAGAACAGAGAAAGGCGAGTTTTTAGAAATTTAAAGAAAACATGTCGTATGTGGATATGATTTCGTGCAATGTCTTTCACAATTCGCGTACGTGTCTTAATGAACTAGGAAATTCCAATTCAATTAATTTCTGCTAGTCTACTTTGAAAAAAAAAAAAACATTTTCTAATATGTTAAAATGAAGAAATGTCTCTGTGCAAAGGACATTTTTTTCTGATATGGTCTTTTATATGACTTGATTTTCAGTTTATGTCGGTTCAGGTATTAGTAGCAATAAATGTCAAATTAGATGCAACAAAATAAACCTAAGATAGTATGTTAAATAAGATTTTAAAATAATGTATGATGACAGATGGATGTGGAGCTAATGGAAGCTAAGCGGCAGCGACGCAAGCTGAACTTCCTAATAACTCAAACAGAGTTATATGCTCACTTTATGCAGCGCAAAATGAACTCAGCAGAGGAAAGCGAATGTGGCACCGATCAAATATTGAGACAGTTGGACGAAGATAGGGACCCCAGGCTGGTTTCTATAGATCATTATGATAGGTAAGTACCAGTTTGTATTGAATTGGTATTAAATTGTGCCATAGTTTGATGACGTCATCGTAATACAATAGCTTTGACAATCGCTCTTGACGTCTCATTTGCTTAATGCTGATATCATATGCAACAGTTGTCAATAGGGGAACTTTTTATTTTTTAATTTTGTGAACAGGAATCAAGCGTTATTTTCACTTCTCTTACAAGAAATTAAACACCCTATTGTGAAAATTATATGGGTGGTTTGGCTGTAATTTATTTTGATTAAGTGAACATTTAACAACCAGTTTTATATGTTTATTAAATTATTACCTTATTAAGTCTAGTGTATCGAATATTAGGTATTTTTATTTAATTAATTGCAATACTGCAATGTCAAATTATTATAATTATATTAAACTTTAAAAATTAAAATGTGAAAAGAGGTGCTCTAATTAAATATTTGCCAAAAAAAAATTTTGACTTAAACCTTACTTAAAATATGAGCCGTCAATGATACCAAATAGCAATACCAATACTTTTTCATTCCAAACTATTGACTGTTTTTTATAAATATTGTATACGCTTATAAACTTTGCTCTGATTTAAAAAATAAGTTTTTAAATAAATCAAAATCGATGTCAATTTGATATTTTTTATTTGCAGTGAAGCTATGAAAGCGCGCGCATCTCGTAACGCCCGCGAAGCCTTCCACACTGATCGCGCCAGGACTCAGCAGTTCGACGCAGCGGCTGGTGCTGATACTGAGTTAGACAGACGTACCGGTGACCATGAACAACCCAATATCTTCCAGGGCACGCTTAAAGGTTACCAGCTTAAAGGCATGAACTGGCTAGCCAACCTATATGACCAGGTTTGCGACTAAACTGAATAAATATAAAATTAATGTTATTTACAAGAGATACACTTATAACATTGAAATTGACAAAAAATCCTTGCTACAATGATAAACATTTAATTTTTTTAGGGCATTAGTGGTATCTTGGCCGACGAAATGGGTCTAGGCAAAACAGTACAATGTATAGCGTTTTTATGCCACGTGGCGGAACGTCTGGGTGTTTGGGGCCCGTTTCTCGTGGTTTCCCCCACCTCTACTCTTCACAATTGGCAGCAGGAGATGGAGCGGTTTGTACCTGACTTCAAAGTGGTGAGTGAGACCTCTTTTAAAGGAAGCTATGTTGTATGAAGGAGGGAAAAATGTTTTTTTTCTTCAATTATTTTGTGTAGAAGTATTTTAACAATTTAAGTACAACTAATTGTATCAAATATGCAACAATGTTTTTTCTCTCAAAAGGTTTATAATCTTTTTTCGTTATTATTGAACACTATATTGCAATATGTAGTTTTAATCTGGAAATAGTATTCTCCCTTGGGAACTATTTACAAATCTTCATTAATTTTCTGGAAAGGTGCCATACTGGGGAAGTCCAAGCGAACGCAAGATCTTGCGTCAATTCTGGGAACGTAAAGATCTCCACACACGTCAGGCGGCATTCCATGTTGTTGTGACCTCCTATCAGATAGTAGTCTCAGACTTGAAGTATCTGAATCGAGTATCATGGCAGTACATGATCCTGGACGAGGCGCAAGCGATTAAAAGCTCCGCTAGTATGCGATGGAAGCTTCTATTGGGCTTCAGCTGTAGAAACCGACTGCTTTTGTCAGGTAATATGAATCTCAATTTTACTACTGAACTTAATAACTTTTTTCCAAAAACTTACTCATATTAAAATGTTTTAAACTTCTACGAATCAGGTACACCCATACAAAATAGTATGGCGGAATTATGGGCGTTATTACATTTTATAATGCCGACGCTGTTTGACTCGCACGAGGAGTTTAATGAATGGTTCTCCAAAGATATTGAGAGTCATGCAGAGAACAAAAGTACTATCGACGAAAGTAAGTAGTTGTAAAACTTTTGCAAAATGTTTTTTTTTGTAATGTGTTTATACAAGCCTCGTCTTAATTCACAGAGCATTTGTCCCGCTTACACATGATATTGAAGCCTTTTATGTTGCGGCGAATAAAAAAAGATGTCGAGAACGAATTGTCGGACAAAATTGAGATTATGGTGCATTGCCCGTTGACGATAAGACAGAAACTATTATACATAGGTAGGTTATATTATATTTTTGATTATTTAGAAAACTTTATCTTGGGTTATTTGTAGCCACGTTGATTTTATTTACTCATTGGCAATTATATATTATTTAGCTTTGAAGAAGAAAATAAAAATAGAAGAATTACTACACTACTCGGTAGGCGCTGAGACGGGTCACAACGTAGACAAAAATTTCACATCAAACCTAATGAATTTAGTTATGCAGTTTCGTAAGGTAACGTTTATCATATTTTCACAATTCAGTAATATACAAATATTCTTTATTACACATAAATAAAGCAAAAAATGAACACACTCAGTATTTTTCAAATGAATTATATTTTTCATGTTATAATTTTATTGTTAAGGTGTGCAACCATCCAGAACTATTCGAAAGGCGAGATGTTAGGTCTCCATTTGCAATGCAAGTAGATGACTATCACATACCCAAGTTGATAGTTGAAGATGGCATCTTAATACGTTCCATTCCATCGAAACGTCATTTATTGTACAATATCTTATCAGTGCTAATTCCTGAACACGTGCATCGGAACGCAAACGATAGTGAAGGAATGGAGGACAGGCATGGAGTCTACGGTAGTGACCGATGCTTTGCCTTCACTAGGTTCATGGATCTATCGCCTATGGAGCTTTATAGGGTTATGCTGTGTGGTTGGTTATATGCGTAAGTATAATTTAGCAGAATGTACCTCTGCACTATCCATATAGTGTTTTTTTATACAACCAACAAGTAAATTTATTAAAATTTTGTTTTCATAACAGTCAATTATCTTACAAAATAAGTCCCTTTATTTTAAGCGTTATTACTGCTAAGGTTGTAGTTGACTGTCGAATATTTATCATTTCAGAATGCAACATGTGGACTACTGCTTAGAGAAATACGAGAAACTACGTCACAGGCAATGTTGGTGGGACAAGTCTCAATTGCCAGATATCAAACAAGAACAAACAGAGATAGACGAATCTCCAGAATATTATGATAGAGTGAGAAGCAAAGATTTGCTGTTGGTATGTCCTGACGGAGACGTACTGAGGCAACGAAAGAGTGACAGTTTATTATGGATGGAATTATTGTTCATAGATCCACTTTGGACTGAAGGTATATTTAATTTGTTATAATGATTATATTTGCACGAGTTTTTGTAACTAATTCTTGCGTCATTGTTTAGGTGGTCCGTTCTACAGTCACATAGATCATACTATATATTATATGCCGGAGACTATCGAACATCGTGCAATGCGCATGCGCAACTTAAGGGGGAAGGAAGGACAGGTTAGAGTCTGAAGTCATATTACAATATGTATACATGAAAAGATATTGAAATAGAATTAATATGTTCAAGTGTTCTTTTTTATCAGACGGAGATGCTATGCGAGATAAAGACGGAGGAAGGCGGAGTGACTCCAGTTGTTCCTGTAACGGAAACCGAGTTCCCGCACATAGAGAGGGCGCCGTGTACGCGGCGCTTGCAGCCGACGCCGCTACCCGCCTGGTTGAACACCGCGCAACAGAAGGTACTGTATGCATACGGTCGTGCTATACGATCAAAATTACATTATGACGGATTTATTAGCAGACGTGAATCTAAATACAGTTCAGTGACTGAGTATTGTTTGATGTTTACTTTGGACGAGATAATCGTGTGATTGTGAGAAATATTAAAAAAATATATGTATTAAACGCATAAAAAGTGTGTATTTCACGTGATCTTCATAAGTGTGACAATTAGAATAACAAAACTGGTTTGTTAGGTGTGTGCTGGGATGCTGGCTCCATTTGCAGTGTCACGCAGCTTCGCGTACCATATGACTCGCCACCAACACGCAGAGAATGCGGAAGGTTGTCTCACGTTGAATCGCCTTGTCGATAACAGCCGCCCGCCTAATGGATGGGCCTCGCTTCAAGTACCTGGTAATATATTATATTTTTTTTCTTAGTTTGCGCTTGATTCTGAAGTACTTGATCTAAATATAAAAGTCAAGCAGTACATGTCGGTCTCAAAATGAGAGTAAAACGAACATTTGACATATTATCAGACATTACTTATGCCTTCGATTTTAGGCCTTATTTAATATGGTAAAACGTACGTATTAGGTAGCACCAATTTACATGCTTTCAAAATTTTTTGTTGGTTTTCTAAAGGTCTCTTATTTAAAAATGTAATATCCATGTTTTAAAAGTAATTATGGAGGATTTGACTCACAGTTTCCTAAGTAATTTTAATTTTTCATTTATTATAAATGTCTCGGTTTGAATCATTATGGTCTATTATTTTAAAATCTAATTATTTTAGTTTAAAATCAAATTATGAGAATTGATTATTTATTTAATTTAAGAAAAATTAATAGTCAAATAGTCATAACTCTTATTGTTATTGTTATGAATGTATATTCCAAAAATTATATAACATAATACCCTCTTTTCAGACAAGAACCAGTTGGTTAGTGATGCAGGAAAATTAACAGTTTTGGATTCACTCTTGAAAAGACTGAAAGAACGTGGGCACAGGGTGCTCATATACAGTCAGATGACGAAAATGATCGATTTATTGGAGGTAAGGGATATATACTTAATAAAGTTGGAAATGAAGCTAGAAATGTTTGACAAGCATTTTTTTTAACTACTTTTATGGGGTTATATTTGATAATGTATTATCAATTTTTATAGGAATATATGTGGCATCGGAAACATAAATACATGCGGTTAGACGGCTCCAGTAAAATTTCAGCGCGACGTGATATGGTTGCAGATTTTCAGGTTGGTTGTAAGAAAATAAAACTGAACTATTTCAATTAATATTTTATTTTTCAATAAGAATAATAATATTCTTTCTTGTATGGTGCAGGCTCGAGCGGATATATTTGTGTTTTTACTTTCAACACGAGCAGGCGGTCTTGGAATCAATTTGACTGCGGCAGATACTGTAAGTAACTTATTTTAATAATCAATACGTTATAATTAATGCTTTATACCAATATAGATGTGTGAAAAAACAAAGCTTAAAATCAAACGACAATTGTAATTGAACTTAGTAATGTCCCCACCAGGTTATATTCTATGACTCGGATTGGAATCCAACTGTGGACCAGCAAGCAATGGATCGCGCTCATCGCCTTGGACAGACCAAGCAGGTGACGGTCTACCGACTCATCTGCAAGGGTACCATTGAGGAAAGAATCATGCAGCGGGCTAGAGAGAAAAGCGAGGTAAACATTGAGGAGAGAAAGAGAGAGAGAGAGGAGATACTCAGATACATTATTATTATATATGTGTTGTTTTCGCAGATCCAAAGAATGGTAATAAGTGGCGGTAATTTCAAACCGGACACATTAAAACCAAAGGAAGTTGTGTCTCTTCTTTTGGACGATGAAGAAATTGAGCTTAAATGTAAGTTTGAAATTTTTATACAAAAACTGATCGCAAATTCATGTGTTATTATATAAAAAATATAAAATTTATCTTGTTGTTAATCAAATTAATTCTATTCGACAGATCGCCAAAAATCCGAAGAGAAGAAGTTGATAGAAGATAAAGAACGTAAGAGAAAACCAGGGATATTACCACCGGTTAGTATAAGTAGCTTTTTTATAGACTGATGTAAGATAGTATGCAAATTGTGTGATATTTTAAAAATAAGGATTTTATAAAAAATACAAAAAAAATGTATTTAGTTTGTTGGATTTAAATTATGGACATTACAATTTTTAACAGCAACCAGCTGTGATAGAGCCAAAGAGAGCCCGTGATTCGGCTTCTGAGCCTGGCAGCCCGCTACAAGTGGATGACGATGGAGACAACTTGGTGGTAGACGCTCCACCATTATCTATGACCCCGTTATGTAAGTTGTATGTTGAAATAAGTTAAGGGGACCAAGTTTCTTAGTATTGTATGGAAATTTTTGCGAGATTCGTGTTTACCGCCGGATTTGAAAATGATGCTTACCATTGACCGATTAGATGCAAGTAAGCGGCAAAAATAATTCAGTATGTGCCTTTGTTTGTGTATTCTAAAAATGAACAAACTACATTTTATCACCGATATATAAATTATACCTTTAAAATTGGAGGAAAATATCAGCAAATTGTGACGCGAGCGACATGAAACTAACTTCATTATGCCATATCACACGTATGATTTGCTAAAAACAGGAACAAAATGCAACTTAATTTTTAATTACTGATATTATCTTAAACATTAAAATCGTTTATTATATCATAATAAAAATTCGGTAAATATTAATGAAATGTTTGTTTAATACAGTTAGTCCTATTTTTGACGACCGTCTAGGTGGTCGAGTGCTCAATACTTTTTAATTTTTATTAGTTAGTATTTTTTTTTCACATATTACGATGTTTTTTTTCTACGTTATGTAGTATTCAATCTACAACACAAGCTCTAAATGATGTTTAATTTGGGATAGAAAAAAAGTGTGAGTGTTAGAAATATAATAATAATTTAGTGTATAGTAGTGACACTATGATTAAGGCAGCGTGTCTGTTGCAGCGTACTCACCACCGTCGCGAGCGGGTTCGGGCGCGTCGGTGGGGGCGGGGCTGGGGGCGGGCGCGGGCCCGCGGACGGCCGCGTGGGGCGTGACGCGCGCTGCGCGGGGCCGGGGCCGCGGCCGGCCGCGCGGCTCGCGGCACGCGCTCGGCCGCCGCGCGGACACAGCGCCCGCGCCCGCGCCCGCGCCGCCTGACGCCGCCGCTCTGGCCGCAGGTACTACTGCACACCACCGCTAACGCTGTTCTGAAGCCCTAGACAACATGCATCTCATAGTACCACTATTGTATAGTTCAATGTGTCAATGTATTTACTGTTGGTGTATATTAATGAATAAATAATTAGCTGTACCCGCTACTTCGTTCGTGGATGTCGGAAAATAATATGTCTTGCGTGGTAAGGTAACGTGATTTTACTCGAGTGCTTTATGATTACTGAATAATATCATGTGTATAAAAAAAACAGATAGTGTATTATTTTAGAACAATTTGATCACCAAAAATATAATATAATAAATAGTGATAAACCTTAAAGAATTGATATGTACTGTCGCGGATTTTTTAAATAATTTTCAAAGTAGAAAGAATTTCGCATACATTACATTTTTCGCGTAACCGGTTAAGCGCAAGCAAAGAAAAGAAAAGGAATATTTTTCCCATTTTTGTTTGTTTGATTCTCAGCACTTCCTTGATAAATGGACTATCCAACACAAAAATATTATACATTTATCAGTCTTAATTTATAAATGAGTAAATTTAAAACATGTCAAAAAATTACCTTAAAATTAAGCTAATATTAAAAACTATAATAATAAGTTATAAATGAATCAAAACTTAACTAATCACATTTCATTTCAAAAGGAACTACAAATGTTGCTTATTATTGTCTGGATTTTATTTTATTTTAATATATTTTTTTTCCGTTTATTGCGCGTACTGTTGGTTTAATATGTATTTGTTTCACACTTGTTCAAGATTCAATATTAAATGTTGGACATTTAATGTTGAATCTTGATAATAGTTTATATTTCGTTGTTGCTTTATGATTTATTGCACTAATATAATGAAATAAATGGTTCATTACATTTACATAATGAATTTGTTTTAAATGTAGTAAAATAATAATAAATACTTTAATTTACACTTTTCACATTATATTGAAGTCGACTCCGTTTCATGGCCTTGACCTCTATTTACATTTACATGTTGATCCATCAATGCCTCGTTTGCTGATTACTCGTTCATCCGGCCTGATGTACTATATTATATAACTCAACCATAAACTTCACAGGAGCAGCGTTATTAGAATCTGATGCCCCACTGGAGATCATAGAAAGCAGTTCCGCGATAAGGGGCGATGGCCGAGGGAGGCGAGGGCCTGGCAGGCCTAGACTCCGGACTGCTATGCCCCGGGGACCCACGCGGCGGCCTAGGAAGCCTCGAGAGCCGTTGTTGGTGCCCTTAGCCCCGCCCCCCTAGCGTTTACAGGCGTCTGCGCGTATCACAGGTGAACAGCCTTTATTTAACACCGCTTTTCATATACTGGCTAGAAAGATAAAGTCAAAGTCATAATATCTTTATTTAAATATACTCAATTATTAAGTTTTTTAATCGACTAGGTATTGACGAATATGTATAAGAAAATGGCTCTAGCTCATATATTTATATAAAGCCATGTCCAATATTTATATTTTAATTATTAGGTATTAAATTTTGAGTTGTATAATTTTAAATGAGTCAAAGTGAAAATATTTAATTCAAAATAAAATATATGTTTGTTGCAGATGCCCCACAACACAAAGGTATTCATCGACTTTAAGATGAAGATACCCACCTCTAGTGCAATTTGTAATGACATTACGGCTGATATATCAGCTAATGTATGTACAAAGGAATTATATTGTTTTGTAAAGTATTAAAATAAGGTCGGAAAGTTTGAGAAACTTTCTTTTATTTACATTAATCATAATATTGAGAAATCTCTTGGGTGTTCAATATAATATGTATAAATGATGAACTTAAGTTATAGTTTTTATGTTAATATTGTTATTTATATACGTAAATTACTATTTTTGGCGGTTTTAATTCGAAAATAAAAATATTAAGAAACGAATTACATGAGAGTTACATAATTGTAATTATTAAACCTGAACTGAAACTTCAGAAATTAATTTCTGAAATATTTTAAATTTTGTCTACCAATTAATTTTCCCTGATTGACGTTAGAATAGAAGTCGCCTCCATTTTAATGTACTCTTTAAATTGTGTGTTTATTGAGAAAATTTACGTAGAATTTGAGATTAATTGTTAGATTCTCTTGGTGAGATTCGCCGAGCTATCGATACACATCCGTTTTTAAAACTACAAATTCAAGTTATCTACCACACCTTTTCTTCTTAAGAAATGGATGGGATTGCCTACGACAGGTCAAATTATTTAATATACGTAAATCCATACAATTGACTTATTTTTGTAAAGATGATTAAAAATATGCAGTATTAAACATATGGTAAAATTCGTTTTTCAAAATGAGTATATTTCGATTTAATCACTGCTCACCAGAAATGGGGACGTACTTCCAGACACGCTTTAACTAAACATTAATGTACGATAATGATATACCGAAGACTTAACGCTATCGTATTCTTGTGTATCTATCGGTTGTCTGGAAGAAATCGCTAATTAGCGATAACACCGTTCTTGTAAAATGAAGCATCTTCAAAATTATGGTGTAAAATAATGCTAATTTTATCTATCTTTAATACGCAGCATTTAAATAATTTATTTGAACGAAACGAATTGATGTTCCTTAGAAAGATCTTAATAATTGTACAATATTATAAATACAATCTGGTTCAACTAGAATTCTAGGGTCGTATCGTATAACAAGTATAAAAAGTATAAATGGTAAAGAAATAATTAAAAATACCCATCAGAAGCCGTCTAAAAATTTTTGCGAAAAAACTTACTTCATTACAATATACGTTGTAAAAAATATAACAGCCAACAGATACGCACAGACTCCTGTCATAAACACCAAAACAAACTATTTCTGTTTCAAATCACTATTTAAAACGTTTCCTCCACCTTGTAAAACTTCATGGTCATGTTACTTTAGTGATACTGGTTGTATTCTTACTTGTAGAATGTTGAATTTCACTAGCGGGCTAAAGCGTTTTCCTGTTGAGTATCTAAATGCATTTTACTTTCTAGTGGCTATTGGGTTATATTTTCTTACTATAACATCTTAACTCTTATTTCGCTCAGTTCGAGAAAAAAATACTATGTGGTAAACGTTTTAAGTCCGCCTTTGCTATGATAAAAAGTATATATTTACATGAAATGAAGATTGTATCGTTTATGAATCAAGTACAACACTCACTAAACATAGCTAGCAAAAAAAATTAACATAACATAACATTTAAATTAATTCTGTAGATTAACATCGATCCAATTTGATCATTGGTGTTATATAAGGGCACTTATTTGTTTTTCATATTGTATATCGTGAAATGAACTTTAATATAGTGGTTTCATGACGTCATGAAAATTAATAAATGTGTCTTGAATTATATCTATTTCTTTTATTTTTTTGATATTAACCTATAATTTTTTCACTTAATAAAAACAATACAACATCGCTTTCTCTCAAACTCTGGTCTTTGCCACCAAAACATATAGCAATGTTTTTCCTATAAACAGCGGTTAAATTTAAACTTGGTGCGCAAGAGTTTAGAAAAGTAATCGTGTTCCGTGTCCAGCTTTTAAGATCTTGACCAGCAAAAGATGTCGAAAAATTGTAGTTCATTGAACATTTAAGACCTAGAGCAGACACCGCGAAAAGAAATCCTTTTTTTCTTACTTCTTACGTCTTTCCTCAATAGTTCAATTCCATTAAAATTCTCTTGTATCGGCACAAAATGGACAGAACCGTGTTTCATCAGATTTTCTGTTTTTATTATTTTTATTTATTGCACATTTCAAGATACAATTGGCGGACTTAGTGCCTTTAGGCGTTCACTAGAAGTCAACGAGAGCGTTGAGTCTGTCTCTTGTATCATCAGAGCATTGCATTACCATTATATTTGTGAAATTAAAATTATTCTTTAATTTATTAGTAATGATTGTTACAAATTAATAACTAATTTGTAAACGTTGTAAGCTAAATGGAGTTATATTCTCTATTATCGTTTGACATTTGCAATCGATTGAAGCATTGAAGCATCGAATGAAGCATATGATTTATTACACGATTATCAATTATTTCAAGTCCAATATAATAGTAATACATATCAATGTATGTATTCATTTAAGTTATTATGGATTTAATTAGATCCAGATCATTATTTATACTGTAAACAGTCATTTACTATCAATATCAGCATATAAAATGAATACTGGTACACGGTATTATAAAAAGTAGTCTTTTCTAGTGAAACATAACGTAAGAAAGTCAATGACACTGCCCTAGCACAATATGGACTATTTGGTGAATTAATGAACAACCGAGGCCAACAGCAACAAAGCAGAATAACTAATTAAAACTAAACATTGTTTAGATAACAATGCACGTTTAGTATGAAAGCAAACAGTGCAAGTGTTACGTAGTAAAAGGTCTACATCATATGTTTATAAATTCATGAATATATACAAGAAAAATACTGACAAACATCCTTGTTTAGATATACAAAAAAATCTTGAAATGAGTTGAAACAATGAGATAGTTCGAGACATCTCGGCGGAGGATGGAGTCGTCTCCGTCGGGGGTCTCAAGGGTCGCCGCTTAACATTATAATTAGTGGCGCGACTTCACAGAGCCTGCCACAGTCGTACCGCCAGTTTTTGTAGTCACACCAATGACACGTAAGGTTTTTGCTCAGGTTAAATGAGAATTTTACGTAAGCGTCATAGCTGTGGAGATTAAAAATTTATGTATTTTAACTCGTATGTAATGAACTTAATTTATTTATGTCTTATGTATTACATAATATACTAAGGGGAAAAGTTAAAATGTTAAGCAAAATGAGCTCCCTCGATAAAGCGTGAAAGTTACCTTAAGGTAAAAAGTGACTGGCTGACCTGACTTTAAGTCAGGTCAGTCAGTCACTTCTTCACTCACCTTTTGGTTGGGCAAGGTGGAGGTAGCTATTTCAGTCCTGTCTTGCTTGAAGTATCAGCGTTGGCTTTCCAATCTGACTGCTTTGTTTCGGAGTTTTTTGTGCCGGTCACTGTCTCTATCTCTGAATCTGAGGATTCTTTACCGGAATGCATATTTCCTCCTACGTAAAACTAGTTCTCCTTCAAAAGAGGCGTGGAAAGATACCTTTTAGGCTGGTAAGGTAGAGGTGGATTGGGCAGTATGTCGCATGTGGCACTAGTTTTTCGCATATGGAATTCCTTCTACTGGCATCCATCAGATAATTGAGTTATTTGATGTGCTTTTTATTAAAAAACCATATCAAACAAATAATCTCACACAAAAATTATTCAGAGCATTCCTATGAATACTAAATACAATTATTATTATTTTATTAATTCTTCTCTTCGAACTTTCGGATTCGAACCGCTTGATTTGATAAATTATCCTTTAAAATTAATACATTTAAGGTTGGTGTCACAGATACCAAAAACATAAAAAATTATTATATTCAATTCTATAAAATAGTTCAAATTCTATACTAACCTTATAACAGTGTATGTTACATTAAACATGTAATATTTATAATTTTACTGTCGTACTAATACATATATGTAATAAGAAATATAAATTATCTTAACTAATTAAAATAAAATCATGTCACAATTTCAAATAATATCGTATACAGTCAAAACATACTTTATCAAATTTAAAAATACAAGTAAGGATTCAGTCAAAGCCATTATAACATAATCCGTAAATCTTTTTCTTTAAGTGTACAATTTTCATGTTGCTCTGTGTATGTGAGCTTACTATAAATTCATTATTCTTCGATAAAGCGATACAAATTTGTCGTTGAAAGGTTTCATTCAACTCTTCTATACATAGTGCCCGTGCTAAAATTTGAATTGTTTCTCAACACGTTCGCTTTCTCATAGTGCCCCGTGATTCACCATGAGAACTGTATCTTTCTACAAACTTTGCGGACGTGGAACAATTTGCCATTCGTCTGGCTTAGTGTTTAAGTCATAGGCTGTAGCGATAGTACCTTCCAGCCGTAATAATTAATTAGATTATCAGCGTTTGTAAGTAGACGGTCACATCGCAATCCTGTCTTTAATATTTCTCTCTCCCTCTATCGGTTGCAATATTTATTTTGTGTTTAGGTTAGTCTACCTTTCTACGGTTTAGGTTCATGAATTATCTGTTATCCATAAGAATAGCACAACCTGTCAAGCCGCACATATACAGACACAATTGGTTTTGAATTGTCTATTAAACCCCCGGGATCATATGCGGTTACAAAACATGTCAATTATTCCAGAGAGTTCACAAATTTCACTTCAAATACTTCATGTCAGTTTTAATGAGTTCAAGGAAGGAATCAATGGAGTTCTTTATGCCTATAATAATGGTGGGAGTGTAAAGATAACACACCTATTATAACATTAATATGTACAAGTGAATAAGTGTGTTAAACAAGCACTTTCCGCTGTTTCTTTGTCACTTATAAGGTGTTTATGCGCAAACGCATAGTTCGCGGTGGTTAGTTAGTTAATATGCAATGCGCAAACGCTGAGCGCCCGTCGCACTACACTGATAAAACATTTCCTGGTTTAATTGTTTAAAAATTGTTAATAGAATAACAACTAAAAATTAAAGTACGAAACCTATCTATTGGTTTTTAGGTAGGTTTAGAAGTTATAGTTATTAGTTTGATGAATTTTATACTTTTCATAAATACGAAGAAGTAAATCACAGATAACTGTTTCTTATTCAAGCCATGTTGAATTTTATTCTTAATAATGTTAAAAACGCACATGTCCTGCAATGTAAGCGGTAACCGTAGCCTGCTTATACCTAATAAATGCATCTCTTTAAAACTAGTAGCTGTTCCTCTTAATGGTAAGCAGTGACCGAGAGATCTTTATAGTGTAACATTACAATTCTCCAGAACTCAACGCACCAGCACCAGTACTAGCATTAAAAAGTGAATGTCAATCCATGCCATAGAATTAAACAGGGTAGTTTTTTACTTTATACTAAAAGACTTAACACCAATTATACAATCATTGTCTACTATGTAAAAAAATGTCATTGCTTCTTCTTTTTTTATGAAGTTGCTATGTATGAACAATAAAGTGTTCAATAAATAAATAATACGGGTGATTCTTTAATGGACCACCTACCATCTTCCTTCCTTCCTTGCTTCCACCCAATGAAAGAGGAGGTAATAAAAGATGATTAAGTTATATATTACTAATACATTTTGCTAGCCCTATGTAATCATCATTAGGAGCTTCTGTTATAGATACTAGATTACGGAGAAATATGTACAGTAATATGTATTATATAAATATCAGAAACATACTAAATAAACATACAATCATCCATGACGTGTGAAAAAACACTTATCATGCTTATATCTAGGATTCGAAGCCGCGACATCGGGCTAACTAGTTAGAGATACTGACTATAGACAGCTGTCAATATCTATATAAGAGATTGTTGCATGTGTCTCTAGCATTGATGAGAACGGTCCAGATTCAGTGAACTGTGAACACGGCCGGTTTGATCGAGCGGTAAATGAGATGACACATTTCATCACATTTGCCATTTCGCCCCAATATACAAGTACCTACGTTTTTAAAATTACATATTTATCTCTTTGATAAAAAATATATATGACATTTTACATATCTATTGTAATTTTAAAATGAAATTAACACATCCTATTTCGGTAGTGAAGGGAGCCATCATTATCGTAAAAAATGTTAATGTTCATATAGAATATTAAACTCCTCGTAGATCGCAATCTTTGGTCAAAACACTGAATGCTTCTTCTTATTTCTAAATAAGCTTTAATTCAATACGTTTTGTCTATCAATATTGGTGTGTAGTTACATATACCTATCCTATTATTACCAAATCAAACGACTCGATAGCCCACCTCTGCTCCTATAGCTATAGATCAGCCGATGACAGCCACAGAGGCACGCAAGTTTTTACACCCATACATCATCACAAACCACCCTAGTACGATCGCCGAAGTGATATATCCGGGGTTTTTGCGCCACTACTAAGTGCATTCCTTGTAAATGTCTCATAGGTGATTAGCGGTCTATTTTGAGAAGAGTTAAAGGCGACCAGAGAGAAGTTAAGATATGTTTTCAATCAATTACGAAGTATGAAAGTACATACTTCAATTAAAGTTCAAAACTACATGAAAATAAAGAAAATCTCGCAGAGTGCTCTATTTTTTCATCATGATAAAATAAAAGCAAGTCCCTAAAACAAGACAGATGCTAATAATAAAAATTTTTCTTACATATTTAAGCACCATTATCTAGCCCAATTAAGCATAATTAAAAGCTGAAAATATATGTTTATGGATACCTAACAGATAAGTAACATGTAAGTATAAATTGTTATATGACTGTAAGAATGAGTTAATTGATAAATATTGAAAATATACTCGATGTATTTATTATCTTATAAATACGACAAAAATATTATAAAAAAGTATATTAAATAAACCGACAAACATCCGGCCTTTAAAGTACCACACTTTTAAAACTACAATCATTTTTAAAGTACGTAGATTCTGAATAATAAAGATAAGATAAAGAATTTGATTTTTATGTAAAAACTTTATAGACAATAATCATTTAATAAGGTATAATAGGTCAAAAAGCTTTACAAACTTGTAATTGCCGTGTAAAAGTAAGACTTTGCTGTTATTGTCTTAAATTTTTCTAGGTCAGTTTTTACCAGTGAGTAAATTAATAATGGCTAATTTAATAATTTGGAATCCAATAATTAATAAATGTAAAACGCGAATTTTGCCGTAAAAAGCAAACCCCTACGAGTGTTGTATTTCATAGTGACTTCACTAGCAGTTTGGTAAGTGATGTGAGGGTAGCAGAAGATTGTCAAGGCCTGAAACAACTACACTGTGTGTCACTAGTCTGCTGATGACTATGGCTGTTGCCATACAGCCGAACGTCAAGTTAAAATAACTCTCAAGTACATATCGGAATAAAAATATCGCGATTGAGTCCATTTGCTCTCATATAAACAAATGTTAAAGCTCCCACCGAAAAACAGCGACAATCACAATCACAGCCGAACTAGGGAAGCCGGCGGTACTTACCCAGGTGACCCTGCAAGTCTTCCACATTGTACATCTTGTTTAAATTTAAAATGTTACTAATGTTGAAATAACTCTGAATAAAAAGTTGAAATTTGATATATAAAGTTCTTTATTACTTTATTTCCAAACTCTAACTTCTACTGTTTAGTTGAAATTTGAATTTTACAAGTTACCTATTAAGTTTTGAAGGCCATTGTACCAATATTGCAAAAAAAAACCGCGAACACTTCGTGCTTAGATTATCTACCTCTTATAAAAAAAATAGGAAGATGTACCTACACTCTTCCTTTCATTTACAAACCTTGTATTATTTGACTAGATTTTTTAACATAAATCTATCGCTAAGAATAAAAATCACATTAAAAAATCGGAAATGGCATATTACACGGCCAAATCCTCAACCAAGATCACTAGAACTGCTTAAAAAAATGTTTTGTAGAAAATTTTGAGACAAAAAGTTTTTTTACAGATCTTGTAATATTTGGGGATTAAAAGTGGCTCGGTAAAACACAGGGGTGGATAAATCGTCGCGGAGTGTAGAATGACGGATGTCTTTACAAGCTAGCGGGGTTGTCAGTGAGGCTTACACTGTCTGCAGTTCTCAAACTTTATCAAAATAACATACCTCAAAAACACTTAAACAATTCCCTACATTGGGTAAACTTTACTGAAATATCATGGATTATTGCACGATAATGATGGCAAATAGGTGTCTCATCAAGTGGTCGGTACTCATGACAGTTAGTAGCAGAGGTTCTAGTTTGAGTGCCGGTACAGCTAGATGATAGTATAGGATTAAGCAAGTATATAGTTAATAATTTATTTCTCTGTACCCAGAATATTCCCGCTCAAACGTGGTAAAGAAAGTTTATGTCTTCAAACATATCCTTTAATCATGCCCTGTATTCTTCTTCTCTGCTCCAATCTGAATAGGCTGAAAAAATATTTTTATAAAATATTTCTCGTATAATTCATCCATTTCTCTAAGCGTGTAAATGTGAGTAGTTTGAGAACGTCGTAGATGAAAGCGATAACATATAGTTCGCGCGAAAGATAAGTGTATCCTCACCCCCTGTTATATTTTTTTAAAACGTTACCGCTGTGTGGCAAAGAACTCCGTATCCAATGACACCCCACGTGCCAATGGTAAAAAATAACGGCAGCGAAAAACGTGTGGATCATTACGTGACGATTTTGTTATGACGGAAATTATTTATGGATTTAGTTCTTTACCGAAATAGATGGTATTAATTTTGGAGTTTTGTATTTAGTTCAAATGTACAGTTACGCTCTCTTACGTGTAAGTAAATATTGCCATAAAGAAAATATCATAAAGACAAACTTTATTAATATTTTCTTGCGTTACTATTCTTGTTGCTAAGCCATATTGAAGGTTAAAATTATTATTGACAAAAATTTTAAACAAGGTTATAACAAAATATATCATCAAAATGGCATCCGGCATTATGAATGCACGTCCATACCTAGTACTGTCCACTTGACCTATTTTATGGAAAATGATACCGATATCATTATACAAGATCATTGAATTTTATATACTATAACAATTTTGCCAGAACTATTCATTGTTATAGAATGTGTAGATTCTATTCATAAGCATGGTTATAATTTTCTGGTTGGCTTTCGTGGATCTTGGTACCAATAACATCAATAAATAATTAGTTTCTGCTAGTAGATACTTAGTTATTGTCTAAAGACTGTGTAGAGTTGCAGATATATATTTTCCCTTCACTAGAATCCTTTTGCCTGCATTCAGCTCTAAATAATGCTCGTACCTTATTGGCTTGCTCCTCCGTAGTCGTAATTACATCATTTTATGTGGCTTCACCAATTTGTATGCAATATCCTCGACCTAGTTTTCTATAGAGGTAAGTGTATTTATACTTATATTCACAAACATGCTTGTAAATCTGAGGATTATTTTGACAACCTTCTTCGAGATAAATCGAAATTGCTGTATTGGCCAGATACATGCGAGCAGCGGCCGGCAAAAGTTGTATTAAAATCCATTTCTGACGTATTTTAGCGGCCAAACAACGGATTTTTTTTAAAATGGAACGATATTTTACCAAAGCAATGAGGTAATTAATCGAAGACTTTATTTAATTTTCAAACTGGCTTGTAAATAGAAAACTGTTTATTGATAAAAAAAAACCAAATGGAAAGTTCTACCTAGGTACTAATTAGTTACTATTTTTAACTCTTTTGAAGTTGTTAATATTTATTTTTGGTTTAATTTTGTTATAAGTAACAAATTCAGCTTATTAAACCTAACTGCTAATTCTTAATTAAATGTTCAGAGCACTTTGAGTTGGAACAAAACACGCCTCTTTTAAAGGAACCCATGTTGTATGAAGGATATATGTGTGCTGGTAAGGAATTCCACGCCCTAGCTGTGCGTGAGAGAAAAGAGTCACAAAATTTCCTAATGTACAGATAAGTTAACAATGACGACATATTTTTTAATTAAACTACAAATCACAAGCTAATTACATATGCCTATTAATTATCTTATGATAGTAGACGTTAACTTTTAAAAGCCCAGTGTACAACAAAGTATAAAACAAATGCGCATGTGGAAGTTCTACGATTATCAATAAAGTAAAAAAGATAGTCTAGTTAGTATTCCATTCAAATTATTTATTTAGACAAGTTTTTGACATTACGAGATTTTGCGCTGCGTTTTTCTTTACAAATTTAAGTCGTTGACAATATTTAACAAATGTTGGATGTGGTTTCAAATGTACGAAACTATTGAATATTCAGCCATTATATATTACTGTATTTACGATATTACTGTGTTGAAAAACTATTTAAAAAAAATGTAGGTAGCGTCCGACAAAAAACTTATTTATCGTGAACTTCCTTTATCGATTAAGCTGAGAGAGACTTCCGTATTGTTCTAGCGACGAGGTGTCGATTAATGGTGATACCAACGTGACACCAAATTTCCGACTAGTTGTTGAAATATAGATGGAATCGCTCCACTAGCTTATATATAGAGACGGGTCTATACGTCATTTGTACAAACCGAAGTTCGCTGAAGATTACGAAAACAAAGGTCTTTTGCCGCAGTCGATTTTGAAAGGAATCAAGTATACCGATATCCTCGGAGTTTCGGAAGGCAGTTTAATATCCTTAGTCCTGGTTGTTACACCAAGCTAAATTAGTTCTTATGTTTGTCTCATGTAGGAAGATCTTTACCTAACAGTTAATTAATAAATTCAACAAAATTAAAAAAAAATCAATTGTGTGCGGATTGTATCGCTTGACAGGTTAAATATAACCAAAACATTTTGTAGCTTGCCCAGGACCAAAAGATAGATCCAATTGGAATTCGACGCATTAGGTAATCAGACTTGTCACATGCAATATGCACCGGTCTTGTATGTGGTGAACACGGGCCAATATCGTTGGCTGTACATACTGACTAATAATTACTTACACGTCTACGAATGATTTAAACTACGGCGAACTGCCAATCAAGCGAAACCGGAACATTTTAGCTTATGTTTAATAAATAATATCCGAGAAAGTTATCTTTTCCACTAAATAATTTGAAAAGAGGTAGAACATACTATTTTTTAATAAAAATTAGCACAAATTTCAAATACGTCGCTACAAAACAGCGGAAGTGTGTATGAAAGCTTAATGGATAGGGCGTTAACAATAAAACCTGCCACTCGCATTTTTCGAATGATTACAGAGACGTAAGTGTATTTTTAAGTTCGTGTGGTAGTTCTAGGGCGATCGTGAGTAAGATCGTCGCAGCTCATTGAGTGTACTTTCAACTGTTTGTTTCATATCTAATTTTCGTCTTTTACATTATCTTAAAGGGTATGTATCATGTTGCTTTAACGTTCTTTACAATTGGTGATTAGTATCTTAAAGTATGTTAAAACAATGATGAGGTAGTCTAGGCTCTCATAAAAAGATAACAATTAAGTATTTTTATACACGATTGACAAAACAATACAAATTGGAAAACAGAAAACTTAACAAAATGATTTAGTATTAGAAATTCAATTTTCAACTAAACCCCCTTAATATTTTCCTGTAGAAAAGACCAAATAGTTATAACAAGATTACGTATAGGACACACAAATATGACCCATATTCACTTAATAACCAAATGCAATTGTGAGCAAGATTTGACAAAAAATTGGCAAAGCCTTAGTAATACTAAAAACGGTTTGCATTCGTAGATGTTTAAGTAATCATTAAACTGTACTGAGCTTAACTTCCGCACTAAATTTAGCAGATCAATACAGAAGTCTGGCCGCTAATGGCTGAAGCTGTATGTACGGTGCTGGTGAGAGCAGCAATCTAATTGATATTGATTCTAAAGCCGCAGGATTTATTTTTGAATACTCAATTATTTTTGGTTGTAGCTTTAATGAATTTAATCCGATTATTGGTTAGTAATACTTTTATCACAGCTTAAAGTTCTACATGTCTTCAAATTTCTAAAATGATAGGCCAAGATTTAGATTTTAATATGAGTGTTAGAATAGACCAATTTCTGCCTACACTCGATGCTCCCTTCAAGAGTTTCAACATCGTTCATTTGTTATTTACGAAGTTTCTATTAATTCAATTTGAATTCGAACGAACTTCTCCATCAACGAAAACCAACTATTTAGAGTATTAGAAACGCTCAATGATGTTGCTACCATTACCCTTAGTGTTGTTACTTTGAACTGTTTACTTAAGCAAAAATTTAATTCCCACAGTTGAATCAAAAATACACACTACCATTACGTAACAGAGTTTGAATATTCCTATTGAACTCAGACCTTGCTTGTTTAAGCAAATATTCGAAGAGATTTTTTTACTTCATAGATACAATGACGCCGTAACCACTAACTATTACCATAACGTCGCCATAACATTACACCAGTCGTATAAAACTAACTAACATGAAATGAAAATATTTTATAACAGAAAAAGAATTTTAGCCTGGCACTTTCGGACGTTTGTTTCATGTTAATTTGGTACGTAAATATAGGCAGTTTCATTTGCTAATCCCAAATTATGTGAATCGAAGTTTCTTTTCTGTTTTTACAAATTGGGAAATAGTGTCTAGGAATAAGTGGATGATACTGAATAAATATAGATGATTATAAAAATTATATAGAAGTTCATGATGATTTCTTAACTTGTGAAGCCAGGAAAAGTTCATAAACAAGACGATCCAAATAGATTAAGGGCACAGCCTCAGTTTTCTTTATAAATATATGGAAATTTATAAATATGAAGAAATCTCCACTTCCCTAAAAATGTTCCCTTAAAAGATATATTCTCATAAAAAAGTTGTATGGTACAAATGTGATATCATGATAGTGTAAGTAATAATGTTATATCATGATCTTATATTATCAGATCAAATGATTAACATAAACATCTCATCTTATCAAACTTATGAACTTATATCAAACGTGTTTGCATCATTGGTCACCAAATTTGTGATAATCCAATGGAAACTTGTGTCCGTGGCTGTATGGATAAATTTTAGAGCGATTTTCTGGCGCAGGCTGCGTTTTCATTAATATCCGTAGGGTTATTAACGTTGGCCGTGCTGTTGTCATAACATATGATCGTAATTGCGCCTAATTGGTAATAGACGGCAAATTTGCGATTATTATAAATTTGTTAACTGACATTATTATCACGTTTTCTTTGAATAAATACTGTAGTCAGATCAAAGTGGGGATTTTTTTAGGTATTTATAAATTGGCTATATATTGTTTATTATAAATAAAGAATTATGGAAAATCTCGAAAAAATCTACGAGATTTTTCAAATTAAGTAAACATTTTATTATTTCCTACGTATAACATTGAAATAGCAAATATATATATATGTAGCTATGGGGTTTCTTCAAAGTCAAAACTGTAGTTAAACTGTAGTTAGTTGTGGCTAAGTCAGTGCCAATTCCCGAAGCCATCGACAAAAGACAATTTTCGTTTTGAGAGAACTTTGTTATGTTTTTTACGCGTCGAACTCCATTCTATTTAGATTTCCCCGATT
This sequence comes from Acentria ephemerella, assembly GCA_943193645.1. Taxonomy (NCBI): domain Eukaryota; kingdom Metazoa; phylum Arthropoda; class Insecta; order Lepidoptera; family Crambidae; genus Acentria; species Acentria ephemerella. Next base: position 5,985,857 of record OW971893.1, read on the forward strand.
ACCCCGAGTTCATCGCTCCCTTTATCTGTTTGTTCATTGTTTTGTTGAATATAAAATCACAAACTAAGTTTTCAGACAGTATCTCGGCCTACTTATGATCGCGTGACTTTCATAAGTCGTTGACAGGAACAAATTACTTTTCCAATAATCGAAGAGAAAATAAAACAGTTCGAGAACAAAATATAAATTACTTTTCTTTATTGAACTGCTTTTGCATGTCTTATTCTTTTGTTTTTACAAATAACTATATAGTTAATAAAATTATTAAGGCTGTTTTGTCGCGAATGCAATGGTAACGACTAAATGGGACGGAGTAACCACTGTTTTATTTGCTCGGTTATTGTCTATGCCTTTAACGAATCACGAGGATTATTGGCGTACTGAAATACATACAGGCAAAATACTTGCCTAGTTCAGACTCCAGTCTCCCACTATTTTATGCACCTGTGTCACATGTATATGATGTAACAATGTAATTGTTAAGCTTAAGATGATGAGAGAATAAATAAACGTTATTATTATTATATATTATATTCTAATACTAGTTGAAACGGTGAACTTTGTATCACCTAGAACAACAAACGCTATCTATGTAAAAACCTGATGTAGACTTGGAAGAAATGACAATTTAATGTTTAGCGTGTGTGTAGACAACTTTCGATACCAAATAATCAGTTTTCAGTTGAATATTTTTAAGGTTTTGTTAAGGATTTTCCCAGTTATTTTTATTTTTAAACCACCCTTGAATGAAAGCGAATAAAACACAATATAAATGATTCAAAGAGGTCAAGCCTTATTTGGGTTTTAGCGAGACTAGCGAACTTCAAATCATTTTTATATACAAGAAGAATATTTCTTACTCTTATTGCGATAATCGACAGTTAGTATACTAATGCCGTTTGGATTGTCTGACTGGGAACGGACTACATATGCCTATAATTTCTGTATCCATTTCAGTAAATTTCTAACATTTTTAAACCTGCAAAAATTTTGTGATGCAGTTGAAGAGATGAGTTAGACTTCGCCCCTATTACAGCTGATATAACGCTTCATTTGCAGGTTTATATGGTGACTATATGAACTGGTTACAGCTGGCCGCGAAATTATAGACGAAACTTCTATATTAAACATTAATATATTCAATAAAATAGTAAAAAGTAATTTCACAATAGATATTGCTAAAAATACTCATTCTATTGCACATAAGGCATGGATTTAGGGTAACAATCTTATATACACAGAAAACTTCCAGAGGATGAAATCTATAAAGTTGTGATGCAATCTGTCTAGATTCACATGAGTGAGGTGTATCGTTACCGCTACACGCTGCCGGGGTTTCCGTGTCGTAAACTCGGGCCAATTGCTAGGGCTCCGTGAGCAACAAGTAAATCGCTCCAAATTTGTCAGTGCGAGGGCGGAACTTTCATAACATAACCGATGAGGGTTTATTACCGTTAGCCAAAACTTTAACAAATCAAAAAGTGTCAGTTAAAATGGGGCTCATTTCAGTTTTGGCAGTTTGAAATTTATATGTCGCGCACTAATGATACATGGCTATCTACATTTTAGAGACTAGAGAATGGTTTGGTTTGTTATCTGCGCCGTTTTATTTTTTTAATAGACAAATATTTGATCTACTCAATGGTTTTTTACTTTATTTGTAAGGTTTTGATGTCAATAAACTTTATTTAGATTAGCCTTGAAGATGACCAAGTTGAAACGTTCGGGCAATTGATGAGTAGGCAGAGAGTTGTACAACAGCAGTTCGTATAGAAAAAATAAGGCGAAATGTTTGTTTGGTTTTTTGAAATAACCAAAATATGAAGGTGAAATACCATTCTCCGGGTAGTGTATCCAAAAATGAGACACAATATATTTTCTATCGATGAGGAGATGATCATGTTCGTCAGGATTATGACTTTATTTTAATAAATTGCTGCCATTACTTTTATAAAATATTTTATAATATAATAATATTTTTGTAAATATGAGATAAAAATCAATAATAATTATTATTAAATGGATTTTGTATTCAAAAAATTTTTTGCAAGCGGGACCATACTGAATATCCAGCGAAAGCATGACGTGGGCGGTCGTACATCACGATGGCAGCCCTAAATCTTACTCAATATTTATCCATATCAACATCCCTAGGATTTAGAAAACAAGGTTCAATTTAGATCGACTGTGATGGCGTCGCCTAACAAGGATGACTACAGAATAGAAATAGGGAAGTGATTAAACAATTATTTTCTCTGATAGCTGTTGTTTATGATATCCATAACTGTGAATGCAAATTTCTATTATTCAGTTGATTAGTTTCTTTTTCTTTTAATCCTTACACCAAATACCATACACATACCATACTTAAGTAATAAAGTGGGTACTTAACTAGCCTGGTCAGCCTAAAGGTGGTTTAATTTGATAATTATTTGACTATTAATAATTATTAATTTATCAATTTTCATGTATTTATTTATTCGTGGGTGGCGTAATGCGTAAGGTCATTGTCTTCCATGCTGAGAGGCAGCGGCTCAAACCCCGCCATATATCAATGTGTTTTCAAAAAACATCGTGAGTAAATCTGCACACATCTGTGAAGTAATTCTTAGGTTGTGTGTGAAGTCCACCAACCTGCACTTAGGCAACAGGGTTGTTAAGGGCCTAATTGTCCTAATTTAAGGGAGGGTCCGTGTGGACATATATATATATATATAAATGAATTGAATATGATGATGAATTTATTGAAATGAACATATCATCAAGACGCATACTCTCAATCATTAGGTTTTAAATAGTCCATAAGCTCCGAGAGGATGTTTTACATCTACCTCTAGTTTTAATAAACAATATTTAACCAACAAGTTTTATACTTTTATTAAGTGTGAAACGTAAGAAACAAAGTCTGAAATATTAATCTTTGTCCTATATGTACTTATAGTCTCGACTGTCTGTATAATTATGATACGATAAAATAATATATATGTGACAATAAAACACAGGGAATTTTTTAAACCGACCAACAGATACCCTGGCTGCCCAGCTGATTTGACTAAACGTAGTCACATACTAAGACAGTAGAGACTTAGTGCACATTTACTCAATAAATCTGTTAATAAAAATCTATGGAAACGCCAAACTGACGGCCTGATCGGGTGGTCAGTACCTGATAAGTAGGATGAAACTTGAAAAAATCAAGTTCTTGATCGACTTAAATGAATAGTATTAATTCAATTCTTTAACATTACTAATTTATTCGGAAATTAAATAAACATTTTTTATGGTAAAAAATACGTGTGTAGAGATGTGAAAATATTTGACATCAGAAAACAGCTTTTTGAACTGGACACGCAGCGTTGGCAACATCAGTGTTGCCAACGCTGATAAATGTCGATCGTACCCCTGTCAATTTAGCTAAAGGTCCCGGGTTTGAATCTTCGTATTAGCAGATATTTGTATGATGAGTACGAATAATTGTTTATTGCTCATGAATGATTATTTAGTATTTTTGTGATATTTATATAAATTATAACTATCAATATTTCTCTGTACTATCTATAATAGTAACCATAATACATGCTCTTAATTATGCTTAGTAAGGGATAGAGATAAGGTGTGAGCGTGAGAAAATGGGTCAAAATAATATCAATTCTTCTATCCTAAAGAGGTCAGAGCAAACTTCATATTAGTTTATGGTCTATATAGGATTCTCTTTAGGATAGACACTTTTTTAGGATAGCAGAATTGATATTATTTTGACTCGGAAATATTTATTTATTTTAGGGAAACAAACAGTATTCATAATATTATATAACAACATGGATAAATTATTATTTATCTTTTACCTACAAAGTCTCTACATATCAATTGAACACAATTGTATGACTAAACATATTAACAACAAAATAAACATGATTCATAGATAAAAAAGGATATAACAAAATATACCAAACTTATCATCGAAGACGTAAATCGTCTATACTGAATTTGTTGAGCTGCAATGTACTCCCGGGTGCCTTGAGTCTATTAAATAACAATTTTATCTGTCAGATTGTATGGTTTGATAGATAAATACTTAACTAAATTTTAACTTTAAAAATAAACTATTAATTTTAATGGGGCATATAAAAATATATAAATAAATATATAATAATAACTGAAATGTAGAGTCAAGTTTTGTAAAATCTAAGTGGTATTTGTTTCGCCGTTCAAGGTCTAAGTCAATACTTAAGTTTAAATGATTGAGATGTTTATGCATGAACAATATATGCGTATGTAAATATGCTTAAAAGTACAACCGAAAAGCCATCAAGCAAATCTAATAGTTGACTTACTCCGATCGTAATACGAATGACTTTTATAGTACCTGTTCATTTCTGTTTAACGGGTATCGCCCGTATTAAAAATTGGCAAGACATGTTTAAATACCTTCGAGGAAGTGTTCTTTTCAAGTTAATGTTCTGTTCTAACAAAGATAAGGAAAGAATGTGTGAATTTACTTAATATTTTGCTAATTGGCTTGAACCGAGCATTGCAAGGCATAGAAAGTCCTTAATTTTTCTACATTAAATATTTTTTCAAACATATATTTATTTATTTTCGATTTTCGTTTATTAATTTCGTTTTAATAAGTTTCTTGTTATGAGAGAAATGTTTGATTTTACCTACTTACCATAAATTATATGATGTTCCATTAATTAATTGTGATATAGTATTTTTCGTTTCATCAACACATAATTATTGTATTTTGTACAATATAGGTATGTGTTTATGCTTGTATAATTATATGCAGATACAAAGAAAAATGCCTATGAACCATGCTGATTCAGACTTAGCAGTGCACATTTAACTATATATGTTATTTAAAATACACGTATTTTATAACTGAAAAATTTGATTGGAAGTCTCTCAGGAGATCATATCTGTAATATAATGTGGCCATATAGTATAAGTAATATCACAGACATGCTCAAAAATAAATAAAATAGTAAGAATTGCCTATAACTACCTTGTGATTAGGAATCCCTGTGCTCTTCACAAAATTTACGCCAAATCTTTCACAGTGTAGGCATTATTGTTGTGGTATGGATTACTGAAATCTATTAGAGAAGCTCAGTTGCCGGACGTGTTTGTGCATCAATTAAAAGATTATTTTCTAGTACTGAACGCCTCTGCTCCTCCTGGGTGAAAACCCATAACTATGCAAGTATTTTTTATAGTACTGATATATTATATGTCGTCCTATATATATACATTTTTTTAGAATTCTTGCACGTATAGTATGTATATAATGCAATAATTGACATCAGATACACCGACAATTTCCCACATATTATTTTCTTGTCTTTCCTGTCCATCCAAAAGTCTGTACATGTGTTTGTTCCTACTTTATTTCTATATTTAGATAAATTGGTATGCAATAAAACATATTCTATCTATCTTATGAAAAAACTATAAAATATAAATTATTTATATTTTTTTATTCGATTGGACTCTTTTTATTAACAAATGCCATATTCATATACTCATCTGTCAAATTTATTGTCACTTGTATTGTAGGTGAGTGCCGGCGAGGTGGCAAGTAAAGGCTAAATAATTTTGTAAATAACTATTTAATCTTTCCGTTCGGTCCATCTGATAGCATGCGGTTATTGTAGTATATAAGACGGCTATACTCACGCGTTGTCAAATCCTCGATCTAATTAATGCGATATGTTGGCGTCATACGATACCTTTACGTCATAAAGCCCCAAGTCATAAAATCAGCATGGAAGAGTGATACGATCTACACTCTAAATAACTAAAAACACTTCTTAAACATCTTTCCATTGTTAGCATAGTGGTCTTCATATATATAGAATTGGTAATATGCTTAACAATTCGTCACCATAATTTCCCTGTATTCGCTTTCTTTGTACAACTATTGCGCATTAGTGTCAATATCTAAAACTCTGTTATTAAATTATCAAAACTATTAACACCAAAAGTATCTTTTTCGTATCAAAAAAATCAAAATCTAAATCTAAATTTAGCTCATTTGTAATTATAAATAAGCGAGGTAACATTTGCTAATCCTCTTAATTTCAGTTCATTAAAACGTTCTTGAGTGGTACCATTGTAACACTGGTATTAGGTAACCGTCTATCGCAAGACGCCTAGGGTATTTACTTGCACAATGAGTGGATGTGTACGTACAGTGTATAATTCTGCAATATATATGTAGTTATATTGGTATTGCACATCAGGGATTGCTGTGACACAGACCGCTTTAACTATGCCATAATGAGTGTAAAATTTCACCTAATTTTATATTACAAGGAAAAAGTCATGTCATGACAAGTCAGAATGGGATTGCATTCTTTATTCGTGGATTAGAGTGCATTAAGGTTTTCTCAGGATTAAACACCCAAGCAAATTTGCTAATAGATGGCGCCAAATTTAAGCCATCTTAATAAGGTATATAAGAACATTTTCAATAAATGTTCTTATATACCTTATTTAAATAAATTTTTATAAATTAGCTTACCTGAATCTCACTCATGTGAAATAGATATCAAGACAGTTAGACACAAGACACTAGTTTGTCTCATGGATGAAAGATCGAATTATTAGCTCTATATCCATTCCTGTGCTTAAGACAACCCTCAAAATTCTAAAATAACTATTAACTAATATTTTTCATTCATTTATATTTTCTATTTCACCCAAAAAAAATAAAAAAAACAATGTGATATATGACGTGAAAAAGTAGAGAAAAGATAAAATAAAAAATTATCTTTCTTAAATCGAATTTTACTGAACAATTGACTCCCTTGTAATATGCTGAAATTTACGAATATTGAAACAATTATAATTGTATCATTAAATCTATTAGTTTCCATTAGAATTAGTCCAAGGCAAGGCAAAACTTATCGGTATCAAACAACAACAACGCATTGGCCAAAATGCGTAGAACAAAGAGTTAAAAATATAAATGCTCTGGGAGTTAATCTTATCCTTTACTAAGAAACATATAATATAGTTATACATAAATAATTTTGTCATATAGTTCTAAAACAATTATTTGGAGGGCAACCTTTATTGTCGAGGGGTAAAAATGGTCTTGGGGTATTTTTACTCCAAGGCAATAAAGATTTTCGAAAATCGGTTATTCGTTTTTAAAGTGTTCGATAACAAACACTATGACACGAAAGTTTTGTATATTAGATGGACTTAATCAAAAAATAATGTATGAATAATAATAATAATAATAGTGTATGTATGTAGAATGTTGTAAAAGCTAAAAATGATAAAAAAGCTATCTTCTCAATTACTATGAAGTAATTGTCTAATTATAATAGATTCATTTGTGACTCTGTTTATTTGTTTGTGTGTTCTGTTGTATCACAATGCCACAACAGAACCACTATGGGATTGTGATTGTCTTAAGACACTTGAAACTAATATTAATTTTTTAAAATATTTATTAAAAACTAAAAACTTCTAAAATACCAAAATAAGTTATTAAAATTATTCTTTGACGAAGAAATCTTCAGTCAAGGGTATGGGACTCAGCTGGTCGTATGTGTATGCATTGAAGAATCTCTGTGTCACGTTCATGGCGTAGTCGATCGCGTAGTCCAGGATGGGACCCCCAAACTCATTGGCGAAGAGCTGAGAGTCGCGATTTAATACTTGGAGAAGGTTTGCACCTATGGAAAAAAAAGTAAATATTAGATATACAAAAAATAAACTACAATTTTCTATAAACGAAAAACTGTCACCCCAAAACAGATTGAATATGTCTATATGCATAACTTCTTTATCCTTCCTTGTATTAAGTTTATACGAAATAAGAAATAAATGATTTCTAATACACAAATAGTTCCTTTTTTTATGTAGATCATCTCAGATAATTTGACCATTATCAACTTAAGCCAATAAAGAATCATATTAGCTTACTTTAAAGCTGTCGGTACGTGTTGTATAAAAAATATAGTTCAACACTAGAATGTTGAAACCAAACATTGTGAGAGGCGATTTTCAATTAAAGCATAATCTATGGGATAGTTTCTTGCGGTTATTGATGGTGATACGAAAATACACGAGATAGTAAAATTAAGTTATTTTCTTTGTTTAAATATAATACATAAGTTGTTAAGGATATAACAATAATATAAATAACTATACATACCAATTTATACGTAGAAGGTTGGTACTACAAGTATTTATACCTATATATTTCATCTCTGTCACTTCCCTAGTTAAAATTTATTAGTTAGAATTTATCTAGCTCTCTATTTACGGAAATGTCAATAGGATAATTTTAGTATGCTTTGTTGTAGGGTAAAAATAATTGTAAATTTAATTCTACAATTACGAGCGAACTGAACGAAGAGAATTACGCGGTTACGAGCGAATGATTAGTGGAGATGTTTAAACCAACTGCAATCGTAACATCAAATAGACAATGAAGTGGCTCTGAATTATTAATAAATTTTTAACTACCTACTCGTAGGACAAGAAAGGACTCGTAAAAACCAAATATTTTCGAAACCTTAAAAATATAGCGTAATATGACTCTAAGCAGGTGTCTTGCAACTAAATATTGAGAAAAAGATATCAACGCGCTCTATACATAATAATTTAACTCTTAGATATACTGTTAAAACCTTGTCAAAACTTAAACACCTTTATAGTTAAGAAATTTAAAATTCAATATTTTTAAGTATGTCAAAACATATAGCATCTTTGTATGACTAAGAACGTTCTTATCTACGTTTCTACCTTACCCACGGATAAAATACGTGAACTTAAGGTATATATAATTGAATAGACTTTTAAAAAGACAAGGAGGTAGTAGGAGATATTTCGACCTGTGTGAAATAAAAAACTTTATATATAATCGTATTTTCCATTTTACAATCTTCGGGACTGTAGTTCGATTATAGGCCCTTTCGGTTATAGATTAAACGCAAATCTAAATTTATGTGAACTCATTACCAATTTTTGGTTCATATTTAATGGTACTAATGTAAGAAATCTGGATTATCGAGTATTGGATTATTAATAAATGCGTTGTTCACACATTTACAAAATTCTTACAATATGTATTATATGTTATTAGTATTAGTTATATGTATTATTATTAGTTAGTAATATGTAATCGACACTTTATTTTTCATTTTATTATAGTCAAAGTACATTTTTTAAGATGCTAGTGTACTAAATAGTGAGTGACTTAAGCAATTTAGGGTGTTCTAATTTTTATAAAGTAGAAAATCATTTTCCTGTTACATATAGATATATTTCCTGCGTACATATTGTGTAGATAATGATAAATAATAACTTTTCTAAATTTATTAATATTGTAACGAGTAATTAGTAAAGAAGAAGTATAAAATAATTTGTCTCCTAAATGAAAATTTATTTTCCATGTTTTCCTTTGACTGAAAAAAATGTGTTATTTTTTTCAGTCAAAGGAAAACATTACGACCACTTTTTATGACTACTTTTCTTTAAATGACTGTATTGCTTTTTGTTGCATGTACACGTTAGTACGCTTGTATGGCGTAGGCATATATATATATATGCATCGTCGTTCTTTTATAAATTAAAATGTTATTGTCGTAATTCTGTACCTGATTAAATAAATAAAAACATGCGTTGACCGGTTTTCTTGTTTTATAGAGAAATTGGCGGATAAAGCTCAACCACGCCCGACTGCAGTAAAAAAATAAAAATAAATTGAATTGCATTTCTTTATTTCAACGTAAGAGGCCTTGTATTGTGACATTTAAAAAATACTTCTGTTGACTAACCGCTAAAGTTCGTTATTGACATAGTTTGTACACGTCTGCTTGCAATACTGTTTCGTTAACGAGTACTTGGACCGTAAATATTCGTCTTAGCTAATATCCTTAGTTTCGTGTTTCCAATATAGGAAAGTTACAAACGATATGATATTAGCTACTGCATATTTGCTAATTAATTTAAAATGCGCTTCACATTTAAAAGGTCATAGAACTCTCCATTTTAGGAAGTTATTAACATTTTATTTTTATGATCCTTGAAAATAAATTTCATTTGTAGTTTTGAATAATTGTTATTAAGTTTAGATTATATTATTATTAGGAATCAAGGCACGAAAGCTACCTAAAGCTACAGTCAGTCATCATGAGAAATGAATATTCTATCATATCACTTGTCTCAATTTGTTTATTTCGAATAACACGTTTTTAACAGGTAGTCAAGTCTGCTGATGACATTAATTTTGCTTATTAATTATATATTTAATAGGGGTAGACAAAAGTGGAAAAAATACCACTTTTTTCCACTTTAATTCCAATATTGTGGTTCTGGCAATACTACTAAAATAGTAAATGGCTGAATATGCGGTTATTTCGGACTTGTAACAAGAATATAGCAAACAGTCAAAGAGGAAATACTTTATATAATATATAATTTCTACTTTAAAAATATGAAACTAAAAAAAGGAATTACGAAGTTTAAATTTGGTTATAACTCGACGATTGTTAGGTTAATTTACCATTGAATTCTGTAGTAAGATGTTTGTTATGACGTAGCATGGTAAATAGAGTTTTTGAAGCCGCCTAAGTGTAATGATAACATGTTTATGGTGCTATCGACAAATAGCCTTTGATGAAGCAATTTTTTATTATTAAATGACCTTCATAATATTACGTCTTGTATTTAATTCAAGTTCATATCAGAATATATTTTAGTTGTCCAGACTAGTTTATTACGAACCTGAATAATAACGTATATTATACATATTTTAGTACAAACTTGTTGGCTATTTTAATATTGTATATATGAGAGATGCTTACACTTTTATATTGTATATATTTTAATGGGTCAAAGTGGCGCTGCGTTCCATTGTTCCAAAATAACTAACAAAACTAAAGAGCTTATTTCTCTTAACTACTGACTCAAGCATTATGTAATCGGGTCTAAGAGTTATGTATTTACAAATTTACTCAAGATCTAACCATCTAAAAAATATGACAGCTGTTTAGAATTAATAGCTGTAGCTGACTAAATCTCTTAAGTTATGTCGGACTCAATTTGATGAAAATGGTTTATCAATTTAAGTAAATAAAAGACAAACCAATGTTATTTGCGTATTGATTTAATACAACAAACATATCTTTATGCTGTTGCGAATGTTTTATAGAGTTTTTATCGTAAACATGCAACTTGGTAAATAAATATTGTAAAATTATACTGTTGGATCACACAAATATCATAAATATTCAAAATATACCTTTTGAATTACTTCAAAATTCAAATATTTAAGAGAGATAATAAATAGAAATAAAACAGTTGGTAAAAAATTAATAAACATATAAATTAAATCAATCAATCAATCAATTAATTAAGATGATTTATGTAATGTTGGATTCCTTTGTTTCCTTTAATTGACGCACGCTTTATGATTTAGTTTTGAGCTGGTGTCTAAGCACGAACAATAATATTTTTTATTCACATTGAACACATATGGTATTACAAAAAAATTCTGTTATTGTTTTCAAACGATTACCATTTTGGAACAAAAAACTCAACGCTATCTACATTAGTTTTACTGCGCCAATCTCATTGTGCATAATTTGCTGTAATTCCAAACATGAACATATGAAAACAATGATTACTACCTACAGAGTTAAAAGCTTTGGATAGTCATAATCTTAAGTTAAAATTAAAAACATGGCTCTTAAGCAATGTTTTTATACTCTGCAAGAATTTGCTCATAAGGCATGTTAATAAATAAGCTTATAAAAAGTTATATAGGCACATAGTGTTCATTGCATATTTTTAAAATTTAAAATGTTCGTGCTCGGTCTGAGTAAACTTTTGTACTTACTTTCTGCAATGCATTGCATCATTTTTATATAGTTTTGGCAATAAACATATTATATTCTATTCTTAGCACCTTTAAGTTTAATTTAGACAAATTATTTCATATTAAAACAGAGTTTTCGTTAAATATCTAAGACTTAACCCATTTAGAGTGATTTCATATAAACTAGAGACAATTTTAAGACAAAAAATTTTGAATTTTATTCATCAAAAACTAGCTGACCCGGCAAAATTTTTCTTGCCATATAATTTTTTTTCTAAAAAAAAGTCTGAAGAGGTCTACCCCTAAACCCCTTAGGGTATAAACCCCTTAGTGATAAGGGTAGACCTCTTGTCCCTATAAATCTTATCGTTTCTTATCGTGTCTTATCTTGTCCTAATAGCCTATTCTCCCTATTGTCAAACCTACCAAATATACACAAAATTTTTATGAAAATCTGTCAAGCTGTTTCGGGGGAATTCGATAACAAATACTGTGACATGATATTTTTATATATTTGAAGATATTTCTTAAGATTGAGAGATATTAGGCATGTTAGGTACTCATACTAAGGCCAAGATATATATTAATAATATTTATTCATCGTTATTTAACAAAAAAGCCTTTTAACATTATAATTTACATTTAAACTTAAAATTTCCTTCAAAACAAAATTAAAGTGCAAATGACAAATACAATGACATCCGGAAGGTTCAAGGTTGAAAATTAACACACTCCTTTCCCAATTTTAGAATCTCCGTCAGAAACAAGATTGCGTGATCTCGACTAAGGATTTTATCGCTGTTATTAAATTTCGTTCATTATCTGCATTCTCTATTTGGTGAAATTAGTATTAAGGTTGTAATTTTATTTAATTAAATAGCAAACACTAGTTAACTATACCAGTACCCACGTTCAGATGCTGGGTGAGGATGGGTCAGTAGGGATAAATCTGAAAATTTGAAGCAACCTTATTCTCCTTGATTTTTTAATACGGTTTGCTTTTAGGATTTTAGTTTCTTACTGACACTGCCACACCTTTTTTATATGACAAGCACAGTAAATGACACGTCACCTCATGATGGTAAATAGCAGAAGTTCAAATGCGGAGGTAGCTGGTGCAGTTTGCGACATATTACCATAGCCACTTAAAAAAATCTCAAATAGCCAAAATATTGAAGGACCTCATTTTGTACGAATGAAGGGATCACGTGTGCCGGTAACGAATCCTCAGTTATAGCTGTGCGTCAGGTAGAATTGTAGGCAGTGCCCCATGCACTGCACAAAGAGACTCCGTCTTCAAGTAAAGCAGTCGGATTGGAAAGCCTTTTACTGATACATCAGGCAAAACAGGACTGAAGTTCTAGCAATCTGTGTGCCGATAAACGGTTCATCATCATCAACAGCTTAAATTCGTCCCACTGTTGGGCACTGGCCTACGTGGCTACGAAGCACGGAGGAGCTGAAGATAATATATTTGATTGACTCATTCAGGGATCACCATGGCGATAATTGCTTTGTTTTCGGTATCGAAACCAGAGCGCTAGAACCACTATGCCTATGAGTTTCTTACAACAAACGCCAAATGGTTCATTGGTATTATTGATAATTATTGCTCCTTAAAGTAGTTGGATTTTGGTGTCGAGGACTTCAGTGGCGGGTCGGGTGATATACTACCTATAAACTCAGCTTAGATTAACGACTATAACGAGTATAAGCCAATTCAGAATACAATAAAGGTGAGTCAAAAGTTTGAGCGACACTCAAATGAAGTTGTGGTAAGCTGCTGGATGCTGGCAGTGCAAGACCCCTTTAGAGTTCCTTGAGGTAGATCGATGTCCAGCAGAGGGCGCAGCAGCCCTCTGCTTATATGATGGTGAAAGGTTAGTTCTATAGTCCTATCTAGACATCTCATGTCAGTATAAATCGGCAAAGAACTCGCTACTGCTGCCGCAGTTAGTTTCATATGTGAGGGAGATTGTTTTAGTGATCATCTTGGCCAAACAACTCAGTATAGCTTGTTGCAACACATCTCTGGACTCCCCTCAAAGTACAGAGAGTGCATAAAGGCAAAAAGGTGTCTAATCTCCAATAGACGATATATCAAATTATGTTGACTGATGGAAAGAGGTCGTTCACATATTATTAATATTAATACGTTTCTAAGCCTATTAAGTGCAACGAAAAATCAACGACTTATTATACTTACTAATTTCAGGGTTTCCTCTGATCAGGTTGGTGAGATTCATTTTGAGATCAGTGCCATAGTCAGCCTTATATTTGTAGGAGTTAATCTTGTAGTGGCCTTCACCGTCTTTGTTGCGGGTCACTTTCTCCACGACTTCTAGCCGGATGTGCTGGTTCCCTTTGAGAAAAGGAGATTATTTATTGCTAATTATAAAAATTACGTCATTAAAAAGCTAGATGCAATTTCTATGCATTGCTGAGTGTTGGGAGCTGTATGTAACTAGGGTTACTATAAAATATTTTCCGAAGTTTAATGATGTTTGTAATGAAACCCATTTCTTAAATTTATAACCATTATTACTTCAAATGAAAGGTTATGAATCTAAAATAATCTCAAAGTAACTTCGTGTATTTTAATTCCATTCGTAAAGTCGTCTTACAAATTTCGAGATAGAAATTGACAGTTCTCTTCTCTATACGTTTGCTTGTGAATATGGACATAATGATGAATCTTTAGTCACGCTTACCTCGCTGAGAGTACAAATTGGTTTTGATTCTCGTTTTTTCGGTTGAGAAAATTCTCTCGTAAAAAGATCTATCTAAAGATATCCAATATTTTTATTATATGCACATTATCTAGCTGTAATTGGTACTTACAAATCTTGATCTTGGCGTATCCCTCTGTATCAAGGTTGAAAAGAAGCAAGCGCCCGCGTAAACTGTACAGCCCGCGAATTGTGAAGTTGCAGTGCATGTCAAAAATAAACGTGCGTTTTTCTCTTCGGGATCTGGGAGCAGATAATGATACATTATTTTATAACGCTTAGGAGAATCTAGCCCCAGAAAATGCGCGAAAAACTTTATCAGATTGAAATCGCGTTCTTGGTAGTTGTATAAAAGGTAATTCTACCATTATAGTGAATTGTGAACATCTTGTTTCGCTTTGAAAGACCGCTATAAAAGTGACAGATGAAGACTTTTTCTGGCTTGTCAAAGCTAGAGGGACAATCTGAAGCAAATTGTAATGTAATACTTCAGGGAATCTTATGTTGATTGTTTTTGAATTCTAGTGCTTGAAAATGATGTAAGTCTGTTCATTTATAGGGTAATAGTAGTTATATGGTGATTGCTGATCATACGCCCTGCCCTTTGTAAATAAGGCACGTTTCTCAAGGACCTATTCAGATGTAGGCTGTATAGCATGTGTCTAGGTGTGTGTATAACGTATCCACATCGGCGAGGTTATCATATTCTGAGCCGGTGAATTGAAGCCTTGACCAATATAGAATCTATTATTGTATTGGGTATATTGCCACGGATTAATAATTGTGGCTTCATATGTTTTTTATTTTTGCAATTTAATTTACGTGGAGGGAATAATAATTTTTTATCTGTCTTTGAAAAAAAGACATTATATATCAAAACAATTTTCGTGCGTTAAAACCCAAAATATAGGTGAATTATGGTGATTGTTATTGGTTTTTTATAATTTTTGTTTGATAAATGTTTTATAATTATCATTATTTTTCATAAATAGCATAAAGCATGAGCAATGATTTGCAATGATTTGGTTAGTTTCAAACAGTCTGGCCATACAACCTATGTTGTAGTCGCCGACGGTAGACTGACGGCACTGCCGGCGGCTTGGCCACATGTTTTCGGTTTTACTTATATAAGGTTGTATGGATCCACCATTTAATTTAATAAGTTCAATTAGGCTTATTTTAATTACTTATTATATGATTGTTTTTATTATTTTTATATTAGTTTATATACCTATTTCGTCACCATTTTTCTAGAAATAAATAAACAGTAAAACTAAACTGGAAACCGAATGCAAGACAAGCTAATATATTAAACATAAATTCAGTGCTAATTCTTTCTTTCTTTCTTGTCTTAACTATATAAAGGA
Organism: Acentria ephemerella; assembly: GCA_943193645.1. NCBI lineage: Eukaryota > Metazoa > Arthropoda > Insecta > Lepidoptera > Crambidae > Acentria > Acentria ephemerella. The sequence continues at coordinate 6,001,795 of OW971893.1, forward strand.
ATAATACCAACTTTTTGAATTATATAGCAAAAGGTACGTGCATTTTATTGGATAAAATTACTTAATAGTTTAAGTTCAATCAATACTCACGATACTTTATCCGGCACGCAACTGCTGAGACCAATTAGCTTGGCATTATGGAATTGCATTTTCAAATTGCCGGGCAATTCGATGCTAATGTTCTTGTCGATGTGAAGAGGGTCCAGGGTCGGGATGCCGGCTTCTGGAATACCCTTGACCATGCCAGGGATAGCGTCTAGGGTTGCCTTCGTGAAACATTCGTCTGTTAGCTCGTAGCAAGGGTGGATAAAGTCCGCTATGAGGAAATGACAATAAAATTTGCTTAAATTATATTTCAATCAGTGACTACCAGACAGGTAAGTCGATAATACAGATCATCATTTTAATTTTAAAATTAGAACCTTACCACTTAAAATTGTGAAAAATAAAGTACCAAACAAAAGCTTCAAAACACTCAAAAGGCAAAAACAATTTTATTTAAGTACGTATCCAATTTGCAAGTATTCTTGGAGTCGGTGTTAAGTTGTTTCCAGAAACAATAGAAAGTGAAGCATAGACTCCAAAATACTTTTAAATAAAATAAGTTACTTGAAAGATTGTTGTCTTCTTAGTGTCTTTCTAATATCAGTTTTAAGAAGTAAACTTTACGGTTTACAATTTCTATGTTGATTAATATTTACATACAGTTTTGGAATGTTGTTCTGAAAATAAAAATAGTCTTGTCTTTATTTTTTATCCCTTTTCGATTCATTTGGAAGGTAGTAAGTAGATTTTGAAGATAGTAGATGATACCAATTATAGTCTGAATTCTCAGTTATTATGAGAATGTAAGCACCTATCGGAAGTAAAATTTGTGGAGAATTGCAAGAGTAACTACTGTTTTTATGGATACTATAAATTATGCAAGTTCTTTTGTTTACATCAAACAATGGTTCGTAACCTCGAATATTTAATACCAGTTTTCTGAGTATATGCGTTTTACTTATGACATTTTCATGGATGTCGTATTCTTGTATTCTGTCAGAGATTTGATCATTTTAGAGCGATCTATTTAAATTTTTGAATAGTGTTTTTTAATAGTGCTTATGCATTGCGTATGATTATGACGAAAAAGTAAATGCAATTATGTTTCCTATTTTATTTTCGGTAAACTTTGTCAAGCCATTGCACAATTTCCTTTGAATTAGTTATTTTTTATATAAATTCAATTAGTTATTTTTATTAAAGTCTTAACCAGTTTTCTGTCACACTAAAAATAAATGATACCTAAATCATACAAAACTACTCATTTATTTTTTAGTTTATGAGCAACATATTTTCTTATAATATTTACAATGCCAGTCTTTTATAGCTAAAATTTTTATGGTACGGTCGTTTTGAGAAATGAAAAAGTAAAATTTGAAAAGCCTATGATTTTTTAAATCTTAGTTTCTTTTAAGATTTAAGTTGCATTGACTCGTTTAGTTGGCATTATTTTAGATATGCGTAGTGCTTGCTTTGAAATGCCTTTTTAAAAGTGTGGAATCTACTATTTAGATATGGCTTTGCCAGTTGAACACAAGTATGATGTAACAAGATTAGATTGAAACTTACAATAGGCCTAATAGGACAGAAGACTCTAGGAGTTATAAGTAGGACATATAAAGTTGTTTACAGCTTTTGTTAATATTAATGGTGACAATTGAACTAGGATCAAATACAGTATAAGTATGTCTCTCTATGAAGATGTATTCTTTGAAAGAATTTTTGAAAATTGAATTTTCGATTTTTAGGAGCTTAGCTTGAAAATAATTAAAAGGTGGTATTTTCTACGTTCGTTAAAATTAAAGTCTCAATGTTCTGTATACATATAGCGATACATATAGCGTATTTGTACAGCTCAATGTTAACCACAGTGCGGTCTTGTTACTGACCCATAATTCTGAGAAATGTCGATTTTAATCTTTGAAGGTAATATTTTCGGCAGATTATTGGGATTTTGCAATTTTTAAATTTATATTTGTAATCTCTGGTGTAGGTATTTAAGCTACTTTTATGTTTTGAGGCGAATTTCTATTAATTCTGTAAGAATGAATGGATAAAGGCCGAAGCCTTCGTTAATTATGGTAAGTATTAGAACTAATTATTATTTGTAAGCAATACAAACTCAAACTCTTATTAACGTAAAGTTTGACACTAAATTATTCTTTTTGGATTTAATTTACTTGAAGGAACTTCAATATCAACTTGTACTGCAACTAGGTTAAGAGAGGTTTTTTCTTTCATAATCCAGATCGCTCTTACCACTGAACTACTGGAGTAGGTTATTTGGTAAAACCTGGAAAGCAGTGACCAGAATCTAAAAACGTCGTATTTTACAAAAATGTTTATGTCAAAGTGAAATTAAATTTGTATATAGGTACTTTATAGTTTAATTATTTATTTTACCGTTAAGTACCAAAATATCAGATACGATGAAGATCTGGCATATGAGAGCGCAAGTGGGCTGGTGACAGACAAAAGGTTTAAATGATTTATTATTAAACAATATTACTTACGCAGAGGTAACAGTTGAAAGCTGTAATGGAAGAACAAACTGATCACAAAAAGTCGCACCGCGTAGCCCTCCATTGAGTATGTCGACATTTAACACATACAAATTATTATGTTTATATTTTCGCGGTTGCGACGTACGTTGCATACAACGCAGGTTACACTAGTGGCGTTAACTTACGACTAACCGATGCTTAATTTCGTGCAGTCATTAATGTCCAAGGATCCTTAGTTACTCGAGATGGTTGGGCAAGAGAACGTCATATTGCGGATAAACATGCTCTTACGCAGGTCACTGTGTGATTGTACGATAGCGGTGGCTGTGCACTAGAAAATAAAGAACAAAATTGAATAATTATTAGTAACTATACTTATATTCTACTTATTGATACTTAGGTGATAATCACCATACATCACTTAGGTGATAATCGCTTGAATCCAACAAGAGGCGCGAACGCGGTTATCAATGACTAGTGAAAATATATTCGTACTAATCATACAGGTATCTGCCTCCAGGTTCGAACCCGCCGGTGTATTAAGTAACTCGTAAGTAATGTACTTCATCATGAGTTTTTGTTTAATGCTATCGTGATATATAACCTTCTTCTTGTCAAGCGGCAACCATTCGACGAGATAAACCGACCGGGATTTACAGTGTCTATATGAATGGATAAATAAAAGTACAATTGGCAATGGCACAAATAGATATAAGAAATTTCATTTAGAAATAAGCACTTTCTTTTTATGTCCTTATGAAATGTCTTTTCTCTGGAAGTTTATTGTGTTTACTTTAATTGTTAAATAAGTAAGTATGAATATTATAATATATACAGCGTATAATGCGTGAGTGTAGCCAGAAAGAAAAAAGAACGGGATATATAAGATATTTGTGTTAAATTGAAAACAAAAAATAAGATATCGAAATTAGAAAATTCATCGAATCTAATGTTAGAGGAATCACATCACTGCTGCATCAAGTGACACAATGAACTCATTTTTACCTCTTGTGTATTTATTCGAAGATAGTTAGTGATAATGCGCTATCAAATAAAAATAGCTCTTTATTTAAATGGACTTAAATACTAATTTCCTAAGTTCCATACTAAGGAACCCCAGATATTTTTATTGTATAAGGAACAAGATAGCAAATTTAGTCCTATAGTTTATTTATTTTCTCCAAATAGTTCTTAGTCAGTTTAGTTTAAAGATTAAAAGTTGCTCAGGTGCAAAGGCTTAAACTAAAATATCAGCTGGCAAATGTAGATATTTTTTAAAACATAATTAGTCATAATTATGTTAATCGCAGATGGTTAAGTATTTAACATTTCGAGGCGATGTGCTTCTAGAATATTTCTGAATATTATCTTCTAGAATATTTACTTGCAGAGCCTATAGTGCACCTGAGGATACGGCACAACACCTCCCCTTGATGCCTTCGATTAGAAATATTGATTTCTGTCCCTTGCATTAACAAATTTTTACAGCTCGAGTCATCTTTATGAAGAATAGTAAGTTTCTAAAATCCTGTTTGTCCACAAAAACTTTATTCTTTCTTTTAAATCACATGATTTGGCAAATATTATTTGAATATATAAATTAATTAAAAAAAAAGGTTTGAAGAGTTCCACCCTTATAACCTAGGGGTGTAAAAAAAGCTCACGACATATTCTCAAATCTACTTAATATACATGAAAAAATTGATAAGAATCGGTCAAGTTCGGGGAAGTTCGTTTACAAATATTGTGATAAGATATTTATATGTATTGTTATAAGCCTGAGACACATTTCCTTTTTTTTAAATAAGCAATAGTAGGGATTAATAGAAGCAATAGAATGTAGGCAGGCCTATGCCCAGCAATTGGACGTATTTAGGCTGTTGATGATAATGAAGAAATACAATTCTGAAAATTCATTTAAAATTATGATATTTAAAAAATATTTTTTTTTCTTAAAAAGTACGAGTTTAAGAACTTCTATAAAAATAAATGTTGTTGAGTAAGCAAATATCTCTAAACAGTTTTTTTATTTAACCACACTATATAAAATGAAATGTTATCATTTGGTACTTACTTGTAATAACTATTTATGTAGCTAAACAAGAAGAAATGACGTATTTCGCCCTTTTTGGGCGGTGGTTGATAAAGATGTCATGGTTAACCACTTTATGTGGTAACTGAACGTTTAAACATTAAATAAAATAATACTATATACTAACTGGACTGGTATAACATGTGGTAATTAATTTTAAATTTAATAAACTAAGTTTAAGTTTGTTTGAGATGCAGTTTGTGTTTTTCTGCGACTATTATCCAACTATTGCTAACTAGTCATTAATAAGCTTGTTAATTGTTAAAATGACCATAGCCTATATTCATGGGAATGTAATCGTAAACAACAAACTTAGTCAATTAAAATCTTACTTAGAATTTTCTTTATTTGAGCTTACTATGAATTGTTAGAAATATACACTGCCCATCATTGCCGACTGACGAAAATGCATATCTTACGATTAAGATCAAGATTACAGAAATATTATTGTATTCGTCCTTTCTTCAGTCCTCTACGTAATTAAAGTGGTTTTTTAAATTATGTAATAATAATAAAGTGATAGAAATGAATTATTTGTTGCTAAAATTTTTTATTCAGTTGCTTTTACAATATTTATCTTGTATTAGCAGGTTATGCATTTATGAGATATTAAAACTATCTACCCTGTTGTCAGATAAAAAGTACTGACGCTTGATAAATACAAAAAAATAATTACATAAATAAATTTTTAATAATTTAATGATATAAGATAAGAATACAAACTGATTTCGACCCTAAGGGGTCTAATAGCGACCACTTGGAGAGCCCAAGTTTAAGACGATCACAGCTGTAAAGTGAGGAGAGGAGTTATAGATATTCTTGGAAGAGGATTCACAGATTATGAAACCTTGAATTTTACAAGAATGTAAAAGTCTATATTGAAATAAAGAATTTAAATTTACTTATTTCCACATTAAAATTTCAAATGAACAAATTACTTTGTGCATTTCGTTAACATGATTTTTCTCATGCTAATGTACAAGTTGCTATCACAAGAGCACATCCAACAATAATGAATGATATATTCACACGGTGGTCAACCAATAAAAAAAATCCCCACAATAGCGAATAACCACTTTTGAATTAGTGTCGACAGATTAACTAGGCTTTGTCGAGTACAAAACCTGTATAACCTTTGTCGATGGCTAATGGTCTGATAAACGATAATGGCGATTTAAATTGCATTCGCAAACGCCTATCTATGGTAGCATCATATTTTCCATTCTGAATTAGAGAAATTGAATAACATTTATTTTAAATCTTTACATGTATAAAAAAGTAACATACAATATAATAATAATAATAATATATTGCAATTTTCTATTCTTCTGTTTTACAAGGAAAGGCTCTAAGATACCTTGATTTGGGTTAGATAGGAGTTACTGTTGCGAACTCGACCCGGTCTTTGGGAACGCAGGGCTAGTCGCGCCTTCGTCAACCTCCGCGGGGGATGGACTTCCAGCCCGTAAGTCTAACCTCTATCCGGCGTCACCGTAAGTCGCGGCCCAGACGGGTGTGCGGCGTTTTGTCTGCGGCGGGAAGTTGTGACGTAGGATGGCGGCCTTCAAGGCTGCGTGTCGCTTCAGGCGGCCGTCTTCGGCGACGGTGTTGTTAGCGCCGGGTGGGCTCTTAAGCCCCTTGTGTCCCCGCAATGGCAGCGCCTTAGCCCGTGGCGGTGGAGTTTTCTCTGCCGACCACACTAAAACGGTCCTTTTCAGCACCAGCAGACCCGTGTGTGGGGAGGAAAGCCTGCGGGTGAGTACTCCATCCCTCCGGGGTTGGAAACGGTCGTGCTGCGGGGCGGATGCGGACGTCTGTGATGAGCTCCACGCGTCCGTCATAGTATGCAGCCTCCTGTTGGAGAAGCGACGGTTTTTAGTGAGTAGGGCCCCCACTCTGGGGGAGGAGTACCACATAACCCCACCGCTTCCCAAAAGCATCGGGGTGTGCTTAACGCGTTTTCCGCGGTGAAAACTGTTCCTTAAAAAAATTATATTACTTTAATTTTTTTATCAGCAAAATGTTAAAATAAGCGTGAAATAATAATAAAATGGTAATTAAGTGTTTCAAATAAATGATAAATAATAATTTTTAGTTTGGAGGATATAGTAGTACAAATATGAATTCTACTTACTAGAATAATAGTATCAAAATCGTATCAATTTCCAACGCGTTTTAAGATTATTTAAAAGTATCGACGATGCATACGGTGACTCAAATACTCACGAATACTAACTAATCTACCGAAACTCATAATAGAGTCGGAAACGCCGATCGAGACGGGTTTCAATAATCATTGAATTAACTCTGTAATTTCGGTGCTTACTTGTGAATGCAGCTTAGGGAAAGTATAATTATAGAAAGCATTAAAAATGTGCTCCTTCGTTCTACTTCCCACGCGGAATAACGTGGCGCAATAACTAAGAATCGCTTCTAAGATGTATTTACAATCTCTTCTAATTTTGATGTGTTTACCATATTTGTAAGTTTTATAAAAATGATGTCTTATGTCTTAATAATGTTAATTAAATAATGTTAGACCAATTATATGTAAGATGTCTAACTGTGTGTTGTAAATAAATCTCTTCTATTCTATTCTTTTCTATAAACTAATTTAAAATCTTCATGGTGGTCTAGCCAGAACTAAATCGCGTTTTTAATTATGGTATAGATCCGTGTACACTGTACTTGTGCATTTGTGTGTGTACCCTACCTTAATCTAAACTCTAAATTATACCTTCATAGAAATATCTTTCATATGGAAATTCTGAAGTTGAACTGAAAATCTGAAGTTAGTTAATAGGTTTCCATGATTAGTTCTTGAAGTACCAACAAAAGTTAAGAGTACTAGAATTTATACGCTTACTTATTTAAACAGGAAAGTTGTTAGAATCACTCTTATAACGGGGGAATAAGGTGTCTAATTGTAGATTTTTTGGGACTCATTATTGTTGTTGGTTGCAGATACCCTTTACAGGTTTTAAAGAGGCAAGAACTTTGGGTACTCCTCAAACTCATAGGGGAATAGCCTCTAGGATTTTTAATCAACAGGCATCACACCCGGGGAAGGTGCCCCGCTGTCTCTTGGTCTCCAGGGCGGTCAAGCCATGAGGAAGCGACAGACCTGAACGTCAAAGGCTCGGACCTCGGCTCAGGTGAGTCGTGTCGTGACGCCTGTAGAGTTTTTATGCTTTTGATTGTATGTAATATATGTCATGGTTATGGAAAATTATACTTCAAATGCTATTACTAACATCACATGGTCGTTACCGGTCGGCTGTTATGTATTACAAAGAAGACAATTTGACAAATTGTCAGGAAAATATCTCCTTTTTTAAACGAATGATTGTGTATTATTTGTTTATAAACACACAGAATAGGTAGGTGACGAAAGTCGTAAAGTTTAAAAAGGAGGTTCTCAGTATGACCCGTTTGTAGGTATGTTTGTCCGCGATTATCACCCATTTGGCTTAACCGATTTTGATGCGCTTTTCATCAGTCAAGTAATATGTATTATTGGAGTAACACACAGTTCGTCATTTTACAATAATAAATTTTATAAACGTATTTCCGAATCTTTAAACAAGAGTATTTTTTAGTATGTTGTAAAATGTTGAAGCTTCAAACTTTGTAGTTACGGTGACAATTGAATGCCATATCTACTGACCAATTATTTTTAAAAAGGAATTTATTTCAGTGTAATGTTAGGAAAAGGATTGCAATGTTAACACAAAGAGTTTTAAATTTAATTTAAAATTAATATCGAGATTTTCACATTTATTTTTCTTTTTTACTTTTATTTCAGTTATCTGAATTTAGTTTAAATTAATTTTCAAGCTTCAAGTAGTTATTACCCAGATGCAGAGATACTCACATATTTAATATTAAATACCTGCATTTTTACTTACGTTTAAAGTTAAAATTCAACGCCAGGTAAGAAAAGCTATACGTAAATTAGTGGATTTTTAAACCTAACATAACAGGGTATATACCTGAGTACAAAAGTATATAATGAGGTAGTGTGCGGACTGACAAAGGTAATTGTAATTGGCAACTTGTATTCGACCGTCAAAATGCTTTCACACGTTATATTAGGATAAGAATTTAAGTAACAATATTACGTTAAGAGTTATGTTCTTCTAATACTTGAACTTAACTTACGGAGTCATAGGTAACTAAACTAATTGTATAACTTAACTATAATATGTAACCAAAAACTCAAAGGAAATTACGCCCTTTTTTATATGAAACAATTATTAAAAATAATAATTTTAATAGCAATTTAATATTTTAAACTACAGAAACAATCACTACTTCTGTGTATTCACTGGTAGTACAAGAATAAATTTAGAGAAGAGATGTAGGTGAATGAAATTGCTAATAAAAATGTGAAAGGCTCAAACGTCAATTTAATAAGCTTATTGTAATAGATATTATCGTAATTTTATGCAATGAGCAATAAATCGCATCCTGTTATTAAGGAAAATTTAAGAAATTATACTTGTTACAATGTTTTATTATTGCATAAATGTCATAATCGTATATTCAGGGACTTTATTGTGTAACTTTATACCTATTGCAATAGCTTTCATCTGTCAAATCATTACTGCATACTAAAGTGGCGTACGTCAAAATGAAAGCAATAGCGATAGTTAGAGGGGGCTGGTAATTTAATTAATTAAACAGAATAGTGATTATAAAACCAAGCAACAAATTTTTGTATTTATCTATAGTTATATAAGGTACTCGTGCAATATTATACATGATTCATGCTGTGTGAACCTCCGGATATGTTCCCATGAGTTGATCTGTTTGTCCGTCTGTTACGAACTGAAATGACTCAATTCATTGGCTTATTAGCTTATTACACGCACAATTTATTTGGCGATGACAATGTTACAATGAAGTTACATTCCAATTAAAAAACAGACGTATTGTATTGTGGGAGCGCACCTTTATAGGTCGATTTTTATTGTTATTATAAATGTGTACAGAAAGTAGCGTGAATTTCGTTTACATTTTCAGATACTGTGCGTCCCTTACTGCTTAGTAAGGGACGCCTAGTCTCTGAAAATCCAATTATACAGAAGCCTCTAGGCTTTTATACCTGGTCCTAAAATTACATGGCTAGCAATCGTTTCGTATTTTTTAAAATTTAATTTTTATTAAGATCTCCTCATCGACATTATCAATGTACATACAAGATATATATATTGTTGCGAACTCCTTTTTTGGTTGGTTTTATTATAATATATTTTTTTATTGTTTTCCTTTTTGTATTCTCCTTGTCATTGTCACCAATAGAAAAGTCATTTTTTAATATTCATTGTCACCTGTATTAATTTATAAAAATTTACATGTAAGTACGGATCTATATTTTGCCTTTTACTTTCGCACATATCACATACAGGCCTTCAGGTTTTACAACTAATGTTGTTAAGAATGGGATATATAAAACATCATGATACGTTCTTCAAAGCCCAACTAACAAATTAAAATATTTTCGATTGAAGATAAAATTACTATCATTAATTGAGGAAAGTGCATTCGTTGCATCTACTTTAGAATTCTCGTTTTTGAATACATTTTTAGAAACCCCGCTAAAAATGTCAATGTTACAATACAGAGAGAGAGCGCGATAGAGAGATTTCGTGACTCTTCTTTGTCGCACAGCCACAGCGTAGAACACGAATTTCCTCGTTCATACTACATAGGTTCCTTCAAAAGACTGAAAAGGCCCTATTTGGGCCGGCAAGGTGGAGGTGGGTATGGCATTATGTCGATTGCTGCACCAGCAATCTTCTCTATCCTCCTACTGCACACATTCGGGAAGTGTCGATTTATTTCCTGTACTCGCTATAAAAAAAACGATACGTAAATAATAAATCTTCTATAACGTTAATTTCACTAGTTGGTAGGTTGTCATGAATATTTTAATACCTTTTAAGGGCGAAGGGCCTGCTTCTTTATAAGGTATGATGGTATATATCTAAATCATCTATGTAGGATTTCTGTGCGTGACTTGGATTATAAAATTTCATGACTCATGATGAAAAACTTTCGAAAAATTTCAAAATTTTCTATTTACTCATCATCTGGTGGTTGTCTTAGCACGTAGTAGCGATATTCTGTGTCATGTCAAAAACAAGGGCTTAGTATGGCGATATGAGGCCACATTTCGCTGGCTACAGATGCAAGATGCACGCCATAACAGTAAATAGCAGTCGTGCCGCTGCCGGTACACTCTGGCATACTAATGCAGATGCCGTGAACATCTCCACTGTGAGACGATACGAGGAAAAACATGGGGTGTTAATATGTTATGATAAAACGATGTTTAATTTTCTATTCTTCAAACCCCAACGCTGCTATATTTATATAATCCAGGTCCAGGCTTTCATGAATTTTATGAAGCAGAATGAAGCTTATTCCTCCCTCTCAATTCTTACTCAGTAATACATGTGCGGTTCACAGAGTCATTTTACAATTAGCCCTTTGTAATAATATATGGGCCTTAGGAATGGGTCTGAAAACGCACTTTTTGGGGAAAGATTTTCGATGATGTACTAGCTATCTCCGAATATAAAATCATATCTCTGTTAAATTTCTGGCGGAGTAATATAATGAAAAAACAAGCTGAAACAACCCTTGTAAAAGAAGGCTTTTTTGTTGAAATCTATAACTTTATTTGGTTTTTGTAGTGTAACAGAGAGTCAAACAAAACGTACAGGAATTTGTAAAAAAGGAAAATTCTGTGAAAATAAAATCAAACAATTAAATCTTTTGTAATACTGAATATTGACATATGACTCACCAATGATGTTTTGTGGGTGCTATAAGTTTGTCGGACTTGTCCATCAACGGCATTGTAACTCTAAAACGGATGACATAGTTAGAAGTGCTTTTTATGTATTGAAAAAAAATACTACTTGCTTTTTAATTGTGCTTTTACAAAAAAAATATTAACATATTTATCCAGTTTATACTTACTCTTCCATATTTTAAAGTTAAATAATAAATCTGATTCATTGGATTTGTAGGTTGGAATCAATTCACTCAACTACTTCCAGTTTTATCATTGTCACAGACTCCCAGAAATTCCAAAAACAACTCTTCAAGTATTATAATAACGGCTGTCAAATATCATAACTTGAAAAAAACATATTGATTATTCTTCGAATATTTGAGGATATGGCCCACTAACTGCGTTTTTGTGTGGATAGTATTTTACAATTTGGGCAATTTTAACAAAATCAACAATAATAATAAAATATGTTTTATTTTCTCGTAGGAAAAATAATCAAGCCGTTTTCATATGAGCCAGTTTTTTATAGTATGCGCTAATGGAAACAAACATTGCGCTTGAAAACAATGTTGAAGTAAACAAAAAGACCTTAGCCGTATAAAAATTATGAGGAAAGTAACGAGTCCCTAGACAACACATAAATTGCAAAAATAACGTAGTATTACGGAATCTCCTACCATTTGATACGCCGACAGTGCGTTATGAAACTTTGTTCTATACAAAGTAACGTGACAGATTAATTCTTTGTGAATATCGTAGTTTGAATACGGCTTCATGTGACGTGGGAATCTGAATTCTGATACAATGGGGTTACAGAGATTAACACAGTCAAGGAAATTATACCTCTATGAAATATGTATGATTGCAGTTTTAGGTTAGTACTAATTTTTGTTGCTTAATATTAAATGAAATACAAGAAGCGATATCATCATCAAATAACAAAAAAGCAAACACAAAGCAATATTAAATAATAAATAATAAAACATTATTAAAGTAACTGTTTTATGTTATGAATAGTTATATTATCTGAGCTATTTTCAAAATAAATTTCCACGGATCTAGATCATACTTCAAAAAACTCTTTAGTCTATGATATAGTCTAGTCGACCTCTATCATAGACTAAAGAGTTTAAATTCCAATATCAAAATGTTTCAGTTTAAAATTAACCAAATCTTATTTTAGCTTGTAGGTACTTCCGACCGAACAAAGCTTAGTAATAATTACAGTGATGGATGCTTAATATTTTTAACGTGGGGAGAGTTTCATTAAAAATAACCAAACGTAAGATCTAATAGAAGCCGCGTCTGCTTTAATTTAATACCATTTTGTTATTAATGGGATTAATGCTTGGAAGGATAACTTAGTACAGACGTATGAATTCTGAATTTTATTTTAAATTAATAAATTGAGAGAACGTAGTTAAATGAGGTTATAATGTTTATTATTTGATTTGAACGATCATTATTGGGGTATGTTCCTCAAACCATGTTTAGTTTGATCTACCTATGGGTAGATTTGTAAATAAAAAAATAAATATTAATAAATTGTAAATTTCAATTAAATTGAACTGAATCGATCGGGTTTGTCGTCAGCTTTTAAATAATATGTAAACGATAGTAGCGCCTTTGGTGCGATCTAAACGTTTAGAAACTATTGAAACTTCTATATACTGTGCTCAATATTTTCAAAGCTTTTTTCTACTAAATTACGTTTAATTTGAGAATCTGAGTTTCAAATATAATAATGATTACTTTGGAACGTTTTTCCCAAAGTAATCATTATTATATTTGTAATAATATATATAATACATATATTAATAATATTAATAATAGTTAATCATTATTAATAATATATTGCCAAATTTATATACGGAACATTTAAATAAAATGTGCTTCATAAAAAATAATAAAAAATGTAGGTTTATTTTATTTTAATTCTGATATGTTAATATGTAGTCACTTACTTGTTAGATAACCTTGATGTGGGTGCTATCTTTGGTATATGAATGTGTAAGATAATATAAAACAATAAATAAGCAACGAAGTTCATTCATGAATAAAAATAGATAATGAATACAATATGCATGTAAGTACTATGACCTCCGTCTTGGAGTTGCAATTAATACAATGAGTGGGATGCAGTGATTCATATTTGCAAGATCAATATTATGACGTTATTGGCTGCACTCTCATGTTAAATAAACGGGTATATTTGAAATAGTTTATTATATAGAGCTGTCTTTGTAGATGTGGACTCTTCTTCTAGGTTGAATGAAGAACATTGTCTTTTTGTGAAGATATATTTGAAAATCATGATAAGAACATAATTGAATCACAGTACCATCCGTTCTTCCGACGCGGGCCGATCGTTGGTCGTGATCCTTGTTTCGAAACCCATAACGCTAGCTTGAGCGAGATACTGCTCTGAACATAGCCACTAACCTTATATTCGTATATTGGTTTATCCTGGGTGGGGTTATTAAGTAAAGTAAATTAGTAAACTCGAGCTTCGGATCTTTCAGAAAGCACGACAAAACCGTGTTCCCACCATGAAGATAAGCACAGGGCTGGGAATTATATGGGCTGCTCATAAGTATAATAAAATATATAAATATCGATTAGTAAATTTTAGTTTACTATGGACAGAAAATAAATCAAAAGTAAAACTTTCATATGCATGGTACAGTATTTCCAAACTAGATGGCGTTAGGAGGACAAAACTATAGAAATATATATAACATAGCAATCATACACCGTTTCTCTTCTCGGAGATATGCTTTCGTTATTTTCTGTTTTATGTAATGTTATATAGTTCAAACATAATACTAATATATTAACCTATTTATAGATGCTTATGGATGTAGAGGCTTCGAGTTTCGATCAATAACTTGTAATTTTGAAAAAATAATTAAATATAAACTGTACCTATTCCTATATTGTACTTTATTTATTTTTTACTTTTATATTTATTATATATTATATCTAACATCAAAACACTAAAAAGGCAATAATAATTAATTAAAGATAATTAATTTAAGACGTCCAATTTAAAATTATATTTTGGATTTTTTTTGTAAACCACTTAGAACCAAACCCAAACAATAATTTTAATGGGATAACTTCTTACATTGAATTATTTTAGCCTTGTTAGTGTTTGGAAAACTTTATTTTTCACAATTTTGAGTGTTACGTTTCAAAGGCCAAAGTTGCCCACTTGCCTTTTTTTGAAGACATTTGAAGATTGCCCTAGTTTACTTTTATTTTTCGAGGAGAACCCGTTTATGAACCTACTCGTCATTGGCTAAGCAGTGGGCGTGTCAGGGGCTCACCCAGTTCCACATCAAAGCAGAATGGGAATACCCACTAGAACTTCCCGGTAGCTCCATTGCCTTACACAGGGGTGACCTGGGTTATACAGAAGCAATTTTCCTGGGACCCCTTTCTTCAGATCCTGACTTAGTGACAATGGGACCACCTCAGGAGTATACTTTATCTAATAGAAAAAGAAACTTGAAAATCGGTTCACTATTAACGAAGAAATCGCGCACGATCAGTCGTATTGAGAATCTCCTCGTCTTTTGAAGTTTGTTGAAAGTTCTATGTACTGCAAACATGAAATGAATTTTGGTTCTTAAGACTGGCAATCGATTATTTCAAAATGATAGATTTATTTGAAATTATTATTAAAAATGCTGTTCTAACTTATCTGTGTATTTGATTTTGTCTGTGCACTATAGATCACATTTCTCAATAAATGACTGTTTAAAAGCATTGCTTAGTACTATAAAATAACGATACTAATAACTGTTGCCATCTATAATATTAATTGTACTGCAACGGCATATTTTCAAAATACTATTCTTATACAAAATAAATAGGTTATTCAGATTCCTTTTAGACTTCTCTTTGAACATCACTTTTATTATTTCAACCCGAATTTTATGGGCCATCAATGTGCATTAGGAATGGCGGGAAAACTAACGTTAAATCCAAAGCAACATTGTTGCATCGAGTGGATTACTTAGTTCAATGAATTGATAAACCATTATTTATTTAACTATTCTGATATATTACTGGTATTAAAGATATTACAGTGAGGAATTTAGTGGTTTAAGTGAGAGTGTAGACGTGACGTGCAGAAATTATTTGAAGAAATATTCTATCACTTTTGAATATCTATAACTATAAACTGTCAGTGACACATGAGATATGTTACAATGAGATTTTTTGCTATTAACAATTATGATTAAGATTTAAGCTATGGGTTTCTGAAAGGAACGACTCGAATTAAAGTAGTACTAAAAAGTAAGCATATAGAAACAGCAAGAGCAGTCAAACACTCGGTTTCTGCTAACACGAATAGTAACTGAGCCAGTCTCTCCGTGTTTGTAACTCCATTGTATCTCTCTTCTATCGTCAGCCTTATTATCATTTATCATCAAGTGAGATGGTGACGAAAGGGGTAACCTGTTTAGAATAAACAAAATCCAGGAAAAATATTGCTGTAATGTTATACAAATTAGGGAGTGATTTTATAATAACTCTTCAGAAGATTTAGAATAGAATGATATATTTTGTACAAAGAGCAACCGTAGTGGTAAAAGCGATCTCTTCCAGGTAACCTATTATTTTTCATTGGAATGACGTTATTAAGAGGACAAATGATCTCTATGTGCAACAAGATGATAGTAAAATAGATTAAATAACAAAGCAGCTGGGCATCTCGTATTAATCACACAAAGCTTGCGCAAACATGTCCTTAATTGATTGAACTCATTTAAGATCACAACATGTTTACAACTGAAAACTGGGCCTGAAACAAGTCTGGTCAAGTCCGTGTGGTCGCACGTGGCCGCGTTCCCACGCCGGGTGAAGCACCCATCTCGGACGTGATCACAAATTTTTTTTTTTAAAGATGAACTTTCAAAATACAATTCTGAAAAATCAACCAGTATTCTGTAGAATTTAATTCTAAGTCTGAATATAATATTAAAAGTTGAAAATGTTGTTGAAACCTGATTATTGTAATCAAATCTGAAAGTAGTAAAAAGCAATATAAAGTTTGGATAACATTGTTAAAACAAGCAAATAGTCCACGTAAAGTGGTTATCAATAACTAACTGTAATGTTTAGAGATAATTTGAAGTGACAGGTGCGTTGACGTTTTGGGTTGGCCTGGCAATAGATTTACCGGGGGGTTTTAGTGGGTATTCCCAGTGCCATTTTGTTCAGACACTTGGAGAGTCCTTCACACACTCGCTGATTAGCCAGAGGCGCGTAACTATAAACGGAAAAGTCTTCGTTAAAAAATGCATAGTCATTCTGAAAAAAATACACGTAAACGCCTCGATATCCTGTTATACTGGCTATCTTTCGCATGACACCGTAGCATACTACTTTACGGCCGAAAATGAAAAGCGATAAGAATTTTGAGTTTTCTCTTTTTGTTGAGTTATTAACACTAGATATACCAGCGATTTGAATATATGTCAACAACAAAAATTATATTTGTTACTAATGTATATAAAATAACATTAAGTTTATAAAACGTACTCTCTAATTATAGCTACAAAAGTCATAACATCATTTCTGAAAAAAAATATGTGTAATATAGTAGGAATTTTGAATTGAAATTGCATGACCAGTCTAAATGACTGGTCTGGTAAATCTAGTGTTAACAAAGATTGCATGTTAGAAACCATAGATTTATTGTAATATAAGTGATTGTTGTAAAATGATTAAAAATTACAATATTTGAAAGTTTGCCTGGGTTATTTATTTCAGTAAATAAGAAAAAAGTAGTCAACTGTATCAAAGCCAAACGTGTTTGTTAAAGTTCTGGCCGCGGTGGTCGCACGTGCCTCCGTTCCCACGGCCGGGGGGCGAAGCACGTACTGATGCTACTGTAGGTATCTCTAGCCAATATGGTTTTAACAAACAAGATTGATATTTATTCATGTATTATGGTTTATGTGATCTGTGATTTAATTTTTCATGAAATTATAGTGTTTTTTCTTGACTCACAGTTATTGTTTTAATTTTTTATGCTGCGGTATATTTCCATGAAACTCATGAGATATTATAAATGTAATTGTGTCTAGAGATTGACGACTCGACGGGGTTTAATCAGATTAAATCAGACTCATTAAGTTACACTTTTTTTTTATATTATTTGCGCGGGAAATATTATTGTGTTGTCCTATGGTATAGGTATAATAAATATGAAAAAATAAAATTTTGGAAAAATAAAAGAAATACGTTGATGAATCGGTAATTTATATTTTTATACTTAATGTTTACAAGGACATACAAATTATGAATTTTTATGAACCCATTAGGTAATGCAATATCCATATACCATAAATATAATAACTTTAAGTACCTTATGCGGTACTAAGAGTTATGTGAGCGCCAGAAATAAAAATACTTAACTGCCTAAAATGAAATAATGCATCGTGTTATAAATAACTCCGCTTTTAAAATTATTAAGATAAAATCGTGTCGTTTTAATTAACCGCGGTACTTAATTTATAGGGAACGAAATACATAAATTTTAAACAGTTTAATTCACATGCGAGTGCTTAGCAAGCGATGCCTATAAATACTATATAATTTGAATACCATTATTATTTCCTATGCGTTACGTGTGTGAAAAAGATATAAAATAGCTACTTTGGTTGGTGGTAGGGCTTTATCTACTTCACCTGTCTAGCTACCACGATCTTACGTAAGTCTGCCGCCATTAGAGTAATGTTTTTCTATTCTCAACGAGGTAGCTCCTAGCCTTCATTTCACTTGATGATAATTGCAGATAAGGCCGAAGATGTAAGCGAGCTATACCTAGATTATTCAACCACAGAGAAACTGGCAACTTACCTCCAACTGCCGGAATACAACAATGCTGTTAACATTTATTATTATAGCAGCAGACTTAGGTCAGATGGTTGTAGCTAGCCAGGCTGACTTAGAAAAGGTTCTACCACCAACCAAACCGAGCAGAAAATTTCTACCCATTGTTGTATCCAGTAGTTTTCATAGTCAATTCCTCATTTGTTGAGGAATCCGGGTGTAGTTTGCTTCCATCTTCGGCGCTATCTTCAATTACCATCTGGTGAGATGACGGCCAAGAGCTACCCCGTTAAGAATAAAAAAAGTTGCAGTGTGCGTTGCTACTGTCACTATCGATTGAACCAAGATGGTCTAAAATTCCTCGTGGTAGATTTATTAAAATAGTTCAAAATCGTCTCTGTTTGATCTTACTCTCTGATCTTACTACGAGTAATTTTAAATCTTCTTAGATCAATTGAACGCTGCTATGTAAATACAAGACCGGAAGGAACTATAAACACTTCTCGTTTCTTAATGAATTGGCTACTGTATATAACTTTCTACGTTCGGATTGAATATTGTCAGTCCCCTAAATTAGAAGTCTCGGGTGCCGTCCAGGTTGAGGCTTACGAGTTATGATAACAATATCATATTATTCAGTATATTGAAAATATTTATCACATATATATCAGTACACTGTAGTGCGAAATCTCGTGCGACTTTTCATTACCATTTTTTTAAAAATCTTATTTCAACACCCATGAATAAGTCAAAAGGCTGTGGATACTCGTAAATGCCAATTAACATGACGTTTCTAAAAGTCATACTATGGCATTCTATTTGAAGTAGAATGGAATGGAGGTACATAACCTAATCATTTACTGCTTTATCTATAAATTAAGTCACTCCTGATTCGTTTTCTAAGCTTCTTAGTAAGTTTAACGCGGTATAGGTGTTATTGATTTATTTTAATTTTCGAGCCACTGTCATATCAATGTAATGGCTTTCAGTTATGATACTACTGTTGCAAAATTTCAGCCAAAAAAAAGCCTGAGACTCAAATATTAAGTTAATAATACAATATAGGAAATGGTTTGACATAAATGTATGTTCATGTGTGTGTGTCTGTGTATGTATGGATATGCGTGTCGTGTATTTATATAGATAGGATGCATCACATAATATACCGAAATGGTTAGTTTCCAATGAAACTATCAGACTATAGCTGATCTTTTAGTACGGGAACCATGTTGGCCCGAGTGGTCTGTCTTTGCCTCCCCCATAGCCACCCCTTTCCACCATTACAAACAATGCAAAGAAACTCACCCAGTTTCCACTTATTCTTACCATACAAGTGTTATTCTATATTTCATATTTTTTTACTTAACTTGAAACCAACTTCCGATAAGTATTATCGCTTCACCATCTCCTGATCATTTCATCACTCACTTTTATCACCTACAACTGTCCTTCCGTCACTCTCTCTTGCCTCCCTTTCTTACTTACGTTTTATTGTTAACTTAAAGATTCATAAGCTGCGTTCCATTTTACGCATCTATCTCTTGCAATTCGCGACAACTAATTTAACATGTCATAGCGCGCAATAGTAGGGTAGCGGGAAGAGAGCCCGCGACGGTCAAGGTTGTCCGTTTCAGGCAGGGTCGCTGACCGCACCCGCGCGGGCAAAATGGCGCCAGCTATGTGTTTTTGTCACGATGTCACATGTGCCGCTCCTTATATTGAATTATGTATGAAATTAATTAAAGTTTAATGTTCCCAATTTTATTTTTTATCGGTTCTTTTCATTTCGGGCATATTGGTAACTGTAAAACGGTGGAGTTGTGCTTAAATTAAAATTAAAATAAATATGCATCCTTTACGCTGCTGCCGTTGGTTCCTTCAAAGCCTGATAGCAAGCAATCCATACTCTAAACGCGTGAGTAATACCGATGCTAAAATTAGAATGATTATAGTGTTGCAGAAATCAATGTTATAATGTCTATTTGGTGTAAAAGTCTTGAAACCAAATTAAAAAAAAGGTAAATAGCCTATATTTTCAAAAGTTTTATGGGACATTCAAGTTTTTTGTTACAACATGACTAAAAAAGGAGGTTTCTAATGAGAACAGTATGTAGCAGCTTCTCAAAGGTGGGATTTTGAATAAGCGCTGTACAAAGAAAAAATTTAGCATTATATCTTGAAGAATTATTTGTCTAATATATTGCCATTTTCTAATATAAAACACTCATTCAAAATAACATATTGAAACTGAAAAAAGAAGAACATAAAGCTGATAATGAATAATCCAGAAACTTTATTTAATTATAAATTAAATGAAGTCATAAGAAAAAATAACAAAAATGTCAACCAATGAAATATTGCACTTAAAAGAGTAACAAATTAAAATAATTGCAATTTGTATCGCTTTTTGAACATATGTCACACTCGACTCGTGGGGATTAAGAGATTTAATCAAATTCATACTTACGGCTTTATTTTGTAATGTCCATTAAGAATAATGGGGAATGGTTTGTGCAAATCTGTTAATGCTTCTCCAGCCGCCGGCGGTCACGTGCTAGACTTAATTAGCAAATCATCGATAAGTTACCATGTCAATGTAGAGTTATGAATGTTTTAGATAAAACGAGAAAAAAAATTATCATAAATTAAACAAAAAAATATATAGAGCGATGTAAATGAAATTCAGACCCTCAGAACAGGTAGATATTTATTCTTAATGCGAGTGCCAACATCAATAGATTTATCAGATCGCAGTCACCATCTCTATTGAGACTACTATAGAATAGAACGTATCTTTATTATAAATCAACCAATTGAAAAAGAGAAATACATAAGGAACAATTTACCAACTACTATGTTTCTTCTATGTCTTTTTGGGCTGATTAATGCTGTTTGCTGTATTTGGCTTCTGCAGCGTTACCGGTAAGTAATAAACCTTATTAATGCACCACTATTTATTAGTCTGTGACACTCACTAATGACTCGGAGCTTAGGCACTTTAGGTATTTAAAATTTTTTAAGTGCCTAAGGTACTTATATATGGTAAGTAACCGTTAATAGTAATTTTTGTTAGAAATATCTTTTGAAAAATTACGACGAATGGCTCATCCCGGCTCTCATTATAAATAAATTCTACGAGATAATATAATATTTCGTACTATTGCCAAATATGTTTGCTTGCAACATCCAACGGTATAAAAATAAATTAAGCATGCTTTAATTTAAATAGAAATCATAACGACCAAATGCTAACAAGTGATTTCAATAAATATGGTAAGAATATAAAAGAGCAACGAGTGACACTTAAAATTAATCATTTTTATTTACGCTGACATTTCTAACACAAAAACTATACTGTCGACACTATAAATTTCTTAAGTGCACATTTTATCACGGTTTTGACATACGACGTCTAAATTCAGCTGTCGTTGCGTACGCGCATGTTTGTGCGCACGAGATCTGTAAATCCGCGCGCTCTTGCGCACATCACGTTCTACCTTACCCTCACTCATCTAGCATTTATTGATAGTAAAATATATTTTATTACTATTTTACGGTGGGTTTTGTGATTGAAGGGGATTGACTACAATGGAAAGCGTCATTTAAAGCTTGATTTGTTACGAAATTTAACTTACATTTTGCTTGAGGAGAATTTTCGAAGATTTGTCGCGAGTTTAAAAGCATAATACATGTTATCGCATAACTACGAGAAAGGTATTTTGCATATAATTCTTTTCTCGTAGGTATGTCTAAGTGGTACAGGACAGAAATGAAAAAGGATGTAATGATAAAATACATTTATTACTATCTTTAAGTCATTATCAATATTAACTACAAATGAACTGCATAGAAAATTTTAACGTCTCTTGTTCGGTTTCTCATTTTTATTATGTTTTAAAAATTTATTATAATATTTAAGAAATAAGCTCTTTGACTGCCAGTCTCTATTAGTTGAAATTTGTTCCAAACTTGATTTGATATTACGCCATTACTATCTCTTCAAATGTCTATACAATAAATTATCGATATGTTTATACAATTTATATTATTATTTTCAATTTCTATCAATTTCGTTACTAGCTAATAAACTATATTAAAATGAACGGCACGCACGAGCTGATAATATTGAAATAATTACACATATAATTGGATCTTCTGATTTACATACAGCAATAGACAAATGAGTGCTTAATTTAAAATATGTGGGCGATAATAGCAGCATTTATCAATTTATGAATGAATTAAAATAACTCACTTCTAGCTGGATTTATTGGTTTTATTAACATTTCAATAACACGCAATAAAGAGACCTTAGTGTATATACTGAAATCGCTGAACCTACGGTGGCAGGAATTCCCCCAAAAGTAGGCTATTTGTAATGTTCAAGTAACAACTATTTGCGTTGTATTATTTATAAATATTTTACTATGTTATAATTCAATTTCTATATTTTACTACTTTATATAAAGGATGTTTAAGCTTTTCTATAGAATTTCCGTATTATATTGTAACCACCCTTATTGTTTCAAAATGTATTTAGTATTATTATCTATAACTAGAGGGCTCTATATGAATCAGGAGTTTCGGGTTCAAATCCCAATACTGGTATATGTATGGAGTTATATGTTATCAGGAGTCATGGATGTGTGTAACCCTAGTTCATAATGATGCTTAAGGTAATAGGTGCGAACGTGTAATATTGTTATTAGTATCGTGTATATAACTGAGAAAAGTAATGATATCAAACAATCAAATTAAATTTCAAAATTAGTTATTTCGTATTTTAGAGCCGTGAGCCCAAATCAACTGTTAACAAGAATTACAATCCAATCATTTGCATACAAATTTCTATTAACAACGATTCTTTTATTTTAAATGGTCAACACCTTTTTACTAACAATAAAATTGTTTCTAATCAAATATTATGTCTACTTGAAATTGAAAATGCAACCAGTTTTATTGGTGGTTATATTTTATTACGTTTGTCATTAGGAGGTACGCATTTTCAATAACCGTGTTAGTTTTTTTTAATAAACACTCCTCGTGTGTTGCCACAGAGTTCCGACACGATTATGTTAAGTTGATAATTTTATTAGCATAGTGCTAAAGATTGAAGCGGGTGTTAGTTATCATGTAAAACGCCTTTTGGTTTCATTTTTATTTGTAGGTCACATTACATCATTAATATTTTTTTAAGAAACATGTATTTAGAACTTTTTTTATTTCTAATTATTTTACAAATACTATTGACTATAAAATGTCTCTCCTTATATGCTGTGTTTTATTTGTTTTTATTTTACATTCGACGACATGACACGAGAACAAGATAACAAATTATAAACTGTTTCGAACATGATTCAATAAGTATTTTTTGGTATGACTGCTAATTTTTTTGCTTAAAAAAATTAACTATTTTCAATATTAGTAAGAAAATTGAGAGTGAAGAAAATTGAAGACTATTTTCAATATTAGTAAGAAAATTGCCATCTATTACAACACTTTTAATAGATTTTAAATAAAACTTAATGATCGGTTTAGTCGCATCTCTGCGGTGGTATTCGTTGTGCAGCGGTTGCACAAACGATAGCCAACCATAAATAATGACCTAAACACCAGCTCTTCCAGCACGTGTGTTAGTTATTTATTTAGTGTCCATAGAGGATAGAATGTAATATTGTTCAAAATGCCTTTTACTGTACGCCGTAAGAAAATAAATATGTTTTTATGTAAATGTTTAGGAAAGATAAATTTTACTTTCTAATTCGATAACAAATCGATATTTAAAATTACTTACGTTTTAAAATAAATGTAAATTTTAGATGTTATAGTTACATGCTATTTAGTATAAACTTGTTGGTGATCTGATTTAATTAATAAATTTAGATAAATTGTCTAATTTTAATGATAAAGGGAAGCAGAAAAAGGATTCACCTAATAATATACTGTTAAATATATGAAACCTTTATTTTATAAATCATTAATTTCTTATTAGTTTGTTTAATTATATTATCATAATCTTATTCATTTAACATATATCGCTTAACCTCATTTACTTTAACCAGCCACGTTTTCATCACTTTTTTAACGTTTTGATTTATTTAAATGTTATCATTTTATTTTTGTTATATAAATTTAAGACCCTTACATTTAAAAAAAGGTCGACTATACCTTCACGACAATAGAAGTCCTAAATAGAAGAAAAAGAAGTTCTATTTTAGTATTTTACCGAATTTACAGATTTCGTGTTACTTATCAAATGCAAAAAAATCGAAATCACTCAAAGAAAAATTTTATCTGGAGTCACTATACCAATTACTCTACGGTACACATCGGTACGGTGTACATAGTAAGGAGGGCTCGTGTCCCAGCGCATTCGCCGCTGTCGATGCTATCTCTACCGCTCGGGATTCCACTGAAGTGGTCTCGCGACGTATTGGTGCGCTTGCGCAGTTTATTTTGGTTGTGCGTTAAGAATATTAATGATTAAGGTTTCTTGTGAGAGGTGTGCTGTAGCGGTATCTGACGTCAAATTGGAGCTACTCTACTTTTAAAAACTCCCTAGAATTATCATAATCAAGATCCTTTATTGAGTGCACATACATATTTACATATGCATTTCTAGGTAAGCCCTTTATGCCCTATCGCTTTGATTATAGATACAGATAATATTAAAATTCAAATATAAGTAACAGGTTTGATTGTAAACCATTAATTAAATAATATTGATAAGTGTAAATTCACACACTCATTAAAGTGACGAAGGCGGACTATTCACTTTAGTACTAAATAATAAAATCATCAAGATCGTTAAAATGATTACTTTCATTGTATCTTCTAGTATGGTGATTTCTCGTAACAATAACCTTTATCCTCCACGGTTGTTTTGAATCAGTTATTATGCATTTGTAATAGAAAGCTAGTTGATCTAGTGACTTCTGTCTTTGCAAGGTCAATCCTGGGTTCGTATTCCGGTAGCGGTAGATGTTTGTATATTTCGTGGCGGTCACGTCATTCGTTCATCTGTCGTGAATTGATATTTTTATTGGGTAAATTATATGTAGCACCTCTTTCTTATATTTTTTTGACAATATACTATGTTGAGAATGTTTCCTTCTGTACACTTCTTCTTTCCTTCTGTACAAGTCCGCCAGCTTCTTCTCGTATTTAGTTTTACAATTAAAATAATACTTATCTATAAAAATTAAGAAGGCAAGCTTGTCTGTTTATCTGTGGATAAAATATTAAAATCAACCAAAAAACGGGGTATATCAGCAGGACAATAGACAGTAGATAGATTTCTTTTTATAGTTGTTTAAATATTTCAATCCTTATGGTCTAACCGATTCTTTAGTAATTTCAATAATATATATTATAATAATATGTGAATATATACAAATATTGATTTTTATGTTAATAAAAATATTTACTCACTTCTTCACAATTATGTTCTTGTAAAATGAGAGTAAAACTAAAAATATAATATTGGAAAACATTAAATAAGATATGAGGCTGTAATCGTGCAATATTTATTAAATGACATTATAATAGTTTTTTTTTCATTATTATTTCTTTAATCATGTAGCTATATTATCTGATTGAATTTGAATGATTAAATAAATATATTCGTATTTCACTATTATCAGGCTAATTTATTTAAAAGTAACTACATACCATATTTGTCGAGTCTACGTTCAAATTGATAATTATGTCCTTTTTGGATGGATTGGATGGAATTATGCCATTTTATGTAAAAAAAAAATTATACAGAATAATTTGAAGGGCAATATTTTCTCATGGACTACCATTTTTGTGTCTTGAATCTTGTGGTTTTTAATTAAATTGACAAACCATATCAGCCCAACTATTGGGTGTACATGTATATTTATTTTAATTGCAAAATAATTTACTTAATGGTTAATATGACATGGTACCGAAGTGATTACCTACTGCTGAGGCTATGTACCGCTAGTTTTGTTTTTACGAATACCAAGATAATTCATCAGTAACAATAAAGCGGTTGTTTTTTATATGTAAGACACGGTAGATAAGTCTCTATGCGATATCAGCTAGTACAGTGTAATTTACCGTCCTGTGTCCTCTTTGATACATCTTTATGTTGTAGAAAGACACAGACACACACACACACACTCACACACATACCCACACACACACACACACACACATATATATATATAATGTGAAATATACTAAGTTATTAAGTGTGAAAAAAGTAAATGAATGGGTTGTAATTAATGTTAGTAAATTTCACCGCGTGTACTAGAAAGTGTATCACAAGCGTACTCCTGGGCACAAGCTTAGATAATTTATAACAATATTTTAATTTCAATTTAATCAGACAGTAATAAATAGTTTGCCATTGCAATATGTCGAGACACAGCCCCGCGCGCGCGGCGAGGATTTATTTCGCGAAATTGTTTATAGATCCTGCGCGGGCGCAGCGCTATAGCGAACACTCAACATTATTCAGGGTCGCCAATGGTCCCGCTTAGCCGCTCCCGGTATGTTACTCTTGACCCAATATTAGGAAA
The DNA here is from genome assembly GCA_943193645.1 of Acentria ephemerella. NCBI lineage: Eukaryota > Metazoa > Arthropoda > Insecta > Lepidoptera > Crambidae > Acentria > Acentria ephemerella. The sequence goes on from OW971893.1 coordinate 6,028,639, forward strand.
CAAATTAGGAAATAATTAAAGTATTTAAGATAACTATTGCATAATACAATTTAAGACAAAAGAAATTATTCAATAATTTTCTTTATGTGTTATGTTGAGATAGATACAGTTATTTGAAGATTCTGGAAACCATCACGAGTGATTCTGTGTTTGAGACTTCCACCTTATCAAAGGTGGAAGTGTTCTGAAACACTCTCTATGGGGCAGCCGTCGGGAAGCCTTAAGTGACGCTGTCTCTGCTTCTATAAACTCATAAGGCTGTTCATGATCTCCACATCGTCAATAATAAGGACAACGAAATACTTCACTATGTTTTCCTTTTTTGTGACAGGATACGTACAAAGAGTCCTAATTTTGGTAAGGCTCTTTGATCATAGTTTCATAAATATCCCAATTTTCTAAAGAAATAACTATTCCAATTTTCAAAATTAATTTAAAAATATCTCATTTAAGTTTTTTTTGCATTTGCGTTCAAACTACCTGTATTAAATCAAACAAAACATAAAATAAATATTGAAATAGGTCTGAAGGAAATACTTTTTTAAAGAGAAATGGTCGTAGTTATGTCGGGTGGGAATAAACCCAATTCTCCCGATACGCTGCTCGCTCCCAGGCGGCGAGTCACGCTTTTCGGCTCTTCCTTGTACAAAATCTGCATAATGCGGCAAATGCATAATGGAGTGATTAGAATTGTTTGCGAGCGACGAATGCGCATACAGTTGTTATACGGATATAATTGGTGACACTCCATGGATACAGAAGCGCGTAATTTTGATAGCTTCTGGATTTTAATCACAGTAGTAACTTGTCGTAGTATAAAATAGTAAGATTCCAAAGTGATAAAGATTTTCACAGCTCCATTGGAATAGAAGAGTTAGCTTTTTAACCTAACACTTGTACTTATTTGTTTTTCTTGTTTAAGGTTAAGTGATATTTGTATGTGCGATAAAGGATATATTGTAAGAAGTTTGGTCCTATACTCATAACATCACGAACTTTTTCATGAAAAATATATGAAACATATTCAACGAATAACGAAATTCATAATAAAAAAAAGCTATTATTTAAAATAAGTAGAAAAAGCGATACTCAAATACCTATTTAAAATAAGACTGGACACTTCATGCATTTTCTAATATTTACTTAAAAAGTTACTGTCAATTAGAGAACATATTCAAATTTCAAAGAGATCTTACGCAAGTTTCATATTTCAAGGAAAGCGGGCCTCATTGGGAATGAAACACCGTGATTCTTCTTAAAAAATTCAAAAATAGAACACTAATATAAATTAATAGAGATGCGTGCGGCGACGAGTTTTACCTCCACAGTCACGAGTCATACGCAATAAAAAAAATTAAACAAATTACGTACGCTCCAAATATTTTGTATTCCGACTGTGAAAAATTGCGTTTTTTGACGGTTTGCGGTGTTTTTAAGTAATACGAATGACGGTATTACGATTTCCCGGTTTCGGAAGCAGCTGCCGGCACACGTGAACTTCGTAATGTTTATAGAACAAATTGAGACTTAAAAATGCATTGTTTTTTAATTACAAATATATGTTACGTAGTCCGTAAAGGTACATAAAGCTATTTAATTTTATTGTTTGATATAAAAATTTCAACATATATTGTAAAGTAAACTCATAGAATTGTTGTTATTGTGAAAAAACTTTTGAAACTTTAAATTAAAAAAATAATTACTTCCCATAAAATTTATTTAACTAATTATGTTAAAGCTTTCAATTTGTATCTACTTGGTGGTGTTATGCCGCAAACTCCTCATTTGTTTCTCCCATGTGGGAAGGTCTGTGCCCAACAGTGGGGCATATTTAGGCTGTATAAATTCCAATCAGTATGATATAAATTAAACGTGGTTGTATAAGACAATTATTATAAATATTGTATCAACTTTCTCGATGATTAGAATTCGCTCCTAACCTTAGTCAATGTGAAGGCTCTCGATAATTATAGGCTCCATATTTCGCGCACGATCTAATTGTTTCCGGTTCAATTCTTTGAACGACAACGTTTTTATGAACGTGCTTACATTTTATCGGTCATAAAGTTTGAGAAGCGATGACAGATGCCAATAATACGCAGTGAAAAGTCATTACAGTTTAGAAAAACATTGTCAGCAGTTGTGCCGCTATTATACTGTGTTGTATCACTTGTGTTTGTTTTTGTAAATCACTTAATTATAGTCCATTGCTTTAAATATATCATATTACGGTTATAATTCCTAAAGGTCCTCCAATTCGATATAAACCTTCAAATTTAATAATATTACGATTTCTTTTGTAAGGATGTGTGACGTTGGTAGAAAAATTAATAATAAAGAATTACAATTGTTTATCTGATTGTTTGCGGATTTACGCTTGTTTAAAATTCATGTATTTAAGGTGACTGGTAGCGATATTTGTATAAAGTATTCATATTAGAGATAAAAAATATTAGAATTTCGGGCTTATTATGGGAATGAATTACTGTTTAATTAGAAGAGTAATTATTTATTATAAGTTTTATTTCATATTATTACTTAATTAATACATACATTATTAATTATGTATACATTACAGATAAACAGATGATACAGAGTGTGTGTTATTAATTATTTTTAAAACGTTTCATAGCTTTTGCGCACATGTATATTTCATCAGCAATCCAATTAGAAGAGAAATTTACACATTTAGCCCGGAATTTATGAACATATTTTTTGCTAACTTTGAAACTTTTTCTGTTCGACATTAAGAGGAGCGTTGACAATGAACACGTGTTCTTCACACCGTTTGATAAATGCCACACCTAATTATGTTTGAAATTTCACTTCATTTCCTACAAAACTATCTCGAAACCCTACGAAAATAGTCATACAATTTTCGTACCTATTTCCTAAAGATTTTGAGCTCAATTTAAAGTGGCCTTTGTTTTTCAGAACTGAAAGATTAACTTTGTCATTTTATTTACCCTCAGTTGGCACAGGAATATTTAAGACATGGTCCCTGTGTGTGAAAAATATTTAATAGTGACTTTTGACATTGAAAGCCTTTGTTTAATTTATTAAACATTGCATTACTTTGTTTGATTCTATTTTGGTTTAAATAATAATTCACTAGTTGTACTTAAATTATTTTAAATCCATAACTTGATCATTTGCTGTTTTAGTGTCGGGCGTATTGGTAATGTAATGATAGTTTACCTGCTTATAATAAGCAATAAAATCGAAGAAAAATCTAGCATATTTAATACTGCAATTGAAATCGCTCGCAGAAACATGGTGCAGTAAAGTTATGCTAAAAATATTGTATTTGCTAAGAACTTAGCTAAGCTTTTAAATTAATAGTAGTAAGTTCTCTGATTACTTACACTTAATGCTTAGTATATACCAAAAAAGTCCTCCATACAAATTCATGAATAGAGTCGTATTGCATTAATTTCAGACTGAATGATTGCGATAAATGTAAGTATCCGCGTAAAGCTATCCAAGAATGCTATTCCAATATTAAAATATTAAAAAGTATTCTTGAAATGTATGTTGAAGAAGATAATACGGTATAATTGGTTGGCTGATAAAGAATGCTATTAGGCGATGGCTGATTGCCATATAAATATCTTTTAAAGTAAAATTTATTTCTTTATTCTGAAATTTTTTTGAGCATCTGTCAAATAACATGACAATAGCTTTATCAATTAATATTGACGCCAATTGTAGTAAATGTAATTCAGTTGTATGATAAGGACAATCTAAATGTTTCTCAGTCTCATATAAACAAATCTCCCAAAAGCGTATCAATAAAATGAAATATGATATCATAACATACAAGAACGTAATACCCAGTGTAATTGCTCGTATAGAGAACATAAAGGCCATTACACATCGCTCGAGCGCGCATTAGGGCAGTAACACACCGTCTAATGACTCACCTCGTTAACGCCCCTAATTGTAAACTCGAGGCTCTTAAGACACTCAAAGTCCGATTCTAACGAGTCAGTGAGGGGACTATTACGTATCGATGTCATTATCACAGCATTCTAATTGAAAAAAAACTATGAATATGAATGAGAATACAACCAAAAATGATGAGGAATTCCAATTACCTATGATTGTCAATGGTTCTGTTTATTTAAATCTATTTGGACTCTTGACACTATATAGGTAAATAGACTTAAAAGCTATTTTTGTACGATTTAATATTTTCTTAACGATATATTTTTAAATATGAGGTATGCTTACCCTGAAATTCTTTTACGACATACATATTTTTATGCTTTTGAAAATTCACGCTTTTAGGAATGGAATCAGTATAATATTTTAAAATAATAAATATTAAATAATTTCACATCATTTATTTAATTATCTTTGACAGATGCAAGAAAGAAGTCTATATATTTGCATATTATTAAAATACCCTACAGCAATAAGTATAGTTACAAAAAAGTTATAGTTTTGAAAATGTTCAGCATTTAAAAAATGTAAAAAGTGAAAGTTACCATATCAGGGAACGTAGTTTTTTAAATATTTCCTTTTATCTTTGTAATATGTAGTGCAGATATTTTAAAATAATTTGCTAGTGACAATTATTTAATCGGAAGCAAAAAGTACACTAATTTCATTAGCTGTCCTTGTTTGTCGTTGTATGATAATAGCCTTAGAAATAATTGTTGTTGTTTAGTGTTTTGAACTATTTCACTATTTACTACAACTACTAATAATTTTTTTTTTTCTTAGGTAACCATTTACCTGAAACATTTTAAATTGGTTTTTATGTTCTCAGTCATGATTGTTAAGTTTTTAAAACATCCCTATAGTACTTTTAAATGTTTGTCCGGTGTCATGAACTTCGTATACAAGTCACTGGATGCACAAAAATTCGTGGTTCGGTTAGTTCCTTCCATACATTTAAACTCACTATGCAGCAATTTTGTAACCTTGCAGTTGAAATATTATTTTTCAATTGAACAGGATATCAGCTCAGGCTCTCTCACATCGGCTAAGATGATGTAACTAATAAAAATTAAGAAAAAAATTGATAAAAACATTGTCCCGTAAATAACGATCACAAAAAAGGGAATAATTCAAATTGATACGTCGTTCGTAAGTGCTCATACTTTTTGGTGATTATTTTTTATTAATATAGATTTTACGTGCCATAGTTAATATCCATAAAGAAGTGAAATTAAAAATACCATCCTGATTGAATAATACTTAAAAAAAAATTGTGGTTTATTTTTATCATAATCTATAAATTTTTGTACATCAATCGTTATGACATCAAAAGAAGCGGGTAGTTATAATTTCTTTTCGGCGCGGTGGATGGCGGCTTTTACAATCGATAAAGATAACACGATACGTGAGATTCATAATAAAATTGATTTTACTGTATTTGCCGAACTTCTCGCCACACAAGTTGAGTATAGAACTCGGAAAAAACTACTTTGAAGGTATAATATTAGTTAGTTAATACAATAGTTTTGTTCAGTTATTTTAGCAAAATTTAAATTGTAATAATTTTCTCTTGATAAATAGAGAAAAAAGAAGAGTAATAAGAGAAAATAAGACTAATAGTTTTAGTATATTTCTCAAATGTAGTTTTCAATTTGACAGTTGGAATGTCTCTGCCTAGAGCTACATATTACTTCCTTTTTATTCTAGAAAAAATGCTTTGGGAGCTCACGCACATGGGCAGAGAGAAATGCAGGGATCAGGAGTATGAGGGAATAATCGACCAAATATACGCTCGTTACTCCAATAAGACCATTGAAAAGGCAACAGTCGTTATCCGTATCACTGCCTGGCGCTGATACTGATTACATCAACCGCTCTCATTAACATCCAAATTGGGCCAACATTGTAGTGCTTAGGCCCAAAACATCCTTTGTATCTGTTCTGTTCGTTCCGTAGGAAGGATTTTCCTCAGCAATTAGACGTCTATTACTTTAAGCTAATCATCATAAAACACAATACGTATATCTATATTTTTAATAAATTATAGCACATCTTGAATTTATTAAAATCTCACTTTATTTTTTTGTTCAATAAGTTTTATTGCCACGACTTAGGAAAAGAAAAACATAAACAATAGTTAACTTAACAACGTGGCCACGTGCCCCGCTCACGAACTAAGGGCACGCGCATACGGTCGTGCGACGCGCACTCGTCGAACGTCACGGCTGCCACTCGTGTTAATTGTCGCATTTAATTAGTATTAAAACCTTTTTTCAACATCTTCAAAAGGTGGATTGAATTTTAATGGGTATATCAATAAAACATAAGAATATCAAACGATAAGCGTAGCTCATTGCATGCGAGAATTTAACGTTCCTTAGCTAATACTTAATAATCTGATGAAAGGCTTTCGGAATAGTGGCCAGAAAGAGACTAACAAGTTATCGAGGACATTAATTACATATTTTTTTCTCATACATATTCCCTGTTATGACGATTTAAAAGAACTTAGTAAATGAGTCTATTAAAATAAAGCTATTTTGACTGTGACAATATTTCCTTGTTGAATTTTGTGGCCAAGAGAAGATGTAGTTGGTGTTATAGTGAACTGATTCAAGACCGAAACTGGAAAGGTTTGTAAGTACCCAGAGGGATCTTACAAGACAGGCTACCACTTTTAACTAAGAAACAAAAAGCATTAGAATTAAATTCTGACTAACCTCTTCGCTTCGCCATTATGTAATGCACACAGGGAGTGTGACGTGTAGATTATATAAACTTAATGATGGATGTCATGTTTTAATCGCTAAGCAACTATCCTTTGACCAAATTCTAGCAGATTTTCTAAGCCTATTTACTTTTGTTTTTAAGCGTTATTCCTGTAGGTTAAGTAGGTTAGGTTCTGAGGTTAGCGTATTGTATTTTTTAAGTCATAGAGTTTAAGGCGGCATGTTGAGAATTTAAACTCAATGATGAATGTGTCATAGACACTGTATATTAGAAAATCAACTAGATGTCACAAGTCTCTGTATCATTTGTTGAGTACCTAATTTTAATCCCAACATATCATACGGCTTTTAGTTCCCCACCAGTTATAACCTGAATTACTACAAGGTAAGATTGAATAGCTCCTTGGCAAGATCGCTACGTAACAAGAATAGTAACCATTTTTATATGTATATTGACTCTACGCATTAAATAAACTATTATGTACAATTGCATCTCAACAATACATTGTGAAACTGTTCTATTGTGTCTGTAAAGATGTCTTAATTCACAATACGGTAAATATCGCAAAGGTGCGATGTCAAACGTGTCCGTCACAATAGTAGGTCCGACAATTGGCAGTGAAATGTGCAATCACCAGATTGCGTCGTGTTGCATCGGGTCGTCTAGTGTCTTTACAACTGACGGAAGTACACCTTGTGGTGTTTGGCATGCACCGTTGCACAAAGGGTAGTTTGTGTGTCATTAGAACGATAGGGTTATGAGAATCCAAAATGTAGTATGTAACACAGTGCTGTAATAGTACAAGAATAGTGTTTTTAAAGTTTTTCCAATAACGCTATTTTTTATATTTAACCAATAACGTTATTTTAAAACGCATATGGTTAATATAATTTAGTTTTATATTTGCAGCATATATTAATACATCAGCGTGACGTATGTACGCTATCGATTATTGATAATGTCTTATGTGTACAGCATTGAAACAATTATTATAAATTTGAAAGTATTTGAAAATTACATATACGTTATTATCTTATTATTAAAATATCCAACCAAAGTCATATTCGTGGTATTGAACACGCAAACGGAAGCACCCCGCGGACCGGCATATGTTGCGGCACTAAAGGGTTGGGCCTCTATGACACCTCCGCCATTATTGTCGCCGCTAATTTACAGAAAACATCTTACGGCACCCGCTGTTTAGGCGCTTGCGTGGGCTATTAATACAGAGACGAATTGAGGTAAATATTGGTATAAAAAGATTGGATTTAATTTTTTAGGAATAACGACAAACAGAGTAAGTTTTGTAGTTCATATGTCTTAGTGATTATTTCTGCAATAAGGATAAAAGTCTGTCATATAACAGTTAATATAATTTATGCATACCGTAATATTGTAGTAAGTACCTATATTAGCTTAACTCATATGTAATATATATTAAGGTTACAATAATAAGACTAGCTTTCTTCCAAACAGAGGCGTTTGTCTCCTTGAGTTTATTTGAGCATTGCTAGTTCTTTCTGATGCAACTTTGATTGTGTATAGATAGAGTAAGGACTCTACGCACGTACTCTACGTCGGTAGGTTTCTACGTACTAATTCGAGATAGAATGTGAATTAGATTTTACCTTTATTGTCATAGTTTTTATTGTTCGACAATTTAGTTGCGTTCTTCGTCGGAGCCCTTAGTGCGCTCCTGTGGTGGCTAGTAGAGCTGTAAGCGCACGCGTCGTTATTATTATATTAGAAGCGAGCCGCGTCACGCCGCATGGTAATACACCGGTCGACACACCACGAACACTGCGACACGACAGATAAACCATTAGACATCAAATTATTGTTGTAATATAAGATATGAAATTGCACACAAGCTCTCTGTGCTTGCACCATAAGTTCGTCGTACAGGAACTGAATAAAAAGTGTGAAGTAAACAGGAATTTTGATACTATTTAATTTATCTTAGAATAATAATTATCAGAAACCATTGAATAAATACTTTTCAACGATTTCTAATGATTATTATTTACTTTACGTTAATAGACCATTATACATACATTCAGGTGTAATTTTCATTTTCATTTTTTTAAGGAAAATATTACTAATTAAAAATATTATTATGTACTTCTGCATTTATTTATTTATAAGTATAGGTTTTCAATAAACATAAAACTAATCACAGAGCTACCGTTAAAAAAGAAATATGGTTTTTCAACTCAAAACATGAGGGCTTATTAAAATAATAGCTGTGTCTTGTAGAAGCTCGTCCCTTGGTGTAAATTATGCTCAGAGTCATAATTTTGACGGCGGATCACCCTTCCGTTTCACCCCTTTACGATGTAACGACTTGAAAACAAAAAATTTGGCCGTTGGACGGTCAACGCACATGACTTAGATTGTTTAAAACTTTTTTAAAGAAAGCTTGTCACGTAATATTTATCAAGCATATCAGTAAAACATGAAACGTACGAATTTGTATTATGTTACAAAAAAATTAATGTAATACCTGAAAGTATAATATGAATAACATTTATCTTTTTTTAAGTACGACATTTATCCTCATACACCTGGAAATTGCGTGTGCATTAATTAATTAAATAAATAATCATAAATGGAAATGATTAATAAGAACCAAAAATGGAGTGCAATTTAAGTGTTACAAAATAAATATCTCATCCATATAGACATAATTCGTTGTCTGATCGATTGGTATGTACCTTTATCTTCTTAGCCGAAGTTCCCTGGTTTGAATCTCAGTAGGGACAGTTATTTGTATGATGAGTACGAGTATTTTTCCACAAATTATATATTATTACGTGCATTCATTAAGTATATTTATGATATTTATATAAACATTGCTATTTATATTTTATCGTTATAAAGTATCCATAACACATGCACTTAGTGATGCTTACTTTGGACTATATAATAGGTGTGATTTTGAAAATAAATTTGCCGTACAGTATTTATGAATAGGTATAATTACGTTGTTAAATTACTGAATTTCAAAATGGCATATTTATGTTACTTAGAACAAGAATAGTTATTCCAATGGCTTTTCACTCTACTGCATTACTGAGGTAATGTGTAAAAAGTATTACTATTTTGTATTAGGTGTTACAATAGATTGTTATATCGATACAGTATTTCCCCGTAAATAGATAATTCTTATTGACTGCCTCAAATCAACAATTCAAAAAAATATAATTTTATTTAATACTACATTGGATAGTATTAATTTACGTAAGATATCTTAAAAGTATCTAATTATTATAGGATTCATATTTATATGCCTTATTATTGTCAGATTTCACATGCATGTTACGTACGTGCGTGTTCGCGTGCGCATATGCGTATTTGCGTTAGACACACGAACCACGATCGCATGACGTGACGTAGACATGCGTGAATAGCGAAACTATAAACAAGGAATCGACAATTTTACCATAGATATTATGAGATAAGACTTTTTATTGTTTATCTATTAAAGAGTAATAAAACCTATTTTCTCCGGTAATAAAACAAACTGAAATTTGGAGACGATTTAATATCAGTAATTGATTGATATCTTATTGAATTAGTGCATTGTATCTACAATTACTTTTACATATACTAATTTAAACTTTTAATGTTATTTATTAAATCAGGGAAAACGTCATTTAGCATAAACCTTTCTTTAAGTCTTCTATAAAAGGTTCTGAAACAGTTATCTTATTGCCGACATTATAAGAACTAATGTTCTAGTAACCATAATATCATCCAAACAGATGATATAATATTGTACTAAATTTCATAATATCACTCCTTCGCTTTTTCGATCCCTTCCGCGTAAAGGGATTACTCATCAGACAGCCATATCCCAATTGCTTGTGCGTGCTACCTATTGGTATAAAACTATTGAATACACAGATACGCGTAAGTTTCGTCATTGCACACGAAATATTATTAAGGAATTAATTTTTAAATAGAATTGGAAGTAAGATTTCAAAAAATATTCACTGCTACGAAAATGAGGTTAAAGTAATTTCAAAATGTAAATGACGACTTTGCAATATAACTCGCAACGAATGGGTCTAGACGAGACGAAGATTATTATGCAATTACATTGCATTTGATTTCCTATGAGACCCATATCAATGTTAGTTGAGACATGGAGGAAATGAAGAAAATGATATATATAACAGTTAATTTCCTTGATCCATAACAGAGGGCCTAGATAAGATGCATTTCGAGAATCGCACTCGAATCTATATGAAAAATGTATGGGATTTGACTATCACACTCGATTACTAAGCGAGAGCTTATGTCAAGTCCCATACAATAAGCGATTCGAATATCGAAATGTATCTTGTCTAGTTAGGCCCTTAGATCCGAAAGAAAGTTTTTGTGTTAAAGATAAAACTGACAAATGCTCACGAAATCTATTTTATTTAAAATACTGTTCTCTTTCGTTTTCATGGAAAAACGATAGATAAAGCAAATAAGATTATGGAATAAAAATATTATGATACTTGATGGGTTATGAATTAAATTTGTGAAAATTAAATTATATTAATTATGGCAAATTAAACGTTATGCCTAGTGCAATTATAGCAACGAAGATTATGGCAAATAAAATATTGCATTTGAAGTTACGGCGTTTGAAAACTTAATCAGGCATATGCTGTGCTTTTAAATTTTAATTCAGCATCATAAAGGTTTCAAGTATTTGCTTGTAATGTCATTCGCTACTTGGAAAAACTTTGGGACTGTAATTATAGAATTTTTATCTCTATTCATTACGAAGTACTGTACTTAATTCCATTAATGTCAAGACTAGTTATTTTCCATGGCTCTCCTTGACAAGTAATTTAGTTTCTATTTTTAAAATCTATAATCTTATTTGTGATATTTTTACGTTTAACGACAATTATATTACCCGCATAGAAAAATTCATACACATTGTGTTGATCGTCTAGAGGTATTGATTAGCTGATATAAATTAAAACAATTGTAACTTATCAGGCTCTGAAAGTCAAATGTGCCCGTGGTGTGATCTCCAAATTTAAAAGGCTCATGTAATTTGAAACTTCCGAAAATCAACACTTTTTTTTGTTAAACGGAGCTGGAGTGACATAATGTGGACAATAGGTGTTGTCTGTTTTGTGGTTGATAGCGGTGACCACATGTAGAGAGGTGATCTGTGTTTGTACAAAACATAAGGGTTTTCCATACACGTAAAAATCTTCAACGTAAAAGATCTTTTATAGGATGAAAAAAACCAAATACACAGCCGAATTATAATTTTGGTATTTTAGTTACGATTCGAAATTCGACATTAGTTTTGCTTTAGCACCTACAACTTATAAAAGTATTTAATACGTTGCATGTTATTATAGTGACAGATGTTTTAAGTTACTGTATCAATTGACGTATTGTCATTTGTTTTTTCTATTTTGTATTATGAGTAGCGAGAATACCCAAATGTGTAAGTATTGTAGAAATAATAATTTACATAATTTCATATTTATGTCTACTCTAACAGAAACATTAAGTTAAATGCCATCTATACAACCGTATCAAAATAATTACCCTACATTCGTATACTGCACTTAATTTATCTTCAAAAATGAAACAATTTCATCAAACTCACAGGTGAAATATTTTTAATGTCCGTCTTAATTGACTCGACGTCTAACGGCTGGCTTCTTATCTTACAGATTATCTTTATCATTTTAATTTTAGTATCACAAGAAAATACATTCTTTAGTCTTGAGGCGAAAAGTTCAAATTAGATTGTGACTTTAGGAGGGAAATGGTGTAAATGGTTTTTTTTTGAAAGTGCACTCAATTTTCGTACATTATAGAGTTCATTATCATTATTTGGATGATGTATGACAATTATACATTTTGTACTTAAATTAAAATTTTGTTATGAGTCCAGTATAGACTAATTTAAAGTTAGTTTTGGGGAATCTTAACTAGTAACGTTAATAAAATATATCGTTATGAAGCTGTTTCTCGTTGTTTGTAATTAAATCCTTGTTTTTGGGATGCAGTATACATAAGATGAAATTGAGATATCAATAGTGCTTTATAATATTAAATATTTTAAATAGCTAAAAAATTTCTATTTTTCCTGATTATAATCCATATAATCAGACGCCATTGTATGAGACGTGTAGAGTCATAAAAAATAATATCTTATTGAAAATGATAGAAATGTGCAAAAAACAGTGACAACGACCAAATTTAAAAAAGTAAAACAAAAATACACAGATAAAAGTATCAAAAAAGATCATATCAAGATGTAAACATGGTACGCTATACTTATAACAAAAAATCAATATACCTGTTTCATTATTTTATACAAACTGAATTTCAACCTTTTAATTTATCTTAATCTCGAACTATCAAAAAATAAAACGTGGTATAAATAATCTACATGAAACTCATGTGGAGCTCTTTAGCTTAGTAGTACCAGCGCTCTGGGTTGGATAATGAAAACGAAACTTCTTTAGAGGTCCCTCGATAGATCAAACAAAATTTGTTATCACGAAAACCTCCGTGCTTCAGAAGGTACATTAAGCAAAGTTCCAATTGTTTTCAACCATCAACTCGAATTGGGGCAATTTGGTGTTGTTTTGGTCGAAAGTCCTCATTTGTTTCTCCTATGGAAGGCTTCTTCCCAGTAGCAGGACGTATGTAGACTGATAACGATGAAAGTGACTAATTTTCTATTTTGAACCTATTATATTACTGACTTTTTCACTTTTTTTCTTCCTTTTCCTTGTTAAATTCTTTGTGATTTGTAAATCATATTTATTGTTTGTTACATTAGGCCTTACATGCTATGCTATAATAACGTTATCGCCTTGACTCGCTTTAGCACTCGGACAAGAAAGTTTGTAAGTTTGTGATTATTCATGACTAGATCCTACATATATATTTGAATTAGGTATTAAGTAGGTACAAGTAGTCTTTATTTACATATGGAATAAAGGCTTTTACAATAGAGTCCGTTTATGAACATTGAATGAGAAATTAATTTTGTTATTCTCAAGTCTAAAACTGAATCTACGAGATCATGTAAACTTAGTTTAGAACCTTAAACTTATAAAATCGTAAGTGCTTATTCATGTGTAGTTACGACATAGAAGTGATGGGATTAATTCAATAATTTATAGTATTGGAATCGAACATTCCACTGCCCACGCGAAATAAAATTAGTTACTTATAAAAAAAAAAATTTTAATTTTTAAATTAACATAAAATTAACGGGCATAATTGACGACGGTAGCAAAGCTACCAGGCTCGTCGTAGGGCGTGTCAAATTAGCCGTATGTTGTGGCTGATATAAATTAATAAAATATAACATTGAATCTAATATAACTATTGCTTCATACACATATTTTGTTTGATAATGGTATCATATAGTTAAGAATCAAAATATAATGAAAATTTTTACTTCACTAAAATATTAAAAAATATAGCGTTCCTATCTTACATCACTGGTACATTGGTTTCTCCTATTTATTTTATATAAAACATGAGTGAGACAAAAAAAGGTTTTTATATTTTTTAGTACCAGTACTGATTAGTCTTCAATAATTTTTAGGAAGAGTCGTAATGCTGCAATCATTACTGTATGCGCTTAGAACTCAAAACGAGAGCCTCTGTTTTAAAACATATGCTGGTTGCGATACCAAAGCAGCCATGAATTGTTTCTTTAACCTTGAGTAGCCCCAAGGTTGGTAATTGATTTCCAAAATCAAATTCTAAGTATATTACAGAAACATAAAATAGAATGACGTGTTAATTCCAATTTATTTGAGTTTATTATTTATTTACACGATTCTGAAATTAAAATGAAAGCATGAGAATCTAAATTGGTTCAGGCTATCAGCCGGATGTGCCGCGGTCTCGATTGATGTAATCCCAAACCAGTCGAAAATTTATTACTAGTTAAATACGATCGTTGTTGTTACCCATGAAGATATAAAATTTTAGTTAGCTTACCTTAGTTCAGTCCCGATTCCTTCAAGTCTTTTAGATACTGACTTATTTAGATATTTTGGAAGGAAGCAGTTCATACACATGACGAATAATTATTAGAAAGTTATTCCAGATAAAAAAAATACACAGCGAAGTACCAGGAAGAGCCATTTAAAGCTTTTCCTGACACTGACACCCTTCTTGGTGCAAAACTTCCATCGTGGGTAATAAAGTAAGAATCGGGTAGCCTATGAATGAGCAAATAGCTTATTTACCTAACAAGGATGACAGATGTAGAGGCTATTGTCAGATAAAACTAATAGAGCTATAATAACCTGCTATTTACTGGTCTGCGTTTCTGCAAGTTTTTTTTCAATCAAAAAACAGTCTGCAAATTTAGTGTATCGAGCGTTTCACGACTCAAGAACCTTATATATTGCAACCACCAATTAAATATGTGGAGTTTGTGTTTATAGTACGTAATTAAGATTTTAAAATAAATTGTCTTTAATAATTGCCGAGGACTATATATCATTAGATTTAAATTTTTAAATGTTATTTTCTTTTATTTATTTTTGTTGAATCGTGAGAGTGTAATTCGCTTTTGAATGGTATGGGGTTAAGAAAGTGTTCACACGTCACTTTTATTGACATACCTATGATTTTTTCAACTTTTTGCTGGTTTTTTGTACCTTATCTAACGGGGCAGCTCACTAACGTCTCCTCAAAGTTAAAATATCTATTGTGAACTCATTAGGTACATGTATATTTTTTATGCAATTCAGACAGTTACCGAAACCTGTAATAAGCACCAAGGTTGCTCGTCCGTTTTCTACTATGCATTGTAATATCTGATGCTATATTATTTTTGCGGCGATCACTATTATATATTATAGTCTACTCCCTACCTTAAACCTGTCTGGTAGAGATTCTTTCGATACTTTTATCTATCACTCTCTTGTAGGAGATAAGCCCTCCTGGAATCAACATATTGCCTACTCAAAATTAACACGATGAAAGATGGAAGAAGCATTTTGATTTGAGAGAGAATTGGCAACAGTGGGTCATAATGGTATTTTCAACATACATTTTGAGCCTCCAACAAAGGTATCTGGACAATAATTTATCCTATTAACATTATTTACACTATTTACATTGATGACATTATTTATACCGCTGATGTTATTTACTTCCTTTATATTGGGAAATAGAAATGTAATCCGTCACGTTAGAGCAGCAGCCATATTGAAGTTATTACAATATTGAGTATTGTACATTGTATTGTCGCCAGAATTCAAGATGTATACAAATTAAAGTCAATCGGATACCAACAAACAGTTCTCATATGGTTTTTTGGCGGGCAACTTATATGTCTAAATATGAACAGTGCAAGTTAACATAAAGTTTGTAAAAAGGTTTTAACAAACACTAATTACTATTGTATAAAGCTTTTACTGCCTTACTCCGAAACGTGGTCTAAAAGTAAATCTGGTTTGAACCTCATGCTGTCTCTATCTATATTAAATAACAATATGAGATAGTTTCAGTTCTAAACCAATATTAACTTTAAGCCACGTTTTGTAATAAAGCGGTCAGTGTTCAATCTCATTTGTTCGAATTTTTGTAATGTAATTTGAATGACGTTCATTCAATCAGATCAAAACATTGTGAATCCAACTATATAAACACATCTTGCATACCATACATAACATTCTTTATATCTACCATTTTGTAATTATATAGTCATAAATGAAGCCGTATAAATTAAATGGTAAAAATATTTAATTTATTTAAAAACGAAGTAAAATTGAACACAAAACCGTTTTAGCATTTAATGATAAATAGAAGTGGGAGTCTAGTTTATTGTTGAGTAATGATAGACACAAACGAACTTGTACGAAGAGTTGTCTTGAATATCCCATAAAATCTGTCTCCCACTCTGAGTTGTAGATACAGAACTTTACGCTAATAAAATTGTTTCACGACAATTAAACAGCAATTGCAGGGGGAATGTTTCGCAAAGAGAAATGTAATTTTCGCTCACATTTCATAATAAGTGTATTAGCGAGAGCAATAAAGAGTTAGCATTGTGCTTTCTTCGATATATAATACAAAAAAATATATTAAGAGGAAACTCTCTTAATAGGGCTGAAATAATCCATCAATCATAGGGTTGTCACCTGTAAACGAAGTCTATAAAAATTTAACGATCGTTAATTTATTTCCGATATAGGTACTTAACTAACTACCGGCTGGTCTAGTGGCTAGTTGCCCTCAAAATCCAGATTCCCAGATTGAATACATTTAGGTCTGTAAATCATTAGTCCGAATGTTTAATGTTAGTACGAACGAACGTTTGTTCAAGAAACATGGGTATTTTCATATTTATTAAGCTACATTATTAAAAATGTGTATAATATATATGTGTTGCGTTATCTAGCATACATAACATAAGCTAACATAATAATAACACAGTAAGATGTGAATGTTAGAATATATATTTATATATAATTACTAATATTTAAATAAGAATAACAACTACATATACATTATTAACTACTTCATATACATTATGTGTTTTTCCGTTTTTAATCAACTTCAATAAAGAAGAGGTTCTCAATTCATCGTAATCTGGCTGTAGCAGCCCTAAGGAGACAACTGGCTATGACCTTTATGAGTTAACTGGTGTAATTTGTGAGCGAAACTGTTATTTCTGCATTGCCTGACGAATGTACGACGAATCTTTTTTCATATCCTGCAGACGGATTGAACTTGAATTTATAATTCATGTGATTTATTTCACAACACATCAATTTCATTTTTATTATTACAGTCATTAGGTTGTGAGGTGGTTCGGACGTGGAAGCTTCACTCAAGGGATACAACCTCTTTGGTTTTATGAATGTCACAAAGTTTAACGTACCAAATTTTGTGCATTTTTATTTAATTACTTTACCACCAACTATCGTCTCGTTTTTTCATTTGTCATAGTGTTGATATTTCGAAAGTCTCTTGAGATTTTCCACTGTTGAGGTTTAGATAATTTTTTTACCTACCTTTAGTCGTCAAAAAATCAAACAAGGCAAAGGGACACGTTACGCCCATATCCCGGCGCCAATATAGAAGAAATTACTTAAGGCATGGCTGTATGGGCTTCAGTTTCCTTTGCCATCCCTAAAAGCGAGAATAAGTGAGAACTTAACAAAAAAATCAAAGTACTTCCCTATTTAATGGAAAAATATACCAAAAATAAATAAGAAAAAAGGACCATAGTCATACTGTTGAACGTTCTCTATCATTACAATAGAATTAGAGAAGGATTTTTGTAGTAAGTAAATAAAAATTACACTGAGTTATGTGTATCACATTCATATCTTAAATTTGCTTGTCGTAATCAATACCACAGTGGCACGTCTTGATATTTAGACGAGGGAGTATATATGACGATCTACAATCTGCAAGTTTGAGACTAGTTATATGCATTTATTTTAATTTTTTTCATATACCTACAAAATGACACGATAAGCACGTATTAAAAATACTATATTTCAAAAACAGTCCGCCATTATATCATTAATTTCTAAATCAATTGTCCACAGATTTTAGAATCGTAATTCATTATAAAATTCAACTAGTTTTAGCTTAACTACAAATTATAAAACGTAGTTATTATAAAACTAATTAATGTGCTTAATACAGAAAAGTCAAGTCAAGTTTTGGAGTCATTATAAACCACTCTACAATTTGTTCATGTATTTTTAATCGTTTCGCACACATGATTAGATTGCCAACCCTGCCCTTGAAGCAACTGAATAGCTGACAAGTTTTATAAGGAAATGGCATTGTCTCTTCGGTAAATAACTCAATTAGGTTGTAATTTTTGCACGTGCAATTTATCGTATGTTTTGGTGTCGTATGTCTCTGAATACCTTTCTCTTCACAGCTGAAGAAACCTAGCGGGTCGACCACTCATTAGTTTGTAAAGTCGAAGACAAAATATCTTTATTTAAATATGCTCAATTACTAAGTTCTTTAAAATAGTCATAACAGAGAATATGTATGAGCTGAATAAATAAATATAATTGAACACGATATCTTCATTAGTTATAGTTTTATAACTATAACTAAGTGGTTATAAAGTTAAAAATGATATAGTTAAAGAGGTGCCATAGGTTTTTCATCGTAAAAAAGTAAAACTAATATACGGTAATTAAAATATCCTTATAAAGAGGAAGTTAATTTAAAGCTTAACTAATAACATGTACTTTAACTAACATTTAACATATTTGCAAAATCTCACACAATTATAAAGCGCTATAAGTTTCATTCAATCTGTCTCAGATGAATAAAATTGTTTAAATATCTTGTGCCCATTCGTAAATTCCAGTGCAATATAAAATTTTGTTAATAGTGTATTGGTTACGACATATTGTATAAAATAAAGTAATTATAACGGTTACTTAGGCACTTTCTGGTCAGTTCGCAAAAAAGCAGATTAGATTTAGTTAAGAGAGGAAGATAGGGATTGTTTTAAGCGCATGCGTCATTAAAATGTTGTTTTATTCGATCGTAATTGATTTTTATAATAGCAACTTATATGAGCATGTAAGTTTTTGGGAAAGTACTTTATTAATATTGTGTGATTTGAAAGTGGATTTCCTAATTACTAGTTATATTTGAGAATGGTTTTAGTTGTTGTTATGTTCATAAGAAATTTACAAAAGTATATATGAATATATGTTTGTATGTATGTGTGTAACTTGAATCACTATTGGTGTGTTTATATTATTACTAATAACAATGATATAAGCTTTGTATACTTTTGCAGTGTTTTGTCACGTTGGTTCTTTCACATGTGATCGTCACTTGGAATTATCCAGTGCTGTGAAACGTGCTGTTCCCAGAAGATGGCGCGATTATCGTGAGGCATTTAGGATCGCGTGCGCCCGTGCACCGCTACGACCGCTCTTATTTGATCTTTAGCGGATTTTAAATAGACGTAACAATCTAAGTAATTATGTAGGTAATTAAATAAATTGGCTTAAATTTTAATATTTAAACAATGAATAGGAAAAGATTATGATTTGGTTTTTGATGATTTAAACCTGTTCTCCCATTATTATAGTCTCGTAACGAAGTAACACTGACATGCTTTTCGAGAATAAGGCTTTTAAGAATAGTCCTTCGAGAATTCGCAGAAATAATACCGCAACTAAACGTATGTATGGAATCGGCTCTTCTGTATCAACCTGTCTATATTGTGTTGTTACAATCATCAAAACGAGAAAGAGTTTTTATAAATTAAGATATATTTTATCGTGTATTAACGACATATGCAAACGGGTGAGGCTTTGCTTCAAGAGTTTAAGTAGACCCCACTTAAGAAACAATTAAAATCTGCTAATTTATTACTAATATTTCTGGTTCAATGACTTATTTTAAAATGTATTAAACATATAATTTAAAGAAACCTATCAGCTCAGTTTACGTTGGCCATTGTTTTGCAATTTCGACGTACGGTCGGTCTCAGAAATAGCTTAACACTTGCGTACCATATTACAACAAGAAGTGAGTTTATTGTAAAGTGGCAACTATTATTGATACTTTATAGTTGGTTTGTCATAGTACTAAATTGTTAAGCTACTTCTGAAACCGTCTGTACCTACTCTTTTAATGTTACAGATGAACCTTGGACGCGGTCTACTTTTACGTAATTATGCTCTTCCTTTATGATGAAAATTAACAATTTTAGTTGGATTTAAGTAACAGATACATAGGTTTCTCACAGTCGTTACGTTTTAAACGAGGTTTTAAATGTACTTTATAATTATAGATTTATAAAATAAGGTATTGTTTTTTAATGTTTTTATCTCATTCATTGAAAAAGCTACTCTTGTAGGCTAATCAATAAAAACTGTTTTCGCAAACTATTTTTTGTTTTAAATATTTAATGTTTTATTGATATTTATATGTTTAGGACGCTGCATCATAGTGAAGATTCTCAGTTCTTGCTATCTGCGTTAATGTCGAGTGATTCTGTCCGTTTTTTAATTCGTAACGGGTTAGCTTTTAGCATTCATCTCACATGATGGTTAGTGAAGAAGATGGAAGCGGACTACATCATAATCCTTAACTACAGGGGAGTTGGCTATCTTACCTCAAACTGTCAAAACAGAACAGAATATAAAAAAATGTCCCTTGATAATTACAACTTGTTGCAAATTTTATATTGGCCGTGAAGTAGTTTCGTGTTTTAGCGTGAAGAGAGAGGTATTAGTATCAGAGGTATTAACATCTCCTGTCTACTGAATGACAATGCACCAGCATGCGTGACGTAACTTCATGATATTGTGTGTCTATAGGCGATTGTTAGCGCTTATCATCAGGTGGGCTATGGAGTGTCTGCTTACTTGGTAATATTTGACAAAAGAGCCGAAGTCATAAATATTTCTTTAATGTGACATAATTTGAAAGAATGCGAAAATGAAAATTTTCATTAACTTTAGCCGATTTAGCATGCACACGACATATTTTGACACCGTTTTTTGGATCTTATTCTTGTAAGAAGTTATACTATTTCACTTTTCATTGATCGGTTATCGATAAGTTGTGTAAGCTTACTTCAATTTGAAACTGTATTCTGCGCAAGAGTTGTAGAATAAGGATTCTCTAATTATACATATCATGCAAAATAAATAACGACCATAGACTACATTATTAATTTATCGCGGACATACGTTAAAAGTAAAATAATTAATTTTTGGAGCGGTAAAATATAAAAAAATCTTAAGCAGGTTTTCATACAAAAATGCTCGAAATATTTATCCACACTCAACAAACACCCACGGCACCTGCAACTTAATAAACTTACAGTTATCATTATCAGTTACGCAATTTCCGATAATGTTAATGTAAATAAAAAATTTGCTCGGTGTGCGTACTGTCGTAAATTCGCCATTTTATCGCTTGTTTGCATTAGAAGCCGCAACTATGTTGATATTTGACAGTGATGTTTAAAAAAAGCGACTTCAAAACACTAAACGCAAAAATTATTCAATTGAAGTTTGGATAACTTTTTGAAAAAACAGTTTTTATTTTGTACTTCACTTTCTCTTTTTCTTCACCAACTCCTAAAAATAATTTTTAATTGTATGACTTCTTAAATTGAATTATTTCTGCCTTTTTGGATTTTGAAGTGGTTTTATAGGTAGGTAGGTTTTGATCAAACCCTTTTTTCACAATTTCGGTTGGTAAATTTCTAAGGTCTAGCTAAGATACTCATCTTATAGATAGTTCGTATTGTCGACTTGCTTGTCTATTTACCAATGGTTGAAAACACTCCATTAGCTTTAGAAAATAATATAATATGAAACACTAATACGTGTTTCATATTAATGTTTAATATAGATTTAAAACTTGCTCTCGATTCCCTTTGGATCCCATCAGATAAGGCTTACACCCTAACAAAGCATCCCACTCAAGTGAAGCATGGTGCCTTACAATCACTTGCTGCCCGCTCATACATAATGGTACTTCGAGTTACTATTACTACAGTATTACTACTGCACTGGATAAGCATCCAGTCTTGTGTAGTTGGGAAGTGGCGACTTCCTTATAATTCATTAATAACATAGTATTAAATATTTTAATAACAACAATGCGATTTACAAAACGTCTAGCTATTCTTCATGATTTCTTTATATTGAAAATACGTCTTAATATAGTTTCTACTGGTCTACTATAAATATTATATCTAATAACATAGATCTTAACCTACGTATATTGCTACTTAGAATACTTTCGTATATGAACTCCTCCTTTTTTTTTTTTTTTTTTTTTCCCGTTGGAAAATCCTTTATGGATACCCATGCAGCGATTGGGGCCTCCGCATGGGTTATGTGGGAGTCACCGGTGTAAAGAGCCGGCATACCCACTAAAAACCAACGTGTTCCTCGAGGTCACGGCTTCGGCGCACGGCAGGGTACTTATCGCAATCGCTGCCATGCGCCAAAGACGGTGCGACCGATGCCCGCATCCGGGCCCACCGGGGATAGGGAACTACGCAGAACAAGACGCAGTTCCCCCACGCAGGGGTGTTTGGCGCGAGTGACGGAGCCCCACTCCGTCACCCGCCGCCCCGACTATGGCGGATGGAGCTGGCCATGAAGCCGCCTTCTCCGGCCCAGTCTCCTTTGGCGAATCGGGTCCGCGAGGGGGTCATCCTCACGGGCCCGTTCCGCTGCCTCCTTCTGCGATATGACGTCTTCGCAGAAGGTGGCTACCGCCTCCCAGTTCACCTCTCTCTCGACCATTGCCTTTGCAACAGCCAGGAGGGAGAGGTCACCTCCTATGGCCGTGACCAGAGCACGACGCTGTACCGCCCACGCCGGGCAAGCCTCCAGCGTGTGTTGCGCCGTGTCTTCTTCGCAGCCGCACTCATGGCAGCGAGCACTGGTCTCCCTGTTAGCTGTGTTGTGCAGGTATCTGCCGAAACAGCCGTGTCCGGTCAGAACCTGCACAACACGGAAGGTCAGAACCCCGTGCCGCCGTCTCATCCATTCCCGGAATACCGGGCGGATGGCCTCTATGGTCCGAAGACCAATATGAACTCCTCCTACTGCAAGCGGCGTCGAGGCATTTGCTGTGCTTTTTAAAAGAATATATTTTCGATAAAAGTATGTAAGTCTACTAAACTTTTGTTGATAAATAATTAGGTAAGTAGTAATAAATAGAATAGAAGAATAGCAGGAAAGAAGAAATTAGAAGTAATAAAAAAAATTGTTAGACCCACAATGATATCTTGTTTAACAAATAGTTTCTGTGGTATGAAGGCCGAGCTAACATCCGATATATCGTGTTTGAAACGACAAATTAAGTGTTCCGTTTTACGCAACTCTAAAAAAAGTAAACCTGTCGGAGGCAAAGCGTAATAGGTTTTATTGAGATGTCATTAGGGTCACCCTACGTTTGTATGCCAAAGGACATCCCGTTAGATGATATTATTTTGACGGCCGTCTGGTCCAGTTCTTAGTACTCCTGTCTACTTAGTCAGAGATCAAGGGCTCGAATCCCGGTAGGATCATAAAATTGTATTATAAGTTAGGACATTATGGTTCTCGAGTCATGAATTCTGATTCTGATATTTATATACTTATTACTCTCTATATTTTACCATAATCTAGTATCCATTACACACACTTTTGTTGATGCTTAATTTGGACTAGTTAATGGGTGTGAATATGTGACAAAATATTATTACTATTGAGAGTATAGTCGATTCGATATTTTCATTCAGTCCAACTCTGCATGTGACATAATTGTTTTAATAAAATTGGCAAAATATGGGAACTTTGATTACTGAAGACTACCTATATAATGAGGAGAAGAATTTCCATAAATCGTTAGAGCAATGGGAGAGTGACCAATGCTATTAATATAGCGGTTCCATAAGACACCAAAAATATTTGTCAAAAAAGATGATAAAGACCTTAGTTAAAGAAGAATGAACCACGAGAATCCTAAAACACAGTTGTATATTATATATAATACATAAGTGATTATGTTAAGTCGTGTCTCATGTTAGGATTGAAAATATAATAATAATATTTCTCACGCTCATCTATTACCTAGCCCAAAGTAAGCTTAATTCAAAGCTTGTGGTATGGATCACATGTTCTCATTCAAAAAATAAAAGTTATTTTTTATCATTAAATATCTGTTTAATTATGCAATTAATTATTATTTAATACCTCTATATAAAATGAAACGCGATAATCGTGATCATTACCTACGTAAGTAATGATATAGTTTAGTTTTCTATTCAGTGTTTATGTTTGCTTAACAAAGATAAACAGTAGCGGTTCCTTAACTTTTAACTAGATGGCGCTACGTCATAGTTATATTCACAGACAAGATCTTGTTATCTTTTGAAACAACGTCACAAGACTCTGCTGCTTCAGAACTTTACCTACTACTTTAAGTTCAATTCCTACAGGTGTATTTTTTGCAGCAATAATTAAAATTATTATAGAACTATGAATAGAAGCTAGGGAATATTACAAAACTAGGAACACGTAAGGCTGGTTACCCTAACAACGAAATGTTTGGCCAGCTGCGCATTCTATTTGAATAAGTAAAATAACTCAGTATTTATTCGCGACAACTGTCATATTATATTGTTCATTCATTAAACACTGTTTAATTTGTTTTGTTTATCTCAATTCCATTCGCACCTGTGCTTAATTATGAATAAGAAAGTGTTCAGCTTTAATTACGAAGCTTGAGAATTTAACTATCAAATTTAAAATAGTATCTAAAAATATGAAATCTTCCTGTGTTTTCCTCTCTGTAGTTTCTTGTAGTTTCTCTGTGTTTCTCTCTCTGTCTAAGTATATAGGCTGTCGATGATTATGATGAAGTGACAAAAAATAAGTTCTTTACTACATATACAATTTGTGTATTGATAGTTTGTACCAACATTGTAACGTGTAAATACACCACTACAATATCTGAGTTTAACGAAAAAGATAATATAGATAAAGATGAAAAAGAGATTACAGCTTCGAAAAAATCTATTTTTCTATATAATTTTTATTTTATATTTTTATCATTTTTTTATATTATAAATTGTTTATCAATATTATTGGATCTACTCTTAATTTTAATTTAAGAATGATTTATCTTTTTTCTAGTTTTGAATTTTTTTATTACTTCGTATTTAACTCAAAATGCGGAAATCTCATGCGGAATGAATCCTCACAAAAAGTTTTTTATGTTGACGATATTTTGAAGCAGTTGTCCATCTGTTTTTTCCTGTAACACTCCTCATGTTTAGTGATTATTAAAAACAATAATACTAACAATATTGGTTGACTTTGATTCACTTTTTTGTTTTTGATTTAATTATTTAATATTTCTAAAGTGCAATTCCCTAACTTGGTGTATGTTGTACCTATATGTTGACCTCTAGACTCAAGATATTAAGTCAGATACTACGCTCATTAGGCTTCAAATATGTAATAACAAAATAAGAGAGCATTTTTATAATCATAATTATCGTGAATATTTTTCCTGGAACATATCAGGTTTTAGCTCTTTGTACATAAATGTCTTCTTGTTCTGCAGTGAATTATAAAAATAATTTAATTTTATTGTAATATAGGTATGTTGATATTCTTAGATATTAATATACAAAAGTATAAAGTTCACTATAAAAGACGTGTTTGCCTGTATGTAGCTGTACAGTTAGGATTACATTGCTGTACTTACGCCATCTTGTTCTAAATATGAATTTAACGGGTGGGCTTGCACAAATAATTTTTATGTGGTCATTAGTATAAAGAGAAGTATCAGTTTGATCTGTTTACTTGTTTTTTTGCAGTCTATCTTAAGTGCCATCTCATGTTTCCTAACTTACCTTTTGGTATGGTAAGAAAATATCAAATATTTGATATTTTCAGAACAGAGAACCCAGAGGTAAAATATATATTTTTAATTGCAAAGTTTATTTATAAGCCATTGCTTTTAAACAATTTGCAGACTGAAAAAAGACTATTAAAATGGCATTTTAAGCCAGTCAAAGCAATAATTAACATGCAAATATTGTCGCTATTCCTGATATTGCTAGTTATACTTAAACACCCGTTTCCCTCACTAAATGTCTTCCCATTTTAAGTTCAAAATCGTGACACCTTTTAAAAATGGCTTGCCTTAAACAAAAGGTAGTGTTACAAGTGTTTAAGATCGCTTTGTGTACTCGCAGTTTTGTAGCGATCAATAATTGGGCCTCTTCACGTAGCGTAAAGCGCATTCATCATGTGCTTTGAGATGTGAGAAGAGAATAGTGTTGGGCAGTCAAACCTTCGATAAAAAGTTCACAATTGTTTTTTATTATTTTGATTTGGTTAATTATTACTTAAAGACTATTATTTTTAAAAATTTCTTACTTAAAGCTTATAAAAATTAGTTTATGTTTTATTTGAGTAATTTCATCGAATAGTAATCAAAAATTTTTAATATATAAAATATGATTTTAAGGTTTAAATATCTATTTGCGAAGAAGTTTATATAGAGCAAATGAAAATTAAAGTTGTCTGGTGTATGTGAAGATAAATAATTCTATTTAGTTGACGCCAGAATGTATGCTATAATTTATGTTAAATAAAAGAGAAATCAAGCAACAGGTTTGTTAAAATACTTATAAGGTTTTTATTTTAATTTATATTGATTCATGTAGATTACTAACTCAAAGTGAAATAGCATTTTTTTTAAATAAATCCATCTTATCGGATACATTCATCATAATGTTAACTAGCATATTGGGAAATAAAATGTATGCAATAATCATGATCGTGAATAACCTATAGGGCTCTTTGCTCTCGCCGTGCTACAACCTCTCAAATTGATAATTTTATGATTTTTTACTTTTAAGTATATCTGTTATGTCGGAGAGTTTTTGTTTTCGTTATTGTGTCTGTCTTTTTTGGCAATAGAAATATTGAAATTAATTTTCGGAGTTTAGTGCTTTTTCTTCTATGACCGATCTCGCAGCTAATTTATAAAAAATTAAACTGCGAGTCATATTATACAACACGCCGCTTTGATATAAGGGTACCTGTCAATTAAATGTCTAAGTAGGTATTCACCTAATATTTATTTGAACAAATAACATAAATAGATATCGATACCCGGTACATACCTATTCCACATCTGTGTCAGATGCGCGCGGGCGGCAGGTGGCGCGGGCAGGTGTCCGCCATACTAGGCGTGCAGCCTTGCTCCCGCCAAAATCTTCAGCGTTTGCGCATTTTGCTGTCTTGTATTGTTTTGGGTTTCCAAAACATGTAGTTGCATATTTGTACTATTTTAATTATTTTATTGTTTTTTTAATTTTGAGGCCTATCAATAATATTTAGGGAAAAAGATACTGAGGACAGTTTTCTAACAGGTTTGAACCAGATCTGGTAAAAAGACGCTAATTGAATTTTTTTAAAATAAATGTAATTGATAAGTGATAATTGACAGATCGAATATAAAATCTAAAACAATAATTACATTTAAGACAAGGAAATAAAGTGGTGATAAGCTCACTAAAGTGGTGACTTAGGTATCTACGGTCATAGTCTACACGACCTTGAGTTCTGAACCGTTATATCAGCAGATGGCTTCATGATGCTCAACAGATAAATTATATACTTAGACCTTACCAAGTAAATAAAAAGAACTATTCCTATCTTACTCACACAAAAAGCCTGACAAAAGAGACGGAGGCACTCAGTTAATAAAGAAATCAAATTAATTAAGCGTATAATTATGTTGGAATAAAATTAACAGTAGTAGTTTTAAAGTTTAACGATAATTTATATGGACGAGGGTGAAAAGTTTTTGATAGAGGACAAAATAAATTCAAAAAGTTTCCACCAACCAAGTCGAACCAAGTTGACAATAATTAACTTACTGTGGTATTAAAACCTGAAGTAATAAGATCCTAAAATGTCCAGAAAGTCTAGTGAATTAATATTTACGGGAGTAGTCACGAATTTGTTCAACTATTATTATAGTTTTTTTTTTCAATTTTTTATTTTTAACGGGATAGTTATTGGCTTCATATGAAGGCCAAAAGCTACCTTTTTTTCTTTTTTTTTATCGCTGTGGGAAATCTCTTCCAGACGCTCCCTTTTACCCGGGGAAGGTAACAGGGGATGTGTGGGGCTCTCACTCACTAAAACCCACAGCGACGCACTACCTGATCCCTTTCTGCCGATGCGCGGGATGACGCCCGAAGACATTTCACCGCTATTTCGGCAGGACGATTTAGGCCAAAAGCTACCTTATGATAAGTTATGATAAGGTCAAAGATGGAAGCGAGTTACTCCAAACAACAGGGAACTGGCTTACTTCCCAACTAGCACAAAACTTCAGTAAGATAGTGGTAGCTAACCAGGCTGACTGAGAAAAAGCGCTATCATCAACTAAATCGAGGCGAAAATTCTGCCTCCACAGAAATTTAACCCCAGACCACTATAGCCCTGTAACTGAGGTAAGTGGTCTCAACACAGACAATGACTTCGAAGGGACTTTATGGCCCAGAAAACTATTAGTTTTACGCTTATAACTATAGGTTTTAAATTATCATATATTAATAGAAAACCTGCTTCCAGTGTCATCTGGATAGGTCCTATTGTAATCGGGAATTCTCTGTTTTGGTGTAAAGGGAAACATTACCAGTGTAATTACAAGGGCATGCTAAATTGGAAGGAATTAGCATCTCTTGCCTGTATGTCGAAATATCTGTAATATCAAGTGATCACTTGTTATGGTGTCCACAGGCGATGGCTACCACTTCTCCTCAGGTGGGCCAAATGCTAGTTTGATATTCTTTGTCATAGCAAATAACCACAAATGACAAGGGAGCAAATCTTCTTGTTCATTATATAAACCATCAGCCCTTACACTTACATCTTTAGTTTACAGGGAATTTTTCAAATTCCTTATTTTTACTTTCGAATGTTACATATTATCATCCAGCTTTTTCTGGTTTTTGGATCAAACAAATATGCCCAAAAACAATATATATATCAAATAAGGAATAGAACTGTGTTTGAGTGAGTATTTGTATGCTTGAACGATCACATACTGTGTACACATGTCTGTGTCAGTGTAGCATATTTGTTTGATTAAAAAATACATTATAAAGTCAGAATATGGTTACAAATACCCGAATTATAACTTAACTTCTAGTGTGTTTTTTCTATGTTTTATAACGCAGAATTCTGTTATCGTTGTGACCGAAGTAAGCAATTTTCTAATCACTATCGTAGGTATTGACTTAAAATTACTTAAGTTGCAATTCGAAAGGCAAAAAATATTTGAGTGCTTTTGCTACCAGTTGGTAAATCAACCGACCTTAATGAAACAAAACTATATATTATATTTATATTTTTTTATATAATACATTATATATCAACGAGAGAGTGAGTGAGATGTGTATATATATATAAATACAAAATTTCCAAAACATTAATAAAACAAAAAAGTCCTTCCATGGGAGAAGTTTCCGCTTTAACACCACAACGCTGGCCCAAACCTCATGATGGAGGTCAATATTTAACGTATTATATTTGACGTTTTGCTTATCTTATTTCAAAATGAAATCTTGTTAGTCTTCAGACTATTTCGTAAAATAGTAACAAAACCAATCATTGACATATTTTGAATTAATCTTTCGTTTAGTTTAACTGTTATTAACACCTAAAGACACGAGGAAAACAAGGTGAATGTAGGTCGATACTGCGCCCGCGTCTTCGAGTACCTGTCAAAGTGACACCTTGCGCGCACTTTCGCGGTTAAACAATAACATAACTGTCTCTGGATACATCAATAGAGCACCTTGTCTGTCAGACGCTGTTTTTACATATACCGGAGCAAATGTCATGGTGTACTACTTATATCTTATATATTTGCCAATGTGCTGGCGCGGGATAACACCGGAAGCATTTACACAGAAAAGATCATTATTTTAACTTTGTTACTATTTTTTTATATATGTAGCAAGCACACAGTCCACAAGTCTTTTATAAAGATTGCGACACCTTGTGATGATATTTGTAAAAGTGGCTTATAGTATACACTCTCCCGTCTAAAAATTGTGTCTTATTCAACGAGTTGAGGTGAAATTATCATTGCTGGAACCCAGTATGTAATAAGGATTTTATAAAAAGTATGTTATTTTTAGGCTGTGGTTTCAGGTGAACAAATAATTAAATGCACTACATCCATACACCAGCTATCACTTGTGGATTAAAAACAGTTAATTATATTTAGTGTTCAATTTTTATTAAATTCCGACTTAATCATAGAAGAGACGACACCAATTCTTTAGTATGAGCATCAATTATAATGAACTTTTTTTTTACACTATTCTAATAAGATAACTTTAGAAGAAGTATATGTAGATAATTAAAAATGACTTTTCCGTTTTACAAATATTAGGTACACGATAAACATTTAGGTAATTGGGTATAAATATATAATATTATGTAATAGTTATTGTGTATAAAAACAAGCACGTGTAAATGGTGCCAGTGTTATTAATAGTTTTGCTAATTCACACCGGAATGTAAACAGTTCGAGTCCGGTCTATAAGTGGGCATTTAAGATACATTTTTACACACCAGTGTTTGCGTAGTCGCTCATTTCGTTACGACAATGTATTATGATAATGTATTATGTAGTTACAATTCAAAGGAATAACGGGTAAATAATTTTAGTGCACTGGGTTAATGTATAAGTATTGCCTTGGCGGTTTGCTGCATCGTTCTACGACTTTTTTTAGGTTTCCTCAATGTATTTTTTATCCAAACGTACACATAATACTATACTCTCGAACAGACTCGGTAAGTATAATAGGGTAAGCCTTATTTGGGTGCCTGGACACATAGGTGTCTCTAGCAACAAAAGTGCTGACGTTCTTGCAAGGAAAATATTATTGGACCTGAACCCTACGTTGGAACCTCATCATGTACTATGCGACTGGTACATATAATTTATACCTGTTTACATATATATTATGTTGTGTATGACGGCTTCTTAGTTACGTATGAACGTCATATATATACAACAGATAAAATGCTTACTAGATGCATGCTAGTATAAATATATAATAGATAGTGAAATTTTGTTTATTAAAAATAATATTAATTTATTTGCTACATGATTATATTTATTTATTATGATAGTATAGACCATAGATCATATCAATGTACAAACCAGATAAATATTTGCAAATGTATATGGATAAAGATTATATTATATATATAAATTAAAAGGTGGTTTAACTGTATTATATTGCAATTCTACGTTTATTAAATATTTATACAAAATTTAGATGTAGTCTAATTGGAAAATCGAAGGATTTTATAACATTATCCCTTATTGCAATACGAAAAAATGTTAATAATTCTTTAATGGTACAATAACTGCTCTTTCGGCAAACAAATATCTTTTTAAAAAAGGCTTAACTATACTTAATAAACTCAGAGTTTTAAAAAGTTTTTACCTATCAAAAACAATTATCTATCAAATGTAGGTGTACTGTTCGATTAAATTAAAGCGGGTGATAGACGGAGCTTACGTGAATATAATAAAAAAGCATGACATCAACTTTTTTAAATATTGTTGTTCGAAATTCAAAATGAGCATCGACAGGGTCGTGGGAAAAAGGCCTCCTGTTCGAGACTCTTTTTTCAAATCCTCATTGAAGATTACAACTGCTGGCCGTTCGCAGCTTTCGATTAAAAAAATCAGTGCGTTCTTTTTTCGAATGAACCTATCTTTCGATATTCATAAGAGCATTTTTATTTTTAAAGTAGTCGTGAGATACTGGCCACTACGATTATTAAGTGGTAGAATCACGGTCGTAATTTGTTTTTTCCGTCACGACCGATGAAGGGTTATTGGTCATTATAGTCATCATAACATGTTGCAGTGTTTCAACCTCATTCTCGTTATTACTCAAAATGAAACGTATTTTTTTATACATGTATTTATTTACAAACAGCTTGACAGTACCTACCGCATACATCAATAATCAATTGGTTAGAAGGCAAAAAAGTCGGCATCTCACAGCCAATAAAGAGACTCCATTAACAAAATCGGGTGTGACAGTGTCACGTACGCGATTTGAATACAGAAAAACTGCGGTCCTATAAAAACCCTAATAACGTTGTCGTTTTCCTATTAAAATTAGATTCAATATCTACATGTTGTGACCATAGATAAACTGATTTACATATAATTTTTTATTCACCTGTATCATTTCCTGTGGCTCTTAATTTAATTGTAAACTAGCGACGAATGTAATTTAAATGAAGTTTTCTCTAAAATTATACTTTTCAGTAAAATCTCGAGACATAAAAATATTTACTTATTAAATACATTATAAAATTCAGTAACGAGAGTTCATATAAATATATAAGTATATAACAGATCTTACCCGTAGTCCAAAAACATATCCAATCCTGAATTATAAAACACTTACCATGAAGAAAAACCATTAAACAATTGTTGAGTCTAAATACTAATATTCATAATTATTCCGTTATTAAATAATACATATAAATACAATAGATTAGCATACACATATTCATTTACAAATGTCCTTCAAAATATATTATAGGGAATAGTAGTTTTAAAAATATATTGTAGGGAATAGTACTGGTTTCAAATCCTCACCTAGCGAAAAAAAATAACATTACAAAGCATATCCCTATTATATTACTTATGATTTGTATTTTTATACGCACTCATATTTGCTCTCTGGCAAAAAGAATTCGGTGTCGAATATTTACGATGGACGCGTCACCTTATAAGGAGAAGCGCGTGCGCACCGGCCACCATTACACTGGGACGCATTCCATTTTTTAAATTGGAATTTAATGTAAACGGCCCTTAGACAAGGAGGCGAGCATATAAAAGTAAAGTTAACTTTTGACTTTTAAAATATAGAAGTCTATGTTTTTGAATTGGCAGACGTGATCTTGGTACCATGTTGTAAATGTCACGGTATAATTTTATATTATTATCATCTCCATTGATTCGTTTTTTCTCTTACTTTCATCTGATCGTAAAATAATGCCAATTAGAGTGCTTTTCCTCTCTACCTTGTTATTATGGCTTAAGGTTGAATAAGTATAGATTGAATGCTTCCATTACACGTGGCCATAGTCGTTTACTGATGACAACTAAAGTAATATGAGCTATTTTCATTTCCGCTATTGATTTACTTTAACATTTGAAAGCTTGCTGGTAACGCAGCAATGGACAGGTAAGCAAGTCTTTTTAATTTGTTTTATTCCGACAAAATTTGCAAACGTCAGCCTGATGGAATGCCGTTACCGATGCTTACAAACGCTCGTAGCTTGCGTGCGCCACTCACGCTAGAAAATTCTTAGATAGCTGACGTTATAAGTAATTTTACTGGCTTAACACTGTAACAGTTAACTTCTCATCTGAAGGTACTAAGAGATTTCGTTAATCTCGGTAACTTTAAATCGTAATCTAATTTTGAATTAAAAACATTGATTGAATAAGTTTTTTTTGGAATAAGAGTATTGAACAGAAAAAATCAAAATTTGAATTGGACAGCAGTTAAGATATTAGAATATTAAGGAACCCTTAAAATTTAAAATATTAAACAATCGTACAATAAATTTACCTAAGGTAATTAAAAACAGATCTTCGGACAACAATTTTAAATACACTTAGTAAAATACTTTAAATTCTTAAATAACTATGTAATGAACAAAACGCAGCGTCTCTTCTAATGAACGGCCGCAACCTGCGCGCGCGCATTCGCGAAACTTCCTGCGCACTTCCGCTAAAGCAGCCGGTTCCGCTGTAAGGGAGCAGATGAGATTCGTACAGTTTTTTTTGAAGCAATCCCCGCTTTATCCCATTTCCTGTGCTACTTGTTAACTGAAGGTGTATTGTGACCTTGGGGTCAGATTTCAAATTTTTTTTGGGAACATACTGTCACGAGGTACTGGATGAGCCCTACCCACGCTCGCCGCATAGCCAGTAGTACTAGTGGTGAGTAGTACTGTAAATGGATTCCTCCTCGAAAAAAAAGTACTAGAACAAAAAAGAACTGCAAAATTGGCAAACTTCACTCCACAAAGCTAGGTCAATGAATATTCAATGAAAATTACAATATTTGTATTAAAAAAATTACATAGGCAAAACAGCCATTTCTTTCAAAATTCTTCTTCTTCTTAAAAAGACTTCAGCGTAAAGAAGGATAAAATTCAGAATAGGTTCCAAGTTGAGAAATTAGTTAAACAGTAATTAGGAGAATATAAACACGTAGTGCATTTAGAGCAGGGGTAATATTTAATGTCAGTTAGTTATTGAGTGTTGCAATTGAGGTTAAATGCTATAAAAAGCAGGGGGTCTAAAACGGTAACATTGTATGTTACATATTCCGTTCATAATATGTTTCATTTTCTAAATCTTAAAATGTTAAATTATTTGATGAATCATAAAATGAAACATTAACGATTCAAATTTGCAAATCATCTAATATGACAGTTTTGTATGGGAATTCGTAATATGGCACACTTATATGATTTGCTGTTTATGTCAAATTCGTGAATTGTAAGATGTTTCTAGTTGACCAACATCTAGCTCTCATATTTTCCATTTATTTTATTTTTGTCGCCCGGTAGTGCAATAATTGCAAGTTTTGGAAACAATGTCAGACTTGGGTCTTTATGAAAATTTTCTTGAACATGCCCGTCTTGAAGAAGCTCTTTTATATAGACGGCGTAATGCTGATCTAAGGCATTTGGAGTTGGCTTTTGAAATGCCTGACTCCGAGTTTATTGGACTTTATAGACTTAATAAGTGTTTGGCTTTAAATCTTATAAGAGAGTTGGAGCCCTTCATCATATCCAGCAAAGGAGGCCTATCAATCGTTTCAAAAGTAAGTATCTATTAATTGATATTTTTTGGTCTTATGTAGTTATGAATAATGAGAACATATTTTGAAAAATCTATTTTATTTTTAGGTTTTAACTACTTTGAGTTTTTATGCATCTGGTTCTTATCAGAGGCTTATCGGATCTAATGCTCATCATAAAATGCACCAAGTTAGTGTATCCAATTGTATTCGTGCTGTGACATTGGCCTTAAATAATGAGCATTTTAGACAAAAATATATACATTTTCCTCAGAATAGGCAAGAACGAAATGAAATTAAACATGGGTATGAATGGAAGCAATTATATGTTATGTAAAAATAATAAAATATAAAAAATAAAATATATTATAAAATGTTTCCTTATTATTTTTTATATAAATCACTCGTAACAAACGACAACGAAAGAACAAAACACTTAATTCTTGGAAATTTCTATCGAAGGTGCGACACTTGAACGAAACTAAACTAAACATGCTATGCAAACTTTAAATTATCCAATAAATTATGTTAACACCGCCATCTAACATGTCGATATTTAACTAGTATGATGACAGACAGCATTATTGCCAGTACAATCATAAAAACACAACAAAAGAGTAGTTATTTAAAACAAATATATCATTTTCCATTATTTTTAATTGATAAAAATAATATTATATTTAATACTTAATACATAAGGAACATTTAATACATATTTATTTGTAATATCAATGAAAATTATTACTTTAATAAAAACCGTAAAATTACGATTCAGTCTTGTCACTATATTTTTTTACGTGTAGCAATATCGACGTCAAATATGATTCTAATATGAAACGAATTGCATATGATTCATATTTTAATTGTGCCATTTTAAAGTGTAAAAAGCATTTCTGCTACAAATCTGCAAATGAATCATTTTATAAATGTTTCGTACAATGTTACCCTTTTAGACCCCCAGGTAATGTAATTTGGTAGGGACGTACTGCGAGTGAATTTCGTCCAATGTGAAATCAGTCAAAGATGGACAGACAGATGTGATCTTAAGGCGTAGATGCATTACCAGATGATACTATAATATATAATATACTTTCATATAGATTATATACTATAATATATAATAGCTCTTTTAGTACAGATTGAACATATAAAAAAATATTATTTACTCATAGAAACTTATTTATTTTTTAAGTAACTTTCAATGGTCATTAAAATTATGTTCAATAGAAATGAAATAATGAAACTGCTTATAAATAAATCATCCTAAATAGTTACATAAATTTAACCAAAAATATTATATTCAAATAATTAAATAAAGATGTCGTAGCCCAAATTAAGCATCATTAAAAGATCTTCATCAGAAAACAACTGCCTCCGAAGTCTTGTGTCTGAGTCCTTCTTCAGATGTAGAGGTCCAGGGTTCAATTTCCATATGGGACATAAGGGACATAATTTTCAGCTCGAATCACCAACTCACCTACCAGGTCGTAGGGCTTTTTCTATGTTCGCCCAGCCAGCAGCCATGTTACGTAAGTTTGTCGCTATAACAATAAAGTTAACAAAATTAATTTATTCCGGCAGTTGGAGGTAAGATAGCCAGTTCCTCTATAGTTCGCTTCCATCTTCGCCTTATCTGTATTGCCCTTCATTCTTCATTTATTAGTCAGATGAAGGCCAAGACCTTGACTCTTGAACTTTAAATATTCATAACTACTCTTCATACAAATATCTCCGCCCCTACTAGGATGTCAGGACCTCTGACCAAGTAGACAGGGGGTGCTGACCACACAGCCGCCGATACAAGCAATAATTACATCAACGAGTATAAAATAGTCGACAACACGAGCTCCAGGGTAATTGTTTCCATAACTTAGTTGAGCTCTATAAAACCTCTATCCACGTTGCTCCAAGCTTCCAGGTGACAGTTTAATCTCGGATCAAACAATAAGGTGCAAGCAGATGGCTCATACCTTACAAAGCACTTGCGCCGAACGATTTATTTTTTCAAACACCATATGCATCTAGAAATTAAATCCACCCATTTTTTCTCAGCGTCATATTTGCATCGTACTGGCACATGTCGTAGTTAGAAAAAATCAGAGATTCGGAGGAAAAAAATATCGGGAAAAAACGTTCAAGCATCGACAGATGTACGAAAAGAAACATAGTGAAGCACGTGCCATCTGCCAAATCTCTTAAGAAACGCTCACAAAGCAATAGAGTGTTACAAAAAACAGTGTAAGGAAACGCACACAATCGTAGTCTGCGATCGATCAAAGAATCGTCGCACGCGCCGTCACCGGCAGATGGTCTATCGTGATTGGTCGTGTCTATGAATCCGTACTTCCGCACAATAGCGTGATAAGGAATATGACTTACAAGACAGCTTGATTTATCTCTCAAGCAGCAATAATTGGCAACGTTTATAGCCATTTGCTATTGTTACAAGCGATGATCGTTCATCAGCCTTCAATGCCGTAGAAAGTGTTGCTTGGACAGATCGTCCCTGATTTTTACTTTCACATAATCAATCATTCATTTGGTTCGTTTTATTGTATTTCCTGAATAACGTTTAACTTTGCCATTACCATAATTGCATTTGCAATCATAATGGCGTATTTACGCATGTATATTCGAAAAAATATGATAATGTATGCTACGTTAATACCTCGAACAGAAATACAGCTTTACTGGAGTGGGTTTTAAAGTAGAAACGATGGCATTATGCCGAGTTTAATTGATCATTGGTACATTTTCGTCTCTATGGTCAGTCTTTCTTGCAATATGCCTTACCACTACAGACTCACAATTCTTTCGGCTACTTCGACGATCCTAGTTCTTCAAACATAACTATAAAAAATAACTACTGCTTGGAATGAGTGTAAGGTGCTAACAGAAATCAAGGCGTGTAAAAAAGATGTGCTCGAATCATCAAACAATTGCATGAGCTTACCCTACTTCGTATAATTTACGAATTTTATAACTTGCAAATATTAGTTCATTGCAATATCAATTAAATGTACAATACAGACAAACCTACAGTTTTATCGGAGAAAAATCCTACCATCTAAATATTTACCTATTAAAGGTAAAAACCCCCGGTTAGGCTGTGTAGAAGCTTTGGAGCCCTGTTTGACTCTGTAAGGAAATTCTAACAGGTCTCTGCGATACAGGTGTTTCATAATTTTAATTGTCGGTAGTCCGATAATTTATATGGAAAACTGTTGCAGGTCAAGTACAAGCTCCTCAGCCTCTGTACATGCTGTAAACTGGTGGCCCATAAAGTGTCTTTCCAATAGCTGATTAAATTCTCACAGACTAATAAATGGATCTCAACTCATATGGATTCAGATTCCGTATCAAGGCAATAAATACGGTCTCAAGTTTATTACGTAGCTTGCACGTAGGCTCTCATCTGTAAATCAATATCCTGTATAACTTTAATAATTTTTCCACAAACCAGTTCCTCCGTAATTTGTTGTATAATCCGAAATCAACTTTTGCATCAGTTAATATGTATGCAGTAGAGTACTTTTTATGAATAAAAGTGGATATTTTACTTATGGTTTAAATCATATTGTAAAATACACATTATTTTTCAGTAGGTAAAATTCAATCACTAAAAATTATAACCAAGAGGCAAAGCTTAGTTTTAATATTAG
Organism: Acentria ephemerella; assembly: GCA_943193645.1. Classification (NCBI taxonomy): domain Eukaryota; kingdom Metazoa; phylum Arthropoda; class Insecta; order Lepidoptera; family Crambidae; genus Acentria; species Acentria ephemerella. The sequence goes on from OW971893.1 coordinate 6,067,402, forward strand.
AATTTTATAAAGATTCAATTATAAATATTATATAAGCAACCATGACAACACGGGAACGATGATCAAGAGAACAAATATTCATGTTTATAGTAACCTTTGTACACATTTGTACGTATGTAAATAGTTCGTTCATCACGGTCATTGCGTCACGTAATTTTTTTTGGTTTGCTGATTTTTTACTTCACTTGTGCTATAAAGCTAGAGATTGACTTATACCGTTTGTTTGTAATATGCTATTCTAATCGGTCTTGTTACAATAAAGTGTCAAACAAGACTTGTATCGTGTCTTTGTCATTTATATTTCAAGCCAATTGACTCTTTAGCTAGTTACATTTAGGTGCTACATTTTTACTCAAAATAGCAGGCGTTGAGGTTGTGTGTATTTCATTTATTCTACTACGTTATTGTTATTTGAAAACAGACGATTTATTTTCAGTTCCAAGAGATTACTGACCTGAATATTTGATACAAATTTCAGTTTCATAACTTTACGCTTGATATTACTAGTGTATTGAAATTTGGAGACATGAGATGTTTATGATTCCCATTCCGTGTAAACCTCCCCTTCCCATCACGCCAACAAATAAGGAACTGTTTCATTCACGGCCGAAATAGGAAAGGCGGTACCTAGACCCAGACGACCTTGAAAGTGGGTCTACCCAAGTACATATTGTATTTGTCTCTTTTTGGAGATGCAATTTTGCTGGTGTTGTGTGAAACCTTAATTTTCTCAAAAATAAGTCCACTGATAAGAGTTCTTTCTTTTCTTTGAGACACGGAGCCCTAAAAATGGGATGATATACATAAGTACTTATGTATATTTTTACGAAAAATATACATAAGTACTTATGTATATTTTTCGATAATGTATCAACTGACTATCTGTTCACTGTGTCGGAAATCATAAAATAGTTTCCCTTGTACTTACCAGTTTTGTGATGTGAATTAGACTTTGTTATTTAATATTGCCATATCTATTATTGATTTGGAATGTCTGGTTAGACGTTATTATACGACTGTAATCCTAGATTATCGTCATTATGTCGTCGATGTGTATTTAAAACGACATAAATATTAAATTATGTTAATTCTTTAGTTCAGATTTATTTTTTTATTCTAGTTTTACTGTTTAAATTTTATTTGGAACCTATATAGTGATATAACCATTACTTTCTACATAGTAAACTTACATGGAAAAAAGCGTTTCAGGAAAAAAGGTACTACTTTTTATCAAATGAATTCTCTTCCAGTTTTACCATAGAGAAAATATATTGAAAAGGTAAGATAAGGAATCATAAAACAACAAGATATGGCTAAATATACTTGACAAAATTAATTAGCTACATATAATAAGATGGTTCATGTGATGGTTGTTGTTGATAAGGATACAACGTTTGTGAGAAGAAACAACTTTTGTCTAAGATATAATTAGTTTTCCAAATAATTCCCTTTTGACCGATGTTAAGCGCCAACAAATAAACCTTTTTGGAACCTTCTCATGTAGTCTTACTTATTCAGTTACAATATGACAATACACTTAATCCGCCGACATAATCGCCGACTGACATTACTATAATGATAAACGATCCAGACAAAAAAGGGTTTAAAAACTAAACAGTCTTAGATTCTCATGGAAGACGCTACCAGGTAGAGCACGGCAGCTGCGCCTTAAATTGATCCCTGATGCCATCTCTTACACACTACCTGGAGTTATATATCTTACCTTTTCTAAAATAAAATACATTTGTAGCAGAAACTTGGTCTTGCGGTATTTAGAAAAGGCAGCAACAAAAATTTCCAATAGTTTCAAATACAAAATTCTGTTTAAGAAAAAAAAAATAGAAATAAAATATTTAGTGTAAGATTCTAATGAATTTACAATTAATTTTAATTGTTACACTTACATTTATACATTTGCATTTATTATTTCGCCCAAACTAAGCATCTAAATGAAAACAAGATAAATGAAAACGTACTTTATATAATTTTTTTTTTATTAGAATGGATCTAAGAATTATACAAATATAAAATAAACAAGACTATCTTGTTTAAAGCAATCGATAGATCGGTATCTATAAACTGTCCTTTTATATGTAATGGCATTTCTCTTAATGTATATTATAAGTTTATTTAAACCTAAGCTCAACTTCTTACAGTGTACAGTAGCACATAGTAAATTTTGTCTGACATAATAATCTAATATATATATATATAATAACTACAATACACAAATAGGGAATAATAGTGATGCTTTTCAATTTAATTGTTGTACAAAACCAAAAAGTTATCATAATATTTTTAAAGATTTGAAGAAAGACTTAAGGTTATAAGCGGGGCAGAGCAGTTATTGTTAAGAATAACATATTCAGATTCATATAAGTTAAGATAAAATATCATAGTTATTAAATATCGTCTTTGAATAAAGTTAGTCAAATAATATAGATATAGGCCTCGATTCCGTTCTGTACAAACTAATATTAAAATTTCTCTTTCATTACAATCAGACAGAAAGGCAAACCATCTGTGACGTCATTTGACGTTCTCAGAACAGCATTTTAAGCATATTTGCTTTATTCTTACGCACATCATAAAATATGACGATTAAAATAAGTCAAAGTATATATCTCGGCTATGTATCAACTAACTTGATATAAATTGCATTCCTTTTATGTTGAATTGAAATGAAAGAGAGGCAAATAATTTATTTGGTTTAAGAGTATACCACTAAAATTAACTCCATTAAGTATCTAACTAGATAGAGAATAGGTTGTAATATTTCTTGACTACATTTATATTAAATTTTATTCCTCACACGCACGTGCAATTTCTATACATGTACATATACATTGAAAACTTTACGAAAGGCTCTAGTATTATATTGCGAAACATTTTGTTTACTTCGACAGCGAATTTATTCAAAAATGAACCTTAACCCAAGAAACAGTGAATTTCTATCAGCTCTCCGGTATTTAATAAATCAGCTGATTCCCAAGGCTTTCAATGCACACGTGTTCGTATGTGCAGTTTTTTTCTTTAAGTTTCTCCCTTTTTTTTAAGTTTGCATAAGTTACGTGGGAACCAAGAAGGTTGTACCACGTGCTTGAAGGCTTTACCTGGGTTACGCAAAAAGTTTGATATGTTTTGCAAAAAAAGTCGTATACTATGAACTAAATAAAGTAAAATTTAAGCAAGCACAAAGGTTTGGTATTGACAGATGAAGAAAAACGATGATTGGTATTGAGCGGCGACGAATTTAAAATTTCTTAAGGTTGAGAGGTCATAAAAGGACACAAAAACGTAAATGTAACAATAAGTAATGTAACATACATACAAGTTATATATAAGGACTGTGTGATATTTCGATGATTGTTTTAATTTAAATATTTGTTTCATACCAAAATTATTTGTTATTCTGAAACAACTGTTAAAAATTAAAAAAAAAACAATATAAATATCATAAAGTTTATGTAATATACAATGCAAAAATATAAAGAGAAAGTTATTTTTAGATTACCTTTGTATATATACTTAACTTAAAAACTGACCCCATACAATTTGAAACCATTTTCTGATCTCAAATTGTATGTACCTAATAGGCTCAGTTTTTTGAAACATGAAACTCGACAGAAGATTATTTCTTATTGTAACATGTGAACATTAATCTACATATTGATTGGAAACCGTAAAACCATAAGTTGTTATTTTAATTAAATTTTAAATTGTGAAAATAATATCACCAAGAATCTATGTAAATTTATGTTAATACTACAGTGTGATATTGTGTGTATTGTTGGATACCTCTTTTGATAAATCTATAGTCGTCAACAACAATCTTATTAAAACAGCAATAAGGGTTACATCCATTTCAGTGTAAGTAGTTTATAAGCACGACCGCTATAGTATAGAAAATCCGAAAATAACGTTACCCATAACTGTGATCCTAAATCGAAACGGAATCGGAACAAACCGAGAACGTAATAATCGTTACTAATCGCCATCAGAAATCGGACATCGTGTCGCGTGATCTCGCCGAATAACACACCATCGATACTAAATGTTATAATCGTTAACTAAGAACCAAAAAGTAGTTCCTCAGAAATTACCTTAAAGAAATGTCGGCGCTCACGCAATGTTCCGGTATTCACATTATTGGTATCGTCTAAACAATTTTCACCCTTATCCTCATTTGTTTCATGGCTTCATTAAAATTAAGAAAAACCTATCAACTGACCAATAATTAGAAGTAATTCCAAAAAGATTAACTCATAATTTATGATTGATTAAATATATGGATACCAAATTAAGTAAATAGTTATTTATCGCTTATAACGAATGATGCTATCACTTGACTGATAATTTTAGTAAGCTTATTAAAAGATTTCTATTTATTATGTAATAAAACTTGTATTAATTTGGGTAAATATTAAAATCAATGAATTTAAAAAAATTAAATTTATAGAATTTTTTCAACTACATACAAACCAATCCAGTCTTATGCTTTAATAAAATAACTACTTTTTATAATACTAAATGATTTATATATTTCTACTTTATGTACCAAAAGCGTACAAATGGCGAATTTAGCTCCTGATGACATTCAATTTGCATATTTTTATATTGTAAGAACATTGATATTGTCGATGGTGTATCCATCACAATAAATAAATAAATTTATTTACTTACCTGTTTAACCTATTATTGAATCTATTGATTTATGATTTAAGTTATTTTATACCATGTACTCATTCCTAACAAGATTTCATTTAAAGTTTCGACATTATTACCAAAAGTGGAGGATGTGAAAATATCCCATTTAAATGCATCGTTATTCAGCTTTAAACTTGTCTATTAATATTATGCACCCGATGTAATATAGTGACTCTATTCAAAACAAGATAATGTTCAAATTCCTACGTATTTCACGTTGTTGATTTAGTACATAATTCTTCCCCAAAGTGGCGGTAAATCTATCGGAATTCTATTAAAAACACATCCCAGCAAAGTACTGTGAAAGAGAATGAGCAAAATGCAATCTCTTTGTGAAGTGATCTGTGCATACAATGGTACAATGCAAGGACGATTTTCGTTCTGTATTAAAAGACTATTACGGCACTGCAATTTTGTCTATCAGTTATATTGCATGCATGTAGTTTGAAATAGTCCTTACTACTCAAAACTTAAGGCTTTAAATTAACATGTGATTTCATTTCCAGGTTATATTTTAAGGTTTGCGAGATCAAAAGACGTTGTATTGTGGGAGAATTGGATACGATAAAACTTTGAAGTTATAATAAGACTTATTTACGTGTAACGGAAGATCAGAATTTGCATGATAATTTCAATAATGTGACTTGATGTATTATCGCATTAATTTAGGCTTTATGGGTTTGTTAGAATTGACTGGGATTGAGTATTTATTTACGAGTTGGTTTTGATGAGAGCTAGCGAATGAGTCTTATTAACGGCTTTTGGTCACAAGATCTTATATTTACCAGAAAAGGACTCTAGTAGTTAGTAGGTCTGCTACTTTTACAATATAAAAGGAGTGTTACATGTCTATTATGTAGCTCCAAATAAGCATAATAAAAAGCGTTTGCTGTGGTTAAGAAAGTAAGATAACTTACGGACTAAACATACCTATGTTAACTACCTAGTTATGTACATAATTATCATCATCAATCGTCTATATACGTCCATTGCTGGGAACAAGCCTTCCCATATAGGAGAAACATAGTTTGGGCCATAATACCACTGTTCACGCGCAAACTTGCAAGGAGGCTTAGTAGCGAGAGAGTATGGATGTGCGGCGTGTGACTTTTTTCGAATAAAGCCGAGATCGGCGATCTTATTTTGTTTTCTTTTCTTCTTGTTGTCTACTACTATTTCTTTTATTTTACAATAGATTGTAAATACCATATTTAAATATAATATTTCATATCTTTTTAATCTATTGTATTATTGTTCGCACGAACAAATTGGCGACCATGACAGGACTCGAACCTGCAATCTTCGGATGCTCATAATGGCAATAAGGATTGGTGTGTGAAAGCAGTTTCCGTAACAGCTGGGATCAACAACTTAACGTGCCTTAACGTAACGCTAGAGGTACAAATTTTGTTAACCCATCCAGCGACTAAGCATGGCGAAAGTAATCTAACGCAGTGTTCGAAGCACTACGCCAACATATAAATATTAAATTAGAAATATACTACATAAACATCTGAAGACTTTTGTGTGAATTAATTAAAATATGGATATTTTTTTTTTATTAAAAACACTTTTCATTGTGCATACCTGAATTGTGAACGGCACTTTTAATGTTTAGGTAGATGAAGAATATTTGACGTTCCTAGCTTCTGACGGTTGTATTTATTCGTCAATCCATAACAATAAGACTGAACTCCGTTAAAATCGATTTAATATTTTTTTCTCGATTCAACATCGATCAGTATCTTGCGGTGTTAGCTGTGGGTAGGATCACAATAGCACAGACTATAGACCACAGACGATTGTTGACCCGAGATCATATCGATTTCACGTGGTCCTTATAGCCTATTGTAAATGGAAGCAGGATGCGTCTTTAGAAAAAAATATTGTCTATGGTTATGAGGTAACGGTATGATGAAGTTTAATATACCACAGAGTATTCATAGAAGGTTCATGGACAATAATCTATTTGATTTTTATTAAGTGATTTCTAAAGATATGAGACGCATTCTGAAGAATGCCTTATGTTGAGTACAATTTCTCATCAATGAAATAAACAAATTATTATTATTTTCTATTGTGTTGGATGCAGGTATATTAGTATTTTAAATATAGTTTCTCAAATTGCTTATTATTTTGGAAAGGAGATAATACCAAAATCTTGTATGCAACATTCAAATAAATCGATTTGCACCATGCGTTCTATTTTTGAACCTTTGAAACGCAAGAAATCACCAGATGCAGCCGGCAGGTAAGTACCAAAGCGGCCAGAATCATGTTGCAAATTATATACTCCGGCCAAATTCAGAACACCCTACATAACTAAGATGCAGTCGTCTTAGTAGCTTTTCTTAATTTGGTCGCGTAACCCCCGAAACCACAGCTTGCCACGACAGATGTAAGGCACCAGCACAAGGAAGCCTTGTAAAAAACTAGCCACGTGCTTAGTTGAAAAAAATCGCATGCGGGCACAAGTTGACTGTCAATTATTTTTTTTCTGTCATTCTGGTAAACGAAAATGGTAAGCTGGCGTGTTGAGCTTGTTATCGGAATCCGCATATTTCACATATTGCTTTTGGTGATCAGACACGAGCCTAAAAGTAACAGCTGCTAGTACTAAATGGGTTCTATTATTTTTCGAATAAAATTGTCAGTTTACAGCACAATTTGTAAAAAAATATTCTACCTTATTAGATCAACTTTAGAACAATTAACAAGTATTGTATGCATGAAAAAAGTAAAATGTGAAATGCATAAAGAATCGATATCGTTTGATAAATGATAAACGAGAGGTTTATCAAAAAGTAAATTACTGCCACTCTTAAAGTTTTCTAAGTCATAAATTTTGAATTTTTACATATACATTTTTGGTAATGCATATTTTTTGAAAGGACCTAACGACCGGCTGGCATTATTTGACTATATCTTTGTAAGCATTTATTACTAGTTAAAGTAGTATAATAATAATAATATATATTTCTCACACTCACATTTAAAAGTTGACTGTATCTGTTTAGAAAAAATTTATATATATTTTGTATGTAAAATATAATAATCACGACTTTCCAAGGTAGACATTAACTCATGTACCTCAAAAAGAATTCGTAAGTGGTGATATGGTTGTCAACATTATTTTTATGGCGGCAGACTTAGGTAAGATCGTGGTAGTTAGTCAGATGGACTTAGAAATCTACCACCAACCATACTGAGCAGAAATTCCTGTCACTAGGGGAAATTACTGATCAATATTATTTTTGTTAAATAATAATGTAAATTGAATACTACAAAAAATATAAACTTTATTATCAATTACTTAAATGCGAATTTTCAATAGTTTTGTAATAAATAGCCCGCGCCCACTCTTTTTTTATTTATTAATATCGTATCCGTCCGAACTTTGCCTATGAGATCGCTTTTAGTATATGATGCTTATTTCGCAAACATTTCTTACATTTTACTTTATACTATATAACTTTGACTTTGTATGACGTCTATGTTCAAACTGCGATTCATCGCATTAAAACTGTTATTAAATTTAAGTGGTTTGGCTTTATTGACGTAAAAAGATATCAGACGAGTACAGTAAAAAAACTTTGTAACATTTTGGGAAGTAAACAGTAATTTTATACATCATAGTTCGTCAAGCACGATCCCGGAAGCTCAAATTAGTTAGCACGTGTCCACCAGACCACCCATCGAAGGCCAATTGATACCGTGTGTTTGTAAACAATGAGGTCCCGATGATACGGGCAGGAAAACAGGATCCATCGAGAGCTTAATTCCTTTGCCTAAATTTTGTTTACAACAAAGAAAAAAATAGTATATACTTTATTGTACCCAAACCAAAATAATAAAATTAATAAATTAGAACTACTAGCGCGCACGATGGTGCAGTGATCTAAGAGACCTCAAGATAAGTGCACCTCTGTGTGTGTATTTCTAGTTGATTCTTCCAGTCAACCAATAATTAACTTCGAGACGGTATTTGCCCATATATTAATTTACAACTACCGTTACATTGATATAATTTCCACATCATATTTCCAACATCATGAGTTCTCTAAAAAGAAGCGTGCAAAAAGTCACTTTTTGGGCCGACTGGTACAATTATTCCCGAATGGAGACGCATCTCGTGGCTGGAAAACGATATAATAACTATTAAATTATTTATGTGGGGCCAAAGCTGATGTACATTGCAACGCCCGAAGGAGTACTTAGGGTAGTTCTGTACCCATACCACAACATTTTTTTTTCTTGCCCGGTCAGTTTAAAGATAACATATACATTCAACTTAAAATCAAAATAGATATTCTATAATATGTATAAAACATACAGGCGTGTAAGGAAATTGCCATCCTTCATATAGTATCAATACCTATTTGGACGGTCAGCAGCAACATCTCTCAATTTCTGAAGCAATACTCTATTAATGATTAAACCGTGGTTTGTAATTATTTAAAGTCTTACAGTATTCTAACGTATCTGGCCATCCGTGAAAACCATCTAGCTAGTGTTGCGCTCATAGCTAGTATCGCAATTGAAAAAAGAAATAATAATGAGTTTTTCTGACCTTATACATTTTTGAAACTACTTCGACTCGGTTACGGTCTAACGAACTCATGACATATAAGTTGACAATATCTCAGTCGCCATTTTTACAATTTCAAATAATGTATCTCATCTTAAATGTTCCTTTTCATATTCGCTAGATGGCGCTGAATGAAATTGATAATAAAATACAATCTACTAGTAATGAAATTATTGTTGATATTGTGTTTTATAATTTTCAGCTGCATATAAACCTAGATTCATTAAGCCTAAGTCACCATACAAGTCGATCAGTCGCCTTTAGAAAATCACTTAACACTTACACAATCAGCGCCAATGAATATTTGAGGGAACTATAATCACGATACTTAGTAAGAACGATAATTTAGTCCTCCTTGCGGCTGGCATAGTCACCCCGTGTGTACTAAAGTCTCTTTAAAAAAAAATGTATTATTACTTGACGTTTTGTAAACTTGTAAGTTTAAATGGACTTGTGTAGCTAACTACCATAAAGTCGAATTATTTTTATAAGTAAACTAAAAACCTTATTGTAATTTTGTCACCACCGACAGGTGTTTGGAGTTTGGTTCGTTTCAAGTTGTTATCATTTAATAACTTCCTTCTTTGTCCAAAACAACTCTGACTAAAAACAATGCAATACTTTTATAGAGTTATCATTATTCACAACTTCTTTATTACTAATAAAAATAAACGAGTACCAAGGTTATATTTACACATTGGCGGATATGAAACGTGTGCGAGACGAGCAGGTGTGGCAGAATTAAAACTATTCACTTTCATTGTTGAAAAAACATGCGGTAAGTGGCAAATAGCTTAGTTGTTACGATGACCACCGGCGACTATGTAATTTGGCAACACTGAATGTTACTGGTGACAAGGTATAACTATATCATCTTGTCGGGACATGAATGTTTTATGACGTATGTCGTGTGGAAATATGATTTAACTAAGAAAAACTTATTTCGACGAGATTATATAACAATAGGATTTAATTTTTTATATTTTGTATATTTTCGCAGGTATTTTGAGTCCGAGCTGCAGTTAATTTAGTTGTTCGACCACAGAGCGCCAACAATAGTAATCTGTTGTAAATAAATACATATTTAAATTCTCATGACCTTAGTGTTTTCTTTTGTATCAAGTAAACATTTGATTTCTTGTAGTTTTGTGGGATAAAAAACATTATAACTGCTTTCTTTTTAAAAAAAATGTATACTTCTACATCATGGCAATCTGTTTTTAACCAACAATAAGCCTTGCTTTTCACTGACTTTTATCTGAAATGATTGTAAGAAATGAGCTTTTGCAGTTTCCTGGGATGCTTTCACTTTCTGTGGCAGAATGTGTCCAAGAGACACCCTTTGTATTTTCAATCGCTAATGCTAGAGCAATCCGCACCTATTGAGTTTTACAGCTAACTAGTGCATTCTTATAGTCTTATTGATATTTAATACTGTAAACAATTAATGAAACCTTAATATTATTTGTCTTGGTACCTTTGTTAATTATTGTCGAATATTTCTTAAGTACCTATGTTTCTTAATTCATGGTTATTCCTAGAACTCTAGCACTACGAGCGAGACGCTCATGAATGAAGCGGCAAGAATCAAGCGGAACGCACAATTCTGAAAGGTTAGGAAGCTGACTCCGTGATAATATATTTTTTCTTGGTCAATTAGTGAACATACTGACCGCAGAAAAGCAAAAACTATGTCCCGTTACATTCCGTACAGGTGCGCATGAGTTCGAGTGTGCCCGCGTTCATAATATTACATATGATAAGAGTGACCACACTATAGGATATCTTAAAGATTTGTCCTTATCACATAGACGATCATATATACCTTTGTTCATAACTTTAAAATCAACACATATAACATATTTATATGCATGTGAACTTTTTCTATTAAATTAAAAACCATTTTCCCTATATAAATTTTAAAGTCTAAATAAGGGATAATTTTGTACACAAAAGTTAATATAAAAAATTATGTTTTAAATATTAATATCTATATTATTTTAAAATAATTATATAACTTAATGTAAAAACACATGAACAAAGTAATATAAAATATAAATCTTTCCTATAATAATAATATATAACGAAAATCAATGACTTATTAAAATATCTTAATATTTTCAGCACTTTTATTTATTGTTCCCCATTACAACTAAAATTATAATTAATTGCATCACGTGATCATAAATCATATTATATTTATTATAATTACTTTTTGATAACACTTGATAGTAAAACATCACAGTTTGTTTAGAATCATCGTACCCGGGCACGCGATTTACAATATTTCAGCATTGTAAGTCACGCGAAATAATCAAAATAGTTTGTAATTCATTTTTTTTTTCAAGATGACGTATAGTCACTCTTCACGGGAGGGAGCGCGCATGCGCGAGATCGACTTATTTTAATTCCCACATCGAAGCCTCCATTTTTTATTATATCGCTATTAATAGATAATCTCTCTTTATCTTGTTACTGATGCACCTTACTCATTTTACATTATTTTCATTTTACATTTTAATCTTTAAATATTTCAATCGTTTACAAGCTTAATCACTGTATTAGTAAAGTACATTATAGTATAATTAACCTTAGTTCGTTTTGCAACATAAGTTGTATATGCATATTTATGTAATAGTATTTCTGAAGTCGGCATGTTGTGAAAAACTTTGTATTCATGTGGGAACTTAATGTGGGGAAATGTTATAAACAGTAACATACAATAATTTTGGGGAAATATTACTAAAAAGAAGACAAGGTCGACGAACAAATTTTTATTAGGTTTTTGAGTACTTACTTTAAAAAGTAATAAGTATGTGGAGTTGCTGGAAGAGACTTCTTATAGAAATAAGCAGTACCTTTGTACAATTTTCTGTGATTCTGTTGTGTCGTTTTTAATTATCTTTGTCTGTACACAAATAGTTAAATAAAATAATATAAATAAGTAAATATTTTTAGCAAATAAAATTTATGCAGTGGTTAGTACCCCTGTCTTCTTAGTCAGAAGTCCCGGGTTCGAATCCGGTAGGGACAGATATTTGAATGATGAGAACGAATATTTATTTACGAGTCATATATGTTTATTTAGTATATTTCTGATATTTATATACATAATACTATCTATATTTTTCCATTATCTAGTGTCTACAACACAAGTTCTTAATGAAGCTTAATTTGAGCTAGATAATAAGTGTGACTACAAAAATAAGCATATTTCTAAGATAGGCACAAGGTTCCATGGGTAACACGTATGGAGACTAAACACTCCTTCCAGGTCCTTTGTAGAGGAGGTAGCAGAATGGAGTTAAGCTGTAACAAGAATGAGCGTGGGATAAACTAGTCAAGTGTTTTGTGATAGTTTGTCAACCATCGAGAGGCACAGATTAGATAACGACATTGAGTATGACCAATCAACGGGTACTGCTCTCTCCTACGTTTTACATATTCCATGTGTAGTCTTAGCTTATTCTTCTTATACAAAAAGACAAGTATATAAACAACCTTTTTTATTGAAACCCGGTAGCAGTATCATTAATGCCAGGCATCTGCAACGTCTTCGCATCTGCCCTTTTTAAATAACCCTTTCAAGAAAAAATAGCTTACGTCGACAATGCCTCAACCCTTACGGTGTTTTGAGTAAATCTCAAGAAATAGCTGAGTCAGATTATTGTAGTGTGAGTTCTTTTGAATATAGATTCACGTATTTCGTAGCGGTACAAAATTACTATCGGTATTTTAAAGATAAATTATGTACTGATAATGCCGAAGAATCAATCATAACTACAACTAGACTACATGGTTTGAAAAATATATCAGATAAATTGCAACAAATATTTGTCAATTTCTTTCAGAATTTTAGATCTTATCTGGTTCAAACCATGAATAAGAAAGCGTTGCTATGGTAAATATAATAAGGGCACTAAGCAAAGGACTTCGTAAGAATCGTCATAGCTTTGTATGATAAGAAATCAGATGAGATTTTGATGAGGAAAAATCCCACTAAAGGTATAAGTTGCTTGAAAGATGTATGTAAAGCCACATTTTTAGCCTGTTACATACTATAAAGGTTTTATCGTAGACACACAACATAAAGAGCCTATACTATGATATTTTTTTAGTTGAATTCTCCCTTTAATGGGGAAGCCGGACGGGAAACTGAAGCACATACAGCCATGTTTGTGCTTTTATTTCGGCTCCGGAATTTTGGTATAACGTATTATTTTGCCCCATGAAATTTTTGACGTAACTCATTGATAATTTTGTTATCGCAATTTTATCAATGAATTTCGAGAAAAAAAAAATGATAATGGAATGTAAAGTTAACGATCACACTGAATAATCTCACGTAAGTCAAGGGAAACATACAATTATTATAACACTTTAAATTACAATATAAAATTGACACTACTCAACAAAGGTTCCACAGTTATTGGTTTGGTTTATATCATATATTACACGATATAACGAACCATTTAGGCTTGAATATACACTAATTTCACAACAAAAGTAACACTACAACACAATATATGAAATAAAATATATAGCACCCAATAACTCCCCTCATTACGCGCCAAAGACTAACTACCAATAAACGAGACGTTTTTCTCACTCAAAATTTTGAACGCCCGACTTGGACAGCCGTATAAACTTGAACGTAAGTATGACCTGTACGCCAGCGGTGTGTAACGTAGCCACCAAATTAAAACACTTTTGATTTGATTTATCAAAGGGTCACTGTAATAAAACGATATAAAACTGAACACTGGATGGAAACTAAATATAAAAAAGTTTATGAAATAACTAACAATAATTGTCTAGAACATAGATAACTACAACTAAGTCGATAAAATGGCGTCAGGGTACAAGGAGAAAAGTCTCCGTTGATGGTCAACTGTCTGTGAGGTGACAGTTTGAGAGGTGATATCAAAACAATGAAAGATGTATCATGATTTTGAACAAGAACAACAACATTTTTTGGCTTCGGTTGTAAATGGTTGCCAACAATCTTCACGATGTCTTCAACACATAGTCGCCGGTATTTTGGGACTAATTAAGTTAACAATAAGTTCGTAAGTCTATTCACCAACGGTTGCAATCAAAGTAGGAAAGTAGGAACGACATTTTACAGTACATATTTAAGCGATCACAATACGTATAGCCGTTATCCACATAAATCTCCGATATTTTCCCAATCGACATTGTTTCTGCGCCGTTTATAACACTTACACAATATCACAGCACACGCGTGGAAATTGTTCGATATCCTCGTCGCCAAATAATATGTACTGTTGGAACAAAATAAAGCATGTCCGTTCTGTAGCGAATATATTGCGAGACGATGATCTATAGGAAATTGTGAGGATACCTTACATTAACAATTTATATTTTATCTACCCGCCAATTACATACATAAAATTTTAGTGATTAATGAAATTGCGAAAGCAGTTGCTATAATGGTGAAAACAGGTAGCCATATTGATTGACATAAAATTGAAAATCGGCAATTGAAAATCACACAAGATGATAACAACGTTTTAACCGCTTAGCAGTTGGTTAAAACGTTGAGCGTTCTGTTCAACATATTTATATATTATGCTTTGCCGTGAATAACTAGACTAGCTGAGAACTACTAGTCAATAGCAATCGACCGATTGATCATCTCTTGCACGTTTACATATAAAAATTAACCTGTTAAATATTTTTCAGTAGTTGCTTATAAAGTATTTTACTCTTTCAAACACACACACACATGCACTTAGTAATCCATACTCCACAGGCTCACTCTTACACTTACTAGTTTTATTTTATGTTTTCTCATAAGTTGTTTATTAATTATGCAAACTTTGGTGCTGGGATTCTGTTTTGTTTTTACTGGAGGTGGGCGTTAATGACTCTAAAAATTTGGAAACAAAAACATTATCATCAATAGCATATATATAGGTCCCATTACTGGCCACAGGCGCAGGTAAGTGGTTACGGCCTGGTTGTTACGGCAACATCCGGCAGTCATTCCGAATCTCAAAGGAGCTAGAGATAAAACATTTTGATTGACCCATCCAGGAACCAACCATGGATAATGTTGCTTTGTTTACGTAATGATAGCGCTTACACTACTATAAAATTGTAAAAAATAATTTTGAAGTCGTTCTGTGAATAGCACCGCCTATATACAAAGAAAATTCATAAATTCATTACTTTTACTAATCTTTTATGTGTTTACAACTATTAACATTGAACCACGGCTTGATGTTTACGGCAATTTTTTTCTGCATAATTACTATTTAATAAGCGATGAGACATGATATGTGAAGGTAAATGTTAATAGCTATGGTAATCGTTAATATGGACCACTTGTATGTTTTCAGTTGACTCCTAACGGTGCTGTTACATTGTAATAAAATAATTATATACAAGTATAAGTTGCAAAAAATACGCCAAAAAATACGTGAGGAAAACAGGCTTCATTGCTTTGTTTGCGTAAGTTTTGCTTAACTAATAATACAAAGTTCACTCTATACACTCTATAATGGCCTTACAAGTCACTTGAATAGGTTAGTTCTTAGGCTAGTCATTAGCTTACAATAGAAAAACTTAAATGTCTAGTGCATCACACATTGATATGAAATTCTACTTATACTTATCTACAGTACAAAGTACACCTTATACTGTAGCTAACAGAATCGTTTTCATTTAACTCTGTAAATTAAACTAAAATAGATTCCTGTTGAATTTTAATTTGGCTAGAAAAGTTGCTCGAATGTCTTGAAATGGAATTAAACTGAACCCGCGCCCTATCTGTCTATGCCTTGTCTAAGCGTTATTCACATTCGGATCAGATCGAATTATGAAGAATTTGACGTGTTTACTTACGCCTTAACCTACCAATTTATTTTATTAGATTCATGCGACACTATTAAGTACATTTTTTTAAACTTTCACCCTTTCACACTTCTCTTCCTACGAATAATTTATATCACCATGGTTGCCTATTAGAGATCTTTGACTTGCAATAAGGCCGCCTGTTTATAGCTTTTATACCGTTTAATTTGTTTTGAGGGCAATAAATAATACGTATTATTTTTCAATTGTATATGACAAATAGTATGAATGTGAATATATCATATATATATTTATCCTTTACAGTTTAGTAATAATGTTGAGTTTTATTTGCTAGTGATTTAGTATATACAATAAAGTTCCAATTATCTGAATAAAACATACAAAACTATAAATAAATGAAATAAAAGATGTTAAACTCCATAGTTATTTGCACGAAAAGTAATTATTTGCCCGCTGAAGCCTCCGTAATGTGAGCTAAATGGCACGATCAATTTAAAAGTTTACCCAACTTTGTCAAGTTTGTTGAACTGAACGAGTCGAGCTGTCGTCGCTTATATTCTATTTTTATTATGGAGCTAGCTGACCTAGTGAATTATGTATCACTTAAAATTTATGTATATACAACAATAGGTATATAAAAACAGACGTAGTCGTAAACCTAAGAAGAATACAAACACGCGCCATCGATTAAAGTAATCCGAAGTAGCTAGCTAGAAGTAGCTAAGAAAAATTACATTTTTACTTTAGTTAGACGATTTCTTATACTAAATAGCCAATTATCAATTATATGTTTTTGTTAAATAGTCCTGTATTAAAGGGAAGAAAAATGGCGCAGTAAAAATAATTTATTCAATGCGTTTAAGCGGGTTTAGAATTTTAGTGAGACTAATGAAGAGCAGTTTTTTTATAGATTTGTGCAGGTGACTACTGACATTAGTTGGGGTGGCTGCCTGGTTGTATGGTCAGTACCCTTGACAGAGATCACGGCTTCGACTTGCTGTAGGGGCATATGTGGCTAGATCTCTGGAGTAATAGATTCATTTTTTAAATGCATTTAAATGATTTTAATAATTTTAATACAACTTGTATTAATTTTAAAATAAGTTTTAAGGTTCAAATTTAATATTCTGCTCCCGCTTTATAGCGTTCGTAAGACTGTGATTACTTATTGAAATTTTGATTCATAGAGAAATCAGCTTTATAAGGATAACAATCAGGTTAATTAGGGCTCCAAATAAGTCAGATAAATAGAGCAACTTTTTGGTCGAAATAATCGTGTTGTTTCTTTGGGTGCTCAACTAGAACAACTTCTTCAGTCTAGTTGCTTCAAAGAACCAAACTCTTGCTTTTTGGTAACACATAAAAGTGAGAAATATACGTTCATGTTCTTTAAAGTTCATATTAAGAATTTAAAACCGTACTAGTCTATGTTAACAATGTCTTTTTGGGATCATTTCTTTAATTTATAATTAATACACTAAAGCTATTCTGAGAATCTTAGATTTACAATTTACCTATCACGATTACTTATGTAAGACAAAAATCTTTATCGGTGAAATCACTTGCATTCTATTATTAAAATTAATTAAATTAATATTACTTATATACACACCTATTAGCCCAAAGTAAGCATCATTAAGAGCTTGAATTATGAATACTAGATAACGGAGAAATATAGATATTTACAAGTAAAAATATCATAAACATATTAATCCATGACTTGTGAAATATTCCAACTTATTATACAATTATGTGCCCCTGCCGGGATTCGAACCGGGGACCGAAATAAATACTTTGAAATTACACCGGGCAATAAATTAAAATTCGCAGTCGGTAAACTGCTAATGCTAAAAACACACTACTATTGTTTTATTTGTGTAGGTTTTATTATTTTACATCAAAAATAAGAAAAATAAATATCTATAAAATACTACAGAATATGGAAAAAATGAAGGAAATATATTTTATATTTAATGTCACTGTTAATACATTTAAATCTAATATAAAGATTAGATAAAATAAAGATTAGATTAAATCATATTTAGAAAATGGCTACTTATTTGTCTGGGTCTTCTTAATTGTCAATTTGGTATGCCATTTTTATCAATAATTAGCGGAAGTTTTATCAAGAGTATAAGAGAAATAATTGCCGAAAGTTGCATCTATTAAAGTGTTGGGTGTTTTGTGTTGTGGCAAGATGGCGCGCGCAGGTGATCGCGGGCAGCTGCGCGTGCGCATCCAAGGTTGCCCGCCCCGCCGTGCCTATGCCCTCTTATGATAACAGTAGTGATGTGACGGGAACTTTTTATTACTGTGCAATGCTTGATCGACGATATATCGAAATACTATAAAAATTTATTATTTTCTTGCAGCTGAGGAACATATTTATTTTATTTAATTAATTATAACATGAGTCAAAAGAGAGAGATAATAATCTTAAAGTACATATAAATATATATGATATTTCAAAGGGAAATTCACAATTATATTACTGGGGGATTTTTTTATAATCGTATACATTTATATTAAATGTATAAGAAAACCCTTACAATTTTTAAGCAATAACGTGATAGTCTTAATATTTCTAATTTTACCGCTATTTTAAATTAAAAATACGATTCAATATTCAATGTTAATGAAAAATTATAAATCAATTATTGACAACATTAAAAGTTCAATACAAGATTCTTATGCAATTGAGTAAATTATCGATATATCGACAAATGTCAATTAAAGTAGACGGACCACCACGTTGCCGGCACACGCGGCCGAGATAGTGTCTCAAAGACACCCTTTACGCGTCCCAAGACGATGTAAGTGAGAATGACCATTAAAATTACATGTAATTTACATATATGTCAGTCTGTAAGAAGGGACTCTTATGATGTACCACTAAATACTACTAGGGAACTAACGCCAATTTATTATCCTTGTACCTTGGGCTATAATGTCCTTAGAGGCAAATTTTGTACTAATATAAATAAATAAAAAAATCTTGTTAGTAGTATTTATAGATATTATGTAGTTGGCATTTGTTTTGCATACTAAAATAAATTGAATCTGTATACTATTTTTTATCTCATTAGGTTCCACCTTTTGTAACGCACTGGTAAATAATTTTAAATAACGGCGATAATAAGATGGGAAGCCTGCTATAACATCTTTACGAAAATTAAGTAAATATACAAAAAAAAAATTAATCATCTTTTTTTAATACAATTCGCGTCTCTACAGTGTAATACACTGGTTTTTGTTTTATTTGGAAATCAAAAGATCTTACAGACTGTCACCAGTAGTTTTTTGGAATTGAAATTCAATCGGAAAATAAACAAATAAAACAATATTATTTAGGATAGTCCTCGTTATTGCATGTTAGATGACCTTGCTGTTTGCAGGTATCAATATCTTGATTCGAGTGTAAAATAACGAATCACTCAGTCATTCTGTTTAACACCGAATTACTTAATTTTTGTCCAACAACAAGAAAATAATTACAAGTAGATTTTTATTACATAAATAAAGTGAAATATCAAGAAATATTGCGGAAGCAGTATGTCTCCAACGATTAGTTTCTTTGGTCCATCGATATGGCAAGTTTTAAAAGACTTTCTTCAAAAAAGAGTTTTATTTAGGAATTTACAACAGCTTTGTTTGTATTGAATATAGCTGCAGATAAGGTATTCATGAATATTGCAAACGCAATTACGCTTGTAAAATGTATATATAAAAGCATTTTTTGGGCCGGCAAGGTGAGGGTGGCTAGGGCAGTATGTCACATGCTTCACTAGCTATCTTCACATATTGACTCCTCTACTGCTTATCATCAGGTGGTGTTGAGTCATTTGCTGTGCTTTATATATAAATATATATATATAAACGTATATATAAACGTAACAGTTTTATTCATAAATAAAACTGCTTTTTGTATTTAGCAAAAATAGTAACTAGTTTTAAAAAATATGTTATTTTGAAGAAAGTATTTTTTCAAACTAGTTAACTTGTATTAATAGTTTTTACCTATAACTACGACTTATAGATATTTCTGGGTTATGAAGTATGAACATTCAAGATTACAAATTTGAATTGCTCATCCCGAATTAATCCATGGTAAAAGTTATTTCATTTTCAAAATCAAAACCTGAGCTCTCAAACCACTACGGCAATGAGTTTTTTTCTATATTAAATTGTCTAACGCGAACTTGATTGATTCAACAAATAATCCTATTAGATATTTATGTCAATACTTTCGATACTATCTAATGTGTTCTAGAACAGTATTATAAATTACAATTCCTTCACATATCACAATAAAATACTAAAATATCTTTCTATAATGTATTCTTAAGCCAAGTGAGACAGCCAGATTGGAACGTTGCGTTTCTATACGTGCATCAAAATGCGCGCGCGCCGTGACCGCCTTTGACACGGGAGCTATTCGGACATTAACGTTTATTGCAATTCAATTTTTATTTCAACAGTAATAGTACCTAACAGCAAACAATTTTCAACCGACTTCAAGAAAGAGAAGGTTGTCAATTCGGTTGGTTTATTTTTTTTATACACGGAATGCGGAATAGTTGTCATTTAGTCCTATAAAAAATTAATTAAGTTCGGCCCAGAAGTTTTAATCTTGGGAGCATTTTTGTTAATTTGAACGATGTAATTTCATGATACTTTATTTCAAAAACTATTCGAGTATTTTCATCTAAAGACAAGTAGACAGGCAAGTCAACAATACTGACGGTCACCCAACTTAGAAACAATCTTAGAAACAGAACACTGAAAAAAAAGTTTTACACAAAACTAAAAACCAACTTAGAAACACTAAAAAGGCAAAAATAATTCAATTTAAGAATTATTGATTGTCGCTTGTTATATTTATGTTTCCTCTTACGGAACATGTGTCGTAAAAATTTCACGTTCAGATTTTAAATCATTTTTCAAAACATAACATAATTCTATGACGGAGCCACATTTGGTGGGCTAATTTAAAGAAATATATTTATTTACTTACAATGTATTTCTAAAATCAGAAACATGTGATATTATATTCGTTAATCAATAGTTCAGTAAATAAGATTGTTTAAAATATTATTAAATTACAAATTACCTACACAGTAAAAAACTTTATCTTGCGTATTTCAAAATTTGTAAGGTTCATATTTATATTAATAAACGGCCGCAGAACAATCGTAATAAGTTAATTAGAAAAAGGATTCTTCTGATTGGGAGACAGGTAAGTACATATTCATAAAATTTAAATTCTTAGCACTAATGCTAGGTTTCCATAATAAATCTACAGATGGTTATACTTACGATCATTGAATTTTGACATATTTCACATGTTCAATATGTCAAAATTCGATGCCTCGTAAGTAAAACCTTCCGTATAGATTATTGAAATCCATTTTGGATTAGGACGTAAAGAAAATTAAATCTTATTCATTCTTTGATTGCTTTTCATTTGCTCTATCAGGTATTCTGACGTCAACATCTACCTTCCATATTAAAAATAAACAACTTTACACATGTCCAGTTTTCGCCATTGTCTCAACCGCCAGCTAAGCGTCGACTTCCTACTTCGCGTTCTGGCGAGTGAACGCGCTAACGACGTGCTTTATGGGAACATATCCCCCTCCCTTTGAACTAAGACGGAAAGGGCTAGAATAAGTAGAAAGATAAAGATAGATAGATAGGTAAATTAATAAGCTCCAATCTGAAACACTAACATTAATATTCCAGAAAATTGGAACACTTTTGTAACTATGGCAATATTGACGTTGCATTTCAGAATTAACGGGAAAATTATGTGTTTTGATATATCAATATAATTAGTTTATTTATTTATTATTTAACCATACTGAATTACTGCAATGTTAAAATTTCACGACTATAATCACAATTTACTGACTTTTATTATAACTAGCTCTATTTTTGCTATTTTGCCCGCACAAATTTTTTAACTTTACTATTACCTTGAGGAGTTTTCTAGTGTAGTGATTCGCTCTGGTTTTGATTACGAAAAGAAAGCAACTTTGGCCATGTTTGCTCCCTGGATGGGTCAATCAAAATTATCTTATCTCGAGCTACTCCGTACTCAGGAAGGCATGTTCAGTCATTTGTCTCAGTAATTAAAAAACCGTTTTCACCTACCAAGCCACATTGGTCGAACACAAACTCCCCGTGCTTTCCCTTGTATTACTGTTAATGATCAATGAATGACTTTGATCTTATACTTCTTTAAACGTCCAACTAATAAATAACGTTTAAAAAGCTGTATACATTTTTATACAGCACCTTATTGCTATCAAAATACAGTTTATATTAACATATTTCAAGCTCTTTTTGGACATAACTGTACAGGCTCCTGAACGCTATATACAAATGTATAATATAATTAAGTCATTAATTTAGAAAAGACTTAAATCTAAGCGTAACATGCCAATCTTATTTTCATCTCCCAGACGGCGCACTTCCTCTTACATAATACTAAGTGAAATTAATTGTTTCCCCCACGTTTTATAGTTACAAGTAAATTATTTGTCGTGGCTTAATTTACTGAAGATAATAAATAGCAATCGGCATCGCAATCTCTGATGTATACTCTATCTGAATTACGTTCCGAAGTAATTGTAGCTAGCATAGCTTGGATTTTAACCCACTTAAAACTTTTCGTCTGTATTTTATAACTATGGAAACTACTAATGTATGTATCAATTATATATTGTGAGTTTAGTGTAATATTAATTAGCAGTTTCTATTCCCCATAAATAATAATTATACTCTGGTTTGAAAGAAACTGTGATTTGATTGAAATAAAAGGAAAGAAACGGTTTGACAGACCCCTTCGTACATTATTGTATAAGTCGTCTTTAGGCTTTTAAAGTGACATCTAAATTATTTTGGTTTTGTCATTTTATATTTGTTCTGGTTGTTGATTTTTTTATTGTCGTTTTGTTGTCGTGTGTTACTTTTGCTCTTGAATATATTAGATTTTATCCATTTTTCCGCCTTCTGACTGCATTAGAAAATAGCCACTAGGTCACACATTCTCATCCGTAACAGAGATTACAACAACTTATAACCTTCTTGGAGTCATTGTAACCTTCACAAACAACAGTGAAATCATAATAAAAAAAAAATATTACTGAATTTTTTATTCATATATATTACTAAAATAATAGAGAAACTTATTTTTTTAAATAGCCTCTAAAACAAATCTGGTAATAACTTCATTTGATTATAGTATTTTGAAATGTTGTTAAGATGCTATCATGATAATAGAAAATTTAATTTAATATAGCAAAAAACACCTTAAACTAATCACATAAATTACTATTAAACATCTATTACGATTTATTATAAAATAAATGTTACTTCAATAGACTAAAATCAAGTTTGTTCTGCGTGTTCAACTTCGTCTTCTTGGTATCTATAAATTTCGATATCTATAAAATATTGATTGATATCTATAAATTTCGCCAGGTTAAAATTTTCTGCTTAAATATTTTTCTAGCTGTAAATTCTGAAATGGTAATTATTTCAAGTAAAACTGCTTTCAAATTACCATGTTAAGGTGTCATAACACTTATTGGAGATTCTTTGATTATAATAAATTTTATTGTCATCTATTTATTAAATGGATGCAATGTAAGTAAGAATACCTTATGTAACGACACATATTGCAGAAAATGGTTAATAATGTCGAAGATGATGGGATAAACTCAAAAACATTTTAGATTTTTTTTTAATTTTGATTTTCGCAAACTGAAAATTATTGAACTTCGAATGTAGAGAATATTTGTCAACTTAGTCACTCTTAATTATATACTTAATAGTAGGGAGTTTCTAACCATTTATTTTAATAGTAGCTGCAATATTTGTGGTACGATTGATGTTGTTGTGCATATACTGATACAGTATACAAATCAATAGCAAGAGAGACTCACTGGTGCGAAGATATAATATTAATAAATATGATTTGGGAACCTTCAAACGTTTTTTGTCAGAACAATCTTCAGAGGCAATATATATCGCTGATATATTTTGTGATTCTGATTCTCCTCGTTCCCGCAGTGCTCCAATAAATATTGTAAATTAGGTTACGTTACTGACATATCTATCAAATTACAGAAGCCGCAAAATAAAATAGGGTAAAGAACATTTATTCAAAGATATAAAAGTCGTAAAAGGTGGTTTTAATTTCAACGAAGCTGTCCAAATTAAAATATCATTTGCGTACTTCATCAATTCATCCGAGCGAGATGAAACATGGGTTAAACGTATTAAATGTGATTTGGCGGATTACAAATTATATTAACGAGTTTCTGACAGGAGAGCACTGATTGATGAAGTCCTCACAGTGATTAATAAAAGCTTGGAGGATACTGCGGGAGCAAATTGCAAATCATGCGCCGATTGTAGTAGTGCGTCCTCGTAATTATAACATCATGCGTACTCGCAAGTACACAAGCGTTATCAATTTACCGTAAAATTTTCATTAATACATTTTAATTAAATGTTTGACAGTTTTGATAGTTGATAGTATTTTCGTAAGGACATGTTTTTTTTAGTTTGGATATTTTTTCGGATTATGAATGATTGTTTGCGTTTTATTTATTTTTTAATTTAAAGAAGTCTCATGAATTGTATCTTCAAAAAGATACAAATACATGACGTTTGTTATAATCTCGACATGTACAGTATGAGTTACTATCCAAATTCGCCCATCTTACTAGAGAGAAGTCACCTTAAATATTAAATTATAATTCTAACTTTTCTGAAACTTAATTCCGATGCCGATGTAAATCACTAAATTTAAACTTAGAACACATTTGTTTATTGACCGTGTGTTTTAACTAACCAGGAAGGATTCTAGATCAATCGTTTTACATATCATTAAATATCTATATGAAAATATTACAATCTCATTTTACCAAACAAATTATCATCAAAAAAAATCCGAATACAAAACAGACATTTTATCACTTTCATCGCCGACTGTCCGCTCCACAAACGTAATATCGGTATTACAAAACGGATAAAAAGATGGTATAATTAGATAATGTCAGGCGATTGTTGAAAACTCACTTTTGTCTGTATACACCTTTATTTTCCAACAAAAGCTGTTGTGACGGGCAGATGTGTTGACGTCTGTGTTTGTTAGAGATAAGATTATTAGGAACGAGCCATAGTCCCCGACATGTTCGGAAATTAGAGAATCGATGGATTAAGTTATCATTTTATATTGCAGTGACTATTTTTAGACGTGCTGTTTATGCCGTAATCAGACGTCAACAGCTTATATTTCCACAGGCTTTCACATGGGAGTAAGACATGAAGAGTTTATGCCATTACAACTCCACGTCAGACCAATGCAGACTTGTGAGTGAAAGCGGTTGCCATAGCAACGGGACTAACAGCTTTACTGACACATCCAAGGATGAACCGAGTCGATAGTTGCTTTGTTTTTGTTACAGAGTTACACTACGCCAAAGACCTCTGTTGTCTTTTTGTGTTTTATTTTCAAATTTATCTACTAATTTCTTGATGTTGCATGTCTCTAGTATGCTATGGTATAAAAATAAACAAGTTACCTACCAAATGGTTAACAAAACCATCGCCTTTATACATCAGCAAGAAATCACTTGATTGATAACACTGTTCATTATCGTATGATGTTTGTGAAATATATCTACACAAGATTTCATTTCTCCGAGATCTAGCATTGAGTTGGCATATTAAAATCAGTTACGAATTATTTCTACGTAGTTAACATAACAAAACAAACGTTGATTTATAGTTATTACAGCTTGTAATAAGGTTGAGATAACTGAAAACTAGTTTTATAAAGATGGTAGCAAGCGAACCATGGACCAGCTATTATGTTATTAATTTGTCGGCAACACGTTAACATTTCATCGGACACGTTAGATTCAGTCGTTTACGTCATGCAATAACGTCATCGGCGCAAACGCGTCATTTTCCATGGAGTATTTGGTAAACAAAGAGAGAAAACAATTGACATTCGGACGTAGACATACAAACATGAGAAATATGTGATGTAATGCGTAAATAGACGAATTGTATCGTGCCAGACGATTTGAAAATATTTTAGAATCTATTGATCAATAACAAAACACATTTCAGCATTTACGAAAAAAGTGGCAATTAAAAAATGCTTCTTTTTATGACTTAACTTGTTGACTTATTTTTGTTTTAGATTTTTAACTGAACTATGACATTTATTTAAATGTAAATTCGTGTTAATGAACTATTTGTGTAACTTTTTTGCTAAGTATATAATGTAGGTAAAAAATGACATGGATTCAATATAGTAACGTAACTGATTCTGTAATTACTTACTTTAATAAAATAATTAATAAATTAAGTATTAAAAATATTTTTATTTAATATTTTAAATATTTATGTATTAAATATTTGTAATATAAAATATCTATTTTAATGGAATGACATTGTAAACCTCAAGCATTCTTTGACTCTTTTATTCGACATTTATCATTTTAAAAAGGCGACACTGTAGGACTGTTTTCAACATGACAACGTCCACTTAACAATGTCTGGCTTGAACGTAACTACTACTTAAATTGGAAAAAACGGTATCAAATACGCATTGACTTTCAGAAAGAACCAGCTTCTAACTTGGATTTGAGACCTTAAGTACTTGTTTTCAATTAGGTACATACCTACTTCGGAGCCAAGAACTTATGAAGCAAGGTGTAGGAACTCACGATTTTCCTTATAAATCCGATCGTGAATCTGATAAAAGATAAAATGCTGTATAGGTACAACAATGATGTACATTATGTGAATTACTGTCTACAAAGGACAACGTATAGTTTCATAATTAAGCGTCTTATGTCCTGGTAATAGGAGTTGTTTTGGACTTAAAGAGTAATACTTAATATGAAGCCTACTGTATTTCATTAGTATTATGTCGTTATTTAATTATATTCTTTAATTAAACAGACAGAAGATTAAATTATCGTTCGGTATTTTCTTCAAAGTTTCGATTCTATGTCTAGAAGGCCTTTTCACAGATTATATAGCACACCAAAAGTAAATAAGCATATTTTAATTTTTCATTATTCGAAAAAAAAGTTTATTTTGCAAAGGGACAAATAACACATTATTCGCATAATTCGTCACTAACTAAAATGATCTATTTTATCAGCTATGCAAACTTTAATGAACATAGCAACAAAATGACATGGGTATTTAATTATAGCTAGTCACGAGTAAAGTAGGACGTTATTAATTCCACTAAATCTTTGAAACAACGTCAGTATTGACCGTTTTAGTTATTTTGTAGGTCGCCTAAATGACCGACTCAGTAGTACTGTGATAATTTAATAGGTTTTTTTATGTGAAACAAAAGAAAAATACTTAAGCCGATGTGATCATCTTGGTTGAATATAAACGGCCTCTTAAAGTAGCTAGTTAGTCTCAATAAGGTGTGTCTTACGGGCTCTCCCTTCCTCATATACCTCCAAAAAAGTGGATTTTTGCTTGGTAATATGATGGTCAGTTTAAATATACAGTTGTCGCCAAATTCTAAAACCTGATTTATTTACTGATTTTTTAACTTTTATCAGCTATCAATACATTCACGTAAAATAACATATTTAAAAACTTTTCCTACTTGGTGTTATATATTTTAAATATTGAATAGTTTTTTTTATTAAAATTACGACGCGTTGGTAAGTGGCTAATGAGCGTTTGCTGAATGTACAAAACCTATTCTTAAGCAAAAGGCGAAAGTTGAAATCTAGTCCATTGATAAGGAGGATTATGTTTAATAAGTTAAACGTGATTTACCTTAGTAAAACAGATATACAGCCTCTTGAAGCCGGAATGATATCTAAAATTTTGTTTTAACCTGGAATACTGCTTTATACTGGCTTTTTGTATTTAATTTGTTACATTGATTTTAATGTAATTATATGAAAATATTACACAAAAGGTCCACATTCTTGTAATGTGAATATCTGCAACCTTTTTATGATTTTTTGTCAAAATATTCTGAGGTATGACACACCCGTGCATAAAATGTATAGATTAAATCAAAACATTGGATATGTTTTAACATTTTTTGCATTATCTGTCACTGTAGCCTCTAATTATAAGTTTGGTCGTCTGGTATCGCACCAATGACTTGTGTAGGTCATGGATGCCACAGTAAGCCACCGTCTGTGTTCATATGCGGAATTTAGTCTCTGTATCACACCATGTAGTATAAAAATGAATTAGTAAATTGTATATGTGAATGAATAAAATAACTATTTACTTGATTTATTAGAAGTCGTCAGTTTTACCAAAATTGTTAATTTAAATGGCAAAGTTGACTTTAAACTTTTTCAAATAAATTATTTATTCATCATCTATATATAAAAATAAACATGTAATGGATATGGTTGTTATGATAGAGTATAGGATACCGTCGCCTTTTTCTAAGGAGGCAGTGGAGAGGGAGTGGAAGATAGACCCTCTAGCCGTTCTTCTCCGTCATAGGCGGATGAGCGCGAGAAGGCGCTGGCCGCTCTTAATTATCCGGGATTAACGAACAGTAAAAAGTAAAACTAAAAAATGGTTTGACCAATTTTAGTTTGATTATTAAATGACTTCAAAAATAGATCGAAATTCTATTTTTCAGTATTTGTATTTTTAGTATGTTCGGTTCAACTATTTTTACTTGATTTTAAATCATCAAAAGAAAAGCTTGAAAAAAGTTTAATATGAACACTAATTTGCTTTTCAAACTGACATTTCTTTCACAGCCTCTTTACACTTTGAAACACAGGTCGAGGCAGACAACCCACTTTTTGGGCAGGTCTTTCATTTAGCTGACATACTATATTTGCAGGTGATACGAAATTGACCAGGTCAAGAGTCGGTTATTCATTATTATCAGAAATGGTGGAGACCGCAATAAAATTATACTTTAATGATGTATTTTAATTTTCAGTTCAAAATGTTAAACAATTTTTTTATCCTTTTTATTTTTACAATAATAAAAGAATATTGCTATCTATTTTTAAAAAAATCAGGAAGCTTTATTAGTAATTATAATAATGTTAATCAAATCAGATAAAAGTAAATGGGTACCTTTCCTAAGTTCTATGGACACGGCGAAAGTAACTTGTCACTTTTGACAGCCCAGTTTTCCTGTCAAATGTGTTTCATAAGACTTACATAGTACCTGCATGCTGTCAAGTGATCGATTGCTTTTGTTGATGAATTTATAAATACAATTGTCACAAACATAACACTTTTATTGTAATTATTAGTAAAGTCTAACAATAACTGTTACTTACATATTCAACCGGGAACATTATGTGTCCAAAAAATTATACATTACTTGTCTATGTGTGTACGTACGCAATTATCATCAATGTTATAACAATTATAAACAGTGTTTATTAATTTCATGTCAAATACTTCGCATATCCAATATACATATAGGCGCAGAATAATTGATACATAATCCAAACAAAAACTAAAATAGTGATTAGAATTTCATATTTACATAGAGTAATTTTTTTTCTTCGTCCAACCGCAATGGACGTCTGTAACAAGGAGCATAAACACTTTTACGATTCCATACTTATATTTAAACAAGACCATAAACAACAAATGTGAACATAAAACCCGCATCTGTCCGACTGTGCGAGTGCTACCCTATTCAGACCCCAGCTTATTCGCTTTGCGATGCGACACCAGAATCAAGGTTTTCAATGTCTTTCTCACTCCTATGGATTTAGAAGTAGCTAGAACATAAAACGATCAAAATCGTTTTTGAAACTGTCTGCGTATTTGGGGTCAGCTCCCCTAACAAAGTGCCACCTGTCGATTCAGAAACATTTGATTTTGCTTGACCAAAGGGGTGTTCTGCTGGCACAGATATTCAAATCTAACGATTTCAAGGCTACCTGAGAAATGGACATTTGTTTGCGAATGTATCTCTGCGCGTTGTCCCCTGGGTTAATTCGAATATTATCATGAGACCGAAAACGAACCACCATCTGGGTTGATTGTCAAAATGACAGTGACATTTGAAGTTCTTTAAATCAAGAAATTTAGTATTAATAACTATAGCGAAAAATATAGTTTTGTTTCAGCCTATTTGTAGAAATATATTATAATCGACGTCTATGGTTTCAAACACATATGAGAAGGGTAGTTGCTAGAAATATTTTCTCATACAAGTATCTTAAAACAATAAAAAACTGGTATCAAACTTAAATTAAGAAAAGTATGTAGGCAGTTAAGACATAAATATAAGAATATCCTAATACCTAGATAACATCCAAAAATGAGAAATTATTCGTGTGTATATGTCCAGATAAAAAATCCATTGAATTTAATGTAAGTTAACATATGATAAAGAAATATTGAAATAAGCATTAAGTTTATTATCACCATTTCAAATCTGACATAAAAGTTAAAGGACATTAATTTTTTTTTTAATATTCGCACAATAGTTTACGGTTTCCCCTATTCTTTTCTTTTCTTGTAACACAAGACATCCATGAATAATGAGCTTATCTTGGATAAGTGATAAAGAAACGTTATTCGTCATGAACGCAATGACTTCCAACGAATAGTTTGGGGTTCCATATCAAATAGGGTTGTTTTTCTATTTGGTGACAAATCGTTTATAGTGTAAAATAGACGCGGGCTTTAATAAGTAAAATAAAAATTCTTTGTTTAAATAACACAGATAAAAATCATCAATAGTCTTTTTAATGTGGCTGTTGGAAATCTCTTACAGACGCTCCCTTTTAACCGGGGAAGGTACCAGGAGATGTGTGGAGTTCTGACCAGATAAAACACACAGTAAAGCTTTCACAACCTTACCTCTTTCTGCCGGCGCACGTGCTGACGCCCGAAGACATTTCGCCGAGATGTCGGCAGGGCGGTTTGGCCGTAAACTCGGTCCCGGCTGGAGTAAAGATTGAGCGCAAAAAGGGAGGCCTGTGAAGGGAACCCCACCCTCCTCAATCTGGCTCTGTTATTTAAAGTCCGGCGCGCCATGCGTAGGCATGCCTACTGGGCTGTGCAAGTCGAGCATCGGTCGCTAACCTCGCCAGTCGGAAGGGAGAGGTCGTCCCCCACGCTAAGCACACCTCTAGGCGATCGAACACAGGTATCCTCCGAAACAGGAAGGCCAAGATCCCGTGCTAGGCAGCATGGAACTCCACCCACAGCTTCAAGAACCGACTGGCCTCGCTGAATGTGCGAACACCAGCGCCTACCCGCATGAGTTTCTCCACCGATACTGCATACACAGCCTGCAGCAGTGTGTCTGGAAGAGCCTCCACCACTCCCGGCGTCGGGTCTTGTCCCCGGGAGCTCCTTACCCCAGTAATAAATACACTGAGAAACAACAACTGCCAGATTAGGAGTTTTTGATCATTACACCTGGGTTTAATGGTTTCGATGCCTTCGAAATGATTTCCGATTCTAAGATTACTTTGTGATAGAAACTAAACCGCTAAAACTACCTTTAAAACAACTCATTTGCGATCGAAAATTAATAATTGAAAAAAAAATTATAAAGTGCAGTACTCTGCAAATAAAACTTGTACGGTAGAAAAAATTACATTATTACATAAACATATCGTATTAAGCGTTAGATTGTGCATTAGTTAAAATTGTTACAAAATAAACGTTTTCAATTAAACCATTACCTATAATACCTGATTACTTCATATCCCCGCAACATGCCAAACAGTTTACGAGGTATACGTAAGATCGAATTCAACAGTTCGCGTGAGTAATAACTATTTAGTTATTAAACTACGTTATGGTGAAAGTGTCCGAACAGTATTGTGAAAAACTATTTGATGTTACAATACTAATTTAAATAGTTAGAAAAAAATATCAATCTTCAGATATAAGTTACAGATTGAGTACAATAGTGATAAAATAAATAAGCTTGTAAATAGGTTTTAGAAAAATATAATGAGCTAATAAAAGTGGTCAATATCTTATTATTAAAATCAAAATAACTAAATTAATTTGACAATAACGTATTACATGATTGAGTACATCCATAGTGTACATCTTAAGTCATATTTATATAAAAAATCTTTACAGAAATGGCGTTAGCATTTCCACTCGGTTTTACGGATTGACTGCAACACATCGACATTTCGCGAAGTTCGTGCCAACAATAGGAGTATACAGAGATTTATAGCGATGGGGAGTCGCGGCACAACCCCGACTCATAGTTCTGGGATGATACCGAAAGATTATACAGGATAAGATTATTTTCTTTACATTTTATTGCTGTTAGCCGCAGATGATCTTTACGGTGATTTTAGAGAAGTAAGCTGCACGAGGCACGACGCAGAAAGGAAAAAGTTTTTTAATTGAGCACGCCATGGAACCCCGACCGAAATTTTATTCCGACAACGGGACTGCTTTTGTGCAGAGGCTAGCTTGGGAGAGGCTGATCTGTTACGATAGCACTCAAGGTTTTTCTTGGAGATAGGACTCCAACCGAAGAAGTTCTAGCTACTCTTTTGTGTGAGGTGGAAGGGATTGTCAGCCCTCGTCCCTTAACACATGTCTCCGGAGATCGAGAAGACCATCATCTGGTTGGCCCATTCCTGCGACTCTTAATAGTTGACAACAGAGATAGATGGCGCGGGGCGCTTTTATTGGCTGATATTTTTAGGCGGTGTTGGTTAAAAGAATACTTGCCAACCCTTTTTAAAAGAAGTAGGTATTTCGTATATTCATAACTTATCCAAGAAGGACTCGACATTAATTTGTATATTCATAAATGTCGAATTTGATGAAAATAATAAAATTGCCTTACATTAATTCAGATCTCAAAAAAGTTGCATACATTTAGCCATTACATATCCACACAAATCTTTTGGCGCTGAAAAATGACTCGCGACTCGCCACAGAAGCGGTACAATAACAGCGATCTGAGATGGTAAAGTTCATCGTACCTCGTTTGTTATTCCAACCGCAGATTAAATATTAGTAGTGCCAAAGCAGACATTGGAAATCGACATTGTTGACAGTAATCTTCCCTATCCTATAATATATAATCGTATAAATTTGAACCTTACTGTACAATAAAAATGATTTTCATAGATCTCGCATAAAACTGTCAATCGCTACAATAAGTAAGGAATAGTTGTTTTATGAGCTTTAGTATATATAACTATACCATATGTCTTTGGCTATCAAATAAAGCTCTCTTCATACTTACAAGGCGAGCAGAACTTTAAAAATCTTCTATAAACTTCTATAGCCGCTCACCATCAAACAATGTGATTGTTTAGCATTTTTTGGAAGTACTGTAGCTAGGAAATACTTTCTGTGGAGATTTTTGTGGGGACTTTTTTATGGAATGAAGTTGTAGTGTTGTCGTTGTTATTGTCGTTAACGTGTTGTGTTTATGCTGTTCTCTGCAAACAAATGCAGAGGACAGCATCCCTATGGAACTTCACTCCACCAACGTCAACAAACATTCCATTAATATCAACCGTATATTTGTTATGCATAATTAAACACCTTTACGGCATTCGATAAAAAAATTTGATCTTTAAAAGCAAACCATACTCCGTTACATGACGACACAATTTGCTGACAACTCATTTTTTCATTTTAATCGCAAAGTATAGTTTAAAATTCGAACAAAAGATATAAAACAGTGGATCTAAATGGAACATAAAACTATAAACGACGTGTAAATAAAGTTATTCTTAAAGGTTATGGGCCGAATAATGTTACCGTCTATCTTCACCCTTCAGCCGTTATATGATTATTGGAATTAGTGTGAACAACCGAATAATATGTGCTGGTAAATTTATTAGCTCGTTCTATATTTTATTTTAGTTTACATATAAATTTATGTTGAACCTATTTGTCGATAGTCACTATGGAGTTTGGTAGTGAAGGGTGGTGCTATATGAAAGCTGTAGCAATAGGTCCAACTATATCTTGAAGTCCAAATTGAGAAATATATAACAGTGAAAATACCTCACGATAATAGATTATTCGTGATCGTGAGCATTCATCCTGAAGGATAAGCTGTTATTAGACTCTTCTCTACAACAAAAACTTTCATGGAGTTGAAGTAATTTTTACTAACAATTGTCATTTGACACAAAACCTAAATACAAATAGTTATGATAAATTTGGATTATAACCAATATCTTTCTTGGTAAGGGTTCTCTAAGGAGTACCGTTAAAGGATATAGTAGTATATAGTATTCCCTGAGTTTTTTATTTTTCTTAATAATTTTGATAATATTATTACATTTCCAGATATTATAACATATCATTCTCATGCTAATTTTATAGTTATATGTTAGTTTTATAAGAACTAAAAATGTGAACGGAAAGCATTTAATTTAAAACCAGTACAATACTAGATTCTTGTTATTGCGAACTTCCTGCTCTTAATTATTTTAAAATATTATTAGCTTCGGTTTTGTTTTTGATCCTTACAATTTATAACTTTGGCATATCTCCTTTAATTACGGTATCGTGTTTTGATTTCCTGCGACAAACCCAACTTAAAAGATCAGAAATAGTTACTTCATTGGTCAATTTTATTTCCCTTAAATCGTGTTATCAACTTGATTTATTACAACAACTTGTCCTCGCCATCCTCAAATTGGTCAATTACCAGAAAATTGTCCAATCTTTGTTGCCGACTTGCCGTACTCTAAACAAGCGAGTCGTGTCATTTTAAATGGTTGTAGTGAAATCAAAAGTTTTTTTTACTAATGGCGGCTGGAAGGTCAATGTGAAGGCATTTTTGATTCTAAGATTGCCGCAAAGATGAAAAATTGTATTTTTCGCCTTAAAAAAAAATTAACCGCGTCTACAGGGACAATTTGCAAATACCCGGTTAAGGACCACTTAAAGTTATTAATATTACTTGTTTCACTCATACATACATTTAAAATTATATTTGTTTATTTTTCTTATGCATATTCCTGCTGTGGCGATTAAAAATAACTTAGTAATTGAGTATATTTAAACAAAAGTATCTTACCTATACCTATTCTTTCCGTCAATTAAAATAGAAATTGTAAATTTATAGATAAAAAACGACACTGTCACAAATTTAATATACACGCGTAATCTGCGCGACTCAGACAAATCAATCATTTTCACGTTCTCCAACACAAAAAAACAAAATCGTTTTCAAATACAATTTCAGTCTAGGACAAAAGCGATTTTTTTAAAATAATGGACGGCGCCCGCAGGCGGCAGATGCGAGAGTGATTTATTGTCAGTTTTTTAATGGATTTCCAAAAAATATTTCCGATTTTGTTTTTCAGTTGAAGTATTAAAACATATGCGGGATTCCAGTGTCGTACTGTGTCTCTTAGGCAATTATAGTTGGACTGAAAAGGTTTAATACTTGGTCGCTTCAGAACGCTATTGGGTATTCAATCCGCCATTCCTATACTTCTCTTGCTTTTAAGTATTAATGTCTTATTAACATTATTAACTTTACATATTGATGGCCTATGTCATAAGACATTTGAAAATATTGCTATATGCTATTTTTGTCTTATTTAAGCGCATATTTTAAAAGGTGCCCACTGAAAACCAAAAAAATATGGAACAGTTAATTTTAATAAATTTAACGTTAAAATTACTTTAAAGTAATTTTATCTTTTTGTAATTTAGGTAAAATAATACGTTTGTAAATAAATTAATAAAAGAGATAACTGAGTTTTAGATAGTACGAGTACAATATGTTATACGTAGATATGGCTAGGTTCGTGTCATCAGTGAAAAGGAAAAATCTTCCGCCTAGATGTTCGCTTGAGAACCGAGGATCCTATTGTAATAAGTCTGACTTTGTAAGTATACTAATGTGAAATGCAGTTTCAGGCTTTGCATCAAGTATTATTTCTAGGCCTTTACCATTTCTGTTTAATAATAGCACGAAACTTAGTACCTAAATTAACTTTAACGTTTTTATTATTATCTGAAATTAAAGACTCCTTTAAGCAATATTCTTTAATTTACTAAATTTTAATTCAACATTACTATTTCATCCAGCGGAATGGAGTCATTTGCTTTATTTTTCTAAAAAAAACACTATTAACTATCCATCATTAGTTTTGAAACTATCAAGCAAGTTCCATCCAATATTATAAACAAACACTTATTTAAGTCAAACAACTGTCATTCAATTTAAAATAATGAAAAACGACGATTTCACAATAAGTTTATTTTTGTCCGACTTTCACTTATTTATAGCTTTTATAGGTTATTTTTTTATAAAAAGCTCAGCAAATGATACGACACAACCTGATGACAAACAGCAGAGGAGTCCATATGTGAAGATAGCTAATGCAGCATGCACTAAACTGCCCTAACTACCTCCACCTTGCCGGCCCAAAAGTGCTTGATTTTTCCTTTATTTTATACAGTAGAAAGACTATATGTGTATCTATTTTATGTATCTATTTTATCTATGTATTATACATACTTTAATTTAAGTAACTGGACCATGAGCACAAAGGTCATTGCTGTTCCAAATCCGTGCAGACTTCTATTTTATATGCAATAAAAATGGTAGCAAAGATTGTTACAATAAAAACTAAGAAGTCAATAGAGATCTGAAAGACAGGGTATTATCAATATTCAATTGAAAAGGTTACAACATATTACTATACTTTGCATTTACTAATTCATATAAAAGTCAGTCGACGTCAACCTTTATACAATCTATACTACTTATATAATATACCAGAACGAAGATTGTTAAGCAAAATCTGTATGTGCCAGAGTTGTTGACATACCAGACAAACGAATCACGAACTATAAAAATTCTCTCTCCAGTATGTGATTTATTGCCTGGTTCAATATAGCTATAGGTTTACATTATACCACATCTGTACTTTAGGTAATTATATCATTTATTCAATAAGAATAATATTTTTCTAGAAAATATTGATAAGAAACATTCGTCGCTTGCGTTGCAAGAACCTATAAATAAATCGGGGTCTCGCCAGCGGCACGTTCGTTATAACATTTTTTAATTAATCATAATTGACTCGAATGTCTTTCAACATCTGTCACATGTTTTAAGTTTTAATTTGAAACGCTTTATATGGTTTCCAATTACAAAATGCAGAGGCTGAAGTGATTAATAAAATAAAAATGTCACTGATTATGTCGTAGAATACTTTTATGTAACTTCTACGATAGTTACATTATTATAACTTAATTAAGTCAATCATGTTAATTATTTCCATGACCTTTGCCTGCCCTATAAAAATTAGGAGAAACCACTTTGCTAGCAGCATGAGAACGAGACCTTTATTCCCAGTATATCGTTCCCTCAATAATTTCAGAAGTACAACAGTGCAGAGTAAAAGAAATATTTAGTTATGATGTTCTTGAAAGGTTGAAGGAAATAGCTTGCCGTCAAGCAGATCGGTGTGTTTCGGTGTGAAGGTAAAAGTAGCCAGGGTAATTACAACACGTAGGAGGCATTAACCCAGTACTTTCAAGTAACTCCTTGATATTTCTGTTATCTATAGGCCATGGCTACCAATGACCAGGACATCGCAGGTGGAACTTACTTAACATTTATTTATAAAGTACACTAACATTTTGTCTAGGTTCAATTTTTACATAAATGTTGCCCAATGATAGGTGAACATATAATTTTACAAAATAAAATCGTCATACTTTTTGGAAGAGTAAAACATGAAATAAATGTAAATAATAGTAAGCTCAGAAATCCTTAAATTAAACAAAACTGAGTGTATTGAGAGCAGAGAACAATCTCTTCTGGCTTGACGAAATATGAATTTTGAGTTAAGCTTTTTTGATTACTAAATTACGTGACGTCAAATAAATTATTTAAGATAGAATGTGTTTTTTTGAATTTTGAAGTATGAATGCGACGATAAAAAATCAACCAACGGATGTTCCATTATTCCACCGCCTGGATTTCATTCATAAAAATCTAGAATATGATCAAATGAGAGTGGACCTCTTATATTTCAAGTTTTACGATTTCGCCGTACTCATTACGAGTAACGAAAGGGGTAGGAAAGTTCATTTTATAATGGTTTATAGTAAGGAGGCGGTTCGGAATCCATTATGTTATTTCCGATTCCTCCTTTCGAAGAGCATAAAGAGGCACATGTGACGTGAACACGTGCTGAACACTGAATACTTGATATTTCTTTCTAATACAGATTTCTTTTTTAATATTTTTTACTATTCAGTGTTAGAATAACATGGATAGGGCTTAGTTTATTTAGTGTAGTTGTTTTGTGACTGCAATATCAATTTATAAATGGTTTTGATAACAATAATATTTAGTTAATATATAGTGTAAGCATAATGACTTTTATTGATTGATATTTTAAAAAATAGTATTCCTTCTTTCTGGGTATGCTAGCTATTGCACTATTTAAAAACTAAGACAAGATCTAGGACTAAGTAAGACTTACACT
Source organism: Acentria ephemerella (assembly GCA_943193645.1). Lineage (NCBI taxonomy): Eukaryota > Metazoa > Arthropoda > Insecta > Lepidoptera > Crambidae > Acentria > Acentria ephemerella. Next base: position 6,106,024 of record OW971893.1, read on the forward strand.
CTCTTAAAATAAATGAAAATTATTATAATATAATTAATATTCAAAATTCAACGTTACTTGCTACCGCAGTTTTAAAAATAATAGTGAGCAGCTCTTCAAAATGAGTTCTTATTTATATCATAATAATAATATTAGAATAATCTTATTATTCAATTCTTAACCACAAAAATCAACTTGTTATAATCACCGACTGTGCACCATCCAAAAAACATCTTGAAGAAATGGTTGTGCTTCCTTGTTTTTGTGTCGACGCCGGCAGCTGCGCGTGCGCGTACGCGTGCTACGAACATACGGGTAGACCACACAAACGGACAGCATAGGTACTACGTTGATAACGTCTAAGGACTCTTTTATCAGCTGCTTTAAAATATCAATAAGCATACACTATAAAAAACAATGACGTCATGTGCTTTGAAGAAGTTTACCATCAATAATGTATAATTCCTAGAACTAAAGTAAATAAGTATTTATACAAAATATTATTAATTTCAAATATACACGAAGTTTAACGAAAATACAAGAGATTAATATTTGATACTGTTATTAGATTTTTAAGATTTCAAACGAAAAAGACAGGTTAGGAATTAAGCTAGAAGATATTACATGAATAAATATCTGAAATTAAATGGTTCATATAAGTTATGGTTTTTCTCATTAAACCAAACATAATTTCGCCGGCGGGTGTAGCCACCAAGCGGTTAAAATGGTAAATCAGTACCATAGTTAAATCTTACAAAGCAGAACAAATGTAATAAAAAACACTCCAAGGTTCGTTGGAAACCTTTGTGAATTCAGATTACAGAAACAAAGATTGTAATAGTTAATTTAATGGCTTTTTATATATATGTTTTAATGTTTTATAGGACTAATAGTAGTAATATCTTGCTAACTTATTGGTTCCTAATTTTTAACCGACTTCAAAAAGGAGGGGTTAACAATTCCGCTGTTATTAGTTAACTGATTTCTCCTAACTGATCCAACGACAAACAGACAAGCAAGTGGACAATACTGACGGTCACCCATCTAACTTTGACCTTAGAAATTTACCACTGACAACACTAAAAGGAACTAGAAAAACATCTTTAAATGAATTATTTTTGCCTTTATAGTGTTTTAAAGTATACAAGTTATTTTTAAAATCATTTTTGAATAACACCAAACACAAAAGAATTAATTAATCTAAAAAGTATAAAGATTTCAGTCTCAAATCTGATAATGTAAAAACCAAAACATGTTGCACATAAGCAACACATCTGCAAACAGAGGTATGTTAACGTTGGAACGTTTGGTTAATGTTATAAAAGTAAGTAATTGCTTTAATAGCCCATCGAAATGTTTACTGGGAACATTGACAGATGGGTGTCCCGACTGGCAGAGGTCAGACGGCGAGCGAGCATAGCACCTATATGTATGTACCACGATGTATTTCACTGTATCTACTCACTGTGTTATGCAATTTATATATCTGTGCTAAGTTTTGATTTCCTTTCGAAGCCCAAGATATTGAAGACATTTATTTTTTAACTGACTTTAAAAAAAGGAGAAGTTTCTCAATTCGACTGTCCATTTTAATATATTTGTTCGTAAGTTATTATTTGTTTCACTTTTTGTTGGTAAGTCATAAAAATAGATTGTAAATCGTGTACTTCCCCCATACAACAGGATTGACCTAGTGGGGCTTGTCAAATTTCTATTCGCGTTCGTTTGACAATAAAAAAATGTTAATAATATATTATTATATTAATGTTTGTTACCCAATTTCGCTGTCAAATATGAACCGATTTATATTTTTTTTATTGAGAGATATACCTGTTGTAGTTCCATTGTCACTTAATCAGGATGTGATGATGGAATCCTAGGGAAAACGAGGGCGACCTACAAATTTTATAAGGTCGTATTCCGTCTTTTGAACATTTTTAAACATAACTAAAAACTACTTTTAAACTCTAAAACAAACATAAAATATCTGATTTAAATACTTTTTCTGGAGTTGAATTCTAAAAACAATAGATGGCGAAGATCCGACTCCACAAATTATTTTAAATTGGTTAACTTCTTACGTAGAATTGCTGTAGCCGTTGTTTTTAGTTTTGTTAAAAAAAATTAAAATATTTTTTTCTATAGATAAAAAATTATCATGGTAGACCTTCTTACAGAATTGTCCGGATAAGTGTCTCCCTTTATTTTTTGCGGCAAATTAGTTCACCGTGTGAAAGGTAAAATAGTCAGTGCAGCTATTTACATATCTTATTGCCAGAATATCACCCTACAGCATATCTCTGTTTTGAAACACAATCTCAGAGAATCTCGTAATTCGTCTTCCGTGTCTATATTTTCTTCTTCCTATAACATGGGTTCCTTAAAAACCTAGGGTGTATCTTATCTTGATGTAGGGCCAGGATTACTCCCAGAGCACTTCGACCCACTGGGATCTTTTGTGCTTAAACCTAGGGTGTAACTTAATTTTAATTATTTATCCCGATCAAGGTGGACGTCGAAGCGATATACAGCGCTAATAATAACAGCTATAAATATAATATCACTTCAGTGGCATTCTAGTAATATTGCTTAAGCTTATATCTGAGACAGGGACGTTTTAGCTATGAACGTTTAAAAAAATATTATTGTATTGTAAAGTGTATTGTGAAAGTAACAAGCAACAATAACTGTCTCTTTCTTTTCTTTATACATAAAAATCACAACCAAAACTAAATTGTGAAAGGTATTTGTAAGCTTTTTTAAATTCTATGAACATATTTTAATTAAAATTATTTCTAACATCATTAGGTCGAGTTGGTGATAAATCTTGTGAGCGTGTCTTTGTTTATGTAACAACCGACAGCATCCAGTTTTGTAGTTAAACATATTTATGTACGAATTTAATGGCGTCTCTAAAGCTTCTTCAATATTTTGACACAGAAGTCTATTACGTAGGCGTACTAAATTACCTCTAATAAATGCTACTTTCGTAACTGTTATTAAGTTATTTATATTTTATGACTTCTTAACCCATTACTCATATATTTTTAATTACATTCATGTATTAAATACAATAATAGCTTCAAAAACCTATTCGTATTCGAAATATTATATTTATCTAGTAACGTTTAACTTTTTTTACCTTAAAGTTTCATCTTTTTACTCTATTTATTCAATTATGTCAAAGAATGTCAAATAGCCCATGGTGAGTCTTAATCATCGTCTATTGACACCTGTCATATCAAAGATATCACTTAATTTGTCTATTGAGTTGACATAAAGAAGGCAGAAAGTGTTAATGTCTACCATTCTTTGTAATACCTACTCAGAGAATCTGGTTTATCATTTTATAGATAACTTTCTGACACCTTCTGAAAACTACTTTATAGGACCAACAATATTTATGAATCATCTTTAAAAAATCTAAGAACAAGTTAGCAATAATTGCATTATAATAAAATTGCTGCATCATTAACAAAAATATTTCTAACATCAAAAACAGTGACATGACTTATCACATTAACGTTCCATTGTAACTGCATACCAGGCTAATGCAATGTCGGTTATGTAGACATGAGCACAACTAAAAATGACATAGAAAACTGGCAACCATCACTGTGTTACAGGTAACAAAACTTGGCGAGTCTAAAATTACAAATCGAGATATAATCTACTGATGGTATCTCGTCACCAGATCAGCTCCCAGACTGTCTGCCTGCCGGGTCAAAGTGCGAATCAAACACTTTCTCCTTCCACGGTCCATTAGACTTGGCTACATCTGTCTCAATCAAATTAGCTACAAACACGATTTTTTACTTTTATTTAAAACAAGCGCAGCCTTTCGATTTCTTTTATAAACGTGAATCATATACGGTGACTAATCTTTTAATAAAGGAACACTTTATCAACAACTGATCATTAACGAAAAAAGGAAAAACCATAAATCTCTCCCGATTTTTCGAACAGAGTAAAACGGAACGTCACGTTCTATAATTGGATCATACTTTGGAAGTTACACAAAAACATTACCCCTTTAATTATCAAAAATAAAAGAGTGACATCACCGTCTGTCGCGAATGGCGTTGAGCACATGCTAACCTAAAAATAACTAATAATCTGCCATATGCAAGCCAAAAAACGCCAAAACAGTATTTGAGACAAAACCCTAGCGCTCCGATAACCATCATGACCAAGAAAAACTTTGCAAAGGCCTTCAAAATTAAAAATAGAAGGGGTTCGGAAAGCTGCTAAGACCTCTTTCTAACTTCGAACGCAGTGGAGCATAGACAAGAAGGAATTAAAATGGCGGCTGCTCTGTAAAAAAAAATGAAAAGGGGTAAAGGAGCTCTTCCCTCGAATTCGAATTTTGAAGGGTTAATATGGAACAAAAAGTGGACTCTTTTTAAGTTGTTCTCGGCCAGGTGTTTTTGGATTTGGAACGTCTTACCGGAAATCTGTGGCGCATGTGTCTGCGCAACCCGTCCACAGCGGAAACGACGCCGTGCATCCCTCACCTATTCTTGCTTGGCATTATTTCAAAAAGCATCCCTTCAGTTTCTTTTTATCCTTGCTTTGAATTCAAATTCCGAACTTTTCGGAGTACTAGAGATTCGAAATTTTTTTGATATTTTCATCTTTAATTTTTATTTTTATTTATAAATATTTTTCATGAGCATGGTCAGTTTAGTTTTATACCTCATCTATTCCTTAAATAACTTGCTTCCATTATATTCTTTGAAACTTTCGCCAACATTTGAGTTATGAAGACACATTCCTCATAATTAATTACGTATCAAATATCACACTTAGGCACCAACAACAAATCGTGTGATCAATCAAATAATTCCTACTTTTACTCAGTGAACGTACGCGGATGTAGCGCGACGGATAATGTATTTAAATCGTGATTCCCTGCTGATGCTTCTTCAAAAATGAAAGTAAACCAATATAAATGTATGTCACATGCTTCACTAGCTATCTTCACATATGGACTCCTCTACTGCTTATCATCAGGTGGTGTCGAGTCATTTGCTGTGTTTTATATATTAAAAAAAATGTCTATCTGCTTCTCATTACTGCACCAATCAAGAGGTTAAATTTTATAAAAATGAAATTTAAAATAGGTTTGAACTTTAACGTATAAATTCATTAATTTAGGTCGCAGTAACTTATAGCATCCTAAATATAGATAGTAATAAATATAGTTCCCCATTCAACAATCTCAGTCTCCTGTTAATTTTCAGTGTAAATTTATACACTCAATAAATTATTGTTTTTCTTTCAGGTGTCGACATCGGCTGAAAGTAGAATAACGAAAAGATTTGACAAAATAACTATGATCTACATCTCATACTGGTTGATCTTGTAAAACACAACAGCGATATTTAAATTGCATCTTATAAATTCAAGAACGGATAAATTATGTTACTTGAGGCGTTCTTTATAAAGACTATTTTTACTGTTATAAATATACTTGCGCACTTGCGTTATCTTTCAACTTTAACTAGACAGATCCTCCAAGACGGTTTATAACATAAAAAATTTAATTCCTTTTTAAGCGTGACAATCAGAATCGAACTGATTCAAATTTAATTTTTGTAATTTTTTTCTCTTCAAAAAATTCTATGCCAAGTAATACTGCACAGATTTTTACCAGACTCTTTTGAAAAAAGCCTAATATACAATATGTTCGAATTTAAAGCGTCTGACTGGGCAAGGATAAAAAAAAAGTTATAGTGGTGTGTTTATTCTGTGAATAAGGTCGTCAAAGCTCATCGGAGAAGTGTTTTGGTCTACTTAGCTTTCATCAGACGGCACGTCAGTTCGATTACCATTATTAATAGTAGGCAATATATATTCATGCGCAAAATATTTATTTTAATTATACCGATAATCGAGAAAAGAATACACAATATTAAGTGACTCTTGCCCTCCCCTAGTCTCAGAGACGTGTCCACCATGCATACCCATAAAATCAGATCCAGGCAACAGGTGGTAGCTCAACAAAGGGGTTGGAAAATATTTACGCGTACCAAATGTTATTTTACATGTTGCTTAAAGCGAAAGTTTTTTATCGATAATATTTTATTTTCTGTATTAAGGAAGGTGCATCTGCGGTGTAAAACGATCTGATTTTTTTATTTCTTTCTTAGAAATATAACTGATTTCCAGAAAGCTCTTAAGTTTATTTTAAATATCTCATTTAATTCTTACAGGTGTTTGAAAAATCTTTAAAATTTCCTTTGTAGCTATATCTTATTTGTTTGGTACGTACAAATACGTACACGAATAAATTGATAAGAAGTAATTATTTAGGGTACTTTTTACTATAGAGTGTTAGTAACAAACATCTTAAACACTGTTATAATTAAATTAGATAAATATAGTTATTATTATTATCTTTGAGTTCCATTTTCATTAGAAAAGAAAAATATTTTTATGTATTGTTTCTTATTAAAGTTTAAATTATCGAAATTAATAGCTTAACTTAACTTTAACTTTTTTTAACTTAATTTAAGTTAAACATAATTATAATGTAACGTAACATGACCAAAGACGTAAGAATTATTACTCGGAAGCTAGGATAGCGTCGTTTTAGTCTGAACTAGGCTATACTCTATCTTAGACTGAACAACCCAGACAGCTACTCACAAATCCGGTATCAGTTGTATATATAGATGTCAGTGGTATATAAATCATAGCTCATTACAAATAACTCCGTCCCCATGTCTTCTTCTTATGATTTACACTTCCAAAGGGTTGATTGGAGACGTCGGTCTAATTTTAGAGAATATTTTCATATGAAAGTTCGAAATCTTATTTCTTTTCAAAAAAACGTACTTTCAAAAACACAAAGCGAAACATTCAGGACTTTTAGCTAATTTTATTCGGTTGTGACTTTGAAAGGGTTTTGTAAGTGAAACTGCAATATATATACTAGTACAAATTAATTCGACATACTTCTTATCTTTTTACTTAAAATATGTGTGTCAAAAATAAATAAAATATATATAAATAAATACTGTACAATATTTTATTTTTATTATTAATGTTATATTTGGTTATTTTGATAGAAGGACTATTAGATTAGGATAGAAGGATTAATTTGAGATGTGTCGTCATATGCTCTAACTCCTTGGGCTAATTACAATGCAATTGGGTAGTGGCATTTTTATTTTAGTATATGATACTAAATTACAGTCTTTTCACATATCTCAAAAGGCGATTGTAAAGCAATCTCACTTTAAAATACAAAACTAAAATCATAACTACTTAAATAATATTAGACTAATTTTTCATCGTCCACCATGTCCTAAGTGACCATCAAACATCGGCAAAACCATTATACACAAACCTGCGCTGGTGCACCATATGATCGTCTGTTGTTCACAACATTTTTTCCCCCAGCAGGTGGCGGACGCGCATACAATCTGTGCTCGAAAACCTGCGAATATAATGAACCTACTTCCCACAAAAAAAAAATCGGAAGACGATAGAACGGGACGCTGATACGTTTTTAGAGGGAGAAAACGTTATTTCTTGTCTTTCCGTTTCCGTTTTATTGTAAAAAATATTGAGAACATCTGGAGTTTGATTTGTCATGAGATTTGGTGGGAAGGTTTCTGTTTTTAGATTTATTGGTTTAATAGATATTCTATTTCTTTTAAAATTATGCGTAGAAGTATAATGATAAGCCCGTCTTCAATATATAACTTACCAGGCAATACGTCGTTTTGCTACCCTTGTTAATAATGTTGTAATGACTCAATGCTACAAACGTGTCACTGTATGGACAAAAGTCACTGTCGTAGTGTGACTTTGGACTTTCAATTGTAATAATTGAAATATAGATTAATACCTTATAAGCTAATTTTGGAAGAAAACTATCTTCTTCTTCTTCTTCTTTTATATATAAAAATATACAGGTGTTCGTTAGTCTCGCTTAAACTCAAAAACAGTTTGACCAATTTGTATATTTTTTTGATCGGTTTTATAGAGGGATGGTTTACGAATATAAAAAACATGGCAAATTTAACAATAATGTTAAAAACAAACAATTTTAATTGGTAATTTAATATGGAAACTGACTAATATGGAAAATGCTATTCAAAACTGTGAAAGATGGCGGTTTTCCAGAGTTTGGGTGTTCAAATTCACCGGAAAACTAGTTATAAATAAATATCATGTCTTAAAGCAAAAGAACATGAATAGCGATAACAGAAAGCCAAGAAGATCAAAAGCAGTTATAGTAATACACAATTCAAGTGCTTTATTGAAAGGTTATCTGTGTGTACAAATATAAATATACAGTGAGATGTACCGGGAATACCCTACAAATAAATCATGACTTACCGTGGAAGACTAAGAAGGGGTCCTATTCTGGTTACAGTTAGAATATCTCTCTTGAATAATATTTTAGATTATTCTCCGTTTCTCACCAATAAACGTAAAATGTTGAAAACTATATCCAATTCCAAATATCGATCAATCAAATGAATGTTAGTGATTTAGTTTGGTATTTAATTCTTTATCTTTATCCCTTTTATCTTTCTTTCCTATCCTTTCCTTTCCTTTTTACCTTTTTTCCTTCTTTTTATCCTTTTATTTGTGTATTTTTCCTACAGTTATCTAGATATATAAACTTATAAGCTTAATGAAGTGAAATAAAAAAGAAAACCAATCGAAGTTATAAATGGTTAGTCTATTTGAGTATGAACCAATTACCTATTTTGAGAAATTTATTTTAAATTAAACTGGTTTTTAGAACACAATCGACTTAATTGATCAGTTGGTTTTAACAACAAAAGCTTAGTTAATCGAATCATAGGTTAACTACAATATGTAACAAGTGATGCGCAAAAGTCAATTATATTTTCACTTGAATAAAGACATGATTAGTTTGTTTTGTGTGATCTTGATTGATGGATGACTCTATTGACTTATTGACTCCTATTGATTTATCGAAATAATCGATCGTGGGTGATACTAGAATATTGGTTTTATAGTAACAGTCGCGCTCAATAAGATAATACTTTTTTGGGTGTTTGTAACTCTATTGCAAAGGTAATAAGGATAATGTCGAAATACTTTTAAATTATTTATACATAACTGGACCTTTAGATTAAGACCAGGGCAAGAAACATACACACTACCATAGAAGCGATTATTTATGGCTACTATAAAACGAATCATGAATCACTACACACAATTATTGTAACCAATAATAGTTACTTATCTTTTTAATCGATTGTTTCAAAACAATTATTGAAATATTTTTGAGATGAAGTAAGCGATTTGTCTCATAGCAGACAACAAATAAACAACAAAAGTTTTTTACTTGAAATAATTAATGGAAGCTTTTAAAATGCTATATAATCCTTGAAGTATTTGCATAACAGATACAACAGATTTTCTCATGTTTTAGAACCACAGGACCCTTGGGTACTGCTCAGAAGAGAACTTACCAAAATTATACACTTTATTACGACCTTATTATGTTTTGTAAGCGGTAAAAATATGATGGAAAGAACTATATAAAATTATCAAAGCTACTCAAAGCTAACAGTATCCAATAGTATTAAATTGAGTTTTCACTGCCTTAAAATATAAGTTAGAAATGATAACAAATTTAATAATCGCATTCTCCAGAATAGCACCCCGCAGCACTATTTTTAAGTAACCCTTTTATACGGGAATTATGTTCATTAAGAACGCTTTTTATGCTCGTTTCTATTTTCATTTAGAGCTGGCATATGGTGCTGTATTGTTGAATAAGATTTGAACCCTTTAGTAAAGGAATAGGCCGAAACAATGTGGCATCCATTAAAATACATTAAGTGTCACGTTTGATATGATGCGGCGTGTTTCTTCACCTTTAAAGAGTCAGTTAATCTATTAATTACGTACGTAATCCGTTAGCTGAACTAAGATATTTATAAAAACTAAACTAGATAATGCGTACATTTCACCATGGTGATGTATGGCACCAAATTCGTCATGTTTCTTTGGTATAGGAAATCTTAAAAAAAAAGATTGTGAAGCTCGGTAGCTTTGTAACCTCTGACTTATCTATAGTAAAAAATCGTTGCATGGTAATAAATTATTACATATAGATACCCTATATGTAAAAAATCAAAAGTGAACAATTAAAAATGAAGAACAACCTAAATTATTTTTGAATCGTTATTAAAAATTAAATTAAATTATTTAAATTATAATTCATGAAAAAATCAAGTCAATAAATAACAAAAACAAAGTAACTTTCACCGTGGTGATGTATGGCCCCAAATTAGTCATGTTTCTTTGGTGTAGGAAATCTTAAATCTAGCTAGCAGGTCGGCGTTTATGAATTGGAAGGCAGAAAATCGTAAACATATAAACATTACCGCTAGAAGCGTTGTACATAAAAAAACATGTTTTCTTTCTAAAATATTTATGGATTAAAGATCCCGAATAGGTCTAAGTATATCTCAACTTACTGATCGACTGGAAAAGAATTCAGTATATCATTAATTGTGTAGAAGACTCTTTAAGGTACTTAAGACTTAATTACACAACAATCGTGAGGTATTTTTACTAAGACTACACCTGTGTTGTTTAAAAAGTTAATTGATAACGTAACTCTTATTAAAATTTTATCATCTTTTGACTTAAAAGGCAGAGTAAGTAAACTCGTGATTAATATATGAATAGGTCTACAAGAATCGGCTTCTGTCTTCACTATCAATAAAAAATACGAAACTATCATTCCATTCGTTGTTTTGGTATTTATTATTAAGCTTTTGATCGTTTAACAGACCTGATAGGTTAACGCACAAAAACCAATTTTTATTTACCAATTTCTAATTACATATATACCATATAATTACATATAATAACACTATTATTTTAAAGCGGAAGGTCAAAATTTGTAACTTATAATTGGTATTGTAATACTATCAAAGATTCATTATCATGATCAAACTAAACGAATGAAGCAATTAACTAAAGTTCAAACTCAACTAGACAAGACACGAAAAAGGTTCTTCAGAAAAAAATTGTAACATAACACGGCCGAAATTTGAAATGCAAACGGAGCCTATAATTTCCCATCGATCCTCAGAACTTCCGTCCCACCTACATCCGTATACAGTATCCCTGCCTACCTGTATCCCTTGTATCCGGATTGGTCCAATTGTACAAATATTCGCAACGGAAAGAAATGCGATACCCTCCTATCTTTCATATCAACGACGACGTTGCTTTATCATGCATCCATTGAAAAGTTGCTGGCAGTATTTTTAGATACATCTCAATGAAATGGATTAATGTATTCCCAAGAGAAATTTGAGGGAAATAACTTTTTCTAAAGAAATTGATAGCGGATATCTCGTCAGTCGTCAGGGGTGTATACACAAGTGGAGCGAAAGTGGATCAAATTCATTTTTTTTACTGTAAGTATGTTTCTTCCTACAATATTTATTAATCATTGAATAACGATGATTAATTTGTACCTCAACCACTGTTAAGACAATGGTCCCGGTTGTCATGGCAACCGTTTCCACAGAAAGCTAATTAGAGCATACTCCATGTTAGCCAATCCAATCAATCCTTTTATTTTACCTTAAAATTTACGATTGAAGCCGATATTAGCTAGTCCCTCAAACAACTTGTTCTAAGAAGGTCAATGCCCTTATAATTAGAGCATGTCGATGAAAGCTCGAAAAGTAACGAACAAACACTCGTATTTTAATTATTACTACCAACTCGAAGTTTTATTATGTCGAGTATTCTTTCACATACATGCAATCATTTGTATATTCTAATGAGGTTCGTTGGGGAGAGTTATCACATAGTTTTACTGAGATACGAAGCGGTATATCGTGTGTGTAACCAAACATTTTGATGTTCTAAAAATTTATATTTGAAATTATTCTTCCATTTTCAAATGTGATTTCAAATGTGAATGACTTTGTCCACCTCAAAGTACAAAAACATACTTACGTGACGAAATTTGACTTTTACGCGTTTCTAGGTGAATATGGAAGATACAAATTAAACAAAGGTTCCATTGATGCCAAAGCAACTATTCATTTTGCAACTCTGACAAACTTATGCGTGATAGGAACACGGCACGATAGAATATGTATATAAGGCATCTAGCAAAATATTTCTAGCAAAAAGTACATAATAACAAGGCGAGAAACATACACACTACCATAGAAGCGCACTCTGTATACTGATATTGATAACTAACAGTACTTAACTCTTAGTTATCAGATATTTATCATTATTAGTATACAAAGCAACCACGTACTACTTTGATAAGCGTATGGGATGTTACAGTTTCAAATATCTACGTTATTTATTATGATACGTGCACTAACAATAGACGCATTAAACAATTAAATCAGAAATAGTTACAGTACGTTAAGATTCTTATACACGCAACTTTATAGATTATTACGTCATTGCATTGTCAAAAAATTTCTTAAGTACCTATGTTTAAGGCGTGTTAAATATAACTGATAATGTACGTAGCGTACTTAATTAATATTTTAACAAAAATAATTTTATCAACAAATTTTCTGTCTTTCCGTTTAAATAAAAGTTTAATTATTAATAAATATTTTTGTATGTCAACAATATTTCTTTTAACGTATTTATGTAAATCATATCATCTTATAGTGCACCTACGCCACTTTATGTAGTAATAATGTCTATTATTATAAATATATTTACGCACATATAAATCAAAACAAGCATATTAATTTAAAATAGCATTAAATAACATAGTGTCATTACTACGGCAGATTAGTTATGCCTATGATGAGTTATACCCACGGCCTACTTTGAACATTAATACAAAATATACGTCGTATGTAATGGGTAAGTGCCTCATTTCCATTGCAGATTTCACTTTGCAATTTCAGATTTCAATTACCTATTCGCTATTATGACAGACTAGTTGACGAGACGAGAAGCATGACTATATCGCTATCTTTATAACATTAAATATGCAACATTTATATGTTGCATAAAAAAGGCTAAAAAAAAGTAATTTATGAATATTCTTTATAGAATGGCTATACAATCTTGAAAAACTGACAACATATAAATGGATCGTAAGTTTTATTAAGTAAATTTTCAAGTCAGAAGGAAGAGATTCTATTTATTTACCAGCTTTAAGATAAAGAATAAAAAATTAGTTCTAAATCAATAGCCTAATTTTGAACAGTATTGTAATAGAAATAACGGCTCATATCCAATACGCTTTAATCGAAATAAAATATCCACAAAACACCTTTTATAGCTATAGTAATTTAGATAATATAACCTTAATTGTAATCAGCCATTATTAAATAAAAAAGCTTAAAGTGGATACTTTTTAGACGCCTTTTAGATATTTATATTGACATAGCAGAATATCGTATCACTTTTATTTATTGTGATATTGGTCCTGTGATTGAAAATACAAATTATTAATATATTAAATCTTTATCAACAATATATAAATATACTTACCATTTAGAGACGAAGGTATCTTCCTAATTTTCGGCTTCTACATACTTCCCATTGCTAAGTAACCGCTACATGACCTAGGGTCATTTCTAAGTTATGCCGATGTTTGGTATTTCCTCTCGTAGTGGTGTTAAGTGAGAATTTGATAAACTTAATGATTTTCTGTCGACATTGATCGGCGGAATTTAGGTCGAGAGGTATTCACATGATCGTAAAAAAGTATTGGATTTCTTTATCAAAATTAACTCAGGAACATAAAAGTTTACGTGATTGATGAGAACTCTAGAAAAAAAATTAAACGTAAAACGAGTATTTCACTGCTTTACGTATTAATTTTAGAAATATAGAAATCAGTTACAAAATATTTAAGTAAGAGACAAATTTAAAAATATCATTCATATAAAGATATATTTTTCGCTCTCTTTTTATAATTTTGGCAAGACAGCGGTCAGATATAATATCTAGTATCTTTGAGTAATTCTTTTAGTCTAAAGTCAAATATTCGGTTAGTAAATACAAAAATGTTTCTATGAACTCAAATACACACATATAGATATGTAAAAACTCTTTCGAAGGTTCTGTACGGAATGAAAGCGCATATTTCTTATGACCCCGGCCGACCTGCATCCGCCGGTATGCAGAGAGCCTAAAAGGTCTATTGTAGACCTATTGCTCATTGTGGAATGTCTTTGTCGCACTACGAATGAATCTTCGTAAAATGTGATGAATCTCGCAGCAAGACAATCAACTTAAAAATATAAGTACTTATTATTTAAATACTTTATTTGCTTGGTATGATACCTACATACATAAGCCCAATTAAAATGTTCGTAATTTATCCTACAAACAATTACCGGGATTAGAACCAGGAACTTTTCGAGACAGAATACTTATAATTCTAACAGTTGGCCGTCAATGTTTAGGTCTTTTGCCTGCTTAAAACATAGAAAAAACAACATATAAACAAACAAACCAAAGATACTAAGTATTTAAACATGTTTTAATATTGGGTATTTAAAAATTATTAATTAAAATTTAACAGTAAATATTATGATAAAATCTAAAAGAATTAAGTCCCATAGGTATTTATGTGTAACATGAATTGAAATTCTAATTCTTCGTGACTGTGCCTTTTCTCAATTTTCAGCGGCGTGGTCATTTTATTAGCCGACATAAAAGAAGTGGCTGGGTTGTACCCTATTATCAGGTTGATTTGTTAAACTATTATGTCTTAGGTGACAGTATTATTTTTAACGTGTCGAAGTGTTAAATTATTATATTGATCTTGTACCGTAATTGTTCATCTTTTCCCACCTATGAGTGGTATAAAAAGCTACATCACAGCCTCTAGGTAGAGGTAACTTATAGATATGTAAGCTTAAAGATGAACTACACGGAGAATACTCTTACGCGAGTCTTCAGGAAGTGCGAAATCTTTTACTATTGCTGAAATTAACTGGAAGAATACTTTGAAAGTGTTTTAAAGCAGATTAAGGAGCCCCACGACGTAGTGAGGCATTTGATTACGAAAACTTTTACATTAATTGGTCCCCGGGTGGGTCAGTAAAAATTTGTTAAGTCGAGCTGGTCCCGGTTGCTCGTCAACCGCTTTCACCCACCAACCAGTATTAGGCTGTGGTGGAGGTTGGAGTTACCACCACCAGAGTGCTGCACTCTATTAGGAAGCTTGTGTCCAGTGGAATTTATATAGGCTGTTAATGATGATTATTATAAGGAAATTTGCAATGTGATATTTACTTTATTCGCAAGGGTAACACTTTTGTAGCCAGCTCTCATAACAACGCTTCATTGACCACTTTGACTTGTTTCTAAGTAGGTTAGTAGTAGATTTAAGTAGGAAGTGCATTCGCTTTATTAGTATGAATTATCGTAATTTTACTATGACAGGACCTGGGGATGTGGTAGTCACCTGCGGCGCTCTGCCATAACCCGCCGGAGAAAGTGGATATGATAATTGGACGAGCACCGATGTGGGACCGGTCGTGCTCTGCTGAATACTGGACAGCAACTACAGGATGAGACAGTGGGAACGTAATTATGTAAACGAGAAAAAAATGTTTAAAGTAGAGACAAAGTAACAAGATAAAGCTCCATGTTATTATTTTCTTGTTCGCACAAATTTTTAGCGTTTATTTAAGCTTTAAGTAATATTGAACGTGCAACTCCTTAACGCTATCAACGGACAAATTAATACGAAAAATCTGCTTAAAACTTGCTTAAATTTCAAAGACTTCTCAATTTGACGTTTGTATATTTAAATTTTAAAAATAAACATTTTCAACGAGGTGTCAAATTGAAGAAGCGTTTCATTCGGCCGTAAAATTTTGATAGCGTGATATCAACCAAATGTGACTCATGATCGTTAATAAAATATTTATGTTGGTCAAAGTACATAAAATATTGATACCTATAGCAATTAAATTATAATCAAACTGAAGGACTACTGAGCTCTAACATTGTTAAGTACCACGTACTCCATAATTTAGTCTATTAAAAAATCTACTTTACATTTTTAAACGAATAAATATAAGACTAAGGGCAAGGAGGCTGATAAGGTTACAAAGTAATACAAGCCAAAAAAAGTCCACTCAACAAATAACGCCAGTAGTCTTCGGATGCCTATCATTGATTAAACATAATAAAAATTTCTGCCCATACCGGGAACTAGCGACTTCTAGTCTAGACAAGCTTACTGAATAAACAACCACACGGTAGACATGTATAAAAGATTAATTTTAAATTTTATTCAATATCAAGATTAAAATTATTACCTATAACGAGGCAATTTTCAATAAAGCAACAATGTAAAGCATGTTATAATTTATATCACTGAACCGGATAGATTTAATAATGGTCGTATCCATACTAAGCGAACGTGGTCCTCCACTGCACGCGAACGACTCTTCAACCGCGATATCAATCATTTATTTTTACTATAATAACGCTATGGTTACTATATGCAACCGTTACTTTGTATTCATCGTTCCTATTAATTGTAGATAATGATTAAAACTGCGTTAAAACAATTTACAAATTAAATGACAATGATTAAGTACCTATACATTACTTAGATACATAACGTTCGAAAGATTTAAGGTGAGAATCACTTTTTGTTTTAGTGCATTTAATTGAAATATTTAAATTAAGATCGAACTATCATCTTATTTGAAACATTTATAATTCAAAATTAAGACCCACTCGGAAGACATTTTTTAGTGTTAATGTGTTGTTTAATCTAATATATTTTTATGATAATTCATTAATGATTTACTTCACGATTCTATAAGGTAATCCCCACGTAATCCCTGTAATTACAACTGCAAGCAAACGTATATTACTTAAATATTGAAACAATGTAAAAGAAGAGAACCAAGAATATTTATGATATTGTTTATTATAGCCATTATTTTAGTTCTAGAAAAAGTTGATAAAATGAATTGACTTTTGACTGTTAAACCAGTATAAAGTGAAAGACCGCAAATACCCAAAAGATTACCACATAACAAAAACAGCCGACCACAATAACAACAATAATATTATTTATTAATATTAACTCTTTTTGTAAATTTGTTTCTGTATGACTTTTTTACATTGCTCGTTTTCTATACCCCTACTGTAATAAATAGTATTGAATAAAATAGAAATAGTTAACAAAAATAGTTTTCTATTTGTTTCAGCAGAAACCATATCGCTCCAACAAAAGGCACAGGAGTTGCCGGGGAGTTTTAGTGGGTATTCCCAGTGCTAACATAATCAGGCGCTGGGGGAAGGCCACACACGCTCGCCGTCTAACCAGCGTGGGTAGGTCCATAAGTGGATATCTCTCCGAACAAAAAGTTTCCGATACTTAACAACAGAAGCGCCGCTGTTTGCAAACAATTCGACAGCTGACGACGAACATGATCGAAACAGTTCAATTCGATCGAAACTTACACAGGTATCACGCAATCATTTATATTTATTTACCAACAATATTATTTATATTACAATAAAGATATTCATTAATTTACCCACAAATGCTTTAAAGATAACTTACATAAATGAATTGAAAAGCGCTGCTACTAACGACATTTACTAGTAGACCATTCAATCTTCCATTTACATATAACAATTACATTTAACAATCTAAAAAAAATATAAATTTATATGCTATTCTATTCTATTCTAATCTCCTGTCACAGTATTTAGTATGGAACTGCTCGGAAACTTTTTGACCGACTTTTACGAATATTTTTGTGTACTTTTGGTAGGTCCAAGAATAGGTTGTAAGTTAATAAGGTTGTGGTATATTTCTTAGGTGATAAGGGAGGCGCTAACTAAAATATTTTCTAGCAATAATTTATAACGCGAACAAAGTTTGCCGGATCAGCTATTTTCATACAAATAATCAAAATTAAACCGCTGTCTAGCACCGATGCAACAGAACAGCATTAATATACGAATTATCAATTTGTTTCCGTTGACTACTTCATTCCCTCGTACGCAGTCTTACGTAAATAGTTAGTGTTTAAAATTTACGATTTACGATTTCAATTAGAAACGTCAAATATTATGACTTTCAAATAATTACCATGTGAACAAGCAAACTTCTAAATAAAACTGGGTTGAATTGCTAAATATTATAAAATACTTTCGAAAATCGCTCAGAACACGCTCTGATGCATTTACATTATAGTGATGCAACTCGTCAGTAAACTGGTTAGGTCTTCTTTAGATACTATATTAATTATGTTACTAGTTAAGTAATGTAAGATAAATGAGTCTAATATATTACTCCATTCTTGATACAAGAAAATGTATAATTAATGCGACTGTGACATGTGTGTCGTAAAGAGTCTTAAAAGTTTTAAAAACTTAATATTGGTATTGTAATTTAGCACTTATCGTACAAACTTCAAAATATGCATTCCAAAAAACATGTCTTATTTGTGAATTATTTTTTTATTTTGCTAATATTGTTAAGGGATAGAAAAGAATAAGGCACCGCAATACGATACTGTATATTTTTATTATATTCAGTAAAAGCACAAATTGAGTGCCACAATTTAAAAAAAATTACGAAAATTAAATTTATATTTATAATTTAATTTTATATTAAAATTATATATAAAATAAAAAACCATTATCTAAATTAGTGTCGGAACGCTGGTAAATGGTGAAACGTATCCTAAGACGGCCAACAGCAAAATAAATAGCCTAACAAAATCAGATCAAATTAACCGCCGAAACGTGTCAAAAGCTTTTCAATAAAGAGAAATAGAGCCGCTGCAATATCACGATTGTTGTAATAGGTAAGAGATCATTAATGAGGCTAATAGTTCACCAAAAAGTTTAAATACTAAATATTATTGCACAAATAAACAGGCCATTAATAGATTTCAAAGAAAACACAAAGCATTTGCTTATTTCGTAACGAGAAAATAAAATACAAGCTTTCGAACAGTTGATTATATGCTATTTTAATACAGAATCTAATCCCAAAATGATATCAAATTGAGCAAAAAACTAACCAGTTTTATTAACCTGAGCAGCGAGCGAGCGTCGTTTGGTATTTGGCTAACCGTATTTCTTACTTTTATATAAGAATTTTAGTGCTGACATAATTGTGTTTCTCATTAAAAGATTTATTTTGTGACCTGAATTTCTTAATATATATAAAATATACAGCAATATAATTTACAAAGAATAAGAAATACCTAATGATTATGACAATCACTAACAATAACCGCACACATTGAAAAATATTTCAATTCAAATTTAGACCTTATTAAATTTACATGATATGACGGCACGTACATTGAAAACACCATTTACACATTACGCCTTCTGTATATAAAGACACTTTCATGAGGATATGATTATCAAATCAAAATGCTCTTTATTTATATTGACTAAATTACAAAATTGAACCCTACCATACCACAGAGAGCATCTTTACAAAAAAAAATCATAAAAAAATATTACTCTTAAAACGACATACTCTTGACCGATTTTCTAACAAACCGAAGCCGGAAATAGATATTTTTGAGACAATTTAATGCCTTTTACGATATCTTTTAATTAAAATATTACATTACAACTGTGATACCATTATTTACGGAACATCGATTCGAAAAACTTACCTACATTCAGTCAATGGGTGCACTTAATGAGGGGTTAAATGGTTCAAGTTATGAGCGGACTCAAGTTATGAGTATTGTAATAAAAATATTTTTAAATACTTTTAATTACTAGAAAGAGGATTCCTTTTTCTCGCAACGTCTAATAAACTTTATAGTGTATGGAGTTGAATAATGTTTAGGACTCAGTACAAGCTTGGCTGGAAAATGTAACCATTAGCTGAGAGAATTCCCCGTCCATCACAGATTTTTATTACTTCCTAACTTATTATATCGAACTGCTAGCTAGCCCCAAGAATAGAATAATATATATCTTTATTGTACATCAACCAATACAAAGACAAGCCTCCTTTTAAGTATTTATGCTCAAAAAAGGATTTTGCTTAAAGATAATTATGATAATTTGACAGCTGCCCCTAATTATGATGTGACTATGCTTATGTTGGTATAAAATACACTCAGTACTTCATCCAGTACCTATCAAAGTGAGGTTTGAATATTTCCATTACTATTAGCACTCGCAAGTTCTTTATTCCATCTAACTCCCGAGATACTATAAAATTATGTTAGTTTATATCGTAAACGCTGCGACACAGACAATGGCCCTGATTCCGTTGTGAATGAACTAAATTAAAATTAAGTTCATGTCTACTCTTTCAGTATAATACAACCAAAAAAAGACAGAGGACCGATGACGTCATTTGGCGTTTTTTAAATAGTGAAACTTAGTATTTTTGCCTTATTCGAACGCGCATTATACAAGCGATTGAAATGTCAACTAACATGACGTTTCTTAAAGTAATTCTATTCCTTCATATTGAATTGGAATGAAAGAGATGCGATTAACTCAAATTTAGTACGTGCACAACGGAATTGGAGCCAATATGTATGTTATTTAATTCTCATGTATTGTACCGAGGTAAAAAACAAAAGAGAGAGAGGGGGATATTTGAATATTTCACGCATCAAGCATCGCGCGTGGCGTGCGCGCAGGAAGTCGACCAAATCCTTTATTCAAATCGCCGAGGAGCGGTCAAGGTCCATAACTTGCAAGGATATGTGGGCTATGAAGTTTCACCATGGTAAACATTAGAATCTTATCTGTGTACGTTATAACATACGTTCATACATTGATATATAATAAAAAAGTAGGACATGGGTTGAACTCCTTGGGTCTAAGTGCTGCTAGAATTCATCATGGCCCTTGATTAAGATAAGATAAGATACGAGCTGGCTACTACGAAGTATTTGAATGTTGAAAGATAAGATAACTAAATATATCGATAAAGTTAAGGAAGGCAGATTTTACATGTTCTTCTAGAATCTAAAGGAATGTTTTTTGTTAAAATAAGGTATTTGTATAGATATTTATCCCCGTATTGGTGTGAATAAAGAGTGTACCAGCCCACAAAGGTTTATATACTTCTTGTTTTACACGTCCGCAGTCAAAGTATAAACATAATCATGAGATATTAACACAACACTTAACTTACTCTTCTAAGTTATAATGTATTATAGAAATTTTATGCCGGCGTCGGCAATCGGTCAACAATTTTGCTGTAATCAGCAATTCTTAATAAAATACCTTATAAAAGACTTGTTAAATCATGCTCCATGTTCAAAAGCTGGCACGTGACCAATACATGTTATCTAGCCCCTAAACAAGTCTAAATGGGGGTCCCGTTAAATTACTAATGGCTATATAAATTTCACCCGTCACTCGCTAGCCACTTCCACCTGCCACCGAAAAATACAATAATTAGAAATAACTGTATCCATTCCTGACGTTTCCATTATTTTCTATGTCATAAATTCACTTTTTTATCGATTTAAATTTAGAATAGGTACGTGTGTCATTTGTTTTATCAAGTTCGTTTTTGAATTTAGATATTGTGTCAGCTGTCTTATAAGACACGACATTCGCGCCATTTTCCTTTTTTTAATCATGTGGGAGGTAATATTTTTCTAATAATTACGGTCTTAGAAGTAGATGAATTCTATAGGTTAATTCAATCCACTTTTATTACTTTAGGTAACGTAGTCTAATAATCTATAATATTATACGGTTGACTTATAGAAAATAATACTTTATTTCATTAATTTGTTAAGACGCGATACACTTCCGATAAAGCTTGATAAATGGTAAAAATAAAATAAAACTTTACTAAAAGAAAAACTTGTTGTTAGAAAACCTGCAAATCTTTCAATAAATCATTAAGATTGAACTGGATTTTTTTTGAGTAAACTACCTGCAGTTTTTGAATTCTAACATCAATTGGAATTACCTAAAGCTTTAAAAAAATCATATTTTACTTTCGTTTTCGCACTTCTGAAATTAAATTACCTCACAATTTGATACACGCTGATCGAGTAAAAACTTACTGTTTGCCTGCCCATTAGCTGCGCGCGCGCACCGTAACGACGGAGTTACCCCTCTGCTTAGCGCCTAATCTCTTTATCATATGCAAACCTCAACTTTATAACTAGTACGCTAAAATACATTATCCTATGTCTCCTATGTAACGCAGTGAACTGTTTTGACTGACATCGTCTAAAGAACAAAAGCAATCAAATTTAAATCTTATCACAACGATAATAAGACTACTGCTTCCTAATTTATAATTCCAAGAGTGCTCTTATATTAAGTTCTGCTTGGAAGATCACAGCGCAATATCAGTTCGTTACTTTGCTGTGGAAGTTTTAAATCTTAGACTGTAAGGGTTAATTTTAAATGGCAGCGAGGGTGATTGAGTTAATAGGGGATAGTTGACCGCAGGTTTATTGTTAGATATTTTTATTGTTTCTTCAAGGGTTACTTTTGGAGGAAGTGTTACATATCGTTGGGTTTCGGACGTTGTTTTATTGCCGTCTGCCTGCCGTGCTTTTAATTTAAAAACGACGTATCTCTAAAACAAATCATAGAAAAACAATATTTTTTATTATTTCCTGTTTGTTACTTTTAAGATACAATCATTAAATATATGATATTACGTATAATACTTACACTAAAGTTATTTTACTTTATTAGATAAATACTAAGCAGTTACTAAAACTGACCGTCAGATTAATATTCTCTAACAAAAATGAGTAGTAGTTAATTGATCCAGTGTCAACAAATTTTAAATATGGCACTTCCAAGTCGAAAATACTGACGGTCACTCTTACTATCTAATTTTTAGTTTTGTTTAAACTTATTTTTTACGTTTTTATCTATGTAGGTACGTTTGGACAGTACCTACTCATTACGAAAACGGAAAAAATGGGATAAGTTTGACACGGCCAGTTTCTAGTCACTAGACCACCGGCGTCACTTAAGAAGAGAATACCAATTACGCCTTGTTTTTAAATTTAGCTTAATTAGTCACAACTTTACATTCCTGAATCGTAATAATTTGTAAAAATTAAAAAGCGTATTAATAAACTGAACTTTCAAAAGTAATTATTTCAGATAACTACTGAGAGATCTTGATATGTGATCAGAAGCACTATCTGAGTCAAACCATCGTTAATCTGTGATCTTTAGACTTAACGAACTTCAATTAAGCCCTATAAATATTCATTCAGTTAGTCCCCGGTAGTCAGTGCTCATTATTTCATAAATTAATTAACTGGTGATCATCAATCAACAGACTTTTTCTTCAGATAATGTTATGCAACAGTTATTACAATTTTTACCTGTCAATTGTTATTAGGTATTATTTATATTGCTTGAAGATATTTCTTTTATTAATAAAAGTACTGCTGATAATTATCTGTTATCGTTACAATCTTCTGTCCTACATTTACTACTTTTATATTGTATGTATATTAAGTGTTGAATAAATAAATATATAATTCTTTTTATGCTTAAGTTATAAAATTAGCCATAAAGACGGCATTTCAATCATAAAAATTGAATAACGTTGAAAATATCGTTTTTTTACCAACTTACAAAAATCGTTACATTATGTTAGGCTTAAGTTTTAAGAGCTTTACGTTTAAGCAGATTTTCTAAAATATTTCTTATAATTTTCATCAAAAGTTCGTCATTAGTTGTCTAACGTGTTTTTAGGATGGCGAAACACCTCGCAATTACATGCTCGCAATTCACTTAAATAAATAATGTATAAATTGATCGCGGTAGATTTAGCAACAATATAGTAATTAATATTAACTTGAAATATATAAGTATATAATATATAAGAGAATCCTTGCAATTTTATTAGAAATAACAACAATAAAAAATGTATTAAAGAACAAAACATTTCATTTACATGTAGATTAACAATTATAATAAAATGGCATTGTTATTACCGAACAAGTTAACGATTGTAGAGACGAGCTAAGTTAGGGTCCGTGCAGATCTACAAACTTATTCAGGGGAGCTAATTTTGCGATATTATTGCTATTATTGCTAGAAATGCTTAAGAATTACAACTGCAAACTATTATTCTCTGTTAAATCAATTCAATTAATGCCTTCCAATGGTAAGCTTGGCCTTTAATGAATTTTTCAAAAGGCTGGCGGAGAAGTATTTGCCCAACACGACAAACCAGAAGAAGATATCCTGATGCCGAAGAATAAAAAGGGGCCCCTCTAATAGAAGAACTAGGGAAAGATTATATTTTTCAGTTAATTTTATCCGCCATTGATTTGGCATTGCTACTCATCACGTTATCGCAAGAGCTAGCAAATCCTATTTTCAAAACTTAACTCTGCTTAATTAAAGGACCCTAGATAGTTTACAAGGTCACTGAACCCATAAAGCAAATTCTAACTACGGTTAGCGCAACCTGAGCTTCAACCTGAGTAAGAATAGAGGTAAGTACAAATCTATTAATATGTTACATCTTCGAGCGCGAACTTTCGCGATGCAGCATATTGCAATACGTGTTCTTCGCGTATCGTAACACCACCTATCGCAGAGCCTAGGCGTTGTGCAACACTGGACGCAGGTGTAAAGCCCGTTTTTAGGTCGACACGGATGCTCGGACAAACAAACATCTAATACTAGTTATGCAGATTGGGCCACTGTTAAGAATGTTTGCCTGTAAGGGGCAGCATATATTCTGATAAATTCACATTTATATGTTGAAAAGAATGTAGGAAACTTAACTCGATAATAATTGGAAACGCAAAACATTGACTTTAGCAAAATAACGTATTTTGAAAGGTTTTGTCGTAAATTTCTTTAAAAACTGTTCAAATAATTCGTATGCGAATTTCTTGTTTAGAGTAAACTGTCTTTAAGTGTATTTCGTGGGGTATCAATTATTTAGTTCTTTCATTTTTTTCATACAACTATCAAGATTGCCGCTATCAAGCTTTTCATACGTACACTCAGGGACAAAAGTCAGTTAGCAAATCAAATGACTTTATTCAAAGAATAATTTAATTACATTCAATAGTTACATTCATATTGTTACTTTTAATTAATGTTAATTTCTACGTTCCTATAAAAATAAAAATAACTTTAAATAAAAGTATTAATCAACAACGCTGTAGGTAATCTGTGTGCAATAAAGACAAAGCCCGTTGAATTAGCAAACTGAAGTGGCAGTGAGCTGGTAATATTAACCGCAGAACTGAGGCCCGTTGGAGTCGTTAAGTTCTTGAGTGGAGACCACAACTCGAGAAACGTAGTGTAAAACCCCCTGCGACAAGATGGGATGACGACATTCGGCTGGTTGGAGAGGGCTGGATGAGAGTCGCCAAAAATCTGGAGCAGTGGCGTAAATTCCCTAATACCTATGTCCAGCAGTGGACGAGGATGAAATTGGTTGAAGATGATGGTGATGGTGAAAGATAAAACAAATTGTATTGCATCGTACTCGTTAGATATAACCTTCATAAGAAACTCAATCCATAATCTGATTATGAAAGGAATATACCGTATTTGGCCAGTTTTGTTCCACTTCCAACCTATGGTGATGTAATTTGTTCAAAGCCATTTAATATTTGAAAAGGAATTGTTTTCAACAATGTTAATTTTGAAATAGGTACACAGACACAAGGAATAATAGATACCTATGATAATGTTAAGGAGCCGCCGGTGGGCTCTTAAAAGACAAAAGGTAAATTCATTCATTTCTAAAATCCTTCAGCTACTTATGCTGGCTTATATAAACTCGCTCGAATTGTTGAAATGAATGTCATCACTGTTACTACTTATTTCTATTATTTATGAAAAGCAAAAGTCAATTTGTCGTAATTGCGATCTGTCTTTTTGGCATAATCCAAATTGCTTTTGCTGTCACACTAACTTTTTATATGCGATAAAAATCAGCTGTTTCGTACTTCATTAATTACTTACTCGGGCAAAATACGCAGCGTTTCCTAGTTGGGTTTGCGTCAGGACGCGGCCAGCCGTGAAGTGTTACCGAATTCTTTAAGTATGGAAACATACCTCGAGTTCAAATACGAATTAAATTGAAGAATCACTCTTTTAATACGATAATATATTATTATTTATAAAATTATTACTTATAATATAACTATTTATATCAAAGAATTTCCTGCTGACCTTTCAGCGATAATGTAACTAACTTGAAATATATCCTACTCGGCTTTAAAACTTCCAAAACCATTCTTTATTTTCCATTTTCATTATTTACCAACGCAATCATGGGTTCAATAAAGACGAAAAAAGCCTAGCAAGAGAAATGTCACTATAGCAATATGTTCAATCATGCTGTATTAACTACCTTCGGGTCTTCGGAGTTTTATTCTTATCACTATGGGGTTATATGACGTGCTTAAAGAAAAGTGTAAACCCTTATTCTAGAGTCACAGCTTATAATTACAGGGCATGGCAGATATGAACAAGCCTTGTCTTCTGAATCTCAAATGTGGATGCAGTAAAATAGTTTGAATAAAAAACAGGAAGGTAAAAGACTGAAAGATCTTCAAAAGGTTCACATAGTTGTGATAATATAACCAGTGTTTCTAAGGTGTTCTAGCTCCGCACAAGGTCCCCGAAAGCAATTAAAGACAGTTACCAACATATGCCAGGTCGTGTGCTCTACCGAGACCGTGACGCGCGGCGTTCCGGAGCGTGGACACAACGAGCTAGGGCTGCCACCGCACCAGCCAACACTATACAGGTGTTGCGTTATGAATCACACATGATACAAAGACAGATACCACACTTTTGTGCATATATAAATTCCTTATACAACCTCCCTAGACAATTTTTATACATTTAATTTTAAAGAGTAGGAAAAAATCGTTTATTTGGGCATAGTTGGTAACTTGTAGAATTATGCAAACCTAAGTCAGTTCAATAATGTATAAATAAAAATCATATTTATTAAAACATTTCCTAGATAGGATCCTAGCGCTGATTAAGCTACAATTTTTGTTTGGAAGGCATCTTACACCTGTTAAATAAGGTCAAACTGCATGTTTTTGCAATAAAGTGTCCGTATAGTATTTAGATAATAAGTTTAAATCAAAAGTAACAATTATAAATCGTACTACTCGATACAAGACTTTCGACATGAAAAAACATATGAGGGGAAAAAATTAATTAGTGAGGTCATTACAAAAATAACCTACAAATATAATACAAAAATAAACCACATTTGAGTTTCTACTCACAGTCCTTAGTCTATCAAATTTGACATTCAGGACTAATCATTTCTTGATGACAACCCTAGATCAGCCTACGATGTCGTTTCGCTTCCGTTCTGTACAGAAAGTATAGAAATTTCTTTATACGTTACGTGAAAATAATTATTACATAACAAAGCGGTATTTAAAGAAATACTCAGTTATAGGTTACGTTCCCTTAAAACAGAAATATAAAAATAGAAAAGCAATGAGACAACGTTTCAAGGGTATGGTTTTTGTTTGAAATGTTTTTATTTAATATATAATACTACTTATTATATAATGAACATATAATACTACGTATATAAAGTTCAAGTTTAATTTATGAACATACTTTACATCAGGAATTCCCAAAATTGTCGGTTTTCAAGAGGTCGACTTAAACGAAAACTCTTTTTTTAAATTGGTAAGTATTTTGTAACGATATGAAATCACTAGAGGATTTTTAGAGTAATTCAGCTATGGGGGACTGGGGTATCCATCGGAATAGGGTTATTTAGCCCAAAATAATTAAGGAATCTCTGCTTCTTCAGTAAATATATAAGAAGAAAATATAGTGAAAATATTTAAAAAGTTTTATGAAGATATACGTAACCTTCACTATTCTTCTTCTCCAAAAGTAATATTATTAATTCTGAGTGATATTCTGAAATAAAATTGCTAATGGTCTTATGATATATCCGGCCAATAGCAAATAGCAAGGTTACTTGTCATAAAAATTTATAATGGCAGTTCTCATAATGTTCTACTCTTCCTACACAGATACACAGACCTAACAAAGAGAAAGATAAAGAATGTTTTTAAAATCACACACTTTATTTTTTCCTTACAAAATTTCATAATAAAAATTACATGATTATCAACAGAAAAAAAACAGAACTGGTTCCGTGAAGCGAAATAAATTGACTTATTATCGTCAGCAGTATTTTAATTTAATTTTTAAGTCTGGGTGGCCATCGTGGACATATAATTCGGTTCTATATGTTTCATTACCTTATACTCTGATAGTTGATCAAACGATAAATCGTGGACAAGCAAATAAGAATAATTCATTTTAAGCCAGCCGTTGCTGACGGTATAATGATAAACGAAATTAAATTTAGCTCGGTAGTAATAAGGCTCAAATCATGGTAAAACTATTTTGTGTAGGGCTAGCACCCTATGTACATTTGTAATAATTACTCGACACTTTTTATTGTCCGCAACATTTGTGAACGAGTTTTAAAATTAACTTTCGTTTGTATTTTCTCGGAGGTACTTGTTTCTGTCAATATACATAATGTTTTAACTGAAAAATAATTTGTGGGTTATTTTTACAAAATTATTAACTCACTCAGTAATAGGCAATTTTTAAAACGGGAGGACGTTATGGGAGCAGAGGCACTTATATTCTCAGCTGTAAAAAAAACTAGGGCAACGCGTAAGTAGTGGTAGATAGAGACTAGATTCCAATACATTTTAACAAAACGTTGTTTAAAGAGCTATCGCATAAGGATTCCAATTTTTAATCTTGCCAAAATAAATTTTTCGCATTTTTACCAACTTATGATATTACATTCCAAGTATAATGTATGATGCACAATTTTTCTTAATACAAACTAACGCAAAGCGTTGATATAGATTAAGGTAGGAATTAACACCTCCCTTGTCTTGTAGTTGATCATACTACTCTTTCCTTTACTTGACACCGAAACACAATGAATATAGCTAAAATAGATAACGCTGTGCTACCCACACCACTCTACAAGTAGTTCTAGTGTTCTTCGTTCTTATAAAGTTAGGGATAATCTACCATCATCTGATTTATAATTAGTTTCACATAGAAAGATTACAACTGTAAAGATTTTTATTAATAAGGCTTAGGGTTCACTTGTATAATTATGTAAGTTCTCTCTGAAATTATCGAATTGTGAAGGTAAGTACGCAAAATTGGACCATCCTGATGTTAAATTCTTCACTGTACATTTGACCATAATACATCCTTCTTTTTATTTATTAGTCACCAGTTACAATGTAAAGAACTTAAAGACTTTTTAAATTCATTTAAACTAGACATTCAATACTAAATTTACAAAATAACCACACTGCTTCCTTACACCTTAATACACGACGCGTGCGCACCTCAACTTAGTTACAAGCAGCTTTAATGAGACCCACAAGTACGGTATATACTTTCCGATGCCAGAACGATCCGACCGACGATAAATTCTGAACCTAGCTGACCTTTGATGTTTTGATAATACGTAAAGTCGGATAAACAAACATACGACGCGTTTGATAGAACGATAATCGCGTTATTTCGCTAGCATTGAGCTTATCATTTATGCGTTATCGACCTCAGCAATAAATTTGATAGGAAAATTTTGACTCGGCTTAGTATGGCATACATTTTAAGTAATGTTTATTTAGGGTTTAAACTAACGTATTGAAATATTTATAAAGTAACAAAATATTTTTTCAATCGTCAGGTGCCCTTTTCGGATATAATAAAGGATATTGTTACTAAGTTGTCTTTGCTGGAGGAATATTCTGGATCTATTTACCCCAGATGGTTCAAGGCTCCGGCATCGAAGGAACTTTGGCGTGGGGTCTGGAAGGGTCAAGTTACGCTGGTCCTTGTTCATTAACCTAGGCGGTGACCACACTGCCGTTCCGGTGGCGTACCTTGATATATGAGATGGTTTTTTATTGTCCACGAGTAGTGCGCTTGACCTCTGTATAAAACGGTATAGAAATATAAATATAGACGTCAGTTCTAGTTATATACTTCCTTTATGATGTAGCACACAGAAATGGAAAATGCTTAATTGTAACATGATAATTGAAAAAGTATTTAGGTACCTTACATATTGGAAGATCACTTTTAGCGATAAGGTCGCCCTTTGCACAAAATAAGTTAAAAGTTTTTTTTTAGTATTTCTCTTCTTGAATTGGCTGATGTACAATAAAGATATATACTATTCCATTCTATTCTATTGAAAGTTATAAACGAGTACCATAAAAAAGCTTTAATTTTGTATATATTACAACCCAAACGACTATCTTTGTCGCACAGCCAGAGCATATTATTATTACTTCCTACTTATCAATACTTCGTGTACCGGTAAGTAGTAAGTTCTCTCCTTCATACAACATGAGTTCCTTCAAAAGAGACGTGATAAGGCACTTTTTGGGCTGGCAAGGTGGAGGTGGCTAGGGTAGTATAGCTGCACTAGCTACCTTTATATATGCACTCCTCCTACTGCTTATCATAAGGTGGTGAGGAGTCCTTAGCTGTTGCTGCTTTTTATTAAAAAAAAACATACAATTTACTACCTTGTACGTACATCCAAATTTAACTATTGATAAGTGGAATTCAAGTGGCCGCTCTGATTTTAACATATTTGCGTAGGCCGCGTATTATCTCTGTGTAAATAAAGCAATATAAACTTTTCTAATCTAGTGCAGTGTTTATTGGTATGAAGAAGTTGTGACTGCGTTTGACGGATGAGATAAAATATGTTTTATCACAAGGGTCGGCTTATGTTAACTTTTTAAACTCTGAAGGAGCAAATTACTTCATTTGTATGTTGCTTACAATACATTTATATTTTGATTATTATTTACAGGGTAGCTCTTGGCCTTTCACTGACCTGATGGTAAATGAAAATTAGGCCGAAGATGGAAGCGAACTACACCCACATTCCTTAACCATAGAAGAACGGGCTACCTTCCCTCCAATTGCACACAATAATACTGTTAACATTATTGTTATTGCGGCAGCCTTAGGTAAGAGACTTAGGCAAACCAGGTAGACTGGGAGAAAGCCTTAAAACCATACAAACCAAGCAGAAAATTTCTGCACTACTGGTAATTGAAGCCCGGGCCTATGAATACTTTGAAGATGTACTTACTAAGTACGCTTAGAGTCAGCAGCCTTATGTCTTCTGAAGTGCAGTAGTCCAAATCAAAAAGAGACCCATTGTTTTCCTAGCAAGACCATCACAATTACACAGAATGATTATATTATGGATGTGACATTTGTTCAGTGTGCTCCCCATAAACCCAGACAGATACGACGATAGGCGATTCCACTAACTTCATTCTAAATAGCATGTAATAGCGCCCTTTAAGCCATGTAGCCTGCTACGTTGTAATATCCAAATCGCTTTCTTAGAACCTCTAAATGGATACATGAATCTTTTGTAGTGTGCGAGAGAAGCAACCTCATCCCATTCATCTGAATGCTTCCTCTCCGCATACTTCCTGAAGGGCATTCGCACCTTACTGCTACCAACGTACGGTTCGGGTCCAATAACATTCTCTCCTGATCCTTTCCTTACAAGCTCGTCTGCACTTTCATTGCCAAAGACACCTGTGTGTCCAAGCACCCAGATTAGGCTTACACTGTTGCCATAAACACCGGCTCTGGTACCAAAGTCGGTCTGGATCCTCCGATGCA
This sequence comes from Acentria ephemerella, assembly GCA_943193645.1. Classification (NCBI taxonomy): domain Eukaryota; kingdom Metazoa; phylum Arthropoda; class Insecta; order Lepidoptera; family Crambidae; genus Acentria; species Acentria ephemerella. Next base: position 6,137,674 of record OW971893.1, read on the forward strand.
ATCGTTGTTTCCAGTCCTTCCATGTTGGTATTTGTACCTGGGATATTTTCCTGAAAACGTGCACCAACCGCATTTTGTCACGTTGTTTGCAATAGATCCCTCACACGCAAATCTCTACAAAAAGTTTTTGAGTATGAGATGACGTTATGAATATATATGGAAACACTTCCAATATATGGAAGTGTGACTTAATACTTTGTGCTTAAACGATCACGAGAAGATGAATTGCCGAGTAACCTTACGATGTTTCAAAGAAAAAATATTCAAATATTAAGAATTCTGTTTAGGTTTAAGTATATATCTTTAAAACCTGTAAAGGAATCTTATGTGAATCACTATTAAGAAAGTGAAATTCGGATGCTCACCTTTCGATGAATCATCTTCACAAAAATCCGTACAGCAATATTTTGCACTTTCCGGCATCCAGTGAATCGACGTCCTCGTCAGTAAAGTATTTTTTGTAATAAAAAATACAATAGATGTATCGACTCCGCTTGATGATAAAAAGGTTATTGCAACATGCGACACACTGCCCCAGCCATCTTCTTGCTCGCACAAGCCTCCTTTGAGGGAACGAACGAAACAGGAAGATTGTATATGTATTTATCCCCTTTGTTTAATTGATGTATTTTGTATATTCGATTTTGATAATTAATCCATTTTATTGAATATAATTATGAAATATCCACAGAAATTTGGTCTCAAGAATATATTGGAGCTAGTTCCATCAAAACTAACTGCAATACAAGTAATATTAAATCAAAATGTTACTTTATGACTTCCGGAGCAGAAGGCTCTAGCTCAATTAAATGATAGTTCAGTAGTTAATTATAATCATTAATCATGTTACCACACAAAAACTTGACCTTATTATTACTTAAAAAACATGTTTTAATAGCACCGAGCTATCCAGCTCCAAAATACTGTAAAACATGGCTTATTTTACAGAAAAAAGACTGTATTTCAATAGTCTTTTTTTTGGTTCTGAAACAATCATCGAAATATCAGTATTAACAAAGTTATTAACATTTTTTGGGTATTGGGGTGTGAATTAAATGGATTTACAATTTCTATCATATGACTCTATCAATGAAAATAATCAGTTTAATATCCCAGATATATTTACATTACAATATTTTTCAATTTTCCAGACATTTAGAATTAAAAGAAAAAAGCTAAAAAACAAACAGGAAACTGATTCGCAATAGCAAACGAGCTTGAAAATAAATCCCATGCAAACTTTAGTATGTAGAATATCTGAATCAGTAACTCAGCTTTCAAATCTGGTGTAGTCACTTGGGCAGCCGTTCATTACTCATGTACTTGAATGCTTATGGTACCTTAATATTATAAAAATCTTTCAAATTTCGTCACCTCAATATTTTTTCTTTTTAGTTCAGCAGTTTTTAGAGCGCACTATAGTATCATTAATTTTGTAATGCCTAGACTTTTCTTATTTAGGGGTCAGGCTTGTCTCCTGAAGCAATTGGACCCAAGGGGATCTTTTGTACTTTAGACTTATGTTAGTTACTTGCTTATTGTAACATAAATAATGTATGATAAATTATAATGGATTTATAATAAATTATCTATGACTAAATTACAGAATAAAGTATAACAAATGTACTTCTACCAGTTGTTTTTTCCTTTATGTAAAGCCAAGGAAGAAATAAAAATAAGGAATGAGTCTGGATTGTTAATGAAACAATGCCGTCAGCAAATGGCAATTTTTTTTTTAAAAAAAGAGGTTAAATAGAATCTTAATGGAACATCATTAATAATGCTCCAAACAAGTAAAGCTTATTAAATTTAAAGTAAAGCTACTATAATATGACGCTCATGATAAGCAAAAACTTTTATATGAAGACAACTAAAGTAGTTTAATATTTAAGCTTTACAACCTCATTATTGAGAGCCAGTCTGTGATTTTCACTACTAAAACACTCTCGCAGCGATTTAAGCGGTTCTGCGCTTTAAGATTTCTGGTCAGGTCATCTAGCCGTCTTGTCCATTCTGCTTTGCGCTTTTCGATACGTGATCTCAACTGCTAAATTAGATTTTAGAGAACTTATGGTACTGTGAAACAATTCACCATGTCAATTCTAAGTTTGTTCATTTCGTTATACAAACATAGGATCCTTGATATTTATTGAGATTGCCTCACATCCGCCGCTAAAATTCTTATATCCAGTGGATGCAATGATTCAACGATTGAGTAAGACCTGTGACGTTATTTAAGTACTCAATGAAGTGAAGGGTTTAACAGAAATAGATCCCTTGCGATTAAGTCTCTATGAAATTTGGAAAAGTAATTTATGAGTTCATTTAAGTTTTCATTTGAGTAGTTCGAGCTCTCTGGTTTCAATAAAAACAAAGCAATTTTCGTCATGGTTGGTCCTTGGATGGGACAAGGGACAAATATTTGTTATTGAGTACCCGGTTGTTATGGCAACCGCCGACACCGATCAACGCATAACCCAGAGTGTTAGTTTTAACGCCCTAACTCATCACGTGTTTCTCCTATGTAGGACTTGTGCATGATTTATTAAAATTAACCACAAAAAAATTACAAAAGTGAATTTTACTGAAATGTCACACAAACGTGGGCTTATCTCTAAAAGAAATGAAAACTAGAGAAGAAATGAAAACGTGCGTAACAATTATTCTGGGTTAAATCATTTAGTTTTTAAAACTGTTATTAAACTTTTAAAAAAATGTAATAAAATCAATATATTATAAAATAAAATTGTCGTAATCATAATCTGTTTCCAAAACCTGGTTCTTCAATCACAAGCAGACTTAATAATACTTTTTAGATTAGTATACATACGCATAGACTATAACAGATGGAAGTATCATAACTGATTTTTGTTCTCAACTTATGTTCGCTTTAAGAATTCTCGTCATAGTTCAGTGGTTAGTAATACCAGTCTTCACATGTCTGTCTGAGGCGATGTGAAACGAATCGGTGCTCAGCGTTACAATTTTCCCCTCAATTTGAGCGCTTTCTGATTGCTGACAATGGTGGTATATTAGCAAATACCTAACGGTCTTTAGGATTTTTTCAATACTGTAATAAACTTACTGTTATAATAATCCATGTCATTTCTTTGATATTTTAACTGTTATTCTACACGTATGCAAAGCTATGGAAAAGTTTAGTTACATCTCTATAGAACCATATAAGTTGTGATTCCCTTACGAGTAGAGAGTCCTATGCGTCATCAAATGCCGTGGACTTTTTTTAAGTAAATTTTGATTACGTCAAGTCTTTTAGTGGGATTCTTACTCAAATCAAATAAATGAATTTAGTGAATATAATATAAGTACTTAGAAAATCGTGTTACTGTAAAAATATAAAAATTCACTACATCCCCCAACTATTACATTTTTTATACAATAAATTGTACAATAACGTCACGGATATTATACGGAGTCACTTATTCACCACATTTACTTTGCGCACTAAGAGACTCCTTTCTCTGTCGCACACGTAGAGCGTCAAATACTTTACCGGCACACGTATTCCCTCCTTCATACAACATGGGTTCCTTTAAAAGAGGCGTGAAAAAGCACTTTTTAGGCCGGCAAATTGACGGTGGCTAGGGCAGTATGTCGCATGCTTCACTAGCTGTCTTCACATCTGGATAAGCTCGCTCATTAGAGTCATTCGCTGAGCTTTTAATTAAAAAAAAAGTTGTATGACAACATTAATGAGGACCATGTATGGTAGCACTGCTTATAAGATTGTTTGGTTAAGTGCCTATTACCCAAATATTGTTTAGGCTTTGAAGCAGTTCGCTCCCTTTCAGTGTGAAGGGAAAGATAGACCATACCTTTTAGTACTTTATAAAAATAAGCCTTTCACCGTCCGCTAGATGTCGTTACATTACACTAACGGGTGCACGCGTCGCGGTCTGCTTGCTCTCGGCTTTCGTAAGCCGATCCTGAAGATAGCACGACCAACACCGGAACGGAGTGTGTCTTTTTGAGATCGCATATTGTTAGATGCCTTTGGATAATGGCTAAGAAATACATAAACATTTAAATTAAAATAAAACTCATTGGGAAAGTGTGTTGGGTGCAGATTGAGACTGTGAATTTTCGGATACAGAGCGTGCAACGGGAGATAGGGTTGTCAAATGAAAGATTGAAAATGCCGGATTTCCATTGAAAATATTCAGTCATAAATAGATTATTAACAAATCTATGAAAAAAATATCTTAATTAAATATCGATTGAATTTTGCAAAATATTATGCCGAAACAACACAGTGAAGACAACATATTTTTAATATAAAACAGGCAGAACCAGAAATCTAGCCGATTTAACGTACTGTTTTCGAATAAATATATGACAGATGAGTAAAATAACTAAGTGAAGATGGAATGAAATGAAGTTAACATCGACTTGAATATTAGTCTATTAGACCAACACAGCAGAATCCTGCTAGAATTCAAAAACAATGAAATATTAGGAATTATCCTTACAGAAATATGGTATCCCTCCCCTAAATAGTACATGCTTTTTGCATTACAAACATGATGCTGGTATGCCCTAGAAGCTTCTAACTTTGCGATGTGTTGTTAGTTTTTCTGTTAAGGAATAATAGTTTTATTTATTTATTTAAAATCATAAATAAGTGCCTTGATTGTGTCAGTCTACGTTGTATTTTAATTAATATGTACTTTGATTTGGTACAATGCACAGCAATAAATAACTAAACAATTAAATCGGTAAAATGGCATCAGGTCACTGGTAATAAAGAGAACCGTCTCTATCAACAGCCAACAGTAATTATATGAATTGCCAAATAGATGAATTCGATACAAGCGCTAAGATGTGCCAAATTTTCTATTTACAGCGATTGATGCTTTTTGAATATTGCCAATAATATTGAAATGGGAAGAAATGGAGTTGCTAGAGCATCGCGATATTATAGCATCAAGTTAGAAACTACTTAGCATAAGTAGAGCAGGCATATGCAACAACGATGAACAAGATTGATGGAAACGTAAAATTTGGCCGACTTCAAAAATGGAGGATATTCTATGTTCCATTAATTCTTATTATTTTAATTCGTTTCAACATACACGATTACACTTCACAAGGCAATTGTGTGCACATAATTATCCAAAACGTAATTGCAAATACCACTTTGCGTTTAACGTATTAATTAAGTAAGAATGTGATTTATTTAATGGTCAATTAAAAAATGCCTCACGAAACGCTTTCGTGAAATCTACTGCATTTTTGCGGATGCCTTTGGACGGAAATTTATATCGAATGTGATGTTTATACGTGCCTGGACAAATACTTTTTGGATATAACATATTTTCGCTAAAACAAATTAGCTTGTGCATTGTGATAATTTTCCATTCATCGCTGTACTTTCTTGGTCGTTTTAACAGCACAATTAATAGCATACTTTCAGACATCTGTCGATGAATAACTGGAGATCTACATCTACCTTATTTGTAGGGCTGCCCAAAATCGGTCTGAGTCTTCGCCTAACGTTTATTTATGACCTGACTGACCTATGCAAGGTTTGTGCAAGAAAACGACTCAGACTGGAAACGCTCATTTAAACTGAATCAACAAACTAACAACCAATAAACTCCAACCAAATTCATTATAATTAACCGTCAAGTTAATTTTCGTTAATTTAGTTGGATTTTATTATGCCCATATCAACGTTAGCCCAGATTATACATACCTACTCTGTTGAGTTGTTCTCTAAGCTCACATGATTGCGAGTACCTATCCTGGTCTCATATTTATTTATGTTCCAATAATACCAATAGATAAACGTGACTACAAGGCTTGTGAGACTCTTACTTCAGTCCAAGGGCTGAAGACTAAGAGTCTGAAGCAAGAGTCTCACAAGCCTTGTAAAGCAAGAGTCTCTTAAAGGGCGCAATACCCAGACAAAGAACAAGACTGGCTTGAGTCTCATCTTGGTCTTGCATTTTAGCAGTTATTAGTAGTGTTGAGTTTGTGTAGCGTGTAAAATCGGGTAAACTCTTTAAGAAATAGGTGTCAAGATCGGTATTTAATTTTTATAACAATTTATTCATACGTTGAATACAATATTTATGTAAAGAATAAATGAATTTTACTTACTAAGGTACTTTACACAGACAGAAGTTAACTACTGCCATTTCTGTGAACATTTTAAAATTTATCAATGATCTAATTAGAAAAACATTTATGAGTTAACCGTTTGTTTTTAAACGGACACCTTTTACATATAATTGAGTTAAGCGTAAAAGGTGTTTATTTTACGACGAGTCTTATTACTTTTAGGACTTACGGTAATATATTATTTCAGGGTCCTGCATTAGTTTGGCTAAAACTACGCCTATCTGTAAAGTTTTACGAGATAATATGAAAAGCGATTAATCGCTTTGCAGCTGTTGCAATAAAGTATAAAACCCGATATCCACTTGTTGAAACAATGTGATAAAAAAAGTTTAGCATTGAGTAACCGCATGCATTTGTAGCTATATAGGGTGAGTTACATTTTCGATTGATCGACGTCGATTTTAATATTATATATTAAATTGACACGTGATAACCACCCCAAGCTATATCTCCTCGATGTGATGATCTATCAACTTAATTAAGCATTTTAATGTTTGAACAATGCACAAAGCAATGAATTCACAATAAGAACTAAATTTCAATTAATACAAACGAAACCAATTACAAAATGATGTACAAGTCCAACTCATACATCTGCCGTCAACCCTTCCGAGCAAAAAGTGCACTCCGAAAACACTGGCCCAATAACGCAACAATTAGAAACGGACGCGCTGCAACAAAAGGGAGGTATTAACATAGTTAATAAGTAATACTTTTTTAAACAACCCTTTGAGGTGTATGACGTAATGATTATAAAGAGAATGGAAGTGACGTTCTTAGTGTCAATATAATCATTAATCACCTAATTGTCAAATTAATAATTAATCAAAATAATTTAACAATGATAATTAAACAATAATGAATTCTGTACAATTCATGTTTCTTATTATAGTATTTTGTTTCTGAAGACACTCAAATATGTTTTTATAAAAAAAAATCTCCAAACTAAAATAAATGTATGTACGGAATACGCCGGATTTTAGCTCGTGCTCTCTTCCAACTCTTCAACTGTACTATCCAGGATTTGGGACTTTCCAAATATCTTTTAGTGTTACTGTTTTTACGTTATCGTATGTATGAAGTTACCTTACAATATGACATTTTAATATTTCAATGTCCAGACGAGTATGTTCACAAATACTCGATAAATAACGGTTTTAAAATTTTTGTTCAAGTTTGTTTTTCTAACCGTTTATTAAACAATATTTCACATTATTACGTTTCTTTACGTTTTAATTCTTTAACTGTGCACAAATTATAATAATTATATAAATAATTCGTGCTTTCACTGAAGTATGTTTAAGAGGATTGTAAATGATTCGTTATGACGTCACCAGTATATACGTTAGTGTTTTCTTAAATAGTAATTTTGTTGTCAGTATTTTCTAATCCAGTTAATAGTGAGGTCATAACGACTTACTTACTATTAATTAATTAGAAAAGTAATTTCTATTTATATTGTTATATCCTCCTGATTTATTTTGATTGCTGACAGGCTACACCACAACCAACACACTTACAGATATAGCTGATATATGACCCTCTTAATAATGTCATAAAATTGTTAAAAATACATCCATGCCATATCCAGCAGTTACTTTATAAATTATACTTTAATAATCGATTGACACGACAGGAGGGAAGGAAGCGTGCGTCGGAAATCGGGGCAAAGGGTGCAAAGCCCACGTGCGCGCGCGCACTGCGCCGTACCGCAGCTGGGGTCACGGTCAAGCCGTTAACTGTGCCATATAAATTATTATATAATATACGCTTGATTACAATTCCAATAAAATCTAATCAAATCGAGACGACTAATCATAACGAGGTAGTTAAACATATAATGATCACTTAAGTCACCACCACCCAGGTTTGAGTCCCGATGGGGATTTTTGTATGATGAAAAAAGATTTTTGTTAAAATCCAGACAGCAAAGACTCCAGCAGGGAACTGTCAGAGCCGCTCTAATTCATTTAAAAATAATAAAATGTTGGAAAAATATCACAATGAACACACACACATCTTGTCTTATAATTTCAAAAGAATTTACATCCATATATCAGTCACAATAAGATTTAATATTGTGTGACCACCAGTGGATTGTTGACCGTCACAGAACACTTTCCCCTAAAGATATTTATAATTTGTGATAATTTTCTATATAATAATAGTTATTTTTAGACTAGTTTTTTACACAGAAAATATGACTTGGTAAACGCAAGAATTCCGTATAGCCAGATACGCATAGAACCGTCAAAATGTTTTGTAGCAACTAGCTTATCAGTTTGCCATCTGCCTACTTCATAACACAGGAAACAGCCGATTGTGTGAAACAATACAGCCAACACAGTATTTGAACCAATATTTGCTACCTTACTTTTCAAATCTCGCTGCTTTATTAAATGGTAATGGTAATCTATTAAATGTTTGAAGATGAAATTAGTAAATTTTACGATAACACTATTGGTTTAGTCAGTTAGCTACAGCTATGCAGGAACAAAAATAGTAAGCAACCAAATAGTAAGAAATCGTCTATTATGCTTAATTAACTCACTACACAATGCGTCTAGTTACGAACAGCCAGTTACATCATTTGACGTTTTAAAATTACGATTCCAAAACCTTCTTTTTTCTTTATTTATAGCAAATCAACAACAGAGGAATAAAATAAATTAAAATCCGGTCAACTTGACAATTTTAAAAGTAATTGGATCTCTTTCTTACTGTATAAAAAATAAGACCAATTGTTTTATTTGTTCTGTGAGATTGTACGCTTTATTATTACATTTCAGTAACAGATGTAATGCAATTGGCACAATGTTCTTCAGACTGATCATGTAACTGGAATAAGCAACTCAGACAAAGATTCTAGTTAATTCAGCCATAAATATTTTCACAGTCATACCAACACCAAAATAGATTACAAAAAATACGATCAAAGAAGTGAAACAGTCTAAAATGATTTTTTTTAAATATATTCTAACTTTTTTGTGATATTCAAAGAAAAATAAGTAAATGTGACAAAGTATTATGCTATTATATATTTAATGTCTTTTATTATTATTCTCTCTGTTGTTGAATTCATAAGATCGGTATCTTTCAGCAATTTCCTTGATATTTCGTTAATTTTTCATCCTAAGGGAAGAAGCCGTTCAGCGCCCACACGCAAAAATTCGTTTATTGTGTCTAATACATTGAAACTTCAAAATTGAACAGGCATATGAGATGTTCGATGAACACGTACACCAATCCTTCAACCAGTCTCAACTATACAAGGCAGAATTCTTTAGGAGTCTACCATAGTCTACATTACTCAGATCGCTTACAATCAAGACTAAAGAGCCATTTATACCATGAAACCTTCCAAAAGTTTTATCAGCGTCTGGATTTTATTACATAACAAAATCTATTGTGCGAAAAAATCTAGACTTGCATCCAATATCCTCGATGAGCTCTCGGGAAGGTTGGGCTAACGGCCCTCGACAATTCAAAGTCGCCCCTCAAACGTGTTGGAGTGCAGATAACACGAGTAGCACTTGACGGTAGAAGTTCGCTCGTTTTATACTCGCGTCCTGGTCCTACAGTCCTGAGCCATTCATTATGGTCGGATGGAGCTTTTGTGATACTAACGAAACCTTCGTTATTATTAAATTTTCCAATTTTGAGATTATTCCGTCTAAATGTTTAGGCATATGAATCTCTAAATCTACTATTAAGTCCTCTTCGCCAGTTGCCTTATTATTAAACTTATTCCCGGCTATTATTTATTAATCTTTTGAAAGAATTTAACCAGTTTCTTTAATGTTAGTGTTTAAAACCTGTAGAATTATACCATTACTGCTAGTTACATTCTTCACAGATTCATAATCGTTCTTCGATGCAACTGTTTCTGAAAGCAAAAAAAGAAGACAAACAAAAAGAGACGAGAGCGTCTCTTTTTGTTTGTCAGAGTCATGAAATTTTGTTCTGAACACTATATTAGTCAATGATCGACAAGTACCAAAGCTTTTATCCCCTTATTTAATATTCATAAAATGTCCTCTACCAGTGAATGTATAACACTTCCGTCCCGTCCAATATCAAAACCGCCTTGTATGGCACGTGCGGCCCTCGTTAAGTTCCGGTCTGGATATCGAATGGGGTTGATAAAATCCATATAGTGGAAATATTTTTGATGACAGCAGCGAGATTAGAAAGTTAAATGGGGCTTATGGATACTTGAAACTCTTTAGCAATGATGGACGTATAAGATCAGAATAATTTGTTAACTTATCGGAAGCGATCCATTAAGTATTATCCTGCTTACTTTAGAAGCGTTAATTTCTGTTAAGTTTGTATCTAGTTTGTATCATTCTCATCAATTTCATCATCTTTATGACCAACCAAATGTAACTATTTTACACAAATTTGAAATTGAATGAATTTTACCTAAAGAAGTTTATTTAAGTCATCTTTTTCAGAAAAAGACTTCTCGGAAACCAATTTGAAATTTGAATATATTGCAGTTTGGTTTTCTATATTTACCAACTTTTTCTTTAGGAATGAAGTCGAATACTTTAAATGAGATGGAAATGATCGTCAGATCATGATTGAGATATAAAAATTGCGTCTAGTTTCATTAATATAGGCTACAATACTCACCTGCTTCATAATGAACCCGCGATCATACGTAACATGGATTTAATTCCATTTGCATGCCAGCGGCTAAAGAAATAATCTGAAACACAATAATTACACGCCACATCATTAAAATTAAATAACTATTAAAGGTAACGAGCGTTTAAATTAACACACATAACTAACCTCTGTGCCAAGGTCATCTAAACGCCCAGTCACAAGGCAAATCACATCCAATCATCGCTTGAGATTCCGACACCCACGGTAATAATAATAATCTCTACATCGCATACTTATCTAACTCAATCAGTATGTAGACTCCATTGTGGTGAAGTTAGTCATCAATTTGTTACTTTATGATTTATGTATAGGCTTCAATAGTTTATCTTAACTGCATAATGTATATTTAAATGTTCAGTGACATATTCAAATTTTGGAAGTTTTCTTGAAAGGATTATACATCGAGCATGTTGGCAAATTATTGACGAATGATTTCCGCTAACATACCATCTGATAGGAATGACTTCTAAACTCGCAGTTGCAAGATGCACATGCTATTTTATACGGTTCAAATCCAGTTCTTAAAGTTTAAATTTTAAGTATGAACAGAATGTATCATAAATTTCTATTACTTAGATACATACTAGTAAATGGCCACTGTGTTTATAAGAGTCACAGATTTATTTAATTGTAACGTTCATTGAAGAAAAAGACGGGAATCTAGGGTGAAACGCTATTGTAATGTCCATTTTTTATCGATTTCAATAATTTATATTTATTCGATTCAAGGAAAAATTCAAATGCGCAAGGTTCTTTCTTACAAACCAGATTGTGTGAATAAATCTGAATACTTGTAATAAAAAGTAAGTGTTATACAGAAATAATGGTGTAGACAGACGGAGAATGCTAATCGTGCAATGGTATGAGAGAAACCGTCCGCCTACCGGCCGGTCCCACGATTGACGCTCGGTGATGCATTGACATCATTGCGAATGAATCAAGTTAAAACTTAACGGAAGATTTTGGAAAGCTAAAGTGTGAATACCAAATATTTTGTTCAGACAAGTAGAAGTTTTCTCGAAAGGATTATCCATCGAGCGTATTGGCAAATTTTTAACGAATGATTTCCGATAACATACCCTCTGATAGAAATATCTTCTAAACTCGCAGTTGTAAGCTGCACATGCTATTTTATATGGCTAAAATCCGTTTCTAAGTCACAATATAATCGACTACTGATAAAATAGTTTCCTGCCAAAAGTGTGCTAATTATCTTTGACCTTACCTACCTTACCAGGCCACTGGTGCTCACAGACAAATAACTATTGCATCAATAAGACTATAACCTACGTAATAAATCTTTTTATTAAAAGGCTTGACAATTGATTGAGATGTTTCCTAATATTTCATTATAATGACGTTATGTTTATATTGAATCGAGATTCACAATACAATACCGAGAGCCATCCATGTCAATCGTTACTATGTCAACTCCCGCGCATCAAGTCGCGATATAAGTGTTTATAATCTCAACAATAGCGACCGTGTGTTTGCTTTGAACAATTGTTTTTTAATGGACAATAAAAACCAATGTTGAAAGACAAATAAACAAACTGATGTTTACTGTTTGTGATTGAATTCAAGTGTGTTGGGAGAATCAAACATAGCCAACTATAAAATTACGTGTGTTTTGAATGAAAAGTATAAAGCTATTACTTATGAAAACATGGTTATTTCTTCCAAGAAATACAATAACTTAAATGGTTGATACTCTTCATTTAATAAAACGAATTGCCTTAAACTTGGCAACACACGACAGCTTTGAAAAAATGTAATGTCTTTTAAGTATAATATTCTCTAAACTTGGCAATGTACAGGATCTATAATGTAATATTCTTAGGACAACGGATTTGGCAAGATGCTTCTTGTCTTTAATTTATTAAGTTACTTTAATGATTCTGTGAATGGACGAAATTACCTTTTTTAAATGGTTGCAGCAGTAAGAAATTCATATGCAATGAGACAGGCAAGTCAACAATACTAACTCAACACTCAAAATTGTAAAACAAAGTTAAAAACCGACTTCAAACACTGAAAAGGTAAAAATAATTCAACATTCTTGTAGTCTGATCGGTCGTAGATCTTCCTTTAATCCACAATGTAAGATTAAATGAAACTCACATACATACAATAAGATCTGTTTACAAACAAAAACGATCTGTTTATATAAACTTTGATCCAAACTTGCCAGTACACTTTAAATGTTAAATAAAAGACCAAACACCAACTGGTACTACATGAATCTAAGAACAATCACTGATTCCTATACAATCGACCATACATCAATGGGAAGAATTCAACTGGAAAATGACTCTTAATGCAATGGCTTAAGGTATCCAAATTAAATATAATGTAAGGCATACGTTCAATGGAATAATCTTGAACAACACACGACAGCAATTAATTTATCACTTCAATGTAACATCGTGCAAACAGTAATGATAAATGATTCCAACATTACGATTTTCCACAGATAATAGGCACATTGAAATAAACATTATACGACATAGTAGCTATCATGGGCACATCATAGTTTATAGCTGAGTAATACCAAGACCAATGGTAATTCGAGCGTTGAGTCATTAAATATAGATAAGTAATACTTATATATTATACTTAAAACAGGAACTACAATTTATAAAGATTTTAGACTTCACCGTTATTTATGCAAGCGTATTTAAACGCAAATTCTTGATATTTCACTTTCAATTTTAGTGACTAGCAAGGCAAAGTACTGTTTCCGTATTTTCTCTTGACATCAATTTGTAGAAGAACATTCATATTGTTATGATCCTTCTAAATTGTTGTCCCCTAATTCCTAGATAAATTAAATGGAATCAGAATTACACGTCATTAACTCTATAAACAACATTTCTCTGCTCAATTAAAAAGATTTATATGTCATTAAAAGTCAGTTATCTCAAAATGGAATCATTCTCTCCTGTTTTCTTGGAATCTACGTAACTAATAATGTTTACATCCATCCAATCTTTCTCTAATTTAGTTTTATCGATACCTAGAAATTTCTGTCTATTAATATCAATTATGTAAGTTGCATATTTTAAGCGCAAAAAGTTTGAGGGCAGTACCTTATTGACAGTACGTTAGTTGTAGACGCTTATACCAGAATTTTAGTCAGTAATTTGTACCAGAACTTTAGTCACCCTATTAAATTTCAGTCATGTTGCCTCCCGACAGCTCATCATTGAATTGCTGTAGCTTTCCAACTTGTCACACAGATATATCACGTCAGAACTGCTGTGATATTTCCATCTCGTCGCAGAGACACAGCACACCAAAACTTCTGTGACTTTCTGGAGGAAGGAGGCTTTAAAGAGGTCCGATTTATAACATCTTGTTCAGGTTTTGACGTATATTAAAATAAGGCATACGCAACATGGAGATATACCAAAGAAATGTTTCGTGTACTAGATATTACTTTATTTCATAGATAAAACGACTTGGACAGAAATGTATAAAATTTTTATATACTTCATAAATGTTAACTGAATACAGCGAATTAGCTCTTTGACTCAAAGACATGCTATCAACAGGGTAATAATCTACAATATAGATTAAAAAGCAAAGCAAATATGACAGAATCCAAAATAATCAATCCAATCTATCCAAAATTCGTCCATGATCGATAATTACTTCGTGTTTATCGAATAAGTACTTAATTTTTAATAAACACGCCAAAATTTATTGTTTATTGTCAATATTTACGCCTCGTCAGTAAAATTATCCATCGGTAACTTATTATAACGGACCGTAAGTTAGTTAATAATCTTTAGAATGTATTTCATTGGTACAGTAATTTCCATTCATGTGATTCAATATAATAATGGCGTTCAATGAAATTTTAAGAAATAAGTAAATATCCGAACATGCTTCTATCATTTCCTAAGTAGGCCACGAATCGAAGAAGTTATATCTTCACGGTATTAGCAATAAGTGCATTCATTCCACTTATTGCGCACATCCAAAGACATTCTGTAATTGCCCGTCATTTTATAGATTATTCGATAATTCATGATCTAATCGATTAATTTATGTCCACAAATGGGATAAACTTATTACAAAACTATTTGAATTGCTGTTTTATCGTCTAACAAGAGTTAACAGTTTTAGATTTATAATTTTTGACTAACAGATTCGATTTTCATGTTATCAAATGAGGTTATTTAGCGTTAGAATTATAAAATATTCTGTTTTACAGAAGCTACAACTCTCACATGTGATCTTAAGATGATAATAATAAGCAGTATTTCAAGAAAATTAGTAAATAATCACTGTTAAACAATAATCTTATTCCTATAAAATCAATTGTGTTTGTAAAGTAATAGTGACAGATTGATTATTATGTTGTAATATCTTTTGTCCTTTTCTGTTTTACACTTCTACATAAAATTTCTGATTTTCATCAAATTAAAATAGTTTACTTAGACACAAAATAAATAATCGTATCTAATCTCTCTTTCGCACCCATTATCAACTTTGCTATGGATGATATTTTTTCATCCCAAGTAAATTCAAAGTATAACTATGACGATCTTGCCGATATAGATACATGTTCAATAACTATTTACCTCAATAATAAGTTCTGATGATGTCAGTAACGTTTTAATGGCGTCAATACTGATTAAATCTATGGTTTTTAATTCAACTGCATATTTTACTTCTTTATATTTACATGAAACAAGTCTATCTATTTCCAAAATAACATAAGTTCCATCCAAAAAAACGCTATATTTCTTAAAAATTCTTAATTAGGCTCTCTAGAATTAGACTAAAATTATTAATGAGAAAATGAAATTATTATTTTATGATTATTTATTATTTCATTAATAATTTTAGATTAAAAAAACATTGTTGGTTAGGTACCGCAATTTAGGTGTCAAGACGTTTTTATCTCGGTGGTCCCTGGTGGCTGACCAACCTTTGGAAGTTTCTCTTTAGTAGAAAAGCTTGTCTGTAGCAGGAGGTAGATAGGTTGATAATGACGATTCAGGCGTACGATATACTTTAACGGTGTATTCCTATTATCTATCTATGGTTTTGCTTACGAAGCGTAAAAATTTGATATATTTAAAATACGCAAAAAAAATAAAAAGCCTTGTAAACATAATTCTCCATGGATAGATTATAGAAATTCACTATAAAACGATCTTCTCCAAATCTGAACGACAATAACAATATGATATTCTACTAATAGTCAGAAGAACGCAGTTTTAAATAAATTAAATAAACAGTACAATAAATCCTAACCGGCCCAAGTTAAACAACTAGTAAGCGTTTTCGCAATATTTACTTAAGACAATTCAAACTGAACAATAACATAGACTAGTAAACAAATAACAGGTATTAAACCCAAGGCTTTTCACGGCGGACGGACAGATGGACATGAACACAGTGACGTCTTCGTAAACGTCGCATTAGCATAACTGATCCACCGTGAGATATCACGGGAACGCTGTTTGATCGTATTCACCTTGGTTGAAGGAAAATTATAGCTCAAAGTAATGAGGAGGAATAATCCTCACCTTGACAAAGACACTAAAATCAAAAAACAAATTTTGTAACAATTCAGACAAAATTTTGATGGAAACATACAATTACTTAATAGCCCTATTTAAGTTGTCTTATTCATCCTAAGAATTTAGGTATATCGAGACAATAAAGGTAAGTAATTCAAAATTCAGACAGTGTCACCACAATTACCATACGCAACAACTGTGAAAATCACAAATCCGTCTGTGTTTTAGTCAGAATACATGAGATACACTAGTTTCCACTTCTAATCACGTATTAGATTTGGGGTCGAAGGACGATGAACTACCATTCTAAGAAATAATTTTAATAAATCTGAATTTGGCTTTAGTACCTAAATACTTAATGACTCAAACGTTACCTTTATTCCCGGTGATAATTAGACATATCAAATAGTGAAAAGCTAAATCTATTTATTATAAATAATATAAGTTGTAATCCAAGTGTTCATAAAAATAAATGATGTTAACAGTTACAGCGGTGAGACAAAAACTAGAATAAAAAAACAATAAATGAAATTAATGGACAAGTTATTGATCGAGTAATATCAGTCAATTGAGTATTTTGTATAACACTAGACATGAAAGTAGGTAACAATTAGATGATCAATAATTCTATTGAATATCAAAAAGAAGAAAGTTCCATTGTAAAACAGCATAAAAGTGATGAAGATAAACTGCTTCTCAGGCTAAAATCTCACGTGAAATTTAGTTTAAAACACGTCCCATCCGTCAGCTCATTCATCACGAAACTAAAAGATATACAAGTACCTACTGGTACAATTAATATTATTATGTTCACTGCTTATATCTTCACTATAAAACAAAAATTTACCGCTACTTAACTCAAACATGTCTTAAACACACGAGAGAGGACTTAAAATCCTTCACAGACGACTCTAAATACGAATTATACTCTTCAGACCGAGTGTCTTCAAAGGAGGTTACTACCGAATTTGAATTCAATGCGTATTGCATTTGGGTCCGTTTTGTTTAATGCTGTGCCTGACGTAACAGTACCGCTTGCCGGGGTAGAAACAACTGTAAATGGTGGTACGAAGGTAAATTTTCGATTGAGAGTTGCAGTAAGTTTTAATAATAACCAGTTTGTGGCCGTCGTGGGAACGCAGTCCGATATGCGAAGTATAATCGGCCGTCGGAACAGAGAGACTGCAATAGTCCAATTTTGCAGCCTTTTGCTTAGATTATGTTTGCGGTGAATGGTTAAGAACCAGTTTTCACGTCGGATTTCGCTTTTTTTGTTTTAAATAATTCTAAATCCTTGTGAAATATATGACAAAGTTTTGGCTAGATTCATTATCATTAACAACAAGAACTGGCTTAATAACATTGTATTTGAACATCAAGCGTGATAGATGTTTATAATGTATTAAAACAATAGCGATGATTACATAAAATAATCGATCGCGGAAGTAATTTTTTATAATCAACAAAGGTCTCGGCCTCCAAATATAAAATGCGATCTGGTAAAAAATCTTTATTGCTCATCGGATTAATATCAAGTATATCACAACACAACGAATACACATATCATTACGTTAACTTGATTTTTAAGCAAAAGTTACATTCATTATATTTACAACTAATAACACAAGGGTATTCTACCTTTTCGCAGACTATTATCCAAAGTTCTCAGTCGTTAATTTCATCGTCTTTGTCATCTACGACCGAAACGGCTGCCATAACCCGACACGCTTTATTAAATTATGGGTTGAACTCAAAAACCTAATTGCCACAAAGACACGAGAATAAAGAAACAAATTCTTATGCATAAAGTGTTTTAGACTTGTTCCAACAAAAAATACTCGAGTCCAATGTCTCTATTAAATCTCACACTTGGTACGACTATGTAACATCACATTCGTATGTAAACAGGTGCTTAACTGCTTTGAGTTTACTGACATCCGTAATAATATCGAAGAATACGTCTACGCGTGTTTACTATTTAATATCGCTTGCATTGCTTGTTCTTGTTTTGTTCGGAGTTTGGTTTCAGTGAGTACACTGTGATGGAGAGTGTACATAGAGGCAGCATCGTTAGTTTTTGAACTTAAGTGAGTGTGAATGGAGTAGTTACAAAGTTAGTCTGTGTGCGTCAAACTTGCGCAAGCACAAGACGAGACGAAGCTGACTCACCGAGGACCGTAAGGGCTATTACACGCGCACTGAGATCATTGTTCAATATCGTTAATGAAATTTGTAATTACCTTCTTTGATGCCAGTACTTACATTTATATGATTAAACTAGATGTATAAATTGTGAAGAATCTAACACATTAAATATTCTAACAGTATGATCTAGGTTAAAAACAAACTTATTACATAACTATAACATATTATATTATTCATGCTATTCTTAATAAGATTAGTAATATATAGCGTTGTAAGTATAATGTAAGCTTGTAATATCGTGATAACAAATATTAGTGATTCACATTAGTGCTAAAATTGTAGCGATTTCAAGGTACTCAAGTCAATGAAAATACAGAGTTTCTTGATTTTTGATAAAAGAAACAGAAAACACGTTTTTCATTACATACAGACTCCACAGACTAAACTAAAAGAAACAACTCTATGTTAACTTAAGCAGTTACAATGACACTATACAATTATAATAAGTATATTATTCTAATGGGGAGCATTAGTCTAAAGTTTTCCGTCACCCTAACATGAGCAGCAGTGTCAAGCCTGAACTCGGCACCGGCCTCGAAAATTAACTAAAAAAAACAAACACCATGGCTCTTTGAACTTTACGCATTTTTTGCCGACAACCAGTTTGGAACCAAATTAAATTACCTGCTATTGCCTTTGTAATCTAAATCGAGACGGTAATTACGCTGGATTATTCAAAACAGGTTGCATTTTACACTTCAATTGTTATGTGTAATTTACATTTACCATTAAAAGAATAAATTCAGACATCACTGGCTCTTCCTCCATTTGAAATTAATCAACAAACACATTATTATGGTTTTTCGTTACATATATAATCATTATCATTTATAATATTATATTTATAACCTCTCAAGTCAAAAAAGTCAAGGCAAAAATAACTTTATTTAAATAGACTTATTTACTAAGCTCTTTTAAATCGTCACAACAGTCTCTTTCTTGAGTTATTTCACGCAATTATATAGAAAACAACTAAAATGTTGTCAGCATTATTTAAAATTGATTGAATGATCTATCTTTCTGTATTTAGATTAACTAGTCTGCAATAAAGAATATTATATCTATCTATACTGTCAATTTCATTCACATCAATGTTATTTGATATACAAAAAGCTGTTATTTCCTCTTGATTACCCAACGCTTGTCATCTAATCGTCATTATAAAACAATAAAACGCTGAACAGCTACACTAAACCCACATAAACCTTTTTATTCAATAACAAGCATTAACAAGAGAGGTGGCCCCAGACTGATGCCCTGCGGCATTCCTCGTAAGCGATCTTAAAATAACAGCTACCTAAATTTAGTTGAACTTAAGTCACACATTAGGTTGAACACGTATAAAATATGAAATTACATTCGAAAATCGTAATACAAGTTATAGGGTAAACGTCGCCTAATGATATGGAAATTAATGTTTGACAAATATTTTATTGAATGTAATTGTACACCTTAAGCTAAAGTACACAGGACGACAGATGAAATGCGTCACTGTAGTACCTTGCCCCATTACAATATGCATTATTATCGAACCGAAGTGTTACGGTTGAAATGCGGACTTTTGTAGATAAATATTGTATTTTGAGTATGGCGAATAACGTAAAAGTTTTTGTTGATGTCAAATCTTGGTGAAATTTTATAGCCTACAAATATTATCGTATTGCTTTTATTACGATGCATGAGATTCAATGTAAGTAAATACGGGGAGAATCGAATGATCGTTGAGTATTTATTACTAAATTGAATTATTTCAAAATGAAGTATTTGATGATATTATGGAAATATATATGTAGATGTTTGTTTATATTATATTTCCATATTATATTCACTGGTATTGATAGGTACTTTGAAACTACATCATAATGTTTCATTAACTAACACAAAACTCAGTATCTTACGAGCTTTAAGTTTAGAATACAAACATAAATAAGATTAGTTGGTCGAGATCAGTGAGATCTTTAAATTTATTTTTCAATAAGAATCATTGAAATTTATGTTTCGGAATAATTCCGTAATGTGGATCCAACAAAAAAGAATATACCGGTTTTATAAAATTAGACATCATATAATTTGTTTAATAGCTCAGATAAAACATTTTAATAGATCAGATAAATTATTTCCTAATTTTAAATTTCACCGCTCATTTATGATACCTATGTAGATTAATTTAGATCAATAGAGTTTCATTTAATTTAATTATTTATTTGAAAAATATGGCTGTAGAAGAAAAATAAAGCCAGTGTTTTATTTTTCTTTTTAAGAATTAAAACTGTTCAAAACTATATAAGTTTACGTCCAAAGGGAATGTTAGTTTTATAAATGTATGTTATTCTTCATTCTTTTTCTTTCACCATAGACAAAACCGTATGACCACCTTTGTATTCACTTTTTATGAAGCAAGTGCCAATGTGCACTATAGATGCAGGTACCCACGGAAACCTTCATAGTGTACGAGAGAAAACAATTTGACTTGCATACTGAACCTTATTGCAACACCAAACGTGTAGCTTTCATCTGCCTTTTAAGAAATTTCGCGAAGATATCACAGCTGTTACATTTGGTACGTGCCAAGTCGAAAAAAGCATTAAAGTCTGCTATTTGTTTTTCTAAACACGCTCACGTGGTACGTGACGAAGGTGTATCCAAAAAATTCTCTTGACATCTGGGAGATGCGTCATAGTATGTATAACGAAGCCTTACGGTATATTGTATTTTACCCGAAAGTATACTACTCTTGCAACTTTTTCCAACAAGACAACGCCCGGCTTCCACAACCGAACAAAATTTGTTATAATTAAACTAGTTATTTAAGTATTACTTAAAAGATAAGAAATAAACAGAATTAAAAGATATTGTAATTTATTTGCGCTTGTATCCTGGTATTGTGGTGTGTGTGTATGTGAAGTGTTTTTGTGTATATAATAATAATAACGTTTATTTTATTCTCTCAACATCTTAAGCGGAACAATTACATCAGATGCATATAACACAGGTGCATAAAAGAGTGAAAGACTGGAGTCTGAACTAGGCAAGTAGTTTGCCTATATTTCAGTACGCCAGTTCTCTCCTCTCCCGATGCGTACAGGTTGTTTATGACAGTTAAAATAGAGAAACAATTTAAGCAAAAACCAATAAAATTAAAGAAGTAAATGGTATAGGTGATTGAGTGTGTGTGTGTGAGTGCGTGTGTAGGTGTGTGTGTATGAGAGAGAGAGAGAGAGCGTGTGTGAGTGAGTGTGTGAGTATTGAATAGTAGGTGTATACGTGTTATAAAGTATTGTGTGATTTTTTATATTTTCAAATACTTATTTAACTACATATACCTATTTCTCCGTTATCTAGGACCTATAACATTTTATGATGCTTAACGTGGGATTCAATTCAGTCTACAATAATATATGATTATTGCCATTCCAATTATATGATATCCACTTGTGGAAACCTTAATCCGTGATAATGAGAGCCATTTTTAACTGACATGTTACGCTTATCATACAACCTTGTGTACATAAACGTTAGAGTATAAAAAGAACTCTGTGATATTTCGTTATTTACATTATTGTATCTAACAATAATGAATTGTCCTTTGTGTAACGTTATGCCGCAGTTAATATGGACAATTTATGCTTTGCTAGTAAAACAAAACATAAAGTTTATCTCTGAATTATCATACATACCTAAGAGTTCTGTTCTATTTAGAATAAATCCGTATGATCGTAGAAAAATAAGTTTAAACTCAATAAATTGTTAAGCTATTTATGAGACCGACTGTACACTTGCGCAAAATAGTTTATATCTAAGAAGGATGGTTATCGGTGAGGTTGTTCTTTAGCCGCCATAATTTAGGCGTAGGGGGTTCAATAGCCTCATCTTTATTTATACATGTTTAATATAATTTACTACAAAAATTTCACTTATTTTTTTTACATATTACAAAAGTCGCTTTTAAACTACCTACGCTACAGATTTGAACACTAGATTTTCAAGACCAGTCATTTAGACTGGTCGTGCAATTTCAATTCAAAATTCCTACTTTATTACACATTTTTTTTCAGAAATGATGTTATGACTTTTGTAGCTATATTTAGAGAGTACGTTTTATAAACTTAATGTTATTTTATATACATTAGTAACAAATATAATTTTTGTTGTTGACATATATTCAAATCGCTGGTATATCTAGTGTTAATGCGGTTTTCATCTATATATAGAGCCATTAAGAGAAGAAAGGACGTGTTTTAATCATATGTGTAGCGGTACCAAGCTAATACAAAAGTATGTTCAGAAAGCCCATAGCGTTATACAGTTCGTCATTTAAACGTAAAACACAACAGTTGCATTAGAAATGACCTGATGTGCTGAGAACCATCTGCTACGTCCAACTACCTGGGTCGTGGTCACATCTTTGCACATGGCTTTCTTGAGAAAAAAATCTTATTACAAAAGTTCACATCTGCTAAGAAGGCTTTAATGCAACAGTTTAAATCACAAACATTCAGATTTAAGCCGTAACTGGAAAGCTTTAAGAACGTTAACCGTTTGTGGCGATTTCGGCTATCATCTTCGGACATTCGGGTTTCTTCGGTAGTTTTCGTGCCACGCGTGCGCCAAAGAGTAGTGTGCGTGCGCTTTTTACTTCAAATGGTTATATATAATTGTTTATATTTTGGAAATAAACAATTATATATTATCCGATGACATTTTAACACATTTCTGGATGGTAATTCTGCCATAGATAAATAAATTCGTTGCCTTCTAATTTTTAAAAAGGCAAAAGAATAATAATGACTACCTAATTATACATTTATCGATATATTAGGGAAGCTGATTCGTTTCAACTTTTTAATATAGAGTACCTTGCGTACTGCACTATACAACAATTATTCAATTTATATCTGATGTAAATGAATAAAGAGTTTATATATAATCATGCCGTTATGCATATATATTCCTTTCAATTTTATTACATACTAACTTCCGCTCGCGGCAGCGCTCGCGTCGGATCAATCTCTCATAAATGTTATATAGCCTATTACTTTTCCCCATATATGGACTTTCCAATACAGAAAGGTTTTTTAATTGAGATCAATAGTTTCAGAGAACTTAACCTCATTATAATATTAGTATAGATTAAACATACATACATATTCTTAACACCGTCTATTCAATTACATGCGTTAACAAGGTATGTGTATTCAAACCATGAAACAACGGTTTGAATTGACTTTCTTTTTATGAAGTTTAGCATTCCAAACATTGACAAGTATGTGTGAAAATCTTATATAGGTTTTATATGTGTAATACTATAGAAATTGAAAATTTATTAACTTTTTAATGAATTTCAGACGGTTATTGAAGAGTTTTAAATAATAAAGTAACTGACATCATTCACCCTTTAAACAAAAGCATGATATAATGAATGACCTATTATAATTTTTTATGGGACAGTTGCATTGTGTCCTCAAATTATCTCTAGTCTACATCAGAACACAAGATTATAAAGTTTGAGTTAAATTTATTTAAAACGTGTATTTAGCAAGATTATTGTCATTTCGATGGTGAGACGAGCGACGGAGGTAATAAAGTGGATTTTAACTGGGCACTGTAATGAGAGTATCCGGTGAGGCTAATGGGCGAGATACAATAGTTGATTTTTATAACTTTTACCTGAAGATAACTTTTGGCAATTTAAAGCAACATTTTATTAATAATAAGTTATTGTTTTAAATATATAAACTTTGCTTGTAAACTACTGAAATATTATTTGTTATTTGTAATTTGATTCTTGCTCAAAAATTGTGAAATGACTTTAAGGATCTGCTGGTGGTCTTTCGAAGTTTTTCACCACCAGATACGCGATGCCATGTCTAATTACCTGATTTCCATAAAATACTTAAGAGGGTGCAGTAGCTGCCTGAAGCTAACTAAAAGAAAAAAGAAAATTAAGATTTATCCATTTGAATAACTATTATAAGGAAAAAAACTATATAGACGATTACTTAATATGGAAGAAACAGCAGCACTATTGTGAAGTATGGAAACGATTTTATATATATGAGATTATTAGCTGAACGCGTCTACGATCGAAACGATTGACACTCACATTCACTTGACCAGACTTCGATATCAAATAATAATAATCTCGTATTTAAAACGATTTTATATTTAGCATGTAACATAAAATATATTCTTATTGGTATTTTTGAAGAGAAATCGCTTACTTAACTTTAAATATACATTTTTACTATTGCTCTAATAAGAGCCCTAATCAATCTATTGAATGCGTTTAGAGTATAATTGAAGGACTGGTTGGTGGTGAATTGTTTTTATTATGTTGACGACTAATCTGATTTTAAACATTTCGGATCTCTTTTGCTGTGACCTTGATATTTCTGTAATTTCATTTTTCCCTGGTCTTTTTTTTTATTTATATAAAAAGCACAGCAAATGATTCGACACCACTTGATGATAAGCAGTAGACGAGTCCACATGTGAAGATAGTCCACTATTTTAATTATATGTAAATTTATAATTAAATGTAAATGAATGATATTAAATTTATTAATTATTAATTTTGCATGCCAGTGCCTGGTGAAAAGTGGGAAATCAACAATTTATGTAATACCTGTAGTACCACTTTTCTAGCGTAATAAATAATTTTTATTATTATATTAATTGTTGTAATTAATATAATAATAAAAGGTCTAAAGGTCTTTCTTTAAATTACATATCACTTTAAAAATCTAACTTTGCTTGTAAACTCCTGAAATATTATTAGAAAAATTTATATATAAAATAATTGAAAGAAAACTTTTTACTGACTAAAAAAACATCTAAAACTAAGCATATCACAGAAGCATCTTTTGGAAAACAAAAAAATGCCTGATGGACTCCAAGCAAAGGTGTTTCTTTTTTTTCGCCAAACATCTTTAAGACCTTGTGCATCTGCTAACTCGGAAGCGTATTTTTAAGAACACATCTGCATAATAAAGTTATAGCAAAAACTTGACCTACAAAATACGAAATCTTAAAAAATTATGGTTTTTTACATTTAGTCGTTCTTCTCCTTAGCTGCGTACTATTTCCGAATGCCAATGTCAAGCGATTTTAAATCTTCTACCAACGTGATAGGAATATTTAGCGAGATGTTTTTAAAGGTTGACGGTGTATAGTAAAAAGGTGCCAATTTCCGTTCTTTTCTTGTGCATCCTGAACTAAAAATCGTCATCTTGTGATTAGTGTCGCATGTGCCATGTTTTTTGCTATTTTTTAACTATTTTGGCGTGCTTGCAAGCAATTTATCAAGTTTCCTCGACAAGCAGCTGCTATAGAAACAATATGGATAATATTGGTATCGGAATTGCAAAAGTTATTTGTAATAATAAATTTAGCTAAGATTTATCTCATTAAAAATTTAACGGTAATAAAGCTAATTGTTTTAGATCTACTTTTAAAACAATTATCTAGTTTACGATCAAGGACCAGGACTTTATGAGTAAATTAATATATGGACCGCTGTACATTGTAGCGTGTAAACGAAACTCTGAACTACTTATGCCGTCGAAAAATTCATTGCGCCTACATCTTAAACTAATCAATGTATGTTACAATCTTCTGTCTCATGGCTTGAGTGCCCTGAAGACTAAGAAACAGCGGGATACCTCCCCTGGAGGTGATGTTGATTAGAAACCCTCCAGAGGACAATCGCCCCAAAGACTTGAGGACTCCTCAATGTTCTCGCTTCCTTAAAACCCCGGTAATGCTGTCAAAGCCACCAGCGGCCAGCAGCATTCATCAGTCCAAAAAAAACAATTTTGCTTTGATGATGTCAAATAGAAGTTGGCTATAAATACACAGATTAAAAAATATTATAATTTAAAATTACGATAATTCTAAACCAAAGTTTTTCAAATTTAACAATTACGTACCTGTTTAATCTTAATGTATCTACAAGTGACATTTCACTTATCTTAAGTATAACTGTATATATGTCTACAAAGATAAAAAAGAAATAATAAACGAACATCCTAGACGGAACAAACTGCATCCGTATCGTTTTTTCTGCCTCAACTCCGTGAGAAACATTCGTTTAATAACAGTACTATTCCTACCGCTTCCTCAAAGTAATGCACATGTCATACTGTCCTGTCACATAAGACACAATGAGAACACCTTTCTACCGACAAGTTGTAGCCAAAAAAGTGCGCGTGCGCACCTTGTATGCTAGCGAACCCTTTCTATTTGCCTGCTTTGTGATAGCGTGATTATTAATCTTTCTTGGAAAATATTTTTAGTATAAAATGTAAAAAAAATTTATTAAAACTCCACATTATTATCGTTATTTCGAAAATTAAAACAGAAAAATAATGTTTGTACAGTTTATTTTATTTACCAATTTATGTACACACAAAGACAATTAAAAGGACACAACAGAATGTTAGAGAATTGTACAAAGGTACTGCTTACTATATCGTGTATTAAATATATATGAAAAAGAAATTTTTTATCACCTTCAAAGTTAAGACGTATAATACAAAGTGTTTGGTATGCATATATTTGTATACCCATAAAAATGCTATGATGATACAGGAATCCTAAATGGTAAAATTTTAAATATGTTGACCACTAAAATAAATTGTATGGGAAATTAAAAAAACACAATTTCAAAATTTTCATATAACCATAGTGTTTATATGACTGTTACCATGGACAGGTTCCGTCTTTTTAGGTTATGATACCAAGGTACTTGGTACTAGACCCAATAGATAATGTAAGAGATGTCATGTTTATCCACAAACTTTTCTACTCAAATAAAATTTCACGAATGTAATTATTATTACAGTCGTGAAATTTTAAACTAACAAAATTAACTGTTATTTTTAACTGAAATAGGTTATATTTAACGTATTTCAGTACGTCCCAAAGAGTCATATGAAAAGGATTGTAGGTAAATAGGTTGGAGCTATAAAATCCATTGGCGTTTAATTGTGTATTTTACAGTCTGCCAGTGATTGGACATTGTCTGCTGAACAGCTGTTTTGCCAAGACAACACTACGTTGGCAAAAGTAGGGACATTCAAATACAACTAGGCTTAATAGAGTTAGATTCAACTGATATTTTTATTGAATAGTATTTATGTCTTATTTTTATAGGCATGCTAATAATTAACAATAGTTGTAAATACTTCATAATCTATTGTATGAAACATATAAATGGTTTGCAATATTTGTGGATATTCTCACAAACAGAGCTCAATTACTATAAATTCATAAGTTATTATGAAAAGTGTCACAGTGAATAGTATTTTAAACACAATAGCATATTAATCATATGATAATTAAGCTGTTTAACATTATGATATAATATTTATGATAACGCTACCTAAGTAGGTACTATATCAAAATACGTGTTTAAGATATTTGTTGTCTGTTAGCTCATGATGAGCCACTAGATTTGAAAAAGGAATCGAAAAATTCTAATCATGGTAACTGGACGTATCCACATTCAGGTCTCCGTCAAGATCGAAGTCATCGGCACAGAGCAACAAAACCATGTGTATCTTATGTTTGTTTTTTACGCTTTTCCACGGTTGAATTATTTTCAGACACCTACAAATACATCTGTCTGCACTGGGCTGTACACCTCGCGAATGCGATTACCCCTTTAAAGTATTCACTTAATTTAATTATAAATTTAAGTTCTTTAAAATTTTGTAAGTATTGTTGCTGGTGTGAATATTTCACACATCATTCTAGTCATCATATTTTATTCTTACTAAAAAAATGCATAGCTTTTGTTAGTATTTATAGATTGTTTAAAATGGTTTTCCTTTATCCTTATACACTTGCATATATTTCTCTTGTATTTACATTTATATTTTCGATGGTGTATCTATCTTAATAAATAAATGAACTAATAACATAGAAAATAATAAATTTACTTTATTATTGGACAGAAAATTTTAAAAACTTCTCCAATTGGACTTTAACAGAGTATATAAAATATTATTAAAAATATAATTATCTGTGTCATTTGATTTCTAATTAGCGTAACACGTTTGTGTAACGCTAACTTAACAAAATAAAATTTAATGTTTCTAAATGATAAAACCTAAAGCTCTTTTTTTCTTTATTTTCACTTAAACTTAGTTTAAATTTTTAATATTATTTAAGTATTCAATTTATTTAATTAAAATTTGTATGAAACTCATATATTCAATAATTTTAATTTTCTCTTATTTCTTTTATAAGTTTCCTCTTAGTTCTATAGCGGCACAAAAATATTAAGAAGAAAATACTCTTATTATTAAGGTTTATATCACTATTTTTATGACTGTCTTTACATTTACAGTTTCACCAGGCATTATGTAGTTATAAAAATATTTTTTTTTTTTAAATTTGATTACCACTAGCAATCGGCAGTCATGCGTAAGTTTAATTAATAATTAGCAAGTTACTCCATATATTAGATTGCAATTAAGTTTAATAAATGAATTAAATTATAAATAATAATAATTTTCTCTTGTTTATGAAATGAAAGCATATAAGCATCACGCCAATTTGTAAGCGGCCACAGTATAGTCCGAGGGGAATCATTACCTAATTTAATCAAAAGTAAAAAGTACATCTTAAATTATGCAAAACAACCCGGGAGCTCTCGTCTAGTAGACATGAACACTTAACCAGCTGAATCACTCAACTAGCCAGTAAAAATACAGAATTTATTTATATTGGGGAGACTATAGCTTATTTAGTGAAATACATTTTAAAACAATTAAAGTACGTTAATACTAACTAACCCTCAGTTAACTTGGGCTTCCTTATACCACAAGAATTGACTACGAAAACCGCTATACCCACTTTTAAACAAGCAATCAAAGCCAAATAATTAACGTAATGAAGAACCGAGAGTTGATCCAGGGAATTTAGAACGGGTTCAATCTACACCTTGGCTTCGGCAGGTGATACCGTCGACTTTTTTTAATTAAAAAACCTGAGGCGTCATGTGTCGCGATCGTGATGCAATCGTATGATTGTAAAACTTGAATGTGCTAATGTAAAACACATAATTTTATTAAATTAAAATTTGTTTAATAATAATATATAATCTTCTAAAACTAGAGTTTAATAACACGTCATAAAATAATTATTCTTTGTCGCACAGAGTGGAATTCATTGCCACCACACGGATTGTATTTAATATAACATGGGCCCATTAAGAAGAGCCTATTGTTACCACTAGACGGTGACAAGTCATTTGCTGTGCTTTATATAAATTAAAAACAAAACTGGTTTTCTATTTCAATTACTAGAAAATCTATTTTAATATACAAAGCCATATCATTCCACGAACAATATAATTAAAATACATAATCAAGAGATGACATAAAAGCGGACCGATAACACGCAATCTGAGCGTTTGTTACGTAACATATGCAAAGCGGGCACGTGATTCCATCGTTTTATGTTGTATGGATAACAAATAACTATGTCCAAAACATATTGTTGACACTATTATGTATAAGTCGTCGTCGTCGATTCTATTCTTATTTTTATGGTTACAGCGGTTCTAAATCTTAAGCTCTTCATCAGATCACACTGATTACTATTTACATTACCATATCTTTTGCCCTGCCGCTACTGCGATGAACTATTTCATATTTACAGATGCTATTAACCCAAAGTAAAATTACAAATTAATTATGCCGTCATATATTAAAGCATTTGCATATATGTATTGATCTTCTCCATCGTCTCCATAATTATATCATTCAATGACCCGCATTAAATATGCAGGTCGTTGAATTATTTAATTTATTTATAGATTTATATACACACACAAGAATTTAAAATAAAATACATTTTGTACAGAAAAATGAGATCTTAGGTACTGCTTTCTACCAGTGAGATGGATATATAACATTTTTATTTATTTTTCGTTAATATTTATTTGTAAACTTTGCTAGGACAATACGCTTAATTGCAGGAATTAATTCATACCCAACGTAGCATCTGGTAGAGCATTTAAGCCTAAAGGGATGAAACATTTTGAGCGATACTGTCTGTAATGTATTTGAAAAATGAAGCTAATTTATCTGAAATATTCTCATTAATATTGTTGATATCTCAATTAATTTTAAATACACTAAGCGGAAGCTAAGTAATTAATTATAAAAGTAAATATCCCAATGCCAAAAAAACCCTGAGGGTGTTATTATACCTACTTACAAAAACCGATAGGTTATTATAATTATATTTGAAAATATATGTAAGTATACTTTACCTCAGTACATTCCCACTCTTGCTTTTCACTATCTATAGCAAATCAAATCTATCAAAGAGCCTAGACAATATTCCTTTTGATAATCTCTAATGCAATCTAGCACGCTAAGCATAAAAATTATTAGATTTGACATAAGCCTACCTTAACTATCGAGCATAAATTGTAAAATTCAATACATTTTATATTTAGCCTTTCAATTTCGATTATCAAAATTCTTTTTTTTTTTGGACTGACTAAAAATAACAACTTAAAATTCATGTTTTCTAGGAGGATTGGTCAGACCTTTATGGTAAGAGACGATAGGTTGTCAGTAACGACCTAATACTACGTAATGCTTGTAAACTGATTTAATGACAAATTATGACTGACCCCTAACAATATTAACACAGTGCAAAGAAAATAAAAATGAAAAATGTAGCGGGAAAATTACCCGGTCCAAATGTGTTAAGAACACAGGGAGTCAGGCCTTCCTACTTGGAAGAAACATATGACAAGTTTGGCCAGACATCATCAGGATAACTTACGCAATATCGTTTTAGTGATAGAAAGTGGTTGCGGCAACAACCGGGACTAGAATTAACACGCCTTTTGAAGCACGGAGAACAATATGAACACCCATCCAGGATGAACCTTAGCAAAGTCCTTTGTTTTTGTTATCGAATCCAGACGGATTCAGGCCACAATAAATTAATTAATTTTATGACAATTTTCAAAACTAGTTTTTTACACAAAACTGAGGAGAAGTTTTAAAAACTTATCAATTACTTAGGAGGTTAAAACAATTAACTTAATTAATTTTAATCCAGCAGGCTCCGCAAACCGTAGTTAAAACCGTAATTGCCATAAAACTTAATTGTTCTCTATTCTCGTCAGTTTCCTAAACAATAACTTTAAGTACCTCTGTCCATAATTTAAAGATTTAAGTTATATTAATAATTTTATGACGCCGCTGGTTTAAATAAGCATTTTATAATTTAATTATAATATTCAACGACAATGATTTTGTTTCATTATAGTCAATTAATAGTGATTTACTTATTCATGATAATAATATTTCTTTGCCCTCAAATGTAATATTTAGTCCAAATGAATAACTAAAAGCTTTTAGACATCTGTACTGTATTGGTAACTGTCGTATTGGTATAGATTGTATTGGTATCGATTAAAACTACATCATTTTTAAATACTGGCCGGTTTTTTTAAACATGTGATTGAAAGATTTTTTGCGAGGACAATTTAATAAAGATTGTAACGAAACAATTTAGCTTAATTCTCACCTCGGGCCAGGTAGGGGCCGAATTGACCAGATGTTACACCGGTATAAATCTTCGTCCTATTGTCTAATGGTAGTTCGGGTCTTTTTATGTATTACTGGACACATGGCGCAGGCAAGGGTTCGACAGATGCCCGCCACTACGTCAGACTTATACGATTGTGAAAATAGATTTTAGGAAATTTAAAATTAATATCCTATGTTTTTGAATTTCAATTTTTAAAACAATTTAAAAAAAGAACGATTTAAAACGCATCTTTATTTTGCGCAAATTGTCTAAATTGAAAGTTTGTCAGTCTTTAAGCATAGACAAAAACACATAGACAGGTTTGGACTAATAAGATAACTGATAATTAATTATACAATGGTTATAAATTATATTTCTAAATAAATTATACGAACAAGATTGGATAGTATTATTGCTTATAGTTTTCACTGTTGAATTTGTGATTTGTGCTGTATTGGTGATATCGATATAGGTAAGTTATTTTCATGTTTAATCTTCAAAATCAGTTAATTGAATTATATTTTCATTACAATTGATTACTTACATATCGCTTGCATATTTTTCGTGCATATAATCGTAAACAAAAAGACTAACTTCTTTTTTGAACTAAAATAGCTAGATAGCCTTGTTTACAATTTTAAATTGCTTTTAAATCATCTAAAAGTGTTTAATTTATAATCTCAGATATGCATTTAAATTGGTAAAGAATTCAGTTAATCTAAATCGACGAAATTTCGTAAAGATAGTATCTTATGTACCCAACACAGCGCCCACATACCGGGATATCAGTTACACTATGCAATAAACAGACCGACGGACAGATTATCTGTAATATGAATATGTTAATCACATTCCGGATAACTTAAAACTCTAGTTAAACCAGAGTAAATTAAATCTTACATTATCTGTAGATTCTTATCTGAAGGGGGGTAGTTAACTCTGTAAAGAATTCCGATAACTTCGGACAAGTATTTGAATGTTGATAATCTCTGGTCATTTTATTTGACATGTAAATTTTTACGCAATTTCAAATTTGACATTATTATTATTAACTTATATATGATACTTAATATTCAGTCAAGAATATTTATTGGTTGAAATTTCAGATTTAAATTCGCCATTTTAAGTAAAACACGCCAAATTTGACGATTGACAAATAGCGACTTTACAGTACGACGATTTGACAATGGGCAAATTTACCTCTAACTTAAATATTCAAACTAGAAAAAGTTCACCGCGTACCTAAGAGATTTAAAGAAGGACTTAAACGAGTCGTGTAGACTAAAAATGGATGCAAAATTTCTTTACAGGGTCGGAAATGTTAATGTTCTCGACAACGTATATATTTTTAATACATTTTATTATACAGTGTTTTAGAAGAAATATAAAAAATCTATTATTGACACGCATTTTCTTTATTTTAATTTTCGAGTGTAATTTATGTTGTATTGCAATAATAGTATTTTTGGGCAGATATTTTAGACGGTTCACGCAGTAACTTGCTCTTTTTGATGATGATAAGGATATTATTTCGAAATGACTTTAAAATTATAAATTTCAAGGCAACACAATCAACTTTCGTGTAACGATATTTGTACTTGAGCCCTTTTAAGCTCAGACACTTTTATTCTTTCAGAACAAAGGTAATTTTGACATAAGAAAAAATCCACTCGGTGTATGTTTCTGTCTAGTTTCTTGAGCAGGCAAAATGGAATATTGTCAATCGTCCGTCTGCTCCTATATCATTTGCTCTTAATGTTGTCCGCTTTAATTGCCGTATTAGTTATATAAAAACAATTTAATAAAAAACATTCTCACACTAATTATTATTCAGCCCAAGGTAAACAACGTTAAAAACTTGTGTAATGGAAACTAGATAACGGAGAAATATAGATAGTTACACGTATATAAAAATCGGAAATATACTTATTAAGCATACAAACATCAATGAGTCGTGAACACATTCGTACTCATCATACAATTACCTGGTTCCTAGTTACCTAGTTTTTGTCTAGTTCAGACTCCAGTCTCCCACTATCTTATGCACCTGATGTCAATGTAATTGTTAAGCTTAAAATGATGAGAGAATAAATAAACGTTATTAATAAATAAAGCATTTTTCTGAGTTCACCTTCCTTCATTTGGAAAAATATCTAATATGAAGAGTTAATGGCCGTCGACTAGCGCTGCCATTCATTAGAATTAATTGCAGCCACTTTTAGCAATAGAAACGATAATGACTATTTTTTACAGTGATGTGTAAATCAACACAAATTATTGTATTAAGTGCACAACATATTGGTTTTCTCCAAGAATTCACTGCAATTAGTTAATGAAAACAATAAATCGGTGAAGAAATTACAAAGTTAACTGTAAGCTATTATTACAAATATGAATATTATATTATTTCTCGACTAATAAGTATATATGAAATGTAATAAATTATCCAACGAACATAGTATTTACTTGCGTATTTTATTAATTAATGGTATTGATTGATTTTGAATAGCTCATAAAGTACTCGAGAGTGATTTCGTCTGAGCTAATCAGAAATAAGTGATATATTGCTCCGACCGATCGTTGCGTTCTAGCTAACTTACAAGGATATAAATCGGATTGTTGAATCGTTCGAATTTGACAAAAGAATGCTAGGTAGGGTTTCATTAGATACTTCTTTTTCACTCAAAATTGATATCCAGTTACTTGTCATTTAGAGAGATCTAAATTTCAGCCTTCATGCTCTTTTATGAAGAGAGGCCTCCGCCATCGATTTCCAAACGAAACTTACGAGACTGTCTTCATAAAAATATTAATTCTTTAAAAAATGTATATATGAAATATTATTTTTAAGTTAATACTAAATTTTACATAACAAACAGTTATATTGTTGATCAAGGCATTGAAATAGAAATTTAATGTTAAAAATAACAAATCAGACTTTGGGATGACTATCTCCACTCTTCCAGAATGACAGTTTTTTGAGAATTAATCCTAAACGTAACTAATAGACTGGAATGCATAATACGATTACAATAAAGGAAAGACCAAATAAATGTGTGCAATTAATATTTCGATTAAAATCTGTTTATCAATAATATCGCTCAGTTGCATACTAAAAACCCTAGTTTAGCAATACAGTTTATAAATAAAACAAAGCTAAGCTCAAACCTAGGTCGGGTGAAGGTAGTCCTTACGGAATTCGATCCTCACCCCTCCCCTTCTCTCGCCCGCTAACCTCCGTGTCTTATGATGATACTTATCTACGAGAAGGGATTCAATTTACGATCGTCCCGCTCGATCCCCATTTGGTTAATCGATTGAAGTTATCGATTAGTCAACATTCTGTTTATATCGATGGCGTTTGGTTTTAAAATTGTTAAAGTTTCATTTTGTTTTAAATTGTTTCGATATTTATCTGTTATTTGAAAAAGTGATATTTACTCAATCCCATACAAAGACCGCTTTCCGGCGGTAGTTTTGATTGGCTTACCTATTTCGTGTTAAGTAATATAAAATATTTTTTTAATAAAATAATAATTTCGCATCCATTCTAGGACATGTTATCTGATCACCTAGCTTTTTTATATTATTCAATTCCTTTTAAAATCTAATACGTGTTACGGTGACATTTAAAACAATTCAGGGAATGTCGCAGTTCGGCTGCGCGCGCGCACGGCAGCGCGCACGCCCCTTGACGATCAGCTATCGGCCTTAAAGGTCGCCGCGACTCATGCTGATTGGTCAATATTGCAAACATTGTGATCATTGTGACAGAGACCATTCGATTTATTTGTATTACCGTATAATATAATATTGTTACTTTTGCATACTCACGGGTATAGTTACGTTCTACGAGTTAAGTTCCAAAAGAAAATAAGAAGCGGAGCTATAAAACTCATATAAGCATAGCTAAGCCGACGTCTACTGTGTTGATGGCCTAATGATAGAAGCTCTCTGAGCCTTCTGCTCTCTATCCATCAGAATGGCATATGCGATGGCGCTCGACTCTACAAAAGCTCCCCCGACTAAAAATAAGTGAAAAGTGGAGTCTTGATCGTAAATCTTAAATTTTAAATTTAACCGTCTTGGTGTCTGTTACATACTCCATATTCCTATACTTATAAGGGTTATAATAGATAATAAGCATACAGTAAACTGCAATTAAGGCAAATTTATTTAATTGTCATCGTTACAGTGTTTAATTAGTACAAAAAATGTTAGCATATGGTCCCGTTCATCAAATTGATCAAGTTTTACTATTTGCGATTGATACAATATCGTAATACCGACAAAACTGAAATGTAAGGAACAGCAGGTATTGTTTATTTCAGAGCTGGTCCCATAGCACATACTAAGTACACCATCTTCACTTTATTACTTTTATTGTTTAGAACTAAGGTTATCTCATATTTTTACTTAAGGTAAATAGAGATAGCATAAAGTTTAAACCAATAATATGTACTATAAACAAATAGATATTATTCTATTCTATTCTAAGTAACTACTTTAGTCCATACGAAACCTACCAATGTTAATACAGTCATATAAATACTATGGAAATATAATAAATAATAACATTTGAATTTTTTTGCAATTTAGATTTTTTTTATCACCATAGTATTTATATGACTATGATCATGGGTATATCATCAGTATATAAAATGAGTCTTAACAAAAGATGTTCAATTTGATATCAATTTCTTATTTTAGCCACCCGGTCCACACACTAAAATATTTTAGTAAAAAAAAATTTGTACTAAAAAAAAATATCATGTATATTAATTATACAGACAGGAAAAAAATGTTCTGAGATAAAACTAAGTGAGAAAACTCTGGCTTTTATTTATATTAATATATTTAGACATGTAGTTTCTGACGACACCAGAACCTGCTACTAAAATAAAAACTAATTAATGGTGGTTGGGTAAAAAGGCTTATATTAAACACACCTTTGCACATTCTTCCCGCGCTAAACAAAAACTTCCAAGTCTAATGTAAGCTGAACATTAAACAGAATGGTAAGATGTTACCATCGTGACACAGTGAGTCGTTAGTATTCCTGATAGGCGGTAGCGGGTTCGTTCCCGACACGATCCTCGACATGACCTTTGCGCTATCTGATAGCTAGCTTTGTATTAATACAGTATATGCTTCAACTATGTTGCTCTTCCAATGCTGTGTTTATTATGTTAGATTGAGAAGGATTTCTTGTATCTACATACTGTAGTGACACATACGAATGTATTGACACGAATTTGATTAATTTCAAATAAATGTGATGAACCTTTCATTAGATTATAATTATTATCCTATATACGTACAACTACTGGGCTCTGCCTTCCTACATGGGAGAAACACATGTGCAACTTTTGCTATGGTGTGTCCCTGGATGGGTCAATTAATTTTATTATATCGACGTCCTCTTTACTTAATTATTCTTTATTGGCCCATCCGGGACCAACCGTGTCAAATTGTTTCTAGAATCGAAACCGCTCTGGTTTCGATTTTGAAATATCATAGACAACTGCATCTATATATTTTGTTCTGAAATATTAAATGTTCAAATGTTAATAGATAGCTTTTTCCTATACAATTGCCGGTTAACTTAAGTGCACCTTGTGTGGTTTGTTTTAAAATTAATAATAAAGAATAATTAATTTTATGATATCGAGCTCTTCTTTACTTCGGAAGACATGTTAAGGCCTTGGTCCCGGTTCTTTCACACCCTTTCACACACCAACCCGCATTGGGCCAACATAGTGATGTTATGACTCAAAGTTTCATAGCTAAAATAATAATCATTATCATCATAAGCCTTTAAACGTACTACTTCTGGGTATAATTTTAAGGCTTTCCTACATGGAAAACCATCTGAGGAGCTTGGGCCATATACTACCACAATGGTCCAATGGTGGGTGGGTGAAATTAGTTACCGACAACCGGACCAAGACTTATATTGTCTTGTGAAGCACTGGGAATCTCAAAATAACAAATATTAATTGACACATAGCGAGAGACAACCATGGTTACAGTTCCTTTGTTTGTGTTATTTGTATAACTCGAACCAGAGCGTTCGAGCCACTAATAATATTTAGAACTAAATTACCGTTCAGAATACATATTTCCCCTTTAAACAGTAAATAAAATTAAAGAATCAGAGGAATACAACAACCACATTAATATACTTAAGTATGAATTTTAGTTTAACTACAAATCAAATTCATTTAAATGAGAGAGAACTTGTTCTGAGTTAACTGCACCAACAAAATATTGAATATTATGTTCAACATCTCTAATGTACAGGCATCGATCTCTTACAGTTGTATTATATGTAGATCTTTCCTTTTAATATATATAAGTAATTATAGAACAATAAGTAGGTACTAAACTTCAGAGAAACTTAATAAGACCCACAGAACCTAAACAACGTTTATCAATTACCGGTTAAGTCCGTTAAACCACTATTATTGAATGCGGGTCGGTACCACCTAATTACCTGTCCTGTCTACTTAAATGTACCCAACAAACGTATTTGGAAAACAAATACCAATACTAAAGTAGAATATTTAGAAAAAGACAAATGAGAAAAGTATATAACACTGAAAGATATTACTCGACCAATGTATACTTTTTAAATGTAACGCAGTATACACCGTTTTATAACAGAAAAATATGGCAATCTTTCTCAAATGATTTAATTTTTTGTATTCATCATTTTACTCATGTTTGCTTGAAGACTGTATCTTTTCCCAATTATTTAGATACAGTAAACCCCCTGTTGGCTCTTGATAAATTAAAAGATTAACTTCATTACGTCATAAAAGCGCAAATAAATAAATAAAACAGGTATACAATATAAAAACTGCTTTAATTAACTAAATTGTAGTATAATTAATTTGCTTTTTTCACTAACTGCGCTAACTATAAATATATTTATACCAAAAATACACTTTAGTGTAGTGCCTTAAATACTGATTACTTTGGCACTGTATAACTGTCTAATGACTCATCACAGTTTGTGATAAAAAGATATATGGTTATACCTTCTAAAGCATTCATCCCACAGGATTATTTCTCTAAGTGGGATAACCATAGAAATTTCTATCAAAAAAAATATTTATTATAACAATATATTTTTTGTGTCACATTTCCAGTCTTATATTTTGCACTGTCATTTCGACACTAAACCGATAAAACAATATTTTTGTATGAATGCTGTGACCAGTTTAAATTTTGTTGTGCCCATTAATAATCAAAGTTATCCCTTTCAAGAAAATTGTGTTATTAGAATATTCTTCTGTAAGTAAACGTAAACAAGTCATTTTATCTAATAAACATTGTTCATAATTACATTCTCAGTTGCGTTTATTTTTCTTAAAATATCGTCTTTTAAAGAGTTCCAATATATTGACATTTTAAATGAAAACAAAAGAGACACAAGTCTATATTAGTATGTTCTTATATAGTAACGGATTGTTTTGTCTCTACTACAATGTTTATAGCCTGATAAGCTGTACGATGCAGACATAATGAATTTTTATTGCCTGGAGATTTTCAGAAGTCACACGGTACAAACAGTAAAGACTAGAAAGTTCTAATAAAATCATATAAGATTTCATACTACAAATTCCTAAAAGCTTTACTTTTCTACTAAGAGTTAATATAGTTTCGCTCCAATTTTAACGAACTAATAAATCTTTTGCAACAGGAAAAGTAAATTCTTATTCGCTCTTAATCACCTCACACCAAACATTCGCCGATACACCAAAAAGGCATGGCTATACTAAATTTAGTTGTACTTAGAAATGTACAATAAAACATCTGCCAATATAAAACGCCATAAAACACGTGTCCCAAAAGATTGTAGCATCTGGAAGCATCAGGTATTACAACTCTTACAATAGGATAATGAAGTTATAAACAATTGATTTTAAAAACAACATCTGGCGTGGAGATAAGCTTAGGAAATTTTTGTTATTGATTTAGCAAGTTGTGACGTGTCAATATTTGTAGCATTGGTTTTTAAAAACGGAACTAGTGAACTATTGTGTTTGGAACACCTGCATATCGCGTGAATAAGATATACCTCAGATAAGTCATTATTGTAATTTTAAAACTTTGTTTTTTCCTAATTGTTTATGGTTTCTGGCAAGTTTTCACAACAAAAACTAAATAAAAGATAAGCGTATTACTGCTTAGACTGTAAGCCTGTTTGATGCTGAATAAGTGTATATATTGTCATTTGACACACATGTAAGAAAGTTATATGTGTGTCTTACAGTTTTAGATTTTGTACAATAGATTTTTTTGTACTCGTAAATAATTTCAGTCAATAATTCTCACAGTAAAGCGAAAATTGTTCGCTTTCCGATAGAAACAAAAGTAACAATTACTTGAACGAACTTGTCTTCTATTTAACATAAATATATTACTAGACACAAGCGAGCCGTAAATATTTCACCTTGACTGACAAACTGTCTTCAAGTTTACTCGCAGCTTATAACAGAAATAACCACGATTTCACGAACTCAGGAATTATGGGTCACATGCGTACTGCTGACTCATCCATGGGAAGCTGACTGACTCACTGACTCACTCGAAACTATTTTTTTCAAGACTGATGAATTGTTGTGAAATTTGGTCGCTAAATATTTTTAAAGGTCATAGAATAAAATTGTTTTTTTGTTCTGGGAAATACGCGCAGTCATAGTTTCGTGTCTGTCACTTTGAACAATGAAAACAAAACTTTAAATTCTTCACATTAACATTGATGTTGCTTAAAACTTATGCGGTTAATATTTAATTCAGTCCCAGAGAAATAGGTCTCATATATTTTACTCTGAAAAGCGTTTATTATGTCTCTTAGTCTACTGATAGCTTATAGAACTGTAAATTGAATCCACAACCTGGCATATTAATCTCTTCGATGTTCGCATCAAAACCAGCTTTAAGCGTTTAGTTTTAGAGTTTATATCGGCTACAAACTGCATGCAAGTATGCGGTTCCTAAACTGCCCTATACACGCTTTCCACGGAAGATGAGCGCTACTTTCTGCATACAACATAGAACCGAACATTCCATGAGCCGGCTCGCATTCGGCACGGACCAAACCCTAGAGTCATGAATTTGCTTGAATACGTTATTTGATACTTGATAGAAATTGCTATTTGGTGAATCTTATATCGATGATTGGAACAGTCTCTTGGGGTGTATTATTTATTTATAATAAGGGATAGCACAAAGTTGAATTTTCCAAAAAAAATACTATACAAATGAACTTAAAAATTTATACAATTTATACTGAATTTTACAAAAGTTGAATTTTAATTAAATGTACATTATAATGGCCAATTATGACTATCCACATAATAAATATATAAAATGCTAGAGGTCAACACATATTGTTAAATACAACTATCTACACAAGGGAATCGCTCATTATAAATATAATATAACAAGCCTACTTTTGAATCATAATTATGTCAGACGTATTTGTACCAGATAGCTAAGCATTTTCTTAGTAGAAATAACGTTAGAGTTATGAACCTTATTACCATAGAGTTTATTTTGTGTACATCATAATCAAAATTAGGTGTTAGCCGTAAAAGGTTATATAATCCCTGGTTTCATATTACTTGGGAAATACTCCTGACGGCTAGAATAGGCTATGACTCTGATTGCTTTCGTCCAGATTTACCAGAAGAAGCCGTGGAGCTGATGTTGATGAGTGCCAAACAATAAACGATATGGTGTGACAATGATGTCATATGGTACTACGGAAACTTATGTTAAGATTTTAACGGCCCGTAGTGATCTCTAAAAATATATAGTTCAGACATTTATAATAATTTTGTATGAACAACTGCATTCTGTGTTCAAAAATTCATACATCAAAAAAACAGAACTTACCATTTCCATACTAACTTACTTTTCGTACATCGTAGTGAATAAGTGAATAGCTATAATGATACGTTTCAACTCCCAACAGACTTTGAGTCTCGACGTGTGCCAGAAAGTCATACATACAGACATACAAATAAATTCATGGTGACCTGAGGCTGTGTATCAATACTCGCTAACGCAGTTTAAAGCTTCATTGTTCATCTTTAGGTTCACAGTCACTGATCACAACTTACTGAAAAATTAGCCTTTCTAACGCCATAAACGAAGGGATGTTCGTATGAAACCCAAAAATGACGCTTTATTGCGTTTTTCTCTCGAATATCTATTCCAAGCAACGCAAATCAAAGTCTAAAACATCTAAATAGGTATTTGTTTCACTTGACAACAGTACCCCAATCCGTTGGTCTCAAACCACGTGGTATGCGCGTGCGCACTTATTATTGTTATTAATCGATGAAGCGCATCGAAACCGTTCGGGCCACCACACGGGCTAAACAGTAAAAAAAAATTAAAATAAATACATTGGTATTTATAATGTAGGTCTCAGTTTATCTTTATTTAAATATTTAGGTTTCTTAGCATCTGCCGATGACTGCAAACGCAAAAGTTAATGTATCCCTTAATGGTATGTAAATATTAAGAAAAAACATCTACGCATATACGTGTACAGGTGGACGAAAAGCTATAAAAAACAAGAAAGGAATATCGTTTTAATTATTTCGACTGCAGTGATGGATTGCAGCGTATGCAAGCGTGTGAGTGAAGGCGAAAACTCAAAAGAAATTCTATCATGTCTATGAGCTGCCCTGACAAGAACAAGAATGAGTCATCTAGAATTGGCTTATACTAAATGACCATAGATACTCGTCTTTAGCAAAGCTGATTGGCTTTCAAGTATTATCTTTATTTTGTTTGTATTTTAATTTAAAAATTAATCCTATATAAATATGTAAGCATGAAGTTTACATATTTTTAAATCACTTTTTGTTGTATTAAACATTGTGACATTTAATAGCTTTCACCGGAAGCTTCACTTTAAAAGCACTTTAGAATATTATTTATGTTAATTTGTAATAAGCAAGCGAGTAACCAGTCGTTAGCCTTTAGCTGTTAAATTGTATAAAAATGACAGAAGCGTATTGGACATTTTATATATACAATTAATAATTGAAAGAAACTCCGAACGAAGCATCGCAATACAACAGGAAC
This sequence comes from Acentria ephemerella, assembly GCA_943193645.1. Lineage (NCBI taxonomy): Eukaryota > Metazoa > Arthropoda > Insecta > Lepidoptera > Crambidae > Acentria > Acentria ephemerella. The sequence goes on from OW971893.1 coordinate 6,180,909, forward strand.
TTAAAGTACTGAAAGTTATGGAGATTCAAAATGAACATGCTGTATAGATTCTTCTTGTAACGCTAGTATGTAAAATTAATTTATTTTTCTAAGCAGTTCCTAATTTCTGATCTACAAAGAAGTAGTATGTATAGGTAATGTAAAATCTTGCTGTAACTTCTTGTATTGACCTTGATTCGGAACTAACCTTACCTCTATGACTCCGGCCACAATCCCTCCAAAGATTTACCTTCTACGACCGCAGCATATCATAGAAATGAAGATCTAACTGCAACCTGCATAAGCACAATTTGATGGTCTCTGATATATGATATATTTAACCTATGACCTTTGCCGAATGTATATTTATGTCGTATGAGACTAGAAATCGACCGTAAGATTTCTATGAAATAAAAAAAGGTTATGAAATACTCTATTGTCTCGATGCACCATAAAGTTATTCGCTTAATAATTAAGCAAGATTTAATGTGCTTCAGATTTCACTTATATTTTACTGAACTCTTTTTACGAATTACTGTTTTTACATTTAGTCACGTAAAAATATTATTGTTAATATGATTGTTATTGATATGTTAATTGTAATTCTACTTTAATATTCTTATAAATCTCTGCAACTGTTTCTCAATTAAATTGATTTTCTATATTTGAATTATTGGCAATCTAAATTAGGATACAACCAAAGGCCTAACCAAGGCCGAGTTTAGGCATTCTAGCCATTCCACTCGCCACTCGGCACATAAACACAAAGTCACATACATCTTTCACTAAGTAAATATAGCATCTGTGTTAATTACCATTCTATTTTATACTTTGAACCTATAAAAATAAGGTTGAAAATCTGTTGAAGTTTAAGCTACATAAAATTTACATAATACAATATGTCGAGCGGCGATTTCGATCCTGTAGCCAATATATTAGCGGTCACAAAATCACCTGTTTCATACAACACCTGTTCACCCCAATCACATCTGATTGGACACAACAGCGCATTATTTGCTCTATTACCGTTTTCTTATGGTACAAAGTTGTACGTCTTCTTGTTGCTTTTTATCGACTGCAAGGTAGCATGATTGAGATTTTTAAAAAAAGCTAACAAAATTTTTCTTTGGACAGTTTTTTGGGTAAGTTATCTCACTTATTAATATATTTCGTCAATTACGGTAAAAGGGTTCTGTAATTAATTGTATATAGAGACTGATTAAAATTGGTATTAGGTCATTAAATAGATATTTACAAAGTAAAATGTCATTATAATGTGCTGTAGACATTATCTAAATTAAGGAAATCCCCTCGATGGTGTTGTAAGCAGACATAAATCGTATATACTAGATTTTTTAGTTCATTTATTCATTCAATAGTTACTTAAAATAGCATTAAAATATTTTTTTTGCTTTAAGATGTCACTAAAGGTTGTACCAAAACAGTAGAGACCTCAACCTATTACATTGAGCTAATTTGTTAAGCACTCATAACTTGCGACACGAACTAAAGTCTATAAAGTATAATATTTACGGAGTATCTCAATTTGTATCTGTAGGACTTTCTTTGACATATTTTGATGTTTGAATGTAAGTTATCCTAGACGGTATAATACGAGGATCTCGAAGCAGCTTTCGAATTAAATTCTTCTGTGATTTATACCTTATATTTATATTCTTATATACAAAATTAAGTAGCAAAAATGTTCTAAAATGGCTAAATACTTGAAAATTGTTAGTCTATCGCAAAAAAAATATTCCTCGTGTTTTAATTTATTTTCTCGTCTGTGTTCTCGGAGTAATAATATTATTCTATATACGATATGAATATTCAATAATAAATGTTACATAATATATAATTTTACTATGATGCATTCAAGGTCTGTTCTTCACACAATGATTATAACAGCTTTAAACTAATTTTGTTGGTAAATACCCGTTACTTACCGTATATGTAACTGTATTACAAATTATATTGTGGTAACATTTACGATTTCTTTTGATTGTTTCAATGTTGTAACCCATAAAGGTGGTTACTATAACCACCTTCACCTTCCTTATAAGTAATATAATAAAGAGCAGTTGATGATATTGATATGGCATTCATATACCACTATGATACTATGATAAGTTGGTAGATGTACGCGCACCATGTAACAAGAATCATCCTTGCTAGTATATGCATACAGGTACTTTCTCTCCATCGCTAACAATTTCTCCGTAATTTCTATGCCCTTAGTATTCATAATATAATATGTTCAAGCCAAATGGGACCCGCGGTTATGTTTCATTAATATAAGGTTCATTATAATGCTCGTATTGATATTATAATTTAATTACTGACAATAGAAACTCATGAGGTTTTATTTATTTAAGCAGCTGGTCTTGTGGTCTGTGCAGCGGTTGGTAATGTAAAGAAGTGTTGGTCTGAAATGAAATGGGTGCTCGTTTAAATAATTTAAGCGATATTCTTCAGGACTCTGTAGTTTTATTCAATCCTAGCTAATAAATGACAGCTGTTTTTAAAATGACTAAATAGCCATCAATGGACCATTCCAGAATAATTCTACTTATTCTACTTCGGTAACTTTGTATAAGGTACAAGCAAACAATAATGTTAAAACAGAACAAAACTTAATAAAAAAGATTATATTTTTTATATTGAAAATATTTACTTGAAAGTTTCAATAAAAAAATATTTTGCCTGTGACTTTCTATGCGTGAACTATCTAATCAAATATCTGTTACATAGAGCCTTCACGTAGAGCCTTAAGTTAGTTCTCTTGGAAAACATTGGTGCAACTGCTGTAATTTTTGCGTGATGTACATACGAACACACAGACAGACATGAGTTCTTAAAACTGCTTTTTGTACTTCTGTAACACTAATAAAATTTTCAATCTATCTTTGTTAAATATCTATAATGTACAGACATGGAACTGGTACAATTTTATTTCGGGATAATTCTTGGAATCATCTCACCTGATGGTAAGTGGAGAAAAAACCAAAGATGAAAGCGAACTATACCCGGATTCCTCAACCACAGAGGAACTGGCTCTTATACCTCCAACTGCCGGATCACAACAACTTTATTGTTATGGCGGCAGTCTTAGAGAATGATGGTGGAAGTAGCCAGGCGGACTACCACCATCAAAACTGAACAGAAATTTTCTGCCCCCACTAGGAATTGAACCCCGGTCGTCCAGATCTGAAGTAGGTGGTGTCAGCCGCTAGACTAAACAGGCGATTAAATTATAATAAGTTATATATAATGTATTTTTCGTTTACCTTCCTTCAAGGAGTGAATCATTTATATTTGGTTATCTCACAAATTTACTACAAAAAGCTTTCAGCCAGTGTGATTTCTTTCATTATTGCCTTGATTTGCCTTTATCTCGTCCTGAAACAACGTTTAATTTTCTTGGATTAAAAATACTTGGAGTATAAATTTTAAACTAATATTTACCCTCATCATCTTAATAAACAAACAAATTCACGTTCGCATTGCTTAGCTTAGGATTAGGATTTATCGAAATAACGACACGAAGATTTGTTAACAATTATCATTTCTATGGTTCATTAATTATTATAAAATCGATACTTTTTAATTAATCGTGGCAGAAGTGGCCTCTAAAATTAAAGTCTACTTTAAGACCATTGTCCATTGAACAAACTGATAAGCGATCATACGATGCGATTTGTAGCGATTTTGAACAATGTTAATTAGTAATAAGTGTTTTGAGTACGAGGTCGAAATATATTCAAATTTAGATGAAATATTATTTTCTATCATTGAGTCGGCAAAAAATCACAATTTAATATGATCTTTGTACGATTAAACCCTGTTAATTTCTTTAGGGGCTTCATTCACTGTCATCACAGATATATAAGGTCGAGTATGTACACGAAATAGGATTTTTCATTTGAAATTCGCATATCACTTATTCGAAATTCAAATCAGAATTCTCTATCTTCGGTTTGGTACAAATATGTGCACAATCAACAAAAACGTAATATGTTAAATATCATACGTTAAAACAAATATTATATTTCTAAATTCACATTAAGTTGTGCTAACTTGTAAATATTAATATTCTCGAACGGTACTCAAATTACACATTAAAGTTTACTACACACCTTAGTTAAGTACTAATCAACGTTAAGGTTATTATTTGTCAGTTACTGAATTGCGGAAGGTGCAAAAGGTCTCTGCTTTAAGTTTTATTGTCGTATTAAAAGTTAATTTTTAAGTATGCCAATTTGAAATGCAAAGGAACGGAATTTAAAGTATTTTTTTACAGAAAATTGATAACATTGCTAACCGGGTTTAAAGCTTTCATTACAATGTTTTTAAAAATACCTTAAAAAAAGAATGTTAATACGCGCGAAGCGAACATACAAGGAGTCTTCATTGCACGAGGCATAGCATTAGCATACCGCCTCCTTGAAGTGCATATGGCTTACCTTAGGCTTTTAGAAGAAAAAGTATGATCAGTAAAATCAAACACAAGTATCCTTATTAATTTACCATTTTATACCTTCATATGGGACCACTATTGTCACCAAGTTAGAATCTGATGATAGAATCCAAGAGTACAACACTGTAAGGGCAACCTTACAATGTTATAGGCACATATTAGGTGTTACAAATTTTATTCTAGCTTTAGAAAAAATATAAGATAAGTTTCACTGGTAACCTACAGACAAAAATAAAGAAATAAAACAGACATACATGACGGTATGATATACCATATAGTCATGCTTTACACCATCTACAATACTAATACCGTCTATATTGTGTCTGTGCTATACTTTGGTACGGTATTATCGCTCATATAGATGTAGATAATACACCTAACAGTTGCATCATTAAAATACAATTATCAATTAAATAGTTCGGTAAGTTGCATAAGCATGCGTCAAAAATTATGTTCTCATATTAATAAAGCAACCGTTAGTATAATGGTCTGCTATGACACCCACAGGAGGCACGATTTCACTCGCAATAAACTAAGCAATATGTCACAATAATAAAAAATATTGTTTTAAACAGTGTTATTGTGATACTCCCGCTGATTTGAATTGGTATAACAGCATTCAATCGCTACTATTGATTACTTTCATTAATTTTGAATTATTGTTTAAATAACTTTTATCAGTTAGGGGTGAAAGATTTAACTCAAATGTAAGGATGACAGGTTTTACAATAAACTTCTTTTTGTTATTATTAAAAGTAACTTGCACGTAATTTTCAACTAACTTAACATTGCAATGCTGTTACTTGTTTGTGTACAGATACACAACGTTTAGAATAAAATAAATAATTAATTGTAATTAAATATTATCTAGTAATTTTTGATGATTAATTCATTCATGATTTTGATTCATGAAATATCTGTTCTAAATCAACAAAATTCTAAATAATAGCAGAAAGTAATATAGTTCTATTTTTTGGGCCGCAATAAAAATCCTACATGGACCAATTCACATCGGACGGTTGACATTATACCGTGTCGGCAAAAACAAAGAGAAGCAGCCTCTGACAGTGTTTAAATTAATCATTCAATAGTAACACAACCTGACCGAGGTGATTAGATATCTGCTCGAAGAGATATTATACTAATATTAGATAGTTCGACGGTGTTAAGCAATTTTAAGTAAAAATATTACTCGTTTAATCATTTTTCAGCTTTTATATAACTATATTAAAAATTAGACGTTCCCGGATCTGAAGCTGATGCAACAAATATTTTTCAAAATGTTCATATTATTAAATTACCAAACCTTACCTAAAACATGTTTTTAGATTTTTGATTTTGTTTTTATTACACGAATAATGATTGCCGTACAATTATATATTCCTTTCAATTACAATTTTTTAAATTAATTACGATCCTTTCAAAGTATTTTTTGTCAATACCAATAAATTTTTTATATTGTTCCAAGCACCATAAAAACATATTTTTACAACAAAACTGGAGATGCCAATAAAAATAATATCGTAATCAATTAGAATTCGTTTAATCGACAAAAAGAAAAATTTTAGGGTTCATTCAAAAAGAGTATATGTAATTTACTTTGAAAGTTGAAAAGGTAGCATTATTATTGATTCATAGACAATTGACTAATATCATGAAATTAATATTATCTATATCGAGATTACAGCATCATCAGAGACTAGAAGAGAGAAATTATCGATAAAATTTCAAATTGTCACTTCAGCTTCAAAACAATTAAGTGTTATTTACTGTACCTACATTAATAAATCATATGATATAAATACTTGTACAACATATTATATATACTCTATAAAATATTCCGAATCCATTAAAATTTTCGTAATAAAATTGATGGACCTTTATTAGATTTGTCCTTTTTGAGATCAAACGCGGATCGGCTTAACAAGTATCAAGTGACGATCATGCCTGTCTTTTAAAGGTAGTATTATGAATCTAGTATGCTGATTGAAAGCGATTGTATGTGTTAAAATGCACGTTTAACAGCTGGGTGCCTATTAAGGGAATACCTCAAGATTGAAACTCAACTTTTTAATCTCGTCGAATTTGATTCGAGAACAGAAACATACTGAACCTTTATAATATCAATCCTGATAGATTGAGTGAAACTGGTTTTCTCTTGATCAAGAGTATATAAGTTTTGTAGTTAGAACAAATAATAATATCCTTGTGTCTTCAGGGTTAAAGTTGAGTTTCACTCGAATGTGTGCTTAAAATCATAAAGTAAAACTTAAGGTGATTGTCCGTATGTGGCGCACGTTCCAATTAGCGCTTTATTACTAATAGATAATACGCGTGTCTGCGGTTGCCGTGCGCACGCAAACTCGGCCCGTGTGGGAAATTATGCCGTGACGATTGTTAAGAGATTTTGGACACAATGACCGTATCTCTAGTTTTCTTACCAAATAAGGTCTTATAATATATGTACTAGTGATGGATTTAATGTTTTGACAAGATTTCGATAAAAAAATTAAGTATAAGGTACAAGTAGATAAAATAAGCAATCAGATATAAATAACTAACCATCTGACTCTAATTATTTAAACATAGATTGTTAGAACCATGTTCATTATTAAACCTTAGTTAAAACCTGGTTTATTACGCAAAAATATGAGACATGTATAGTCTCATAAAGAAAAGATTGAAATTATTACTGAATGTGAATTATTATTATTGAATAATGTCGACCTGTTTTTTGCATAATTTAAACATAGTTTTTTTACTTATACATTCATTTTATTTTACTTTCATCGTTACTATCTATTTTACCCCTGAATATAGTTTAAATTCATTTTAATATACGAGCACTTATATGTACCTTAAACATTATTTGAATAAAGGTAGATGAAGAACTAATTGATCATTTTATTCAGGGATATTATATCTGTAGTATCTTATAAAAATCTGGTTTCGATATTAAAATATTGTGACAATTCCGTATGGAATGTATTTGTGAACTAAAAATTACTTATAACGCATTTTTCGGAAATATTCTATAACAAAAGTTTTTATCTATGTTCTATCACATAAGTTTCTAGTCCTTTAGGACTTTCTTTGTTTGAACAATATGGAATATAAATTATTTAAAGTTTATATTTCATTTTTCACGCTGAAAAAGCTTTATACCAAATTTCACTTAAGATCATGACGTCATTATTATATTAAACATTGATATTTGCTTTGAAGAACATTATTTAATTTGTTAATCGTAACGTTAGATTCACTTTGTGGCCTCCTTAGGTCCGTCGTTTCTCTTAGCTGGCTAATTTGGTTTGGACATTTATTTAAAAATGGAACATTCAAAATCAAGCCTTTCATTTTTCACTAGAAATTTTCACAAAATTTTATCTTTATATTTTATCTTTACCTACTCATTCTTAAACATATTATAAGTGAAGATTTAAAAAATGGAATAATGAAATCGGTTTAGATTTAATGAAATGAAAACACCATTTTCAACGGTGAAAACTAACTTATTCATTTATTCTTTTAATTGCCCTGTCTCTTTTAAATTATCCACAATAATAATAAAACCATTTTTCAAGGCACTTCGTGGCTAGTGAGGTTACTCTTACGGCACCGGACCGACCGTGTCAATCGTCAATTGGACATAGACAGTATAAACTATTCCATTCCACACAGTAATAAACGCGTTATGATAGCAGGCACACATTATCTATGGCAGAGAAAGAAATATTCCCATAGGAATGGTCTAAAGGACTTGCATCCAGGCCAGTAAAGCTTAAAAAAATCCCATAGGATTAAAAGGATTTCAAGTTAGTGTTTAATTTGCTTCTATAAGTTAAAAACAGAAATAATCGTCTTGGTTCACTGTCTTCTGTATGACACCTTCAATTTTAACTTGAAAGAAGAAAAATTGACATTTATACGGACAAAACAAAAGTGGAAAACAAAGAAGGGGTGACTAAACATCCCACTGGTGGGCACAAGTTATCTCGCATACAACCCGCCAGGAATCTCAGTTGACTAATACAGGCCTTTAGTCTAGTAACTTTTTTATTTCTATCTACTATTTAACAATCAAAAGAAATACACATATTACATAACTCAGTATGTATATGAAAATAAAATATATATAGATCTATTTGGAGCGTGGCAAAAACTGATTTTATTTTTAAACATACTTCACATTTGAATAAGGAAACAATTAACAGTCTATTAGTTACCTGACATGCTATTAATGAAATGATGTACAGCGCACGATCTCAATCCGATATCGATTTAAAATCGACATGCAAATGAATCGGATAATCGATACGACATCCAACGAAGCGGTGGGGTATCCGATCATATATAACCCATAACATTATGTAAATATTTTCACGCTATAACTCAAATTGCATAATACGGTAACTTACCACCATTAATTAGAATTAACTATAGATAGATACAAACAAGATATCTGAGGCCCTTCTAAATTAACTGAAGATTTGACGTCAGAACAAATTGGTATACGAAACATATATCAGAAATAATCGATGTTTTAACAAATCAAAAATACTTACATTTAAAGAAATTTAACCTGTATTACGAAGCGATGAAGTGGACTGTGCAATAACATAAGTTGGTTTAAGCCTGATGTTTAATATAAAAACAAGCTCGTTTAGAAAATGCTTCACTGGGTTGTTCTATTACAATATACGTATCATAAAATCTTCGATTTTTAGGTTAGTTAACGTATGTAAGAGAGAATAAAATGTGTTACTCACACGATGCGCGAAATGTCAGCGTGTTAGAAGATATTTTAAGTCAATATATTTTTTATTATATTATTTGTGACTGATTTTGTATTTTTATTATGTATATTTAACTAATTAATTTTGCATGCACCATAAGAAAATACTTTTTCTTCGTAAATCTAAGATCCTTTTTTATTCAGTATAAATCATTTCAGTTAAAATTATTTAATATTTGAATATATCTTTTTTTTCGTTTAATTTTTTCTATTGACAGTCAAAATTCAAACTTAAATATTCATAAAAGACAATATTTAAGTTTAATTTTGTCTGTCAATAGCAGAAAAAGATATACATTATTAAGATCGACATGACTTCACCTCAATATCAAGTACTAAATTCTGTACACTGCATTAAACAAGTGTCTTACTCAAAATATCATTTTTCAACTTTATATATATTATTTCTTAGTCAACACAGCAAAATATCTTGGCCTCCATCTCACCTGCTGGTAAGTCAAGATAAGGCTAAAGATGTAAGCGTGCTATACCCGGATTCTTAAAAACTACATAAGATAGTGGAAGCTAGCCAAGCGGCCTTAAAACCCCTACCGCCAATCAAAAACCCTAATTAATATTAAATCAATTAATTTTTTAAACTTCTTATCTTTAGCATTGAGAGATGTTTATGAATAAACCTGCTGAGCTAACGATCTGCAAACATTTACAGCTAATTGCCGTTTCGAACCGGTTCCATATTCCGATGTGCGAGCCAAGCTATCCCCGAGTCTGGTTCCATCCGTTGACCCTGGGTCACACTTTCTATAGGTACCGTGCCTTTCATGACGTATCTCTGGTATTTAATTGCCAGCGGAACCCTAAGAAAGTGGTCGCAGTGATTAAATGGTGCGTCGAATGATCTAGCAGCGATGGCATCGAGAATTCTTGCGGTTCAATCATGAGCCATCTTCATTATAAGTGCAATTGGCTTGAGCTTGATAGTGTAATGGTTTAAGTACTCTGGATTCTATTAAAAAATTATTATGTGACAATCAAATTTTTAATTATGAACACTTAGGACCTTCAAAACTAATAAGGAATCTTGGTTCTGGAGACCCATAGTGTTCTACATCGTCGTCACCAACAGGTTATACCTGTTCCTTTGCTGTAAACCCTGTTGATAGACAAATTTGTTTAACTTATTTTATCATAATAATGTTTCAACCTTAAAATTCTATATGTGAACATCTTAGTGTTTAAAATACAACAAATTTTAAAAAAATTATATAACTAGCACTTATGTTAATTACGGATCTGAGTAAAAAGTTCTGCTTAATTTACTAGGCAACTCTTCATCTGAACCATGATATGTTACCAATTGCAAAAGAGATTTCTGTTTAGGTGCTAACGATATCAATTATAAGCATTGCCTCACTTTAATCGTCTACATTCACAAATAGATGGTTAGTTCTAATTACTTATTTTTAGTTAAAAATGTTTGATGATAAGGGAAGTATTTCATTTATATTAATTCCAACTCCCATTTGCTCAAGAATTTCAATCAACCGATTTAGAAAAGCAGATCTTACTGAACTTCAAAAGTAGACAACTGAAGGGTCAGTCTGAAGTCAACAAAGAAAGAATACAGGTTGAAGATGGACTTAATGCTAAAAATGAAAATATAAGAACAAGGAAAAAGGAGGAAATTAACAGCCTGCTCTTAGGCCATGATGGTACAATAAGCTGAAACCTCTTAATTACGCTACTAAAAGTCTAAGTAATGGTTCGTTGGAAAGCACCATAAAGATCATTTTATAATGCAGGAAGACAATCTCGAGCCTATGTTGCGACGGCTTACGACCATCGCCAATATGATAGCTATAAATAACATAAAATTTTTACAACTATTCGACATGGAACTATAAACATTTATAAACGCTCGTCAATTTAATTTCTGATAAATTTTATCTATGAATACTATGCAATTCTATAAAATTCAATATAAAATTCTATAAATCTATTACAATGCTGTAAATATCATTATTGTAGGATTGCTCTCAAAATATTTATGATTTATGACGTATTGCTGAGACTAGGATTGCAAAATTCAAATTAGCGTATAAAGATTTTAAGGTTCAAATCGGTACTGATTGAGAAGATAAGATAAGTATAATACAAAGATTTTTCTAACATTACCATTGCAAAAACCGTAGGAAATTTATTAATCTTCATAAAAGGAGGTTTTATTCCTTTTTTTATTTTCCCCCGATAGTTTCAAAATTGTGAAATTTTATAGGTTGTTTTAAATGAATACTATCCGAATAAACTTATTTGAAACAAGATTATTCATATTGTCTACAGTACAACGCAACAGGTTTTACATAAAGACACGTTCAAACTACATTTTGCACACGAAGTATTTATCTAATGAGGAATATTCGTATTCGCTTCAAAGCCGAAATTGTAGTTTATAGCAGCAATCGCATCGTTTTCGATAATTGGATGAGTCTGTTTATGTAGATTGTGTGCGGCGTGCAAGTGAACGCCGGTTACGTAATGTTGCATTCTTGGCTCCGGCGATATGCGTAAGCGCAATGAATCCGCGGACGCAGACAAGGCAACAGCAGTGAGAGAGGTTTTGTATACGATTGTTGTACCATCTAATTTAGTAGTGTAATTCAAACTTCACATACCGTCCCTTTTTTTTAATAATTAATAAAGAGATAGAATTCCTTTTAGAAACGTGAAGTTATGCCTTTAATTAGTATTCACGTTTTAGATGAAATTAACTTTAGATTGGGATAAATTGGCTTTTCCGAAAATGTCATGTGACGTAACGTGGTTCATGTCCCACTAAATTTCATAAAAATTACACGAACTTTACAACAATAATGCCACAAAAATAAAATGTGAGAGGGTTCTAAAAGCATCAGGCGGGTATATTTTAACTAATTATTAAAAATTCTAATACATCAAGAATCTTACTTAAAGTGCTGTAAGAGTACGAAGTTTTAAATATTCACAAATTAGTGAAAAAAGAATGATATTGGTAATGGTGAATATTGATAAAAATTCGTATCATTAGTAGTGTCGTACCCTACGTCTGATATTGTTTGTTACATATAAATCTTACTTCACCAAACTAATACTCTATACTTAGCCATTCTACTTGATATATTTAAGTTTATTCTGAACATCCCATCATCATTATACGTACCTATTACTACTTACTACTAATTTTAGTATTCTCAACTTCTATGGGTTCTCAATCTCTGGTATGTCTCTGTTAACATCCCAACACGCTCAAATTAACTGTTTACCAATATTCAACTTTATCACCAAAACAATAAGATTAGGCTACGACACATAATTCATCATTTCGCGGTCGGTGTTGAATCCAAAGGCTATTTTTATTAATTTTAACAGCCGAAGTCTTAAAATTGTGAAACTAAGCGTGAAAATCCAAAGGTGAAAGTTTAGAGTATGAATTAAGTAATGTTCTATTTAACATTCAAGTTAGGGTTAACAATATACACAATAGTTAACGAGTAAATTATGAACAAATACAAATAAGACACACTTTCATACCTAACAACAGCGAAGTAAAATGTGTAATATTAAATTTTATTGTTCAGTCAAATGAAAGTGTAAATTAAAATTTAGTGCTGCAAAAATAGAAAGGGAAAGTTGAAATGATTTTTTTGATGGTAAACCTCATTGGGAAGTATTTATTTTATGGTCGATAGTAGTACAAAAACTAATCAATTGGTCATAAGAAGTAAGTAAGAACTTTGTTATACCAAATATACAGATTGCCCGCTAGGTGGTAAGTGGTAAACCAACCTATAAAGTAATCACTTATTAGTATAATAATAATAAATGATTGAAATAGAAATTCATCAAAAACATCTATATAATTTTAAGAAACATAACATTTCCAGAGACTAATTTGCCAAATGTAACTTAAATAACTGCCTTGAACAAATTTAAAGTCGATCTTAAAAAAAATATTGACAAATTGTTACTGGAAGGTCCAGAAATATTGAGATAATAAGAATGAGTGAACCAAAAACAAATATTTTTTTCATTAGTAATTTAATTTTTTTATTAATTTCTATAATTTTATTTATATAATATTGTATCCTGTGATTGAAAATGGTAAAAATCGCAATCACTTAATTTGTTTTTACTTTCATAGTTTTATAGTTGACTGTGTTAATAACATTTTTCAATTAATTCTCAATCACATGTAAAGAGAGGGCAAAATTTTGTTTTCAAAATTGAGTTTCTTGGCTGTTCTTCTAAGAAAAAATTACGAAGACCCTCGGTGAATTTGTGAAGATATGGCTTAGATTCACATCCAATAAGTGTACATATACTATATACCTAAGTTGAATAATTTTGAGATGCAAACTCGCGACAGCAAAATATTTAAGAATGCTGAAATGGTATTTATTTCTTTCTACACGTACCTCACTTGCTTACAAAAGAAATACCTTTATAAACAGTCATGACGCGTGAATACAGTACACTTGCAAGCTATCTCCAAACATTATAGTTCACTGAAACGATCTACGTCAATACAGTCTTCAAGAATTCGTACTGCATTCTTGATCTTATTCTAACAGTGCTAAGGCATGTTGTGTCTCATTTGAATGCTATTAGATATCAATGAAAATTCCTTTTACTGAGTATTGGTTATTGTTGAACGACAATCTATCAATATTAAATATAACTTGCAGACATTACTAGAACATAATATTTTAGCACTTTAGATGAGTGTTACTGCCCAACATATTTTTTTATTTGCACTATATAATTCTTAAAACGTATCCATTAACGTTTTACTACTAACTGTTATCGCACTTTTAAATTTTGAATGTTTTTTATCATTTTTGATTGCAATGGACTTAATATCAGGCTTCATGTGTAATCAGCTTGACTTTAAGCGAAATCTAAATTGAATTTCAAAGCCCAAGCAATCTTTACTACACGGCCCCATAATAATAAGGTTCTTATTTCCTGCTAGTCCAGTACATAACATATTTATAGATAACAAACACTTAAGTACAGAATACACTTCAGATATTCACACTAATAACCATAATAGAACAATTGGTACTAATTGAAAGATAGTATATTTTAATTTCAGACAAATGAGATGCACAACTCCTTAATGTTCAGAGTAGCTTATCAAGCTCCGTTCGGTGTTTCACTACAAGATAGAATCAGAAATGAGGACGTAAAAGAATTTTAACTTACATATACCTCAAAGGATAAGCAAGTCGATTGAAGCGGCTTAGTAAGTAGAAGACTTTCAGGGAATAAAAGTACTATAATGGTGATTGGAATTAATCAAGAAAAGACAGTGTAGATGTGAATCGCCCACACGTGGAGAGTTCACAGATCTTACACAAAATAGTTCCGTTTAGTCATAATATGATGATAATATACCAACCAATCTAGAGAAGTATATTTTCTAAATAAAGTGCACCTCTTCTAGAATTTCAACAATCGTAAGAGTACCCTGTGACATTCTCTCTATGTATAATATATTTTACTAAATTGTGTGTTTGTAAATAAATTGGTAAATAAATAAATCATTTATACAACTGACAGGACATACAACTGAATTATTCTGTTTCTTATCATACGGTAATGAAAGCTGTGTTGCAATATCATTAAACTGGTTGTACTCTCTGGTCTTGATAATATAATGAGGCTTCATATAAACGTATGTAAAACTTGTTCTTTTGTTATCACACAAACTGCATTGACCTTAAAACCAAGGCCGATGCTTTGCTCGTTATCAGACGGAAGCTAAACAATAGTTAATTATGCTAATATCCTTAATAAAGGAACGACATAGGTTAATAAGTTGCTTATGATGTCATAAATTTGGTATTAAAAAGTTAAAAATAAGATCGAAAATATATAGGTTTTATGTGAAATTAAAGCGTAGAATTAGACTTAGAATTTTATATAAACTTAGAGAATAAGGTGTTAATCTGGCACTGTCATTAAAGCTTTATTTAAAAAATACAGCACTCAGAAACCAGAACTCAGAAATTATGATAGGACTAATTAGGACTAGATAGGAGTAATTAAAACTCTTTAGATACATTAAAATTTGGTAACTTTAGAACCTTGGGGTCACATTAAATGTATTGCTCAGCTACTGGTGTCTCCTCCACCTTAATTTAGCCTGAAACCGTATCCACGTGTGCGCCCTTATCCAAGATTCGTGATGATTTGTTCATGTTTACAGTTATCACGTTTCTTCAAAAATTAGAAGTGCCTGGACTCTTTAAACAAAGTATTTACCACTACCTTTTCTAGTGGTTTATGTGGTTTAATGGTTTATGTAAAAATAGGTCTAAAGATCTTTAGATCCTTTACTAATATTTTCAGTGTAGATCTAAGCACAGATAAAAAATTTACAGTCCTTTTATATCCCATGAGCGTATGTCTCACCACGTCAATTATTTTTTTCATTTGATCGGGGTTCCATTTTCATAATTCTTCCTCGAAGATGGAGATAACACAGTTTGTCTAGGCATCTGGAAGCGAATAAAAAATACTAACATGATAAATCAGTCTCAAAAGCGGAAAACTACCGCACATATTTATATTTAAAAATATAATTATTTGTTACGCATACAAGCAAAATGAGAGAGAGATCGAATCTAACAATATTGCAATCTACCTTCATAGTTGGGTGCTCAAAATTTGAGTGGGTAATATCACAATGCCCTTTATGAGATTAAAATATCTTCCGAATTTCCGACATCCGATGTTCTAAATTGTTTAATTTTTGTATTAATCATATAATTAAAAAAATACTTCACAGCGGCTATTCGTGTCGAGAGTAGGAAATTCTATTTTCCTGGGTGTTGCCGTAGGTGTGGTCCTTGTTGATTCTATTACGATTTATTATTGCATTTACACACGCCAGTGTTTTATTAAACGATAATATATTCGACGACATCTTTCTTCATGTAAACTTCAAAAAGGCTGTTCCCTGTTTTTTTTTAATTCCACGACATATGCATTATGCACTGTACATATGCTTAATAACATTTGCGCCATGCCTAAAACCTTATTGGTTTGATTGACGCGATGGAGTTGTTAACTACTTAAAAACAAAAAACATATTTTATTTAGTGTCTTCATTAATAAAGTATCTCTTAACATGGGCCTTATATTTTCTTCCATATGTATATAGGTCACGCAAGGTCTCGGGGTATCAAGTATTTTTGGTAGAAGGATTTTTTGCGATTGATTTTAATTTTTCTTCCTTGGACTAAATAATTAAAGTAGTTACCGCGCCTTTTTTTGCTACAGCATTTAGAACGTCACGCGGAGTATGAAGGTACTAGATTAAGACAGTTTTGTTGTGTATTTCATCAAAATTGCAATTTTCAATGGCTAAAGTATTACATTTCAAGTCGCAACTCAACACGAGAAAAACACATGCCATCAAAAACATTCAGGGTTTAGTAGATGAATGCCTAATTCTTAAGTGCCCGATATTCTACAAATGCTTGACTATATCTATTTTCTTATTCGACATGTAACCGAGCATTCGAAAATGATTCAATAAGGACAAATGTCTTATATAGAACTAGACTATGTATTTAGGGAATTAGTCTGGTGAATGTGCTTCGGCATTGCAGAATCCAAGTCATCCCCAATGGAGTTCCCGGGGACTATTTGTGGGTATTCCTACATACCTGCCTCATACCCAGTTGTGGGTAGATCAGTAAATGGATTTCTATATCTATAAAAAAGGTTTTTAAGGAATTGGTCATTTTGCAAGATGTCCGTCATTCTACAAATTGGGCATTAATCGACTTGCATACGTCGAGTCGAGAATTTAACAACAAGAAACTTGATCTCATTTACAGTTTACTCTAGGCTTTCTTTCGATACAATAATAAAAAATCACACAAATCTAATCTGATTAATAGATGGGACTCTAAATCTTTTAACGTCCTACAACTGCATGTGTGCATATAATAACTACATCAAGAGGCGGTACATCAACGTTGGTTATTGAGGTTGATAAAAAGGAAAAAGATCATTCAATCTTTTTTGCTTTTTCGTGGTAAGTTTTATAGGAAAAAATTAGATGAGTAACTGTTAGTAAAGTAAACATGCCTGTCTGTTAGTCGCTGTTTGAAACATATTATACACATACACAGTCTACGGTTAATTAAAAGCAGAATACTAAAAATGAACAAAAAGCTCTTTAGCGAATAATTAGATTCTGAATACTAATTAAATATACTTATTAACATTACTTTTGATACATATTCACGTGCAAAGGTTTTAAAGTTATAGCTGGAGCGTTAGAACGCTCATTAACCCCAGTGATTATTTAAATCATATTTAAAAACGAATCCTTTAAGGGACGGTTGCCATATTGAATATTTAAGGTTAATTTTATTCAGTACAAATTGTATGTAATAATGTATTCTAGCAATTATTATTCAACGCTTTCATTAGTGACTTGCCTTTTTATATTTCAAATAAAAATATACAGCTCTACTTCTACATGATATCAGTTAAACACTTCGAAGCAATACGAAGTTAATGCTCCAGAAAAGAAAGTTCGAGAAATATATACTTACTTACACTTAGACTATTTGAAATGAACCACCAAGAAAGATCGAAAATCACTCTGTAGAGCACAGATCAACCAAATCGAATAAACCAAAGGACACAATCATATATTTTACATCTTTAAGCAAGCTACAACCGTATTGCCCAACCACAGAGGTATATCTTCCTTGAACTGCCGAAACACAAAAATGTTGTTCACACTAAACTAAACCGAGCAGGAAATTATCCCCTACCTCCAGGGAATTGAATCCCGTGGTACATCGATTTTTTGTCGATGACAGGTTATCCACTCTAAAGTTGTTAATATTCACTAATACAAGAAGACATTTGCATATTAATCGACTCTAATTCTATTACATTGACCCTAACTTAGAAAATCCCGTTTTATAAATTATTTAATATTAAAGTCTCTGAATAGTTTTTTTTTATATTTCTTTTAAGAAAAAAAAATTAGCTTGTTCTCAGAAACGTAACATGATGAACGTAACTTGACAGTAAATGCAACTCAATTATATTTATTGTATGTAACATTGAAATTGATATTTATTCATATCTTCGATATATCGCTGCCCGTAATATTTTTGTCATAGAAAGTCTAAAAACCCTATGGTGGATCACGTGATGTGTGTGTGTTGTGTGTGTGTGTGTGTGTGTGGTGTAAATGCTAACAATGGCCAATATGGACAACATTTGGTAATAACAATAAATCATTAGATGCTACTGGTGCCTTAATTCGAGAGGTACCGTGATCAGAAGATCTACCATGCCTGTAATTATACTCGCTACCTCTCCCCTCACACGCTGCAACTCAAAGGATTACCGTAATCCATAAGTTTTTACGCTGTGTAAATTCTTCACGTCACGGCCGAAAGATGAAAGGCGTTGGCAACGTACCCTCAAGATACAGAGATCTGAAAAATACCTAGTAAAAGAGTATCCAGATAATTGAAAAATATGAAGGCGTCTATCATCTTTGCCGTATGTGAGGAATATTATACTTCCAAGCAAAAACATGCTTTTAATAAAAAAATGTAATGCCATTTCTATTTCTTAACGCGTGCTTTTCTAAATTGTGACAGCGACCTCATACTGAGTTGCTTCTTGTTTTGTGAAATCATTTTTAAACGATAGCTATCAGATCAAGTGACATTTAAGTGTTCGAATTTTGAAACTTATCGAATATCTCAAAATTTTGTTTTTAGGCGGCGTCTCCAAACACCTTAGGTCCCACCTACCAGTACTTAGTACATTCATTGCAATACACAACGATTTCTTTAAAACTTTGTAAGATTAGGATTCAATTAATTTTTAATTAAATTAGTGCTATTATTTTATTATGAGAACCTAATGAGTGAATAAGTTCCTAAACTTATTTAGAATAGACAAGCTTTACGCTTGTGCGGTTCTTTCGGTGGTACAATCAATTCCGTGCCGTTATGTGGACAGTCTTAACAATTGCAATATTTGTAATACGGCTGAGTCAGTCAGTAGGTAAAGGCGGGGCTTCAGTGACCAATAAAACTGCTCGTTGTAAGTACCTACAGTTGCGCCTGATCTTTCAACTTTTTATAGCTCTATCTTTATTAGATGAAAAACGTATCCCGATGTAAAGATATTCGTCGGGAGCTCCTACCATTATAAATTATTTTCTGTAACAAAAGCATTCATAGCATTTGGTGTTAGAGATTTCTAAAATTTCGTACCGTTTTTTTATAATGCAATATTAAACTATCTTAGGTCAAAGGTTGATATAGCAAGTACAATTTTCTTTTCTAGAGAAAAATTATAAAATCTATCGAAGGTTTGTAACCACTGAGAAACATTAAAGCCTATCTAATGTTCGTCAGTGGTCGCAAACCTAAGCTTTATAATGAAATAACACATAAATGCCAATATTAGTATGTACCTATATGGGGATAACACACGCAATTCCAAATTTAAGTTAACTAAACCCTAGACCTAGAGCATTTTTAATTCTTAGTGTGTAAGATACATCTACTGTTTTCAGTTTTCTACCAAAAATGTAAAAAACAAGACCACTCGACATGGAGCTACGTAATTATGCTTTAGTGATGGAATTATACACACAAACCGTCGTACGTTAGTGTACCGTCAAGTCTACCTGCATGCAAGTAACACATGACGACTTTTGGTCTAACACTACCAACACTCGTGGCTAAGCTGGTTGGTGCGTTAACGGGTTAACTGAGACTTTAAGGTGCCTTCCATCCTTCCTGCCTTAGCTTGAGATAATAAAGTCTGATTGAGTCAGTGAGAGAAAAAATATTACAGAGTTATTCTAAAATAAATATGGAAGAAACATATACATACGAATTTTTGTATAATTAACTAAGTTTTTTCTAAAACAAAAACATAATTTATCGAAATGTGTACGTGTTTTTTCAAAATGGTTTGTTTTTGTGAGATCAACGCAATTCTTCATTCTTCATATATAAAAAATATTCTATATATTACTTATTATTAAGATAATTTATTAAGAAAACTATGAAGTGACTTACGTCATTTATCTGTGCTTTATACTATTGAAGGGAAGGTACGCGATATAGATCCTTGAGGCTGCCCGAAAGCATATATATCTATAGATTATTATATATAGCTATAGATAACCCGATATAGTTAGATTATTTAGGTAGCCCCTTATTTATATGTACCCATAAAAAAAACTATGCTTTATTATCATACAAACATATGTATATACTGGCCATCTTACTACGCGACTCCAATATACCAAATAGTATTAATTGGTTTCATTTGTAGGTTATTGATAATACGCTGTATTAAAACGTCATATTTAGATATTACCTATAGCACTAACATACTAGCTGAACTAGCTATCTTCACATATGGAATCCTCTACTGTTTATCATCAGGTGGTGTCAAGTCGATATGCTGATCTTTTAATTTAAAAAAATACCCCTGTCACACAGCAATGTTTAAGCACTACTTTTGATTGAGACATTGACCGGAAACCCCCTATTTAAAATTAAGCCTATTTCAAGGAAACCTTATTTAAAAAGTTACCCGATCAATATGGTTAATTATGGTAATTGTTTGTGTTACCTTATTGTTTTGATTAGCTTTTTAATAAGGTTTAACTGCTTACCTTAAAATAAGTCTTACCCTATTGCTTTTTATTTTATGCAAAATAATAAGTATATTAAAATTCCTTAAAGTCATTCTTAAAACCAGTACAGCCTAAGCCTAATATGTTGTTTCAGCGAGTGATAAGCGCTTACTGGAATAAAATGTAAAATGTATCTATTTGGTTAGCCATTTGTTGGGGCATATGAAAAGCTTACCTATTTGATAAGGTTTTTTAAAACAAGAATATCTAAAACCGATACAAATACCCTTTTAAGGGTAAGCGGTTCTGGTCCCCGGTGAATTCAGATCCATTGCATTACCAAGGCAAGAAGTTTGAGTTTCGAATCTGGGCCCTCTGAATTAATACACGACCAGACCAAGAAGCATTTTCCCCTATAAAGTAATACTAACTAGTAGCATCTAATAAATCATAGACAATTTTAATCTACCAAAGACAAGATAGTAAGAACATTACGAAACTTTTTATCCTGCAGTAGGTATAGAAATAGGTACATGAATTTTGTTCAATAGAATTCCTTCAAAAAAAATTTAATACATTAATGTTAGCTATTTATAAATTCCTTGCAGTAGTCAGTTGACAAGCGTTTTATAAATGATCTTATATTTACAATGCAATAACAGAATTTATTGTCTACAGTATAAAGTTTAGTTTCCTGTGTTATCATAGTGGTGATATTGATAACTATTGAACAGGTAAGACGAGTGTATGTCTGTACAACCTTATATGGTGGTTTATAGAATCAATCATGTGTTATGGATTTATAAATACAAAACTAAAATCAAGACGCATTTAATCAATATAATAATCAAGATAGTAGAATAGAATAGAATATATCTTTAGTAGGTACATTATTGAATCATACACATCCGGTACATCCGGTTTAGCAATTGCACTATGATAGCCGCCCTTATCATGAATGTAATAACAGTGGTAACAAGCTCTAAAGGTTACTCTTGATGTATTGTTGACTTTACACGCAACTAACATTTAATGGAGGTATATTTATTTGTTCTGTGTATAAATTTGTCATTCTGTTATCAATATAGGAATGTTATTACACTTAACTTAAGTAAGTGAAGTTCATTATTATTTTTTAAAATATTTAATTAGCTACGTAATTAATTACCTTTTGTTTTCATTGAGAAAATGCATTAACGTACTCGAAAGCAGTGTAGGGCCAGCCCGGACAGTATGGGACTGTCAAGCACAATATTAACTAAAAAACCAACGTGGGCCTTCATTTTCAGGACTTGGACACAATGCAACAATAGGTATATAATTTATCTACTGGAGAAACTTGTCAGTTTCTCTGATTTTTAATTTCAGAACATACAGTGACTACAAGCGAAATTATAAGATTAATAATGAAAGTACATAGTCGCAAATTGCAAGTAATTTTATAATTGAGACGCCTTTATTTCTGTCAGCCAAATGAATGCAAAACCTCTTTTTAATGGTGATAGAATCGTACGTCTTCCAAATTTAAAATTGGCAAAAAATCTATCATTTTGATTTCATATCACCTAAGGGTAATTTAAAAGAAGCCCTTTTGAATTGCTCATGAATATGTTTATCACTTTGGTAGGTACAAAACGTCAGTGGGTGAGCAGCTGCCAATAATAATTGTGGAGATTATAAAAATTTGCATTTGAAAATCGGAGCGTATCACGCGATATTGGTAGCAGAGCTTTCGGGTGAACTTGTCTTTTTGTAGACATGATTTGCTTTGATTCGATTTTTGTACAAAATATAGCTAATTTGGTAAAAAGTGTATAATTTTTAAATACCTAATAACAGGAAAAGTGAACTGTAAAGTAATTGGTAATAAGTAGAATTGACATCGGAAAATTCATTGGAAGTCTCTCAGTTGTTAGCATTTAGAAAACAAAAATGTAATTTTCCGAAATGACATACCTACTTATTATCTGTTTATATAGACAAGAATCTTTAAATCGTTTAGCGTATAAAGATAAACAATGTTGTAAATAATTACAACAAAAATTCCGAGATATGCATCGACACTAGCCGCTAAATAGAAACTGCATATCGCTCGATTCTTCTCCGAGTTTTTACATATGGGCACGTGTACAGAAGACGTCTGTTTTCCGTGTATTTTCTGGTTGGGTGACGGCGGGGCAAGCGGAGAGCGGGGCGGAGCACCGGCAGATGCGCCGCGCAGCGCCATCTATTGGCGCTCGCTTCGTGCCAGGTGCGCGCCGCGGCCGCCGCCCGCCTTCAGTCCGCCGACACGCGCCCCTGTGAATACACGTCTGTACGGCCTTTTCACGCCGCAACACGCGACGCGCGTCTTTCGAACGTAGTGCACTCTCGCGACCGGTTCACCGTGGCCGATGAGCAAACAGTGACATCTCGATTATTGTGCTGTGTGACTTACAGTGAAACTCAGTGTATACTTGTGCGAGTGATGGATTACTGCGGATCCCGTGACGAGTGCTGACCACGCCGGGTCTCGGACCCGACGTATATGCCCCGGCGCCGCTAGCCCGGACGCGCCAGCATGCGCGCCCCCGCGGTGCTCATCGCCCTCATAGGGTTTCTACCCCAGGTACTGATATTGACACCCGAAACCGCGAATCCCCGTTTGTGCGAATGTGCCAGACGAATATGTTAGTTCGCATCGTTAGTATAAACAACGTTGTAATGCAACCCGGTGGCCGTAGGCGCGAGGCCGTTGTGCATTACACGACCGTCACTTTCCCACGAACGTGGCGCGCTCAGCAGATTGTCCTGGATATACCTAGCCGGTGAGGGTGTAGGTTAGGCGAGTCGTGACCGGGCTCGGCCGCCGGACCGACTCAAGACGCGCCTGTGTGAGTTCGATACGTTTACCGAGCAAACATAGGTAGACAAGGTACATAGTTATAAAGAAAGTTCAGGTTTTAATACGGACGGCGCGCGGGGTCAGCTAGGTCGCGAGCCTCTTCGCTTTAAAATTAGATGCATTCCGAGGCTCCGTGGTGAAGTTGTGTCCAAAAGAGGCGAATCCGCGACGTTGTGCATACATCGCACGCATGCACGACAAGAATAACTCCTCCAGACGTCTCTGAAGGCGAGATATATCGGGCAGGGTTAGTAGTTCGGTCTAGTTTACACGAACCCTTTTCATGTTTATTGAGCGTCGCTAATCGTTGGGAAGTAGACTTCGAAAGCTCTTAACCGAACTAGACGTAAATAAACACACACACACCTCTCATCATTAATTCCGTAAGAAATTTCATTGAGATAAAATAGTAATTTAAATAGTCTGGGGACAGACATCGGTGTGATTTTTATGTTTTGTGGAATAACTTATGTCACTGATAAATACCTACTCAGATTTGAGGTCATTGCCTTATCCGGTCAAGGCTGCCTAACTCACGTTAAGGGCTGTCGTTCCCGACCAGTCAAATTTTGTAAACTTTCTGTGCTCACATGCAATATTAACTTTATTAGCTTGTTTTAATTTGGTGTTAAAACGAAGCACCACGGCACATTAATGTGTCAGTAACTCAATCAATTAAGTCGGGTCTAACAATACACCGAAATGTATACTGACAGCCATTGTTTATTTATATTGGTAACAGCAACAAGATCATCAAGAAGTAACATCTTGAATTGCAGCAAACGCTCGGCGCATGATTCACTGAATATTAACTCGATGCCTATCGATTTTAACTTAACTAGTGAATTGCTATTTCCTTTACCAATTTAGAATTCCTGTTTGCCTACGAGTGCCTATTAATCCTATTATCTAAAGAGTGAAATGCAACGTCCACAACAGTAGCAAAAAATCGATATTTTTGTTGCGCGATTTTTTGTTCTCCCGCATCGTTTACCCGTCTACAATAGCAATTTGCAATGAGGGAACCTATTCCCCAATGCATGCGTGTGCGCACACAAAACGTGTACTTGTTAACAAACGTACCGTTATTAACATACACAGATGCTCAGGGTGAATATTAAAACTTGTCTGTGTGCGATCAATACGTCGGGAATATCTCGAGATCTCTGCCTCGTCTGAGTGATGTTTGTACACTTTGTCCTCAATGGGTTATTTACTTAATTGTTTTTGACAAGCCGGGTCTAATTAACCTGTTGTGGGCCCGACGGCCGCTACCGCCCCGTCCTAACTTAACCTGCGTTTCTTCAACATTTATTTATAGTCTGGTGCGTGTGTAAGCGAGTTAGTGAGTTTTCAAAGCGCTATTATACATTATGAATGAAGTCGTGTTGTTCCATAAAAAAACGGTATTTTTCGCTTTGGACTGGTTTGTGTTGCCCCCGGTCCTGTATATACGTGACGATCGCCGTACATTGATGTAATTGTCCTCGCGATCAGTAACTTTATCCTCGACAACATCCGCAGAGATCGGCGCCTGTCCACTATTTGCTTCTTTTAATATCCATTTCAATTTTATTTAACTCATTCTGAGATCGCGTTCGAAATAAAATTGCGTGATCATCCAACCGTCGATCGGAAGCGGCGTCGGAAACACGTCTGCCCTAACCGCAATAATAATTTCCAATTTAAAATAAATAATTCACCGAAGGTTGGTTTTGTTCGTTTTGTTTCAGAAAGAAATTAGAGGATAACAGTTTAATCACATCCTTGTACTACAAACGGGCATTGGAAATATTGTAACTTTATTTATTGATTAGAATGAACGGTATGTTTCTTGATTGAGTGCGCCAGGCGTCTACCTGTCGCATAACTAGGACATAGCATGTCACATAGCTCGCTCGGCACGTTAAGTTGTGTGGCATGGTGCGTGTATGTTGCGTTATGATTTGTGATATAATCGATTTAAGTAACTTATCGATAAGTTTGTTCGAATGCGGTGACCGAGTTGTTATGCTAGCCGGCGTACATAGCTCTCGGCAGCAGGTGCGAATATTAATGCTCACGGAAAGCCTAACATCTGCTTTTTCGTAATTTACTCTGGTACACGAATTTGACTCATAATTGACTTCAGGATGATTAAAGTCTTAATTCGGTGTCGTGAGTTAATTTGAGCCTTTGTTGACTGGCCAGTTTAATAGCGATTTGACTATCTGAACCATAATTACTAGGGATTAAAGTTTTTTTTAACGAACTAAAAAAATTTAACTTTTAATTAAAGAGAAATGTATTTCGAAACATTTAAAGCTTACGTCATTTTGGGTACGTAGACCATTTTAATAATAATTGCTGTTCTAATAATTTGTCTCCCACAATTGTTGAAGAGCCAGTTCTCTGTATTTAACAACCTGCAATCGTTTTGTCGTTTAATTTATGACACTGGATTGGTTATTTAAATGTCTAAAATGGTGTACCACAAAAGAAGTTTCACTTCATATTCCCATACAACAACATTCAATTGCCAAAACCACCTGCGGCGAGCCTATTCCATTTGAGGTCCAATTTCCACAATTAGTCCTCATATGTCGGAATGACCGTTTAAGTATGTGAACTTGTAACGGGCGATTTTATAATTTCGTCTATTGTCCGAAAAAGGTTTTTGTTCTATGAGAACCTTCTCAATTATAAGTACGAAATCCGTATTATAGTTGGCTTTAACGGGCTAACTATGAGAATATATTTATGGTTAATTGTGACTATGAAGCTAGTTGATGAGAATGCGCGTCTCTGTGACAAGTTTGACAAATTACATATTCATTATGCCTGCTCACGGACCCATTGTACCTGCTGCCGATAGTCATTTCTTTCACTCGACATTTTCTTCTTAACACCGGACGTGTATAAGTTTTCTTTCAATCGGCCAGTCGTTAATTGCATCCCGCTGTCGAGTAAAAAGCAAGTCAGGAATCAGGATCATTGATCAGATTACGCAATGTTGCCAAACTGGATATATACTCGAAGTTTTGATGTATTATTTATAAAGCAACGTTTTAATGTTTGTTGTAGCTTTGGTAACATTGTTTTAAGATTATATATCTGTAAGTCTTCCATTTATTTAAATACTTTAAAATTTTATAAACTGCCTGCCCTTCAGAAACTTTATCCATCTATGCTAAACAAATCATTTTTTTATAAATAACTATATTAATGTTAAATTATAAAAGGATATTATTTTATGTTAATAAATATAATAGTTTTTAAATCACGGCGCTTTACTTTGTAAATTGTAACTACTTCATTTATACATATTACACAAAGCCGTTTTTTTTTAATTTATGAATTTATACCCTTCCAGTGTATCCATGCTCATTAATATTTCTTGTCTAATTATTTTTTGTACTTAACTAATAAGTACAAAAAATAATTATCTCTGATAATTTTATTTCAAATTTCGACGTCCGGCCGGGTACCAATATTGATTTTGGTTCCAAGTTTGACAGCTCGTATGATATGGAAGTATCCTTCAGGGCGATATTAATCTATGCTTATAATATATTAAGTAATACATAAATTATAATTGACCGTTTCTACAATCATGCCTTAGAAGATATTCAATGAATCCAATTACTGTTACAATTACAGTACTATCACAGAAAGAATCTTTCGATGTAAATAGTACACACTAGGGAAGTTGGTAATTCCGATTTATGACCGATAAAATTAGCGACCAGTCTGTTACGTTCAATATTACCTAAATATCTCTCATGTTTCGAAATTCGAATATTTCGAATTCCATGTGTTTCCAACACGAGCCTTCTAATTTAAGCTTCCATTGTTTAATATTGCTAGTAATTTATTAAATTCCGAATTGGGTAAATGTGTCAGCATTACTATGTACGGAGTGGGTTGCACAATTTTGGTTTTAGAACAGAGATGAGTGGAACTTCGTAACCGTAGGTTTGAAGTTAAGGCCGACAGTTGACAGTTATGAATACTAAAACAATTCATGCTAAATAATTATTTTGCGTAGGCATTTGTTTAACTAAGTAATAGCTGATTATTAATTAAACCTATCGCTTTTGTCTTTGAAGCCCACGTTGCATATTATATCTATTTTATTTTGGTGGCCCATCCCAACTATCTTGTAACACGTAATAAAGTGTTATCGTTCGACTAAATAAACTTTCGGTTCGTCGGAAATACGTGACATTCCGGTAGACATCAATATGTTTATTTTCTCTTTTTGATTTATTTATTTCGAAACTACTTGTATTTGTAACGTTATTACTAAAATTACACTGCAATATATCTTATGAAAGAACTTTTTTATAGCCATGCATGTGTGTGTGTTATTGCGAATGCAAATCGGTGTTGCTAGCGAATGAAAGTATAACAATAATAATTTCCGTATTCACTACAGAAATAGTTGTAAAATATTTTGTAAAGCTCTAGTCTGCGATCCAGTACACGACTCGTCCGATAGCTCTCTGAACACCAACGCACGAAATCTCAATTCCCTTGTGCAACACGCTTAAATAACCGCAAAATACCTTATTATGCGCTTTCCATATACGTTTCAGGCAATCTGCTGGCTCTATTACGTTCCACGCGCATGATTCTCCGTTAATTTCGAATTCCTCATATCGTATGCTTCTTTTAATACAAGAAGGCAGCTGCCAACGAAATTAACCGACAACAAAGAAGTTGCAACTTTTGTCGCTAACGCCGAATTTCGTTTTGTTCCCTTTTAAGAGCAAGTATCCTTTTTGAAGATATTCTTTGAAACGAGACGCTCTTTGTTGCAAGCTCCCCTTACACAATAGTAGGTAACGTCTTCTCGCAAGTTCGCTGAAGTTAGGTCACAAAACCGATTAGTATATTCGTCAGCTGTACTTATTAAAGGACAGATAATAAGTAATAGTTTTTTATCTCGAACAAACCTATTTTTAAAACAGAACATCTTTATGACATGTGTACGGTATGCGTAACCGAAAAATACGTACGCGGATGGCGAAAAAAAAGATCATGCGTGTTCCATCGTTCCAAATATAAATTTCAAAATGCGAATTTAATGCAGTGGCCACTTCGTCGCGCTATTAAAAGACTGTTTAGGTGTTTATTTTAACACATTTTGCGTGTGTACTTATAACGGCTGAGATGAAAAACATTCCCCTGCGTTTCATTATTTGAGTTATTTTTACACTCGAATTCAACCTGCCGACAGGAACGAGTGTTTACTCTGTTGGCTTTCTTATTTAAATAGTGTTCACATTATTACTCCTTATTATCAAGCCTCAACAGCATGAAAAATAAAATGGTTGTACTGAAAAACACTCGAACACTGTATCAAGTAATTCCAGACAATAAAACCTCTGTAGATCATTTTGACATAGCAATTCTTTTAAAAATATGTCCAAGTCGTAGTCGTGATCATAGTGTGCTGCAATTAAATTGAAAAGAGAATAATGTAACACTATATATTTGGAATGGTGTTGCGAGACCGTCGATTAGGTACTCAAATCAATTTAGACGGTTTCTTAAAGCGTGCGCAGGCGCAATTAATATTACATGCCGGTGTTACTTTCCTTACGAAACAAAAAAAAGGATCTTCACGATTCTGATGATCCGATGCATTAAAAGATCTAGCATATGGATCTGATTTTGTACGTTCACGATACATCACAGATTTGAGAGCTACAGTTAACGAACGATTAGTTTTAACTACAAACTTCGTAAGACTAAAGTACACCTTGACAAAATAACCTTTATATATTTAACTCAAACTCACCATATCTAAAAATCAACATTTTTAAAATCATTACCAATTAATATTCTGTTTACAACGTATAAAAGTACGGGCTACAGTACAAAAGAAAGTAATGATAATTTTTCAATTACGGTCGACAAACACTAATAAAAGCTAAACACCCTTTTAGACGCGACGAAAAACATTAATCAGACGAACACCTCGTCAAATCGCCCGGAGATATTATAATACATAACTTATTCGGTAGTCAGTAAGTAGTCTTTAATTGTTAGGTTGCGTTTAGCCTCGGGCTGAATGTTGGATACACCGGGCCACGTGACCGATTTTTATATCCATTTTTGTTCTATCTTGTACCTTATATATAGCATCTTACTGTTTTTTTTTGAAATTCAAACTGAATTTTTTTTTTAAATTAGCATTTAAATTACATACAGATTTAATACCTATTCCGTTGTTTGGCCTAAAGGACTTGAATACAGGCCAGTAAAGCTTTAAAAAAAAGATTCCCTTGTTATATTTTAAACACATTTTATTGTGTGACAGAAATCTATTTAGTTAAGCAATACTTTTCGCAGTACAATATTGCAAATTTCTCACATAAGGTAACCCTTTAAAATTCATTGAAATAGGTATGAGAAGAAGAAATTTAATAAAAGGTGATGTTTATAGGTCACAATGGTATATTCCTTTCCGACTTTGTAAGTATAACTATAAAAAGTGATTATACTCTTATCCAAAAAGTCACATCACATAACTTTTTGGAAAGCAGAAAATGTAGAGTTCAGCCCAATTAATTATAAACAATATGTTAAAACAGTAAGCCACAACTCATCACTATCGTAGCTACTATAACACGTTTAATAAACAATACATCAACAAAAAAGGGGATGTTTAGAGTGTCCGTTTCTTTTTTGGAGCATTTTTTTGGTTCCGCTCCTACCTGACGGAGAATATGTGATGACGAGCTACGCTATCCTTGTCTCGTCAGTATCATTAGAATGAGACGGTAATTTCGCGTTGAAATTCGAGGTGTATTCAACCCCCGTAGAAGGCAGGAAGTCAGTAGAAATCTGGTGTCTTTTTTACCACAGTTTTGTTTAAACTGGAATTACATTTTGACGTGTACAGACTCACTGTCTGCGCGAGATAAAAAAAACTCAATGGCTTATTGTGAGTGAACTTTAAGAAGAGATAAGCTCTCACGTAGCGTTTAATTAATTTTAAGTTTACATGCTTTATGGGGACAAATGTTTCTTTCTTACTACACCAGTGATTAAGATTCAATCCACGTCAAGTTTAATGAGGGTCATAGTAAACTTTATGGGCGTAATTTATCATAGTGTATCGGCGATATATAATCAATTATTTACATTACACAGGAAATGATTTTTTTGTCCGTCTGTAGGCGACAAACGCACACAACGCGACTGTTATTAATTCTCCGGTAATGATTTGCCAAGACATGGACGCCATAACTTAATACCTACCACTTCCTTCCGATGCCATATAAATAACTACCGCTCCTTGCGCGACATTAAACGTTTTTAATATTCACTATTTTTAAACATTAAGAAGTCCGATGTTTAATAAGAAAACTTATTATTCAGTTAATGCTTACGTGCATTCCCTTATGCATTAGCTTTGAAACTTGTTGACCCCGCATACAATGCAACCAACTGCACATTCTTTCATTAATGCAAGGGTTGTGCCACCCCGGAGGGCAACAAAAAACCAGTTATTATTATTCATAGCCATTGAAAAATACATTAGAGTATTCAAGTCGT
Organism: Acentria ephemerella; assembly: GCA_943193645.1. Lineage (NCBI taxonomy): Eukaryota > Metazoa > Arthropoda > Insecta > Lepidoptera > Crambidae > Acentria > Acentria ephemerella. The sequence goes on from OW971893.1 coordinate 6,212,242, forward strand.
TAGATGACGACTTATCTATCAACACGAATCTATTACATTTTTCATCGAAATCAGTAGTCTTGGCAGCTAAGAAAAAAATATATAAAAAAAGAACGTCAGCAGCGTTCAAAATATGAAAAATGTAATCCATAAGTTCGCTACTTGGTATTAGTAATGAGCACGGGTTCGAAATTTAATTCAGGTTAGGGGTGTCGCCGCGTACAGTCACCCCACATGTGCTACCAACCCCATTTTTGTACGACCTACATAAACTATGTCCAGTAAAACCGTTAATGTCTCAACGGGATCGATCGCACGAACAGTTGTGCAAATAGTTTGTTTGAGGATTACATCTTGGGGGTGTTAAAATCTTTTATTTGCATTGTCACAATGATATTGATAAATTATTGCTTCGGCTTGCGTTAACACAAGTAATAATATTTCTTATTTCTTTTTCAGGTGCTGACATCTGGTTCCTTCGAACTTAGGATAAAAAGTTTTACGAACTCACTGGGTAGGTTAAGTAGTGGGCAGTGCTGTGATGGTTCCTCAAGTACTAGTGATAAGCCGTGTTTGGCGCCGTGCAGGACTAAATTCCGAGTGTGCCTCAAGATTTATCAAGCAAACATTGATACGACATCACCGTGTACCTTTGGTGATATCACAACACCAGTGTTGGGTGGAAATTCACTGGATGTGCCTAATCTCAATGTGGAGGGGTTTAGCAATCCCATCGTCTTCCCCTTCGACTTCACATGGCCGGTAAGTGCATTCCAGTACATTTTTACTAGACGCGCACACTAAACTTTCGTAACAACAGTATACTCATTAATTTTGTAGACATAAAATCAATACGTCGTAAAAGAAACATTGAGTAGCAACCCTACATCAATAAATCAACTCCGTCGTTGTTACCAACATTCAAATTCCAATAATCCACGCAGAGCCAGTGCGAGCATCCCATTCGCCGTGAATAATAGTAAAAAAGAAATTAAGGGATTCGATATTCAAATTTGAAAGAAGCGATGACGATAAGAATACTTGATGGTTTAACGAGCGACCGCGTGGGCCGATTACAGCATTCAATGCTTTATTTTTAATTAATTATAAAGTCGCTTTGTGTCCAACCAGTCGTGTGTTTATAAGAATTTCTGTAGTAACCTACGTGGCTTCGTTGGCATCTTCATAGCGATTAGAGTACAGAGGTCGATCGGGATCGTGATTCAATAATGTAATTAACTGTTATTTATTTACATGTAAACCACATCTATTTCGTTTCCAAGGATAACGGACGTCTTAATTGAACCTTAGTTACGGTTATTTCGCCGTGAATTGTCTATGGTTTACACAGCGATGTGTGGACACTCGACGTCTCGAGGGCTATTTGTATTTTATTTAGCGGCCCGCTTCAAATGCCGTACCGTCTTGTAATGTTTAAGCAAACAATCGCTCCTAACCCTAAGCGCGCCTGCTTGCACAAGCTCCGACCATCTGGAGAAACGTTACATTTGGTCACTGCAGGTAAAAATTGAAAATTAGTTAGAAATATTAATCTTTCGTAAAGGCCTCCATCCTGTTACTATAACGAACGAATTGGCGCTAAATTGAAACTTCCTGCTTAAATTCCCAGTGTTCCCTGACATATGTTGATTGTTGACATGCGATCAATTGAGCGAAAGTGACGCGAAATAATCCCGTCTATCAAATTTCAAACTGATAAGTTGAACTAGTGACAGTTCGCGCCATATGCAGTTTGTCTTATTTGGTAGGATCCGATCACGTCTATTTCCCACATGCCATTCCCATATGTTGCAAAGAAAATCTTAAACCGTAACCCCGGAGGGTTTATGCCATATGGATCATAATCTTTAAGGCATGCTACCCCGCGCTGGCCAGCTAACTGGACTTTTTTCTTACAATGAGGTCAACACTCGCGAGGAATTCCACTTTAAAGAATACTATCAATCACGTTTACATCGCAATATTTTATGGAAAGCATGTCCAGTGTAATGAAAAGTTTTTAATCTTAAATATAATTTAAGTAGATATTCGCAATTATTTTTAAGTTCGATTTTTGAATTTCATATCGGTTTTATTCATGGAATTGCCCGCGATGTACGATGTCATAATATTTTGAAACTTGACGCCCGTCGCCGGCACTCGTCTCACTAACGGTCCCGTATTACGATCCTGAGCGAGTAATTTAAAACGCAACTGCATCCGAACTTTTTTATCTGATTGGTCATGAAATAAATCGGTGCTAGGCCACAGCGGAGATTTGACCCGGTGATAATAGGTCATGAGCATATTAATATTACTGACAACATCGAACAGTGAAATTACAAGAAAACCGGCGCGCGTTAACGACGCTAGGAACAATTTATCATAGAACGCTTAAAGAAAGATGGCTCACTCCAAAAAGAAATCTCATTTGTATTCAGCGGTTCCGCTCGTGGTTGGTTTTCATTTATTTAAATCTTAAACAATTTGTGTGTGTAAATCGAGTTTTATATTGTAGCTAGTCCGTTAGTCCACGCCACAAAGGTTTGTGGACCAGATTATAATTAGTTTCTTAGCACGTATAGAGCATTTGTTTAATAGACGCGCAAAGGTTAATGGTACGAGGGGGTTAATTGCCCTGTGTTCTGGGGTACTATTTACCCCACGAGCTGGGATCGTTATCGTAGACTTTTTAATGCTAAAATTGCACTTATGTACTGAATATTCACTGAAGAATTAAATAGACACCTGCTGTGTCAGGACGCAAATGTGAAACTGAGTTTCTGCGCAATTACTGGCAAATAGGATGATACTCTGATATATTTTTTTTAATATTTTAGTAATATTACGAGTATATAAAAGTTTGTAAGTTTCCATTAATACTAGCAAAGTAACCATAGACGCCTGCGCGGGCGCACAAGAGCTCATTACGCGTGCTATGTTGGCCGTGAACTATACTTTTTATGGATTCACCGTAGATCCGTATTGCGTGTAGTTACTCTGCTATTGTTGTCTTATCTAACAAAATGTCCGTCTTATTGTGTTGCTGTAACAAAAAACAGCGGTCATAGACAATAATTTTTCGATGTTGAACGGTATTCATAAACAATAAAATTTGTTAGTAATCATCGCTAATCCGATTTGTGGATTGTGCATAGAGAATCCTGGGGAAGTTTAAGTAGCCTTAATCCATAAGTCATCGGGTATTGTCAACGAAATATCTCTTACCGGTAATAAAATAAGCTGTTACAGCAAGTCACTTTCCCACACCGCGGCCGACCATTGTCGAGCCCTACAAAAACAAGATACCTCACACACTGTCGACACAGATTAACTACGCACGTATTTTCAATTAACTATCTTTCTAACTTAAAAGAAATTGTAGTGATTATACAGCGTGTACAGGATTAATTCTATCGCTTAAATTTTTGCAACTAAAGTTCAAACTTTTGTTAAACTTAATTACTTTATATTGTTCTATTCTTGGAATTAGTACATAGTTGGTCGTTCTCTTTGAATTTAACTTAGGTAATATTTCTAAATTTATTTTGTAAGTAGGTACTTTAGAAAATTATACATGTTATTATTTATTTGACAATAGAAACAGTTTTATTACTTTGCGTGAGACAAAAACGCTCTGTTATTCAAACTTAATTGAGTTTAATTAAATCACAAACGTTTCATAGTTATGGTCATGTATTTGTATATTTATGCTTATTGTGTGAGTGCTCAACCAGCCATGAGGTTCACAGCCTCAATAGCACTGAAAATTCCATTAATATCATTCTCATTTGTGCTTACTTACCCACGAATATATTCCATAGTAACAAGCTACGAAAATAGAAACACTAGTAAAAGCACAGAATATATTAAACCCCATTTTATTATTGTTACATATTTCTAAGCATGCAATTGTTTCAATGAAAAGACACACGGTATTAATTTTCAATGCAGTAGTCATACGACACTTGGTATCTTATTCTAAAAGGCAAGTAAGCAATATTAATAGGGTTGTCTTTCAAGTTACTAATCTCACAAAAAGCTCGGAGCCTGATTAATGTATTTGTGTCGTTTAGTGAAGAAACATGCATCTTTATTGTGGAACAACTAGACTAAGCAACAGCGTGACTAATTCGAGAGATTGTTAGTTATTTTGCATCTTTCGTAAATAGTTTCACGCTCTAAATAGTGGCATTTCAATGAAAGTATGAAAACTCCTTGGTTCCACATATGACGGCGCCGGGCCACTGTTGGCTTGGCATTACCTTTTGTAATTTAAAAACGAAGCGATGTGTGGAACATATCGTTTAGTGACAACACGTTCTATTCTAATTTCAAGTGCGATAAAGCGCGCGGCTACGATCTTCAGCCGTTCTTAATCCATTGTCGCACGTGTGACTTCTCGCATAATTCTATAGCAGCATCTCCATTAGAAAGAAATTAACAGTACGTATCACTTCGCATAAAAATACACTTTAGGAAATTAAACACGAAAACCTGTGTCAGGGCATCTCATAAACATGTTCAATAAGTAATTGACGGCACGTCCAAATTGTTATTCCGCCAACGAAAACCTCATTATATGTTTCCACTGGCTCGAAAAATGTAAATAAAACCTTTGCACGGATCATCGACTTATTACTTCATATTGTAACATGATACGTTCTCCGGACTCTTTATAGACCGTGCACCAAGTGACTTCCGTCTACGAAGTTTTTTTTATTAAGAAGAGAGCTCTTAGTAATTTCCTTTATTCCGACCCGCTCGCGCCGTGCACCTCTTAAAATACTTACCCCGCATCCGCTTCTTAAATAAAGTCTACCGAAGCAATGGAATGCTTTATACCATCTTGTTCCCTCTTCGACACCATCTTTTATCTCTCTCCTTTCCGACGAAGGAGCAATTAACGCTCCGTAAAAACCTTCGCGAAATAAATTCCCCGTGAACTTCGAAGATATTACAAAGCTTTTGCTATAACGAGTTGTAAAACGATTTCATAAGTCTCAAATTTAAATAATCGGAGCGTGTATAATTACTTCGAATTGCATTGTTCGGAGCCACTGCACAGGTATTCAGCAACCTATCAATTAACCCAAGCCTAGTTTTTCTAGCAAATCCGCCTAAATAAACTTATTAGCGAACAATAATAATTAATGCTATAATTATTTCGACGAACATGCTTCAAGTGCTAAAACAACATTGACTCAAAAATTAAGATCGTAAAATAGTGATTAGTGATAGAGAGTAAGCCAAAAGAAGTGAATAGACAATAAATTTTACCGGTTTTGTTATTACAACGCTGGAGGCGGGCGTTAAAGAAAACACTCCCTTTTCTGATGGACCCTCGTTTACGGTCAGATTTTGACATTTTAACTGCGTCTCTCTAACATTTATGACCGCTAATAAAATTGTTCAAAGAGGCCGATTCATCATGGTAGCTGGAACGTAATTTGCAGACTTTTTTCGTCGCCGACCACAACGTAAGGATTGAATAGGGCTACGTCAATCATGATTCAAATTTAGAATGCGGATTGCTAAATCTGCGTCCATTTTGGACTGCGTTCCATTTTTATTGGCTTAGAAAAGTCGCGGTTCTCACGTACCGTTGAGCAGCCCTCAAATCTGCAATGATGAAATTCCAAGCGATCCGGGCTTTATTCATCACACGCGCACGATTCTAGGAATCCTGAGCCAGTGTGAACACACAGCCGTATCCGAGACCGCGCGAATAAATCCCTCACATTATTTAGTATGGGAGGTGCGGCGGTACTTACTTTGGCGCGTTCTTCAACGAATTTATGGACGTGTCAAAGGCCGGTCATCATAGCTGAGTACCACCGCGAGCGACACATGCAAATACTGATGACCCACAAATGTTCCCGTGTAATGCATTCGGTGATTATCATCATTCACTCGACTGGACTCAAATCACTGCTCAAAAAGCGATTTTTTAAATCCTGTCGAGTGATGTGATGCTAAACAATGTTAGCCCGATTAAAGATTGTAACCTCTTTCGCGATCGCAACATCCAGTTTATTTCCAAGCCGAAAGCCGTGTCTAGAATATAAACGTTCTATATTACTAGATGGGTAACATTACTCATCGAATATACTCCGCCTAGTTTTACTGCTCATGTATGCAAAGTAGATTTGGTAAAAAATTAAAGATAATATCAAATCAAATCATGTTGAAACTTGTAAGAAGCTGAACGCGTCATTCTTAAATGAAATCCGGATGAACTGATCACGAGATTCTTTATTTTTTAGTGCGGTTTCGGTTTCAACGCTTTACCCTTCTCATGCTTATCAGATCTACCATAGAGGCTGGCCGGTGCAAACGTCCCACAAAAATTTGTTTATTTTTTAATTCTTATAATATACTTCATTCAAATCGTTCTGTTGTTTATGGTCGACATTTTCATTTTTGGAATTCTTTAGATGCTCGGTTACGTCGGGGTCCGTCCGAATGCCGCCGATGCCACGTGAAATTAAAGTTAGTCTTTTAGTTTTTCACTTGTACCGCGATTTAAAGTCCCGAATTCCGTCGTCGATGTAGCTTTTTTCGCGATGATTGTAATTGAGGGCAATAAATTGTTAATGCCTGACTTATTTTGTGTCTCGTATGCTGAGCGGACCGGTCGTTAGCGGTAAAAAAGTGGTTTTAATGTTTCCTAGTTGCGTTTTGTAAATAATCTATCGGATACACATTTCTAATGTTATCTGTTTCCACTTTTTTTCAAATTCTAGTTCGTTTATCCTTTTTGTTGTTATATCTGTTTAGGATGTATATTCAAAGCCTGTTTTATTTAATTTTCATTAACTGTTTACTTTCCCCAGTGTGGCAATCTCTATTATCATCTAAATGCAATGGTCGATAATATGATTGGCGTGTGAAAATGTTTGGCAGATTGGTCAAGTTTACCTTCACGCCTAAGATGATTCATACATATATAAGCAATCAAACAAATATAAAATTTCACGAATTATATGAGTCTCGTTTTTAATCGTGTGTCCTATTATACCTACTTAAAGAAAAGCATAATTGGCTTAACCAGAAAGTAGCGAAAGTAATATTGAAACACAAATAATTTTAGCCAATTACACCGTCGCTCATGATAACTTCAGCGACATAAATAACTCATAAATTCTTGGTGCTACAATAAATCTAAGTATAAAAATCATATTTATTTGGACGTTGTCCAAAAATGATTTCGTAATGATAATAATCCAGATGATTTAACGGGAATTACGGGATCATAAAACAAGTTTTGAAAAATAAAGACACTATATAGGTATGCGGACAAGGGAGTCTCTGTGAAAGATATTGAGGACAACGTTTGCGAGGTCAGGCTTGTGTATGTTTAGCGAATATGCTTAAGTATTACCCGGCCACGTTGGAAACTTATTGAAGTCGTGTTTAAGCCTCCTATCGTAGTGGACATGTTATCTGTCGGCGTAATACCAGCACTAGTTGCAGGCTGCTTAGCATTCAACCGAATACACGTTCCATCGCCAATAAACTGCCGACCAGAATATTTTTATAATACATTTTACAGGAAGTTCACACGGTATTGCTTTGGTAATTCATCAATAACCCTTATTGAACTAATTTTTAACTCTGCCACAACTTGCAACTTGAAATTAATCTTGTTAAAAATTATATTTATTTATGTCAATGTGTTTAAACCCAAGTGGTACTGGTTTTGTACATGATTCACGGGTCAACGCTCCAAGCAATCAGAAATGCCAAAATAGAAGGAGATAAATTTAATTAAAAGCATTAATAATCTGAATTAAATGCGCTCGAAACACTTTAATAACAAAACACGTTACGTTTATCTGCCAGACGTTGAATTAGCATATCTTTTTAATTTGACGAAGCTTGGAGACAAGAAATCGAATTTGTAAGCCTAATACATAGGTGGTAAACATGATTTTCCCAATTTATGGTTAGCAAAGGTATATTTTGAAATAAAAAAATCAAAAACGACATAACCAACAATGGTGAAGTGTGAAATATGAAATCACGACTCCTCGCTCAGGTGTTTGTGTTCCAAATATTTTCTTGTGTCGAAACTCGAAAGCTAAGTACCGCGTAACTTTTTGTGATTCCCCATAAAAATACTTTCGATATTGTACTATGCTTTGACCGAATCAAATTATGTGACGACCTTGTTCTATTTGTCAAATCGGTACCGAGTGTGAGAATTTCATCGTGAAGTTTCTACTTACGACATTTTTTGTTTGTCATAATAGTTCGCACTGCTAACGCTAACAAAACAATCGGACCACTCGGAACATCTGTTGCGATTTCTAAACTACTAAACAATAGTCCAAACAAAGGTGACCGAAACACGTGTACGCAGCGTCAAACAAAAGTGTCCGATACTGATAATTCTTCTTTTGTCCTAAGAAGCTTAAATTCCAAACACATGGCGCTTACTAACAAGGTCTTCGAAACGTAGACCCTTTCCCACGTATCCTTACTCAGGGATCTTTAATTAATAACGAAATTACATCGTAACAGGCTCCGATATGGAAGTAGCCTCTTTAGGCACCCTCATAAAACGATTATCAAATAATTCCCCAGCATTCGGACGAAAGATATCATTCTATTGCTTCGTGTACAATTAAACGCATCACGTTCGAGAAAAGGAATTAATCCGTCGCGATACGGCACCATTACATCCTTATTATGACTTGCCTCGTAAATAACTTCGACTTTAAAAAAAATGGTTGAATTCAGTACGGTAATTAACGCTGTCGATGGCAGTGCTTAAATCCAGATTTGGAACACACTAAATCGATTGTGATCGATGATGTTTTGATTGAGAATTTAAAAGATGACTAGCAAGATCTAGAGAAGAGTCTATACAGCCCGGTGTATACGGTATCGCGAGTTCAAAACGTCTATAAAGGCTACCTGCACACGTACGCTTACGTTGTCGGTCGCTTTTTATGGGCTGCCTCGAGAGTCACTGTCGTGGGAACCGGCATATACTTACGAATGGCCACAGCTGACCGAAATGCGCTCTCCATACTCGATTAACAAATCAATACGCCGTATACTACGACTCTCCATATTTGATCACCGCTAACTAAATCATAAAAAAATATTTTGACAACTTCGCTCCTTATTTACACCGAATAAGGTTTACGTTAAATCGATGTTTCATTACGAAATCGGATAAACATGATTCGGGAGCGATGTGGCTCGGGTCCGGACGGTCGCACGCCGGCGCCTGTTTAGTATTCAGAAACAAGCGATAACACGTCCGCTTGTACCGTCGACTTATTTAACGAAACGTTATTATAAATTCGTCAAAACTCCACCATTCTTCATTGTATCACAGTCTTTAATGAGAGTGTAGTGAGAGATAAAGCGTTCGCTTTTTACAGCGCGACGATAGCGTACACGTTCGATGAGAAAATGATTTCTCGTATTGACAATAATCATTGTTTGATAGAGAAGTTCCGATACTGTTCCTATGCAAATGGCCTCATTGTTTGCGCATGCAAATGATGTTTTCATTCACCAAGCTCTTAATTGACTACGGGCGACATCTGTCAGGAAAAACTGAATCACTCCTTAAGAGAGTGGAGTGTAGTGATCAAATTAATACGGTGACCCTTCATATCCGGCGGGCGCAGCTGCAACGAGCGGCGACCCGTGACACGCTCCGAGCAATTATAAGCCACTGTCTCGGATTCCTGTCCTTAGGGTTTCAATTCATTGAAAACTCAGGTCTTCGAGCTCCACTATAATTTGGGCCGCGAACTGTTTCGTTTCATGATGTGACGCTTGCACGGTGCTGCAACACGATTGTTTCTCCTTTTGGTGCTCCATTATGGAGTATGCAATTAAATTCCGATTAAAAATCTAAACGTCGTGAATTTGAGCTCGTTCCCGGACGAATCGCGATGCCGTGCGATCAGTGTTTTACGGCTACACCGACCGGTTCCTATCTCTCGGTATGAGAGTTTTCATATCTCCACAAACGTAATGGTGTCCGTTTTCGCATGAGCGCTTCGTCTGGGCAATAAAATCATCGATAGCAGGCACCCAGAAGGTGTTGACTTGCTCCTTATCACCCCATAATCGATTTTCGACTGCCGTTTCGCCTCCTTATGTAAACAGACAAATATCAATATCTTACTATCTGATATGAACACGTTCCCGTTTTTTATAAAAGTAGTAACCATTACATGCAACCATATTGGGCGGTCGGTGCGCGGGTCTTGGTCTCACTCGAGTATTTTTAGCCCGATATTGAAACAATTCCGCTGCCATCTGCTGTCCGCTTCACCTGTCTATCATGTTGTTAATTTACGCCCGTCCGGCATACCGAGTTACTACAACTAAGTATGTCGTAAACTAAATGAAATATTTGAAGTGTCCACCAACTGCCACCGTCTAGGGTTTAATTTTTATGATGATAATTGTCTATAAAAAGAATCATTCGGAGAATAAGTCGTTTGGAAATTTAAATTATGTTTATTTTGAGCTGAAACAAAACACAGGCACTGGGAATACATAATAAAGTACAAAAGAATATCAACACTTTAATTCCGATAGCACGATAACTAAAACTATTTTCTTGTTAGGTTAAGCTCCTATCGTTTCTTTATGTTTATTTTATGATAAGATTCGCATTTATTTCCTGTTCTTGAAAGTAATCTAACTTGTTTTTTTCTTTTTCAGGGCACATTCTCGCTTATAGTAGAAACATGGCATGACACCAACGAGACGTCGAGATCTGACGGTGAGTATCCTCTGAAGTCCTCCCTAATACTAATGATAACAGGGTCATGAAAATGGTCGCAGTTTGTAAAATTCAAATCACGTCGCTCACGACTCACTCGCATTCAGGTTTCACTATAATTCTGGGTGTTTATCGTGCATTTAACGGACAGTATGTATATTTGAATGCTCATATTATCATATCGTGGAAGACAAAAATGTTCCCATGGTGTAGGCGATTGGCGTTCAGATCACGCCGCGACGCGCGTGATTCGCTTCGCAATGCAGACAGTATTCTAATAAACTCAGCCTTCTGTAGGACGAAAATTTAGTAGAAATGTTCTAATGTATTCAGTTGGCCATTGACCGGTGCCTAGACGACGCGCCATGAACACTTCGCAAGGCAAACACGGTCAAATTTTAATAATGACAATGTTTTTTCTCAAACATGATTACTTGAACATTTTCCAAATTATAGATGCAAGGTGCACGAATAATTAGCCAGAAAAATCAATTGGATAAGTTAGAGTCATTCCGTTTTGACGATATCGCGCGCAACCTAAACGTCCAATAACGAATCGACAGCCGTTTACCGCGTGCATGCGACATGGCGTGACCGAAAAAACGATTCCGAATGAATTGTGCCCGACCCGCTCGTAAATACATCATCATGATAATTCGCTTCGTGCAATATACAATAACTCCTCCGTACACGAAAAATGAGCGTCTCGACGTACGTATCAGAAGTTCACTATAGCGGCTGCTTCGATTTTGAAAACTATCAAAATGGCGGCTGCGAATGCTGACTGTCTACGCCCATTTCTTAATTAGATTCTCATCCCGCTGCACTCTGACCGACATAATTACTACTCCTGCTGACCGAATAACAAAAAACCCCGGTGATTTACTTAAAACAGATTTAGAGATACGGCGAGGTGTGTCTACGGGCCGGTTTACCGAAAATCATTAGCGTCCGAAGTGGATAGCTTAGAGGACGGGTATATTTTTAATACAGCTCGGGAGCGATGGGCGGCGCTGCTTCACTACCGAGAAATGTTACCAACAGAAATCTAATCAACCTTAATAACAGGTTACACGACCGCCGTTTGAGTTCACTCACTATCGACTCACTGGGCTAATGCTTAATTAAATCACTTTTTTTTATCTAGTACTAAAACGAACAGCTGCACTAGACTACATAACTGCCAATAATAATCGTTGTACAAACTAATCGCTCGCAACAACCCTAGCGTTTAGATTTTCACTTTTGAGAAGTCAGATTCTCTAAGAATAGAATGCGACTAAATCATCTCATTTATCATAAAGATAAACACGCGATTGTGTAGTGAAGAGAATAGACGCTGGCGCATGGAGACGCATAAAGAATTTCTCGTGCTAAACAACACAACAATGGGTGCAGGCAATCCCGATGTTGTCGCTCGTTCCTTCACCGAAATCTTTTGTGAGGAGCCCGAGGCGAGCAAGGCCGCACCTGGCCCGGTAACGGACCGATGCATTGTTTACTTGATGTTAAAAAACATAACTATGAGGGAAGTAGCTTCAGTTTACACTTCATCTTTCGTCGTCATAGGGCTTGAACTGGATAAAAAAGCGCGGAAGACATCCCGGAAGGTTCAATTTATGATGTAGCACCCGACGCGACGACGTGGCGCTCCCAGGAAGCGTCGTCGACAGATGCTGAGCATATGCCCTCAGATAATAGGTGGGCACACTTCCACTGTCTCGGTCCGGGTTACGTTTACAAACACGCTTCAATCGCTTCACCTTAGCTTCTGTCTGAAATTTAAGAATAAACCGTGTGAAAAATATCGATAAAAGATTCATGGAGGCAATTACTCGCGTGGGCCGGTGTGTCGCCCGGGGCTGCGCTACCGCTTGCCGCCTGACATTACACGACCGAGATGCGATTATCGATACAGTTATGTTGTGACGGCTGCTTATCTCGCTATCCGGCCGTGCGTTATTAGTCAATTCATTACGCGCTCTAAAGCGGTTCCCAGAGCTCTCTCGCGTCTCTTTATGATTACTTACGTTGTTAATTGGCTTTCTCAAAGGTTAAACGCACCACGTCACCCGCCTGGAAATGTAACGACGACGTTGCACAATCCTCCGCATTCATCGGATTCTCCGTCCGGAACGAAAATGCCCGTTTTCTTACAAAACAATAGTGAATTTAAAGCGGCGAGACCTCGCATTGAATTACGCGAAATCTGTTTCGAATAAACTCACAAACGTTTGTCAGTCCTCAAATTGAATCTCTCTAAAGCTTTAAACCGTAAACACTCGAGTGACGAGTGCATAAGTTATTTATCTAGTCCGTGGCGTGACTTCAAAGAACCATCACTCGATTTGTGTCGTCAAGTGTTAGAAGTAGATAGTTTAATAAACAAAAGTCTTGAGTCGCCGTGTACACACAGTCCATTGATGAGATGACCGTTTCTCACAACGCCGGAGGGCACCGGGCGGCAACTGGCCGGGCAGGTGTCCGAATCGAGAAGTGGAAATCGAGACCACGTAATCATGTGGGCTCGGCTGCAACGTAGAACCTTCTCGCAGAAGTACACGTCGCCGATTTTGTTTTCATTAGACGCCCACTGCCGACTAATTAGACCGACGATGGCCAGTTCGGCTGATAGCTAGACGGTGTCAATCCGCGGCGTAATGAATGAAAGGCCGACATCCGGCGGCCTTAATATCGATCGATCGATCATATCAGCGCGGCGGAAGCTTCATCGCGTGATCGCATCCCCGTATTTCCCAAAAATCGCGTTTCGAACATCCCAAATCGGCTGCGTCCGCCTCCGATAGCAGCCAGCTCAAATTATCGGTTATTTCGCTTTCTTTTGTTCTTTGTTTATTGGCGTTTGAGTGGAGATTTATTTTCATTTTATTTGTTGACCTCTGGGGCGGTAATTACACGTTCCCGCGGCGGCTCCGCGGCACGTACGCGAACTGACAGCCTCGTCCTTCTTTAAATGTGTTATTTATTTGTGAATTGGAATTACATTAATAGATACGATAGTCGGGTACACCTTCATTTAATATCGTTACAGGTTGGAATTAGGATGATGGGTGTAATTTGTGCGGTCGTTTCGTGGCACACAACGCCGGTAAAGTTTCGAAGATGCGAGTAAAAATAGACAACAAAAACCTCTGTAACTTGTTCAGGATTTCCCTAAGAATAATATGTGGCCGTGGTAGGGTTAGAGTTACCTTTATATGTTATTGGAATCATTTTATGTTTTTATGTAAACATGAACAGCATATCGGTTTAACAGATGACTGGACCGGGTAGGATTCGCTCGTAAAAGCAAATGGCTTTGTGTTGTGCACGATAAATAATTCCATAAATTGTGCAACGGGCAGCCCTGCTCGGCCAGCCGGCAACCGTGCAGGTTGCCATAATTCTCGGCGCACATTCGTGGCAAATTGCACGCCGCTCTCGGTTCCCACACGTCATTTTTCTAATTCCCTCGGAACTATACAGTTGACTTTAATAACCTTCTTCTGAATACACCTGAATAATTCCCTTAAATCGCAACTCATTAAGTAATCATAACCTTTACCAATCCCGAATTCATCTTAACTATTGGATTGTTATCACAAAAATGATCCCTTATACTTTATTCTTTGTAGTAAATAAAAAACTGACACAGTAAACAGTTTTCCCTTAAAGCAACCTTAATTGGTATTTTACGATCATTAATCTGTCGACAATTTATCTAGATGTCTCTCAATTAATTACAGACAACCATATGAAGAGAAGGATTATGTACTATATTTTGCCTTTAGGACAGATATAACTGCTAATCTCTGCTGTAATCCAACCCTGGAGATGGTATTTATATAAGACGTCAAGCGGATTTAGTAAAGACAGAGTGCAGTCGTATCTTTTAAAATTTATTAGAGCGATAAGATCTGTGAGCCTATCCTTCATCAGTCAGTCATGTAAGCGCACTCAGCACCGTCCGGAATACGTTCCGGTCCTTGTTCATTCGGAATGATTACCACTCTATAACTTGCGATTACCACTCCATAACTTGCGATTACCACTCCATAACTTGCGATTACCAATAGTTACCGATCATCGAATTTGTAAACAAGAGTCGAATCGAATCGAAAGAATCGATGGAAGATAACGCCAGCGCGGTCTCATTACCGGACACCCTTATCGCCGGCACCCCACAAAACGAAACAAAGGACAAACGTATCGAATACCATACGCCACGAAATTAGTCGGGATCGATCGTTTTTATATACCTTTTAATTTTGTTTCGCGTCTGGTTTAATTTTATCTGCTGTCGGGATTACCGGCTTAGGAATGTACCATCGGGGCAATAAGAGTAAAAAGCGGGCATACACGACGAGAAATAAATAAAGGTAGGAACTGGTCGGGCTGAGATTTCTCAGCATGCCTTCGACTCGCCACTTACATCGCTTTGATGAATGGAGTGGCAGTTTTTTTAATCACTGCGGTTAGTTTTCAGAGACCAGTTTTTACGCCAGTTATGTCATGGAATCCAATGAGCTAAGCTTGGATCTTTTTCTAGATAAGATTTCCTTTAGTCTAGTTTACAAGTGCTTTACAAGTTCCATAAAGAATGTATTTAAACTATTAATCAATCACACAACGGGCGCCTCGGTCGAATCAAAACAGTGAATCACGCTTGGGAACAATAAGATCTCACGGTCGAATGCGGGCGTCAAACGGTCGACATTAACAGGTCAATTTACTTCTGTAACCCTTTCCCACGATGATAAACAAATATTTGATTTTCATCAGATTATAATCAGATTAATTTGTTGAGCCCCGATATACTCCCAAGAACCTCAAGACCATTAAAGTTTAATTGTATCTAAATTGTACATTTAATCCAATGATTTCAATCATTACCAATCATAGTCAGGTAGTCCATCTCATAAAATCGCAGTGGCTTGTAAAGAATTTGTACTCAACGAAAACCGCCTTTATGTGGATTAATTATATTCTGTTGTAAAACGAATCTCATCTGTTTACAAATATAAATAGGCTATCCAAGCCTCCGTTTTAAAACTGGTCCAAAATTAACGCAATATTTAGAATGAAAGATGATTGTGTCAAATTGTATCAATTTGTTCTCAGACTTTTCCCTTCGTTTGCAGACACGCTAATCGCGCGGATGACGAAGCAGAGTGTAGCTGATGTCGGGGGGCCTTGGGTAGAGGAGGAACAACATTGGGGCGGTGCGGGAGGTCCTCATCTAAGGCTATCTTACCGGGTCACCTGCGCCGCCCATTACTACGGCGCTGGCTGCGAAGTTCTATGCAGGCCAAGAGACGACTCGTTCGGCCATTACACCTGCTCGCCCACGGGATCCATCGTCTGCAAACCTGGCTGGACTGGCGATTACTGTTCAAAACGTAAGTGTCTTTTCTACGGTTATTTTCAATATTCCTTTTAACCGCTTTACATACACTATTCCACATGTCGTATCCTCGCCTCGTTAATGCACAAAAAACCTCATTAATATTTAAAAATTCACATAGAACACTGAACTTAAACTCATTTGCTATTCAATACTTTTTTCTCGGCAAAACTACTTACCATTGACATTTGCTGAAGTATTTGAAAATTATTTTTAGCTTTCATAACGTCTGCTCGGCTGTAAAACCTGATTAAACGTTGATTCAGAAGTTATACATAGGTATTAAATGTACCTCCGGACATATTGCATCAATATTTTTACAGTTAAGTAGCCCTGACATTTTATTTGTGAAAGTAGTCCCGTGCCACTCTGTACTATCTTCGATTTGACAATCGGCTAATGGCCAAGCATCCACCATTTCCTAAAGAACTGTTTATTTGTCGTGTTATTTAATATTTTTGGTGGTTGCGGTGTCCTAAATTTGAAATGTGGCCCAAAATTTATTGTTCCTCATTAACTTGTTACAGTGCTACAATTGTAGTGCTTCCTTTAATAAATATAATTAAAACTGATGACCTAACAACGAATGCGAGATCCCATACCTATTTCCAATCTGATAGAGTTCCTTCACATTACTCAACGCTAAAATTTTCATTTCGCATATTTTATTTTTCAACTATCTTTTGCATTTTAGTTATTGACATGTCACGAGAAACGTCGCCTTGTTTTTGATTCTTGTCATTTTTTTTATTTCTGATGTAATCATTACGGGTTTTCAATTATTTCATATTATTTGCCTTCTCATTTGTAACTGCGATGTGTCATAGCAATTATTTAATACCATTTTCGCTGTAAATTATACTTTTAATTCGGCCCATTTGTTTTATAACCGAGTATTAGTCTATTCTAATAATATATAAGGTTACATCTGCTTCCTGTGGGCATCAGCCGACCTCCAAGCATCTTTTAAAACTACATTTCTAATTACAATAATTTATCTCAAAATTAAGGGACAACTCTGCACTGGAATCTCAGTTCTATTTTGAAAATGCTTAAGACTAACTTTGAGTAGCGATTCTCAAATAAATTACCTTCTGAAGGACTGCAAATTAGCTTATTACACTAGTTTGAGTTCAAAAATAACATGACCTTACAGCAATCCTGTCAGAGAGGTAGGTATTTAGAAGTGACAAAATCATAACGTGTTGTCCGTCAGCGCAAGCGTGGCGACGGCGAGCGTGTGACCGCCCGTGTGGTCTGTTTGCCTTACCAAGTGAATACATTCCATTTGTAAACAAAAGCAATGGTCGCTGGCGCATCATTAGCGTCCCCGGTGTTTTTATACTATCAATGAAACTTATCGAGCATTGCAGCCGATTTCGAACAAAAAACAATCTATTCATTCCAAACGTCATTACAAGGTTGTGACGTATGTTAAACACATCGCGTCTCGTATTGTAAAACAAAGCGGTGCGTCTCAAGATGCATTGTGGCTGGGCGGATGTCGCGTCGCAATCTCGGCAGCCCCACCTGCCGCCGCGTTCCCACACTCCAGCGCCGCAAAAAACGCGGTAGACAGAGAGCGGCGTCTGCGCTGCATAGCGCGCCGTCCCACTCGCGCGCCAGGGCTGCCCGCCAGACTCTGCCTTCACTATGCGGCAGGATCACCGCGAAATCACAATTTTCTGGAAAAAGTAAACAAACGACAAAGATCGAAAAAATGACAGCCGTTAACCGGGAACCATCACGAACTTATTGAAGATGTAAAAATAAGTAACCGAAAGATTTTTGCATTACCCAAGTCAATGTATAGCAATAAAAGTTTCGCCAACCCTATCAGTTGAGTTTGTATCGGCGATTACGAAAATGTAAAAGCGAGAGAAGCGGCCATAATGAAATGAAAACAACACTACGCTCGCACACACACAGCGCGCCGTCTCTACACAGATGCCGCGAACCGGGTCAAAAACACCTTTAAACGAGAACTGAACACCAATCGAAATAAACTCTGTACTTGACCGTGTCACGAAACTTGCCTCACATCTGCCGAACGGTATTTTGCCTTCTGGGAAAGCTTAACAATCCAGAAAAAGTTATTTGCATGTCCCGACTGAATTATCCAGCATCCAGCTTGGTCGTTAATGACGGGGTAAACAACACGGGAGAAGCCCTTTACGGCCGCTTAATTTCGCCTAATTATTAACGAGAGTAGAGTTCTCACGAATTACCTTCTGTATTGAATTGTGAATCCCACGCGCTCCTAATTTTCTCCAGGTATAGACAGATGTGGAGATCGTAGGTATAAGTTTTCGTTTGAAGCACGTGGGAAGGTGCCTCCTAGAGGAAGGTCGCTTTTTGTCGCTATAACTGGCCTCGGCAAAGGTCGAAGATTATGCTCCGTCGCCTAAGACCTTGGACGCAGTGCGGCACACGATAGCCTTTCATTAGAAATCGATACCGTTCGTACCCATTGTTAATTAATAGCTCTTCAGGAGGACGGGTAAATATCCTCCTGGCGGCTTTTTCAAGTCCACTTATGTCTGAATGCTCATAGTGTAATTTTTACGACTCCCGTTTTACCTACCGTTCAAGAGTCAAGATAAGGTCGAGTGGAGTGCTCGTAGTGCGGCGCACAACGAGACCAACACTTGAACGACTTTGATCTCGTGTTGGTAGGCCGGCCGGTAGGCGCCACTATTATTTGAACTTAAAGTATCCCATAAAACTTTATTTTAAAAAGTAATGCTCATGAGAGTTATAAATATTAACCTCGAATATCCACTTGCGAAAGTGTGAAATTCTCCGTGAAAGCAGATTATTTTTTGAATTTTGCACAGTGGAGACGGTAAGCTCTGCCGAATACCGACTTAAGCCGATTTGGGAACTGTATCTAGGAAGCGCGCCCGGGAGCCTGATTTGTTTTATTAACCGCCGCCCGCCGCTCGCCGTTTACACTGAGCTCGGAAAATCCGCAGGCTTCTCTAAATTGCTTCCTTATTCAATTCCGGCGGGGAATAATCCGACTAACATTAGTATTTGTACGGATATAACTAGATAGATGCCAAGATGGCGCCTAGTATTTTTCTAGTGAGTTAGGGGAATAGTAACGGTCGAATGACGGTTAGGCTCCCCGCGCTATCTGCCCCCTTTGTATTCGCTCCGATAACTTGCCTATGCGCACCCGACCGATACTTCGCGTTACGACTTCTTATTTCAAAACACTTTCCAACGTTCGCCATACATTACTGTTCGGTCTTAACTGAATAGGAACGGAGCATTTTATTTTAGCGCAATGGATGTGAGCCACTCGCCGTATACGCCACTTTCTTCACTTTATAACTTAATGCAGGATAAAGCTTGCCGCGTATAGAACGTAAATCATACACTTAACGATGCACACATATTACGCCTCTAATACATCACCGACCTGACTTAAAATATACATCTATATACGCCTTTATAATTATCTCTCCATTCCTAGATGCTTTTAAATTGCGAAGGATTCGTTATTACTAGCAAACTAACATCGATATTATATGCGCGCCAGTTAAAATTAATTTATCGGGTGTTATAAAGTTAATATAAATGTGCGTAGGTACTAACTATAGATTCGTAGGACTGAAGATAAACGGTCGGAGCGCGTGACCTCGCCCCCGGCCAGGACGGTAACGAACGGCTCGCTCTCTTTGTTGCACTCGTCGTTTCCCTTGCGAAGAAACCACTCTGAGATTCCAGGTTTAATACGACAAACTACGACCGAGAACTGATTTTCATTAAAGTCATTAATTGTTCGCTTCCCTTTCGTTCAAGTTAAAGAAATCCGTCATGTAGCGTCCTGTATATCCGAGCGCGCCTTGTCTTTGTTTGTGAAGCGCTAACGAAGGTATTCTTTTTGTTCCAGCGAGATGCCTGCCCGGTTGCGATGCGGAGCACGGCCACTGCCTCAAGCCCGACGAATGCATGTGAGTACCCACTTCACACTTTTGTGCTAAACGCTTAACGTTACCTCTCTCGTGTCTAAATCATTCATCCTCCTCATTGTTCCTCACGACAAGAAAGGCAACGCTTTTTAGACCCTCGTTATCACTTATTCTTTTCTTACGAATGTTTTTCTTTAATTCTAGTTGTCATACGGGCTGGGTGGGCGAGCTCTGCGATCAATGCCAGCGGCATCCAGGGTGCTTCCACGGCACCTGTTTAAAGCCCTGGGACTGCATATGCGAGGAAGGCTGGGGCGGGCTGTTCTGCAATCAGGACCTGAACTACTGCACCAATCACCGTCCTTGCCGCAATGGTGGCACTTGCCACAACACCGGCCAGGGTAGCTACACCTGCATGTGCCCGTCAGAGTACACCGGCCTTAATTGCGAAAAGTCGCGCCACTCCTGCGCCGTCAAGCCATGTCTCAACGGCGGAGCCTGTGTCCAAGAAGGCAACGAACTAGTGTGCGCGTGCCCCGCAGGATACGAAGGAGCACAATGTGAAACAAGAATATTAACCTGCGCCGACCAACCTTGCCACAACGGAGGCACATGCGAACCTCGATCATCTGGCTACGTCTGCGTTTGTCCGCCCGGATTCGCAGGACCCGATTGCGCTCTAGAAGCAGATCCTTGTGCCGGAAATCCATGTAGAAACGGCGCGACGTGTTCGCGCGCCGGTGACAACTATCGATGCACCTGTAAACCCGGCTTCAAAGGCAACCGCTGCGAGATCGACATCGACGACTGCGCCGGAATAGTCTGCGAACACGGAGGAACCTGTGTAGACTTGGTGAATGACCGACGATGTCAGTGCGCGCCGGGATTCGTGGGCACGCGCTGTGAAACCCGAGTAGACTTGTGCCTTGCGAAACCGTGCGCGAATGGTGGAAAATGCCTTGTTCTCGACAACGACTATGAATGTCGGTGCCTGCCAGGATTCACTGGGAAGGACTGTAGCGTGGATATAGACGAGTGCGCATCATCGCCGTGCCAAAACGGGGGTTCTTGTAGTGACAGAGTCGACGGTTACCATTGCGAATGCGGGGCGGGGTGGGGTGGTAAGGCTTGTACAGTACTGCTTGCGGAATTCGCATCGAAGCCAGCGGGGGGGCACCTGAGGAGGGTGGGCGCGGAGGGCGCGGCGGGGGAGGAGGAGAGCTTGTCGGGGCGTCATGTGGCGTTGATCGCGGCACTGTCGGCGGCGGTGCCGGCGCTGGCGCTGGGCGCGGCGGCGGCCGTGGCGTGCGTGCGCCGGCGCCGGAAGCGCGCGCGGCTGGCGGCGGACGCGGAGGCGCGCGCGCAGAACGCGGCCAACGCGGGCTCGGGCCGCGTCATCCGCAACACGTGGGGCAAGTGCGACGCGCCGGCGCCCGAGTGCCAAAACGCGCACAACGCCGCCGCCGAGGAGTGCAAGCGCAAGACCCTCAACACCGAGAGCGCCGCGCGCCTGCTGGCCGCCCTCGACCCGCGCCTCTCGAGGCTCTCCGCTGACTCCGCGTATTGTGCCAACAGGTCAGTACCATACGTTTAACGTACTCCATCCATATTAAATTACGCAAAACAGATTTACTAATATACATATTAGTCTACATAGAAACATAAAAAAATCAAATTATAGGTTGTACCCTGTTTCATAATCATTGTCAAAAACCATTAAAATTTCATACTATGCTATTATTACAAACTAAGAAGTACTAACAAATCTAACAATTACTTCGTTTAGAAAATATTTTCTTTAAATGAACTTACTTCAATATCGCGTTTTTCTATTGATTTGTACGTTCATTATTTACCAGTCTATAATGTTGAAAGAGTATATCCATTAACCTATTTATCTTTTGTTTACAGCGATACGTCGTTAGTGAAACGAGCGTTAGAAGGCGGAGGGGTGTACGTATTAGACGATCACTGCCTGCCGCCGACGTTCGCCACGCAAGTGTAGTGTTCAAATTACGCAATGGACGATAAATAACTTATTTATTCACAACGGACGCTCGTGCGAAATAGGCTGTGCGCCGCGTGTAAATATAGAGATAAAGTGTAAAGTGACACCCTGTATAAACGGCTAGATGTAAGCATTCGGTGTATTTATTAGCGATTCGTACGCCCTGTAAATAGTAATGGCGGGACGGATCGCATTTTTCCGCCCCTTATCGGCGAGCGTCGCCCGTCGTGGCTTCGACGAGGCTGCGTACACTTGACTATATTCTATTCCTAGTACAAACGACACAACCGTAGTACCTTAACCGCTGTATTTATCATGTGTACGTATGCCTGTGGGAATAGTACTTGCATCTCTAAACACGCATCCCGGTTTATAATTTTTACTTTTCAATTTAGGGTTGAAATGTCACTTTGATGTTTAAATTGTTGTAATAGAAGAGGCCATTATTATCCGAGTATGCGTGTAGTGGAGTATGGTAAGGCCGGGCGAGGACCGCGCTAGCCGTGGGGCCGGGTGGACACAAGTCCACCGTCTGCGATCTCTGTAGGTAACGGTGCGCAGGCGCCCGCGTAATGTCGGTCCGTTGCGCGCGGCTCCCACCTTCCTTAGGGACGATACTGCTCATGCTAATCCAAACCTCTCACTGCAATCTTCGAATTTACCCAATTTCATTATCTAAAATATATTTTCCCTTTCCTTAAACTTCAACATTTTACACATATTTCCACAATATATAGTGACCAATATCGTCCCTAGGAAGATTTCACACCAATAATACTATCCTTCTCGACTCGCACCAGTACAGAAACCAAACCGTGCGTAAAATAAGATTCTTAGACTAATTTATAAAAAAACGCGAATGATGCGTTCATCAGTTTTACATTGATTGTTTTTGTGATTGACTAATTATTGTCGTTTGTTCCTATGATTTATTATAGTGAAAGTTATATTTCCGTTAAAAATCTTGTTCAGGTTTTCTTTAAAATCGACAAAGATTTTTTTCACACTTTAGCTTCTGTTTTTTGAATTTAGAACAGTTTGCACATCAACTTATCGTTCCTGGCCCGGGCGCCATTTTTGTCTCTTCTGTCCCACTCCAGAGAACTGCCTGAGAAAGAGACACAAGTCGCTCCCGGTTATCGGTTAATTCCAATGTGAAAACACGCGCGTTATTAGTCCATAGGTTAAAATAACAGGTGTACTTATAAGAAACAAATGTCGAAAGCTAAGTCATTGTGTATAGAAAAAACTATTAAGTTTTAGAACTGTAAGTATATTCTCCATTACTTTCGTAAGAGTACTGTGACAATATAAACGCGTCATTAGGCAACATAGGACTCGATATTTCAGGTTGTTTTTAACTTATTTATTTAAATAGGTACAGTTCTCGAAGAATGTTCTGTTAATGTGTATTCGCAGCTCGGCTTGGTGCATATTCCATATCGAATTTGCGCCATACCGACACTGAATCAGTTATGAAATAATATATGTAAAATTACCTTTTTATAAAACATGTAGATATTATCGGTAAGCTATAGGCGTTGACCCTTATGTTGCCTCTTGGACAGATCGTAGATTAAAAAAGGTAACAGGACAATTGTAAAATTTATATCGAGATATGAATAGACTGATGATCAATAATAATGTTCTTGTATTTAATTTTGTAAGATGACAAAATGTAATTTTAAATTATGCGGAATAACACAAAGCCAATTGTACTGAAATAGTAAACATTTTGTACTTAACAATTAATTGATCACAGTGAGTCTTTCATTTTTCTTTTTGATTTTAAATTTTTATAGTTACAATGATGTAACTTAATTTTGCATTCAACCAATAAAATGACAGTATTTTAATAAATTTATTGCTACTGTATACTTCAAATTTTGTGAATTATCCCCTAATTTTTTTATCGCAAAAATCATTTATAATAATTATTTTTTGAGCTTTGTTTACAATTGACTGAAGCAGATTGCCTTCTTGATTATTTTGGACACATTTTACTGGAAATCATGAATATATTTTTATTTAGATCTGTGAGTATACTGAAAGTAAGTAATTCAAATCATTCCACTAGTGTTATCTTTTTAAAAATCTTATTTAAACTTGCTATTTTCTTAATTTGTTTATTTTGCATGAGACCAGTGATTTATTATTATCATTAATTATTGTATTGTCTATGGACAACGTACAATTTATTCTTTTATTACTTAAGTATATTCACATATTTTCGATTTCAAAAGAAAAATGAAAGTGATCGCCTATAGATAAATAATTCCATAGATTATATTGTCAGAATAAAAGTCATATTGTATTATTCATCTAGCTAGCGAACCTTAGGAAATCCCTGGGGTATTGCTAATGCGGTGATATATTTGCCAGCGAGTGTTTGTGACGAATGTGTTAGATGCAGTGAGGCCGCGAAAAATAAAATGTTAATAAACAATTGTTTACAAAAGATTAAAAATGAATTTTATTTAATCTAAACATAAATGGTACAGTGCTTTGAAGAGCTCATGACCTTATCCCTCCCTCTCCTTTCCTACTCCGGTACACGCGTGATGATCTACTAAGTCACTCTTTCACTGTCGCTACGTCTACTTTACGCACAGAGATTTCGTGATTCCTTTTTTCTCTGTCGCACAGCTAAAGCGTAAAATTACTTGCCGGTACATGTATTCCTTCCTTCATACAACATGGTTTCCTTTAAGAGTAATGAAAAAGCACTTTTTGGGTCGGCAAGGTGGAGGTGGCTAGGGCAGTATGTCGCATGCTGCACTAGCTATCTTCACATATGGACTCTACTGCTTATCATCAGGTGTTGTCATTTTATATAAAAATTCTTCTATATCCTTAAGATCATGCGATCATCGTAACTTGTTATAAAATATCTGAATATAATATAAATATAATGGTTTAAGAGATAAATAATTCTCCCAATCGTTACCGGAAACGCAATATCTCGAATCCCTCAAGACGAATAAATAAGATTTTCGGCGTACATTTTAGCACTAATGTAAGCTCTCCGCCCAGAGATTTCTCTCTACGTTTTTAAAGCAGGAATGGTTATTTACCTAATCAATATGCTCAAGCTTTTAATTTGGCGCACATATAGCGCATAACTCACTCTTTTTTAGTAGTGACAAAATCTAAATGATCAAAATTGATTGACGCTAGGCATTGTGGAGAGGGAGTCTTTATTCCGTTTACTACTACACGACGGGTTAAGGTTAGGTTAGACAATTTTTTTCTCCATTCACTACTAGATATCCCAATATCATCTGCCCCAAGTAGGCAGCATCTTTAAGGGCTTTGAAATGGATACTAGATAACAGAGATATATAGTAACATTTGTTGCTTTAACAATTGGGACCAAACCGCTTATGTACTGTCTGCATGGGTGATATGTATGTGGTTGTGGTATTTGCCCCTCCCTCCATCCGCTAAAATTTTCCACTGATGATAGTTACCATCAGTGCAGTCTAAAAAAAACAGTCAAAAAAAGGACAAGTAAATAATCAAGAAAAAGAAATAAAACTAAATTGATTATACCTATAATTAATTTATTTGGTAATTAGTAACAAAAATCTGTATTTACAAATACATACCATATACCCTTATTGAATAGGTATTGCAAAAAAGTAACACACAATTTATCGCCTAAAATAGGAAAGGTAAAAAGTGTATACTTGTTTAGTTATGTACTTTAGTCAAACAGGTGACTTTAAAACGCCAAAGAATCAATTCAGTCAAATACATTTCAATGGTCGTCCTGATATTGTTATTGATTATAAACCATTATTTCTTTTCAGTCAAATAAGTAGTCGAGCAAAAAATTATTAAATATCCTGTTTGAAATAACTAAGCGCACATTACAAGACATAGTACCCCCTAAAATAGAATTGTGCTCTTAAAATTTTATAATACAATCAAGACTGCAATCACATTGACAAATTAATGTTTATTTAACGAACTACTAGCAAAGAATAGAACTATAAAAAGTCTACGGAGATCAAGATTTACTTGTAAAAGAATTTACTCGGTTGAATGCGAAACAAAACCACAATTTGATGGTGATTTTAGGTCACCAGAAAACGAAGTCAAAAGTTCATAAAATCTAACACGTAATCTATGAGTCTTATCCTATATTGTTTAATTTAGTCCCCGCTACGCGGCGAGCGGTCTGGACTGCCACGGTCTTTGGCGTCTCCGTTCTGGCGAGGTGAGCCTGAGCGAGATCTTGAATGCGAGCGATCGCCGGATGCAGACCGGCCGCGGGACTGGGAGCGAGAGCGGGAACGTGAACGGGACTTGCTCACGCGACGTTCCTCCTCGCGCTTAGGAGACGCTTCCTTGCTGCGGGAACGGGACCTTTCCCTGGTGGACAGACAGACTTTGTTAAAATGCGTTTTCTCAAATATTCTTGGAAATTGAAGCATTATTTTGACAACCTTCTTGGAGATAAATCGAAATTGCTATTGGGCGAAAACATGCGAGCAGCGGCTGGTAAAAGTTATATGAACGTCCATATCTGTCGTGTTTTTGCGGACAAATAAATTCCATGTAAACAGTATCATATCTGCTATATAATAATAGAACTCCGAAACATGGCAACCAAGGAGGTAATTTAATTTATAGCTGGCTTGCATAAAAAAACCTGTTCATTGAAAAAAAAAACAAATGGAACACCGTAAAAATTATTGCTGATTTTGTAAAGTTATTGAATAATTTCCGCGCATTATTTGAGGACATAGTACTGTCAATACAAACATAAATCATTGATGGACTTATGTATGTTTACATGTTCGTCCATAAATGCCTTTTTTGCTGCTGCTGCAGTAATGTACTATTGTTAATATGAGACATCAAAAACATAGCTTTCGATGACTTGGCAATAAAATTCCTAGTCCAGGTATCAAATATTCTATTTTAGTGTTAATATTCAATTTTTCACAAAAAATAATATTTTATGGCAAAAAAGGCTAAACTGCAATATTTATACATAAACTATACGAATTTGCTAAAACAATAAAAAGGTTATTTACAACACAAAATCTCATGGAATAATCCTGGCCCTACATCAAGATAAGATACAACACAAAATAAGTATGGAAACTACAGATTAAAAGCTATACAAGTTTACAACACCAATGCTCACCTTGGCTTAGCAGCCGTCTCTCTGCGATGCGGGAAAACATGGACCGAGTTAATAATTAAATTACATTAAATTGTGCTATCAATACTAAAGAATCGCATTCGAAAGAATTTTGTTAATAAAAATAATGCCAATGGGTAATTGAAGCGTCATCTGACAAATGTTATTATGCAAGATATGTTTATTGATGGATAAATAATTATGTGTAGAAGAAGGTATTATGAAAACGAAATACATGCATTTAAATAAATGACAAACAACATTTTCCTGTATAAATGTGTACAACAAAACTTAAGGCTAATGATGTAAACTGACTTGACATATTTATTAATAAAAAATATGAAAAGTGTAAATGTAATTTGATTTTTTTTAGAAAAATACAGTAGAATCGACCTCATATCACAATTATTTGTCTGCTGATTATTAGCAATAACAATTCTTAATAATAATATAAACACCAACTTCTACACTATTGAAGATAACCTCAAAATTATAATGTTAATTAGAATAAAACCAAAACATTTCACATCACAATTGTCAGAAGTTGATTGAAAGCACACTGAACTTACTTGGAGTCGGCTTTCGGAGAGCGGGACTTAGACCTTGAGGCTGAGCGGTGACCATTCCTGTTGGGGGACTTCGACGCAGACCTTCTAGTCTCGGAGCGACGGTCGGACTTACGCGAGGCCGAGCGCGAGCGGGACTTGGAACGACTGCGGTCCCTATGCGACGATAGCATCGCACACCAAAAATAGTAGTAATACAGGTGGCAGGAGTTTGTTTAAGTTAAACAACTTCTATCAATTGACATGTCAAGGCATTTGACAGGTCAATTTATGAAATAAGAAGTTCTAGTGTAACCCTTGGCAATATTTTTGGGTGATTTTTATAGCTCCACTTACACAGAATTTAACTGAAATGAAAAATAGTTTTTTACAGTAATTGACTACACAAAAAAAAATTATTGAGGGTTGTTTCACAACCGGCTGAACCAGTAGCGGACCTCAGTATTTTAAATGAAATAAAAAATATTGCCAAAGTTACATCCCATTGTTAAATATTTTACAGAAACTAATAGGAACGCTACAGAAAAATATAAATACATAGAGAAAGTACTATTTCTAAGTACTTACATCTTTAAATTTTGCTCAGCGCAAGTAATAACACACCTAGCCAAATGAATACTAGGTTAATTTAATGCAGACTCATGCTAATATAATAAAGGAAAATGTAGCATTAAAATGGTAAAAGGGCCATGCAATCGCGGTTATATAGTTTTACCAACAAATATCCATTTATTTTTCGCAACAGCATAAAATATATATGATATAGACAACGTATAAAGAACTCAAACTCAAATCGATATAATCGACCGTAACTAATGTAACCGTAATTTTATGCAAAACAAGAAAAATTACAGGAGCTTCAGAAATGCATAAATTTAGCAGACTTTTTAGAGATTTTTTATTGAAAACATGAATATATAGGAAGGGTTGATTTAATTATTTCAAATCCAGTAAACATTTTTGACATCACTAAAAAGTCTGCTATGTTTACATTCTAGTACTCAACTCACTTGGATCGTGATCGTGAGCGTGATTTAACGGCAGGGCTCTTGCTCTTTGGACGTGACTTGGAACGCGAACGACTGCGAGACGAGCGACGCGACCTGCGAATTGTTGTAGTTAGTGTGGTAGTGACAAAGGTTCTAGATGACGTAGCATTGAGTTTTGATCGTCAGTAGTAAAGCTATCATCAAGAGCTTTCAGCCCCGAAAGATGGTCAAATAACAATATCATCATCAACCATGTTCAACTGAACAGCCTTTTGTGTTAAAGTGTACTATTAATGGTGCCTTAAATGTACAATTAACTGCCTGTTTCAAATCGAGGAACTAAATTTTAGCTTGTTTAATTAAGCAGAGTAATGAAATTGTTGACTGAAAAATGTTATTACAAGTCTGATTACTTAAACGAAAAATTATAAATGGAATTAAATAGAAATATTTTCGTTTTATATAAAAAAGAAAAAACTCAGTTCCCAATTCTTTTATGTACGAAATCACATTGTGGAATGTCATACACTAAAACCAATTGTCTATAGGTATATATAGTAGAACTAGCACGGGTCATGGAGAATATCTCCCTGGGGAGAGGACTATTTCTTGTCTCTCCCCCTGTGTATTTTCTTTTGGCTAGCACGGCGATGTGGAGAGACTAGTTTATCTCCGTTGTCAAAGTTTCTCCTGACAGTGCCGCAAACCTTTACAAGAATATAAATCGAATGAATGATCTCAGTCAAACAGAATACAATTAAATATGATTAGGCCTTTACAAACTATTTTGCTGGGAACATAAATATTATGGCATTTCTGCCTGCCAGGAAAATTTATCCTCATGCAACTGAAAAGCGTTCGACGAATCGCGCATAATACGTCCGTTTTATTGTGCTTTCGTAGTTTTTACCTCTATAAACCATATATTTTTGAATTCACGAGACGAGCTGCTAATAGAATTTGCAGCTGTTTCGTTATAGAATTTGTATTTTTTTTAATTCAATGAATATTGATGTCTCAAGTTTTGACCACACAACAAAAACTCGGAGACAGTCTTCTCCTCCAAAAATCTCAAAAGTGGAAATATTTCTACTATTACTACCCCTACAAGTGACGTCGTGCTGAGTAAGTGGAGAAATAGTACCCTTATAGTCAAGCGAGAAAACAACACACAAGGTCAACCTTGTCTACTAATTAGCTAGTGTGGAAACTAATTATGCTTCCTGTCAAGTGGTGATACATATATCTCCCTCATAATGAAGCAGCGTCACCATGAAGAAAAATCTTGTCCACGTCCCGTGCTAGGCCTACAGGACGATCCTATTATGAAATGAAGATCATACTTAGAACGACTGCGGCGCCTGTCGCGCGAACGACTACGTGATCGGCTGGACGAGGAACGAGTGCGGCGACGGGACGAACGACGGTCTTCAACCAAGCGGATACGGCGGCCATTCAGCTCTGTACCATCCAACTTCTCTATAGCTGCGCGCATGTCTGAATGGGTCGCGAATTCCACCACACTGCAATTTCAAAATAATTAATATTAAAACTGCTGTTAAATTATATATAAAGAATATTTTGTGAAGTTTTGATCAGATAAGAAGGTGGCATCAAGGTTTTCAGCCCCGAAAGATGGTAAAAATGCGATATCATCATGTAGGTCGATACTGTTTACTGGCTCTGTTGCGGTAAGCACTCGTTAAGCTGAACGTGTTTTTCCAAATCTAATATTGAAATCATATAGGTGTAGATCGTATATTCTAATAAACTTTATTCGAGTTTTAAATCATGTATGAAGTATATCCACATTTTAATTTATTGTCGCGATTAATGTTTAAACTAATTATTCCGGTATATTTATCTACATTTTAATCTCTATTCTTCTCCATTATTATTATCTGTTTTTTATATTAGACCAAACTCACTCACTCACCCTTCATTTCTATGCTGCTTATGTGCGTCGGCGTAAGTCACTTCGCCGGCTTGGCGCATATAATCCTTCAAATCCTGCAAACCAATGGAACACATTAATAAACAGTTTACAGAAACTTGGAAATACTTTTCCCAAAGTCTGTCTCAGAAGTAAAATTATCATCAAGACTTTCAGCCCCGAAAGATGGTTAAATTAAATCGATATCATCACAAAAGGGTTTAAGACTTTGGAAAAAGTTGTATACAGCGATAAAGCCCTAAATGTCCTAGCAATGTTTGGAGTAATTACTTTGAGACTAGATAGGGGCCTGATGAACAAAAATATGAAAATAAATATGCCCACAACACAATTTCGTAAACGGCTACCTGCAGGTTATCATTGTTTACAAATAACACGCAATCCGAATCGCATCCAGATACAAGAAATCCAATGTGACTGTACACGCGAACGCTATGTGGGTAGATCATCCGTCCAGTCATTCCTTATCCAGGTCCAATTTTGTGTGAAACCATTATCCAATTTTCTCCACTCAATTATACTTTTTTAATATACTTTCATCTCATTTATGGGCCTTGTTCCAATCTCCTTCCTTCGAATGACTCTGCTTTTCTTTTTCACTCTTTATATGAGATTTGTGTATTTGTCTTCATCCTCTCGATCTCCCTTGTCTCTCTGATTCCACGAGTATCCACTTTCCTTGAACCGTTATTTGCGTATTTGTCTTCATCCTCTCGATCTCCCTTGTCTCTCAGATTCCACGAATCTCCACTTTCCTTGAACCGTTCCTCTGTCCAAACTAGCCATCCGTATGGTTTTTCATAAACAATGACACCGTAAAGGTATTACCAAAAACGAAACCTTGTTGAGACCAAAAAAAAACGGATCAGAAAAAAATTACCGTTCGCAATAGAGACGACACGCGTGAATTTATTTAGGCGGTGTTGCTATTGCGAACTTGAAATGTATTTATAAAAAACAACGATGACAAAATGAATTTAAATGAGAGTTTGCACATAACGAGAGCGGCTCCTGACGGCTGTGCCCCCTGTTGTCGACTTTACCTTGGCGGCGGCCACAGGGTCGGCGGCGGTGGGGTAGCGGCCGGCGGGACAGATACCTCCTAACATCCCCTCAGACCACATCTCACACAGCGCTACATCGAGGGAGGGCTCTGGGCACGGTACGCCACCTTCTGTTGTTTAAAATTATCTATAAGCTCGTAAGTCATTCGTATTAAGTTTGAAAAGAAATTTTTTAATTTACGCTATGCTATTTCTTCTATTATATTGTTAAACTAAATTACAAAAGACAAACTAACTGTTTAACAAAGTTTTAGGACTTTTTTTTATTAGTAAAGCAAGAAGTAGTGATGAGCTCTCGTAAACGGGTGTTCTTCGGAGACTTCAGCATCTTCTTCGATATTTGGTTTCCACAGTGCCATTGTCATTCCAGTCGTCATTTACCATCTCAGGTTTGTATCTTTGGTTTCTTTCTCTCAGGTATACCGTCGAGTCTTCCGTGTGCTGAAGTCCTGGCGAGTACAATGACTCGCTAGCCCAAGCCGTAAGTGAACGCCCTCAACGTGCCGCCTCGCCTCCGTTCTATAGTACCGTCCGGTCGCGTGGTGTTGCCCAGCCCTCAAGTAACCAAGCGTGTGTCCAGGACCCTGGCTGATGGTTGGTGATGGAATGATGATGGACTCTAGGTTTCGCTCCGATTCTTACCTGCCAGCTAATGCGGCTAGACAGATTTTCGACGATAAGCCGATACTCGGTGCGCGTTGGCGGTCCGTATCTATAATTGTAGTCACTGTTGGGAGAGAAATACGTATTAATTTCTAATTAAAAAAAAGTTGTTTGTATACCACATTAGTTTTTACACAGTCCTTGGTTGGTGAACCATGCGGTAACCAAACTTTTTAAGTATAATGGGAAGTTAAAATTGCAAAGACAAAATCAAAAATAAAATTTATGTACAGATAACATTTGTTGCCAAGCTATCAGTGTGGCTGGTAGCATGGTAGCAAAATGACAAAGAGCCTGATCTGATACTACATTATTACTACAATTCACTCGCTAATTCTAAATTTAAGTGCAATATATTTCACCCTCTTATAAGGATAGATTGTAGATGTCAAATCATTCGCTTATCTTAGTTAAGGACCAGGATTCACTCCTATAGCACTTCCAATGGGATCTTTTGTGCTTCCTTTCATCTTAATATCTGCTGCCCATATCAATATCTACTTCCAGGATGTACTTAGTATATAGTAGGATATCTTCAGGTGAGGGGGTAGCCCAGACCAAAGAGGCATTTTCTAGCAAGAGTATGACAGTAACATTGGAAGTGGGTTGTACAAGTGGTAGAGAGGATGAGATTAGGGCCTTACTTATTACTGGTATAGATAAACAGTAATCTTTCCTAATCACTTGAATTACTTTATTTGAACTGTGTAATCAGCCTCAGGCCCTTTATTTTGTATTGAATATAGTCTCGATATCTTAACATTACTGGGATACTGTTAAAAATAAGAGTTACTACTGTTAAAAATTAATCACATAACTATGTAGGTATTTGAAATGATGAATCCAAAAAAGGGTAAAAAGCATTAGCTAAATTAAAGGTGAGAATATTTCTACAGCATACTGGAAAACGAGGATGAAACCAAATAGTTACAGGAAGCCGAGCTAGGACAAGACATACAAAATAAATATGAAGAAAATGCCCTTATATGCAAAAACAAAGATAGTGTCATTTTGATGCTTATTAATTTTATTCCTGTAGAGAAATAATTATTATCAATAGAATTAATATGCATATAGCATAGCATTACGTAAGTTTTTTGCATATAGCGGCGATATTACTAGTGTAGCATGATAATAGGTAGCATATCGATGCCCTGTAACCTTGCAAACTGCGACTGATGATATTGTTATCAGTGTTGTAATTAGTGTTTTCATAAAAATTTGTTGTCAAATTATTGATTTGACAGTAAACACAAAAATGACTTTAAATGAGTAAATTTTCAAGTTTTCAGTAATTTAAGACTATTTTAAAAGCAGTAATAGATATACAAAATCATATTCACAACAAAATAGTCCAACTTTTGTTTTATTAATTACTTTAAGAGTTTGGTTTGTTTTTGTCTGAAATTATGTGATTTAGCATAGTCTGCATGTTCTTTTCTAAACGTTAAACATAATGCTGGCTCAAAACTTTGTTTGGCCATTAAGAAATTCATAAGAATTACATTTTGAATGCCACTACTTTTTAAAATGTTTATAAATCAGTGTAATGAACAAGGCCTGGCATCGATAGCGGCGACCCATCGGCATTGCTGCACTATGAATACAGACGGGTCTCGTCTCGGCGCCGGTCGTCTTGTCGGCGGCGGCGGCTGATCGCGGCATCGCCACCGGTCGGAGCCGCGGGGCATGCCTCTGGCGCGCTCCACGGACACCCTACAACAGTGGACACTCACTCGTATCGAGACCGGCCGCGGTCGCGGTCGTAGTAGCGGTCGCGCCGGTATCGGTCTGCACTGCGGTCGATGCCTCTCGCCGGCTCCACCACCACCCTGCAGCACCCGACAGTCTGACGTTAGAACGCCCCTTGCAACCCTCCACACGCAACTCCAATGCTTGACAATACTATTACGACTCATCTCGGCACAACAATTTGACATAAATCTACCTTTCATAAACATCATTAGGCAATTATATTTCCTATTTCTAATTCATAATTTTCCTACTGCTTCACAGCAGTTGGCTGTTTCGGTGTAAAAGGAATGGTTTAATTGCAGGTCATTAGAGGCACTAACATCTCACATATCCAGAAAAGACAAAAGAAAAAGATTTCTTGAGATTGCACGGAGTCTATAGGCAAAGGTTTTCAACAAATGTTATTCAGGATTTTCGTTCTCTGTAGTTATGTTATTTAAAATTTACACAGCAATATTAAATATTTGCAATGAATAATTTACACTAAGTAAATACGAAAGAAATAACTTTGTGAAACAATAGTAAACAATAAACAAAAACTTGCCTTTCAAATAGAATATCCACTTCCACACATCTCACAAAGAAGCAGAATGGTCATTCAACACAGAAAATTTTTTTTTTCAATATATTTTATCATACAAAAGGCATACCTTTGCCAAATAAACAAAATAAAAAAAATATAAAAAATTTATGAATAATTCTGAATTATCTCGCATATACAACATTCTACCATTCAAAGGGCCTTATTATCAGTTCTCCATACAATTCTCACAAAAATGTGGAGCCGGCTGATAAAGAAATTAATCATTACATAAATTGAAATTATAAAAAAAATTTTTAAAAAATAAAATTAGAATATTTATTTTGTTCATACTCTAATATACGCTATATATCTATAAATACAGCTAATTTATTCAACTGATTGATGCTCTTACCTTTCTCCCAGTAACTCTTTCCCGTTTAATTCATATACAGCATCATCAGCATCTCTGTAATCTTCAAATTCCTGGGAACAATATATAATGATTGTTATGTAAAAACTACAAATTTATATAATCAGTATTGGTCTTTATTAATACCTGGGAAATTGATTTGGATCCCAAGGGGTCAAGTTACATGTTTACTTTGCGAATCCCTGATCTAAATGATGGAGCTCTTAAATAAATTTTGAAAACTCACTTTTAACTATTATAATAAACTTACCACAAAACCATAACCATTCTTAATAAGAATATCCCGGATTCTACCAAAGCCTTTGAAGAATTTCTCCAAGTCTCTATCTCTAACACCAAATGGCAGGCCTCCAACATACACCCGAGATCCTACCATTTTCTGTGAACAAAAACAAGACACTTTATATTAGCAATATTATAAATCAAATTTTATGAGATATTCATACATATATTCACTTCCATTCCACCAGATGCTTTTTTGTTTTCTTTTATCCAATACAATGACAATAATTGCCAATTCATTTTTACTGAACATCGCGAAATGTGTACATACTGAACCCTCTGCCGTTTTCCCTGTCATAATAAACGGGAACACGGGTATCTGATGGCACGACCCTGACGGGAAACTGGCGCGATCCGGCACAGACCCTGCCCGGAACTGTGTAGTAATTTCCTTTAAATAAACAATTTACACAGTACCAAAGAACATTCTATTACACACTTGTAAGTAGAAAGTGTAAAAAAATATCCTGTGATAAAGAAGTTAAAGGTAACCAAATGTGTTGGTCCCTTATAATCTATATAAATGAAGCATGGTGTATTCGATATGAACTACAATTATAATAAAAGTTAAACAAATATGGTAATTAATAATTAGCTTTATAAAAAGGGGATAATTGTGTAGGCAAGTTTCCCTTCATATCTCAATATTGTTTAAACTATTCGACCCTTACCAGCCCGCGGGTGTATACAAAAGTAGCAGGTATAGCCAGTTTGCGTGTACCTGATTTACTAAACATTTTTAAATACCCAATAGGATGTAACCATGTATATTTTGTACCAACTATATGTTTAGCAACGTCACCCACCCAGGACCTGCTGAAGACAATACAGGAACAATGTATGTACCTAGTAAAAACTATTTTTACTCCAATAAACTTAGATACCTACCTAAATAAACTTCATGAAGCACTGAACATTAATACACCACCTTAATTTATAAGTTTACGTAATCTTTTTGAAGATAAACGCAAAATCAGTGAGATTTTTTACCAAATGACAAAAGTACTAGTAAAATATTAACCCTTATCTAACCAACGATTAAAATCAACATCGAATCCCAATGTAAATATTGAAAAGATAATTAAAATTATCAATCTAAGTATATGAATTGAACAATCTTGACCACCATGCCGCAAAGCCAAGCCAAAGCACGCACACTTCGTGGAACAATATGGCGGAACTGCCGCACACAAATTTTTGCACTGAATTACTTGGTTTAACTTCAAAATTACGTTACATACCTCTTTGATGTGTTATTGTACACTACAATACACTATTTACTAACTTTTTAATGTATAAAACTACAACTGTAATTAATTGTTGCTGTTTAAAATTAGATAATTTTAAAGAAACACGTGCGTGCAACGCAATTACAACACGAATCAATCCGGAAATAAGCTTTTTTTTTATTAGACTACAGTTTTTAGTTAGGTTCTCTGTGTAAAAGAAAAAGCAAAGGAAACTAGAGCTCATACAGCCGTATACTACCGTAAAGTTGAATTTTGACTACTCAAAATGCACAAACGTTTAAGACTAGTACTATTGATAACTACCAAATAATATTTAAATTGAAATTGAAAAAGAACTGCTATATAAAAGTTGATTGTATTTATATAAGATAAAATATAGGGAATCACCTATTGTTTTATCTCCTTATAAACCGGCTTTTAAGGCTTATAAAGACATAAAACTATTCTTTTTTTATAGATTTCATTCTTGGGTAGATAGTGAAATTTTTATAATTTCTTTAATGCAATCAGATTAATTTAATTATTAAATTAAAATTTTCATCCAAAGAGTATATCGTTGATCGTTTACATCCTAAGTTTAATTAATATAAATATGAATATTTTCAAAATGTAAAATCAGTATAAATTTTAAAACCTTGAGGCACTGATTACGATTAAACTGTGTACTACACAATTTTAAAACAGGGCTTATTTTGGATTTTATTTATTTAATTTTGTTTCCTTTTTAGCTTTAACGATTCATTATTGCTTATATTTTTAAAGAATAATATAATCTGCCGTTTTGGAGAGGCTGCTGTATATTATGTAATTGAGGGTGATGATATGAACTTTTTTGTTTTCTACTCTTCAAGCCCATCGAATAAAGGCCTTGAAAAGTAGAAAACAAAAGTCATATTAACACCTTAATTTGAGAAAATATATGTAATTCGACATCATAAAGAGGCCGCCATATTGAAATTATTTGAATATTGAGGACATACTTTACATTGTATTGTAACAAGAACTAAAGATATATGAAAAGTTTCAGCTCAATCGGATCCAACAAATGGTCGCAAATGATTTAAAAATTTTGGCCATCAACTTACATCCATACTAACAGGGCAAGATAAATAAAAATAATACCTTGTACAATTGGCTCATAGCAAATCTGTTATAAAAATTGGATTGATTTGAAAAAGTATCTATATTTTTTTAACAGGTATTTTATGTCATAAATATTATTAGCTAATTTAATCATCTACGATAGCCTCTCTATTCATCCATGTTTAAATACCTACTTTTCAAACAGTTTCAAATTATTAATTGTAATATCGAGATCAGAATTTTTACAATTTTGTTTAACATGCACAAGAAGGTTTAACATGCCTTTAGATGCATGTTAAACCAATAAAAAAAGTCATAAAAATATAAATGTTGTCCAGAGCACCTAGATCTATTATGATTTAGGCCCCTTAAAAAACATTTAACCATATCCTACATATTATGAATTGTCTTATGACAAGGTAGATAGGTATATAAAATAAAAAATAAGCATGTATTTTTAAAATTTTTATTTCCGTTTCAAAAGCAACATGCCACTTATATGCAATCATTATATATTATGTTCACCATCCTCGCAAATTAAATGCACATTCTTAGATGTCTATTTTCTTTCAATTGTCTAGTTGTATAAAACTAAGATATAAAATTAAAAGAAATATGACACACTATTATCCTTAACGGCCTTGCATGAAAATCATATTTATTATTTTACTTCGCTCTCTATGGTATAATTAATAATTATAAAAAAGGAAAATTCTTATAGAACGCACGAGCTTTATTGCTTCACATGCTCAAAAAACCAACCATAGAAAACGATTTTTAAATCTAATTAATTATTCATACAAGAATGCGCCACTCACTACAATCATACTCACAGAATGTCCATCATTAACATAAATGAAATCGAAAAATTATAATATTGTTTCATAAACAGTTACATTATACGATATCATAGTCCCATTTCTTTTATTTGAAAATACATCCAGCACTAATTGATTGTTTTCTATCTGTAGTGACCATAAAAAAGAAAAAAACTTCAAAATTGTTTTTTATTAAGTATTAGGTAAAATTCGTTTATTATTTGTTTTTTTTTCGTTTTACATGTAAACTATTTAGTTAACGTATTGAATAATATTAGTCGAATAAAAACTTGGCACGATTTTGACATAATAGAAGTTCAGTGCTGGATGTTTTTTAAATGAAATTAAATACTTACCATACTTTTTTTTAAATATATATATGACGTTGCGCGGTTTGCGCATTTCGCCAGTGTCACTTACCATACTTATTATGCGTTGTAAATAAGAATACGATGGAGTTTTCATTTAATTGTGACACATATAAAACTAGCTTCACTTTAGTGACTTCGCATATTGTATATCAGAAACATATCTAACAAAAAGATTAAATGAAAATTTTAATTTAATCAATATTTTTATTAATAGCATTCAATGTTTTATTATTCATTCAAAATATGGTAAGTGTTAATTAAATGTTTGTTGAACTTCTTTTATTTTATGGGAAGTTTGTCAGAGATTCGGTCTATTCTTATTTTTACCGACCGCATAGTACATAATTTTTCATGATACTTTAGACTCATAGAGTGAGCAAGTATATTAGTTATTAGTATTCAAATAACTATTTACTGACATTTGAATAATTAACTTTTTCCGTTTCTGTTGTATTAGTAATGAGTAAATAAATATTTATTTTACCAAATATGTTTAATGTGCCCAGATATGAGGCTAAATGCTGGTTACACTGGCTAAGATTAAATCTAATTAAAGATCTGAAATTGATTTTGACTATGATAAACATTTATATCTTAACGAAACTATACACAGTTAAAACATGTAAGCATAACATGCTTTGTTAAAGATTACTTTGAAGTGCACTTAGTGTTAGCATCTTTATGCTAAGCAAGGAGCACTTAAATTTAATTCAAGCGAGTGTAATCCAGAATCGTTGGTATATTTAACCCCATTTTATATTGAGTATGAATATATAAACATATTATATTTTACAAAGGTCCTCTCTTTTTTTTACATAAAACAATAATTCGAGTAAATATGCAAGCCTGTGCTTTTAAAGACGTTTACTTTTAGTAATAAAAAATCTGTAGAAATCAAATTACAAATTGTCAATTAATAACAATAGGAAATATGAAATGTATTTTAAATATTGATAATCTTACAAATTGTAATTTCAGATAAGATTCTGTTTGATAATAACAGACTTTTCTAAATTATATAACTAAATAATAAAACATCATTGATGATATAAAAGGCTTTCATAGATATTATCAGTCTAATGCGAGAGACATTCGATATGTGTTTTTAAATATTCATTATAAACTTATAAAAAGATGTAATCATATAACAACAAATAATCAATTTAATAAAAAATATTTTATCCTTGACACCTGTGAAGACTGATCAAAGATTATATGAAATGAATCATAGTACCTAATCATTTTTAAGAAGAAATATCTTAAACTGGAAATACTTAGTAAGGTATGAATTTAGATCAGTCTTTAATAGTTTTAATTAAGGCCACAAGTTAACAAAGTAGGTAAAAATCTTCAGCTTCGATTGTGAAATTGGAATAGCTGGTATCGTCTACGTACCTATGTAACTTTTTTGATTATACAAGTAGCACTGATTTAGAACTTGAGAATATGAAAATCATATTAAAACTATTCAAAGTACTTTGAACGATAACTTTCACACAGCGCACTCTCACCTATTTAAGTATTTATATTAAATAATTGTACTAAAATAGGCATGCTTCTAGTCTACGTACAAACTTAATGTTTATCAATACGTTAGTAAATGATTACTATAAAACATAGGTTCTACCTAGTTTGAACTTCATCTGATACAGATGATTATTATTATTATTTTGGAACACTTTTATTTATATGAACCTATTTTGCTATGAGCAATCAAAGATCTTCGAGTAACATGGAAGTGTCAATAACATCAAATTTTTTCAAGCTTGGTTCTATTTTCATTCGTCATAAACGTCATTCCCCAAAGTCTCCTTAAATCACTAAAAGTTATTAAATTCAACGTCGATGAACTTACGATATAATTAAATATTCGTACTACATAATTCCAATAAGACCAACACACCAAGATACTTCTTGTACAATACGTTAGTAACAACATAATCAAATTCTATAAACTTCTACCAAATTCCAAAACTGGTCTCTCCGTCAATAAAAATGTTAGTATAAAATAGTAAACTTTAATTCTTAATGCAATCATCCACGTATACAAAAGTATACTCCATATCTTCGTTAAATCATTCATTTTCTCTAATAATAAAATGGGGTTTAACAAAATCCCACTTTACATTGGTTTTAGTTTTAAAATACGATAACCATCGAATACAAATCACAACCGTAGCATCTAATGTGCTAAAGTAATCGGCCTACAACCTTGCTCTTGATCTAGCAGGTCTGGCTAATAGAGCTAATGATGTAGCTAGTTAGTAATCACACTAAAACATGTTTTGTTTTTATTCATACTGGTGGGGGTCCTCGTACGTAGCGAAGCTGGGGAGTCAGAGTCTGGGCCAGGGAGTTCAAGGCATCACAGCAGCGCGGGCGTTCAACGAGCCAAGCTGCCAGCAGGAGAGCTACGAGACATAACTGTATGGGGAGCGAGGAGCGGAGCACGCGCCACAGCCATCCACCTCGAGGGCTGTAGTCAGGATCGCCAGCGCCAGTCTTGTTGCCCGCTACTGCGGTTATTGC
Organism: Acentria ephemerella; assembly: GCA_943193645.1. NCBI lineage: Eukaryota > Metazoa > Arthropoda > Insecta > Lepidoptera > Crambidae > Acentria > Acentria ephemerella. The sequence goes on from OW971893.1 coordinate 6,253,747, forward strand.
GAGGTCACTGCTAAGCAAAGGAAACAAATAAAATTTGTAATGGAAATGGAGCTACTATGGTGGTGTACCTTAGTAATGAAGATATAATTATTATACTAATAAATAAATATTTCATAGTTTAAACTCATTTCAGCCAAATTTTTTAAATTTATCTATTAAAAAACAACAAATAATTTAATTTACCTTTCATCATCCATTTTAAGGTCCGGTATACTTTGTTCAACAAGCGCTCGGCACGATTCTTGCAAAATACGCACTTCGTTTTCTGTCTGCTCCATACGCTGAAATTCAAGATTGAGTTCCCAATTTATTCCAATAATCGTTTATTCAATACAGGGTGCATTACATTATAGCAAATATTTGTTGGTTTGATGTTGTTGTTTGTTAATCTGTGATAACTTGAAGATAGACTTCTTTACTTTTGGTAACTCTTCTAGGTGTTAAATTTGAAAATAGTTCGTTACCTTAGCTATTGCCCTATGTGCGGGTGAATTTGGTGCTAAAGCAGCCTGTAAGCGACGAGCCAGTTCCCTCAACGCGCTTAGACGTCTAGCACGGCCTCCTGCACCCTCGCTATCTCCATCAGATATGCCCGAGTCAGATAAAGAGTCGCATGTTGAGCTTCCCTGTGGAATCAAATTATTGTTGTAAATTAAAATGTACGTTATATTTTAATTTAACAAAACAAAGTTTTGCTTATTCTACACAATATCTACCTTTTTCTTATCTACCAGAGAAGCTGCAAGCTGTTTTATTTGAGCAGCAACTTCACTCTGATCTCCGACAATGGAACCTTTGTCTCGCAGATTTTCTAAAGTAGCCAGGTCACCTCTAAGGGCTCCTTGGAGATCCCGTAGGGCGTTTTCCCATTCTGCCCAAGCGCATACTGCCTTTTCCAGAGACAGTAGTTCACTGGATGTGCTGTAATCAAAATAAGTAATCGTAATTGCCTAATTGCCTGATTATGTACCAATTCATATTTAAATTAAAACCTTAATCAAGTAATGACAATTATAGTTATATACTGCGGTGGGTTGATCGGTAAACTGAATTTACTCTTGCACATACCAGAGACTGAAGCCGCTGGATGCACGGGTCGTGAGGGAACACGAATATGTCTAATTTTCTAGACATATATTTTGTTATAGTTTCACTGGAGTAAATAAGACGAAACAAACAACAAATATAACTGCAAATTCACCTTAAATTGCATTCAATACCTAGCAGCATTCGTATTATCTCTTTTATCTAATTCGTGTCTAATCATGACTCTTTCATTTGATTGTAGCAACTTACCGCTGATGTGCATCATCCCAAGCAGCAAGGAGTGCTGATAGTTCAACTGCCAAGCCAGTGTCGTCTGATTCCATTTCGCCCAGAGCTCGACGGACAGACACTGTTAATTTTAGCATTGCCACCTTGCATTCTAGAAGACGCGACAAGCGTTCCTGCAAAGATTAAGAGGGAAATGCTTTATTTTCTTGTGAAGATTATGTTACTTAGTTGTAATTATAATATAATACGTCTATGGTTTCTCTCTGTCTCAATTTGCTTTAATTTACTTACTTTCAACTCGTCGATTCTCCTGTTCAGTTGAGCCTTAGTGTGCGGTTGCGGAGCGCAGTCACCAGGCTCGCAGATTTCTTCTAGGCTTGCATGCAGAGCTGCGATCTCGCGACGCAGTCGTCTCGCACTGCTGCGTCTGGTAGCCGCCATACGAAGAGCAGACCATCTTGCAGACACCGCTGTTGAAAAAGAATTTAAAACTTTCAATTTTAAATTGTTTGAAGATATTAAAATGTTAATAGATAAGGATTCTATGAGAAAAGGAATAAAATTATATTAGGGATTAAAGAGTTTCAGTTCGCTGGTGTTCAATCTTTTGGACTGTTTATTGAGAGACTACTATGTAACATAGCTACCTATTAGTCCTATTACTACGGATTAAGGTTAATGGTTCAGCGCTAATTGATAGCTTGAAAATTACCTGTCGTTAATAACTTTAAATATTTTAAAGCTTCTTTAATTTTATTGCATAGTCTTACGATTCAGTAGCTCGTGTCTGTATTATTTTATTGCTCGACCATTGCAACAGGTAATAGCCATGCAGAATACAGACGATGATGCTGTAAGAGTTCCGTTTTCCAGAAATAAGTGGTATATAACAATAAAGTGAAAATTAAGTCTGTAAATTAAGATAATCATAATAAACCATTGTTGTTTTAACGACCCACCTAACGTGATGCAACTACCTGTTACAATAGTTCTAAATACGCCTGCTGGCATTAAACCAACTTTACGACTAATATTGCGGTGCACATTAGCCCAGTAACCGCCACTGCCCAGGAATGACCCACATGCTGGCGCTTCAGTAAACAAGCGTATTTTTAACGGTACCAAGCACTCAGGTTGATGAGGCTGTGATGTGTGAACCCACGCCGGCTAACCACCACGCGGAATCGGAGACGAATTTATCTAAATATGGGTGTTGTTTAAAAGGACGTCTTTACTTTAACAATTTTTTGAGATTACCACGTTACAAATTAGCATTGTAAGTATCGCAATGATATCCTTACTAATTTTACATGTCACAAAAAAGAACTAAGTCAGAATTATTAATTTCCTTTATAATACTGCGTTGCACATGTCAAGTTATAACAATAACCTTAAAGTTAAAGCGGGAGTGCATTTCCAAATAGTTCAGTTATCATCACTTTAGCTGTCAAAATAAGTTAGCGTTTAAGCCTACAGATTAAAACGCTACAAGATTACATGATATTTTATGTATGTCATAACTAATGAAATTATTGTTTCCGACGCGATGTCTTAATAATTGCAGGACAATAATTAAGAACTGGCTCAATATTGTAGAACCATAATTAAGAACCAATTTTATAAATAAATAAGGAAAGACTTTGGTGAGGCCATCACATTAAAATAGTTTTAATTTACGTCCGACACCGAATGAAATGTTAAAAGAGTGCTATGTATAGACACTTAACTAAACAACGTAGAGAGTGTATATTCCGAGATAGCATCGAAAATTTAAAAATAAAAGAACTACATGTTTTACGTAGGAGTGCATCAGCAGAAGCAATGTGTGTATTTATTGTACAACACCAAGAAAGCAGTTGAGTAGATGCAAAAACAGTAATCTAACCATAATCTAACATGTAAAGCGATCTGTACCCACGATATTACTAATAGCTTTATTCTCAGTGAATATCAGCCATATGAACTATGAAATAAAAGCGACCAAATCTATTCTTGATATGCCAATGGCACAGGTTTCCGTGTTTCTCAATACGAAAGGAAATCTAGTTATAAAGGAAGAGATGGAATCTAACCAAAAGCGGTAATTTATCTTTAATGGAGAGGAAATTGGTTGCATCTGCGGAGATATCCGATGCATTAGTCATATTAGTACAACAGTTTTATGCGAAAATGGCCGATATAGAGTTACGTTCAGAGGAAATTTTACTGTTATTTTTCATCTAAGGGAGAGGGATTTGTATTTGCTTTTGGAATACGTTCACAAACATTTATATTCCATTGAAAACTATGTTTAGGTAATAAAGACTTAATTAACACTTCAGTAAGTATCTGAATGCAAGCGGTAAACACCTTCACTGTGTATAAGAGCGCAGACAACCGGTGACGTGCCATAAAAAATCGGAGATACAAGGATACAAACGAAAGTCCAAAATGTGGTTACATAAACTTACTTGGACAGGGCACCTTATAAGGTGTTCTGACCAAGGTACTGTTCTGCCAGAGGAACGGAGGTGGCCAACTTGATTTGAAATGAAAGCAATTAATATGATTAACATTTTTCTGAATTAATTATGGGAATGGATAAATTAATGGCAACATCTTAAATTTTTTTTAATGGAAATATTGTAATAACACGTACACGTTCTCCTCTTTTCTATTATAGCTGTCTGACAGGGTCCACAGTGATTGTTATGTCTTGTTTATCATCGTTTATGTATATTATCTAAATTGTGGTTTGCAACAAATGTTGAAATTGAAATTGAAATTAGACATGGATCCAGAGGTAAAGTGAAATGAAAAATTTGTAAAGCCATGAAATGATCGCACTAAAGCTTTATAACAAATAATCGGAGCAAATTTCTTGTAGTTTTATGTCCTATGCTGTTATGGTCCAGAACACGATAAAGATGCATTATAAAGTATTTCGTGATATTTAGAGGATGTAAAAATTATTTGATAAGGTTAAAAAAATTACCATAAAAAATCTTTCAAAATAGAATATATATTTATTGTACATCAGTCAATTCAAGACGAGAAATACACAAAACACAATTAACTAATTTTGTTAAAAGGGTAAAGGTAGGTAAAGTTTTGTACTAAAAGCGATCTCTTCCAGGTAAATAAGGATTGTTTTATTGGTAATTTGCTGATATTGATTATATCATAGTGATAGTAACAAAAATGTGGCTTAATTGAAATAGGTAACAATTTAAGTTCCATTTTGGTAATCTTGAAGAGTTTTATTTATGCATGAGAATCAGAATAAATAATAGATACGAGTATTTCAAGCTATCCATTTGTCTTATGTAATACTTACGAAGAAACACAGGTCGGTAATATCATGAACCGGTAATTTCGTAGGTAATAATTATGTTTATACATTTATGTCATTATAGAACATCGTTATAATTAAATTACACTGATTTTTAGTGATTATGTACCTACTCCTACGGTGAAACGTCTCATCTTATAAAATTAGTTACCAACTTGTTTTATTAACTGATGTTGAAATAGAAGGTGTGATATTATGTTATTCCATATTAAATATTGTTCTTCAAATTTCTATTAAATTATAAATTGATAGTCACTATATAATTGGATATTGGAATGGATTCAAAAACTTACGTAAATTTTCTCTCATGGATATTTTTTGAAGTATGAAATATGAAAGGACAAAGGAAACGTATACCATACATAATATAACATACCTCGTAATTAGAACGGCAATAAACAAGTTTGATTACAAAATGATAGGTCACGATGTCACAGGGTCGTAATTAGATAAACTCAATACGATTGTGCCGAATTGTATCCTAAATAGGTCATTCAGTTTCAACAGCCATTGTAACAATCGATCTATTGTTTTGTGTAGAGAAAGTTTGTATATAAGCAATATTTTAAGCTAATTTTAAAGTAATTAAAAACTATTCTGTACATAATTATAAATTGATATTCAAATAAGTCGATATCCTACAAAAAAAATTAAGACTTGTGCAGGCAAGTTGAGACACGTGAGAAAAATATAGTATGCACATGTTGATGTTTCTACTATAAATAGGGATTGCAGATAATAAAGGAAATCGAGGCCCATTGCTTGTACTAAATGCTAAACTAAAAAGGGCAAAACTTTACCCGGCCACTAGATGCCCGTAAAGCGTGCAATAAGAATAGACGGGACGTCCCATGTCGTGACTGCTAAAATAGCGCACTAAATGTCAGTGGGTCCATGAACTTGCTGAAAGTTATTACTAATTTGTAGGAGTCAACGTTCTGCAGTTTAAACTCTGATCTTCCGGGTAAAGTATACGTTACAGATTCACTAAGACAGAACCAGACGCGGTTGTTGTAATTATTTACTTATTGAGTCTTCCAATTAATAAAGGTTTCGATTTGTTGACAATGTTTGAAACTCATATTCTTGTTTCCTTTTTTAATATTTTTTATTAATAAAAAAGGTTAGATTGTATTCAAGAAGGAGATGAATTTCAAGATTCATTTCACTATCATTCATTCTCACAAAAAAACCATTTTGCATAGAAAAGGTCATGTATACATCGGAGCGATCGATATATTTTAATAGATATGTGTAGATAAATAATGCTAAATTAAAATTGTCTTTGCCAAATAGTCTTTCCTTGTAAAATAGTAGAAGTGTGGGACAGGAAGTTGTAGTTCTATGATGTTTATAGACATATTGCCATTAAGATGTTAATCAAAAGGTTTCGTAGGTAAAACCTATGATGTTTGAATGGCGTATCATGTGCGTTTAAGTTACAGATAAACACGTAAATTGAATAGGAAATTTTATTCGATGAAGTTTCTGTACAAGCATAATAATCCGATTTTACAGGCTCTATGAATCTGCGCATCATGCATACGCTTTCACACAGCTCTTGGACGAAATTGATGATTCACAGATTTGACGAATTGATTTGAATCACGAAACAAATTGTGTTCCGCTAAGAACGGAAGGGAAACCAATTTGCGAGTCGTTGTTCGAAGTGGCGACCTATTACTACTTCCTATTCTATAGGGGATTGCTAAAACAAGTCGAGCATGAACGAAGCTGAAAGTTTTTGCGAAAATCAATTTTTCGGGTGACTGATAGCTAACGGTAAGAGGTCTTTTATATGACCGCTTACACGATACAGTTAGAAAAGAATTGAAGGAAGCATCTTGAAATGGATTTCATTGAACAATGGCGTTATGTTTCACTTTTGCCAAAAACATTAATGAATTATTTTCAACGATTTAACTCGACGGAAACGGGTTCTCTTATTAGACACGGTTTAAACATTTCATGTAGATATCGAGTTGCTTTCCGGTTATTCGAGTTTTTGGCAGTGTGAATGTTAAATAACAAAAATATATTACGGAAACGTTTATCTAATACGAAGAGATTTTTCATACGGAGAGACGATAGAAAATATGCTTTTCATTAAGACTTACTGCATTATTGCCCTGTATTGTAAACATTAATTACATTAAAATGATATAATATTACAATTAGGTAGTGTTTTGCCATTAAAAATGCAAATCAACTTTACTTTCAAATCGTGCAACTTTACTTTCAAAACTTTATGGTTTGTGGAAATCTTGTCGTTAAAACGAATAAAAAAATTTAAATACAGGAATATCACCAGCTTCCCTTGACTTTCGAATCACACACATGTCCATATGTAGTGTAACGGGTTGGATCGTTACAACATGAGTAGTTTACTGCGAGCTATGGAGAAAGCAAACAAATGGTGTACAGGCATCGATTACGATGCGTGTGCGCAACGTTATTTACATTGTTTAAGTAGAGTGAAAAGCGCATTTATTTGTATATGTTGGTACCTACTTAAAAGATACTTTATTGAATAACAAAAATATTTTACTTTCTCTTTACACATAGTTGCACAAATCAAGACCAAAATTATTTATCCAAATATTTTATTTTGTCACTCACCATAAATCATTTTTGGGAATAAGACAAATAAAAGGTTTCTATCTAGCCTCCGTACAATCACACGGTACCTGAGATAACTGGGATAGTCGACATCTATTACGGAACTGTCAACTCAATTATGCGCGGGCGCAGGAGCCCAGACAAGGTCAGAACTGCAAGACTATTTGCACTAGTGATTGCTGCGCAACTACTATTGTACGGCCGAAAATAAGCTCTACTGTTACTAAAATAACACTCAAACTTATTTGTTTCACAGGTTATCAAGTGCTAATTTTAAGTGATAACAATATTTCAACTAAAAGATCCTAAAAGCATTACACTAAAAACAAACTCAAAGCATTTTAAACATTGAGTTGAATGTTATTGACAAAAATATTATGTTACAAGATAAAAAAAACAAATAGGCCAAAGGAAAATGACGTTTATCACAATGGAATGAATGTTAGTGAAACTGCAAGCACAAGACTGTCTTAGAATGCACAAAGTACTCGACAAGGTGACCCCGATATTATTATTGACGTCTTAGACCTCAGTATCAGTTCTTATTTGAATGAATGCGAAATGAATATATATCAAGTATGTATTCTCTATCAATGCTATGTGTATGATCACGACCTTTGAAAGTATAATTGTTATAAAGAAATTTACAGTTTTTCAAATGTGACTGATCTTATTAAATTTGTTATAAAAACATTAGAGTTAAAATCTGACATAAAACCATTAAATATAAAAATTTATCCGTAAAGATTAAGACGCCAGTTTCATTCAGACCTGATAAAGAAACGAAGGCTATCAACTGCAAGCCCCATGGCTTCATCAACCTTTTAAAACAATAAACTATACTATTACGTAGGTAGACCGCTTCACCTTATCTCTGTTACGGATTAATATAATGATGGTAAATCTGCAGTTAAGTATGTATACGCCTGCTATATGTCTTATAGGTATAATTGCGATGATATCGGTCATTAACATAACTTGGAAGTTTGTTGTCAATATTGTGCTTTAAATATGGGTAAAGCGAATCGAGTTTTATGTAGAACAGAAACATATTCAAAACCGGTCTTAATTGGGATAGTTCACTTTAAAAGAGCAATTGATCTGGATCTATAGCTTTCACATTGTACACCGTAAACATTAATAGCATAATAATTAAATATTGAAATAACGCGATGTCATTCGACCGGAAGCAGAACCTAAATAAAAAATTGCATAATGAATTCACGTAAGTCACTCCGCTATTTTATTTATTTGCCGAAGAAATATATAATAATATGATGTAACAAAATAGCGGTCAATCAATGAAGACTGAACTAATAGAGGATTTATGAAATTTGGCACATCTGTTTGTTGGCTGCTGTCTACAGAGCGTGCGCAACAATTGCAATTGCAACATGTTAGATAATTATCTGAACAGTGCTCCAATATAATAAGACAATAGTTTAACCTACTGCTAGCTCTACAGTTCTTTTTAAAGTCCCGTCAAAGGACTTTTTTCTTTTGCTGTCATGATTTGTTCATAGATAATGGTATTGTTTATATTGACATTATTTAAAACTAAAATCCAGTTATCAGCTTCTCTTTTTGAAATGCATTGAAAATAAATTGTTATTTAACTTCCATAAAAAACAATTGAATGACTTTTAAAAACGTCAAGTACAAGAATCTACAATCCATATAATATAGAGTTACTTATTTATTGACTTTCATAAGTAAATGACGTTTATGATCATATCTTAAGTTATAGCTTTATTAAGAATTTCCGTAAACTCTAACACGATCGTAATCACTGTAGGAGGGAACCTTAATACAATAATTTATATTTAGATTTACTTGGAAAGTTTATTTTTAGTGATGTTGCAAAACAGTTGCATCTTTTCTTGGTCGTAAAGTTTGAAATACGACTTCAATTAAAAAGCAAAGCTTTATTTGTATAACTCAGCACGTTCTTACAGTAAAGTGTACAATATTGTAGAGAGGTTGCAAAATGTGTAATTAGCACTTCAAACTAAGAGAAAACGGCGTTACTGACAGTTCCTCCGAGACTACGAGCGTGGGCTGAGTGTAGGCGAACCTGAAGGATCAGGTCAAGTACAATGTTCGCGTGTTAGAAATATGTACGGTTTGCGAATACAAATAAAACGAGTAGAACGCGTAGGACTGTCTTTGCTAGCGCAGTTTAAATATAAAAATATTGATGGAAAGATTACGTTCTATTAACTAACGACAACCTGTAAGTTAGCTGTTAAAGGTGAATTGCTCGTGCAGAACCCAGGTTACCCCCGTGAAGGGCAATGGAGTTACCGGGGAGTTTTAGTGGGTATTATCAGTGCCCCTCTATTGAGGTACTGAGTGAGCCCCACACACGCTCGTCGCCTAGCCAGTGGCGGGTAGGTCCGTAAATGGATTCCTCCTCGTAAAAAAAAGCTGTTAAAGGTGAAACTTACCGACTTCATCGTTGACATTCGTCGTTGTAGTAACGGATAAACTCATTTTCAATCCGAATTTAATTTCACTTTTGTTATAAAAATAATTGTTCACACCATTTATTTTGTCATCGCCACTTTTACATCACTTAAAGTTAATTCGTTCTTCTGAATAGTGAACCTTATTTACAGATAAGATGGTTATCAATTAATGTAGTTTTCTGTGATTCAAGCAATAACAATGATCTAATCGTTTGGTTGCTCACGAGAGATTTGTGGTTGCGTCATTTAATTAAAATTAATCATCAAAATCGCTCATTTTACAAAGACAAATAATAATGTTGTTTATATATAACCAAAACTGACGTAGGTTTCTAGATACAGCGTTTTCAGCGGCGGAGACTACCAAAGGTCGTCTGAGTATTGTTTTCCAATTGTGGTGTTTGTTTCTAAATTTCAATGGGGTCGCATATAAATTACGACTTTTGCTACAATACTTATTAATACGAAATAATGCACCTTTAAAAATTAAAAACCTATTATAATGCTTTTTAAGTCAAAAAATACTTTAATATTTAAAATAAAATAAATCACCTTTCGTTATTAATAGCAAATCATAATTTTAGAAATCCTACAAACGGTTGTAGCTTGGTTGTAATTTTCTTATGTCCCTGTGCAGTGCGTGCATAGCATCATTCTCTCGATTTGGAAAAAGTTGGTTTTGTTGTAAAACTTGGTTTCAAAACGCTATATGTTATCCACCATTACTTACTCAACGCAGTTTTTACTTGTGCTCAATTGTTACGAAAAAAATAACCTAAAAATTAACCCACAGTTATTTCATAAGAAGTTGTTTGGCTATTAAATATACTTACAATTACATAGTCAATTTATTTAAAACAATAATTATGACTTTATCTTATAATTACAAGTTTTGTATTAGAAGAAAATAATATAATTATCTCAGATAAAATAACAACTGTATAGTACTGATTGTTCTATTCAGCTCGTAAGTGGGCGGACACTGAGTATAAAATTCTCGAACAAGGTTTACAAAGCGATGCTTTGTTCCTAATTGCATCTTAATAGTTTAAAAAGAAAAATGGATTAATTAAAATACAAAATGTTTTCTTCTAAACAAAAGTGAACTCGAATCGAGTTTCGAAGAATTAAAAGCAAATAAGTTTCCTGTGGAACATAAGTACATATAAATGTTACTTGTTGGTCGGAAAGAATTAAAGATAGCGGTAAACTAGAACTAGAATGGCCGGTTTTGATACACCGTTACTGTCAGAAATAATTCATACTACAGATCAATCTATAACAATAGATGATACGACACACGTGATGAGAAGGCAACAATCACAATGTGGATTAGGCGCCCAAGTAATTAAGTAAGTAGTCCGTGAACGGTTTCTCAAAGAGGCATTGGAGTTTCTCTGAGCATTCTGCATTGAAGTAAGTACATTGTTTATACCAGGGACAATCTTTGATGATCGCAATTACGTTTAACGACGGTTATATACCAAACAGCAATAATAAAGATTATGATAATACACACTTGACTTTCAAATACCATAGATCGCCATAGTATACTTTTCTACACGGACAATTTTTGGTTATACCGGTTAAAACTGTCAAAAGTCTAAAAGACGAACTTATTCTTTCCTTGACTTTAGGCAAAGCCAGTCTCATCCAAATTTCTTGGCCTTTAACCAAACACAGTTTACACAAAATAAACAAACCAACGCATTTGTTAGTACAAAAAACTTCATCTACCTTGGTACCAGATAGGTCTCTCTAACCTCGGTCTTCTACAATCAGTTGTAGAAAAAAATTTGATATGTAATGAAATTTTTTCAACGTTATTTTATTCAGTCAGTTGATGCAGTCACATTACTCTTATTACAACTCCAACTCTTCGCATATGCAATTGCATAAGTACGGCACTACTACTAAATAATTATCTGTAAGGTGCTGTATCATTCATACATGTGATGGCGTCCGAAAACGTTATTGACTATTTCAAATATTTCGGTATTTATCCTCTAATTTATTCAATACATTATGTTGTTTAAGGTAAGATTAAACTGTTCTCGTAAACTGCTGATATATCGACATACAGAGCAAGGTTATATATCCTTGGTAAACGAGACGTAACAACCTTTTTGTTATTCAGTAAGCTTTGCCTGTCGGTAATTTTTGCCATATCACTTTTCGTCAAAGCGGTTTTTTTATATAAGAACCTGCATAATGATAATTTTCCTGTATCAATGCACTAAGCAGTTGCCATTTCACAGGCCGTCAACGTAATTGCTTGTATCTGATGGTAGTGAAACTTTTGCTCATATGTGGAGTCCGGTCTACACTTTCTTACGATGTGATAAATACGGTTCTTACAAAATCGGTGTGGAAATAGAAACAGGAACTATAAAACTTGTTTTCATTGTCTCTACTGTATATAAACACAATTAATTGTAACATATGGTAAGATTTATTGCCATTAAGAAGATGTGAGTCCATATTCGTTTAGAATTTATGGGAAACTGGCTTTTTCGTAGTTACTCTCATTTTCATCATTTAAGTTGATGATCATAATTCGCTACTACGATAACTTCCAATTTCAGACCACACTTGAAAGTTATTCAAATAAATTTGTCAGTCGACCATGACCCAAAAATTAGTCAATGTCAGATCGGAATTCTACATTATTGTCCAGTCCACGTCTGTCTTATAGATATATAGATAGTATATGTGTAAGTTATGATAACACGTTCATGTTGTATTTGTGATGTCATATCTAACCATTAGCTTTATATGTAGGCGTTGTTTTAACGACCTTTAAAATGTAGTCAGATGGTATGATTTTAAGATAAACACGGTCTTACTTTTAAACTCTTATTAAACCTATTTTAATTAAAACATGGTTAAGCTATATTTATTTTCTCTCACTTAAATCATCAAAGTATATAAAATAATGTTTAAAGTAATATTTTTTTCAAAGTATTTTCTATTATTAAAGAATATCAAAATAGTATACTAGTCCATTACTAATTAAAATAACTTAAACCGTAAAAATAATTTTATTCGTATAATCAGTATTTGACTAGTCTTTTATTCGTAAATTTTCTTACACTATTCGGTAATGTAGCTGGTAAAAGATTAGCATAGTGATATGTGATTGGCATAGTGGTCGTGTACCTATTAAGAACGTAATACTCCATGAGATATAATTTACTAAAAATAACGCTGCTACCTAAATATGGTCATTAAAGACCAATGATAGATAAGACAGAAAGGTATATACATTTGTATAAGTCATTAACTATTTCGATAGTTTAAGTGGAAATTCCAAATTTTTATAAACAATATTGACATAGATACTGATACGTAGGATACGGAGTGTTGTAGGTCTAAAAGTTTAGAAACTTCAGATATTCACAGTAACAATGCTTGGAAACATAGCAAAGCTCATATTTAGTTATGTAATTACAAAAATAGTATGATTTGTAAGTTTAATCGTTGAACAAAATGAAGAATTTTCATTTTCAACCTTATATTGGTTGTCACTTACGAAAACGTCAAAATGTACAATAGAAATTGTCATTCTAAAACCAGCCGGCCGCCAGCAAACATTAATTTTATGCGACGACGTAAAGACAGATGTCTTCGATGGTTATTTCTTCGTTCATTTTCTTTACATATTGCATCACTTCCTTTACAAGATAGATTAAACATTAAGACACATAATTTGCTTTGGTATGTTATGTTAAAAGAAAAAAAATTAAAATTAATAAGACAAAATGGGTTATAGTTAATGTTACACAAAGTATAAAGTATTTTATAATTGTATACCCAACTAAAACCCTCAAGCTACACATCTCTAGAAAACCGGAATGTATTATCTTCGTCTTTTAAATAACACATACATAAACTTAAAAATGTATACAATCATAATTTCCGATATATTATAATTAGGACAAAAGTCACCTGAATTTGTATTATCTAACTGAATTTTTATGTAAAGTCATTTAAAAAGCTTACAGTTGAAAATAATACCATTTTCGTATGTTACATATTCATGTAATTTAAATTACTATTTACAATTAACAGTCTTAAATGTAAATACCAATCGACTTTCGGACGTGCAATGGTTTATACCAAATATAAATTACCTACATCGTGCCTCTTTTTACGTATCAAAGCTTTTAAAAGGAGTGGTCGTGATCTCATGTGGCTTGACTGTGTTAAGGAACGATGAACCCGAGACAAAACAAGCATTATCTTTTCGATATATAATTGAATTACCTCATCAAAACAAAATAAATCGTAAACTTTAGTATTTCTGCTTAAATTATGTAAATAATAGTGTTATAGTAACTAATCAACGGGTATACGAGTAAATAATCATTTTGTAAAAATGTTTATTTTTAAAATCAATACAAAAGTTTACGTAAGAATCGTACAAACAGTTTTAAAAATATAATGTAGGTGTAACATTGTTCTTTATTGCATACAGTTGGTGGTTGCATAAATTCCATATTTTATGAAGAAAAATTTAACCACAAGCTTGCACTTTCACAACCTGTGGTGAAACCTTATTCTATGATAAAAGTGGACGTAAGTAAAATGCAATTTTTACATTTGACACAGCGAAATATGAAAAGAAAATATAACACTGCCTCATTTGTTTGATACAGTTTCATTGAAGAAATATAATTAGATGCGACATACTTTTTCGTCGTACTTATCAAAAATTACTAACAGATATACAACTATATTATAATTAAAAGCTCACTTTGTACGTTTATTTATTTCCTAAATTCTATTTCTCAAATTAATTAGAGTAATTTTGAAATATCTTAATAATGTCAAAATTAGATTTGATTGTTCATCGAGGTATCGAAATATTTTTAAAGTATATATTTATAAATTATATTGTTTTATTTTCTTTGTAAAACTGGCTAAATTTGAATTTAGAATCAGCGATGCTACGCACTGTTTTCTGCCATTAAGGATCTATTCTTTCAAAAAGAGTTTTCTCGAACAAACATTACGCGAAATATTAATAAATAAACATTAACCGACAAAATAATCAGCGATTGTTGAGGCATTACAAAGAGAAACCAGTTATATAACAGACTTCTGTATATTACGACATGGTATTAACAAAAATACGAGCTAACAGACTGGTAGACGTAGGTAATTGTGAGTCATTGTGATCGGGCTCAAAACATAATGACAGTATAAAACGACTTGACTTTTAAAGAGTCCGATATAATATCTAATACATAGATTTGTGCAGATTACATCTCAGTTAAGTGCCTATAATTTATATAATATTAGGTACGTAGTATAAATATCAATCAAAAAGAATTATCGATACTTATATGAGTACTCGAATACGTTGGTACTTATTTCAGCTGCAATCGCTTCTATGTTATTATTATTAGTTATATAATAATTGAGATGCGAGAATTGTATTACTCGTCGAGTACTACGGCAGCAAATTTTTACATAGAGTAGGTAAACGTAACCTCTAAGCCTCTGTAAAGCACTAATTAAGTAAAATAATTACCCCATTTTTGTGTACGACAATAATAACAACTAACATCTCGCTTTGAACCTAGATTCGTTTAGAAATATAAGGCTTTTTTTATGTTATGCGATGAATACAACCACACAATATGCACCTACTGCGCAAACGTGTAATGTAGGTAATAAATTACGTTTGATTCTAAAATAGTGAACTCGGCTCGGCGTACACAGCTGGCAATTTTATTGTTTGACCTAACCAAGGTCGTATTAGTTAGTTTTAATACATTTTGTAAGTTTTCCTTTTACGTTATTTTAGAATATTAATTAAAACCGCAACGAAAGTAGCGAAAATGATAAAACACTCGTGCGCATCCAATTTCAGATATATATTACTGTTTTCACTTACTTATTTCATCATTAAAACCAACTTACTTTTTCAAAACAATTGGATCACAGAAAACTAACAACACAAAATCGGAATAATATAAACAAAACACTAGCGTACTTTTAAACGCATTACGCGTCCGATGCGTGCGACGCGCGCGTTCGATCTACTGTATTGCTGTTGTGTTGTCTAAACTCCTTTAGTATTTTGATATAGACAGCGCTTACGGCCGCTTGAAATACGAATACTATCAAAAAATATACTTGATAATAAATATCAAACGCAGAAATTAACAAACAGTATAAAATAAGCTGAAATTTGAGTACCCAAAATCTTTTCTTTTTCCAAAAAATCTGTTTTTTGTATTGTGTTTAATTTTTTGTATTGTGTTTTTTATATTACTAAATGTGCGAAAAGCTTTTAGAATTCATTGACAACCAAGAAATATTCTTAGGTTGGACAAAGTTTTTAACAATAAGAATTATTTAATCATTGCTAAGAAATGAAAAGAACGTTCATATAATAAATTCAAACTTCATAAATGTATAATTATTGCCAGATTTATAAATGTGAGCATATTGATATCATCAATAAAATAAAACATTGTAAAATTTAATGACATGAAATAGGTAATATTGTTCTCATGAGTAGAAAATACCAAATATTATTTGATATTTATGCTATTATATAACAAAGTATATCTAGGGTATTTACTAACTTGCTATGTATCTATATTTGTTGGACAAATATCTGCTTGGATTTTAATTTTTGAACTGTTCATACGCTAAGAAAATTTATTTGCATGGTACGTAAAATCATAGTGAGATATAATTTCGTTACCAGTCTTGCACAGCTACTCCAGATTTAGATTTTTTATTTATTTGAATTTTAGTACCATTCAATTGTTTTTGGAAACAATAATGGCAAGTCTAACATACATATCAACCACCTACTCCTGATGCTAAGCAAACAAAGTTAGAATAACCATCCTTCCGGATTTCGGCGAACATGTCCGAAGTTTAAGACCTTGGTTCAGACTGGCTTGCTTTTTATCTTAAATGAGTCTTTTGTCTTTTTAGCGTTTCCTTCATTCCAAAATTACTTATTATAAAACCTATTTATAGTAACATAAAATGCAAACCAAAACCAACCAATTTTGGTTAATTAAAACAGAAACGACGACGCTTCGGTATGCAACTCCTTCCTTCAAATATTGATAGAAATGTCACTGTAGAGCTTAATAGTTTGAAATGTGTCTGTCATAGTAATTACGGTGGCTTTTGAAATGGTTCGTTGCGTGCGTCGACTCCACTCCTGTTCATTATGCCTAGCCTAAAGTAAAAACAAAACATAATTCGTATCCAACAAAAGAGAACTGGATTGATTCTGGAACAAAGCTACGCCAATTCTTAAAGTTCAGTACATATACTATATCATAGTTAATATATACGTCTTAATATGTGTGTTTTTATAAAAGGCTTGTAGATTTATTAATTTCATTATCACAATTTTTCTTTCTGCAACACAGCCCTACATAGTGTCCTGTTTTCCGAAATATAAAGGTTTACATAGCATACATATAATTCTGTAAATTTTCAGCTTATTGTTAATACAATTCATTTTACAAATGTTAACGGTGATGTATATGTATTTACATAGCCATAATAATTATATTCTATACACCATAAAAGATATCTTAGTATGTGCAAGGCTATACACACATGCATCTTATTAATATGCTATGCAGTCCGCCTGCTCCGACATAATCTATCTAACGAACGGTAAAAAACAAACTATAAGGGCTCACTTAGAATACAATACGGCAATTGTTAGTGGCTTCATGGCGATAGTTTAAGCAATGTTAGTAGCTGAGAAATGAGTATTTACTCAATTGGTCTAAAGGGAAAAATGTAGTATGGCTTTTACTTAACTGAATGATTATTTTTATACGCGTTCTGATGATTGAATTTTGAATTATTTTTCATTAATAATGAAGTATTGTTGTCAGAACTAACAACACTTTGAGCCTAACAATGGTAACCATGGTATGTATTATGGTAAGCATCTAATCATGATTGCAATTTTATCGAATGTCGACAAATGGATGAAATTTGATTCCTTATGCAATAAAAATAATTTAAGACTTATGTAGGTATTATAAAAAAGGTATGTATGTATCTTTATTGCAAAAGGCAAGGACTAAGTACCACTCTATTTATATATTCTTGGGAAGAGGTAGCTCACGCTAGTTCGTATAGGTGTACGTATTTATTTCGCAGTTAGCCTTCAATGGTCGACTGCAAACAACATATCATATATTCTCATTATGTTTTACTGGCCTTGCGCGTGGTGTATAAATATCAAATATAAACTAAAACTTTTATTCCAAGTTAGTTCAGTAGTTACTATAGCTGGCAATAATGCCATAGAATGCAGTCAGTCTGCCATTTTGAATAATGCAATACGCACCATTTGAAACTTATAATATTTATAAAGAAAATCTTAAAAAAATAAAATCTCAAGTAATTTTTCAATTAAAATGAAAATATTTAGAAACAGAATATTTAATAATTAAGATTATGATTACATAATAGAAAAGGAACACTTAAAGATATAAGATTTAAACTTATATTATTATATTAAGTATATAATTATATTAAACTTACAATAGTCAAAATATCTTCTATCTTGATAAATGATCAAAACTTTAACTATAACCATAGTAAAATCAATATCGATCTTAGTGTTCTCACAAAAGAACTGGATTGTGTAGAATTCAAGCATACACTAGGAGTCTCATATTTGATGTCAATCAAGTGCAGTTCATTTTCCGTCTTAAGATCAAATAATGATGTCATTTTCTAGAAATGATCTCATGTGGTCCATAAAAATATTAAATATTGATATTTTATTGTACATGCAAACATAATTAAAGAAATCTACATAAATATAAGTATAAATAAAAATGGCTGCTGAGAAATCTTAATCTTCGTTTTTTTATATAACAGCAGGAAGTTTGCGGGATTTCTTTCATGGACCAATAAATACAGGATATTTTGAAATCGCTAGCATTTTGTGGTCTTAGAAAAGTGTATTGGTAATATTAGTAGTAAACCATAAATCAGAAAGTCTATAGCTGTTTAAAGATAGTGTAACGTCTAAGTTTATACGCAACTTATCTAAGATAATGTTATCTAAGTAAGTTTCACTGCAAATGGACATTATCTTTCACTAAGAGGTAAAGATAAAGTACCTATGTTAAAGTTTCCTACTATGCTAAGGTAGGTAAGTAGAAGTTTACGTTAGTAAAATTGTTTAATAATATTCTACGAGTAATTAAGTCAATATAAAATTGATTATAAGTTTCTCTTTTTAAAATTAAGTATGAGCTTATAAATACGGTTTAAAATTGGTAGACCCGTAAGAAACTCCGTTTTATGGTAGAGGTATATACAATTAGTAGAAACCATTATGATAATAATACAGAAGCTTAAATGAGTGGCGGCGCACTCGTAAGTATTTTTGGACTATTATATGCATTAACATAACTAGTGTTTGTAACAAGCTGGTTAAACAAAAATAAAATATATTCGAGTGGGGACATTGAAATTTTAGAAGAAATTTTCGACATATAAACATACAAATATTAAAAAATGATGTGGGATTTTTTTCTCCTTTCAATTATTACTTATTCACGTAGTTTTTGAGCGTTCTTTATCACATAAAAAGTAAAGAAGATATCGACATTCCTAATTAAGATACTGTAATCGTCTAATCTTCAAATTATGCAATAAATAATAAGTCAAATTTTTATTACAACTTTTTATAGTATGTACAATTTGCGAGTGCGTGAGATGGTTCCGCTTTCGTTAGCAGAAATAGCTGGAGACGAACGAGTGGGCGCGCGGTCGCCGTATCGCCGCTTCCGGGTTACGACATCAGGGTTGATATTTTTCGTCATTATCATTATGATGATTTACTGATATTTCGAAAGTGAAAATCTTCAATTTCAATAAAAGTTCTTTGAACGATTACACTAACGTATATATAAAGTTAAATCATAAAATGCATAGCTACAAAATAGTCACCTTTAAATAGGATGTTTTAGGTTAATTCGTTCAAATGTAACCAAATAAAATCTAATTTTATTATGAAATACGAAATAATAATATTTAAACTGTTATGCTTTATTTAACG
The DNA here is from genome assembly GCA_943193645.1 of Acentria ephemerella. Lineage (NCBI taxonomy): Eukaryota > Metazoa > Arthropoda > Insecta > Lepidoptera > Crambidae > Acentria > Acentria ephemerella. Next base: position 6,273,518 of record OW971893.1, read on the forward strand.
TCACGTGAAATTTACGCTGATTTCAATGTTTCTTGAAGGACCAAATATTTTATTGCTATATGATTTAAAATTATTGAAAGCCCTATTGTGTGTTGATAAGCCCATATTCAATTAGTTGACATGTTCTCTGATCAAATGTATTACTAGCAGCTCCACGATCACAACATCAAAGACTTGACTTTTGTAAGCTTCCTGATATAAAATAAAGATATGGTGTCCCTTTTGACAAATTAGTTACATCAATTACAATTTATTTTTATTACAGTGTCACAAATAAAACAAATATCTGCACTATTTAGGTAATTTTTTTCAATTTAACATTTGATGTAACAAGGTAACAAAAATTACAAAATTAATATGAAGTTTAATCGATTTCGATACAATGCCCAGCGATTGAGTAAGCATTCGCATAAGCCTCTGCACTGCTCTTTTGAAGGATTCAATATTATAAAGAATAAGTAACTCTATAGGTACATTTTTACATAAGAGAATAAATTTCATCGATTAAGTAATATCATTACATTTTACGTGATTGATAGCTATAGAACCGGTCTGCAAAACCTAATATGGTATATTGGCCCTTAATAAACTTTCACTCAGTATAATAATATATAATAAAATTCTTGGAAGTTACTACACGACAGTAAAGACAAAATGAATTTATGGTTTTAAAAAAACGACAATACACCATACCGTGTATTGACTAATATGAGTGTTGGGTTGCATTTTCGTTTCACTTCCCATTTTTATCTGGAGCAGTAGAGTATACATGTAGAAATACAAATGGCGTTGGCAACTGTCAAAGTGACGCTGTGTACGTATTTCTTAAAAAAAACACTAACAAAACGTAAGATTTTATTTATATTTAATTCAAATACGCACTAAAATGACCCAAGTGCTTCGTAATCAGCTCTAAAAAGTTGGAAGATCAGACCATGAAAAATATATGAAAAGCAGTCTTTAGAAATAAGTATGTAGTTAAAGCCGACTAAATTTTACATGTTGTGTCGGGCTCACTTTGATGAAAATGTTTTTCAATCACTTATATTTTCAATTTAAAGTAAATAACCCACAAATCAATGTAATATGCATATTGATTTAATTTTATATGTAACAAAAGTAGCTATACATACGATAGCGAACGTGTTTAAAAGTTTATATCGTAACGTTGCAACCTGGTAAGTAAATATGGCGAAATATTTTGTAACAGACGAACTCAGCGCCACCTACATTAGCTTGTTGTTGTCAAACCCATTCTACAAAGTCGAATGTGAAATTGAAATAGGATAGTACTTTCCTGCTGCAGTACTGCGAATATAAGTTTAACTGTGTATTAACCTTGATCAAGATTGGAAGCAACAAAAGTTTCGTTTGGAAACCGGTTGGAACTTGAGAAAGAAACCACGACGCAGACGCTTCGAATTTTGCAGAAACAAGATATATTATGTTCGTTGCAGCGTATTTAATGCAATTGCACTATTCAGACTACGGTTTCAAGGTTGAATGAAAGGAGAAATCTTAGCAAAAATAACCTTCAAGATCAATGTTTAATTTTGGAATCTTTTACTTGTGATGAATGTCAAATATTGGATTTTTCATCGATGGATTTGCTTGCATTGAGGGTAGCATATGTTTAATTTTCTATTTAGAAACAAAATTATCTATTTTGAAACACTACAAGTTGACTTCATTCATAATTTATATTATTATTATTAATTTAAAACTAACCGAAATAACTGTAGTAATAACCGTAGATTACTAATTTCTTCCTGGTGCTCGACACAAGGAAGAAATATGTAAGTTTTAGTTGGCAGCCCTGTTATCCCTTTCATTATTATACGTTATTTACACATGACATGATTCGAAACGATGTCGCATTGATACTGTGGAAGACGCATCAAAAGTATTACGGTTTAACCTTAAAACCACTTCCATTAAAAAGCACTGTTTGTATAAATGGTTTGAAATTTTAAATAGTTAAATTTCAAACCATTTATACAACGTAGACACATTCCAATACTTATAACATTACTACATCAAATATTATCATTTATGTCCTGACCTACAATAAATCATAAACCGTTATTTTTGATGCGTGGATGACAGTATCAACGGGATATCACTCGTAACGAATTGCTTCGTGAAAAATATCCTTAGTCCTATTTAAAAGTCTACAACTTACCTCTTACGTCTCTTTGCAATGCCGGAGACAAAGACCCGCCCGCCATCGCCGCTTCCAATAAGTTGATATTTTCTCGACACCGTGTCACTATCTCCGTCTGTGTACGGAAAAGAAAACAATTTGCAAATAAACCGCTAACCGCTCCGATGAAATTGTGAAAACGCTGTCTTCATCATCTTTGGCCTTGATTACGATTCCACTCTCATCTAATCTCTGATTGGAATAGAGTAGGTAAATCACTTTTTCTCACTACGTGTAGAAAGAGGATAGCAAATATTACAATTAATTAATTACTTTATTTATAGAATTCTTAAAAACCATAGATAATTTAAAAAGCGTTCTTTACGTAGATACGAAACAAGGTGCTTCGTATCTACGTAAAGTTCAAAACGTTCGAATGTTCGAAAATTGAAAATTATTTTTTAAATGTCAAGCACAATTGTTCTTATTTTATCCGTTTTGAGAGAAACTTAAAATTTTAGATTTAGTGAGTGAAAATGAGATAACCAGCAGGTTTTTAAAAAGGAATACATTTGACTCAGAGTTCGTTCGGCTTTTTCTTTTAAGAGCGTTTTAAGTTTCATGTAAGGTTTTTAGTTTCTGTTAAATATGCTCGGGTATGTAGCTGAGAAAAATTCCCGTGGTGATTTTCGCAGAAATATAGTTAAAAAAAATACTTCATATTGAGCATTAAAAAATAAAACTTTACATATTATGAATGTAGGTTTAACCCACCGTCAAATGGTATTTTGGTTTAAATATAAACAGATTTAGGGCCAAATTTCTAATCTTCAGATATACATTTTCTATATGGAAACAATCAACGTCAGTTATTTCTTGTATAGTAAATATTTGAGTATCGAAAAGTCGGCACTTGTTCAACATTTTCAATTTTTTTAATACTTTACCTATACTAAAATATTCAGAGAAACAGATATTGGTGCTTCATTTTCTACTATTAAAACTGATTTTAATGTGTAGATTACTCTCTTTTACTTTTATGTAAAGAATAAAATGACTCAGTTTTAGAAATGTAGATAAATATGATTTTGTGGGTGTTTTCATTATCTGGCTCGTTGGTTCAAATTCAAAATTACACATTAATTTAACATAATTAAGTTCAGCGCATCTCTATCTTTATCACATGAAATTTGGATTGGTGTATTCTTGACTTTAATGAATGTAGTTCTATTATATAGTCTTCTATTTGAGAGTTCTTCAAGTAATGTTCAATTTTTTTCTTACATATGATTGAATGAGATATGCTGAAAATTAATTTTAACCTAGAGCGCGCATTCAGAATCAGGTTCTATTCTATGTCTGCTTAATTCGTTCATGCCAATTGGATTATTATATATTGCGCATGCATTTATTGGTCGCCAAAGTCTTCGCATCCAGTTAACGAGCTTGGATTCGAGCTATCTACAAAGACACATGCAGTGATTTCACACAGTCATAGCTGACAAATACTTAATTATGTTATGTGTACCTACTTATTATATTTTGTTTTGCAAACTGATGGGAAATAATAAATGCTAAACATTTTAAAAATAATTAATATTGTAATATAGTTTGGATATTCGTAAGGCTTAATTCTATAAAATAACTCACTTTATTTTTTGAATAGAATTATCTCTTTATAAGTGAGAGTTATAGAGAAGGGTGTTAATTGACTGAAACTCCACTTTTAATTTTCGAACTGACATATTTATTCTTCTATATATTTATACAAATAGCACTATTATTTCTTAACATTTTGTATAAAAATAAAATCAATTAACAACCTATCCCTTTTGAACAATAAGATAAGGACACTATACATTAAACGGTAAGTTATTGAGGAGTTCAGTCAAATTCCATTTAATAATAGTAACCAAAAGATTAAATCGTTAGATATGACACCTCAAAAGTATTCCATTACTTTATTATGAAAGTAGAATCAGAACAGCTCCGCGATCTGGCCAATGGACGGGCGGCACAGGACGCAAACATTGACTTGCCTCTTTCTTTCTTATTGCGTTTTAGGGTTGGCTATTCCTTTGAAAATGATCAATATTTGAATTGATACGAATCGAAATCTGATAAACCATTCAGAAAAAATCGAATTCTAAAATCCGTTTTCAAACTTTTTATATTTTATGATGAAAATCGTTGGAAAAAAAAGTAATATAATGTAATCGAAAAAAAAATATTTTACTTTGATTTAGTTGTACAAAAAGTTATTATTATGCAGGTAGACAAAACAACATTCTTTTCACACCATAGTTATTTGTTCCCAGAATTCTTGTCAACAATTTCCCGAAGCGACTCTTATGTTCTATCATTTTATTTCTTACAAAAACGAATTTAGATTATCAAGGATGCAGTGCAATATCGTATCAGTGGATCGATGCAACTGTGCAATGATTTTTTGGCTAATCGATTCTTCGATTGATCTAAGATCACTATTCTTACCGTATTTGTAGTGACAGAACTGACAGAATGGCCATTTTTTAACCAAATTTATCAACAGAAAAATTAATTGACTAAAACTGAAGTTATTCTTGTGATTTACACGTGAAATTAACAATTATTTGAGTTCTAAGAATTTGTGATTCTCTTTTTGAAAGATTACAGTGGCAGTTTGACCTATTTTTTTTTAACAATTTTCTGTTATTGGTCCATGGTGTACACGATAGTATTGTTGTTAACGTGTTACACCTATAATACGTTTAGTGTATAGTATTTAAAACACGCGGAACTATGTCGAGGGTATATATAACGATTTAAATCTTGGGTTAGTAAGTAACCTACAATGAATATTATGCGAGAAACCTAAAAATATTATAAGAGAAAAAAGAAAGCAAAATCTTATTAATTAAAAGCGATCTTACGAAAACTATTATCACTCAATGACAAGAAATCTCGTTTTATTTGAGGTACATAATCATTAATTAAATAAATTATTCACTTATAATATCTAATCCTGTCATCGGTTCACATTATAGAACGTTAATTAAAACGTCAAATGTGACATCTGTCAACATGACTTTTATGAGCTTAAAGTATTGTATGCCACAGGTAACTCGGAATGATTCCGTGATGAAACGTTCAGTACCTCTGCACCATACTAATTAAGCGTAATAAATTATCAATTATAAGGACATTTCAAGTTAGACTTGCTTTAGCACCAAGTTATCACCACCGTAAGAGAAAATCTTAAAAGGGAATGTAACGGGTAGTTAGTTTCATGTTAAGCTACAATCTAAAACAAACGCAGTATTGTTAGTGATAGCGGAAACCAAACACTGCATATAAATACTAAAGGAAAAAGTTTTACTCTAAATGTTCTAAATATAAACAAGAACATTAAAGTGAAACTATTAGAATTCCTGATAAAGTTAGTAGGAAATTGATTTATTATCCAATTTACTTGAAAATTCTACTGCGATCGCCAGAAATCAAAAATACCTGATCCCGGGATTTTGGAGTCCAAATGTAATATGAGAGATCCAATCTACCTTCAATGAATCTCTCACATTAAATAATTAACATTAACAAAAATTACTAAATAATTTTATATAAAAACGAGTAACATTATTTTTATTAAAAATAGTACCTTGTCTTTATTATTACTAAAATATGTATAGTGAAATATGTTCACTATACATATTACATTATTTTTATTTCACTATTCATATTTCTGACGATCGTAGCGATTTTAATTCGAATACTTACATAAATAATAATAAATATCACACAAGCCCAAGCCAAATGTCATTGTAGATGTACGTAAACTATTACTAGTATGGAGAAGGCAGCCACAGCCAGACATATTCGTGCGCGGAAGCATGCAGGGCGGCGCGCGACACACGACGCTAAGGCGTCCTCAGAGTCCGAGTAACTACTGTAATCTGTATCGAATGAGGTCCTTACGTAGTCAGCCGCGCGAAGCAGATCCGGTGACTGCTCCTGACGCGCCATCAGCGCCTCCACAGCTTCCAACTGCGTGCTCGAACGACGCACTAACGAACGGACTTCCTCTGACTCCGAGTCGGAATCTTCACCCCAGTTTCTTCTACTATGTTTCTTTGGACTGGAAGTCTCGTCTTCTGAGTCCACACTTTCAGTCGAACGCCTCCTTAGCTCTGATAAAGCAATTTTTTGTAGTTCGCTCTCGCCATCTTTCTCGATCCGTCTTCTTCTGCTTAAGGAGTCCAAAATATCTGGACGGTTGTTAACTTCGGTATATTCTAAAGAGCTGTTCACTTCGTCGCTCGTTAAGTTTGAGCTGTGTCGTCGTCGACTCAAAGCTTGGATGTTGAGCAGGTCGAATTCCGGAGAGCGTTTATTGTTCTTGCGCTCGCCTTCCGACGGTTTACGTCTTCGGATACCATCGTTGCTTTCTAAGCTCGTGTTATTTCTAGATCTCTCCAGGCTGTCGAGTAAAGACTTTTTGCGTTCAGCGCTAGACATAGATTTTTTGGGTTTTCTAGGTGGTGTGTCAACTGGTGAGGTTCTGGTGGGACGTTTGTGGCGTGGTAGGCTTCTTTCGCGGGAGACCTCCGAAGGTCTCCTGCGGCGGGTGCCGTTGGGGCTGTCGTGGTCGCGCTGAGCGGAGAGGCTGGAGCAGCAGTCAGACTGCGAGTCGAGGAAGGCACGGTAGTCGTCGCCGAACTCCAGCAGCCGTCGAGCCGCGTCGGAGTCTGGCGCTTCGGAGTAGGGTTCAGAATTGTATTTTTCCTGCAGACAAAAATATTTATAAATATCTAACAGCACTGAGATTTTTACAAAGGTTAATGTCTAGATATATCCGTTTTGATTTTTAAATAAATCAGCTTCACTACTGAGGTAACTTTTACCCTTCTATAATCCTAAACCCATAATAAATGCTTTCTAATTAAAAACTTGTTACTAGTTTGGTTAGAATGTTAAATTTTTTGTTTGGAAAGATTTGCTAAAGTTGTTAAAGTTACTTCTGTTCACATAGTAATTCTGGTTAATTACTGTAGCTTAGTATAAATGGTCTACATATTTTTTCAGTTACTAAACGGTTACCTGATAGAAATCCCAAGCTTGCTCCGAAAACGAACTGTGCTCCTCCGTGCCAGCTGTTACACTCTTGTCTATATCGGAATCCTTATCCATGCTTAAGTCCCAAAGCTGATTGGGGTCTCCTAAACTCAAGGCCAAGAAGGATCGTTCTCTATCTGTACTCTTAGCATGTCTGGGGCGAACTTGACCTCCGGCTGGTCCTAGTTTGAAGCTTGGGGCCATTGACGAATGTTCCGCTTCGTTTTGCTCTGGAATGGCACTATCTTGATCTCTCGATGAAATGTGAGTTTTTTCTATGCTCTTGCGAAGGTCTTCATCACTGTCGTTGCCGGAGGTTGATGTGGTATCAAATCTGTGAAAGTGACAATGGAATACATTTATTTTGGAGTCTTTTTCATAATTCTCTCTCTCACCATTTTATGCTAAACATATAAATATTATTTTGATATAAATAATAATTGCTTAAAGAATCTTTATGTCGAAACAGACGGCAACTCTAAAATAGAGCTTCCTACTTATTTCTACAATACTCTTCTTATATTAAAAATAAGGCTTATTTCCATGCCATCAAACTTCTAATCCATACTAACCTTCCTTTCCTACTGGTAGCAGGATCGCTAGCAGCACTTCTCTCATTCTTATCTTCTATCTCTGGGCTGAGTCTGCCGCAGAAAGAGAGGGACTTGAAGAGTCTATCTCTTCTCATGTTGTTATTGTTCCTACGTAGTTTCAGCCTCTTTCTGCGTAGCCAGCATTGTTTATCGCTTGTTTCTACGCACGATGTACACGCTTCTGTCATGGTGTTTGTGCTTGACACATGACCCTGTAGTAAAAAAATAAGTAAAAAAAATTGTAGTAATATACAGAATGTAAAAAAATTAGAATAGTTAAAAGAGTTATTTAGACCATCAAAGTCAACATCTTTCACTCATGGACCAAAATCGCCATTGTGAAGAAACAACTATCCCATACATTTGGTAGGAAAAAGTTTTTATGCTTGGTATGGAAGAGCTGATTTCTTTTCGTGATTACGATGTTGGAAGCATAGATGCTCTATTTGATTGTATAATTCATCCCCTTAAATATTACTGCTCTTTCACCTGTATATCTTAGACACAAGACTAAATTGCATTTGAACAATGCTCGTACTTAACGGTATTTATCGTGATATTCAATAAAAGATTTTATTAATTTATCTTACATTAATGTTCCAACATTACCTACTGTTGAACAATTGGCTTTGAGTCTCAATTTATCCCTAAACCATTTTGTGACCCAATTTGTCTTGGGGACTAGTTATTTATAGCCATTAAACTATCACCAATATTAATATAGTTAGTAAAATATTAGTCACAATACCTGAACAGTAGTCGAGCTACCGCGGAGCTTCGAGTTAGAATTAGCCGGAGTCACTCTCTGTGGCGACGCGAGAGTATTCAAAGCCGATTCTGATATGGACATATTGTGTGACATAGCGGCAACGTCGCCTGCTGTGGGGGTAGCAACAAGAGATACTCCAGCGCCATTCAGTTGCGAGAGACAGGAGACGGACCATGGCCGCGCGCTGTTGCCACCCCGTTTTTTTCGCAGTTGCACCTGTTGTAAAGTTAGAATGCTTGAAGCTGGTGTATTATTATTATGACATTATAAATGTATTAAGTACGTATGATTATGATCCATTACCACACAATTGATGTCAATGTTAGTTCTAATACAATAAGTATAAAATGTGTTTAAACATCACTTTGGCGTTATAAGTCAAAACTTTTCAGTTTCCTTTCAAACAAATAAGGACTAATCTATTTATATTTGTTTCTTTCCAGGTTCCAAGAACAGTAAAGTCATTGAAACAACTTATACAAAATTCTAAAATCAGTTTGAAATGTGAAAACTACTTCCCATTAATAATTGTTACATTTCATTTTAAATGTGGTTTAATTCCAGACCAGCACACAAAGCAAATACAGTATTAGCGCACAGTTGCAACGTCCACTTTACCTTGGCGTGGTGAGTTGGTGTAACTGTGCAGGTAGAAGTGCTCATATCCATCGAGGAGTGCAGGTTCCGTTCTTCGGAAGTGAGGGAGGCGTCTACTTCACTTTCGGTGGTGTATTCGCCCGACGCGTCATAGCTTTCCGTGCCCTAGAAGAAATATTCAAACGTCCATGTAAGTGAACGTGCTCTAGTAATCAAGGTAATAAGAAGAGATTAGAATTTGAGCATAAACATTATACAAGCTATGAAGTTGTTATATATCAAGATGAAGAAGATGACTATATATATCGTACTGTAATAGCCCCTATTATGCAACAATTAGAAATTTTACCTGACTTTATTAAGGCCTGACGTATATAGGCTGTTAATGCTGATATTACAATTTCTACAGATATTACGAGGTGTATTTTAGTCGTTTAGCATTTCGCTGCATTATGGTGAGCTGGAAAACATTGCTATGAGGGAATTCACGTGGTTTGTCAACAGAATATCAACTAACTTAAAGTTTAACTTAAAGAGTGTTTGACAAAAAATTAAATAGATTTTTTTTACCTGACTGATGTCATTTTTCCCATCCGAACTTTGATTTAGCCATTCCTTGATCCTAGACATTTTGACTCTGCTGGCATTCTTCCCTTCTTCCTCGAACATCAACGGTTTGAAAGTCCTAGATCCCTTTTTTTTAGCCAATTGCTGAGCTTGTTTCTGCACCAGTTCCTCTGCTTGTATAACTAATCTTTCTATATCTTTGCATCTAGTATTTTCAACGCGTAATAAATCAGGTGTATAGGATTCCAATTTTGGTTTAGGTGAAGCTGGCTTGTCTTTCTTTCCGTCTATAGGCAATTCGCATTGGATTTCTACAGATGACGTCATAATATCCGTTGAATCTTCATTCCCTATTTTAGGGCTACCAACGTAAGTCCATTCGTCTTCTTCGGAGGATTCTTCTTGAGATTTCTCGTCTGTTTCAATCATTTGTCTATCTGAATCCGTATCGTGATGCCTGAAGTAGAATGTCGCACAGTTTTTTGATTTCCGATCGGTTTGGTTGAATTTCGATGAGTCTACAGGTTTTTTCCTTTTAATTACAGTAGGTGGGGTTTTGATTTTTTCTTCAATATTTATAAACGTGTTTGTTTCAATACCTGTAAAAAGTCACTGTGTTGGTATTCGTTTAATGTTTGTAAGCGTTTGTTTATTTGTTTATCATAACTTCCACTATTGGAATCAACATGCTATTGTTTTAAATTCAAATCAGTCGACAGTTAATATTTTCTTTTGTGAGAAAATGGAAAGTGGATGTGTTGTCTGTGAATGTGGTCTATGGAAACGGTATAATGAGGTATGATATGTTTACAATGGTTTTTACAAAGACTATTGTATAATAATATGTGCGTTGAATATTAATATTTTTTTTGCATTTTAATTAATATATATTTTGTAATAGCTCGTTGGCGTAGTGGTTTAAACGCTCTGGTTTTTGATAACGAAAACAGCAAATTTGGCCATGGTTGGTCGGTGGATGGGTCAATAAAATTTATCACCAGCTCCTCCGTGTTTCGGGAGGCACGTTAAGCTGTTGGTCTCGGTTGTTACGGCAACCGCTTTCATACACCAAGCCACCTTGTGCCAACGTGGTGGTGCTATGGTCTAAACTCCTCATATGTTTCTCCCATGTAGGAAGGCCTGTGACCAGTAGTGGAATGTATAAAAGTGTAGACGATGATGATGATTGCTCCAATTTAAGCCTTATGAGTTTAACCTTAAACGTTGACTTCCTTTGTCTCACAAAGTATTTATTATACATTATAGGATATCATAATAGTAATATCCACTTACGGTCAAAATGCTTGCATTTGATAACTTTTGTCTTATTTGACAACTTTATTTCTATTTTTACTAATATCTGCCTGCAGCTTCAACCGCTTGTAATAAGGTAGTTATTCCAAGCAAGGATAAATATTGTAAATGTAATACAATTTTGTAAATGAACGTTTGTGTCCAACGAAGAGTCACCGATATTATGTGATTACATATAAAAAGAATTGCCGCGGGCAGAAGCGTGTTAGAATGTCGATAACTTCTAATAATAATTTTACATAAATTCTAATAAAGAGCTTTTTGATTTTGATTTTTATATTACCGTCAATTTGGTCCATAGCACCGGGTACAGTTTGGTCAGTCTGGCGAGCAAATCCGTCGCATTCGCCGGGCACTATGCGTTCATCAGCCATTGTGACGTCACGAGACACTCTCACCAGTTCTGATTCACAGTCGGAGCCGAAGCCACGCCAGGTGTAGTTCAGCACATATTCCTGTTCCTCCTGAAATAATAAAATGTACTATTTATATATGAATATAAAGTGTTTTAAAATTTACATATATTTTTAATATATTTTGTCGTAAATAACATGAAATGTATTTTATCGCTTCGCCACTTTTGGTGGGGAAACTTACCTCAGAGGCCGACTGTCTGCTATCTTCGGACCGGTTCCTTCGTCTCTGGTTGACAGGAGTCCGCTGTCTTCTCGGTGAGCCTTTTCTGCTTAACCTCGGCTGCTTCAAGGCTGGTTCGTCGTCGCTGTCGCTCACAGCTTCAATGGACGCTCCACCCTGAAAGAGAGATACATTGCGTATGAAGTAAGTATTTTTATCATTAATTATTATAAGTATGTTCTTCAATATTCGGTTCAATCCATCTTATCCCAATATGTGTGGTTGCTGGAAGAGAATTCTTATAGAAAGAAGCAGTACCTTTGTACAACTTTCTGTTATTTTGTTGTCTTTTTTAATTATCTTTGTATGTACATGAATTTTTAAAATAAAATAAATTAAGTAACTAATAGTGTCTAACAAGCTAACTTTATGTTTATTTCTATGTCTATTAAGTTGTAGATAGCTGCAAAGGCATTCTGGAGTAAAATAAGCGAAATTAATGCTTCGCTTACGCTGTCATTATACTAGTTTCCTTCCTCCTGCTTCGCGGTCGAATTAAAGACCAAACTAGCTAGTGGTAGTTTATAATTCGGGATTCGAGAGCTTTATGTGAAGGCAGTGGAGCCATCGCTGATCACGAACGGCGTTTAATTTTTGTGTTCTGACAATACCTATGTATTTAAGTTAAATATAATGAACTTAAATTAAATTAAATATACTTAGCTTATATAGCATGTATGTATGTATGTAGCATATTTATCTAAATTGTCCACTAGAACTACTGCTGACAAATCTAATAAAAAAACTCAAACTTAGTGATTTAAATGACTATTCATAAAACATGTTGGTTGGTCCCTACCCATAAGTCATTTTAAATTAGTTTCGTTACGATACCCTGAAGGTGTCATATATGTACTATAGAATATATTTATTTATACTTTAAAGATATTAATTAAATTAAATTTAAGATTAGAAAATGTCTAATAATATTTATTGCTACCATTCAAATAATAATTGAATAAACCAGTTCTGTTAACTAATTTATAACCACGAGAACTCATTTGTAGTATCCATTACGAAATTTATGGGTATGTATTATTGACCCTAAAATTGAATGCGTGCGGTCCGTACCATCCGAAGGCAAACATGTAATATGTGGGTCAAATGTTCCCTAGCAACTTCAAATAGAAAACAAATCCCATGTGAGTATATAAATTATATTTCATAGGAACCGGGACACGCGACCTAACCCTTCATTCACTTGACTTTTATTACAGTCAAGCTGCAAGGGAAAAAGGCACTCGTTAAACCTCAATCGACTAAACTTGAAATATGCAGGGGTAGAACTAAATTACTTGGTTGGACTATTAGCGGATTTGGTCGTTTTGATGCGATCATAGAAAGGGCTCAATTTTATCTGACACTTGGGGTTATGTTTGCAAACAGAAGCTGCGGGTGGTTGATTACGCTATTGTAAGTGGTGGGAAAACGCGTACTTTTGAGAAGCTATGCAATAAAATGCACAATTGTTTGGGTTTATTGTATTTTCTGCGAAACACATTATACTTTTTACTAGTTATAACGTTGATGTGTTTCAAGAACTGTAATCAACTAAATCATTTGTTCACGCACCTAATAAAGGACCCTGTTGTGTATCTATTACCTTGAGCGTACTACTATATAAGTATATGTATGTCAATACATCCTGTCGGCATAGGCTACAGTATATATCTAGATTTACTCAAAGCCATACTGCGTTTTCAATTTTATGTTCACAGATACAGTTGTTTTTAAAGGATTATTAAAGCTTATGCATATTTCTTTATCTTTTGGGAAATATTTTCCTACACTTACATTTGCAATAATTTAGCAACATTAAGAGGTAAAACTAGTGTATTTATTGCAACAAACGTAGTTCCTTGTTTCCTCCCTCGAAAATGCAGAACAAACATGTTTTATCTTCACTATTGCCATCTCTCTTTTCCTATTTGCGTAAATTCATTATTAAATGATATATAATCTACCTATACCATTACCTACCTATACCTTTTTTAACCTTAAAAATTTACAGATTTTCTGCTGTGTTCAGACATTTAGTAAAAAGCAAAAGATAAGGAATAAAGCTTTTTTAAATTTCTTATGAAAGAAGTAAGTGTTTTCCATTTTGGAGGAGACTACTAAACTATGGAACGATAATTTTCTATACCGTTTCTAGGTATTTGTAGTCCGAGCTACAGTTGTGCCTATGACGCTATATAGATACAAATCCAATACATTTTATGCACTTATAAATCAATCTTTCGACCTTGGAGCTTCCTTTTAATTGACAAGATCTCAGAAAGTGCATTATAATGCCGTGCAAGGTTGCAGACCAGTCGCATATTTGCAAGAGATAGCTTCTGCATCTAACTTTTACTTTCGTAAACCTGAGTCTAGGATAGTCGACATGCATTATTAATGCACATTAACTAACAGATACTATACGTCATAATTAAGTGCTTGGAGGTGAGTAAGGTTAATGAACATATAAAGAAAGCTTCTTTCTAAATGCATACAAAGTTTGTAGAATCTATTGAGACAAGACTAGATTTATTCCCAATTATGTTACAAAACATAGGAATATTTTCTATAATATAATGAATTACACACAAATAATGTGGGCAAATTTTATGTGTGTGAATTACTACAACCCAAACTAATTTGGAACTAATAGTATAAAAATATTTTAAAAAGTCAGAACAACTATTTTTTTTTATTTATTTCTTATATTTTTTCAGATCAATTAATTATCTTTATAGCCACAATAATAATAGTATTGATTTTTATATAATTTTTAAATAACTCTAAATAAGCACAAGGGGTTAGCTGAGAAAGATCCACTGTAATCTGTCACTGTCTTGTACATGTTTTTATTTAAACCTGTTCTTGTTGTGATTCTGTTTAAAAAAGTTCAATTTTTCAAATTTTACACCTTAAATAATTGAATGACGACATTATTTTTAGTAGTATATTTATGACCTATTGTTAATTTTAATTGACTTGAGCCGTCTCTATAGTGTTTGTCGTAACATGTAATGTTATAACAGTTGGTATGACATGGTATTAGAGTGTTTACCTACTTCGGAGTCCGACTGTACATATAAAATACAGAATCTTTTTCATTGGCTTGTTTTATTCTGGTTACAAATTTTAGCTGTGCCAAAATCCATAAATTTAAATTTTGTTTCCTACCTGATTATCGATCCTCGCGAGGCAAGCTTCCAAGTGGCACTGCCACTCGATGGCCCTCAGGTAGAGCAGATGCCAGCGGCGTTCAAGCGCACGCGCCGCGTCGCCACCGCCACAGAGTCTCACCACGGAGCTCACGATCCGCCCGTGGCATTCCACATCGCGTTGTAATACCTGCACAAGGGAATATATCATTTATATAATGAAGGTAGGGTTAAACACTTTACATTTTCTAAACGGTTTTTATGTTTGAAATAGAAAAACGAGAAGATCATCCTGGTCATTTCAGTGCTCTATGGTTTCGATAAACGGGACTAAAGTAATTTTCGCCATAGTTGTTTCCGGATGGAAATATCTGGACTAATGCTTTGGTTGGGACTCACGCTCCTCATGTAGTCTAGTTCTGGATTGTATACGTTATGCAATACACTTAACTAGCCGTTGCGTTGGTTCTATTTGTATCCATCCATGGTGGAGTTCTGTTATAGCCTATAGCAAATTAATAAATAAAATGTAAGGGTTTGCCCTTACATTTTATTTAATAATGGTAATGAGGGAAACATTATGGCACTATCTACCAAACCGTGATCATAATTAAGTACACTAAGAAAAGATTGTTATGCTTATTTTACTATATAGAAACAAACTGCTTATTAATTTATTGGAGAAAATATTCAAACAACGAATGAAACTATTTTGATGTGAAGTGAAGATTGCTAGTGCGGCATGAGAAATACTATCAACTTTATGAGATTTATCTACATATATTTCAGTTGTAGCATGCTTTTTACCTCTATTTAGATATGTTATAATCAGCGTCAAAATTACAGTCGGCAAAAATCATCTACATAGTAATTCAGCGTTATAAAAAGTCGGTATTATAGACTACGTGCTTTTTAATAGCTAAAATAGGTATTAATAATCAGACGTGTCGAAATATTGGAAAGTTAGAATGCGGATCTCCCAACACAACAAATGTAATATGCAGCAAGAGTCGATATCACGTTTTGAAATTAAAAAGTATCAAATCGACCCTTCGTTGATGCAATGCAACAAAAAAGATAATTCGAGTTCACACAATAAAACGTCGACAGTCAAAATAACCAATCAATTTCAACAATGCAAGTTGACATAAGAAGTAGAACCTATTTAGTGAGGCCTTAAAAATTTTAAAAAGCTAACAAAGGGCGGAACGTGCTTAGCGCGCGCAGTCGCCATGACAGCCACTGTAACGGTATTTATTTTAAAAGTAACAACAAAACCACTACGAATCAGCGGTAGTCGATTTCACATCTAATATTTCCTGCTAATTGTCTTTTTAGCTTTCAATTAAATCTATTTTCTTACATTCTTTACTGCATTGTTTACGACCTAAAAAGATGCTTCGTGTATTTCAAGAATGCTCTTCATTAGCGATTAGTATTTACTGATTTATTAGGCTTTCCATTTGTAAAATAAATAAATAACTAAGCTCCTATGAAAGTACTACATTAAAAATGATCGCTTATCGACATGTCTTTCATCAATAGTAGGGTTGATAGTGATAGAATTTAACAGGTACGTTAACGAATTTTTGATATCTTTTGACTTTACAATGGAATCGAAATCCCATTTAGATTTTATAGGAATCATAAAAAAGAGAAGATAGAGATTTATTATAGAAATAAGCAGTACCTTTGTACAATTCTCTAATATTCTGTTGTATCCTTTTAACTGTCTTTGTGTGTACATAAATTGTTAAATAATAATAATAATAAATAAAAATTAATATTTATGTTGTATGCATGCACTATTTCTACAATTCGTAATATATCGACTATGGCATGGCAAAAAAATAAATTCAATGAATATCTGTAATAACATGTGTAGGTATATAAAAATAAATTTTATTTGACAGCAACGTCACAATTTTTAAAATTTAAATTTAAACTGTATCATAATTATATTCTTAAATCTAGACTTAATAAATGTATTTTGACTTTGACATGTTGATTTTATTTGTTAATAGGCAATATTGACTGAAAAGACCCGAGTAAAATCTAACAATTCCACATTCTCAAAGTAATTTCTCATATTGGCATGATTAATATTGATTCATTACAAGTTGTGTTAACCCTATGGATCTCAATGCATAATGAAATGCATTCACACCTACATTCCCGTCTGATCAATCTCGAAGATGGAATAAACAATGCGGCGAAGGGAACTAATGCTCTCGTGGCGTGGATTGATCGGTGGAAAGTGGTGATGTTGCAATAGCAAACTCGTCGATTGAAGGAGAATCTTTGATTAAAAGAAACTATAGAATCGATAGGGTTAAATTTAATATTCATTATTGTTTTTTGTTGTTTTGATCGTCAAAAACATAAAATAGTGGTCAATGTAATAAATCCAAGATTTAAAAAAAATGCAATATTAAATGTAAAGCAATCTAATTGATCTTATGATATAGTATTTACTTGGGTTATCTGGTGGTTGTTGGGACAAACGACATCTACGAATGACGAGATGCGTCAACTTTTTGAACTTACACATAATTTTACCTCTTTAATTTTTCTTCTAAAATGTATAAATGTTAAAGTTCTATGCGAACAAAATTTGTATTGTAAAACTATGTTACTCTATATTGAAATATTTTTATTCTCCGTTACAATAGTATACATATTTTTTAACTAATATTAACTGCTTAACTATTAGGAACTTTCACTTAAAAACACATACTCTACCACACCTCTCTTAGTTAAAAAGATACTAATCAGTTTATTTAATCAGTAATCATCATCACACCAGCCAAAGCTATAGACATACAGTCACAGGCATAAGTCTAATATTTGTATAATCAACAGATCAAATCTCGATAACTTTAACATATACATAATAACATACGTGTTATGTTATAAGTCATATTTCAGTTCATAATAAGGAACTTTTATGTTCTTTTTATTACGTTTTGGTCATCAGTTCAAAGTATCGGAATATAAATTTGAATGTGCGCCGGCGCAATCGAGTTTGTTACATTCTAAAGTTTATTTTTAACCATATAAATAGATTTAACGACGTTGTTCACACATTATTTAAGATACCGCCTTAAGCGTTATTGAAGAATCCTATGTTTTTAGAAATGTAATAATGAAATTTTCTCTCCACGGGGTCTTTCTACACATTTAAATAAATATGTATGTATAAATAAGTGTAATCATATGACATTTTGTTGTATTTCGTCGGTTGGCTTGAAATAAAAATGTAAATTACTTCATGACAATCATGTTAGTAAAAATAATAACATTTTTCATACTCACAACTATTATCTCGCCTAAATAAAGCATCATCAACAACTTGTTATGGATATTAGATAACGGTAATATAGATATTAATATGAATATAAATATAAAAATCATACTAAATGAACATACAAACATCCTTGACAAATTTTCTTACTCACCATTCAAATATCTGACCCTACCGTGATTCAAACCCGGAACCACTGGCTAAGTAGATAGAGGTACAGACTACTCGACCATAGATTCCAAAATAGATTCCAATTAGATGGTCCAAATGGGACCCATAAAGTGATTAAAGCAACAAGATCCAGATCTTTGTTCGTGTGACATTTTTATTATGCAGCGATTTAGTCCCTCAAGTATTTGGTAAATGTATTTAGTAAAGCTTTCTCATGTCAAAATTCAAAATTTATACGTACGTGTGTACAGACAGACAGCCCAGTCCTTAAAATATTTCACGTTATTTTAATCATTAACAATTCATCACATGATCCTGGTATTTTTTTGGACAACTCAGAAACATTAACTAAGAACTATTTGGACAACTAAGACTGAATAAGTCATCCGAGATTAGCTTAACGTACTAATAATAAAAATTCGGAAGTAATTCTTGTCTCTCTGTTATGTTTCACTCCTAAACGGCCGCGCTGATTTAGTTGTTATTAAGATAGATAAAAAACTGAGGAAGAACATAGTGCTACCTGTTTATAACATCCACTGGGGGTAAGGCCTTATTTTTGTCGATTCCGCCAGAGTGTACCAAGAAGTTACCTTCGCAAACTCTTAAAAGCTTATTGTTAACTTTTCCACGTTAGTTTTTAGGGCAGGCACACATTCGAATGTTATACAATAATAAAATTCAACTATCGAATGCTGTCAACACGCCATTGTCCATTTGAACAGATAAAAACATTTCTGTCTGCCAATCATACAGTGTTACATCATCGCATCTAATTGCTGGGAAGTTTATGTAATGTCCTTCAAAAATAAATTGCACAATAACATGATTTGTAGAAAAAATGCATTTGCTTTTGCACGCGCTGCTGATCGACCAAGATAAGCAATAACAGTCATTTTCAAGTTGAAGTGTAAGTGCAATTAAGGAAAACGCATCTGTAAAAACAATCTCATAAGACTTCAAATACTCTGAGTCTATTTGTAGTACATTTATTGGTGCAATAATGTGAAAATCACTGAGTTGTTTTATGTTTTCATTGACTTTTACTGCTAACTGTACCATGGTCTGTAATTAATAATCATGCCAAATTCAGATAATATGGCACAGATATTTGTTTGTGATAACATTACTAACAAAAACATTATGACAACGATTATCAAAAGTTATTAGAAACTTCTAATCGAGATAATCTGGAATGAAGATAGTGACATTGACAATATAACATAGTAGTTGTGGCTTTGTCTTTTTTTGCAGAGTCATTTAACAATCATGTTATTCGGATCTTCAGTTCTAGTAAAGCGCCTCATTTTGAAGATATTGTAGCCAGATAAGTCTTTACTATTTGTATGATTGTTATATTGCTTACCATCAGGCATGTTGTTTGTATTCGCTTTTTATTAATTCCTACTCAGCCTCAAACAAGACTGAACAGTGTCAACACTGATACTACGACTAATATTGTGACATAACGCGACATCAGCATTATTCTACAAAAAGGTTTATCTTTCCAAAATAAAAGCGACATCAATTGAATAGTGCGTTTCGGAGTGAGTAGTACTAACTGCAAATTGTTGCATTACATGAAATCTCACTTTTTTCTAAATAGCATTTGTATTATTGTATTTGTCGCCTTTGAACTTACATTCATCGAATCTGCAACATAATTCTATGTGTTATTCAAGGTTGTACCACAGTACGCTAAATGGTGTCGTTGTGGCATTTAATGCAAGATTGACATGGTCACGGTACAGGAGATTAATGATTATAAAATGAACCAAAATAAGTAATGAAAAATATCTTATTATCGCATCGGATCACAAAATGGACATATCGGTAAAATTCATTTATTAGAAATAAATAAAGTAAAATATAATAATAACGTTACAATACGACACGGTTATCATCGTAGGAATATTTTTAAAATAACATAAAGAATTTGCTACAGATATAAAAAAAATTACAATGAAAGAAAGACCAAAATTCATTGGCAGCTATAAGATTTTATTATAATACAGCATCGAAATAGGTAGATGTAACAATTGACAATCGTGCTGCATCACAATAAAAATGAGATGGAGGCGTTCTTTAAGATGTCCACATAACAAAAGATTGCGCAACTTGGAAGCCAAACCTTTACCGGTAGTTACTTTGAGGAAGTCACGATTACTTTACAGTTTTTTGTTGATTCGATCCCTCACACACCACTCCTAAAATTGGGAAAGCTCTTTTATCACTAACAAAGTGTGAAATTAGCTTGTTTTAATCGGATAGTAATTGTGAACTACCGAAGCGAATTGACTGATTGCACGTGATTGGTAATAACTATACAAAATATAGTATGTAAGTAAATTGATTGAAGTTTATGCAATTAAAACATCATTACCTATTTGGATGTTTTGTCTGGAACTCCAGATGAAAAGTGAAACGAGCAAGCGTTTTAAAAACTAAAATATTCGCGTTTTCATGAACTAGTAGAAATAGGTTCTATTACAAATCTCAGTTTCTCAATGAGAAAAACATTACTGCTGTCTGTGCTACTACTTATTAAATGCACCCTTTCGTTTATACAAAGTGTTGATTATCTGCATTTAGAATAGTACACTGCTAGTTTATTTAATTTTAATGTGTATAATGAGTGCAGATAAATGAAGTAGATAACTGATTGGTAATGCAGTTAAAAACGATTCAAGTTCGTCTAGTGTTAACGTTACTTCAGACGTACTTAACAAAAGAAAATTAACAAATAACGCATAAAGCTTATAATAAATAGTCAATTTCATATAAATAATGTCCATTTAAACTTTTAGTACAAATATAATATAATTTTTAGTATGTATATATTATATAATAATATAATTAATACAAAATTAGTTAAAAGTTTCTTTTGTGTATTTCTCTTCTTGAATTGCCTGATGTACAATAAAGATATATTCTATTCTATTCTATAAAATGTTATTAATACATTTTATGGTATAATTAATGCATTTAAAGGTAGGTAACAAAGTGCGGAGATATAAAAAATCTTGTACTTTAGAAGTAGCTGTCGTCATTCACGAGATGATATACTACAGAAATGTTTTGTAACAGAAGTTGTTATACTTGCTGCTAAAATTTTTGCTTTTACATTTCTTAATAGACAGACTAATGAAAATGGTTGTGTGTTATAGTATGACAATAATTATTTCCCGAAGACAGCATAATTGGCGCTCTATGATTATACTTACAATTATAATACAAGTGTAATTACAATGCGTTAAGCGGCGTAAGCGTAATACATTCCAGAGGAATTTTCTAATTTAAACACGGATATCAGTTTGGTTCGAGCTGAAGATGAAACAAAATTAATTGTATTCCGTTGATTGCAAAATAACTACTTCTGTATAAATAATAAGAGATAAGTAGAGAGAGGGAGAGGTCTATCAAACTTATTTCATTTTGTAATGTAGGTTTAAGTACTTTTCAGATATTTTATACTCCTATGAGAGCTTTAGATATTAGCAGAATAGATTTAGGCTGTGCTATTCAACAATATCACGGTTCATTTAAAGAATAATAACAACGTACCTACATAAATATTGCACGGCATCCCCGTGCGAAAACAAAGTCAAATATAATTGTGCTGTTTAAATAGTTCGTATCGCTAAGTTATAGCGTCAGATTTGCATTGTTGCGAGCGCAGAAATTAGTTCTACGTCAAGGTCCGGCGCGGGCGCATGCCAGCGAAGTCATCGTCCGCCGCCGACGGATTTAACCGAGCCGTGCACGGAAATAGCCGAATGTCCAGAAAACACACTCTGGTCCACGTTTTAGCAGTATTTAGGTTTAGGCAAGCGGTCAAAGGAGATGTAAATCATTAATGAATGGGGTGACTGAGTGGGTGAGTAGTGAGCCGGCGAATGTGATTGTCTAAAAGCAATTGTTGTAAAAAACAGAACAGCTTTATTTCATGAAAAATGTATCTACCCTACATTTAAATAGCACTTAGAAAACTGAAAATATTGTCAATTAAATTAAGGTATTTAATGTTTAGTATAATAAATATATCTATATTCCAATAAAACACGCCATATTTTTACCTTTTTTCATCAACAAGCCGTCCTACATGGGAGGGACACGTGACTAGTTCGGACCATAACACCGCCAATGCCAATTAGTAGGTATAAAGCTGCCGTAACAACTAGGACCAATGGCTTAATGAGTCTTCATGGAGGAGCCCAAGATAATAAATTGTTGACCTTACGGCGACCAACCATGGCGCAAGTTGCTTGTTATTGTGGCTTTGTTATAGTATTTGGAACCAGAGCGTTCGAACTACCACGTCACCAGCGAGCTCCTCTATAAGCAAGATTTTTAGCTTTACGTATGAAAAATTGTTTGTATCAACATTTTATCAGCTAAGAGCTATTAAAAACTGGAATACTTTGTTGTAAAAAATATATATTGTAACGCAATTAGAAAGAAAAATCAATGTCAAAACATAATCATCGTCTTCTAGTTAGCTACTTGATAAATTATACGTTAAATTTTCTGTTTGTTTTATTCTGGTTTGCTTCAGAAGATATCTTATTAGGAAAAATATATAAAACCTTTATATTGTGCAAATCTCAATTACGTTTGAACAAAAGAAGAATACAGCCTTCTTATTAATCGTTTTAATGTACACACGTATGTTAATTCAGCGCACCTGTTATATTTATTGTGTTCCGATGTTTTGTGTAACTGTTGCATAAGAGTTATATCACTGCGACTAATCAAAACCGTTTATAATTTTGTAATGTTCTGATTGAACTTTAAAGTAACAATAAACAATTAAAGGTTAATTTCACTTCCTCTTTTAGTTATAAAATATTATTGTGGACTTTCATATCTTTAGGTAAGTATCATTAATATTCATTCAACGTAGATTAAACGACTCGTTAGGAAGCTGAAATTGCATAGGAAACTATTAGCTTTGCAACTTAGAAATATATAACAGCAAATATAATTCATAACTCTGTGTGAATTTACGAATGAATTTACTTCGATTTATCTTTTTTCTATTTCTAAATGGTAACGTTTTTCGAAATCTCAACGTAGGTTACGTACACAATTATTAAGTACTATCACAACAGAAAGTAGTTACATTCCATGAGTTGGATCATTTATTTCTTTAACTTTAAAAATTACAGAAATAAACCTTTTTACTTTTTATATAAACCTTTTTAGTTGAGCTGATCATAAGCAACAGTATGGATTTGGGATAGGTGATGCAAAAACCTCCAACCTTAGATTTGTAAATAGTTACAAAGTACTCTGAGAAAATGCCTCAAGGCTTTTTGAACATCTTTCGGTGACAATCCGGAACATACATATACAACAAAAGGCAATTGATAATTGTAATTCCGCCGAGGTCGTTCATTGTTGGCTAATTGAGGATATCAACGCAGAATAAAGTCATTTTTGACAGCTCTGCAATTTTAATTCGTTTCAAGGCTCTTTTATGTAGACACTATTCACTGAATGTTTTTGCGTAATGCAGAAGAATTTCTATAGTAGTGACACTTAGATCAAATGTGAACAAGGTTTTCTGGAACTATTAATGCATTTTATTTAACTTAAACGGTTACATTTATCTTTGGTTTATTCTTTACTGTAATTTTGTTTTGCGTAAAATGTATTTACGAAAACGTTGCCTACACTATCTGACATAATTAAACGCGTACTCCATAAAAACCAAACTTAAAGCTAACCCTATTTACTGGAGTAAATATTGAATATTTCGTTGTCAATAAACTTAATAGCCGTCAAGAACTCGTAGAGAACTCCATAAAAGTCACCGTTATTATATAGCTTATGTCATAGCAAAAGGGACAGCGGGAACAAGTTAAGCTGCGTACGCGCATGTCTCAAACGCACTTCGGAAACTCTCAAGTTACTGTTAATCTATAATGATAGCGTATTATTCCATTTACATTTATTTACTATGTACACAAATTATTAAATGTAACGAGTAATTACGTATATCCGTTGGGTTTAAATATCATAGAAGCCTTTAAGACCAATATAAAAAAGAAAATCTATTTTATGTTAAGGTTTGATATTCATTGTTTTAAAATATTATGACTTTACTTATTGGATTTGCTTTACAAACAGTTCTTATTGTAAAACCCAAAGCTCTGTCTACTCTCTCTCTCATTCTTGCTATTCATCTCTGTTGTTCACATCAAAGTGCCGAATAAAGATTTTAAATCTATCCAAGAAGTCTATAACATGACTAAATGACAGTATTTCAATTACATTTTCAAAGTTCAAACAACAACGTAACCTCAGATCGCGTTTCTCAAGTTTTCAATTTCAAATGTGATTAACATTATTACAGATATTACGATTCTGTAATAACGTAACGATTGTACATATTACATTTCTGATTCCTGATTATTTCCTTTATAAGTTATTTCTATCAGTCATCAAAAGGGGGACAAAAAACCATTTCCTACTTAACGACATCCGTCTCTTTCAATATTCTTCTTATATTAGAAAACTATAATTTCAAAACATATATATCGATTTCTTTAGATCGCCAACTACATGAATTTGAAACTAATACGCAGAAATAAACTCCAATACAAAAATAAATAAAGTATAATAGCCAGTATGTAATTTCAAATTTGAATACTACATTCTTTTTATTACACTTATATTTTTAATTTTTTATATCATTATTACTAGTGATCGCAATAATGAGGTGTAGTATATTACATATTATATTTTTTAAAAGAAAACGTAATGAGGTAGGTGAGGTTTAAATTTTATACCTTCTTATTAGGAATTTTTTGAAAATAATAGAAAACTAAACTAAACAATAATTGACAGTCAAACTGTCAATTAATTTGAAACGTACAACACGAATGGAAATTATTTAAAACAAATATATAAGTAGCGTAGACTCAGATAAACTTCAGAATGTATTTGTTTCATTTTTTTTAAAGTTATTTTTGGTTTTGAAACTTTGAATGATATATTCAATCAAACAATTAATTCAGACACATTATTAGTCCGTTAATTAGTCCATACACAGGAAGGTACAAGTTACAAAATATGTTAGCCTATTTAGTTTGTGTTTATGTACAATCATGCAGAAAACAAAACTAAAATGATTATTATTAAAAAAAACTATTTCACATATATGAGATATGATGTAACCACTGTATCTTTAACGTAAAGTCGATTCGATATGCAACCAACCATCAAGATCACGAAAGTATATTCAATAATTTATTTAAAACTAAACATTTGATCAAAAATAGGTTAGGTTTATTAACATTTTAGAAAATTCACGTAACATGATCGCAACTGCTGTTGTTACAGCGAGACTTGTTTAAATATTGGTTGGTGTTGGATTAATTAGGTAACTGGTCGGTTGTTTATGGTAGGGAAGGACAGGCTGGTCTGACATAATAACCCCTTCTAAACTTAACACGAAACCCATAAGTCGATTGGGAAACTCAACAAGGAAGCTATTGGTAAATTCTAAGTTTTTGTAGCACATGTTCTAGAATTAAAAAAATTTGATCGTTACAAAATAATAACGAGAATAAGAGAGAGTAGCCTCTCATCTATATAAACAACACCACCAATAGGCTAAATTCGTCCCACTACTGGGCACATACCTTTTACATAAAAAACCGTTAATTATAAATATAAATACATTTATTATATATTATTATTATTTGATAATCAAAGAGTGTATTAATTCTATTCGAAATCAGTATTCAATTAAATTATGTAAATTGACCTAATTTATCAATGTTATGTATACGCCATTATTGTGGTGTAGATCAGAATATTAACATTGATAAGTGCCTCTACTCACCTAGTTTAAAAGAAAGACAATACGAAATCCATACAATATGTTAGTAAGTCTTACTATTCGGAACTCGTTAAAGGGTAGTCCGCTTCAAAATTAGATGATCCAGGCGTACTAATGTTAAAGATATTTAAATTCTATTGATTCTTATTGACATCTCAAAAACTTACTTAAAAGTTATCTTTTTGTGCCAGAGAACCACCACGCCAGTGAATGTCAGGCTAATGGAATGGGCAACGTATGGAATATGGTAATCATTTTCAAATACTAAAACATACCACAAAATACCAAGGATTCTCTAGATACTACTGGTCCGTTGACATTCTGGGGTAAGAATGTTAATGCCTCCCATGTCTTATAAATAATAACGGTTCGGTTATTCATTATGGAAGTTATTGTTGTCGAAACTACAAAAAATTGACTTAGCTGAGATTAGGTAAGATTGATTCATAATAGATTTAGCTTGCATTAAAAGTATTTCCACAAATATTCCTTTTAAAATTCAATATATTGATATTTTTTTTTCAACATATTAATGAAGTCCTTGGTATACGAAATGAGGTCTCATACTCCCATAGAGTCTCAATACGTCAATCTGGAAACAGACCGTTACAGCTAGCAGTACGGTAGTGTGACATAGTTATTCACTGAGACCATAAATCTGCCCGGCCGACTTCCCACAGCCTCCATATACATGTCTAGGTACAACAAATTAGCTTAGACACACATATTGCTGCAGTTATACTTATTAAGAGCGATGAAAACTCCAGGATGCTTAGAGAGACTTCATTCCTTCCAGTACAGTTGCGGGATGATGTAAAAATAAAGTACATATTAATGCCAATAATTTGATCATTTTCCACTCTTGCAACTTTTGGTAGTATCGGCCGTTTGACAAACGTCACAAAATGTATGAAATTACACTGATTGAGAAGGGATAGTGATGATGTGATAGAGAGATATAGAAGAGAGATTGATGTTACGAAAGGACATTTCCTTTTGTAACCCTCATTCACATTTGTCCTAAGCAAACAACTGACATTTTTAGTTTCGAGTTTTTTTAAGAAATAATTTTATTTTAATAATTCGGTAGTCAGTTCTTCTGTTTATTGTCTGCCTGCTCTATTTCTGACTTTTTATTAGTATAGAACTTATTCTATACTAAAAATAATAATCTCTATCACATATATCACTAACCCTTCTCATTCACTGTAATTTCATACATTTAGTGGCGTTTTTTTTAAATAATTAATTAATAAAGGATTAAAAAAAATGACAAGAAAGCTGCATCAATGCATTTGCAATCCCCTCATATCCAAGTTATTATTTTGCAAGCAATTCTCATCAACATAAATTAGTTAATTTGAGTAAAATCATTACTTACCTACTCTCTTTTCAAAACGAGATCATTTTTAGGCCTTTACGGCCGTTCAAAAATTGCCATAGCGGACGGTATTTCACGTCCACAAGGCGGGGTATTGGTAAAGTTTTCAACTAGCAATAATCGCACCTCGGATTAACCTCATTGGTTACGATATTGCCTCTGCGCAAAGTTGGTTACAGACAATTTCATGTGAGTATCTATAGAAATTGTCAGTACACCTCGATAGCGCGATTCAGTGAACTCCCAACGCCATCTATAAAGCTCAATAGGTAATAACCAAATTATGACGAGGGGGAATTTGCAGCTGTTGATTTATTTTTACCGGGTATAAAAGTAAGATATCCTTAGTCTTTTTAATCCTACAATACTATAAAATAAGTTTTACATTTCGAACATAATTACAGCTATTTTTTACCGATGGGTAATAAATAAATTTCATACAAATGAGAACGGAAATGTTGTAATAAAATATAAAAAATATATTGTGAGAACTAATTATGCATTGAGAAGACTTTGAAAACCCTGCGATATATAATTATGGTATATCTTGCTGTTTTATAATTGCAATTAAATACGATTTAATCATACATTTACTGCCATTAATAACAAAACGGTGTTTCGTGGAATAGTTCTCAGTGTGAAGATTATTTAAGCTTTTAGTGGCCATTGTTCCAAATCGGAAGTAAAAATCTTTAAGACACAAAGTTTTCACTATTGTCTTTTACAGGAATAAAGACAATAAAAGTAACAGTGATTTAAACATTATCCACTAGATCTTGGATACGTTAGTTATGGTCAATGAATGTACCGATGGCAAAGTTAAGGTCACACCTAGAGCGGCGATTACGTAAAAAATCATGAAAGTTCAAATCATGCTTGTAGCAAATAACACAGTCAATACTACCGTATCGAATCAAAAAGCACTCAGTGAGAAGTAATGTGTTTAGGGTTGGTTACGGAATTAAGCGTCATTATCTTTAGGGATACAACGCACGCCTTAACAGATTTAAAAAGGACAAATTACAAACAAGTAGTTTTACGTTAAAATCAGTAAAACTTAGTAGTAAATCTTTAAGAAAAAGATTTAATTCTTTATTTAAGATCTTTCAAATGTTTATTTATTTATTTAAGTACAGCC
The DNA here is from genome assembly GCA_943193645.1 of Acentria ephemerella. NCBI lineage: Eukaryota > Metazoa > Arthropoda > Insecta > Lepidoptera > Crambidae > Acentria > Acentria ephemerella. The sequence goes on from OW971893.1 coordinate 6,302,223, forward strand.
ACATTTTTAACCGTAATGACAACACACAAAATACAGTATCTAATATGTAACATCATAACGGCGTACATAGATCTTTAAGATTCCACATTACTCTATTTATAATTTAGGCACATAATTTCATAATGACTTTTACTTCTATACCGGATGATCTGCCATCCATCTAAAAAGCCTACATTGAGAAACACCTGTCTAATGATGCAGAAAATATTAGGAATCAATAAATAAATAAAAGTTATGGTGTTTATTCCAATACCGACAAAAGCTATTTTTTAAGATGTCATGACAGCCCTGAAGTCATCAAATCACTGAAACATAACGTTTTGATTCGACAGGTCACTGTAATATCGATGTAATAACTATCCATAACAAGTATCTGTATTAGGTAAATGAAATGAGGCGCGACGTGAGCTGTGAAATCAGTGATCGTGGCACTGATGCAACGCGAAGTGCTGATCTGATCACCAATTGTTTATAGCACAGTATCGGCATCACACTTACATAATTCAAATAAATGTTGTGAAATTTTAAATACAAATTACGATGTTTATATCGCCATTAGTTATTTGTTGACGTCATTGTTTTCTATAAATATACAAATAAGAAATTCCGAGCCTTTGTTATACTCTATACTGCAATACTCTTGTGAAGTGAACTTCAACTTTTTATTATTCAGTGGCATCTCTAAGTTGGGAATATCGCTCTAATCTGTTCTATTTCTTCCTTTATATCACGTTCTTTAGTACACTTATGAAAATCAAAATTGAAAACCAATTACCAGCGATATCTCGGTTAAATGCAGCATTGCGATCTTGGATAAAACTGCGATTAAATTTATCTGCCTCGTGCTTCGTGCTAGCATAACACGAAATTGCTATTACGATAACTATACGCCAGCTAGTACCAATCATCGCCAAATACAATAAAGAAGTAGTGATTCCTTGTGAAGATTCAGTTAGCAATTCGGTAGCTGCAATTGTCGAGATTACAGGCAAACCGCAGGTGGCAGATAGACTTGCGAAACTGAAATGACTCATTTGATGGCCTTCTATCGGTAACGTCCTGTCTCCTTTTAGTTTCGTTTTTATCCTTCTGTTCCTAAAGGGTAAGTCTCTGTTCACTATTTCAAAGTTTAAATATGAAATCTAATTAAGGATGAACTAATAATTTTAATGTTAAATTATGTAGTGTACGTTAAAGTTAACTCGATGAGCGTTTAAATACGTTAGATGAGTTATCATTTGCAGGATGTAAAAATGCATCGAATATTTCGTATAATTCATTTTTTACTGCAATAAGTACAAATATATCAAAATTAACGTTCCAAGTTATTGGTTATAATCACGGATTCCAATGCTTAAGAATGATACGGGGTCTGTAAACCAATAATCTCCATGCAATGCAGATGATCAATGCCTTTCTCTATCGATAGAGTAAGTGCATGGCTGATAGAGAAACTGTAACATTGGCAATTGAGCAATCAAATGGAATACATAGTGGTTGATAAAATTCATCAGTATATTATAGAAAGTTTTTTAGTTAATATACTGATGTAGATAAATTGTTTATGAATGACTATCTATGCACATTTTCACTTATGGCATATGGTTTAGCATGGGTAATATTATTGATTAGTGCAGAGGATTGCAATAATTAAACAGTGTCAGGTGAAATAATCGACAGAGGGTTTTTTCATCATAAATTATGTGGGCTGGATTAGACATTCAAATGAAAATAATTCAATAAATAATGCGAATTAAAAACAATAGGAATCAATCAGAAATGTGGAAAGGGGTTATGGAGGAATTAAATTGAGAATAGAATAGAATATATTTATTTGGCACGGAAAGTTAAGTTACTACCATACGTAAATTACTTCTGGTGGTAACTTTCTGTAAAAACTGTTACACTGTGATATAGATAAAAACTAAGTCTATAATCTCCCACAAATCATTGTAATGGTTGCTCTCGCGCATATGAACGGTGCTATAATGGACGAATTGGAAGCGATAGCATCAGAATCAAAGTCGTTTTGTTATGCGTGGTTTTGTTGCAATCTGTTGTTTTGGTTTTGCTGTATTAGGAATCAGAGAAGTGTAAACTATGCCAATAAAAGATACCAATAGCAATCAACAGATTGAGTCTTAACTGATTTCTTAGGAATTCATTTTTAAAAAATTAATTATATCAAAACACTGAGGTACTTACTAAAGAAAATTAACAAATGTGAATTCGTGTGAATGTAATCAATTTCAATATTTTGTTAAATGATTTAGTAATTTTAGAATGGAATAGTAGAAACATTGCATCAGTTTTGGAGCTACGTATACTTAGCTCCATTTCATACCAATTTAATTGCAACTTCTCATAAATCTAACTTTAAATATAATGAATTCCTTATATTTAAATAAGTATGTATGACCTCTCGTTTAAAGGTGTATTGGGTACCTAAACAACACGTGCGCTTGGAGTCGTGCGCTCACGCAGCCGCGCTGCTAGCTAGATGCAAAACATTGCAAGGACGTTTTTGTGCAATCCGAGATTATAAAGTTTGTGTATAAATTACCAGTAAAATCTCTAGAACGTTATTAATTTACCATGTGTTGCAGAATATACATGTATATTTAAAAAAAAACTGTGATCGTCTGGAATTCTAGCCTGGATATTTTCTTAAAATATTATATTTCGAATTTGTGATTTATTACATATTTTATCTAAATATTATAAAATTGACAGTAATACCAATTTTATAGCTAAAATTAGTTACAATTAAGAACGAATATTTTGAAGAAATACACGTGCTTTATTTTACGCTTTTATAGCTACATCCAATATCTGGGCTCAGGCCCTATTACAAGGGAAAACACACAAAGAGTAATTGAAAAACAAACTTGTCTAGTGAATACATGTTTGAATTGATTATATAAACATGAATTCGAATATGGGATCTTTAGTAAACGGGGCTACTGACCACTTGAGCAGCTGGCCTACAAATATAGACTCGTATGTCGTGTAGAACAAATAATAAAGAATTGATCCTTTAATATCTGTTCTGTAAGCACCTCACAAATTATACATAGGTTAACATTTTGAAAAATTACTATAACCATATTTTGTGATAAAACATTCTATAACAACGATTTAAATAAATTATAGCACTTTCACTGTTAGATTATAAAGCAAATGACTAAAAAATTAGTAAATGTTAGATTCACGAACTGTAACGACGATGATTCACAGATTACAATATATTTGCTTAATGGATAATACCGACAACAGTAAATTGTGGTAAGTACGATATGCCCTTAGATTAAAATAAAACAATACCAGTCATAAAATATGAATTATTATGACTTACAAATATTTAATAAGTAAATAATGTTAACAAATAAATCTGTCCTTATTTGAATGAGATATATGATGAGAATGGTGACATGTATATATGGTGAGAATATTTCCCAGAACGCTAGACCTATTTCTTAAATCAATAAGAGGCATTTTATATACTAAGACATAATTTAACAAAAAATATTTTTTTTATAAACACAGGAACAAGTTACAATTTTATTCTTAACGAGGTAGCTGTTGGCCTTCATCTCACCTATGGTAAGTGAAGATAACGCCGGATTTGGTATCGAACTACACGCGAATCCACCACAGTGGAACTGGCTATCATATCGACTACTGCTGGAACATAACAATGCTGTTAACATTATTGTTATTGCGGCAGACTTAGACAAAATGGTTGTAGCTAGCCAGGTAGACTTAGATCAAGCTCTACTACCAACCAAATATACAGACCACCATGACTGCTTCAAGTCCAATACCACGGACCTCTACGTGTCTTCCGAAATAACCGATTAAAAATACAGATTTAAATAATACTTTTAATATTTGCAATGAGAGGACTCAAATGTCACTGATAAATAATCATCACAATAGACACTTAGGTTTTGTAACGTCTTTCGATGAACGACAGCCATGAGGAGCAATAACCTTCTCAAATTGATAAGAGAGCTCACTTAAAACACTTTGATTGATTAGACTTTATGTAAGTTTCATAATATGGTAAATATTATGAAAATCTATAGAGCTATAGGAAAATTTCTAAAATACTTGACTTTTACTTACTAGCACAGCATCATAGTTATAAGAATTTTCGAATGTTTTACCTGAAACAATAACATTTTAAAAATTAAAAATCATCGCAGTAATATTGTGTGCTTAAAATGAACCCTCCCTTAAATTTAATAAAGCTTAAAACTAAAGTGCACTTTTAACAACAACACAATAAAAAGGTTAAATATGCGTTAACGAATATATTCGATTGGAATAAAACGGCCACTGTAGATTTTTTTGTAAGAACAGAAGTGGAAGTCAAACATTGCATTTCAATGTTACAATAGCCTTCTGAAGAGCTACATTATATTTGTAGAGGAATTCGTTGATCAAACAACACAGTAATACAAAATATGGAATTTAAAAGTTGGAGTACAGAATAATATTGTTACTTGTTACTATTGGTCCGTCGATTTAAAGTAAACATTTCTCAGAAGTTTGAAAGCTATTGAAATTCTTTAGTAAGTGCCCATTGTTGTAAAGTTTACCATATAAACTAAGTTTTATGTGAACTGATTGCCACTTCTTAAATTGGTTTTCGGAATTGTAAGTTAAACAGTGACTTTTTACACTAACCAAAATTACGAGTGACGAAACCTTCTTGCTTAATTTACGATTATTACAGAATAATTATAATATCACTATTAATAATTTCCATTAATAATTAAAATATATCATGGTTCAAATTATCATAGAAGAGTTCATCATTTGTCAACTGTCAAATTATTATATCGTTTGCGTGATAAATTGTTTACAGCAAGTTAGCAAAATTACTGGGATCTTGCAGAAACAGCAGTCGAAGGGCGGGCTAACCACATCTTATCTCTAACAACTGATAATAGTGTATTGCAATTTTATACATGGTTTAAAACCTATAATTGAATTAGCTTGTAATGAAGTTATAATTACGTTGAATTTGAACATCAAATGAAGTAATATGAAAAACAAGCGATGACTTAAACAATTCAATAATTGTAGCCTTTGAAGTAATAAAAAAACGTTACTTAGATCTTGATAAACGGCGTTTTAAGAGATTTTGCTTCAACACAACTGATTGTCTTTTATATGTAAGCCGGCTATTACGGAAGAAAGAAAGCCTAAAAAGTATGCAACCGTCACCATTTTTAAAAGAATAAATTACAGCGATTGATAATCTAAAAGTTAAATTGTTCATCAATCATTAGTCTGATTGAGCTGACGATAACGATAGTAAAACCCTTATATAAAGACACTTGATTGCGCGGACGGTAATTCAGTTAGTGACTGACAGACAGAATCATGTCGACGTACCGCAAACGTAAATCATTGTAATTGCGAAGTGCGTAACATTTGTAAGTACATAATTCTAGCTAGACCTTGGCTCGTTACACAAGAATAAAAGGTTCTTATTTTAAATCCAATTATGTATAACACAAAAGTTACAAGGCAGGTTATGAGTGTAAGTGAAGAGACTGAGACAAGACCAAACTATAAAGTGATAGTATTTAGTAGTGTTATGTCTGAAAGATCTTGGAAACTGTAATAATCAGTATCAGCGCAAGGCATTAAAGATGCTGCTGTGATATTACTGTTTAAAACTTTATTGTTATTGTTCGTAGACGATTTAGAGAACACACTGTCATTGATCTCTCGGCTGGCATTCAAAAATGGGTACGTTATAGTACGCATACGCATTACGCACCTACGTGGCGGTAAATCATATACAGAATAGTTCGTTCACCTTGTTCCGAAATAAAATTAGATTCAATCAGACTCTGCCCACATCAGATTACTAATGCGTTTACGATCTTCACAAATGAGAAGCGTAAATTTGAAACGCGTAGGCGTTTTAATACGCTTGGGATCATTCATCATCCGATCAACAGTTTTCGATTAGCTGTGATTGGTACCAGAATTAAAAGCCACGATAATTATGATGTAAAACTACTTAAATTATACTCCGGGTTAAACAGTGATGAAAGTGGGTGGGCGTTTCGCTTAAGTACATTAAGAAATATTAATTACTTGTTGTTAAAATTGCTTTCTCATAAAATTAAACCATTCATCAATGTTACGCAGAGAAAATTGGGTACCATCTGATTTTAATAACTATAAAACGCTTACTTGTATTATTAGGGTTAAAATTAAAGACAGGCCGTCAAGTTCGGTTTTAAAATTCAATAAGTTTAAAGCTCCTTGTAGTTGCTAATATTTAAAGAGTATAATAAATATAAAACACTATAGCACTTATAAGTAATTATATGAGAAAAACTATGAATAAGGTTGCATCTGATTCACGCCACAATTTACATAATGAATCGAAATTTTAAATCAGCCAACCGAATATTTATGTGCATTGTTAGAATGATAGCTTTTTGATTTGACGATGCAACCATGTGTCGAAATATACCGCATGTTATGGTGTAATAATGAAAGGGTTATAAGTAGGCAGGCACGGGGTATAGTAGGTATGAAGATAATTAAATTTTGACTCGTTTAGGGCAGGGACACTGTAAAAACTTATAAATGTTATATAATTTGATTCATTAAAATTACTACACATTACTACACACTATTATTATTATTATACAGAGAACATCTAAAAATATATATCTTTAAATTATTTGACTTAAACAATTAATTAATATATAAATACAATTATGAAAATCATCAATGATGAGAGGGCAATGTTACAGACTAAAATAGTAAACATTAACGTAACGAAAGTGAAGCCAATGTGTCACGGCGCATTAGAATAACAAATGGCGATAATAAAACTCGTTTTAGAACATATATAACACCGGACGAAAATGGAAAAATTACCGAAGAAAAATCAAACGCGGAATTCTATGCTTTTTAAAAATTTATATTTGGAACAAAATTAAGTATTTCTTAATTAAATTTTTGGAACATTTATTTTAAAATAGCTATATTTCCCAAAATAGGCTATAAGTAAAGAATTCCGGTATGTAAATTATATCCTTTTTTAAAAGTTAATAGCTATTTTGGGAAGGATTATTTACGAGGAAATTTTAAATAGATCATTATTATGTATTTATTTGTGAAGCTGTACATCTTCGATTTCTTTAAAAAGGCTAGAATATCACTTTATGGTTGTTGTCAAGGTTAACCTTGACAACAACCATAAAGTGATATTCTAGCAAACACTACAGTGTTTGTTACCTGGACTTAATTTAAATAAGAACAATTAATTGTATTATTAGTCGAAATTTGCCACAAGTGTCAGAATTATATTGCATTTGAATTTTAATTTTGTAAATAAAATTTATAAAATACCTACATGTCAGCCAATTCAGGCACACAAAAGAAATACAAGAATAATGACATTGATTAATATGAAGAAATATAAATACTACCAACAAAGAGTGCTCTACTTCTATAAATCGTGACTAAGTAAATTGAAAGGGGTTTTTGTTTGCGGATTTTACGAACGCATGTCCGTTAATAACAGTAAAAGTAGTGAGAGGGGCAAGTTTGCTGACGATTTAAAGTGCGATGTCTGAGGCCGCGACGAGGTCAATTAATACAAAGATGATGCTTGCCAAATCTAGATAATATGTTGAATATCTTTTGAATAGTCAGTTAAGCTTAAAATGTAACTGCTTTTTGGAGCAAAATTTTCTAAATAAAATCAATATTAGAAAGACTTAAATACGACACAACTCGCCTGAGCCGAGGTCTGAACTTCCTCATGGCTCGAGCGCCCTGGAGAATAAGAGACAGCGGGACATCTCCCCTGAAGGTGATGCCTGTCGATTAGGTATCATCCAGAGGCGAATCGCCCCTTAAGGCTTGGGACTCTCCAAGGTTCTCGCCTCCTTAAATTTGAATGAAATACTGTACAATATATATTATACACGTATGTGGTAGACAATAAAGGAAAGGTAAGATTAGAGGCTGTAATGGTATAAAGATAACACTAAAAACAGAAATATAAAGACTGAAAACAGAAAAGTTTTGTGTTTGTAATGGTTTCTTGTGATTGTAATGTAACAGCATATGATTTTATTTATGAAGTATTACGGAAATAATACTAAGAATATTACATCTACAAGTCAGAAGTTGACACTAATTTGCAATATCTGGTATCCATTCTAGAGATTTAGTACCTTCCTACCGTAAATGGGGGCGTAGTCAGCATTCTAAATCATGGAGTCACTTACGGCGTTGAAGACAAATTGAGCCATTTTGTCCGCTTCAACTTGTATCTGATACAGTGACATATTATAAGACCTAAAGGAAATAACAATGTTAATAGAGACCAGAAAGACTAGTCATGTGTTTACGGAGATCTGAATATATCGGTACTGTATAAGCACTGATTATTTGATTCAGAGGGTAGGTTTCATCGATTTATTAGATGAGAACTTTTTGAGGCAATATTAACAAAAATTTGCAATTACCATTACTTCGCTTATAAGGTATAAGTAGTATAAGAATTGACCACTTCTGAGCTATAAATTCATCTAAGATACCTATTAGTGATATTGCGGAAGTTAGCGATAAATGATTACTATAAAACTCTTTAAGGTAGTTGGATTATTGAACTTCAAAATAACATAGTAGAAGGCAATATTGCAAATATTATGTTAAGATATTAAATTTCGAAGATAATTGTGAGAACAATATGAGTAAAACAGTTCTTAACAGAACTTATTATAATCCGTAATGTTATAATTTAAACCGAAGATAATCAATAATAATTTGAACCGTACAGGAAACTCAAGCAACCTTGTGCTGTCAGGAATTAGATTTGAACGCTTAAAGTTTTGAGAATGAATTGTGAGATCATCTAGTAAGGTTAAGTTGTAAAAAATAGCAAATTATTAAAAAAAAACATTTAAGAAGGTGAAGACGTTTGATCATTAGATTTGAATGTATTCAGTCAATGTAAACTAATAAGGTAAGTAAGTACTTCAAACTGATGGTTCAGAATTGTAAAAGGAAGATTTTTCGGCAGCAGGATAAAAATATGACATCATCAGAGAAGTGTGTGAGTCATGTAGGTATTATTTTGACATTGACGTTGGTTATTCGATCTAGTGGCAGTGACCCATTTGCAAAGACTTCAATTTGTTAACAGCTTAAAATAAGAACAGCAGTAAACGACACAATTAAAAAAACCAGTTTCATTGAAAAGATAATATAAGTTGGAGAAAGGAAACTTATGTTGATTCCGAATGTAGATTATTCAACTGGTACGGAAGTAATTTGAATCTGGCGAGCTTTATCAATAACCGTAATACAATCCTTATTCAACGAATTTATCGGAGAGGTCCGAGTAGTTTATTTAGTGTAGTTTACAACACAAATAATTTCCGAGGCTCGACTGTAATAATTGGCAGCAAAGCTCGCTGATCGAACAAATTAACCTACATTTATACTGATTGATTAGACAGCTGCACTACACATGAGATGCCCATTATCTATATTGATCAATACTTAAACTATTAACATTTTTAGAGTTGTTTAAAAACAACACTAAAAATTGCAACAATCGAGATTAATTGGTATCGGAAATAAAATGAACCGGTTTTTACTTACTTTATTGTATTTTAATCTTCTATGTATATATTATCAGACAATTGAAGATATACTGAAATTTATTAAAGATTTTCTTGTCTCATTTATAACGAAAGTATCAGATAGGCTGCAGGCGCGGCCGATCGCATTGTCCAAAAGACGGAAACGGGGTGCAAACTTGCATAAGGATAGCATGATGGTAAGCGGTTACCATAGCACAACTAGGGTACTTGCTATTCCCAACATTATCATCAGCAACAGCATATAAAATACGCACTACTGTTCCCAATCCTATAAACGGCAAAAATACATGTATGGTGGGTCGTTGTGGGTGCGTTTGCCGAAAATATCGGAACGAACGGTTTGACGTGCCTTGGGCCACTATTCTGTAGGGAATGAGACGACAGCATGGTGTAGTTATAAAAACACAAAAATTTAGTTAGACTTATAACTCAGAAGCGCTGCAACCTAAGTAATCACAGCTTCCATAGCTGAATAACGAGTCCTTGCGTTTCGAGTTGGGGACAGCCTTCTACCCCTATTTAAAAATTGGCAAAATCTTGAACTTTATTTGCCTTTAGCAATGGTTTCTGTTTATGCAGCGAAAATATAACTATCGAGAGAATAAGTACAAAAATATTCTAATTTTGAAACAAAATATGTAGTAACGTTGATTCAGACAGGCGTATGGTCATTTGTGTTGATAACTTCAATTTGTTACGCACATGTAACAGCTATGACTAATTTTGGTGGTGTACACATTTAGGTCACATTGTAGCTATAATCAAAATAAATTTAAAACAAAAAGGATTTCATATGATATCACTATGCTATTAGTAAAAATAGAATACATCGAATCAATTAAACGTTATAAGAGCGAAGATAAAAAGAAAGCTTGGTCTAAAATAGGTTTTCTAAGAGACATTCCAGTTTTTACGCAAAAAGAAGTAAAAGGAAAGTGGCACGGGTAGATTCATTCAATATAAAAAGTGAAAATAAATGTTTGAAATGTGACACGGTAAAGGTATTGATTACAACTTCCACAGAAGCCCACATAAGCCAGCGTGATAAGGCAGCTTCGAAGTTACTGATAAAATATTGATCGCCCATTAAATAGTTCAATAAACTGTGGCACGTACGACGATATAGTGTAATTATATATTGAATATGAACGCATGCTGAAGTTTAGTTAAATTTGATCATAAGACTAATAGCAATACTAGTTCCTACGTATAAGATAGTGAAGTAATATTTCTTTCTATAGATACACCACTAACACCCGCACATTAATACTCGGTAAGACATAAAAATATTTAACTCCACCATATCTTAATTTATTTATTAATTTTTATAAAATTAGTTTTTTTTATCAAACAGACGACGTTATTTACGTCCTTGCATACATTAAACTTTCACACCATCGCAAGGGTCAATATATATCAATATATTTCTATACGAAAAACAGCCAAATTATAATACAAATCATTAATCTTTGTTCGATAACTATAAAGCCTTTGAAATAATTGGCATCAAATATTTTTGAGATAATAATGTAGATATTAGGTACTATTATAATACATTAATGATAAATAGATGTCTAAGAAAGAAAGTAATGATCTGAAAGTTTTAACTGATCACACCATAAGTCAGCTATCAAAGGAATTAACGATCAATAACAATAAATACCATATGTTGATTTGTTGCGTTGAAAAGGTGAAAACGAAGGTGAAAGGGTCAAACATGAAATTTAGGGAAAAGAAATCAAAAGTTGCAGGACAGGTATAATTAAGTACTCCGTTCATTCACAATCAAAATGCTTACTTTTGTATATGTATATGTATATATGCTGGACACAGGTTTTTCTTCATGGCAGAAAAGTATTATTAGCGAAAATAAAAGTTTACAATGTTTCTCAAGCACATAATTTTTGTTATTAAAAGTTGCTTAATTCTCGTAATCAAAAGAAAGGAAGCAAAATAATATACGCCAGAGCGAGCCCCACCTGAACACCACCAGTCAAATTTGTGTATGACATATAATTAAGTTACATAATATTTTGTGCATATTGTCTACCATTATGTTGTATACAGATACAGTTTAGATATAATCGAATAACAAACTCTGGAAAACAGAATACTGAAAACTTGCAAAACCTATGAAAAATTCATTACTATTACTTTTTTTAAATTTATTATTAAAACAGAGAAAGTATTGACACTTTATCGAAACGTTTCTATATTTTACAAGTTCTGGCTATAAAGAAAAATATAGTAAAAGGGTCGGCACGAACTGGTCATTTCATACAAAAACAATCGATATTCCCTAGCGACCTATCATAAATTTAACCCGCGGATATGAAGACGACATTCGCCAGTTTTCTTGTAGATTCTGTAATATAACTGATGGAGCAAACACTAATAGTTTAGATTTTAATTGAGGAAACACTAAGGCATATTTAAATGCAGCATGGCAACGATTTATCGTTTGGAGAGACAATGTAACTGTCGATATTATTGTTGCCGCCTCGATAAATTCTCGCTGGGTTATTAGAATTAAGATTCGTATTCACGTTTGAATCGATTTATGTATCACGCTGTCAGGAAACAATTAAGGTAGGTCAGTGAGACTGTCTTCAACGGCGACAGATTATCTTGAGTATTGCTAAACTGCACATTGCGTCGGGTTAATAACACTGACTGACTTTCCTTCCGTGGGGAATAGGAAGATGCCTCGTATTGATCAGTATTCCGTCTGCATCATGAATTATTAGCATACGACTTACGAATCCAATTTTAATTATCTATCGTGGCTTAACTTTGATTCAATTAGGGAAACTATTCCCAGGTGTGAAGTAACATATAGATGAACTTTACTAGAGTATATGTAAAATAATATATTTGAAATTAAAACACCCATAACTCTGGCTAGATATAAGCCTAAAATTGACATTCAATGATACGGTTTAACACAGAACACAGAAGTCTCCTGAACCAAACCATCGTTAATCAAGTATGAAAGAAAATATTCGATATGACTATCGAGTTTTGGAAACAAACCAATCCTAAGGTACGTATTAATATTTATTACTATTTTAATTAATATAGCCCACATTCGAATTATGTTAAATTATTGTTATACTAGAGTTCAATTAACAGAAGCTCTGCATTATTGTGATGATTTGATGTTGAATTTAACTAATATAACAAATGTTTCTTAATACGAATCTAGGAAAACCTTCCTCGTAAACTTACTATGAGTACATTTGTTCGTTAGTAGTATAAGCAACTTACATTCAAAAAAATGAACATAATGCTTGCATTGCATGTTGTTTTGCCACAAGAATATGTATGGGTCTACTATTTTTATGATATCATACTGTTCCTTGATAGTAAGTGGATATTGTTTACCTGGTCCTGTCAATTGATTTAATTTTTAAATCCCACTGCAACAATGGCTGTACTGACATTGAGATCAGATGTGATTAGAGACAAATTGGCACCTACTTATACCACTACTTCACTCATTGTCAAGATTCGAGATAGAAGGTCATCGGTAACTGAAGGATCATTAATAATTGTAAAACTTACACTACCGTCAACGTAAGAATTAATCTTAGATAACTTGTATTAAAATGTATGATACTATTATTAGAAAAGCTTACTGACATAGATCTATTGCTAACCATTAAAAATGTAATTACTATGTTTCAAGGAAAATATTCTCAAAGCACGAGTGTTAATGACCATTAAAGCGTTGTGGAAGAACTAGTTTTGTAACCTTATTTTTACGCTGCAAATCTAAATAATATCAAGGCGCCGTTAGATATACGACTATAAGTTACTTCAAAACAATTAACCAAGTTTTATTTTTTTAATCTTATCATCGAAAAGAAAGTTAGCCATATAAGCTAATTATTCATAAATTGAGAATTAATTATTTGTTACAAATGATTATATGAGTAGTAGAGGAGAACAATGGCTTAGAATTTAAAGGAAAAACAATAAATAGTTAAAAAACTTCGTCATAATACAAAGTGCGCACGCGCATATCGCTAATAAGCACGTTGCCTATTCGTTACGCTCACGAGCCGAGGAGGAAAGCTCGTTGCTGCACATTGCGGGAGGGGTAAGCAGAAACAAGGGAACATTCATAAATAGAAGAGCAACAATGTAAATAGTGGTAATGTTGTTGTCACAGTAGATAGTGTTTAGAAGTTTTCAGGACATTATAGAAAAATATATAAATGTAGAGAGAAGTTCGAAGTTGCTAAGAATTCTGATGACAAATCACCTATTAAAGCACTCTTAGGATTTGATAATAGAGATGCAATAGACAACGAACCAGACGATCATCAAAAGTAGCACAGTGCTTTATCTTTCTTGCTTTCTAAACAATAAAATGTCTGCATGATATTTGCCCAGCATAAGTTTTAGCACCGTAACTAATTCGCTAGAACATTCTCTGGCGTTTAACCGTTCTTACAAGAAAAACCGTTATTAATTATGGTTTCTTGGCAACGCATATCGTTCTGAGTCACAGGAAACTAGCTTCAGCACTAGCACCAAGAGCACATATAAGTGACGAACGCCTAGTTAATTACCTGCTATTAGGTGTACTAGCAATAATCATTAATATTATTTGATTCTGTATTTGACGCTATACTTCTCATTTATGATGTCAGATCATTTTGACTAGAATGAAATCATAATCGTCGTTCGTACATTCATAGATTCATGTTATGTAATACAGACTTTATTTAACATCATTATTTTTGGTTTTGTTTTCATTCAAAAACTTCAATTATCAAACCAAGCACAGGTAATAAATCTGCTCAATTAACAATACTATTTTATAAACATTAAACAAGTATTTTCTATTCTCCATCAAACAGTAATAGGACAGACATCATTGAATCATATTACATCTTAAAATACTTGGAATAAAGTAGAAAGTAACATGTAAGGTTAAAAACTGTGCAGAGAAATAAATATTGGTTTAGAGGCACTTGACGAGTAATGGCTGACTCTTGATGATTTAGCGAATATTTAGTAAAAATTAACACAATAAAATTTAAATTGAAGCTATAATACAATATATGATAGAAAATTTTATGATCACCACGTAATTTCACTACGGAAGTGTGAAACTGTGGTGAAATTGATCATAATATCTTTCACAATATTTGTTTTTCGTTTAGTATAGAATGAAAATTAATTCCTAATTCATTGATAAATAAAAAGTACAATAATGTTTATTCTAATGCTAAAGAAAAACGTGGAATGAAAATATATAATAAAAATTGAATAATATACAGCTATCAAGCTATAAACTAATACAGATACCTAATTTCTATGTGATGTAATCACAGGAGCCCCATCTTTTGCACCCTCTTACTGATTGTTTACATGAGACCCGGACAGAGATCCCGCATCCTGGCGATAGAAATACGATACGCCAAATAAAAGAGTACTTACAGATACAGAGACCGATCATTAAAATAATCAAAATTACTTCGTCCTAGTTAGCAAAAGTTTTCATAAAATAAAAACTAATGGCCCAAACAGAATTAAATTTTAAGGGGCCAAATTTCGAATGTTCGGCATGGAACAAAAAAAAACTAGTAATTCGGAACAGAAATCAGCCTAGTCGGTATATATATTTGAAAAAATATACCATCAGAATTGAGAACATCCTCTTTTTTGAAGTCCTTTATAAATTCATACGATCACACACTCAAAACACAATTTTGCAGAATAGAAGACATTATAAAGGCAAATTATTACTAAATATACTTTTAGCTTTCGTTCAAAATTCTAGCTATTTAATTCATTCATTCAATATTCCAACAATTTAGATTTAAAAACCCCAAATTGAAAACATATAATTTTGAAAATCGGACTCCTTTTTTATTTTAATTTCCAATCATTACTCTATGAATATCCACACT
Organism: Acentria ephemerella; assembly: GCA_943193645.1. Taxonomy (NCBI): domain Eukaryota; kingdom Metazoa; phylum Arthropoda; class Insecta; order Lepidoptera; family Crambidae; genus Acentria; species Acentria ephemerella. The sequence goes on from OW971893.1 coordinate 6,317,809, forward strand.
TTATTGAAGATAGATGATTGCCGTTGAGAGTAAAACATCCGGCGCGACCCCATAACCGGTGTAATCCCTACGAAAGGTTCGTGAGAACACATACCACCCTCTAATGATGTTGATTGATTAATTTATCAGCTGGTCCAAGTGTTCATCATAGGCAACAATAAAATAATAATTAATAATAAGACTAGAAAAGCGGTAGATAGGTTTTTTTCTACAACGGTAACCTCTGCCAAATCATCCAACCAACCATCAAAGGTTCCGTACGTCTCATTTCAGTATAAGATTTAAGGTACAAATACTTCAACTGTATATCAAATGAAACAGACAATTCATGATAACCAAAATATCTTTGAGGGTTATATCAAAGGCTAAGGGATTACATTTTTTTTGTCAATCAGTTGGAGTAAAGAATAAAATATAACAATGTGTGTGTGTATGTTGTATGTGTGTATGTGTGTGTGTATGTGTGAGTGTATGTGTGTGCGGGTATGCGCTTTAGTGAGAGCGTGAGGGTATCTGTTATCATTGAACTATTAAAAGCTGAGCTGTATAATAAGATAAATAAATTTATATTAAATTATAGTTAATGTAATCTAAAGTGAATTAAGCACAGAGAAAAAAATCCCTTAAAACCATTACGTTTCAACAAATCTCTCATTTAAGTGAATAACGGTTTACATGTAGACTTAAGGTAACTGTTAAACTAGAATAGTATCGAACTGAAAATTCAATTAGAAAGGCACGTATGACAATTGAAGACATAATTCCGGAGGCATATTATCTTAAAAGGATCGTTTAAGCGACGAGTGACATAACATCTGATGAGAAAGTTTAATGGCCTCATAAAGGAGCAATTAAGATAGTGTAATTTAAAAAAGTCGAGTAATTACAGTTATGAAATAGCTCTAATGTTAATATTTCTCTAGATGCTGAGGCGCATAGCGTACGATGCCAAGATAAAAGACATTAATCGTATAAATAATATCATTGAAAGGTTTGTCTATCGTATCGTTCAACAGGAAATGAATGACAGTCTCACTGATTACGAGTATATTTTGTTGTGGCTAAGTGTCATCACAAGAGTCCCACAAGATAAATAGCAAGCTATAATAGATATTCATAGAAAAATAAATTTTTAAATAATACATTTATTAAATTGTGTTCCGAGAATACTTTATATAATTATAACCTACAAACTAAATATATTACCGACTAAAAAGTTATCGGATTAATTATTTTACCACTTTGAGAATACCTTACTATATCCTATACCAGATATTCTCAAAGTGGTCTATTATTCTTGGGGTCGAAATCAACCACTTTTCACTATTCTAGATTTACCAAAATTAGTTTTTAATATGGTATATTTTATTCATAGGAAAAGTAAAGGATTAAAGGTCAAATATTTAATATTATGTAAGACTTTTAAAGTAATAAAGCTAACAGGAATTTGAGTAATCATTTCATTTTAGAAAAGAGTTCCTATTTCAAAATTGTTCGAAAAACTTGTCTTAGACATTTAAAATGCCGAATGAACTCTAGGAACTTTACTAATGTCTTCTGTTAGGGGATCTAGATTTATGCAAAAAGTTGCCGGATCAGAAAATACACTAAGTAAAATGAAATAATATATCATTGAAATATTTCTAGGAGTTTTCGTTTCCAGATTGAAATATTTTATTTGTACCAACCAACTCAAATATTTCCATTGGCAACATATGTCAAGCATTATGTAGATGCAGTAATGGTGGTGAACAGATGGATCTACAATAATAAAACTGTGAGGGTTGTCGACAAATGACCTCAGTTAAATTGAACGGAAGTGAATGTCATATTTTGATCTGTAAATTGAGTGTACGGGGTTCGAATGAGAAATGATTTGTTTCTATTGAAGATTTAGGTGGTAACATTGTTTTGTCGGCTTAGAGATAAGAAGCATTTTTTAAAATAGTTCGTAAAATAAAACGTACATATAAAAGTAACATATCCCTAACAACTAGTTAAGATATAAATATATTTGCATTGGCGTTTGCAATGATTATATTTTTATTTATTTATGACAATAAAGTGGACAGACTTAAAGTGAGATGCAAAGCAAATACTCTGATACTATATCAATAAGATAAGTTTATCAATTTAGCTCGAAGAAAACTTTACGTGGTGCGCTCAATTTACCTGCGATAGTTTAAAATCGACCTATAAATAATTGATAAGCATATCCACAAGAGACTGTGAAAGCGGAAACTAATCGGATTAATAAAGCAATTAATGGAGTGAGAGTAAAAACTAATCGATCAAGGATCGTTTATGGTACAGTGGGTCGTTAAGCTATCGTAGGTCGGGGAAACAGAGCATAGTGTTTCATTGACAATGAAAAAATAAAAGAGATGATTTTCGAAGAAAATAATAATGCTTTTTTCGTAAAAGAAGCATCAAAACTAGGCAGCGATCACCTTCACAGAAGATCTGCAATTTTCACTAAAATATCTGCAAATGTGGAATTACATAATACTTACATCAATTAACGAAGACAGTTCTAATTCTCATCACATATCAGTTATGACTAGAAATAGATCCTTGATTTCTAAGTATGCATTTAACCAAACATCACTTATCTTGTTAATTAGGACGATCAAACCGTCTACGAAATGTCAGGAGCGAGAGATCTCGACATTTCGTTATTATGGTGAAGGATTCACGACTTTTGTTCATACGGTGTTTTTGGGATATTTTTTTTACATGGCGAATGAAATATTTAGTGACATTGTAATAAATCTGAATTAAACCGGCCGGGAAATAATATAAGACGCAATGAAGCCAAACGATATTGATATGATAGCTTTAGCGAGATACCGACGAGTGAGTGACAATATCTATTTATAACTTTAGGCTTATTTTAAAATGAAAAGACTAGAGGAAAATAGGTACAATATGTAGCAAATATTATTATACATTATACCCAAATTAATGTTCCGTTTAACACAACCGGAGCTAAACACAAATTTGCTAATATAATTTTAACAAAATAATATCAAGCCAGAGAGTGCGCAGCTGTACAAATGCACGCCAAGGCTGCAACGCTCGTACAAATACTATTGCTCTTACTACTGTCGTTCGTGCATTGTTTAGATCGATCCAGTGGCACAATTTAATTGAACATCGAAAGTGAACATGGTAATTTATATCGGCTTACGTTGGCTTTAATTTTGTTGTATACTAACTCTTTGATTACATTTTAAGTATTATACTTAATTTTATTACAATCTCATCAAAAAATTAAAGATAATCAGCAGATGACATCATGTATAAGTAACTATGTTTTGACAAACCTTCTTAACAAAAAACAATTCTAATTAAATTACGTCAAACGTGTTTCTAGCAGGTGAGTGTGCGTAAGTAAAACTCTTGATATGTAAAACATTTGTTTTGAAGCATTCTTCAACAATCGAAACCATATTAATTACGTTAACAATTAAACAATAATGTTAAAATTAAAATAATGAGTGATGTATATAACTGCAATCATAATGATCGTGATTCACAAAACACACAAGTAATATGTAAGGAAAACCTAAACATACTTAAATATAGTTATTAAGGTAAATCAAAACTAAATAACGGCATAACAAAATAACGACACTAACAAAGCCATGTCACGCTTGGTTAGTTAAACATAATACCTACAAAATTTCTTAGAAAAGTCGTCCATTGAGAACATTTGAGGTTCAGTGGAATCACCAACAAGGATAGATAAAGCTATAGATGGTCTAAGTTTAAGACTATTGGATTCATTATTTAGCCTTCTTAATTGTTTGCGTTCATTTATCTTTACTTTAATTAGTTGTTTAAACACTTCATTTTTTAATACAACAGTACAGTTTTTTACAGTACTACATATTTCTTTCCCCAAAATATTTAATTAATCATTTCACCCTCAACATTTTCATTATTGTCTGCTAATGATTTGCAACCATTCAATGGTATTAGTTCCCTCATATTTTCATCCTTAGGTTGGGGTTTGTCGTTTATCAAATCGATTTTACTACCAGCTAAAATATAAAATAGCTGTGGTTAGTTAGCCTACGTTAATATTGTTATTATGAACTGGCCAAAGTAAACCGTTATTCTTAATATTTTGTAATATGAAAATCGTTAACCATCTTTAGTTTCGCTTATATTTAAAATCGGCTTTCTATTTGAATATTTTTTTAGTTAATTTCACAATAATACAGTCTTCTTTAGTAAGCATACAAAGAAAAAATCCCACAGAAAAGCTTTAAAATTATTTTCAATAAATTAATATCTAGAATTGTATTTTATTTTTCCATTTGACTTACCTTAACAGCTAAGGTGTCAATTAACGAAGAGAATATAAACAGCACATTACCTGCAACAAACAAAAATAATCCTGAATGAGCATAATATTACAAACAATTTAATAATACGTTACGACTACACCGTAGGTAATCGATTCTTTTCATATAATTCATAGCGAAGGTCGCAGTTCAAAGATAGTATTTGCTGATAATTGTAATCTAAACACGACAGAGAAAAATGAGCCACACTATAAATCTAAACAAGTAATGAAAAATGTATCTTACGTCTTAGTTGTGACGAATACTTTTGATATTTAGACGATAGGAAAAAGCCGTCCGAGCATGATAAAAGGCGGGTGTGAGCAATACAAAAACGATTTAATCATAGATTTTAAGATAAAACAGTCGCTCGGTAAGAACAAGTTTGCGAATTTAGGCAATTATATTTCTAGTAGTACAAGAATAAAAAGTTGTAAAATGAGATCATACAATGAGAGAGGAAGGCCTGATAGGCAAAGCATCTAATTATGTGCTTAGATCATGTATTAATAATATTCGTGTCTACTAATTCGTCTCGAGTCGTCGATCCAAAAATTTTCATTTTTATTTTCATTATAATAGTGTATATTTTCGTGTATTTTAACTGACTCGTCTGTCACATCTATATCTATTTCGATATTTTGTTGTATTCGTTATAAGTATACTACCAGATTGTTCCCATATAAATTTCGACAACTCCAATGAGACATCGAATTGAAAAGCCTTCAACAAATAACAATTATATTGTGTTTGCTCCTGTTTGGATAAAAAAAAATTTGAGGATTTCAGTATACGTAAATGATGCAACGGTAATCTGTTCTATTGCGGTGTACATTAATTATATTAGTTAAAAAAATATACAAAAGTATTAAACGAAACTAATGGTTTTAACGCAATCAATCTTAATACTTTCATGACTCCTTCTGCAACCATTGTGCACAATGTCGACTGACACGTGTCACGTCAAACATTTTGGTCAGATTTTAATACGACTTGTGTATTATGAAGACATATACACTTTTCCATAAAAAGACACAGTTGACTTAAAAGGTGGATTAAGATCTTGAAATGGGAGACTCTTCGGTTTGTCTTCCATGTATGAAGCCATGTTCTGTAGCGGGGCATATATAGGTTGTTGGTGATGATAATTATGATGGTGACTTTTATTACACTGTTTTTATTGTCGATTTATTTCTATACTCTTCTTCTAAATATTCTATTCTATTAGTGGACCAAAAATTCGAGGCACTTCTTAGAATCTCGCAACAAAAACTATTACATATTACCAATATCAAAATAACTTTTATACAGTACTTATACAATAGCAACAATTTGAATCTACTACATTAATAGTCAAAATCTCGTTAGATTGATTTCTGGGGCCATAAAAAAATCAGACACCTGTTATAATAAGCAGTACCTATTATTCGTTGTCTATATTACAAAAAATCAATGGACGACCTTTTTTGCCTTATCCCTGTTCGGGTTAGCGATCGTTGAACTCTCTTTGACAATGCTAGCAGTTAAAAAAGCTATTTTCGCTTACGTCAGCGCGGTAACTTTTATGAGCATAGATTTAATCTACGGCTGATAAATGACCACAAGATTACTTTTAGACTAAGTGTTTGTATGTGGAGTTAATTTAAGCTCAGAAGGTATTAAAACGAGTCTCAAGGTCAGAAAATATTTTATTATGAAATTTATTGAGAACTCACTAAGCTCTATATTTCTCTTTATAGGACTTATCCTGGATTCTATTCTATCCTAATGCTAACATACAGAACACATGATTTTAAGAGGTACAGAAACACATGATTCCTGCAACAAATTTCGCCTCTATATTCCAGCTCATCGTACGGGTTTTGTCTCCCATTCCTTTACTCTTACGGTAACCCTCCTATGGGACACATTACCTTCTCATATACACAAAGCAGCTAACAAGCTCCAATTAGAAGGTATGATACGTGATTATTATATGAAGTTTGACAATGTCTATAATCATATTTATTAAATTATCTATTTGTATTTATTTTCTTATGTATTTATATTATATTATGTATCATGTCATTATAGTCGTAGTTAATATATATGTATTATATTGCTTATTTAGTGTTATATCGTATTTCTTTGATTTATTTGTGATGATTTTTTTCTCTTACCTTATCGCCATACATGCCTTTTTTTTGCTATTTCTACTGGTTAACTATTAGAGAATGCCTTAGGCATTAAGCCCACCAAGTGTGCTTTTAAGCAATGACGAATAAATAAATTATAAATAATATCAATAATCTACCGCATAGTTTTGCTTACGAGGCGTTTAATTTTGACATTTATACTATACATGGGAAATATGTTCATTCCATATTGTGAATCTACAAGCGTACATAAAAACTCCAACTATTATACGATGCATTGCCTTTAAGCTTCATGATCTGGGAAACTGATGATCTTACGCCGCTTTTAAATCAGACAGATAATTCATTCCGCATTATTTGTAATCATAAATGACCGCAATTTATAGATAATTTACTTGACAGTCCCAGCGAAATCTCGGATAACTTATATTGTAAAATGTTTGTGCTTTGGTCTAATCTCCTGCCGTGTTTCTCTCACATAGAATTTATGTAATGTTGAATAAAATAGGGTGTTTCTGATATTTCTCAGATATAAGCTTTCTATTAGAAAAGCTCGCTTTTGTACGGTTAAGGAAGTATTTTTATACTAATTAAACATTCGCCACGTTATTTTCTGCTTCATGCCTTTTACATTGTATTTATATATTACAGGTAAATGAACCCCTATCAACGTCAAACAATATTAACATAACACAGAATTTTACAGACTGTTACCGATTACTCAAGTCATCAGGACGTAAACAGAAGATAAAATCAGCGTGATATTGATTTCTTTACAAATCTTAAATGTCAAAAACCACACTTTTTATTAAGAAACATTCTAAAATAAAGCATAAACGGTTTACATGAAACATGAGCCTCACGAAGTTACTCATACATACTTTTTCAATTACCAAAGGTGACTTATAGACCTTTAAAACCGCATGTCCCCGTAAAGGCACGAGAAAGCGAATCATATTTCATGACGACCATTCTGGTTGCAGAAGTGAACTTGTAACACTTCGAAAATCTGGTGTCGGGTTGCCGAATAAAAAGAAAACAAACATCACATGCAATAATGCTCGTTAAATCTGCCGTAAAATGTGAAGAAATCTTTGTCATGTATCAAAATAAAACTTTTATAAACATTAACAAGAACACGTGCAAGTAGAGTAGAGTGGGGTATTTCCGAACGCAGGGTATATATGCAAACAATGCCATTAAAATAAATACAGTATTTACAAAATATTAAATTCTTTTTTAATGTAGTTCTAATATACAAGTTCGGCATTTTGTAACTCCTTTTGAGTTCCCCACCGCTTATAACTTGTCACTAAAAAAATCACTAAGCTATATTTGAATACTTTTTAGTATCAAGAATCAGGTGAAGCAAGGGCATGCCTAGAAATCACTCTAAAAGCCTATTAGAAGTAATAATCTGTAACTTTTTTTGGTAAAGAAACCATAGTACAGAGAAGATAGTGTGAGTGAGTTTGCCTCAAATATTTATTTATTGGTTCCGCTACCTTGAATGTAACTTCACGACGTTATGTAGATCACAGGCTTTCCTCCACCAGTAGTTAAGATTACAGATATTCTTTTTATATATAAAAAACTTGGATCACAGTGTTTGTCACCGAACTTCCCAGAAAACGCTTGGCCGATTTTTATGACATTCTAGTATATATTTGGCAGGTTTGAGAATAGTCCGTAAGCTGTTTTTTATACTAGATAAGCGATAAGAATGGGCCTCTCCAGATTTTTTTAAGAAATAATTTATATTGAAAATTCTTTTCTGAGTCTGCTAGCAAAGTATAATTTCATCTAATATTACGCAAACATCTTCATTCGAAATTGCCCTACTCTCCTCGTTTAATTAGAATAAAGGTTTATTTTGGTTTAATAAACCTTTTCTAAGCTTTATATATATTTATTTTAATAAAGTGAGCATACTTTAAGTGTAGTTATAGTATTCGTACAATTTAAATTACATCATACATGATCTTACTACATATTTATTATTAAGGTAAAGGTTTTTGAGCACATGCAATTAAATTTTCGAGTCACATTACGTTATAAAAAAAAATAAAGAAATTACGTTACTACAGTACGTGGGTTAAGTAAAAACTGGTTAAAACAAGTTAACGTTTACTAAATTAATATGATGGCGTGTGCTGTGCACTTTCTCCGAAAACGCTTTCCGTATTGCGGCTGTCAATCGAGGAATATTGATTATAACAATCGGTTACTAAACTGTCACGATGAAAATAAAATTGCAAACGTTTAAGCTATATTTGGCAGGGACATCGTGTCTTCATTAGCCTTTTTAGGCTGTAAAATGATAGGTATCCTGATTGAATAGCTTATCAGAGATGGAGCTTTTGAGGATGGAAACTCGATAAGACAGAAATAATAATATTTCTCATACTCACTCCTATTATCTAGCCCAAAGTAAGCATCACTAAGAGCTTGTGTTATGGATACTAGATAATGGAGCAAATATACATCGTAATATGTATAATAATATATATATGTATAGTAAGCAAACAACGGGACACCTCGAATCATGATTAGCAAGAAAAATCTCTCAACACTCATAAGTGACATACCGTCACCATTTATCATACAATAAACTTCTCTAATTATGACTTATATCGTTGTCCTTGTCTTCACCGAGTATCAAAACTGCATTTAGTTAGGTGACAAAAAAGCATATAACCTACTTGCTGTAACTATTTTGATGAGAACCTTTGTCAGTTGTCACCGAATGTATTGTTAAAACCTACGGTATTATTATATAGATAGTTATTAGCGTGATTTGTACCACATACCTGTTTTGGTACCGACTTCAACCGTAATAAAAGACTTCGAAATAGGGTAGATCGATATTTCTACCCATAACATCTCACCCGTCAAGTCAAAATCGTCAGTGAACATGGATCATCGGTTATCATGGCGCTTGCAAGGGTCAAAATATAAGGAATTCAGAAACAAAAAGGTACATGGTATAAATCTCTACTGCTAATTTAATTATAGAGATATTTACAAAAGTTGCTTTTCGCACTGCTAAGAGACAGCGGTAGGGTCACACCGGAAGCTTTTTAGGCAGTCCGCGTCAAGAATTTAGCAGAAAATATTTAATTATGTGTCCTGATAATTTAATAAAATATTTTAAAGTAATATAAGTACCAATGTCACTATTATTTATCTGCATCGAAACAGCGATAAGTAGATACTGAATCAGTGTCGTCATACCACTTATATTTCCAATTAGAAAGACTTCGTTTCGCCGACTTACACTCGTTCTGCAAATTATGTATTGTGTAATAATAAATGTAAGTACACTAAAAGTACTCAGTTACACCTATCACGAGTTTGTATTAGGATAAATTGCGTAACTTAAAAGCATTTCGGACGATATGCTCTGATTAGCGGGTACAATTAGAGTTTTATAGTGCCAAGTTTTGATTGTTGGCCTAGGTTTAGCATTTTAAATGATAAACGTATATTTGTTGGAAGGAAATTAAAGTTAGGAGTAATTATTGGTTAGTTACTGTTTGGAAATTTCTCCAGCAGAACTTAGGCGAAAGGCAGTGGAGTTACCGGGGAGTTTTAATCGGTATTCCCAATGCCGCTACGAACCAATGCTGCTACCAACCATAGAGTGGCGAGTTAGTCCGTCAGCGAATTAATACTCGCAAAAAGGCGTATAGGTGGAGACTACGAATATTTATTTCAATTGATACATAAAATTGACACTTATTGAATGTCAAATTGGCAACCTTGGCAACCTTGATCCGAACAAGTTGTCAAAAATGGACCTTCCATCGGGGCGTCGGTTATTCCGTATTTTCTATGAAACACAATCAAGAAGATTACACAGTAAATAAATACCTTCATATCAATCTATAATATCCAATATAAACGGACAAAGCAATATTATGTTGAAATTCAACTAGTAAAACAAAATAATCCATCATTCTTCGAGTTACAAATACATTTAGCTGCACAGGTGTCTATTTACGCGCAAATTACAGTGTTTCACCTCGAGAACTAGCTAAATACATGTCAAGAAATGACGTTAGTAATTTGACAAGAGCACTGAGAGAAAGTCATTTGAACGCGATGGCTAGGCAGACTTACAGGTTTGCTTATCAATTCTAGTAAGTCTAAAAATATATACCACACCAAAATCGTTTAGGTAAAAAGAAGACTGAAGAATCTAAAGCCTTTAAATACTTGCTTCAATAACAGTAATATCGTTAAATGTACACCTATTATCTAACTCAGAGTCAACATTAATAAGAGCTTGATATATGTATCCTAGAGACTGCAAAACATATTTAGTATAATACTTTTTATTATAAATTTAAAATAATTAAACAACCACGACCCTAAAACAAAATATTCGTGTTCATCAAACGAACATGTGTTCCTGCCGGTGCTCTTGGCCGACTAGCCTGGAATACGGACGACAGGACTAGCTGCTCGTCCAAATAACTATAGTAAGATACTACGAAAGTAAAATCAAAAACAGTTTCCATGTAGGCGTTTAGATTATGTTTCGCGCACACAATGAAACTGCTATTTCCTCTATAATATAATTTCTTCATGTTAAATTACGTGTGTAGTGTAGCTGTGATGAATTGTAATCGGACGAAAAGTGAGAGAAACTGAAGTTCACAATTGAATTACTAAATGTCAACAGAATTTAACAATAGCTTACTAATTAATTAGCGCATTATAACAGACGTTAAAATGAGAAGCTATAATTGCGCTACAATTAATCGGATTAATTTACATCTCACTCACTGTTGAATACAACTATATAACCTTACCATACCTAAAGGACTTGTTTATTTTAATAACTCAAAAATTACTTGTCAGATATCGCTCGAATTGAAATGAAACCACGTGACAACTTTCGAATATAAAAAGAATGATCTTAACTGGCATTCCAATTAAAAGTTGTAAGGTAACAAAGATAAAAAAATATAGTCGAATTGAGAATCTCCTCTTTTTTGAAGTCGGCTAAAAATCTGGGAAACTTGCTTATAATCATTAAAATGCGTAAACTGATCTTTCATTGTAATAAAAATAAGATTAAATATACATAAAAAATAAAGAATAACTGTAACGAATTAAGTATCGTAAACGAACTGATATAAGGTCTTGCATGCAATGAACTGGCTTTACATCCGTTTTCGCAGGTGTTTGGGCCACCTTGCGCAAGCGCAGTCAATGAAGTAAAAAAGTTAAAAAGATTTCAACCCCACATCTGCAGAGCGGCTACGTAAATCAAGTTTTTTCAAATGTAATCTTATAATTTTCCTTTATTCTATAAGACTTACTAAAATGTAATAAAATGAAGAAGAAATTGCTGATCTCTATTTGTTATTGCCAATTGATTTCATAAATTAGTAACTTATTACTACTTACACTTATTAATACCTACATAAATTAGTAACTTAATAATACCTACTTATTAGTACTTACATTTTTTACAAAAAAAACGAGAATAGTAAATGTGTACTTCTGGAAGAGCTGACTCTACGCCAGTCAGCTCTGGTTTGATTACGAAAACAAAGAAACTTTCGCAATAGTTGGTTGGTACCTGATACTAAGAGTGGTCTGGCAAATTGCTTTGGCAGAACGCAGGTCACGTTGGGGCAGCAGAGTTACCAGGGAGTTTTAGTGGCTATCCCAGTGTGGCTATCAGGCACTGGGCGAATTCCACACATAATGCAAACGTTGGTATCTGAGCTGATAGGTATCTAATTGGTCAAACAAAACTCGAGCTTCTCTTTGCTTCGGAAGACGCGTTAAGCAGTTGGTCAATACTCCTAAGGCAATATGACGAATATAATCTATTAATAATGATGATGTATTTAATTAACGTGTGAGTAGAAATATTAATTATGTACCAATATTACTCAATATTTAACATACTTAAATACAAAGGCGAATAAGTATATAATTAAATATTCAAAAAATTAATGGCGCTTATCTACAATAATTAACACTTACAAGCTCACAACAGACATATGCTCGTTGCGGTGTAACCTTACACCCACTACTTATAAGTTAATTAATAATTAAATAGGGCCTATTTGGCTATGAAAGGTTTTGTGAAATAATTATTGCTGAAATATTATCAGGCCTTTATTAGTTAAGATCTGTGTTGTAATTAACAAAAACAACAACACACAATGGAGATGTTGTCTAAAAGTTAAAATTTAGATAACCATTCACATTTATTTCGAAAATATGATATCAAAATTTATTTGTTTTATATGATTTCTAAAGTATGTGTTTTCGGAATATTTTAATTAATGAGGTAACAAATGTGAGACCATTCGTTAAAACATTTGTACTTTTAGTTTATCCATATGCCAATTACTAACGTAACATAAAAGCAGCAGTGTATAACCAGCAGTGTTTTCGGGCAACTTATAACAGCTGCTTAAGACGTAAAATACGTGAATACCTACGTATTTCATAATATGCACAAGTGTTTATTTTCATTAAGCTAAGGGCTACAAAATGAACTTCACCAGCAAGACACAGACTTCAAAATATAGTAAATAAAACCCCCCTGGCCACCAAAAACAAATTTTAGCCGAAATGTACCTTCAAATTACGTACCATATTACAAACAATATTTTGAATTAGAAAGCTCGTTATAAAAGCGAGCTTTATCGGTGATATCAATCTAAATCCGAGGAACAATGCGATAATCAACGACAGTATTTTCACCGAAATCTCAGCTTTCACAATACGGAATTGTCACCCACAATATTATGATATGATTTAGCATTTCAAATCCCACGCTGTGTACTGCATAATAATTCTTTTGCATGTCGAAATAATGTCGACATTAAAACTACGTCGTGTTTAAATTAACATCACAGTCGCATTTTAAAGTTGCAAAATATTTAGTTGGATATGCCAGTTCTTTAAAATTAGCTTACGTATGGGTTCTGTCAGATCGTAGGTGGAATTTGTACGTTTTAAAACATAGCGGAACATATTATTATTATTTGAATGGGTCAAGAATTATTTCAGCCCCTTATCGATCTAGTTGACAGTACAAACTTTGCGTGCATATTTGCTTTAGCGAATTCCCTTAAGGATTTAAGCTTTATATTTGGACTATTTAAATAACTGCAGTGGTGTGACTTCCGTTATCCGAGTTATTTGTTTAAGTCATTTTTAAATAGTTCTAATTGGGGATAGTAAAATAAGTGAATATAATACATTTCTTTAATTTATTTATATCTTATATCTCGTTATCCCTTAAATCTTTACGCTTTCTTATTTTTGATTAATCATCTTTTAGATTTTAAATTCATGTAAATCCAAAAATTTTATGAACTAAAAGTCTCTTTACCTGTAAATTTGAACCGTCAGTAAACATAGCACAAATTGTGTTTACTTTTATTGTTTCTTATCAGTCATTTTAATATAAATGTTCGTTTTATCGTTAGTGTTGCCACCACAAGGCGAATCTTATAATTATTACTACAGGCATCGTATGGTTAATTGTGAATCTTAAATAGTAATTAAATGGTGTTGTACAAAAGTTGTTGCTTATTGATGGCTTTCTTAGTTATTTTATATTGTAGTAACACTGTAGTATGTGTAATAATATTGTAAGATAATAAAAAAGCTAATTAAATAAAATTTTGAAAAGTCATGTTATTCAATCTTTTTATTTTTTCAGTTTCACAGCAAACTTTTCTACTGTCGAGTATGCAAAAGAAAAAAGTAAGTTTCTTTGCAATTTGATTGTTTTGCGCACGATACAATTGTGGGTTTCGGAAAGGTGAAATTCGTACAAGCGCCCTGGTACCTACTGGTACACATTGGTAAACATATGTTTTAACTTCGCAATCGCTACCGTCAAAATTTCTTTAAAGTTACAAAACCATTAACTGCATAATTATGTGAGCTTTACGTAATCAATGAATATTATTGTAATGCCCTTTAATTTCAGTTGAAAGTTACAACGGCCGTCATTCGCAAATGCCAAATCAATTTGCAAACAGTTCGGTCCATAATCGGACAAAAAAAATATCTACCCGAAGAATGTACAGGAATCTTGTAACTTGTTTTAGAGATTAATGTTTTATTTAACAGATGTCCAAGTAAGTGGGTTACATATTTTATTTTATGGTTAATAATAATTATAACTTTATTATTTTAGATGACTAAAATTCTTTTCTTCTCGTTTGTATGATATTGCTATATATGTACAAGTGTTGAATAAATAAATACCGATCATTATAAAAATACATGTTCAAATAGTAATCAAACTACTTCTAATGGTTAATCAAGAAAAATATCCTTACTAGGAGAGATTGTAAAAGAATCGAGGTCGCGGATTTAATTCCAACCTGTTGAGATTTTTGAGATACATGGAATTTAGATACTTTATTGAACATCTTTCAAACATATATGGACATTTTAAGAAAAATAAAACATCGCAATAAAATTTTATCTTATCTGAAGTTCAACAAAATTTAAAATCGTTTAATCAATTTCAGAAACGACCGTCAAAGTAAAAGTTAGGTAATATGACATAATATTTTTAACTAGAAACATTTAAAAATAAAGACGTAGAACATACCACAAAACCAAGCATAAGGTACCTACTTCATTTTTGAAAGTCATTGCATCCTATTGCAAAAGCATGCTTTCTTCTTACGTAAATTAATTTCGGGCACAAAAAGTTATTTTACATAAGAGAAATTAGTATTGGTTTGTGTGAAAGATTGCTCCTTTGAACCAGCAACTACCGCAGCAAAAGGTTAAATGAATCTAATAATAATCGAGAATAATAAGCTTAAACGGACGCTTATTATGTATTAAAGAGCGTAACTTTATCCATCATCATGAACAGGTGATTGCCAATCAATCAATTATTTGTATGTGTAGGGTTGCCACACTCGGTATAGCGTAAGTGTGATAATTATTTCCAAATTCCGGAAATCATTTTGTCCAAAGATCACTTTAAAAGTGGATATATTTATTTCAAATATTTCCTTAGCTGTATACACTATATTAAAAAAAACTTTTTATTCGACCATAACGTGATAACTTCGATGTGACAACCCGTCCGTTTAAATACGTTTTAATCTTTCTTCTTACAAAGACGAATACAGAGAAAGTGATTGTAATGTAATAATAACCATTAGAATTTAACTGTCATAGTAATCATCGTATTTCACTTTGGTGTTAATAAGACGCTGTTTGACGATCCTACAATGTGTGAGGTGCGGGAGGTCAGAAACGCCCATAACATACCACCGATTGTTTTGAGTGTCTAGCAATACTTCATACTTAACCTTACGTTACTCAACCGATATTATCAAAATAATTGTATTTGAATTCGTTTATTATAAATGAACGAAAGCAAATGTTCAAAGAAATCTTTAAAACTTACAATGAAGTTATCTGGTATATTTTGTTGTGCTTTGTTTTTTTTTTAATATAAAGCTCAGCAAATGATTCGACACCACCTGATGATAAGCAGTAGAGGAGCCCATATGTGAAGAGAGCTAGTGGAGCATGCGACATACTGCCCTAGCCACCCTCACCTTGCCGGCCCAAAAAGTGCTTTTTCACGCCTCTTTTAAAGGAACCCATGTTGTAAGAAGGAGGGAATACGTGTGCTGGTAAGGAATTCCACGCTCTAGCTGTGCGACAGAGAAAGGAGTCACAAAATCTCTTAGTGCGCAAAGTAGACGTGGCAACAGTGAATGAGTGACTCCGTAGACTAGCACGCATACTCCTTTTAATTTTTAAAGGACCTACAGCCGGGAACAGACTTTCCTACATGGTAGAAAGACGTGGGGAGTCTGGGAACTATGCCACCACACTGGCCAAATGGTTGACGTGCTTCCCGAAACACGGAGTTGGAATTTAACATTCTGGTTAAAAAGTTGCAATTTTCTAATGAACTGAAAAGTATCTTTCAATTTTTTATCCTAACTTTCTTTGGCTTTTGTTTTTTATGCCCTTCATTCATCGTTCGCTTATGTATCTACCTAGTTACTTGTTTCTTTATTCATTAAATAGAAAAATAAAACTCCTTTCAGTTTACAGAATCGAGGTTGAAGAATGATGGATCTAATGCAAATGAAACATAACAAATTTATTGCATTACCTTTTCCATGTTGCCTTTTCTCTTCTATGTAAAGCCTTTCTATGAATCATGGACATGGACATATTGTGATCGATCACACGTTGTTGCATTAATCTATCAAAGGAGTCTTGTTTACGTCAATCAATATATCTTGTTTGTAGGCTTTCAATGTGTGTAGATTGTTTTTATTTATTGTTGATAAATGAATAGTAATGATTATTAAAATAAAAATCAGTAATATGACTCAAGAATTATGTTTAACCAAAATATAAGCAATTTTTTGAGTTTATGTCATATTTGGTAAAAATAAATACACAGTTGTATCCATGTAATGAACAAATCTATTAATATAAATCCGTTTTATATACCTTAAGACATACAATTCATACATAATTACATAAGAAATAAATAATACATAAGTAATAAATAAATTCCTTATTTGTCTGTCAATTTTACAATCCAGAATCGAATTTTAATTGTACGAGGTTCCCGGAAATATATCACGGCTCATCATAAGATTACATAAGATATTTATGCCAGCTTTCCTTTAACAAAGGTGACTTGTTATAATTCTTTCCCTATCCAAAGTCTTCCTTGTCTATGAAAGTTCTGTTTTTTCCATCACGAAAGTACCATCTATTTGTCTCTTATTTCGATCTCTTCATAATCTTGTTTCATCTTATCATCTATCTTTATCTGTCTATTTTTAGGCCATTTATTTTTCTTGGTCCGCAGTGTATGAGCAATTAATTTCCCTTGTTAATGTTGTTATTGTGCGTGAATGCAGTCACAGTGTAAATACAAACAGAAAATATTATTAATGCTATAAATGGATGAATACAATCGGAAAATAAACATCTTCGCGTTGTTATTCACCCTGTTTATAAATAGTGCATTTGGGTTTTCGGTCGCATCATAGAAACAGGTCACTAAGTTTCACACAATGCTTTATATTACTTTTCAATATTTTTTACACCGAAATTTAGTAACAAATTCCACCTGTAATACAATGAGCGTCGGTAATTTGTCTTTATAAATAAGTTTAATGTAAGGTTGGTACTAAACTAATTAAAAAAAAAACTAAGTTAGCAACAAAAAAAATCAAGGAAATTGTGACATATTTTCAATACCTTTTTTGCATCATATAAAATTTAATTACATTTAAGAGTTGTAAATATAACATAATAAATGATTTATCGATACTATAATGTTATATCGTGGTAAAGTTTGTGAGGTTGTCAGATTGGTAAAGTTTGTGAGGTTGTCAGATTGTAGGGGGTAATCTTTGGAACTACTAGTTAGAAATATTCTTTTTGTGTCAGATAGTTTATTTATCGGGGAAGGTTATATAACATTTGAGAGAAACTGAAAGGCTATAAAAAATGTGTGTACCACACGGGCGCAGCCACGGGTGGAAGCTAGTAATTGATAAATCTGTCTTTAATTTTACACCACTAAGGTGGCAATCAAGCATACGGCCCTACTGATGAAAAGCGGTTACCGTAGCCTCAGGACCGTACAACATCAGGGGTACGACTTGCGCAAAAATAAAAATAAATTAAGATTTAGCAATGGCGTAATTGTTTTATACTTTAATAGTATACATTTATTTTTATATAGTTATTTACGCGATTTATGCTATGGACCTTTGTGTTTTTCACATGGTATATATATTTCGTCACTTTTACAATCACCTGATCACGGAGATAACTGACGATTACGCGAGTGAGGTGTAATATGCAGAAATATCAGGAACTCATAAACAAAAAGGTACAAGGTATAAATCCCGTAAATTACTATCTTCATACATTAAAGTTATCAAATTACTGAAGCGAATTGTGCCCTATGATAATGTAACATGGCAATTTACCGGAACACTTTCACCTACGCACGGCGGAAGAAATCCCGGAGAGCATGGGGCATGGTCACGCCGCACTTTCGAAAGTGATAACTAATAAAGGATGCTTAACATTTTGTGGAAGTATTACTGGATGTTACAGACGTGCTCGCAGACTACTGCGTACTGCTCCTAAAGAGCAACGTAAAGCTAAAGCAAAGGAAGCTTTAATAATGTATACTAGCTTTTTATAGTAAAACTGGTAATGTTGGTAAAAATATTTATTCTTGCGATATCATTTCAAAATACTTCAAAACTTTAAGTGAAAGTAATTAATAAACAACTTCGTAATCTAAAAGAATTGTAATTTGTAGAATTTGTTACTACCGCTGTTACTACCGCAAACAAAAATTTAAAAAAATTATGAATTCTATTAAATTTGAGATAATTACCAGACACATTTTTTTATAATTATTAACGAGGTAGCTCGGTCTTCACCTCACCTGATGATAAGTGAAGATAAGGCCGAAACTACACCCGGATTCCTCAACCACAGAGGAACTGACTATCTAACCTCCAACAGCCGGAAGACAACAATGCTGTGAATCAATGTTAAGAGGAATTTAATTATGAGGTATGTGAAATAAGCAGCATGTCTGCGAATATAGCATTGGATCAGTAATTATTTTATGAAAAGTTTCACATAATATTGACACATAATCAAGATGTAACAACGAACTATTTATAAGATGAAAAATAAAAAATCATTTGGGAAAATATAATGGGTGAAGGTCTCATACAAAAATGTAATAATACCCCAAAGCCCTTCAAATCTATTGGCTAATAAAAATGTACTCTTGAAATATGTATTATTAAAAAATCTGGATCGGTTCCAGCGACCTTGAGCGTCATAGAGAATGGTGAGCTCACGCATAGAGATAAATTTATAAGTTGACCTACTTTTCTATTAGATTGTATGAGCGATTATAGTGTAAATCTCATAATTGTAGTTTTGTAAGACAATCAGATTAATAAATATGGCGTGAGTGATCTAGACGATATTAAACTTCACAGAGCTTACGATGTTACAGACATCACTCAGGTAATATATGGTTAGGATCTTTCAAAGAAAATCGTCAAATTTTACAATTTTACGGTTAACTACGGGGGTCTACAATTGGAGATTATTTACATTCATATATTAAGGCTGGCTCAAAGTAGTTAGGTGTTATGAGCTATTTAATGATTCAGACAGTTTAATTAATTTTCAATTTATATTCTGATGGTCTATGAATAAATTTGAAACCTCTTTAGATCTGTCCAATTAGAAAATGTCGTAAACTTTTATTGCATTTGAGCATCAACTTATCTTCCCGTAATCTCTGATAAAATTCATAAGGATTTTAAAACATTTTGACTTTATTTTTTATGGAATCATGACCATAACCTATAACATCAGAGTTTGTTTGTTTGATGACCACGTCATTTATTATAAGCAATGAGTTGTGAAAGCCCCAAATTCCCAATTTTTTGTTAATAAAAAAAACAATTTTATTTATGATGCATCTTTTCCGTAATACACAATACAGGTATGATACCAAAACTGGTTTCGATATTTGAGACATTATCATTTTGATAATCGAAAATATGAACTAGCTGCGACGACATAGTTGCGAAGACTTATATCCTAGTTAAATTCAGATATGAAGCAACATAAAATAAATATGTACTGTACACTTTTACTATGAACCACTAAAAATCGACACATGCGTCGAAAGAAAACAAAAAATTGGGTCAGCCGTCGTCGCCGGACCGTGTGAGAGAATTCAACGTAAATATTCAAATGTACTAGTAGTGCTATAAATAATAATTTTTCATACAACTTTGCTCGGCGGCTATTACTTACACAATTATTTAAGTTAGTGGATAAATGACTGATGATTTATTACCGTCTAGAGTAGAGATACTACAGTATCACGATTGCCTAAAATAGTCCCTTGGAACACTCAAAACGAATTGCCCTCTTTAAAAAGCATATAGAAGCGTTAAGTATACAGCTAAGCTGGGGTGGTGCTGTCTTCTTTTTATTGCAAATAAATCTCCATTTTAGCCAAATACCAGTGTGGTGATAATTCTGGCGTTAACACTTTAACAGAGGATTATAAAAATAATAATAAGAGAGATTGCGAGGCTCCAGAGGGCAGTCTTGCTCGATAAGGGCAGAATTATCCGCCGATTCCTCTGTCTGTCGTCCTGACCCTCGGCCGTCTGGCCTCCTCTCCAAGGAGGTGTATTCTCCCGTCCCTCGAGCCATTGAGAGACTGGGAAGACTTAAGAATGATTTTTAAATAATAATAATAATCTATTTATTATTCATTGCACAAAATCAAAACAAAAGCACAATGCCTTAGGCATTCTCTATATTTGCTTAGACCAAATGGAAAAAATTGTAAATCCTAAGATTGTAGTCATCGAATCATATTAAATACGTTTGAGTTTTTTAGTAAACTTTATTACAACAAGTACTTTAAGCATCTATAATTTTTCGGCGCTGTGCTCATAACAAGCGTAATTAGTAAAACAAATAGGCAATCAAACATCAAAATCAATCAGAGAGAGACAGCTGAGGTTAGCGCACAGCACATAGCATTCAATCAGTAAGCTTACTTATTCAGATTGATGGTAACAAATAACGCATGCTATTCATCACGCAAGACTTCTGACCTTATTTCAAAGGTATCTAATGGTATGATGGAAGGTATTGTGATGAAAGTGTGAAATCACGATTCCATGCAGCTGAAGGGATATGATACCTTTCTTGTGATTTCTTTCATAATAAGGTTTCCATACCACGTGCCGTTAGTCCCTAAAGGTTACGAAATATTTATTTTGTGACACGCCTAACAATTTCAGTGAATATTACTTATCATGATAGATTGATTGATGAGTTTATCAACAATTATTCAACATATTGTTGTAAAACACCCACCTTATAATATTGTGAAGTCTTTGATTTGGAATCTAGTTAATTTACCCGCTTTGCGATGTTCAACAGGTTATTTTTAGAATTGTAAAATTGGTCTTATATCTTCATTCGGTTCAACACAGAGTACCTAAGGGTACGTCACGATTCTGTCCTTTCAAGTATGTTAGGCAGTAAGTAAGAATACACACACATATAAAATATCACTTTGTACTTGCAGCATAGTTCACATTTAGCAATTATAATTATCAGAACTATTCAAACTAATACAAAATTATGTAGACCTATTAAAATTCTAAGCCGGTTTTCACCTATCGCTCCGTAGACTAAGGTTACTTTTGAATCAACATTTTATCTCTCTCTATCTTCTTTAAATAAATCATCATGATTGACTTCAAGCTTAGGAACCGTCGTTAATAAAAACTACTTTTGATCAGTCTTTTTAAAAATCTAACCTTACGAAATGAGATATTATATTTATTGTTATATTTAGTAACTGTGAAATGCCGAAAATTTAAGCAATGCTTGGTCGTTACTACGAACTTCAAGTTTTAAATGCTCTGTAAAATTGTTACAATAGCAGTCAATTTCAGATAAGCGATCAAAGCGATGAAATCGTTTAATTGGTCAACTCTATCACTAGTAACCACTTGAGAGTTTCCTTCTTTCGTATCTACAGATATATCTCTAGAAACAATAGACAAGTGACCCGTTACGCATGATGATGACTTAGGATTGTTCGATCGTTTCCGCTCTATCTGTGGATTGAAATGTCGTGTGAAATTCTAAATTGCCGTGTTTTGCATGAGAATGGGTTAGTAACGGAAAAATGTAATAAAATATTTCTTTTAGTGAAACATACTCAATATAATTTGACGTGCTGTCAGTACTCCTGTCCACTTACTCAGAGGTCCCGGGTTCCAATTTCGGTAAGGGAAGATATTTGTATAATGAGTACAAATATATTTGTTCACGAGTCATAGGTATTTTAATTTCGTAAAAATCATATAATTAAGGTAAAATAATCGTTAGTAAGAGAATCAATAAAACTATAGTTAAATTTATTATGTCAACTTCATAAAAATGATAAAAGTTCCGTTGAATTTAACAATTCTTCTTCAGTGATGATACTATAATCAATTAAATACAACAAAAGTGAAGCTCACTCCACGTGTATTCCAATATACATAAAGCAATTGATACAACAACTAATAACGAAGTTTGCATTCAGATGCTTTCATAAAACCTGTTTTTCACGTATGAATTTAATTGATTCCTAAGCATTAAATTTAAATTTATCTCATACTCAACCAGTTAAACATAAGCTCCCATGATATGTCCGTCAAACTTTCACTTATTTCATCTGAATGGCTGACGTAAATTTTAATGGCACAAATTACAACAATAAGCCAGATCCAATAGGAAGATTGACAAGAAAATTACATATGATAGTGGTGTATGCTACTAGTGAATAGAGGCTTTGGTGAAAACGAATTTGACATTAATTAGATAATAGATGCGCAAGATTCGTTAGTTTTTGTACGTAGCAAATGCTATATTCAAAAATTAACTTAGACTGACAGTCAAGGTTCATTTATACAGAAAAATATAACGATATTATTAATTATAATAGTTTTAATTTAAGTTAACTGTTAACTTATATTATTTGTAAGAATTATGAAGCACAGGTATCATATTTATAATTGTTTACCAGAGCTAATCACCTACATGACACAATCTAATATTAAGAATCTCCAAGCAATACAGAAAAAAAATCGATTAGTAATTATAAATCAATACAAATTAATCGATAAACAAAACAGATTAATGTCTGTCAACGTAATTGAAATGCCGACATATCAGGTGGTCTCGATTCGAATAATGCTGACAGCAAACTATTCATTATCAAAGTAATCGAATACTTGACACTAAAATGTGTAACTCTGCTTCTGTACAACATTAGACGTTTAAGAAAATAACCTTTAAGTACAGGATATAAAATGTCTTTTAGTTTATCGCCGAGTGAAATATATATTTCAAGCGACCTTTTAAAGAGTAATTGTTTAGACAAATTTGGTGATCCTTAATTGGAATATTGGACTTTTATCACCGGACTTAGAATTATTATAGAATTATCATAGAATCTACCTTAAGGTGTGAAGATCGAGAGAAAATATTTACCTGAAATAGAAAACAAAATATTAAATTACGTTGAATAACAATTAACTTTTCATTTACGATTCCGAAGACACGTTCTAAATTTAAATTACATATAGTAGATATAGCACAGTTTTACAACTGTCAAATAATAAAAATTTATATTAATTTTAATGCACTATACAATTTATTAAAACAATTATGAAGTATAAGGCTTATATATATACATTTATCCTTCTTCTATTCATATAGACAGACCGAGACGCACGTACTCATTACGATTAAGCGTGTATACTATTGAAAAAGGCTCATTATCTTGTCAAAATGTAACGATTAAAAAGGTCTCTTAGTATAACCCACAATTATTCTTCCCGCCTAATGTAACAGCAAACTTAAAATTACAAAACGTTACCCCAAAAAACAGGACCGTAAATACATATTGAGTTCGATAACGGATAACATTATCGGGACAGATGTTTCCCCTCCCACGTTTAAGGCATAATAATAAAGAATATGATTATAAATAAGTTATTTAGGATTCTAAAATGTGTAAACTATATATGTACTATTATTTATTTAACAATTTATTGCATATAATTAACAACTGATATTATTATCTTGGATTTACTGTTCATACAAAAGGATGTCTGGAAAAGATCTTTATAAAGTATAAGAGGGCTCATAGACGGCGGAAAATAGTCCCTACATATTAAACAATGGTCCATATTCCCTAAAAAATTATGAAACATGCCACAAAGATAAGCTCCGTGAAAATCGATAATTTCTTTTTTAATGGTCGGAAATTGTAAATTTCAGGTCGTGTAATTGGCGATAATTAAGCTTTAGTAAACAATTATATCTCAATCCACAGTAAGAAAGATAATGTAATAAAATAAAGTAATTGTACTGTTTTATGATACATAATCAATTGGAACGAGAAAACTAAATGTCCTTATCACAATAGGAAAGCATACTAAATACCTTATTTTAATTGAAATAAAATAAAATTTTAAATCACCTTGTAATGTTTGTTTATTAGTCGCAGTGATCATGGCGCAACCGAGGTCATTCATTATTCCAATATAATTGTGTACTTCTTGTCTATTGTAATATAAACGCCTGTGTTTTGAGAAAGTTGAATCAAAATTTTAAAATGTGATAACTAACCTAGAAAACATTTGAGCGTGTGATTAATCTCGCAGCTCAGTTATTTGATACAATTGATCAAACAATAAATCAACTTAACTAGTGTTATTACAGTTGCTATGATGTGGTGGGTCGGCACGCTGTACAAGCCAAAATATAATAATTGGTTATACATGACGCGCAGAGTGGTATAGTCCCGTCGGCCAGTATGCATT
Organism: Acentria ephemerella; assembly: GCA_943193645.1. Classification (NCBI taxonomy): domain Eukaryota; kingdom Metazoa; phylum Arthropoda; class Insecta; order Lepidoptera; family Crambidae; genus Acentria; species Acentria ephemerella. The sequence continues at coordinate 6,342,760 of OW971893.1, forward strand.
TTAGACAATAATTTATTTATTTATTAAGATATGCGTTTATTTATTCATATACTAAGATGTTCTTTTTTGTATGATAACTTCTATAAATTGCAAGTTCGTTATTTGAATAAATACCATCTTTAATTGTTTTCAAAAAATTTCACTGATGACTGGAAACAATATAAAGATGATTGTACTAATATGGGACTAGCGTGTAGCGAATAGATACAAAACAATAGGCGGACTTAGAGCTAATCAGCAGTCTTCTAAACACGCTGCAGAGAAAGGAAATGAAGGAAAAGATATTTTAATCAACTAACAGAACTCTTCCAACCGCTAATTGGAAAGCGGGATTAAACTATCAGCATTAATTAATCTTTATTCACTCAAGGCCAAAGCTAAGCTATCATTTGGCCCAAGTTTGACCTCAGGCTGAACATTGGCCAGTCGTGGACTGCACATGATATACACGAATGAATGTAAATAGGAGTTAAGAGAACAGTTTTCCGAGTACTTGCAGCTATAAAAACCACTAGAAGTGGCAAAACATATATCCGTAGTATTAATAACATCTTTACAACATCGAGAGCGGACTATGTTAAAGACAATAGCAATATTGGGGTTTACGGATTTATTCTCTATGTTTTAGTACCTTAGTTTATAAGAGACCAATAATAGAGATTTATATTTTATGCAGAGCAAATGACTCAACACCGTCACATGGTAAGGAGCAGTCGATATACCATGATAACTATTGCAGAATGCGACATACTGTTCTAGCCACGCCAAGCCAAGAAGTACCATTTTATGTCTTTTTAGGAGCCCATGTTGCATGAAGGAGTGAAATCACATAATGATAACATAAAACATCGATTACCATAATGTCAGTCATCATTATTCAAGAAGCAATGAAATGAGTTTTACTGTATATCTTTCAATTCCCTTCGCCTTCTTCTTACTACAGGCAATTTACAAAATAAAAGAAAGTTTGTATCGTTCAAAAAGGTGTTAATTTTATTTGATTGTAAATTGGCTGTCGTTGTGTGTGACATAGTGTCTAAATTAACAATGTAGAAAGGCTTTCATGGGGTTAGAAATGTCGGTTTTCGTCACCTTCTTTAAACCTTATCTTTCGTTATTACTAAATACTACACGATGGACATTTTGTGCTCTCAATATGAATACAAAAAAGACAGAAAGATTGGTCGTGGTTTTTTTTAGTAAACTCTCTGAAAATTATTAATACTTACAGTTGAGGAGATTTTTGATGTACAATTTTCATTTAAAATTCAAATGTTTTGATTAACCTCAAGGTAATGTTAATCTTTTAACAAGGTTTCTCTCCCGTAAGATAGAGAAACCTTTAGATAATTATGTTATCTAAAGGTTTCTCTATCTTACGGGAGAGAAACCTTTAGATAACATGCTGGTGATCAAAAACTCTTCTGCAAGAATATCAAATGGCTTATTTTAATTGCTACAAACTGATTGACGATAGACAGGCAACATAGTCAAGTGTTCGGGTCCGTGGGTGTATCTGTTGTGTTGTTTTTCCACTTGAAGCAGTTTATAAATCCAGATTAAGTGTAGTTAAAACTCAATTCTAGCCTAAATCAAGCTTGACATCTAGGGGTAAATATAAATTTAGTTGTATAGAGTTTTTAAGAATTCTGTTGTACACAAAGCCTCTCTCAAATTCCTTCACTAACTTCTTAACATGCCCAGCTAGCGAAAGTCTGCTGTTTGTCACTCACCATTTTAAGTAAACGTGTCAAAATGATAAATTTGTCTACAAAACAAGTCCCCATTGATTTAGTGGTAGTTAGATATTTACACTAAGTTTTAGGAAATGTAAGATGTAAACTGTTAATTACTATATTTTTCCAAGATCCTTATTATTCATACAAATTACTACTACATTTATACAAATTGTTAAACAACATAAATTAGTCGACTGTTTTGTATTGGCCCAAGAAAGGTGATTGATGATTTTATTGATCGTCATTTTATTGGTCAACTCTAACTATGATTTACTGATATGATATTAATAACAATATCTATATGACAATGAGGACCATTAAATAAACTTCCAGATTTAAAATACACACTTTAAATATATAAATTTATAGAAAGAAGTTACAAATCAGTTTTTAAATGCTCTAGTGCAACACGCATTTACTTAACGATGACGTTCGATGGCTCCTTTACAAAATGGTATGAGGTCTGTTTTGTTTCAATAAAAATATTTATGTATAAACAGATGCAATGCAAAACCGCTGATAAAGTACAGCATACGCTAAGTCGGCTACATGTTTTGACGTCGTGAAACTCCAATATTATTTTGTAACTAAACATACACAAATATACTTTGGAAAATTTTGTATTTGAGAGATATTTAAAAAAAATATACAAACTGACTGCATTGTTTAAAAAATAATTATTATTTTGACTTTTTTTTATTCTGTCATTCGGAACTAAGGTACCATCACCTTTCCTATTTCGGCCGTGTAGGACCTAGCTATACATCGATATATAACTGTAATGGGAAAGGCATCCATTAAAATTACACGGTACGTAGGCATTAAACTCTTTCGTCTATAGAATGTCAACGCACCAATCCTACCTACCTTCATGTTGCTGGTTTCTATGTGCGATGTTAATCAAATACCGTCATATGGGCCATGTGCTAGTTTACCATATATAGGACATAAAAAGTCGTTTTGAAAAAGGAATCTAAAAGTAAGAAAAAATTATAGCTACCATGTTATAACGGTCTTTCCTAATAAGTCTTAACAATATACTAACAAAAAATTGAATAGGTTTTCTCACTTCGCTTAGCGTGCGCGAGCATTACCACTGCACTTGCCTTGATACCTATTGATTTATTTATGTCCCTACTTACCTATTTGGTAGGTTTCTTTGTCTGAAATCGAATTATTCAAGTAGATAATCAAACATTATGACGCATGTATTAAGTCACGTAGCCAAAAACTATTATTATGAATTAAATTTCAAAAGAGATTATTCTGAAGCAAGTATTATTAAGGATTCAAAACAATTGACTATATAAAGACTTTTGAAGCTGACATTATTATGTTTTTAGATACTATAGTTAGTTCTTGGCACACCAGCAAAACGGCAAAAATACTTTTATTGCGTTTAAAGTGTAAATTAGAGATGTGCCGACTAGTCGGTAAAGCAGACTGTCGGGCCACTATCGTAGACAGCGACTAGTCGGCGATTATTTGGAATAAAATGTTTGTAAAGGACTTCACACTAAATAAAAAAATTTGATTGTTTACTTGCGCTGGAATCAGATGTAAACATAGCGTCACGGAAATCCTTAAAACCGTTATCGGTTTTGCTGGCATTCTTTACAACCGACTAATCGGATAATCAGCCAAAGTCATAATCGGCACATCTATAGTGTAAATTATTAATTCTTTTGCCATTCCACCATACATCCATCTGCTAAGTCGCTAAAGAGTTTATTACACTTTCTGACCACTAGACTAGACTTTCTGACCACTTTTAAGATTTAAACTCATATATTTTGGATGAGAATGAATGTTCATAATATGTGTAAGGAATGGAAGCTAGTATTATTTAACCACTTTGATAAACAAATACTCATTACGGAACCCACTAACAAACATTAACTGAACAATGACTAAGAAGCTCTAAAATTAGAGTACTGAATAACTAGAGATCACACCATCCCGTTTCACGTTAAATGGGTCAGTTATTATTACCAGTGCAACAATTCTACGATATGAATTTGTTGGGTTAGTGCACTACTGATATAAAGATAGATAGTAACTATATTATTTTATATAGATATAGTTATACATGACGGTTGAGGTGCACGTTAGCGTATTGCTTCGAATACTCTGGTTTCAATAGCGAAAATAAAGTAATTTTCGCTATTGTTGGTTCCTGGATGGGTGGTTTCGGAAGGATCGTTAAGCTGTAGATCTCGATTGTTACGACAACCGCTATCATCTATCAATCCGCATTGGGCTAGCTTGGTGTAGTTATGGCCCAATCTCCTCATGTGTTTCTCCCGAATAGGACAATATTGGGACGTAAATAGGCTATAGATGTATAGAAGTATAAATGAAACTCCTTTACGATAAACAATAAATTTCATGATAAAATTTTGACAACAGAACAAACTAATTTACGAAGAAGCTATTTTTTTCATAAAATTTGCACGCGAGATACAGAAATTGATAGGAACCAAAAATTTACAAATGCCTCAACTCTTAAAAATAAATCGTATTGCATTTAAACTTAAGAATAAATGAAGTACAACTGTATCAAATTTGTTATGAACAAAATTATGTAAACTATTTGATACAAATTAAGCCGCATAACTAGCTACCACAGATACGCTAGAATACCCACATACTATAATTGAAGAAAGTCCTTCTCTTGATTCTATAACTAAATACGAAGCTGAAAATAGACCTTTACTAATACGGTTCGTTTCTGAGAAAGGAAACTGTCCCACCATTAACGTTTCCTTTCTGTAACTTTTGTCGAGCGTCACTCAATCCAATACAGTAGCGTTTAAATTTTTAAAATAAATAATAAAGACGAAAGAGTCAACGACGAACAAAATGCAAAGATTGTTATAGATATGGAATTAGTCGCTGATCATATACATGATATACAAACGAAGTCAAATGACACTGCCGTTTTTTCTAGTGGAAAATAAAAGCTCTGGATATTGAGTTCATAAACAAAGGGGGTCTATTAACTAAGTCGTTAAAGTCGAGGTTGTCGGCCGTAGAGTGATCAGTATCCCTGTCTACTAGCCAGAAGTCCCGGGTTGTAATGCCGATAAAGGTAAATATTAGTATGATGAGTACGAATATCACAAGTCACGGATGATTGTATGTTCATTTATTATATTTCTTGTTTTTTAATATGCATATTACTTTCTATATTTATCCGTTATCTAATATGCATAACATAAACTCTTAATAATGCTTAATTTGCGCTAGATTGGGTGTGAGTGTGAGAGTATTATGTCTTTTTAGTTCGATGGAGTCGGCATAAATCATATCAGTCAGTTTTTTTAAATAATGATAAATGTATTATTAATCAATAAGCGAGTATCAATAAGCGTGAGTCAATAAAGAAATTCTCAACAGCAGCCATCGCTATTGTCAAGGATTCTATGTCACATAAAAACGACAACCATTCATCAACTCCACGAACAAAGCGCTCTCTGACTTTCTAATTACTTCAAAAGCTCTGAATGTTTAGATTTATGAGGGTTTTTAATTTACAACAGCATCTCTAACACGCGTCTTAAAGCTAATAGTTTTAAGGGCGATATCCCTGAAGCAAACGGCATGGGTTCTATTAAATCATTAGCTCTAATGAAAGAGTCCTTATTGAGCACTCGAGTTACAAGGTTGAAAAGTTCAGGGTTATTAACCTCGCTTTTGTCAACTTTCACTGAATTTTATTACTGGCGAACACGCGAATGTTGGTTTAGATGCACTGTACCCCTAGAGTAAGTTTCAATCGAGACGTTTCGATCGTAGTTGCCTTCAGCTGACAATCGCATATATACAAAATCGTTTCTAATGTTTCACAACATAGGCGCTACTGTTGCTTTTATACAGTTTGACAACAAATGACAATTTGACAACTGATGAAAAACACGATCGAGACAGTTCAATTTGATTTAAACTCACACTTACCTAACTGAGGACTAGATAGAAAACAAATAACATATTGGTAGGCAACCATTCTTTGCTTCAAGGCGTGTACTAATGTATGGGGTTTATTTGAAATTACAAAATCATAGTTACGGTGAATGATTTCAATTAAAATTTATTTTTTGTTAAAAGTTATGTGGACACCTGAACTCACTTTTTTATTATATATTTTTTTTATGTCAATAAAATAGAGATCCATCTGATGGTAAGTAATAAGAGTAATGAATTGACACTAAAAGTGCGTTAAAATTTTGGTTAAAACCAGGTTACTGTTTGCTGGTTTGTTAATAGTCCCGTTTTATATGCATACCCTTTAATACTTTTATTTCAACGCTTTATAAATTAAGTTAGAAACTTGATACTTGACGTTTAGAGATAAAATTTTAAAGTCACATAACAATGTTAATTGTCTTCAAAATTTATTGAAAAAAGACATTAAATTTATTGGCATTTTTAAAACGTGATTAATTTTAAATTTTAATCTTTTTATAAACATTAAAGACTGAGTACGTAATAGAACTTCTGATAATAATGAAAAATATTTGTATTAAAAAATAACAGAGAAAGAAATCTAGTTATAAAAATGTTAATATGGTGAGCAAACGGCTGAGAAGATCATACGATATGCTACGCACGTGTTATCATTTTCATCAATTGTACCGTTCGCAAAAGGTACGTAAACATGTTTAAGTACATGGACAGACTAATTACAGATAATTATCTTTGGCTCGGTAGGAATTTCAATGTGTTAATTTGCTGATAGTAGGTGTTGATCTATAATAATAAAGGAATATTGAATTAGTAATGTACTACGAAAGTAATTTATTTTCTTGTTTTATATTCATCATTATCATCATATCAGCCGAGACACGTCCACTTCTGAACACAGGGATCCAAGAATCTCCAACCAATCTCCGATCGGTCTTGCGCTGTCCGCATCCAGCAGCTTCCCGCGACATTGGTTAGAATTCTCTCCTCAATTATCGTAAGTCCATGTGCAAGTTTCCACCATTTTATGAACCAAAAATCATGGCATGGGCAACAATAGAGGAGGTGTCTGATGTTAATTAATTACAGAAATTACAGAAGTAGATACGAACAGGCACTTTCATAACAATCTTCCTTTGCCTTTTCTATCGCTCAGAAATAATTAAATTTTCTTTAAATATTTTTTTATTATTTTTAATTTATTTAAATATTTGTAAAATATGACAGTTTAAAAACTAGACATGAAATCATTGCTCTACTTGCCTATTGTTTTTTTTATTTCTTTATGTTTAACGGTTATTTAAAATTCTTTTTAACTCTCCATATTTCAGTAACAAACACGGTTTGACTATGTGAAAGTTGCGTGCATTTGTAACATTAAATTGCCATTATGCATTTTTTCAGCATATCTTGCAAATATTTAGTTATCTTTAAACTTTCACTTCTTAAAAACCTATCGTGGTTTAGATAACACAACTACAGATATATATTTTTTAAAACTTTGAGAAGTTCATTTTAAATAACTTTTCAAAGTAATGAATGTTTGAACTTGAATGTTTGGCCGACACTTTAGCACAGCAAAGCCTATCGCTATAACGAAACATAGGCAGAAAAGACAGATATATGACAGACCAAGGTGCCTAGAACAGTCAGTAATGTCAGGTTTGACAGTATTCAGGATTTACACTTCACACAAAAACGTGAACTTCAAAATGAAATCGTTATTTGTTGCAAGTTCATTGGAGAAATGGAACAGTTTTCATCGTCTATCAATTTATGCTACCTCTCTTAAATTAAAAGAAGTCATAGAATTTTTCCTATTTCACTTCTCAATCAATAAACTGACACCTGTCCGAGCTTCGTGGTTGCGTGATAGAATTTAGGGGAACACGCCTAAATTGCTTTTCCAGTCGTGTCCTATTTTACATTGGATAGGCAATAATTTATTTATGTCTTTTAGATTGCGAAATCCTAAGTTATTCCTTCATGATTATGTTTTTTTATTCTTATGGTGAGAATATATTTTGTAACAGTGACAACAGTGACTGTATCTAATGCGTAATTAGTCTGATAAAAATTTGAGTAAACAATAATTTTCATAGTAATCTACAGTTATTATGATCAAATTATAATACTTATCAACTAAATTAATATTGATTTAACAAAGATTTAAAGGATTATTATATTTACTGATGAGATCAATGAACAAAGTCTAAGTAGAATTACATATTTCAACGTCTAGATTACAACCTCTGGATAATTTTAGTTCATAAGAGAGACTACAATACAATTTATAAGTACGTCCGTCCTAATATAGAATTCTCACATCATCAACAATATATTCGTCCCACTGCTGGGCATAGCCTTTGTTATATGTCATAAACAATTGGGATTGTACGCGTACGTAACACAGCCAATTGCTGATTTAAAGCAGGATTGTGGATTGAGTGGTAACAGAGGTAACAGTAACACCCACAAATTAACGTGTCTTCTGAAGAATGGAGGAGCTCAAGATTCGACTGCCTCTGTAGTCTAGTGGCTGAGACCACCTACCTCCGATCTGGAGGTCTGTGGTTCAATTCCCAGTGGGCAAATATTTTCTGCACGTATCGGTTGGTGATACAGCTTTTTTAGAGTCCATCTGGCTTCCACCATATTACCTAAGTCACCGTTAAGTTGGAAAAAAATACAAATTTTGATTGACACATCCGATATCGACCATGACGAGGGTTGCTTTGATTTCGTGATTGAAACTAGAGCGATCTTTTATCGCTCTAGTTATGCTACTATACGCGGTAAGCGAGTAGTCTTTATAGAGTATCTACTTAACTATCTATAGTAAAAACGTGTAAAATAGTTTATCAGTCAATCGCCCGTAATCAAAACTCCTAATAACACCTATGATAAAATCAGGTAATTATCTTAGTTTTTGGGGTATCAAGTTAATAACATAAGGGTTACGGTCATTCACCTGCATTTTCCTAATGGATAACTGATTTTTCGCTACGATGATGTTGCTATAAGGTTTCATTCAATTTGCAAGAAGTGGACTCGTTGAAGATCTGCCACTCAAATTTTTATTAAAAATTAATTATTTTATGTATTAACAGTATAATCGAAAACTTCGGTAAATACTACACGGTCAGAATCCCCTATAGTTATTAAAAAAAATTAAGTATGACCAAAAAGATAATCAAAGTCATATGGTTGGGTTGTTAGAGGTTACTACAGCATACTAAACATTACCATGATCAGAAAAAATCATTACCATTTTGTATTTCTTATTAATACTTAACCGGCTTTACACTGCGGGATTGCTGATTAAACACGGAAGGATTCTAGAAAAAAAAGAGTACATTTAATTGTGAATGTGCGACTGATTGGCTTAACCCAGGAATTTCTATGTAATTAACAGATAACACAGGGAGAGAGGAGCAACTCGATGGTGCAGTGGTTCAAATGTTTATATAAACTATTTATGATAATGATAATAACAGGACGAAATTCGAAAAGAAAATAAATTGCCTCTACTGTTTGTAAACATCTCATGACTCCAAAAAATTTTCTTCAAAGTGCAATAAAAACAAAGAATTAAAAAAAAATATTAGTACTAGACACGTAACTAGAATATTGTATGAAAGTCAATTTATCAAACACATTGAACACGAAGCTATTTATCAAATTGTCACTTGTATAAAGGAGTGGCATGCAATGGTATCAGTTAATGAATACAGAAATACAATAATATACTAGAGTATGACGACATAATTGTTTTGACCTGGAGTTGTGTCAGATGGAGTATTTTAAATTTATAACTTATCCCTAATTAGTCGATAAAAAATATAAGAAATAAATGATCACTGCTCATTTATTAGCTTTATTAGTGATTTCATATAAGTGACTATAGCTATTGCATTTTCAATACTTCTTCTACTTTATGAAGTCCAGAAAATCAATACTAAATACTATTAAGTCATACACCACACCCTAGGTTTTATTAAGATTGCCGGTAGGAACGGTAGTAATACCGATTCACGTTATCTGATTAATCTGAAAGCGTAGCCAGGTTTTAAATAAATAAAGTTCTATGAGGGCATTTTCACGCTTTCTTCGCTGGCATAAATAACAGATTTATTAGTTGTTAGTTTTGGGTTTTTTGATGTGATTAATAGAATTTAACCCCAGATTTGCAAGTAAGATCGCAAGAAGGGTCAACTATGGAGTTGAACGCTTTACATTTGACTTTAGCTTTAAATTTTCTAAGCTTGTAATATGGATTAAAACGTTCGGTATGGTTTAATCGTTCGTATGCAAATTCCAGTAATACCTTCAATATAATAAATGCTAAGCCTGATAGTCCTGTACAGAATTGTCCGTACCCTATTGTTAATAAACGTAAATATCTATAAAGATCATAGTAATTGCTTTGGATTTTTTAGAATACAATATTTGAAAACAGCAAAAGATAGCAACTTTGTCAATGGTTTTAAAATCTCAGTATTTCACCAATAATTTATTTTACTTAATTAATAATTTTGACCCTTAAAGGTCATATGTTTTTAAATCTCATGTCTTTGCAAATCAAGCAACCGTTTTTCACTTGTAGCTTTCTCAGTAATATCATTACGATAATAGCTTATTTTTTATATCCACAAGCCTCAATACTATAAAGCTGTACCGAATCACTCCCCACAAGGCCGTAGGGAATAAGGAGGCGGTCGTTGGCGTCAACTTATAAATTTTACCATCCGTCTCGACTCCCGCGCTGTGATTAACGCTTGGGTCAGTGACCTCGAGCCAAAATGGCCGACATGTAATAGAATTGCCAACCACCGCGTGTTTCGATTTCAAAAACATGCAATGGGAGCGAAGGAAGTGTTTTTAACGACATGGCTTAAGCTTGGTTTTAATAAACTACCCATCCAATATGTTTTATTTACATACAATCTTTCATAGAGATAATTTAAACACAATGTCACTGAAGCTTTCCTATAACATTTTTACGGCCTAAAAGACTTGCATCAAGGTCAATAAAGCATCTAAAAAAATATGATATTTTTAAATTTAATTTGGATTTATTTCTTTCTATCCAATTTCATTTCAAAATAAAGTAGTAAGTGTAGTTATACATATAGATATAATTTAGTTAAATTCTTATAATAATATTTTGTATAAGTACTTTAAGAACATTAAATAATAATGACTATTGCATGGCCGTGCTCCACAATACGCCATGCTCTTTGAATAGAAGTTTATTGGAATAAAAATCCATAAATTTTAATGAATAAAAAAGAAATTTGGTTTAACGGAATGGATTCTGTTTGGTTCACGATAAATATTACATTTTATCAAATTCTACCATGATACCACCTTACATTATAGCACCTTACATACTATTAATTAATATCTACATAAAATGGAAAATAAACGATTATTCCTAATAATACAAATTTAGAGTTTGCTATTATTATACAGGGATATCAAGTTACTATCCCTATAACTTCCGTATACATAACAACAGACTGGAAACCTGGTATTATTTAAAAGGTACAGTAAATTTCAAGGGATTTTTACAAGATTATACTTCCAGAAATGAGAAATATGAGGTCACGATAAGTATAGCAAGTTTAAAAATGCAGAGCGTAGACATTACTGCTGACCATGATATTATTGTTAGTAAAGTCACGCAAATGCCATTAGTTTTTATAACATCCAAAACATATGTAAGCATGTAAATAGCATAATGCAAGTAAATGCAAAATGACCGGTCACTTAACACAATTGTAATAAGAATCATAATTCAATATAAGAGCAAGCCTTAGTGTGCTGATGTCTGTAGACTCGAACTTAATACTTAATTATTATGTTCAGAAAATCTAATGTAACTGTTAACCGTAACGTTTAAGTTACGACTTAAAAACTCATAAGTAAGTATATTTAAAGACTTCACATACATCCAAGATCATGTTGGCGGACGGAGATTATTATCTCTAAGTAATTTGCTACTACTCTGACCGCAGTGGTTAAGGTTAGCTAATATTTTAATTTTTGCAAGCGAGCAAAATCCCTTCACCAAATTACAATGGAATACATCAGGTTCCACAAAAAATATTTGGTTTGCCTTGCAAGCATAGAAGTTATAAATAAATATGTTATTACTACTAACGTCGACGTTTATATTGCCAATAACACTCAAGAATGAAATAAAGTACTTAACGAAGCCCTCGTAATCGTTACTTAAGTTATAAACGAAGCTGACGAACGTAACTATCATACCTACAACCAGTATAAGGTAGCAAATCCATGACCTTCGATTTAGGCAACCCAACTGAATTAGCTCCGTTGTTAGTTGCGAAGTGTTACTGACACAGATCATGTTACGCTAGTGAATGGCTTAGTGGTATTGTCTATTGAATAAGCTACGTAGATGTTAAAATTAAAAATACAATTTCATTTCGTATTGCAAACGAAATACTGAGGACAAAGTGGCATCTAATATTTTTTCCATAAAATGTTAAATAATGTAACTTTAGACAAATATAAAATAGAACTACTTAGGAAATGGTGTACTCAAACCATACCATACCAAAAAAAATATCTTTGAACATATTTAACGACATAACCATTTAATTCCCTAAATAAGTATTATATACTATAATGAATTGTCTTTCTCCAATTATATTAATTTTAGATCTTACGTAAAGTTAATGGTAATGATTTAGTTATGCAATGTTACCATACATGATTATAGCCATAACAACATCATACATTACATATATGGTTTTTTAAAAGTAATGTCAAATTATATCAATCACGTCGTCGACTAATACATGGAACTAAAGGAAAGGTTCGTGTTATGATATAATGAACTTGGTAAATGTACTTTATTGATTCAACTATCGTGTTGAAAGGTCCCAACGTTACAGTACTACCACTTAAGCCCTTGCCTAATTTTTGTCTGTTCAACACATGATTATGCAATATTTTCAATAAGAAATGACTGAATTGCGTGTACGGAAATATCAAATCGACTGTCAACAGTTTCTGGAGCTTCAAAACAATGTTAGCTTGTTCCGCATTTGACTGGTTTTAATGAGGGCTACAAGGAAACTAGGGAGGGGTCGGTATCGAACACGTGTCCACCCATTTCCTGCCACTGTTTACTTTGGATGGTTTTGCTCAAAAATGAACTTTCTTCAGAGTTGATAAAGCTGTGATTATAATGAACGCCTGCAGTCGAATTTTGGAAGTAATTAAGAACAGTTAAGATTTGTTATAACTTTAAACAACCACGTTACGAACATTTTCAATAAAAAAATTATTTCAGGGTAAAAAATCTCATTGGAACCCTGAAATCTAAAAAACTAATTTATTTTATTGAACTTATCAAAGTAGTAAAACTATCACACTGAGAAATCAACTCAACTCTCCCTACAACACAAACACTATACACATTAACGATTTCAAAGCAAAAGCAGTTTGCTTAATAGTTTTGGATTACAAGTATATCCGGTGTGAGGATCAAAAAGAAAACCGCTTGCTAGAGATTACAAATTTTAATCCATTGATGTAATCACTAATGTACTATATTCTAATATAAATTCCTTTGACTAATAAAGCTAACTTGAAAGGTTAATAAGCTTAGGCATAACAAAAACACACATTTTTGATACCAAAAAAACGTTACTTTTACTGAAAGAAAACAAGTTCCTATGGTTTCCAATAAATCAGTCCCTCAATGAGCTTTGGCGACGTTACTAGCCCAGTTGGGCGCTAAAAATGTATCTCTAAAACAGACATACTTAAATGTTAGATTTCACTATCCATCCAACTGATTATAATCATCGTCCGTCTATTGTAAAGTAATCAAATCCACTCATTACTTCCTATGTATCCTCATTACTTTGTATCGGGTTCTAACCAACACAGCTTTCGTTACTCGGTCGTAATCTCCTACGTATCCTTGTACCTTGCTCGTGACATTGGCCAGAGTCAGTGCACTATGACGCATAATGTTGACATGACTCCGACGGAAATGCAATCGATATTCATTTTACACTTACAAGTGCAATGATGAAAAAAAATCAATTTCATTTTAGAATAACAAAATAAATTGTATGTAAGTTTTTGGTGTTCAATAAAGATATTCTCATGCCATAAATATGTAGAAGATTACTGGTACATATATGTAAATAAATATATTGAATCCTGTGCTAAATAAATAAGTTGGATATTGGTGTAATGTACCCGAGAAGAGAAATATACGGCACAACGAGCTGTTTCCAAACTGCCTAATTTATCAAAGTGTGATTCAGAATTAAAACCATCTATATTTGGTTTACGCTTTAATGATTCCTTTGTTTCTAATAAAACTTTGTTATTGTAGCAGCATAACAATTTTGCTGTGAAATACAGATATAAAGAAGAAGAAATTAAAATCTTTCAAACTAAAAACGCAAGTCAGAGTGATAGTAATATTGGTAATATTACCGTAGTCCTATATCAACATGCGTAACAAATGTCCAAGATCTCGTTTCAAGTTAGTTCCGTCGTTCCCACGACGCGTGGGATAAGCCTCGACGTCCACGGCATATGCCACAGCTAATGTGTTTTATGTGGGTAAGTGCAAGTTCCTAACCTTATTTTTTCTCTTTATTGTAAACTTTATCATAGTTATCAATTCCCTGAAGTGGTGTCAAATTAATTGTAGTGGAGATAAATTATGATCTCTGACTCTGGGTACAAATTGAATATTTCCAAGACTATTACAAAAAAGTGGTTGGTAAATAAAACTGAAATGCCAAAACTCAACAAAAACTTATGGAACCAAAGATCATGCAAAGATTTATCGGGGTCAAGCGCTACCACTGCTTTACAATCTTTCCTAAGGAATCACAAGCGAATAGGAATATAATACAAAACTACATAATAAGATTCAATAAAATCTAATTTGACTGCGATCTTCCTATAGAGGTGTTTCATTCGTTATAGAGCTATAAATTTCAACAGAAACATAAAGAGAGACACCAAAAGAGATAAGATATTATCTACATGTTATAGCGCCACACAAAATTGCAATATAAACACATCCCACCACCACACGGTTGTAATTGTAATGCTATAATTACTTAGTATTAACAAATTAACTTTACCACCTTACTAGACTTCTTCTAACAAACAATATTTACCTGAAACAAACAGAAATTTTTTATTAGTTTCAAATATAATGAAAATGTTTATTTCAAAAATATTTAGTACGTAGTAATTGATTTATTGGTTTTCAAAGTGCAGTGCTACACCATAAAATGTACAGATAGTACAGACGTTCATATCATATGCTATATTGATCGCCGATAGCAGTAGTGATAACGACACTTCAAGCGTAGGTATTTTATCTGAGAGAGATTGATATTTTTATTAAAGTAGGTTTTTTCACGTATTTTCAAGCCAACCCAATATTAACCTAGATAAAATTCCACAAATATATTTGTATCGGTCCGGAAAATTTAATTCTGCTGCTCTAAGGAACTTATTATAAGAAAAAACATTTGCATCCTTATTACAGTTTTATTGATACTACAGACAGGAACGTGGACAGGACAGGTGCTTAACACGAAGAGTAGTTAGTCCTAACAGAAAATCCTTAAAACTGCTAAGATTTTTTACGAACTTCACGAAGCACATTTACCAACTTCACCACAGAATTACCTTTTTGTTAAAGCCCTAAGTAAACTCTATTTTGTATATGACTATATACAAAATAGAGTTTACTTATGCTTTAGAGAAAACTTTACTTATGTAACGACATACAATTTTCAACACAAGCCACTATCAGAGGAATTATAGTACCTATTTTAATCTACAGAGATTTCACAACCAAATAAATGGCTGTCAATACTATTACAACTAATTAAGTAGTCCCAAAATTGCAACTTTGATGAGAAGCAAAATTGCATATTAATTATAATTAACCTTTCATTTAGCCATTCACATCATAGATATATCAAGTAATGGAAAATCTTGCGTTAAAGAGTTCATTCTGTACTACGTTATGTATTAGTAATGATATGTTTGAAAAAATAAAGCGATACTTTATGTTTATATATGATGAAGTAACTCAGTTGTTACACAATGGTATGCTTAATCAAGATACGATGAATTTCCCAAATAAGTATGATTATAGTAATTACAACAATTATGCAGTCGCCATACAAAATAGTATGCATATTTACTATCTCTTCGTGTTGAAATTTTCAAACGACTCACCCATTCATAGGACAGAACAAATAAACAGAATTATTCACGATTCCGTAGTAAGGTCATAATTGTACGGAATTACGACAGGAACACAATCAAATCTTACGCAAATTCCGTATTATCTTTAGCAACGCGTAGGCTTAGTTTGACTGAGTCATTTCAGTAGGGTTAACAAGTACTACAGTCTAATACGAACGAGACTTAGGTATTCCAGCTTAGCTTCTATTAAATAATTGGTGGCTTAATTTAAGAAAACTAATTATTAAAGAGTGCGTAAGTAAATAAGTTTTAAGATATATCGTAGCCTATAAAATGCCGCCATTATAAAAAAATTAGGGGTATTTACAGTGCATATATGACCGATTAGACGAATCTCGAAATTTAAAATGAATGGAATTTGACATAAGCTCTTGCTTAGCTGTCGATAGTAATTGTCAAATGTCATATATTCTTCATTTAGTGATTCGATTGCGATTATCGAAATGCATCTTGTCTAGGCCTTCAAACCCCTTTTCTTTATGAAACAAACTCTAAAAGAAGCTTAATTTGAGCTAGATAATAGGTTTGAGTAAGAGAAATATTAGTATATTTTCACATTTGCACCACCTGATAGCCCTAGCATCACTTTATAGTCACAACGAAGCTTAGTGCTCGGCTTAAAACAAATAACCTTTAAGTGTTGTCATTATATTCACGATCAGTCATGGCGGTGAGAACGAAATATTCTCGTTTAACTTTTGACTGTTAAGGTTTAATGTTTGACAACAATACCCAAGGAAATGATTCAAGAAACCACAAATCGTCCAGACTTACAGAAATTGGAAAACTACAATACTTTTACTTTTAGGAAGACATTTATATCTCTACAGCAAATGAAAACATTTATGCTAACATAAATTAAACAATCGTGAAAAGAATTCGTAAGTTGCTCAAACAAATAAAGTCAGGTACAGTAAAGCTTTAAAAAAAAGGTTGGTTACTGTTTCATTTAAATAAAGCGTATATCTATATACTTATTCTAGAATAAACGATTAAACGTACAGTTGATTTATTAATATTTTGGAGAATATTTATTGAGTGAAAATAAGAAAACTTAAGATGGAAACATAATGAACGTGATTATGGCAGTATACATTTTCCACTTATAACAAAAGTAATTAGATGTTCACTTATTTAACTATGATATACATACTTATTTAAATATTATCTATAAATATAATGATTTATGCTTACAAAGTTTGTACAAGTGGAGGTGGACCTAAATCTTTAATGCAAAGTCGAAATTACAATTTGGTTCGTTTAGAAATTAAAACAATAACAAATTATATGCTAAATAGGAATCTGAATCGAGCAAGTTGGACGGAGGCAAAATTTATCCGTTCAAGTGGTTTTTTAGTCATGACTAATTTGCTGCGCAAGCGCCAAGGTTTAAGTCTTTTGTCTCTTCCCTAATCCCCACTTTGTCCTGTTTATCACCATGCAAAACGAAACACAAGTTGAAAAAACATAACCCATGTAAACCTGTTTTTAACTTGTTTGTGAGTAAATATGATAGATATAGTTTTGAATTTAAAATCGCTCCTTGAAATCCCTCACTTAGACTACTGGATACACTTGTCAATGTGACATTGTAATGTCTGAAAACTGCCACTCGTTATTATGGACCCACCGTCTCGTGACGTCTATATTCTTTATCGCTGAAAGATATTAACTTAAACAACAGTGGTATAGACTTACTTAAACTAAATTCCATTAATCAAACGTGGGAGATATCCTGGTTTACATTTGAATTATAATTTATAATAAAATTATTTTAAATAATAACAATTGATTGAAAACAAATGCGTTCGAGAATTCAGAAATTTTAGAAGTTAAGCTCAAAGTTTAAAAGTCACGTGAAATTTTATAGTAAGTATTGTGTTTATAATTTTTTATCTAGATCATTAAGTTTCTGTGTAAACCTTTGAAATTTTCTTGAGCCTTGAAACTAGTAAGATATACATGACTAAATCTCATAAATAACTCGTGTTGTCTAACATCTATCGCAAGTCTAAGCGTATTTTAAAGTAAATAATTGCATTGGAAATCTAATTGTATGCGGCGGCAGCTTCATTTGAAAGTAACAGGCGCTTTCCAATGTCTTTTGAGATTAATTAACCTGTTAGTCTTTGTACAGGCTTGCGGCTGATAATAAGGTGGGTCTAAGAACTTCGGCAGGAATAGTTAAATAGTATTATTTCACGTAAAATATTCCCAGAGCCTAAGCTTTCGCAAAATGACCTGAGTTTAATTGAACATATCCCAACAACACCTTTTGGTTTGATTAGTCATGACATAGTCACGTAAACTTAGTAACAATTAAACATAGCAATACTTAGGGTTCGTTTTATGAATATTTGAATGAGCCTAAACCTAAAGCCTGAGCAGACCTGAGCATAGAAACCAAACGTTGTCTGAATCATGTTTTTAAGTAGCTTAATGAGATAAATGAGACAAAACGACTATCATTACAAAATAATAATGTTTTAAATGACCCACTAACACTAAGACTAGATATTGAATATACAATAATAACTTAAGCTAAGACAGGGGTAATTTAGCATTAACCCCATTCGGTGAGTCTTAAGCCCACACAGGCTTCAATATAATGACGCATTGAAATAAAGAGAATGAACCTTTTAATTAGGCGTTACATACAGCCTGAATGGTTACGACTATAGGAGACTGTCCTATTCAAATGTTATCGGATTAAAGCTAATTAGAACCCGTGAAATCTGTGCAAGTGAAAATTTACAATAGATAATGTTCAGTGGGCGGACATAAGTCTAAAATATAGCTACTCAGCCATTTAAAGAAAGGATATAAAGAACTAACAATGGAGTCTGAAAAGTTAGAAAATATCCCCGATACCGTTGTGCACGAACAAAAATTGAATTTTAGTTCAGTACTGCTCTTTCATTGTCAACCAACCAAAAGAAGACAGTTGGTAATGTCATATGAGGTTTCTTAAATGGCGACTTTTAATCATATTCGCCTTTTTGATGCGCTGATTAAAATAAGCCATAAACGTATGGATGATCTAGGTGTCAACTAACTAGACGTTCCTAAAAATAGAATGAAAGAGAGGCAAAAAACTTAATTTTAGTTTAGTAGTTAGCGGAATCGCTACCAATGATGAAAACTATTCCAAGAAGCTCCAAAACGTAAAATTGGGAAAGTGCTTCATTCTCTTTAGTTTGGAATAAATATACATATTAAATCTTTTGTATCTGTTAATGGCATATGGAGAAACAAGTAAGTAACAAACAACTAATAATATTTCCTATTTTCTCCTCAGAAGACGAATGATTGTTTCGCCTCCTCTATAATCATTACAAACGAGTTAAATCACTATTTTCTTCAACTTTAGGCACTAGCTGATTTAATATTCATATTCATTTGAATTGCGTAAGTTTAATTACTCAGTGTTATGCTAGCAATATTAAACTAGCATCTCGCTTTCATATCCGTACTAGGCATAACAAACTACTTACAATTAAAAAATTACCTGATTTGATAAGTTAAATGATGATATTATTTAAATTTTTCGAACTCTTAAAATTAATAATGTGGTGACAAATGCTGTCACCACATTATTAATATATAATAACATAGGATAGCTAAAAGGCTGTATGAATGAGTTTGATAAAATATAGGTTCCAGCAGCTATCATTACTCAAGCAATAAATATTTATCAAGAGGGACAAGCAACGCTCCAAGCAAATTCTAGTGCTGAATAGTTTATAGTCCACCACGAAACTATCTTCAGTAACTATCAAGGGAAATTGCGTGTTCTAGTGTCAGACGAATGAGCGGGACGATTTGTCTTGTGAAGGCATATTGCATGTACCACAGCAAGATAAGGGCCTACATAAGACTTAGTACACCTTATAATAGATTAAGCAACACTAAGCCACATGGACTATAATCTTGGTCGATTGTTACGTCAAAGTTACCGAAGAACTAATGCTTATTCATACGATTGCTTTTTTAAAAATCGTGACAATTGTTAAGGTAAAATTGATTTTTATTCACACGTAACTAGAACACGTAATTCTAGTGGCAGTTAATGTAGATGCTGCCTGCAATGAATATTTTTGAGTGTGATTGTTTGATAATGATCTTCGTGACGTAATCTGAAGCGTAATGTTTGTGTTTTAAAGCATTTTCCTTTGGTGACAATTGAATAATAGGTGACGGCTGCTAGATGAATAACGGTTTCGAAATTTAAAATATCCATATCTATCCAAGACAATAATGAGTTTAATTTTTTTTTTACACTCATAGCTGCCATCTTTCCCAAATTATAGAAAGTAATATATATATAAATATCAGAAATGTACGCAACATGGACAAACATTCGTCCTCAACATACAAAGATCGATTCCCATCTACTGTAGGGAACAGGGGATTCGATCCGAGCAACTCCAACTTAATAGACAGATGTTCTGACGGTCGTCGAAGAAATATAATAGATCTTTATATTCCTAGCTCAATATTATAAAACGCCATGCTGATTTCATATAAGTGTTTTTTGAAATATCATTTAATTCAAAATAATTTTATTATTCTCATCACCCTTTATTCTTCCTGTCCAAAGATTATAACTAGCGATACAAATATCGTGACTGCAAAATTTTAACATATTCTTAAATAAAGATGACGAAATAAATCTGCCGTGACATAGGTACAAAGAACGAACGGAAACATGTGGAAGAACAGTCATGAAAAAACTATATGGTTTTCGTTTTACTTTTTTAGCTACAGAAAGGGTACTCTGTCCACAAATTTCATATTTTACAATCAAAGTTTCTTATACTAACTTATTTTAAACTCCTTCGATGACTTAGTCGTGAGAACAGAGCGTTTTTGTTTTACTCAACAAACTTGACTTAAATTACAACGTACTAAAGTACCTACAAATGTCACGTCAAAACTTTTATTGTTCTCTTTTCAAAAATTTCATACGGGATGAGACACTTCATAAATATCACGAAATAAAGCGCGATACGATTATTTTTACGATTATTTTTTGACAGCGAAATACACGTTCCCACGTGTGATTTTCATAGTACCTCAGAGCTTTGTTTGATGTAAGTTGTCGTTGTCAAAAATAACGCAATACAAATTATTTCCTTTCTAAAGTATATCGTCACAGTGTACGTTAATGCGCTTAACGAATTGTTCATAACGTAATGTATTTTATTTGTTTTGGTAGTATCGTTCAAAATAGCGCAATCAGACCCCTGAACTGAGATGAACAATATGACGGCACTTAGCTATCTTACGTGGATTGTACCCACACATACATTTGGATACACTCAAAATTCGATTTACGGATATAGACTTGGCCCCTGAACCCCTGAAAGAAAGCTTTATACTTAATGACTAGATAGTTACGTACACTGTGAAAGTATAAAAACGAAGACCAACGATTTATAAACAAACTGCTTACTTAAATGCCCCTTTCGTTTCGAATAATGAAACAGCAAAACAGTAAATCACTGTGTATATTACAGACTAGGACGCTATAAGCACACTTCATTCAGTATGCGTAACTCATAACTACTGTTAATCCATATCTAGCAATTTAGTCGAGAATTCTAAACGTTTTCACTGAAATCGCTAACAAAATAATGACTAGGCAACGTTGCCCCTAACACTTTACCGTAACTCTCTCTCTAGGCTTAGGTTTTATTAAATCTAGAATCATATTATTGTAGCTTATACGCTTACGGCGACTAGAAATGACCCGTAATCTTTATGATAGCCAGATTGCGGATCCATGAAGGTGATAGAAGACTTGAAATTCTTACATTAACGCATGTAACTTTCGCTTAATATAACACTTTTAAAAAACTGCGCTTGAATAGATAGAATGGTTTATTCATGACAAACGGAAAGTTAAGCTTATATGATAAAAATACAACTAAAAATTAATCTTACTTCCTTTAGATGAAACAACTTATTTTAATACTGAATCGATTACAAATGGAAACTATTAAGTTGTCGGTGACCGGCAGGAGCCGAGCATCGATAGGATTGATTTATGCGTGCGCACGCGCCTCGGCCCATGTAAAAATAGATTAACAATATCCCGCATTGGTCGCATGATATTTTCATTTTGGGAGAAGCTTTTGAACTTGACACATAAATAAGAAATACAGTTTTAGATTAATAATAATGGGTAGTTTAACTGTGTATCAATAAAAACAGAATTCAATCTTTAGTAATTTACAATCAATCAAATATAATATTTAGAATTCAATGATCAAGTGTCATCATGCTTGAAATAAATAAAAAACCACCCAATAAGTACAACGTAGATTTTAAGCAATACATTCTATAAGAACCAATAGTTGTTATTATGATGACGTTAAAAATGCAATGAAGACATTACCTTTATTGACAAATTCCTTTAATACAATAAAAGTAATACAATTTCGCTCGATCGAGTCACGTATATTAGGTACACAGAGTAACTGAGAACAAAACAATGAGCTAAATGGGATGGATGTATGAGAACTGAACGAGCGTGCATTGAAGACATCAAACCAAACAATTAGAAAGCCCTATACGTCAATTATACTTAATGAGTTTCTTACGTGCCATTCAATGTTTGACTGTAAGGGCATCGAAGTGGAGCAAAACCTTTATAATGTTAAAACAGATGGAGAGATAAATCTGATTGCTTTCATATATTAGAATCAAACATAGATAGCCAGCACATTTACAATTGATATTTGAGCAACAAGGTTCTCTTTAAGACGCAGTTTATTTATGCTGTCTTTTTAATCGTAATACAGTCCTGTTGGCGACTAGATGCCAACATAGAAACTCTTTTAAGTTTAACTTTTTTTTATTAATATTTTTTGCTACGTTGCTTAGTTACGGTTGTTATTTTATTTATTCGATTGTTTTTGAAAGATTGTCTTGCAAAGAGACGAGATTAAAGCTGATGTGCACTTTAAAGCGACCTTTTATTATTATCAAACTAGTACAGTCCGCTTGTTTTCAAGTCCTTTCTCTATTGAATGCTAAATTGCTAATGAATTACTAATTGTAGTAGGTGTCACTATACGCAAATGTCTTGATAGTTTATATTGTGTCCATATTAAAGGTAAATTATTTAAAAAAAAATATTTTGTCTGTGTTACATCAAAAATAAATTATGAACATCTTTTGCTTTTTGAATTATGTACTTGAATATTTATAATAAATATTTCATCAGCCGATATAAATTATCCCAGCTACACTCATTGATAACGTTAGTGAGATGAAGCTAGTAGATATCAACAAAATGAAAAATCTACTTACATATGATTTCATATTCTATGCAACTAGGAAATTACATAAATTCCTTAAAAACTAAATTACTGTCTATGGTAATTGCAAGAGAATGTAGAGTTGGAATACTCCAATCATTTTGTTTGAAGATCGGTTCAAGAATTTATTTGTGTATCTAACTTTTAACCAATATAATACTATCAAATTTAGTGTCCCATTAAAAAGCTGCTATTTTCATGTTAATCGACTTATCTTTGTTCTAGTCGTAATTTCCGTTTGTATTCAACATACAGTTTATATTACAATGTACAGCCGAAACAGTTTCATTGTGCCAATAGCCTTAATTACCACCAACTAACTGATAGTCACGCAACGGTGCCCAAGGCAACACTGGAAGGCTTTGTGAACTTAACCTATTATTCAAGGAAACTTAAAAATTAACAAATATATCTAAAATTCTTTAATATCTTATTGTTTACGGAAACGATAAAGGCATACACAAATTCAAAATAGATAAATAAAATATATAATACACTTTTTAAATAGCATTATACATTTCTGTAACACAAATGTATAAAGGCCTTTGATTAAGAGATTATTTTTATAATTATTTACATAAAATCTTAATTACTTATTACAATGGTCAACAATTATACAATATCTTCATTTCATATTTATCTAGACTAACGATAAGGATAATCAAGAATATACAAACAACGATTATGATTATAAAATTTAGATATTAATCTAAGTAAATCAAAATATTTTTGTATTTTCTTCTCTTTTTCGGTTCATGCCGTCAAGTTATGGAATGATCTTCAAAGGAAGAGTAAAGAGTACTATCTATCTTCCAGTTATTGATTTATATTTATGTTATTCATATAAAATAATAATTCATATATAATATTTTTATTTTTTGCCTTACTCAACTTATTTCCTTCTGCGGGTCTGCTAGAAAATATTTCGTTGCGAAATAAACAGATCCTTTGTGTTTACTATCCAGTCTTTTGATTGTACATACCATATATAACTTCATTGGTACATATATTTTGTTATGTGTACATAAATTGTTCAATTCTATCTTATGTATCAAAATCAGCATATTATAAAAAGTATGAAATAAAATTTCTAATTTAATTATTATGATTATGTTTTTAATGATTCAATTATTATGTTTAATATATTAAATATTTATAAAAACCGCACAAAAAATAGTTTATTCGTAGATGGGTTAATAATACATATCTAAATTATAATATCAGAAGGCAAAGCTTCGAAAATCGTAGAAAATATACACGCAACAACAGTTAAAGTTCTAGATACATACATTTCAATAATAAAAGGCAAATTATCAGTTACTTTTCATAGAAATCAACCGTAATGTTCATCGAAACACGTTTCCTGTTGACCTTACGCCGATCTATTTTTGGATGTTTTACCTCTGGTCTTTATACCAACAAATGCAACCCACAAAAAATGACCTAGTCTGGATATCAACCGACTGCAACAGAATGTAACGGTACAAGACGTGATTACGTTTTGGCTGACACTACTTTCAGAGCCCATTGTTACACGCTTTTTAGTTCGCAACATCGACTGATAGTGGTAATTAAATGACTGGCAAATATGACATATATTTTATTTATTTTTAGTATCTAGCACTTCTACAACAACATGTTTTGCCAATATTAGGTTTAAGCAGTCTTATAAAGATAATCTTAAAAAGTACAAGGGTCAATGACTCCTTAAACTGAATTAACTGTAACAATAGTTTTAGATTAATTCTACATGCTTTAGCTCAAAAATATACTTCCACTTCCTTTATTATTATTATTAAGGCTAATAAATAAAACCACGTTGTTACTTTATAGGACTAGTTACTAACTAAACACATGAAATATTCCAATCACGATTTTATATAAAGATTAAATTAAAAAGTACCAGGTGACAGTCAGGGTGTCTGTGAAGCACATCAAATTGCAATTAAGCGAGCCGTGAAAGAAGTAGTGCGTGAAGTGAGCGTTGCAACAGCAAGATCCGCCGAAAACTGCGCTCGCGTTGATCGCGTACGTCTAACCAATTGTTAGCAACTTTCAAAATTAATTCTTAACTCGACTGACTAAGGTGGATACGAAATTTTAACTATGAGTCGTGGAATAGATAAAAAAGATATTTAAAGATAAAAAAATAGCATTCACAAGTAGCGCAACCGGAATTTTGAAAGGGCTATAAAGCAAGCTTGATTTGGGGCAGAAATTAGTAAATAAACCAAAGACAGAACATACAATTTAAGAGTTGAGATATAAATATTAACTCTGTTATTGTTACTGTCTGATGAAGTATTCAGTAATTTCATTCACATAAACGACCTCGAGCCAGATGCAGACCATCTATCTAACACCATATAATCCGTTATGATCATTATTTATCACTGCAAAACACTCTTCGATAACCAATCACCATAGATCAAGCAATTTTAGGTTAGTGAGTCAGTCAGCCAACAAAATGATTCAATGTGAGTAGACGGCAGAATGATCGAAATAATTTTATGGCACTCGTACGTGTATCTAAATTGATATATTCTCGGAAATTGCTACTGTGGCGATAAATATATTCATTTACAAATTAACTTAAGAAATAATATAGAGACTAAAACTGCAAAATGAAACAATTTATTCGTTTCTACATATTAAATCTTTTCATAAAATTAAGAAACCTCATATCAATATTCCCAAGGCCTTCAAAATTTTATATTCAAAGAAAATTAATAAATGTTTTTTAAATCTTCAATCGTCAAACATTAAAGTGATACACTCAAATATTGATAGATACACACATAAGCTTTGGAACATATTTGTGTAGTCTTTGATATAATTAGTGTTTATAAGTCACCGCCTCTGTGGTTTGTGGCTGAAACCACCTACTTCAGATCTGGTGTTTCATGCCTAGTGGGGGCAGAAATTATCTGCTGTTGGATAAAAGCAGTAAAACAATTCCTCTATGGTTGCGGAATCCGGGTATAGTACACCTTAATTTTCGACCTTATCTTCACGGAACACACGTATCCTGTGAGATGAAGGACAGGAACTAAATCGTTTTCTATAAATATAATATACTACATTTTATTAGTTATCAGTAAGACACGTTAGTTATCCTAGTGATTTAGATTAAAATCCCGATGAGTTGTATTAATGACGGCATGATGAACAAATCATTTTAAACAGTGTAGGCATTTTGTTTTGTAGACTGCTAGTTCTGACTAATAAGTATCGAGTGAGCAATTCAACGTCAGTTCTGAGAAATTCTGCTTTATCTTCATTTAAATTAAGAATTATTCATTAATATTTGGAACACAATGAAGAACGCTCACGTTGAACTTTATGTTGCAGCCTCGCTGTAGTTTCTATGGAGCTTTTGTTGAGATCGTATTAAATATTTTATCACACTATCTCAGAAATCACAAAATTCTACTGCGAAATACAGCAATATTACTATGTATATTGATCTAATAAGATGTATATTTGAAGTCTTTCATAAATCTGAATTATTCTTTCTACTTCCACAAGTGCCTAAATGTCAAGCTACCTAGAACATTATAAGCCAATTATAGTTTACAGTCATGTTCATTTTTGCGCTCTACTAAATAAATTGGATTTTAACTAGTACCTATTATACTTGATTTTATTTGATTTCATAGTGAGAAGAAGGCCAAGAACTACCCTGTTAAGTAATCTACTTTAATATAAAACAAATCTTGTGCTCAATATATTGATAGATAGGTAGTCAGATAGATGCCAATTATTTATTATAAGGTCGACAATCAGCTTTTTATCATTTTTCGATTTTAAAAAAAATGTACTGCAGATTACCTATATTCTCTTTGTTCTATTCCTAGGCTTTTGTAGTAAAATTTTTAAATTAGCCTGCAAATTTCCTGACTTGGTTTAAGAGTTAGCTACAAAATTACAAATCTCTCAAACAGTCGCAGCATAAACGTGCCCTACAGTTACTGAAAAGTCATTATACACAACCAGTTAAAAACAGGAAGTAAAATTTTACTGAGTTCACAAACATTTATATATAGCATCACAACTTACCTAATATTCTGTATCATCTTACGAATGTAGAACACCACAAGTATCCGTGACTGCTGTGTGATATTGGAGTCTCCAGTAAAACAATAAATTTTCTTGTATCTTCCCAATTTAATATTTATGTTTGTACTTTATAAGGCACTCAATAAATCACATGGTTTATTCGATCGTTTTTCTAAAAATCGACTAAATTACATTCTTGTCCTTTTGATATAAAAAAAACAAAAGCATACAAAAATATCTCTCAAACCAAATAACTAAAGGAAAAATACATGCACAAAGAATCATTAAAAATAATTGTTAGATGTCATAAGGTAGATTATGGTTACATCTCAATGGAAGGATTACAAGCATCTTCAATACAGTTAAACAAATTTTTATCGTAAAAGTACATTAACGATGCGTGTCCTTAAACTCATAAAAATAATAAAAAGACATACAGGCGCCATATGCTTGTTAAATCAATTTCTTCTTTAGCGACATAGTATGAGAGTTCAATTGTAGTAATGAAGAGTTAATTTCAATGTCGATGGGAGATATTTTTTACATACACTAGCACAAGAAATAAAAATTCATTGGCATTTTATTGGTTTATGTTAACTGAGACAACTAACTTTAGTTCGTCTTAGAAATTTAAGTCACAAGATTCCAATTTGTTTTCTAAAATCTACGATGTTGTTCATAAAATTTTAACGTCTGCATTGACCCACATGCGTCAACAGTAAGTACGAAGACATAAAGAGGCAAAACTAGTTGATTAATAGATTTAACATTTTATCCGACTGCAAGGCATGTGTGAGCGGTATAGTAGTAGCCCCTTGTGTGAGTTACAATCAAATTGAACCGTTTTGATCGTGTTTGGCGTTAACTGTCAAATTGTATGGAAACGACAGTGGTCCTTATGTTGTGAAGTATATTAGAAGGTAAGGAACGATTTATTATATTTGCGATTATCAGTTGAACGCAACTACGGTCGAAACGTCTCTATACAATTGAAACACACTAAGAGCGCAGAAGGTCTAGAAAAGATCCATTACAATAATCGCAAACGAATCGCTAAATGAAAAATATATGGAATTTGTCATTTTTACTTTAAGCGATTCGATTGCGATTATTATAAAGCATATTGTCTAGAAGTCTAGACCCTCAGGATACTATCTAATTGTGCAGAAAATACCAAGCCACAGAACATGCATGTAACAATTTACGGCGGTTTTGAGCGTTCGGTAATTCACTACAGACGAGTTTCCACATAGTTGCGAAATATAGTTTCTCTAATACTTAGCAAGCAATAGACCATTTCTATCCTTTCAATTAATATTTAAACGATCATTTTCGCTAATAGCAGATTTCGTGCGCCAATTATTATGAGCAAACTATCAAGTTCGGAACAAGTTCACTCAACTTTAATACCCTTTCTATCATGGAAGTAATTACTTTCCACCTGACAGCTTGGATGACTGCCATTTTTCGGTTACGCAAACTGATAGTCTGAATGTATTCTCTGAGTCAGAGGAAACGCAAGACCTTTAGACATCCTAGATTGGTCTGGCAAAAAGAAGTCAATTACTTATAGTTAGGCAATTTGAAACTAGATTGCCAGTTGTGTTGGATAAGGGAGTCGACGACGGTAGAACTAGCAAAAAACTTGGCAATGAAGTCACGTTTATAAATGAAGCGAAGCGTGCAACAAGTTGCAAAGAAACGGGCAAATTCTGTCAAAAGGAAATATAAGAGGCAAGCAAAAGAGAATGAAGATATTATACTAGAAAACATTTGGAAGATTTATGTTAGGAGATGAAGCTATGATTATAGTCACAGTTACAATTAATGATGCTCCGAAGACATCCATTGGTACTACCTTGTTCGCCCACAGAGTTGACGAGTTGTTTATATTTAGTACGAATAATTACTACTTAGAAGTAAATGCACTGTTACATCTTGACAACGTTAGTTTAGGCAACGTTATATTGGGAAAAAATGCATAATTACTGTCGCTTTTAATGCTTTTGTAATAAGCTCTTGACAGTCACTCAGTTTTTACAAGCCATTGTCAATAGTTACCCGGTCGCAAATAAAAACTGCAGTTTGCAGTCAGTTTAGTGCTAAAAAAATGCTGCGGATTGGATTTGACCTCGTAACTGAAAGTCACAGACTGCATTAATATCGAGTTAAACGGTCAAGGTGAATCAGTCTAGCGACTACTTAGATAATTGTGGTAAAAATCCTAAAAATATACTAGTCCGTTATATCTGTATCGACGATAATAATATACACAATCCCGCAAAGATAATACAATTTAAATTATCACTGATAAATACAGATAATGAGTAACACGGTACTAGCAATTTTTCTAGTAACATTAGAAATTTACAATAAATCTCCAAATGCAATACTTAAAAATATATTTCACATTTAAATAAAATTAAATGGATTCATTTTGGTTTACAAGAAATGGCTCATTTTTTACAAAAAGGCGCCCGCATGTGTTAGTCAGAATAACCGCATCCGAGCCGCACTCGCAAACTGGTTTCGGTGCACTATTATTATTATTAAGGGCTCGTGCCAATACAGGGAGAAACGTATGTGACATAAAAACCGTCAACAAAGAAATATCTAACGAGAATAAACAAGGTACAATTACAAACAAATATTTATACCAAAAGGACACAAATGCAATATGCTTCAAAAATCCAATAGCCGGTATATCATTGGCGCCTTGTCTTCCAAGGAAGTTATTCCATGCATACACTTGCACATCCATTCATAATTAGGCACTCGTCTAATGCTTAGACTAAAACAGTTTCAAAAGCGTTTAATAAATCCACGATTTGAGCACAACGGACTGTATGCGCCAGCCAGCCATGCGCGAAGCCGGCGACTTGCAAACTGTTCCGTTCCGTTTCAAACCAAACATCAACGGCCACGCGGAGGGCGCCCTACCTCTCCGTCTCCCTCAACGACGTCAATTTACAACCGTACGAGCAGGACGGCATGTATTCATGCGGCGTTTTTCTTATCGTAGGATTAACTTAACAGCGACGTGAATAGTTGCCAACCATTAGTCGGAGTGGAACGGAATGATGATGTTTTTTTATGTATTTGGCAGGACTTTTTTCTTGGTCGAATGTTTCGGAACAGTTGTAGTTGTCTATTTTTGTTATCGACAGGCGTTCAAGTGTGACGAAAGAGAGTTGCGAGACAGTTGATTGAAGAAGGAAGTATTTAATCAGTGACACAGCAGCAGATTCTCAGAAACGGGATCGGGTGCACTCTTGTCTATTTAAGGGAAAAGTTCAGGGTCAAGGAAATTTTATTTAGGTGACATTTTAATTTTAATAATATTAGAACAAGCGAATAAAATATTTAAAGAGCTTAATATCTAATAAATATACAAACGGCTTCAATGACCTAAATTCCTGCTTATGTCATTAGATATTATATACATCAAACATATGTCGAGATTAGAGATCTTTTTGATAAAAATTCAACTTGCAGACATTTTTAATTGGCATTTGAAAATAGAGGATAATATGATTATTCTAAATATAATATATTTTAAAATATAGTGTTGTAATAATCATGCTATATTTTAATGGTTGAAACAGTTGAAAGTAATATTCATATTTAAAATTAAGATATGATCAATAACGTAATCATATTTTGATTATTGTGCCTCATGATTAGGTAATAATAAAAATTCACCCGGTAATTACAATCACACTTTCAAATATCATAATACGTAAAAGCAGACAAATCGATCAAAATAAATACCTTTAATGAGAACCTTACGCAACAAACAAAAGCTGAAAATAAATACTCAACAAAAACTTCCAAGAGTAAGACAGATCGTGACAGTAATTCGTACAATCCAATCAATATTTTCATTAGATATAAAATTACTACGATAATTAAGGATTGATAGACGAAATAAAAAATAGAGAAATTGTGGTTTTGAAATGGATATTAGCTTATTGGAAATAAAATATGAGAATTAATGACAACGATGTCGATCGATAACATAAGACATTAAACTTCAGCTTAATAAAACAAGCTGATTAAAGTCAAATAAAGAAAATAAATCAATATGAATAGACAGTTGAACAGTTTGATGCCCACACAATATTTGTTAGAGTAATCAACTTTGTTTGGATGTACATTTACTTGATTCAATGAATACTTGCATAAATATATTACGAAGTATTTTTCGAGTAATGTTAATATGCTGCTATTCCATAATAGTAATTTAAGAATACACGTTTCTATTGCACCCCAAAATATTTATAACTACACAAACTAGTTTTTTTTCTAAAAAGCAAATAAGAATGAAATAAGCAATATGAGCAGTAAATACATTGCGAATTGTGTATGTTTCATATAATAATATTTTAATTCATCAGAAGTCGGATATTTTCATTCATCAGAAGTCGGAAACAAACGCAGAGCAGAGGACACCATCATAGGAAAAACAATTCAAAGTTTTATTACAAAGTAGATTCTCATGTTAGGTTATTTACCCGAAACCAGACCAGGATTTCCGGTAAATACAATTCACATATAAATTCGGATATAGAAAAAAAAGATTAAAAGCCCGATTTGCGCAACCTTCTCTATAATTCCTCGTTGACCAAAGCACTCATGCTTATCAAGAACTACATTGAAAGTTCAGTTTCCTCGAGTTGAATTGAGTTAGAGAAAAATGGCACGCGTCCCGATTGAGTTAAATTCAGTTTAATTTATGGTAAATATATATATTTACCATCCGTTCATTACAATTCAATATGAAAGCGATGAAGAGGATGAAACTTCTGACTTATTATGATTGGCATGTTTTGAAATGCACGACCAATATGCTTAAAAATCGTCATTTTATATAAGTCAAATGACATCTACCCAGTCTTCCCATCTTTGGTCGGATTGTAACGAGAGTAGTAATGCAAAACATAATTGGGACTATTGTACGTCAGCTACTAGTCCTGGAACACAATACATCAAAAAGAACCTAATATAATATTGCTATTACGAAAAACGAGTTTAATTCGATTAGTCATACTTGCATAATCTTATTCTAAGGGTCTAAGTTAAATAACTACGGCGTGAAATTGCAGACAGAAGACGTTACGTTAGGAAATTCTATTGTGTTCTAAGAGAAGCCAAGATTGTGTGAAGGTATGTACCACATTATGATGGAAAATGGGCCAAGTCGTTAAAAAGAGTAGTTATTTGCTAAAGTGGTAAATAATTGTGCATTACGCACTTTCGTATCGACTTGTTATGCAATAAGGCAATTTTTATTGAACTTGACCTGAAAAAAATAAAATGTATTCATGAACTTATTTATTAAACAATTTATGTACATACACGCAACTTAATAAAATATATTAGACACAGGGAGAATAGACCAATCATAAAGTTTTTTAAAATTATTTTTAAATTATTGTCTTAACCAGGGATTCCCAAACTATTTAGGACAAGGGACCCCTTTACTAGAATGAATCCCTCAGAAGAATTATAGATACCTCAGAAGTTCTTTGGCTATACGGCGCCAAAGAACTTAAAAAATTCAACTCTATTTAAAAAAAATGTATTTGGTTAAATTATGTCGACCCCTGGGAAACCGATTTCGACCCTCAATGGGGGGTTCCCCAAATTTTCTATTTTTAAGGGGTAGACTTTGGAATTCCCTGCTCAATAGTTCAATAGTTCAAAGAACAAGTAAACGGATAAATAATATGAGCCTCTAGATTAATTATTTACTGTGGAGATACTAAAAGTCTAGGACCATTCTTATTCAAATGGATAAATTGAGAAATAATTCATTTTTATAACTTTATTTTAGTCATTGTAATTGATTCCAATTCCGATATAATAATAACTACAAACAATTGAATGTAAATTATAGGTATATGATCGCATCAGAGGCTTTCTATTGACCCTGTCGGTTGAAGAAACCCTACAATTTAAAACAGAGACACGAACACTTTCATACAATAAGAACAATCGTCCAAGGTGAAGTGTCTCAAGCAGGGTTGACAATTTTTTCTGGGATGAATTTTATTGTTAAAATTGATGTTCGATTCTAATTACTAATTACATTTGGGTGCATTATAAACAGATAAATAGATATTTACCTAACTTAGGTAAATACCTAAAATATACTTTACATACTGGCAAAAGTATCAAAAACTAAAATTTAGATTACCTTTTTGAAGAAGAAATCTTATAACAAGTTTCGGTATTCCATATATTACATATCTAAGTATATATTACCCTACAGAGGTGTATCGTTTTAGTTAGGCTTTTATTTGTTGAAATAAAAGAAACTGCTCAGTCCCTATTCAAGTATCTTATTTGTAACTAGGAAATTTAATAAACAATGAAATTAAAATAATCCAATAGAATCGACAGCCCTGGATCAAGACGATCTTTCTGGATCACAACACAACTGACAATACGATGGACTCGTTTACGAAATACTGGCTCAACTTTCACTCTGGCCCTTCAAACAAAAAGCTGTGGTACATCTTTAAGTGCTGCTAAGAGACCTAAATTATAAAGGTACTTCAAATAACTAAAAAAAGATATGGTTCCATATACCATAAATGCAAAGATGAAAGAATTTTTGGTAATAGCTATTATAATAATCTAAAATTGACATACAGTTTAACTTTGAACCAAAAAACATGATTTTCCTAATTATCACAAGTCATCAAAGAAGAAGACACCTGAAAAAGGGAAAAATATAAGCTACATAAGTTTTGGTACAACATGGTACAACACGATGGAATAATTAAATTTGAATTCCATTAGAAAATTATCATCATATCTAGATAGGATAACCATTATTTAATTAATTCGCTGAATGCAAAGAATTCCATTCCATAATAGAATATTAATTTCAAATTTGTCGATGTAATGATTAAAAACGTTCTTTCAACATGTGCGGTTCTCGGAAAGCCTTTGATGTAAAGGCAATGACGGACACTACGCTTGTGAGAAGGACGCGTTACATCCAAGCGTTTTGAAAGGGGCTAAGAAAACATGTTTCTTTTGTATTGTTGTCATTCATAAAGGGGAACCAAAACATCACAACTCATCACATGTCCCGTATTTCCAGTTCAGTGTAATTCTTATTTAAGTGAGATGCGCTTGTGCTGCCACCGCATCGCCTCCGGCCGAGAAAATGATTTATAATTGATTTTTAATGAAAAGCTGACAGAAGGTTTCTTATTACGCAAGTTTTGAAGACTTGATATAAGGTAGATGACACTGTTGCATGCTGTCATGTATACTTTAGAGGAAAATGTTTTATTGAAACCATGGTAATAAATATAAAGTTGTGAACATCACAATCACTAGAAAATATTGTAGACAGACTGTTTTTTAATAATGCTTAAACTAAAACAATCAATTATTTTACACAAATAATTTTTTAAATATAGACGAAAAGATTTGTAATTTCGTGTAGGAAACTAATAGAATATAAAAACACCTTTAAAATGTCACATGTTTAAATTTAAACTACTATATAATCAAAATATTGTCACATGGACCCTAATTCTAACTGTGCACTCTTATATAAATTTTTAACCGACTTTAAAAATAATCTCATTTGGAAAACCGAGGGCACCAATACTAAAAACCGACATAAAAAAGGTAAAAATTATCAATTTAGGAAGTTAACCAATATAAAAATATTTGTTGGAGTTTATGATAAGAAGCAATAGGCTTCACTTTCTATTGCTATTGGAAACTAACCTCGGACTCCCAAAATATTATTAGTTTTTCAGTGTGTGAATGAAAATTAAAGCATTTATTAAATTCGCTTTCAACTTATGAACCAGAACCATCAACTTATGACTTAAATTTATACAGCTTCTAAGAAACCATAGTACGCTTCCTAAAATCTGCATTTTACATTCATTACGATTGAAAATTGTCACACTTGTCTAAATATCACATGAAATGATAGGCTCTGCTTTTTGAAGTCATA
The DNA here is from genome assembly GCA_943193645.1 of Acentria ephemerella. Taxonomy (NCBI): domain Eukaryota; kingdom Metazoa; phylum Arthropoda; class Insecta; order Lepidoptera; family Crambidae; genus Acentria; species Acentria ephemerella. Next base: position 6,378,132 of record OW971893.1, read on the forward strand.
TTGAGAGAACAAAATTTAGATTTAGTGTTTACTTCAGAGTCATAGAATATGTTCAATAAACTATAATTTTATAGAGAGGAAAACAATGGGACACAAATAATTCCAAAGACAAATTATGCACGCCTTAAGAAATACTACTACACGACAACTGGCCTTATAAGAAAACAGAGCAACACCAAGTTAATGTTCTCAAGTGCAGGTTTCCATATAAGCCCTGGTAAACATCTGCTGTAGAATGTTAAACTGTTTAAAACGGATTAAGAAAGTAATTTCAAATGTAAATCTAAGTACTTATGTTAAATAAATACGAGTTTCACATATAAATATTTGGACAATTGGTTTTCAAAGTCTAGCGTATGAAGTTATAACCCTTCACTTGAAATATCTGGGAAAATTTAACAAAACACCCAATAATTTAATATAACGTAATTATTTTGAAATATAAAAAATACCTTACAGTAAAAATAATTGAACTAACTAGGAGCTTCTTAAATTCATGAATACTCGCACTGCCATTACACTTACATCAAATGTGTATTGCCAATATGAAAATGTAACATTATTGTTCTATCGTTTAATAACAAATTCTTTCTTATAAACTGGGAATAACCAGTAAAGAGTGGTCAAAAGTCTTAAATTAGTTATGATTCAAAGCTTTTACGTTCAGGTGCTTATGCAAATTTAAAAAAAATGCAGTAGTAATTAGATATCATTTTCTGGAACTACAAAATCGTTTTGAACCTAATGAAGGCATTGATGATCTTAAAGTACATTCGGAAAAAAATGTAAATCTAATATGAACTTTTAAAAATGTCATTAGATACGTGAGGATGCACTGATAAGCTCCAAACGAAGGTAATGACTATCCTTCCTTAAACAAAGTAATAGTTCTTTATCTCTTCATTTATATCGAGTTACAATTACTCTTCGCTTCCCGCTTGTGCGTTGCGTGGGCCCATTTCCGTATTATGGCAGATGGAGATTGCAACTGATAGGATGTTTGATTGTAATTTTCTTAAGTATCTCTTTCAAATATGGTTAATAGTTGGATCTTGCTCTAGAAGCGTAAACTACTTTTGGGAGTTTAAGGTAGGGATTCCCAAAGTGGAATTCCCTTTGAGTTTGAAATCGGTTAACCAGGATCGACATATGAGAAAATTGGTTCGTGTAAGACCAGAGACTATCTATAATTTACCTACGTATACAGAATAGTTTTGTAAAGTAATTTGGTTGGTAGTGTCCGAAGTATCAGTTCATTTTGGAAAAAAAGTCTCTTGCCCAAAATAATTTGGGAATTCCTGTTCCTCAGGTTCTGTTATCCCAGTTCTGTTCATCAGGAATGTATAATTTGGTAGGACATTACTCAAATAACCTATAAGTACTATTTGTACGAAACATGCTACTATAAAGCACAATTCAACATATTGTCAGCCCTTAGGACATGTTTACGCTTAACCTCGAAGTGAAGCTGTTAAGATACCGGAGTGATAATTGACCGTCCACCTCAGTTCCAGTTTTAGTCACGCTTTTTTATGAATTGATAAATGATTTTTTTTATTGATTACAGCATACCAGATCAGAGACTTTGACATCTGATCTCAGCTTTGATACCTGATTTCCCAATACAACACCAAGAAATTTGTGCCAAATACACAGAAATTTTAGAATCGAATTTCTCTAAGACTTTATTTATGTTATTGACTTTGGATAATTGCCAATAGCCAGGTTATGTCAACTAATATGATCATCAGTGAAAAATGTTATGAATATTTTAGTTTCGTTTAGTAACTATCTCTTATTGACTTTAAATATTAATATAATCGCAAACCCATTTGGCTTCTCCAATTCTGGTTATGGTATTTTATCTCCCAATTACACTGCAACTAAAGTTCAAAGGTGTAATATCTATCACTCAGGGCACTTCCGTGAGAGTAGAGTGCAGTGTTGAGATACACCCACTGGATCACCCACGTGGGCCTTAATTGATGATGCACCATCCTACAGGCTTTCGTTTAAGCAAATAGTTCGTACTTCGTTTGTAATTGTTTTAGTACATTGTTGCCTGATATTACTATACGGCCATTTAGGACAGCGCATTGTTAATTACATTTTGTTGAAATATATTTAGAATATTATTTGTTTTTAAGAAGATTCAAGCAAACATGTTCAACAAGAATAGCATGGATTGTCAGGAAATGGTTGGCGTCTTCGACGTGAAACTAACTTAACTTCAGTGCCTGCCAATTCTTTGCCAAAAACGTTACAACCAAATTTAACTTAAAATTCTTAACATTAGGATTGTTTTATTATTCAAAATACAAATTACGTTTATATATATTAAAAGAACTTTTGTTGACCTTTCTCTACGGAATAATGTTAGTCATTGATTCTTATTATGACCACATAGTTACAAGTCTTATCTTTTTCAGTAGAATCTGTATAACATTTCAAACTTGTATTAACATTTTAGGTCGCATAAAGCTTACTGGGAACAAAATGTATTTATTCCAACATATTGATACAGTAGGCAATCTAATGTTAAAGTGTACGTGTAAATGTAATAAACCTGTCCTAGGTTTATGCAACAATGGTAAATACAAAATGACGTCCCCAAACAAATCAAGAAGCCCACGAGCTTCAAAGATATTATACGTAACGAAGCAATATTTTCATTAGATTTACAAAGTATTTATTATCATAGTGTGAATAGTGTACACAGCTACATAAAAAGCATATTTTGTGTTTACCATTTAGTGAATGTGCTCAGGTAGCTAATTCAGCGCTCTAATATGTCAGACAATTGGTGACTGATTTATGTCAATGACAAACAGAAACGGTTCTGTTTGTATATATAGAAATACAAATTATCAATATACAAATATAAATACATATTGTATATGTACAATATTTTAACCTACGTAGGTTAAAATATTGTAAAGAACACGTCATATATGAACCGGTCAAAACATTGGTAATAAAAGCGGCGAAAAACCGTCTTGCTCACTCCCTAACTGAATTTATTTAGTTTCACTTGCAAATATGTGCATTTATTTATGTTTGTAGGAAATTTGTGTTTAATTTAATATCAGCGAACCAAATTGGAAAAAATAATCTAATAAACAGGTGATCGAATAAATAAATTGCCATGGGATTAACTATTCCATTGTTATTCAATCGTATCTGAGGTTACAAAAGGGAACTTCGTAACTTATATTACACAGAACGATTTTGAATCATTAATGTCGTGAATAGGCATTGTGAATTCGTGCGAAATCACAATGCCTATTCACGACATTAATGTCTTAAAAGGAATCAATACTTTCAAATTAGCTTTAAACTATTTACATAAAAATTCCTTAATTATAAAATCGTACAAGAAATGTTAATCGCCGCGCCTGGGTCGTTTAGAACAATACAAGGGAAATGGGAACAATAATTTAGCTTGAAACAGTATATCCAAGTTAGGCGTTAAATTCTATCTCCTCACACTATTGTTTCAAAATTCCTCAACCATAGTGGACCAAACACTTAAATCAACAATTATTGTGACATAGTAGTGACGCGTGTCCCATATATTATAATACTGTAGAGAGTTTTATAATCAATTGATTATTTCAGATTCTAAGTTTTTGGTGAAAAGCTCTCATTTCGAATTCAAAGTATACATGCTAAGCCCAAAGTAAACACAGATCTTAAAATCAGCTCAACAGTAGTAGAAACTATTATAATAATAGATGGATTCGTACAAGAATAACGCAACTAAGTTTATGGATCTTATGTGCAATAAGCGTAGGATATTAACTCTGAATTACGATACATATCTATCTTGAAACTATCTTAAGAGTTAATAAACCACAAGAGAAAATCATCTTTTCATAACATAATAATCATAAATACAAATTAAAGAAAAAAGAAAAAAAATTCGCGTCAACATATGTTTTCTATAAACTGTATCCCGTTAATTGGCGGTAATAAACCATTATGTTGTAAAATATCACGAATCAAGCATTATGCTGTGCATCAGCTAAGAACAGTCGTTTATATACAATAGGGACTAGGGCCAGATGTTTACATCGTGGGGTGGTACAACCGTCACTTTAGCGGTTCTATTCGAAGTACGGGCTGAATCGGTCGTGCAATTGCGCGGATCGGATCGATGTCGTGTCACGGGGGCGACACGGGCTGCCGCGTCGGCGATCATTCGTATCGTAATTAGCCAGATGTAAGTCATAGGAGATGACGAGTGTCACGCTAAAAGTATTGACCGTCTTCAATCACTTAACCATTTTTTTCACGATATTGATGAAATAGATACAATGTTTAAAAAAACTCGTGTGTTTCTATTCTATTGTACAATTTATTCAGCGAATAATTTTGATATTTTGCAGTAGTTCAAAAAATAACTGTTAAACTGTCAAAATTATTATGTTGATTTTTGAAAATTTTGAAGCTCTCTTATACTGTAGGCTAGTAAAACAAAAAACAAACAAATAAAAAATTTAGTAAACAAAAACAAATTATTTTTCACTAACAATGACAAAATATTTATGATCATTTAGTCACGAGTTAAATCTAGACGATCTCGAAAGCGAGCTATTGAATGGATCATTTAGCACACGATAAAATGCATTGTAAGAAAGGTAAAAAGGCTCCGCTCACACGAAAATAATTGGCAAAGTAGAAAATACTGATCATTTAGAAGTACAAATTAGAAATGAACGCATTTTTTAAATGTACAAACAAGCATGATAATTTTTCTTTCTTTATAATAGATGAAGAAATTGTATAATTTTACATTTTTATGACAGAAATATATAATATTGTACTCCCCATACGTATGCGATATCTATGGGGATATCAGATGCATGAAACTACTCAAGTCTGGTATAATGGCGTGAATTGTGTAAATACGCTAAATGAAGTTTCTGATGTTTTACCATCTTTATCTACATCACATATGACGCTAGTTATGTTACTTTCTAGATCTCTATCAATGATTTAACTTAACACCATAAAAATGAGCTGCCAGTAAATCACGCCATCTAGCTAGAGGGTCATATCTTGTGACCGAATCTTAAATGATTTATTTACTTTCAGTCTGGGGGAAAAAGAGATCTATTGTTTTAGCTCGACAATGTTATAAATATCAGTTATCACAGATTCATTTTAACTGTGCCTAAAATTAAATTAACTTTGGTTGTATCGTCTTTGATTGGTATAACTCTTTTTCGATTTAAAATATTCTATTCGTTATTTTATAAGTAGATTTAAAGAAAAGTAAACTTTTAAGAGATAAATCACCAAAGAAGCCTTAGTGTTTCCCAATATAATTTAAATGTTTAACAAAAGATACTATTGTTTCTGTACGCATTTACCTATTTGGTTAGTTAGGTTAGTTATAGAAGTTATTTAAGGTTAGCCTCGTTATATACAATTAAAATGGTATCTGGATTCTACGGCTTGTTAGGTATTAAAATTGATCGATAAATTTCTATTTCATAGATTATGATTATTATTAATGTTTGAACCATCATCTTAAAATCTAATATTTAATTGTTTTATTGAAAAGACACTTTCAATTATAATTTTAGTCTACTTTTAGGTATTTTAGTAACTACATAAAACCTATTTATTAAAATCTCCCATTACGTGTAATGGGAGATTTTAATAAATAGGTTCATCTTTTATGACTCGCGCCTACGGTAATTACTGTTCATAGAGATTATGTATCCGGTGATAAAGAGTGGCGGATAAGCATTCACTGGGAGGTAATGCCAGCTGAAAGTGACTCTCATTGTTTCTATATCCGTTTCTATATGTAAACGAAATTTGCAATTGGTAAATCTAATATTTTAGACGGAGTTTAGTTTATTGCTAACGGCTGATTTCTAAATCGTCTCAGGTTTAATATTAAGGTGGTTTGACAGATTTGCGTTGATTTGAGTTGAGCGCCGTTCAATTTTTAAGTGCAGGGAGTGTAAGAGCAATGAATCAGCTGTCGTAAAAATCAGACTGACATACCTCTGGAGTTGATTCTTGAGGAACGGTGTTGTCGCTTAGTCTTCAAGGCTCTCGAGCTATAAGAGAGCGTAAGAAGCCTTTGTGCTTCTAGAGAAGAGTCCATCAAAAAAAATTTTTTTCTTTGGAGTACAAAGGTAAAAGGAAAATAAAAATGTGGGAATATTCAAAATTCCAGTAAGTTGTGGTCACTCTATAAATATAATTTTTAATATTTTTTAAATTTGTGCCTCATCAACATATTTGTATCGAAAACAAAGAAACCTTTATTCAGATTGGCTAACATTACAATGTATTCATTACGAAAGAAATAAGGTTGAAGGTTGTGCAATGCTTTCTCATTTAGCTAGTGGTCTGACATGGTTATTCTCCATTGAATTAGAACTGTTTTATCTATGTATAATAATCGATAATCGAAACCCCATGACAGTAATAACGAACGACCACACAACACCTATATTGTTTTGTTCAACAATTACGCTGTTATATTTGGTACAACCTTTTGTTTTGGGGGCCTTGTTCTCAATTGCTATTTATATTATATTATACGCCAATGCTCTCACTTAAGGTATCCGTTTTACACAAATAGGAAATGGATTATAATAAAATGCAATTCGTATTTATGCAATGAAAACTAAATGCTTGAAATTGTAAAGAAGAAGACTTAAATATGGTTGGACACGAACTTCAGGTATTTAGTTAAGTAACAATCATACACGACAGATTAAGAAGTTACGGGGAGTATTGTAAGGGTTAAAAGGACCTGCTGTGTTAGAAATGGAAAGTAGACTAAGAATGGACACAGGCTTTACTCATTGTAGTTTGAGTCTCGTGACTCAAACTACAATGAGTAAAGCCAGTTTTTGGGCTTTGTTTAACAAGTTGAGTCTTTACATCACTAATACTGGTCGTCTATAATATGATGCATATTATGGTAGTAGATTTATAGGTAGTTCTACAGCAGAAGGAAAATGGGCCTAGTTGTAAATATGTTACGGCTATCATATTATTTGACATTAAGAGAGGTTACATTGCATTTTGAATAATAATAAATGTTATTTAATGAACCTCAATTTTAAAAAGCGCAACTTTAATTGCCTTTTAAAAATTATATAAAGTTTTTTTCAGGTAGGTTCTAATGCTAGGTTCCAATAATCTATAGTTGGATTTGCTTAAGATGTGCTAATATAAGATATATTTCACGTATAATATGTAAAAATTTAACGCATCCGTAGATAGATAGATTATTGAAATCTGTCATAAATGACTATACTGTGGACCAAAGACTCATTCCGTTAAGGTTTATAAGCTATCGTTTAACCGTGATTTAAACTGCAGACCTTTGGATTGAACTTTTGATACCTAACTACCGCTTAAATTTTCAAGGTTAACAAAGGGTACTAACTTACCCTCCTTTCGTAATCCAATGTCAATTGCTCAACATACCTGCAACAATAAGTTAGAATTATTAATATAAAGCGTGATAACATCAGTGCGCTTGCGCAGTTGTACTGCGCAAACGAAATATTCATCTAATAAAGTAATCTTGGGCGTTATAAAAAATATTAGAGTATTTTTTGTATAAATATTAATTATTGTTTTAATAGGGCCGATGATAACAATCGATATTGGAAAGGACACTAAACAAACCATTTTGTATAAATAAAACCTTTATCTGAATGATACATGGTAAATAATTAATATTCATATTACTGATATATTTCTCATTAATTTTTCGAGTGGTTGGAGCGGGGATTGCTAAAATAAATAAATAGTACAACTACTTATCAGTAACTTCCTTTCCTGTGTATTTCTTTTCGAATGGGGTTTACGTACAATAATGTCTATACATGTCTCTTTAAAAGGATATGTCATATGTAAGAGTCAGAGGCTTAGTGCTTAAGGTCTTAAATGCTTCTAAATGTTGCAATTATATTTAAGTTTATTTGATGATTTTACGATGAAGGAAAAATCGTGATGAAACCTGCAAACACCTGTGAAGAAATTCTTAGGTTGTGTGTGAAGTCGACCAACGCGCACTTAGCCAGCGTGGTTTACTAAAATCGTCATAATTTAGGGTAGGCTCGGGGTTGTATGATGTCATACTGAAATGATTAGGTGTGCCGGTAATAAAATCCATTCTTAGACTATGCAAAAGAAACTAGTCACGAAATCTCTGTGAGGAAACTTAAGTTGGATACAATGAATTGCTGGCTAAAAAGGCAGAACCGAATTGTATTGTATTATTCGGATGAATTACAGACAACGGTCCACAGAAACAGCTACCATAGCTTTTAGACGTAAAGTCATTTAGGATAATATTAATCAAAGCGAACTGTTATATCACAGCGAGGTTCTGAACTTTCGTACCTGTTGTACCCTACGATATTCAGACTTATGTGTTCCTTAATTACATGTCATTACGTAACATCCGAATTGTTATTGTCAATTATTATCCTGACTTCAAAGGCGTCACCCGTCTCGCGCAATTTCCTATTGGTGAATTATTATCTCATAGGTAATTTATCGCGCAGGTTCGATTCCGCGTTCGGTTTCTCCTGTCATATTCTCCGATGAATGGGCACAATCGGAGCCCCACCTGCGATCGTAGCGGTTCCACTCCACACGTCTCAACATAGATGGTATGAAACACATGATTATATGTTGTAACACCTTCATGTTATTTTATCGATATCTAACAAAGTAGTATAAAGGGCTCTACTTAAAATGCACACGAAATATTTTGTTGGTGGAAGTTTTTATATAGACGTATTTAGTTTGAATATTGGAGTAAATGTCTGCGAATCTGTTGTGCATGGACAAAAATTAAATTTCTGTTCAGTGCAACTCTTTCATTATAATCAGAGCAGAAAAAAGACGACTGTTAAAGTCACTAACATTTCTAAAATATCGATTGCAACGCCATTCAACCATATTTCAATGCACATGCAAAAATATGCCGATTAAAATTAGTCAAAAGTAAAACGGACCGTCTAAGTGTCAATTCACTCGTATCTCAAATTCATACTGTGCATTCTGGTTGATCGATGTGTTATGAAAGAACAAATATCCTTATTAAAGATTTAGAGCTTCAAATATAAAAGCTATTCTATTAAGAAACAAATACCCATTGTAATTTTTGTTCGTCCATTCCCTCTAGCACAAGGAGCACATGAAATATTTTTCAACATTGAAGAAAATGTAATTTTTATCCAATTGAGACTTATTTTCCCATACAAAATGACATTACATCCTCGAGTCATGCTGAGCCTGGCTTCTCTGACCCACTAACGTACCATGCTATGATCATGGTGAAAACATAAGTGTGGTGGCGTACCAATCCTTACAACAAAGCACTAAAATAAAATAAATTTAATTGCTCAATCAGTCCAAAATGTAATTAAGTAAAGTCAGTAATTATTAAATAAGTCTATTATCAGCAAACTTATTAGAAATTTTATTTCTAGTTCAAGCTATAAGCAATAAATTTTATTCAAAATTCACATAAGTCACAAGATTCGTAAACTCGTGTGGGGTCACGGGGTCAGACTAAAAGTTACCAAGCACTAAGCTATTGTAACGTTACCCCTCACTTATATCGATACCGTTTTATGATATTTCCCAAATTACCACTATTCTATATGTGGAAAAATATTTTAGATTTAAAATATTTTTTTTAATTTCAAACCATTGAATTATAAATTAAATTTGATGACTTTCGGTAAGCACAAAATCTTTTACTCTAATAGCCTCTAACAACCAAATACTTGTCTGAAAATACAAGACCTTGTCGTGATCGAAGTAAAAATATGTAGAGCCCGAAATTGATTTAGAAAGTAGTAGACTACGGTGAAATAAGTACCGGACTAATAAAAATATGCACGTGTGAATGAGGCAACACATAATAATATCACGATTTACTAGAAACGCGAGAGGACAGACATCGTCACCTCGTTGATGTCATTAGGGTTTACAAAATCTGTGAAACGAGGCGGTGCTTGTGGTTAAGTTAAAGATTTAAGTTTACGTAAATCGCTTCAGTAGAAACCAATTCATACTCACCAATGTCAATAGAGTTACCGGGGAGTTTTAATGGGTATCACCAGTACCGCTAATCAAGAACTACGCGAGCAACCGATTGGTATATGGTGGATAGGTCGGAAAAGGTTCCATTTGCGTGGAAAAGATAATCTTGGAAATAAGGTCCATTAATTAACGGTGTTAGAACTTAATGAAGTCAGATTAAAGTAACCACATTCAACTTTCAAAACAAATTTACTGCTTCATGATAATAATGTAGATAGTGTAGATTGCATGTCGTAATTGTCGACTGTATGCTCTCTGTATATGCCCTTACAGTTGACCGCATTGCAATATATTCACATTTAGGTTTTTATTGCTCATATAAAAGTAATCGTGAAGCAGTTGCAAGTCTCTCACGACATTTTTGAAATAAATAAAAGTGTTGCAATCGAATCACCGAATAACAGAATCATGTAATTTTTAGCAAACTATCTAATTTCAATTTTATTCAAAATTCACCAACCCTAAAGAGCAGTCACAAAGTCACAAGACTCGTAAACTCGTGTGCGGTCACGGGATCAGACTAGCAGTTACCAAGCACTAAGCTATTGAGTCGTTACTCCTCACTGCTATCGATACAGTGATTTATGATTATCACGTGATCTGTAAAGTAGACCCTTGATACGATAGTGTGATTTGTAGATCGGGTGAATCGATAATACGCCAAAATAAGTATGTACCAGGTGATATAGTGTTGATTTGCATCGTTTTTGATTTATATAGATTATTCTGTTATTTACAACCTGAAATGTAAGTCTATAGGTTCCAAATTTTCGGCTGTTTTTGTTGTTAAACAGCCATTCTTCCAGGCAACTTGTAAAAATACTCTTATGATACATAATATCATTAATTATAGCAATTTAAAAAAAGAAATACGTAGGGAACACTAAGAGCTATCTCTTCCAGATAACCTTAGGATGGCCAGGATTAAAAATAAAGCTCTCGAGGTTCTTAAATGATAAAATGGACTATCACTTTGGACGCATAAAGTAAAACATAAGGCAAGAGAAATCTAAGTTGCCAATCCAGACACAATATTATTAATTATTCTTATAATACCTGGGTACTCCCAGGTATTATAAGAAAAAGAGAGCGACCGCGAGACCGTGATATACTTATCGTGGTCTCTTAGGTCAACAAATACATATGATATTAAAATACAAAACTAAAATAACTTTATGCGTAAAAGAAATAGGCCTAGACATAAAATCGAAAACTCCGAGATCAGGCTAAGAGAAATCCAACAAGCACGTAACACCATAAAGTTAGCCAGACAAAACCTGACTCTATGGGAGCTAAATCACATGGCATAGACCAACTTTCCATTGTGGGTAAACACTAATTTATATCTGTACATAGGTAAGAGAATATCCACAAACAATGGCAACCATAACCGTGAAGGTTGAGTTAACTATAATATTGTTTATGGCCAAAACTAGAAACTATTTTGCAAGTCCCTCATCAATGTTAAACATAAGTTCTGAAAACTGGTACCGTGGCAGTTAATACAATTCTTAATATCGGGATGTTAAATCGGTCGATTTTATTCTTAGCTAATGGAACGAGAAATAATCACGTAAGTGCATGACCTGTATCGTTCTTCCTATTGTTGGATATTTTAATATGTTTTCATTATCAATGATATATTACGCTGCGAAATGCTCCCGGAAACCTTTGTACAATAATATTGAATTAAACATGTTTTTATTTTATATTATATTAACAATATATAGGTATATAATCAGTGTAATATTCTAAGAATCAATAGTGTTAATTTAGGGCCTCTTGCGGATTCTTAATACTACCGAACTCTGTTAAAAAGAAAATAAGCGAAAAACCAGTGTAACAGGTGTAAGTAATTTCATGTCACATTGTCGATTCTATAATTATCTTAACAGTGTTAAAATATATGAATATCACATTAAAAATATTTATGGATCTTTGAAAATATTTACCTTTAATAATACAGTGTAAATATTCAATTAAGCATTTCATTTTCAAACTTGCCTAAATTGAACATAAATTTGTTGCATGTTTCACACTTCGTGATCAATTTTGTGTATCTGCAGCGCATACACACGAGGAAACGATATTTTCACATTACATTTGCGAATACGTACATCGGGTCACGAACCGTGCTAAATACAGATTTTAAACAAAAGTCTGTTGCAAGAATTTAAGTAGGTAATCTACTACCTACTCATCTAACGATTACAAACAAAAATAACCTTACCATAAAACAATAAGGCCCAAAAGGATAGTTACATAACGGAGCTGTCAAACATGAAGCCAATGAATCTGAATTTGAATACACGAAGGCCTGCAGTACCTAGTATTAACGTACCGCGTCACAAGCAACGATTTAATCAAAGTACTTGTTTGAATTTGTACATTAAAATTCTCTGAGATTCTTAGACACAGTAGCATTTTATCTAGAGCTGTTGAAGTCGGGGACGTCGTTTAAATTATGTGCATATATATTCTCCTTTTAGACGTAACTATTCTCTGATTATTCTTAATTGTAAACATTCGTTATCATACTAATATATTTAGAAATGTGCATATTTTTGTTAAGTATCTTTGTTACTTAAAAACCGCTAAGCGGATTTAAAAAAAATATGATACAAAGATTTCTATCGTCGGGATTGAAAACTATGATACCACACTGCCTTTCTAACAAGTTCAAAACCCATTCTTCAGGAATGTCTCATTAAAGAGGTTTCAATCAGATATGATTTTCAAACCATATACAAAACTCTGTAGTTACGAATCAGTTCGACATAAACAAATTGGGATGCTCGTAGAACCTGATATAGTCACATAACCAGTTATTCTTACGGTAGTCAACTGGCCACGACAGGTGCTCAAATAATTACCAGCCTACGATTATCTGATTAGCAGACTTAGTAATTGTCTCTCAGAAACCTGTACTTTGGAGTCGATTACGTTTACACTAACTGCGGTGTTCCGTTCATTTGTAGTAATGAATTTCATGTTAATAAAAATATGTATGACATAATGATGAATGTTATGATCTTATTAAGTTATTATTTAAGGAATGACACTGCATGATTTTTTACAAGAGCAATCAGTGTTTTACACCAAACTTACTTATATAGACGATCTCTTCCTTATATGGAACATATGGCTAACTACTAACAGCATAATACGAAAACGAACAGAAAGAACAGAATTCGTCAGTTTTTGACGTACATTGCTAGAAAAACTGCCTCTATCTGATCGAAGTATCGTTTGCGTTTTTTGTTCATCGGAAGGACCTTTCCGGGGGCTTGGTTGGTTATTTAGGCTTCTTGGGCCGTTCTAACTCGCTCTAATGTATGGAACAACTCAGTTATTAACTTCAAAATTTTTGACATAGGGCCATATATTTGTTCACGAATCATAGATGTTAAGGTATTTATTAAGTGTATTTCTAATATTTATATACATGTTATTATGTTTGTTTCTCCGTTATTTATCCGTAACGCAAGCTCTGAAATGATTCTTACTTTGTGCTGGATTAGGTTGAATGGCTTGTTGGTTGATTAAAAGACTATAAATGATTGTATGAAGTATTAGTTTATTATTAATAATTTATATTAAATTTGAGACTATTACAGATTTCAATGGCAACGAAACGAGTATTTTATGAAGGAAACGAGGAAGCACAAAAGATCCCATTGGGTCGACGTGCTCCGGGAGTAATCCTGGCCCTACATCAAGATAAGATAAGAGCTATAGCTCCTAATGATGTTTAATTTGGGCTAGATAATAAATAGGTGTGAGGGTGATAAATATTATTATTAATGTGATATCTTGTCTAGTACCACAGCAATAGATTAGCAATAGCTAAAATAAACTCCAGATGAATTCTGTTGCGGCTACAATTTCAGTTATCTAATTAGAGGATAAGCTGAGATAAGTTTATTAAGTTGACGGGATACTGAAGCCCTAATAGCGGTTTCTCAAAGAAATTACTGCACGAATTCACAAGGAAAGTAATCGTAAAATTCCAATGGGAAGCCAAATAACTGGACAGAGAATAATGACCGATAAATGCTAGTATCAATAAATATTAAATTCCTCTTTATGTAGGTAGATATAGTAGGCAGAAAAATATAATCTTTTATATATTGTATGGTATGATTATTAAATATTAAGTAGATATACCATAACGAACTTCATTCTTAACTTTATTGCATTCATTAATTTTGCAATATATTTTAAAAAGATAGAATGATTTTTTGTAACTTTTACTTTAAGTAAGTGCTAGTTTCAATAGTGCTTAAAGCCAACCACGGTCAATGTAGACCACTTGCACCCAACATTAAGTGTAATTATGTGTCATTTTTAATACATTATAATTTAAGTGCCTTCTTTGTCGAAGTACTGAATGTAACTGAAATTTAAGGTACAACTTAAATTTCAGTTGAGCCGTCGAAATGATACAATCAGATCACAATTATGTAATGAATTGTTGTTATGAAGGAGCGAGCCCTTCTGGCACAGTAATATGTTACTCAAAAGCAGGGGTCAAACCTAAATCCTATTATGTTTTTGTGCCAACAATAAATAATTTTGATTTAATTTGAATAAGTGCACAAGCATCTGAAGATATGAAGTAATTTCAGAATCCGTTTGGAAAACTTACAAATAAATCCTTAGACTCTTCGCTTAAATCTTTTCCAATATAGGAAATTTCGATTTAAGAAATCGATAAACAACATCAGGTCAGCATTAAATCCGTAGAACGTGGTAATGAAACTGGAGGAGGTAACGATCGTGCCACAGATAAGACGATCACATCACGACTGGATGTCGAACACCCAGTGACAATTTCGCCAACCAGCCAGTTTTGTGATTATGTTTAGTGATGTATTTATAGTTAGGGAATGTGTTTAAATTTACAACAGAATTGGTTATCATTATGACAATAGGTGGTTAACTGGTAGGGCAATAATAAGCCATAGCTTCCTCCTTCACGTTAGATTAAAAACTGAATTAAATATTCTTTGTAATCGAATCAAATATCAGTAATATAACTAATTATCATTAACTAATGAATTAAGTGAAGACAATAAATGTTATTGTTGACTTGCCAACTTTGATCACATTAGTATATGAAGACATTACTTGGATATAAAACCATAAAATACAACCCGTACAAAACACAGTCAAACAAGATAAGTTCAGAAGTTGTATTTATTTGTAAAATTTTATAATAATGTGCGTATAAAATTTAATCCTTCAAGTAATTGTAAATTTTAAACCAATTAAACGAATCGTTTGTAAATAGATATTATTTTCAAAAATGAAACTAACAAACCATTATTTGTGAAGATTTATATAAGCGAAGCAATAAATAACATAGCAGTTCTAAATCCTAGTCGTGGTAATGAAGCCGGTAAGCTGCGCCTGCGACGATCGTGCCGCAGATTGGAGCACAACGTCACGACGACAGCGACATCGACCAATAGAGCGACAGCTTAGCTTTATAAATTGTAAATGCTTCTTTACTCTAAGGGTGAAAGACGTAAAAACCTATCTCCAATAAGAACAAAGTTCATGAGGAAAAGAAGACAACAAATAAAAAAAATGCAATACAAAACGCGGTTTATTTTTGTTATTTGAGTCACATATAATTAATGGAGCGAAAGCAACCTTGTATGTTCATTATAATAACTGTGCAGTACGTCCTGCTATGTTCCATGGATGCAACAGTGCTTTGAGAAGAAAAGCTTATCCCGCTTAGTTCTGTAGATAAATATTTTTAAAAACTTTGTCTACTATGTATATAATTACAAATAATAAAGATTCTTTAAATCTGAAAGTAAACCAGTTAAAACAATGGACAATAGTTTTTGTTCCTTTGTTCATATTAATCTGGACTTGAGTAAATTATTTTACACAGTAATTTTATAAAATTATAGACAAAAAACAGTTTTTAATCCACGCGCTCATTAAAATTTAACAAACTGCAAATGAAAACTTATGACTATAAAAGTCACGAAGCAAGTCAAAGGTTTCATTCGTCGTTAAATTAACATAAAGACTGCGATTGTAATATGGAGGTTTTTAACAATCGGTGAGTTTATGACAACAGGGCATGTAGATAAGAGGGAAAGTATTCAACATAGGTTAACGGATAACGTCCAGATTGATAGAACAGTACCATTCACCACAGGAGACTGAGCCAAACAGCATCTATACACAAAAGGTTCAAGACTATATCATTAGTAGTATTATCAAGTACTCGTATGGAGGACCTTTTGATTTTGATGCTAATTAGACATTAGAACCAATCCTTTCATGTATTCCACTAGGTGCAAATATTGATGATAAGGATATCAGTCTTCCCTAAATTAAATTGTTTCTGGGAAAAGTTAATAACACCGTTCAAATCAAGCTACTAGTTTGCCGTCTTTATGTATAAAAAGTGGTGAATGGTAATGTACCAGCTACAGACGCGACGTCAGTTACATAAGATTCACATCAGCGTCTGCATAATAAGATACTCAGAATCTATTGACTTCCGAATGCGAGCGTAACAATGGTTAGATTAAAAACAGAGATGTTGAGGAAACCGAACATATGCATTAATAACCCAATCAGTATCTTCAACGTATCGCACTTACGTTCTTGGGTCTAGTTGGCAAATACGGTAAAATCAAGCTGTCGTTAGTTGAGGTTAATAAAATACATTGAGATATGAAAAGCTTTTAGATCGTTTAAATTATCAAGTTGTATGAATTGCAAGAAGAAGATTAAATAAAGTATTCATCATAATCAATTCGATCCCACACTAATAAATGTCGCAAAGTAAACTAATGAATACTAATTCTATGCCGGAACGACATATCATTACGGACAAGCAATAAGTCGTAAAAGTGGATTAATTGAGGCACGACAGGAAACGAATACAATAGTTCCCGCGCCGGATATCAGTACAGAAGGGACAGACCTTGGCCGCAACCGTGCAGCGGTCAAATGTAGGTAAGGCTGAATATACAAAAATAATTAATCGAAAAGAAATTGACATCCAATTATTGTATCATGTATTCATTAGGCGTAATATTTAGTAAAGAAAATATTTAGTAAGTCAAGGCAAAGTTGACGGTAAAAGGCAAAGTTAACAGAGATACTAAGTTTCACTGAAGGGTCTAATCAAAAAGCAATTTTAGTATTTATATTAGCTGTAGGGCCTGTGTAACTGTGATGTTTTTGCTAGGAAAGAAGAAGGCAAGAAGAATCCTCCTGAAGGCTTATGCTAGCTGACTCTAAGCGTACTTAGTAAGTAAATATTGGAAGTATCTCTCCTGGAAAGGAGAGCAGATACTAGGATAAGGGAAGCACAAAAGATCCCATTGGGTCCAAGTGCTGAATCCTGGCCCTTAACTAACATAAGATAAGATATAAGCTGTAATGAAAAAGGGTTTTTTAATTGTTGCATAAGTTCTAAAGAACTTAGTTTTATTTCTGACGAAGTCGGATACCATCAAAATGTCTATTATGATAACAAAATATCATAGATTTATATTTTGAATTGCTCAACTCAACTAACAAAATTGCTAGTAATCTTCTTTAAGGCCATAATTCTGAATCAAAATAAAACAAGATTTAAGACTAGGAAGGACTGAAGGCAGAATAATTGCAAGTCTCGGGTAATGACTGGTTTTCTATGGGAAATTATGAGGGACTGCAAAATATAACGCCTCGAACCACGGGCTTTGAAATATTAATTATCGCGGAAAGCCTACTTATCTTGAGGCTGTTGTTAAATAACACCGTAAAAGATCAGCTCGTTCGTCTTATTATGTGACCTAAAACGAAAACTGTGTTACTATTTAAAATATTTTGCCTTAATCATTTTCTCTATACAATGTAATATTCATTATAATTGGACGTACATAGGCTATTGATGCTAATGATGATGAATGGTCGTATCAGTGCCTAATTTTTTTACAAACAGTTCAAAATATCTCATCAGCAAGTCAACTTTTAGTCAATAGTTTGGTCCAAACAATATACATAGATCTATAGTTGCTTATTTAAAAAATGGTTTGATACAGGATTAACTCAAAATAATAGAGTTAAATTGAACTGAACTGTCGTTGCATTGGCAAAATAATTAAGCTCTCTGTATACTTTCCTTATCCACGTGTTTCGGTTATGCAATAGTGGAATTATGGCTCCACTAATACTGATCAAGATAAGTAGTGGAGACTGTTGAATGCTAGTATTTATTGGGAACAGTGATAAAACAACGTTAAAACAAACGATAATCGATTCGGACTGAATAGGCGGTGAAAATATAAGATAGGGATCTGTCGGTGTATTAAGTTTATTAAACACCTTCAAAGGTGAACTAGAGATCAATAAATTTTAAGAGTGAGACAACTTATACAACGTTTTGTTTCACGCAGATAGGGTCCAATATAAAATATGTCATTTCTTTACCAGGTAGTAATATAATATTATCAAAAAAGATTCAAGTTAATTTTAAAGATCTGATTCTGCTATTCTCGGATAAAACATTTACAGTTAACGAGACATTAGATTTTAATAAAAAAAACTATTCCTTAATTGTCAAACATTTACAGATGAATATATAAATGTTCTTGCATAATTTTCCATCAAACAAAAAACGTCAAGACGATTCCCATAGCATGACAAGAACTGGTGAGTCATTTAGCAGTAAACTGTAATGGACTTAAAGGTCACAGAATATGACAATGTCATAAGGGTATCCAAGATTCTGTTCAGTGATAACTCCTGGGCCTTTTGGCATCCATTAAGTTTAGATTATCAAGATGAATACGTAACAATAGCGATTTATAACGCCTGAGTTCTCTTTCTGTGGATAGTAACGCAAATATCGATGCTGTTACATTATTCAGAGTAATCGATATACGATTAGGAATTCGATTTCCCTTTCAGCCGAATACAACTTTCAGTATATATTGTGGCTGGAATTGAAAGCTACAAGTTTTGTACTAGAAGCTACAAATCAGATGCAGTTGATTTAATGAATGAACGAAATACCGTCTAAATAGTAGGTATTTTAAGCTTAAATTGCATGTAATCAATAGGACAGTATGATGAGAATTTAATTTGAATCGTTGTAATTAATGGAGAAGGAAACAGCTTAATAATCAAAAATTGAGGATATAATTACTCGCTCTAGTTAAGTTTCTTATTTATTGCAATATGAGAGCAAAAAGGCATATCTTCAACGCACTCGATAATTTAAACAATGTGAAAGTTTAATTAATCGTCAGCACCAAAGCACTTAGAGCTATCTCATAAGCAGTTAAATGATAAAGCCCAATAAATATATTATTTATGGGATACGAAATTGCTTATTTAAGATAATCAATACAAAATTCTAAGTGAATAAATGATTTTGCTTCAATTCCAATTTTTGTTTCTTAATTGTGTAGTTTTGTAAAATACTTCTATATACATACTCTTCAAGTCAATATCTGATGCGTGATTTATGTACCGTAGTAATTTATAGCGAATTCCTAAGACCACGGATAGTTAAACTGCGTAATTATAAAGCCATCAATTACCCAAGAACTGAAATAATTGTAAACAGAAATCTAGCTTTCCCATATTAGAAAGATAAATAATGAAATCTTTGCTGACCGAATTTATTACTTATGTTACAGCCGAAGAACACAATGCTGTTTGATGGTTATATTATAATATATATAATTGAATAATAAATTTATGATCGTACAACTAAACTAAATGAACTTACTGCAAATATAACAACAGAATGTAATGAATAGGAAATTGATACTTTTGTTCAAATTAGCATTTCGCGTTATTACAATTCATTTGTGTAATATAATTCCATAAATTTAAACTAGGCGATGCTAACGCTCATTATTTAATATAAAATTTGTTTGTTGCTACACAGCGATAACAAAGATTTACATCGAAATTATTCTCAAGCAAATAGTAGAAGAAATTTTCCTAACTCCATAAAACGCAGGAGGATAAAAGCAATTTTAGAAGTCATTACCGTCCGAGATCTGATTGAAAACCGTACACGCGAAACGCAATGAAATCAACATAAATATTAAGGGAGGGTGAAAGTGAATATTGCAAGACATAGTATAGGCTTCATCCACAAATGCAGAAAATTAATACAATATTCCTGTCACTTTAGTTTTAGTATCTTCAAAATTTTTGTTATTATCCTATTTTATGACAAACAATACCAAAGACACCCGAGGAGATTATACCCGAACCAATAACCATCACCTGTCACCTGAACTATCAAGAAACGATGATGAATAATTTCATTCTCCACGGGTTCATTGACTTTTTATGAAGATAAGAGATGTTTAGTATAATTTAATTTTTTGTTTAGTAAGTAGTTTAGTATATTTTCAATGGTAAAAACTTCATATTTGGTTTAATAGATTTTTTGATTGCAACATACTACGTGGCCAGTTACGAGACACGAAATAATATTTTAATATAAATAAATAAGATTATCATAGTAAACAATGTGGACAAATTTATGTATAAGATGAATTGGGGTTGGATTTTTCTGGAAAGGTTTTCTTACCGACGTTTTATGCAAATATTCAGTCATCTGTATTTTAGAAGAAGAAAAATGTCTTAATTCAATACATCATACAGTAGTAGCAGCACTATTTCTAATTGTGAATAAGACCTAACTACATTTGCGGTTTTGCAGACATTTGCTCACGCGAAGCCTGACCCCAGCGTGGATGAAGATACGAACCGATAATTGGACTTTGCAACCGGTCGCAACTGAACCATGTTTATCGCTAGTTGGCAGTGTAAACAGGAGGAAACAAGGAGTACAGTGAAATAGATGAAAGAATATGTTTCTGGAAAAGAATATCTGAGAAAATAATTACTGCACAACATATGGCGTTAATGGAAGTAAAGCAAAAAATTAGTCTTTACTCATATATACATAGATAGAAAGGATATGTTTTATTGTACACCATAAATTAGAAATTCAGAAAATTTTATACATGGTACATTGCACAAGTACGGTCTTATATGGTATATCTATATGGCGGATCTCAAAGGGTATATTTGGTCGTTAAAAGAATGTCACATGTCAAAAGAAGAGATATTATGTTTGTTTGTACACAACTCATTACACAAATTGATTTTTAATTTAATGTACATTTTGTTTGTATTTTTTATGTTGATAGAAAAGTTCAAAATAAAACAGATTTTGTTTACAAAGTTGCTACTTTGTTGTAGCGACTATATCCGGCAGAACCCCAAAAACTAGTAGATCGAGGCATTTTCAACGCCATCTTTGAAGTGCAAGTTGATATTCTAAATACAAGATTTAAAAGACTATGCAATAATGAACGAAAAGTTCATAAACACACAGTCGTATTCGTAACTGGCATTTCACTTCTCAACCAGATATCGCATAACGTTAAAGAGACAAAGATCTTTCAATAATGAACTTTGGCTGCACACCGCAATTATGCCTCATTCTGGGTACGCGTTACGATAACTTTAGTATGGTTCTTGTACTTTCTGCACAGTATTTGAGAGCTCGCCCGAGGCTCTCGGAGCCTGTTCCGTGGAGATTTTTGCCAGTTCGCCACAATTCCTTATCAACTGCGTAGTTTACTTTCCCGACGCTTTCTAAATCCTTGGAAGATTAGGACACAAGTTGGACGCGTTACTAAGATTAATTGCCTCTGATTTTGATGTTTCGCAAAACTTGTGAAACAGCACACAGCATAAACAACGAGCTAAATCACATATGGCAATAAGCCGTATTCTTACTTTGCATTTATCTGAGACTCAAACCTGTTGAAATTGTGTCTTAAGCAGCTAGAACAGTGATAAACTCTTCATTACCCAGTTCAATTTCTCCGTGCCAGATCTAAAGCGAGCGTGCTCTTCGAACTACATTGGTCAGCGGCAATTATGAAATGACAATTTGAATCTAATTCCAATAACGACTACGGCCGCACTTGTGTTAAATCGCGGCTGCAGTGTGGCTGGATGAAAATGGCAAGGACATTTTTGTATTTATTATTTTATATGGGTTTTAGAAGATGTACGGTTTGGCGACACATAAGATACAAATCAAGGAATATTATGCTTGATATGTCTCCTGGTGGTAATGTAAGTATAACTATCGCCTAAATTCTAAAGGCAAGAGTTATTAATGCTTCATGGGACTAGCCTTTTTTTCGAGGAGAAATCTGTTTAAGAACCTACTCGTCACTGACTAATCTTTAAAGATTAGCCAGTGACTGGGATTACCCACTAAGACTTCTCGGTAATTCCACTGGCCTTGTGGAGAGTAACTTGGGTTCCTCTCAAGCAATGCCTGCCTTTATGCCCAGGCTTCGCGCCTATGAAGTATCCGAGTCACTTGAGGATCACGTCTGGGAAGACGTGGTGGCTATTGGAATTAGAACCACGACAACCGCTTACCGCAAGCGACACTTTCTTTACTGTTACATATTCACCACATTTATCACTAATACCGAACCCTGTAAATGACTGTGACTATAAGGTTCAAATATATATATATATATATATACCTTGCGATATAGGATCGCATAGAACGATCGATACATTACGTAATGTATATTGACTGCAACTAACATTTTAATGTTGATGTTACTGTTGTAAATCTGACTTAAATTGTTGAGAGAAAAATGATTTTGAATAGGCAAAAATGATTGTTACACTCAGGACTCTATCCTAAAATCCATCCAGACAATATTCATTCAACGCCCTCGTTGTCGGGAGTTAATCATAGAATTCTTCGTTATGCTCGAGATTCAAGTTTGTATCCGTGTAATAAGACACTGATTTACACACTGCTGCTTCCTTTGGTGTATTTTGTTGGTTTGCAGTATGAAGTATCATTTGATTATAACTGAATTGTTTTATTTCAGTAATTTACGATATAACAAATAATATAAATCTTATGAGATTTTATTGTCGCGAGCCGCAGATCAAGAGAGGAACGTGAACGTCATGAACGCTAGTGCAGGGGGCTGGGACAGTGCTGTATCAACATATTCTTCTATTTACAAAGCTGCAAGTAACTTTAAATTACGTTATTTTTAAACTTAGAAGTTTACAAAAGGATCGATACTATTGTGTTTCTACAAACACCATTAGTAGAAGGTGTGACTACAGTGGCTATAGTACGGAATCGGTAGCCGAACAAGTGGAGTGAGGTGCGGCTAGCGAGATGTTATCGTACGTCGTCGCTCGACGGCACGCGCAGTCGCACTGTTGTTTTGTTGCAAATACCGTCAGCAAAAAACATAAAAAGGATAGATTTATGAATCACTGAATACTAGATTAGTAAAGAAATAATTTTTTTTGAACTTAAAGAATGCACTATTTACAAAATTATTACCTTGGTCTCGTAGTACAATATTATAGTAGTATGTAGTACAATATACAAGTAATATATATAGTTTCGTGTACATGCTACGTATTATGTGTGTGTTATGATAAGGTTTGGTAAAAAGTGGTAATCTCCTCTTTTTTGAAGTCGGTTAAAAAAGATAAAATATTTCATAAGTAATATTTAAATTAGGTCAATTCTAGATTATTTTATTAAATTTAATTCCTATGAGCCGTTGTAGCGTGATAAACACACATATATACAAACATTTCATAAATGAGTAAATAACTGCATTACTTGCCAATAGCCCTGCGGAAGCGCAGTGCTGGTTTTATAACTAGCATTATGCTGAGTGGGGACCATTTTATAAAACGTAGATAAGTATGATCATATTTTCACATGAACAACACAAATTAAAATGTAAATTTTTTATTGAAAGTAAATTAAATAATTTTTTAAATTAAATCTTCACTTTAGCTAAACACAATACAACTTTTTTTTAATTAAGTGCGATGTATGTGCTAACCTTACTCTATATAATCAACGAACTTGTAATGGGGGAACTAGTAAAGCAATGAACGCCAAGGTAGTGCTGTCGCTGATCTGAGTGACTTGCCAATGTTCCCCGTTACAACTGACTTTAGCTTTCGCTTTGGTTGATCCTAGGTGGGTCAGGTGTCTTAACTGTGAATCGGTAGGACCAACCGTTGGTCTTACCCTATTTCTCCCAGTAGAATGTGTCAGCGTTTCGGTTTAGATTTAACTATTAGATAGCGATAAAGCTGTATATATTACATTCATTTAAACGTCACGGGAAGGATCCAGTTCGAAACAATGTTATGGCCCGAACTCCCAGTTTCTCTCCTGTATATGATGGCTTGTGTCCAATAATAAGACGTTTAAATAGATAGATGGTTATAATTAGCTCCGTTAGCGATATGTACATACATACAATTATATAAACAGTATATCTATGTAAGCCTATGTTGTTAGTAATAATTAAAATAAATTAAGAAACATCATTACTACTATGAAGCCTACTGTATATGCAGTAGTCTATATGGTCGTCCATTGCTGCAGCAGTGCACTGCTCTCTCTCTCTCTCATCGTCCCTACGAATATCATCATCCTATCTTGTCGCCGGGCGTCCCGCACACTGCTACTTCAGTTTGCTAATTCGATGGGCTATGTTGGTGACGGTGACTCTCTCCATCTTTGTCCGATCACATAATTTCTGATATGGTTTTTCAGAGATACTCCGAGTTCCTTTCAAAAGCTTGCTGAACGACTTTAAACTAGTGTACTAGTCCAGCCGTGATTGTCCACGACTCAGCACCGTATTTCATGACTGGGACGTACTGTCCGAAGACATTTAGAAATCAATAAATTAAAAGCAAACACAACAAAAGTTTAATAAATTAAATAAATAAAGTATGTATTATTATAAATACGGATACATAGGTGTCAAAATCAACATAACAATTATTATTGCTAACTATTATTTTGGTAATTTCATACTTAGGTTCGTACAAATACGTGTTTGTATTTCTAAGTTGAAATTCCAATTTTTATGATTGAGAAAACTGGGAATATCTCTCGCTACAATAATGACTCCTTTGTGAGCACTTACTTCATAGATTAAGACTAAGTCGTGTCGAAACTACCACACATCGTAACACCATTACGCATGTAATCTTATCCGTAATCTCTTTATGAATTAGTATAGTTGACTTTCACTGCACTCGTCAGCTGTCATGATGAATGTCGTCTTTCACGCGTGACGTGACATCGCATCGTGATAATAATGGTTTTCACAATTCTATGCCTAGAGGGTAAGTGGAGGCTTAGTAGAACTAGGTACTTCTATGATAAAGACGGTATTGTATTTTATTGTGTCGAAATATGTCGAACAAACAGATGATAAGCTTAGTAAAGTGGTACCTGCAAAGTTCTAGAATAAAGTGATTATTTCTTGCCAATGTGTCAATGCCATTCATGCCATGTACTTACTTACATTAGGCTTAGTTGACAGCCGACTGGGCGAGTGGTACCCCTGTTTACTTAGCCAGTGGTCCCGCGTTCGAATCCCGGTAAGGGCAGATATTTGTTTAGTATATTTCTAATATTAATTTCTCTGATATCTAGTATCCATTACAAAAACTCTTAATGGCGCTTAGTTTGTGCTAGATAATAGGTATGAATGTGAGAAAGATAAATATTAATTTATATAAAATATACAAATAACATTGTTTCGACTTAATGCCTGAATAGCGCCTATTTACTGATTTTCTATAATAGTATTTTATATAATTTTGCGTTTGTACATAAGTCTATAACTAAATAAATAGTATTTACATTTTTAACTGTTAACCCGTCAAATATATATGTATTTCTAATTAAAACATTGGTTTCTTCAAATAGAAAATGAATCATATTTAATGTTGCATACATAAAATAGATGAATATAGGCTGCTTTCGAATGAGAGTTGTAGATAATTGGGTATTATTGAGAATCATATATCTCTGAATTTCATTTAATACTCATCAATACCTGCCAAACTTTGAAGCTGAACCAAAGAAAACGAATGATACACTTTTACGTAACATCCCACTTCCGGTCCGTAAGTAATCAAATTCGATGAATCGGCATATAGAATTGATAATTGTAGATTAATAATAAATAATTACTAATTATTTATTCATGAAGTTTTATATATTAATATAAAATATTAATTGTAATAGTAAAATAATGAAAGTCATTAAATTTAGATACTTTTATTTCTATTTACCTTTTGATTTTTAATGGGCCTGATTTTAAAGACACAATCTTTAACTAATTGTTAGTTCAGTTTATTTCTATTATAAATAAGAAAAAACAGCTAAACTTTGATCAACGCTTGACGATAACTCAACTTTATGCCCGCTCAAGTATATGTAAAACAATAAAGATACATAGACGAAATCACACTCAGAGATTGTTTTATCACTAGCAATCTGCCGCTTTTGAGCCTCAGGGGCGAAAGCTACCGAAAGATCTCCAAATTGATAAGTAAATTCATTTATCACGATGTGCACGCGCCCATAATAAGTGTTTCATACGGGGATTGTAGTGTTACAAGTTTTTGTGCAATAATTATTGACAGTAAACAGACAGATTCGGTGAAAATGACCTCTAGTTGCGGTTGCAGACAGACTTAGCCACAGATCCTATGTAATTGATACTTTATTCTAGATTTGAAGTAACTAAAACACTTTCTATTCTTAACTCGCAATGGTGAAGTATATGTCAAATGTAACCACAATTTGATTCAAAACAAATTTTTTTATTAATAATAAAACAATTTTAGGGACTGCTCAATTTGGCATAATGATTGATTATGATATAAATACTTTTTATATTTTAACTGGGAAACACTTTACTTATAAAAGCAACTTAAAATATTGTTGCAAAAAATTAAATGACTTTTGTAATATTTGAAAGTACGGGTCCTCGATAACCGTCGCTGTAATAAATACAAATATGATCACAAATGCTTTCTAAAATCTGAGGATATGAGGGTTTTTATAGTAAATCAACTTCATCACTTGAATGTAGTTTTCAGCAAAAAGTAGCCTCGCCAAAAGTAGATATTTTTTGTAAATTTCCCATCTACAAAAAACGTATTCACGTGCTTCCTGTAAATTATCTCGAATTCAGGTTAATCTATCAACAATGATGTAACCAAGGATTCTTAGAAATAATTATTCAAAAGTTAGATTTTTTGAGATCTTTAAAATTTGTGTTTAACCGCAGACTTCCTGTGTGGCTCTGCAGATGCAAATATTTATTTAGTGCGCAGACTAATATTATAGTTTCGCAAGTCAGTAGGATAGGTAAGAAAAGGGACGAGATAGTTACATATTATATACAGGACAACGCATGCTGCGCGGAGACTCATTACCAGAAGTAGTTATAAAATCTGGATGTTAGTTCGGCGATGGTAATAAATCTGTTCAAGCGTACAAGCCTGCGATCGTACATAATGACGAGTAACAATCTTCAAACCTCTTTTCTAAAAGCAATCTCGTACCTAAGGCTATCTTTTCAGATGTCTATACTCTAAAAAGCCTTGCCAATAACTCTTCAACTACAGAACCATTACCGTCTATCGATTTTGTCAATCAGAAACTTGTCACACAAATTGTAGGGTTAATTCTGACATCGTGCGACCTGAGCTTTCTCGCGTCTCAGTCAACGATATAAATAATGATCAGATAAGAGGGCAATTTGAGTGACGATAGAAATCGGATGCACTGATGACCTATAAGGCGTGTAAGCATGAAACAGAAATTGTATTTCGTAGTTCGAAAGATGAAATACAAATATTGCATATAGTTTGTGTCAGATATGCTTGGATAAATTACTAATTAGTATATCGTTAATATTTTAATTTTAACTAATATATATTTCATTTTAATGAACTTAAGTTACATACGCATAATATGCGTAATATGTGCGATAGACTGTTTAATCTTAGACAAAAAAGACTATTTTTTGCAGATCGAATTTTCATCGCAAAGTAAACGAAAAATAAACAAATTTGTTAAAAAAATAAGTTTAATTTTAAAATTTTTAATGTCTAATAATAAATAAAATTTAGTTGCACGCGGACTCTAAAATTTAAGTTACTAAACATAAATTTTCTACTCTATTACCAAATGCAAAGCGAAAAGAACAGAATGCTGGTAAAAACATTAGATTTTTGTAAATCTGCATCTCTTTTACATAATCTCAAATAAATTTGTATTATGTTAATTTTCAATTAACGTTTTTTCCTAGTTCAGATTTAATTTATACCATTTTATCTTTTTAAACATCAGCTGTCTATTTTAAATAAGGTTCATAAATAAGTAAAAAAAAGCTTGAAGAAATATTTTTCTATTGATAGACATTGTTTGCAGTATATTATATTAGAGATAGGTACCCTTGGGTATTTATTATTAATTTAAAAATTAAAACTACAAAGTTCAAACGCTTCCAGGCAAAGTTACAAAGTACGTAATATATTACGAGCGTTAAAGGTGTTAATGTAATGTAATTTAATAAGTTTAGCCTAAGGCCACCCTAGATGGGCGTCGACTATTGATACAGCTTTTAATATCTCACCACGCCCATTAGTTGTCTAACGGATATTAAATCACATGTTGGTTATGAAATTTATCGAATATTAATTTTACTTTTGGCATTTATGAACCTCCATTTTGTTATGAAACTAATATAAACTGTTTTATATTATTTGCGTTTAGCAAAAACAAAAGCACCTCTAAATTGTATAAATGTGTTGTCACACCACCACCTCACTAACACCTCACACCACTTCCTTATGTGTTGATACATTACAGTCGACAATACGACATTAAAATTAGAACAAATAGCCAGTAAAAATTAAAAGAGAAATTATGAAATAATTGAAAAGGATTTATTGATAGCTGCAATACATTTATATGAATTAATTTAATATGGTAATATTGTCTCCACATTGTATAGTATTAAGTCTATCGAACGGTCGTCACATTTTACGTACAATTTGATTTATTTGAGGGACTCAGCATATAATGAATATAAAACTACGGACATTTTTTTTCGATGACAATATAAAGTTAAGTCGTGTGGTAATAACATTATGATTTGGTAAATACCGTTCCAAAATCAATCATGGTAACATAGTACGTAATCATCGAATCACTCTTTACTGATGATGTAGGTGGATAATTTTTAAGCTTTTTTATATAATATTCTAATGAAACAGATACCATTCCCATGTTTCAGTTCGTTTTAACAATATTGCTTATGCGCATAAGCAATATTGTTAAAACGAACTAACAATAAGATCAAGTCTTTTTTCAATAAACTGTGTTCAGCGCCATCTATTGCGACTGCTATAAACCCGTTGCTAAACTGAATAGGATCTTTGACTTACCTGATGTTCTTGTAGCTTGCGCATGAGTTCGTGGTAGGGCGCGGCGCGAGCCGCGGCCACTGATGGTGGTGGAAGGCGACCCTCCATACCGTGAAGCCATCGACGGAGGCAACGGAGCTCGTGGGCGGTATCTGTAAAAATAGATAATATGTATTTCTTAGAAGCTAACTTAAAGCAAGCTTATGTAATGTGTAAATAAAAGAGATATAACTCTAGCTTAAAATTACGTGTGATTGTAATCTATTTTAGAATAATCATGGTATGAGCTCTGCCATAATAAAAAATCTTTTGCTTTACTTTTCGAGCCACCTTTTTTAGGTCGACGGTCCATCTAGAAGAGAAACGCCCTACACAAGGTTTTCCGAATCATGAAATCCATGACGAAAACTTCATATTCTACCGCTCATCTATTTTCATACAATAATATTTGTCTTAAAAAGCATCCACAGCGCACGCAAGTAATAATATGGAATCTGTCTTCTTAGGCGCTAAGAATTTTAATAGTTAATTATTTACTTGTTAAATCATGTCCAACTTCACATGCGATGGCATTGCTCGCTTTGAATTGTTTTTAAATGCTCAACCATGAGGGAAAATCAGAAATCAAGCAAATTTTTAGCATGCTTAAAAGCATAGCATATTCACGTTTGCTAAATGTCTGCTTTGAAATAGCATGCTAAATAAGTGTAGGAAAAAAAGCAAACGTATATGACGTAGCCAAATGGCAATTAAAAGTAGGTTTCATCATTTTTTAAAGCCCCAATTCTTTTCATGTCTATTAGCATGGAAACCAAGTCTTACTGCTTCCAACACTCTTCCTGTCTGAGGTGGAATCAACTTTCTGGGAAATACTTAAAAAATGTTTCTATAGTACATTTTCCTACTTACCAACAGAGTCTGATCCATCTCCGTCCCTATGCTGCTGTTCTGGACTCAGCAGCAGGCGGAGACCCTCCCACTTCACGTTCAAATGTTCCATTCGCCATGTTACCTGTACAAGTTGTTAACATTTTCACATTGTTCATTTTAACGCGTATCATAAAAACATACCAAAAGTCAAATTGTCAACCTAAAAGTTTAATTATTTAAATTTTCATTTCAACTTAATTCAAATTAATTAAATTTAAATATATATATTTTGCTTCATTTTAAGAAGCAGCAGGACCAGGTGTACATGGCCTATTTAGACCTAGAGCTGTCCGTAGCTAAATCCGATACTACCAGATGTCTTGATGCTCACCAAATGTAAATAAAAAATATAATAATATTTAAAAAAAACATTAAGACAATCTATGTTACATTTTTGTTAGATCACGATATAGCCAATCCGTGATTTACGGGTTTTCCATAGCTTAAAGTTGAATGTGATGCTCACCTACACTTTCCCTACCATTGAAAATCAAGATGTGTCATTTTGCAGCATCTCAGACAAGTTCCTCGCTTCCAACTCAATACATTATAACAATTGTAAACAACACAGGAAAACAAGTCCCAAAATATGAGGTTTTAAAAATTTTATTAATTTCATAAATTTAATCACAGAACCACCACCGGAACAATGAATCAGAATTCATGCGACATTCCTGTGAACACTAACGGGTTCTGAACTACTCTTGTTACGTATTTTTCAATCAAAATACTTAGTCTTATATTTAAATATCACATTATAACTATACAGGCTGCTGTATGCCACAGTATCAAATAAAATAAATCTACTGAATGGCTGTAAATAGGGGCTTGCTTATGATAATTTGTATGTAGGTGTATAAAATAAAAACTGAATTGACTGCCAAGTTCCAAATTGCTGGAAGTTTTCGAAACTGTTAAGTTTTACTATTATTATCAATATTAAGCTAATAACTCAATACTTTTCAGTATTATAATTTTATTCATCAATCTGACTTTCATAAGAATATAAAGTCAGTCAGAATACATTTATTTAGTTTTACCAGTCTAGGTAAGACTCAATAAATGTATTTTGACTGACTTGGACTTACTTAATTTGAATATTATTATTCTTAACTTGTATTCACAAACTTATCTAAGTAACCAAAATAGCTAAATTCTCATAAAAATAAATGTTTTATACAATTTGATAAGCATTTCTTTAATGACTTAGCTTTTGGTGTCTTCTTTAAATTATATCCTGTTTTATTGTAATTTATACTTAGAGCTCTCGACGGATCAAGACATTTGATTTTCAGATTCTTATCGCCGGTATAACTTAAGACTTATATTTAACTGTTGTATCATCTAAAAAATACTCCTCAAACCTATTTGAGGTACTTGACTCCATCTGCATGGTTTACCTTTATCAATTGACATATGATGAGAGAAACATAATATAGTTTAAGAGTGGTTGAATAGGTTTGATACGAATTTATCAGAAAGGTGTATATGTGTACAAGAGAACAAGTAGCAAGAGAGGATCTCTATTAGAGGGGTTTTTAGAGTTCAGAAGTGATACCAGTTTATTTATTGCCTAGAAGGAACTATAATGTGAAGTTCAAATTTTACACTTCATGATAACAATTCCTGATTAGTCACTGAAGCAACATTTTTACAATCTTTAAGAATATCTCACTAAGTGTGAGATTCTTTAAGAATATGAGTTCTTTGCACTATTGCACCTATAGCCAACAGGGCTGGGGTCAGTTAAGAGGAGGATAAACATTTGACTTATCACGACAGTGAAAAAATAAAAATATCCTTCAGTTCTTAAACACTTCAGTCTTAATATGGACAAGATATCTCTTCCGTACGTATCAAAACTATTGAACGATTCGTTACACTGACAGTTGTCGGTGATTACTGTTTATGGATTTCTGCGTGTGGGAACCTGTTATCAACTGTTTGGGAACATGTTAAAACCTGTGTGTGTTATCTATTCTATGTACGGATAGTTTTGCTTACGAGATGTATGGCTACAAATAGAACGAGTGGTAAAACTGTGTACAACCTGCTGTAATTTAACTAAATACCAGCCAATTCGCTAACGTGAAATCATAAAGTTTAAAATCGTTGCGTTTTAGTCAAGTATCATAATGGCGTTAAAGTTAAGTGTAAGTGGATCTTGTGGTGGTTGTTGTAGGTAGTTGAAGGTGGCTTCCACTTTAGCTGCCAAAAATGTTAGCAAAAACAGAAGGTTAAAAAAGATTTTAATATATTTTTACGGTATAGGTTTCAGTCTCTGTGGGGACAGTATTAACGTTTAATCAGGAGGACGTTTTTTCCATAACACATAGCTGTTTAAGCTTATTCGTTAACTAGCGAATAAAAAAGTGAAGATTTAATTACTCGATTATTACGTCAACTATCATAGGGGAAGGCATAATTTACTACAAACTGGGCACTAGCGTTGTAGTTGGTTGGTCTTTATTATTTCCAAATCCACATTTCAAAATAACCCGCTTTTAACACAACCTAGGTGACTAAATAAGTAAGTTCTTTGTCATTCACATTGTAGTAAGAGGCTTCTAAAATATATATATTTTGTTGCTGATTTTTCAAAGAGATGTTACCTCTGCCCCAGCCTCCGGTATTCTTTCCAAGATGGCTGTGGCTTGCTCCATAAACTTTGAACGCCTAGGCTCCACTGACACCAGTTCTGACATACGACTCTGTAATAAAAAAAATCTATGTCAGGGAAACATATTTTCTAAAAAGACATCTTCGTATTTCATAAAATGTGAAGAAACCGGGTAACGAACACGTTATTGATTATATTGATTATGTTATTATATTCGTCATCAATCATCATCGTTATTATATTGATGACATCATTCAAAGTTTAAAATAAATGAACACTTATAAGAGCGAAATATATATATAACGTTTCACGTAGCCATTTTGATGTTAAATGACCTACTGAAACCTGATAGGTGGTAATCATCGCCTTAATACACCAGCAATATCAAGGATTTACACAATATTATTGGTGCGTTAACATTCTAGAAACGGAGGTGTTAATGCTTCTTATTCCCTTTAAGTACAATGGCCACCTTTCCCTTAAAACCGAAACACGAATGAGAAATGTTTCACAGCCGAAATAGACAAAGCGGAGATATCTATTAAGACAACCCTGCAAGCGAGCCTACTAGTTACGGAAAGACAACTTCGTCGCGTCACAGGAGCATACTCGGCAAGTGGACGAGCCGTGCTACACTTTAAATATTTCTGACCGACACAAACTCTGCTTCTAATTAGTGTTCTTAGGTCTCTTAGAGTCTTCGGCAGGTCAGACCATTAGGAAGCGACTTAGCGAGCGGCTTAGGTCAGTCGTGTTGTAAAGGTGAAAACCTCCCAGGTACGTGCCTGTACCTGGTATAAGCCGTTTGATTGTGTGTAGGTGCGCGTTGGCGCTTGTGATCGGAGAACTAGGCTGGTGTGTTGTGTGTAATTTTTAACTCACCATTCTCAACTTTCTACTTGAAAGATTTTCTGGACTAGAATAGATCTCCTCCTGGACATGTGTAAGCCACTGGCACAGTTCAGTAAATTCAGCGATCAGCTGACTTAGCGACCACTGACGATTGAATCCCGACGTAGGATTGAGCAGACGCGGCCCGTTGTGCAACACTGACGAATTGTGCGATAACAATTCGCCGTTTGCTTCCTGCAGGAGAAAAACAATTTTGTTTAATTAACCGACTTTAAAAGAAGGAGTTAATCAATCCAACACATAATGTAATATTGGATATCCGAAATATTAACATATAGTAAATGATAAAATATAGGTGATTACAAACAAAAATACTTATAGTCTAAGTCAAAAACTCAATATCAGGTTATACAATAGAATCACGCAATGGGAAGTGCTAAAAAATAACCCGAAGTTGGTGAAATTTTATAGCAAATATGCTATTACCAATTTAATCGTGAAAATATGTTTATCTTCACCATTTTAAGCACCAAGATCGAAATCCATAAAGATACTAATCAGGAAACATATTCTTTAAGTAGTGGGTTGTTTCACTTATTGTACAAAATTGTTTACAAAAATATAAATAGCAGCTTTTTACTATGGGTTTTAGTAAATACCTTGAAAATCTTCTGGTTTTTCAGACAGATAGGTATATTATTTTACTAGTTTTTTTATTACCACTAAATGTGTTTTCTATTAAAAACTTTATCGATCGAAGGCATTAATCGAAGGCATCGAAGGCATTATCATCACTAGTCTCCAGAATGTCGCCGCACTTACAGTACCAAGTGATTTCTTTATATTATATCTGTCTATGGGCGATGGTGATTGAATAAATGCATTAAAAATGATTACCATCAGGTGGGCCATCTGGTAGTTAGGCATTTTTTGACATAAATAAAAACAGAAATCGAATTGTGATTATTTTTATTACTGGTTTGGTTTTACTTGTGATTATTGTTATTACACACACGGCTAAATGTCAAGGGTACGAGTCCTGGCCCGGCAAATGTTTGTGTGATAAATACGAATATTTGGTCTCTGATCTTTGTAATATTTATACATCCCACGGTGACAATATCATATGGAGGGATAGTTTCTTAAATATTATATATAGACAGATAATTTTGCTGAAGGGAGACTTCATTTTGATTTAAAAACAATTTTAATTGCATTAAATGTCTGGTTTTCGCATAATTGCCAGTCCAAACTGGGAATCGAACCCGTCAAATATAAGAAAAAACATCCATAATTTTACGTTGTTTAAAACAATATGTTTAATTTCAGTTTGTATCTCCTGTACATTTTCATACTACGTCTTGTAAATTAAATCCTTTGCATAACCCATAAAAATTTATTAAGCAAATTAAATTAATAAAGGTAAGCAAATTTTAAAAAAGAACGTGTTCCAAAAATACCTTTAAGATAAGTGTTCTGAAGTCTATTTCAACTTAAGTTGTTCTCAAAG
Organism: Acentria ephemerella; assembly: GCA_943193645.1. Classification (NCBI taxonomy): domain Eukaryota; kingdom Metazoa; phylum Arthropoda; class Insecta; order Lepidoptera; family Crambidae; genus Acentria; species Acentria ephemerella. The sequence continues at coordinate 6,413,480 of OW971893.1, forward strand.
AAGACGTTTAACAACAATATACATAAATTCAAAAACTGCAACTAAATCAGAGCGTAATTGCCTTCAGAAGTGAATGCTCACCTTGCACGTGTCAATGATTTGGTTGTCCATGATGTAGTCGTAGTGGTGCTGTAGTAATGGCCACAGGTCATCGCCGGCGCTGCCGCCGCTCGCTGCCGAGCCCCAACTGCGCCTCCACGCCTCACGACAAGGTTCTTTTCTGGAATATTTAAACATTAATTCCATTAGAGTCGGTATAGCTGATCCTTGTTCATTGTGCTGTGTGAGTTGAACATTATTTGAATAGAAATATTTTTATTTTTACTATCTCCGTTTTGGAATGGAAAACATATCGAATTCTGATAAAAAAAAAAGTAAACATTGACTTCCGGGAATGCGATGAAATAAAACTAGTTTTTAATACATTGTCACTATAAAACACTTAAATATCATAAAGTATACAATAAAGGAAGTCGATACCGCTAATCTCCTAGTAACCCGGACACAGAAAATAAACTAGATGGAAACGAAGTTCTTTAACGTCATTTGTTTTATATATTAAGCTCAGCAAATGACTCGACACCACCTGATGATGAGCAGTAGAGGAGTCCGTATGTGAAGATAGCTAGTAAAGCATGTTGCAATACTGCTCTAGCCACCATCTCCAAAAAGTGCTTTTTCACGCCTCTTTTAAAAGAACCCATGTTGTATAAATACGCGTCATAAGCGTTTCAAAGGCTTTAGAGTTAAAATTATAGCTAATTATATACCTTTTCTTGGTAAGGCTGTGGTAAGGTCGCTCAAGCTGATCACAGCGACCCCCGGGCGGCGCAGGCGCAGTCCCCAAGGACGACAGCGAGAAGCTACTCTTCATAGCTGAGTGCTCGAAACCTGAAAAGTTTATGATACTTTTTAAAGTTTTCAAACTTCTAAATATGAATAATTAGACTTAGATTACAATAACAGAGTTTAAATCAACAATGACGCCTATTTTTAGCCCCAATTCAGTATATTTGTTTAGACCAAAGATTTCCGAAGTCGTCCGTATCTGGTAGAAATCAGTGATCGACATTAACGAACCAACGGCAGTTTTTAAATTTGAAGGTATTTTGTATCAATAGGAACAAACTAGATTGGTTTTGTAAAGTAGTATGGCTATGGGGGTTTGCGAGGTATTAGACCATAATGGAAAAGGGTCTCTTGCCAAAGATAGTTTAGAAATCCTTGAGACTAAGCATGGATTGGGATCCTCGACTTCTTATTTTTCTTAATTGTAGAAGCGTTTCAGTCACAAGCCGAAAGTTACCAACATTAATATAGTATAACAAAGGTTTCCTCAAAAATTCAAAACTTTAAAGTAAGTTTCTAATATCCCTATACAAATGACTCAGCCATTTGTTTTAAATTAAATGTCCCTAACACATTTTTGGGAAATTTAATTAACTTAAGGACTTGTATTGTATATAATATTTTTAATAAATATATGAAATAATATTTACTAAATGAACGTACATACATCAATCAGTTGTAAAAAGTGTTGGTTCCTACTGATCACACAAACAAACTCCTGCTGGGATTTAAACCCGGACTAACGATTTAGTAGACGAGATTTACACCTCTCGACCAGAAGGTTATAGAATATAAATATAATACTTACTGGTAGACATTTTTATTCTTCTTTGTAGGAACTTCTAAGATGATCAATTTAATGACAAATCGATGTTAGCGTTCCTTTTGCGTTTGTACTGTCTCATCAATTCCTTAATCTTTGTACTGGTTAAACAGTATTCGACTTTAGTGTGTTTACATTACAGTCTAAATTGCTTCGTGTTAAAAAGTGCGGAGGCGACTAGATTCGTTTATAATTATTAAAGTTAAAGAGTACAGTAAATTATCGTCTTAATCATGTAATCTTGAGATAAGATTCATGAATTTGAAGAAAGCGATTGGTCTTTTGGTTAGTACTTCGGTGGTCACATTGTGTGGTGCGAGGGAGTTCCCCCTCACTGTCTACTGACTGCTCATTGCTGAAGCGATCCTGGAACAAGAACAAAATAATATTAGAAAAGTTATAAATAAAAAGCAACTGTAAATTATGGAGTCTCAGTATTATTGTTATAGATATTTAGAGGTCAGAGTGCTGTCAATCAGAACTTAGAATATTGTTTTACCCATCAATTTTTAATCCATTGTAACATATATCAACACTTCGTTTGTCTATGGTCTATTTGTAATGATGTCTATATTTAATGAAAATCAATATCATTTCGTTATCTTTTACCATGTCATATTTAATGGCTGGGATCACCCTTTAAATAAAATAACAACTTAATAAAGGTTTATTTACTGTGAATGTATGCTTTTCAGATATGTCAATAATTACAAAGTTTCATTAACTCTAATTACATATAAGTGTACACATTGTAGACACTATTTGAGTAAGCAGAGTCAATGAAAGAATCTTCTTAGTTCAAAACAGAATCCATAAGGACAGCGCCGATAGCCAAATAAGAAGTCTGTACGATGCACGGCGTGGTGCTTGTATGCTTAATTTGTCAAACAAACATTTGAAACCGGTACACGTATTCCATCATTCGTACAATGCGGAATCAAAAGAGACTTGAGAAGCCGGCAAGGTGTGCCTAGCGTTGTATGGCGCATACTTTCGCATATATTTCGCAGTCATTTGCTATGCTTTTTATAAAATCAAAAGCATGAGGAGTTTTTACGTACGCCGCATCTTTTCCGAATAGCGAAATAAAACGTCGAAATTAATATAGACACGGATTTTGGTTTATTTCTCACAATTTGGTAATGAAGTCAGTCACTTTAATACACGAAGCAAATATGATTTTCAAGACACTATTTGCAATTGGGGCGAATGGAGAAAATAAGTTAAAAAAGAAAAAGAGAAAAGTACTTTTAATATTAAGGAGGCTTTAATGAGGTGCTTTGGCCGGTTTCTAAGTTGAGACTTCAAATATATAATATTATCATGAGGAATTATAGATTAAAACATGCTTATAATCTAAGGTTACAAAGAAGAAATCGCTCCTAGCGATTAGGTCGCCCTTTATACAAATACTTTGTTTATTTTGTGTTTTATCTTCTTAAAATGTACATCAAAATATTGGTTGATGTATGTATAATAAAGCTAAAATTTATCCTATTCTATATAGAAACCGACTTTATACTATATATTTTACCGCCAATAATTAAAAAACTTAATTAATAATTCTTCGCATACAACTCGCACACTATTCGAGCGAACAAAATGTTTGACGATAGCGAATATAAATATCTCATCATAATATAAAGTTAAACTCTAATTGCCACCGTGTTCACAATTACGTTAATTGTGTTTCACTAACACTTTCATTTAACAACACAGACCTTACACTTCAGTCAGTGAGACCTTATCCGGAAGCATTGGCCATGGGAAAACCGTGAGAGTTAACAACATAGTCATAGAATCGAAATTCAAACGCGAAATGTAGCATTAGCCTGCCAGATAGCAATTTAATAGAAGTAATAGCCCTTACCGTCGTGTCAACGATTTGTCGTGTAAATCCGCAAATTGGTGTGAACTGTGAAGGAAAATTGCCTTAGCTTTCCATGGAGGTATTCGCTCTGTTCTCGGGTGAAAACGATTGATTTTGGGCCCGGAGAAAGTCAGAACTAAAAGAAGGTTAGTGTAAATGACTTGTTATCTTCGAATGTGTGAAAACGTTATTGCTGTTGTTCTTTATACGTGGGATATGATATCCCATACCATTTTAACCTTCATTAAAATCGATTTATTCAATACACCGGTATTAGACATGTTAATAATTACGCCAAACCTTTTGTAAGGTATGCGCTGTAAATTGTACAGGAATATAAAAATAAAAATTTTTATCTTCTTATATTTAAAAATTAATTGATTTTCGTTAGTCTCGCTAAAATTTCAAAAAGATTTGACTTATTTGAGTATTTTTACTGTGTAATTGTTTTTTATGTAAAATTAGATACTGTTCTGTCACTTTAATACCATAATTTTTTTTTTTGCAATTAGCCACTTTTTGAAAGGTTTTAGCGTATGGAAATAAAGAACCATAGTTTCACATACAAAGAGCCGCATGTGGCTCGCGTGCCACAGTTTGCCGATCCCTGAATTATATCTTAAAACTTTTTATTTTATTTTATAAATGCTTAAAATATTTATGACTATGATTAATAAATATTGACATACTAAATATTTCGTTACCCACATGAACGGCATTGGAGTTACTGGTCGGTATTCCCAGAGTCACGCTTAGCCAGTGCCGGGTAGTCATAAAAGGATTCCTTATAGTAAAAAAGGCTATTTATATCCCCCAAAGTCTAGGTAAGTATTCATATATTAAGACAAAGTTTACCAGGTCAGCTAGTGATGAATCACACCTAATAAAACAGAAACATTTCTCTTTCCCGCATCACAAAAATTCCTCAAAATTACCAATGACACAAGGTTATTTAATCAACGTAACACATTAGTGATGACGATATACTATTCATTTGCTTAACGTCGGTGTTATCAGAGAGATCAGCTATCACCATTGTTGTCCACCGTATAGAAGATGGACAAAGCTTTGCACTTTCACTCGTTATTTTATTCATTTCTTTACAGGAAAGGCTGTTTGATAGTATCTTTAGCATGAACCATAAATATTAAAAATAAAAAAACTTAAACCTCGAATTACTTACTCCAATTCAAACATCATTAAGCAAGAGCTTAGGCTTCGGATAATACTTAATATTTGGTTTACAGCCATTTCTAATCGATATGATTTTGTTGGAAAACGGTGCAAAACTGTACCATCAGTATTTACGTACGGCACAATTTATCTTTTTATTTTTATTTGAAATATATTTGATGTATGACATAAAGAAAATAAAAGATACTTGCATGTCAATGTTAGTCAGAACAAGGTGATTTCATTTAATAATTCCAAATAGATTTAATTTAACTCTAATCTATCGCACATCAATATTATAATCAATAAAAAACAGACCTTAACTATTATTACTAGAAAGGGCTGGTCATAAGATGTAAAGAGAATAAATTAGATATAAAAATGGTTCTCAGACTGATTTCACCTACCACCGAAAGTGTGATAAAAAAAACACACCCGTAAAATTAACGTTCTTTCATAATCGCGAATTCCTTGTCCAAAAAGTATATAACGCAAAACTAATTTATTTACTGTCATAACACATTACATTTACGTCGATAGAGATCCGTTCATCACAAAAAGAGGTCGAATGATTGATACGTGATACCGGTACCGGTAACGATACCGATCAATTACTATATAGTTATTAATCGGTAGCTTGCAAATTTACTTCGCTAGCAGGAGATTTGATTGGCTCATAATTACTTCGGCCAGATGGGCGTGTTTCCGTGCAAGAATTATATTACGACCTATTACGACCAGTCCAATTGAATCAACTTCTTAATTCAACTTTATCACATCTTTTGTGCACTAAAGAGAAGAACTTAAGGGCGGAAAACTCAAGGTTGGAAACACCATCTCATTTTACTAAATTTTACAACAAATCTTTCTCAAGCTGTTATACTGTGGAACTCTGTACCTAATGCAAGCTCAGTTACTTAACAGTTTTAAAAAACTAGTGTTTAACTACTATTTGTCCATTTCATACTTGGATTATACTGATACTACATCTCCTTAGTAGTCTTTGATTATATGTATTGTAGTAGATATATATTTAAATAATTATGTATTATGTAGTGTATACATGCTATCATTAACTAAGTACGTATGTATGGATATATTTTGTATTTGTATGTAATATCATTTATCACGAATGTATTCGTTATACGTTGACAACTTCTCTCGAGTAGTTAATTTTTAATCCTGTTCATCCTAAGGTTACCTGGAAGAGATAGCTTTTAGTGATAAGGTCACCCTTTGTAAAAAATTAGTTAAAAGTTCCCTATGTGTTTTTTTTTTGATTGGCTGATGAACAATAAAGATATATACTATTCTAAAGATGTATGTATCTTTAATCGAATTTTATTAATTTGCTTATTCATGCTTACAACACGTTTAGTCCCGGATAATACCGCTACCTTATTGGGACAGACAACGTGATGGTGTTGCGGCCTTAATTTTCGTGTCAATTTGTCACACATAGCTCTGCTTCAATCAGTCATCAAATAATTACTCTAACAATTGTGTTCTCCGAAATCCAGCTATGAGCTTCTGATAATGAGATAATTTATTTAAGTTCCGAATAAAAGGAAAAGCCACACGCCAAGATATTTTTTTTTGTTTGAGCATTATAAATAATCATAAATATGTGTTCTTAGTCCTAATCTTATTACCATAAAGCAATTCTAAAAAGCAATCAAAGTTAGACCACAGGAATCGAAGCCTTTATTTATGCTTTTGAAAAATACGACATACGTAATATGGAAAATGTATGTATAGTTATCTATTCAAAGTCTAGCTAAATCTAATGGGATTTAATAAAACTATAAAAGATTTATATTGCAGGCCTTTCAGCAAACTTTCTAATAACCCATGGGCTGCAAGCGATAGGTCAAATTGGCCCCTACTAGACACCGTTCGACAATATAATCTGTCAGCTCACGAATAACGGTAACTACCAGCTAAAATTTATAGGGTTAAGATAGCCGTACATGAATGAGGGCTATCACTCTGATATTTTTAAATTTCAACCCATAAATGCTACTGGGTCATTCATGTAGACAATTTGTATGCAACTATTATTTCACCATACAAAAAAATGCATGCAATAGAAAACACTTTCAGATACCTTTATTTAACAACCATAAACTTAAGCATTTGCAAAGTGTGATGAATTACTGGCCAATATGGCCAGTAACGATTCACGATAGTCAGGTAACATTTGAATAACGGAAGTTCTACATTGCCAAGTGACGTATATTTATTTTATTGTGATGGAGACAGGAAGCAACTTGTGGTCTGACAGTATGAAAGGGTACAGGTAACTCTAATCTAATTTATAAATAGTTATGAGCACTTAGATAAATATGATAACGTCATAAATATATAGTAATTAAAAGTAAAACTTAAAGCCTTTAACCAAAGTAAGTAAAACTAATAAAAAACTCGGCGTGATTAAAGTGCAACATGCTCTAAATTAAATTTAAAGAGGCTTTTAAAACCTATGTATCCGCATGACAAGCAATAAATAAATAACGGTAGTATAGCGTAAGCATTTAGAGACGTTTCTAGAATGAAATATTTTATTCAAATATCCATTTAATAAATCTTGTACAAGCCCTGAGTAATACAGAAACGGCGACCCTATGAGTTAGAACCGATGAACGATATTGTCTGGCAATATTAATAATATTGTCCAATGCGATATACACAGCGCCTCTGGTCAGTGGTCATAGATATAGATTTCAGGGTACTGTTTGTTCTTTGATTTGTAACAGGAAGGCTTTGTTGTTGTTGCTAAAGCAGCCATTTGAATTTCTAAAGGTAACTAAGCGGGAAGTCATAATTAAACTTCGGCTGTCAGAATTACTAAATTATAATGCTAAAAAAATAGAGATATATCATCACCATAAATAACGAGCCCCCTTGTAAGATAATTAAAAATAAAGTTCAAAAGAATTAATGTACAATCAACATTTCGTCTGCTTTAATGTCAGTGATCACAAATCGGAGTCACGGATTAAAATAATTATTGCAGGCATTGAAAACTTGTTTCCAGAACAAAAACTCCCGCAGTTTTGTCATTCCATTGAAGTGCCCTGCAAATATATGCCATCGAAACCGTGCATTTCGGGGATGAAATGTCTTTTTTCCGTACAGATCCGTAAGCCATTCGTAAACATCCATCCATCCTTATCATCCAAATATTACTCATTAAGAGGCTGCTCCCACAATGCAATCCAGTGGGCCTAGACAAGATACATTTCGATAGCTGCAATCTCTAAATGCAAAAATGAATGGGATTTGACATAAGCTCTCGCTTAGCTAACGAGCGCGATTGTCAAATCAATATAGCACAGAAATGAGGTAAATCACAAAACTAATTTTCGTTTATTATATAGCATTACAATTCTTCTTAGCCAGTTACTAATGAATTATCTTAATAGTCTTTAAGGAGTATTTTAATACATATAGCTCGATAAAGTAATAAGAAATATGTCCCACGTATGTATATGTATTGTATGAACTCCCACAAAATACATTAATTATGTTAAAAGAAAGTATCGTACGTAATCCAATAATATGTTTTTGTTTTAAATCAACTATGGTCAAATATATCATCATCAACAGCCTATAAACGTCCCACGGCAGGGCACAGGCGTTCTTACATGGGTTTAACATATGAGAACTTTGAGCCATAACAACACGCTATCCCAATGCGAGTCGGTGAGCGAAAGTAGTTGCCCTTAACATACAAACTAATATATATAGTATTTTAAAATTACACTTGTACAGAGTAAGCGCAGGATTGAGTACAAATCATTTAAAGGAACTGGCGCCGCTTGAACTGCTTCGCAAACTAATTAATTGATAATCTCTTAAACAGGCACCTATTATCTAGCCCAATTAATCGTTTATTAAAGATACTAGGTAACAGAGAAATATATATATATATACAGAGATACTAAATTTAGAAATATACTAAATAAACAACAATGACTCGCGAAAAAATAATCGTATTACCGGGATTCGAACCTGGGGTCTTTGAATATGTAGACAAGGGTAATGACCACTCGACCGAACGATCGTACAAAACAGATGTAAACATGTCTTTACACTAAGTGTGTTCATCTCGAAATGCCAATTATATAAATACCAAATAAAAATGTGTAATGTTACCAATCATAGTGAGAGTAAATCATTACGAGCTGTCAGCGTTCAAAGATGGATGGATGATTTATTTGTTGACGCAAATGAAGAAAGTACCTATATTAACAATATAACATTTATCACGATTATACCGTGCGAAATATAATTGAAAACAATGCAGAAACATATAAAGCTATTCAGAACTTTCCCAAAATAAAAGGTTAATGACTCTTTGATTGTTCAAGGAATTAATTCCGATTTGTCATATTGTAACAACGATTAGGTAAGCTTAGCTAATATACATAGTGATGGCATAAAAAACATGATAATAACATCATTGGTTATGACCGTTCGAAGTTAAATAGATTTTTTGCTGGTTTTTATTACAAAATAAGTCAGAAAACATGACTCTGCAATAAAGAATCAATTAATCAGGTTCACATAGTCGAAATAGCAACTTCAGAATTTATGTTCTTTTTGTATCTGGTTACGTCAGTTATCTAAACTATATAAAAATATCTTAACTCATACTCATTTAAATTTAATTGTCTGCTTTTCTTTTACTCTGCACGATAAGAAAGGGAAGAACATCTTTATAAATCTTTTAAATTTGTAAATAATTTGACATATAAATTAATGGCAATTTTGAAATTGTACTGTAAAGAAGTACTGTAAAGTATGATTAAGTCTACATTCTTAATTTACAATTTTTTAAGAAGAGGCAACTTCTAACATTTTTCCAAGGCTTTTAATAATTTTCATAAAAATCTAACAGTTTACACAAAACACATGACGCGCATAATATACATGTGATTTTGTAAAGGTTCTCTGTACTTTCAAGTGGTAGTCTCTGGTTTTGATATGTTGCACAAGCCATGAGCGGGCAGCGATTGTTACTTAAAGTTTTAATTACCTATGTTTTAGTGGTAAAAGATTTTTTTTAAACATTCCGATTATATTTCGGCTTTTATGATTTACATAATTTATTATAAGGTTCAGTCCCAAATGTGGCGAGGCGCCTGAGTAAGCCGCTGGCAGGCTACCGCATGGCGCAGGTACTGTCCGGACATGGTTGATTCGGTTACTACCTATACAGAATTGCCCGTCGGGAAGATTTTAAGAATTCATCATTATCGTGTGCTTGACAAACGATGAAATATTCTACATATATAATGTGTATATAGAATATTTCGACGGCTTATAAGTCGTTAATAGTAAATTGAAATAATTGAAAACTCAATCAAAATCTCAATCTCAATCTCAAATTAAAAACGCAATAGTAAAATAAAAAAGTATTTTGTATTAAAGTACTGGGGTAAAAAAATCCTTTAACTTATCCCACGCGCAAATTCATATCAGATACTGCGTAATTGTAGCGTAACTTTCATGTTCCGATTCTAAGTCACTGATAAACTATAATGAGATACTTGTTATATGTCAAAGGTGTTTTGGCAAAAAACTCGGTAACAATAGTACTCCGCACGGATACTGAGCAGAGAAAGGTTTCAGAGCGTTTTAACATTCACTAGTGATGCCAGATCTCGACGGATAACGATCATATTATATACGATACAAAGTGTAAGAAAGTGTTTACGTCAAAAAATTGGCCTACGTTTTCTAAAAGAGCGTTGCTACCATGAGCAGATAGATAAAGTTCAATTAGCTAACGATGTTCCGAAAATAAAATGTCTATAAATCATTGACATAAATTTGAACTTTTTCAAAAACACTAAAGTTTAGAGTTAAAAAACGAGTGAGTAGATTTTTTCAATTCAAAATTTTTTAATTCTTCAGAATATATAAGATATTAGCTGATGGTGAAACAAAAATGAGACAAAATATTTCATTTACTGTTTGACATCAATTAAAATATTTAGGGTTGCTTATCACGTAACTCAAATGATAATGGCAAATTATGTTGATAATCCCAAAAATTTTTTAGTTTGAATATTTTATGATAAATTTTTATTCAACTAAATTGTAGCGGAACTGTTCCTTGCTGCTTAAATTTATGTTCATAAATATTGTCTATCTGATTCAGCCACAAAGGTCAATGACTCCACAATATCGGTCTACAAGTATGGTCAATTTCGTTTATAATAGCAGTACAGTTCAGCCCCGTAATTATCTATTTCAAAGGATATCACGGTAGGACTCCGGCATCTCGAACGGCTGCTACAGGGTGTGACTAAAATGGCAGCTAGTTGGTAAAAATATAATTATTAACTTCTTAATCGATTCGGTCACATTCAAAATTATTATGTTATATTAAATAAATGAAATAAAATAAAAAATATAATACTAGCTCTTGTAATGTTATAGAACGCAGATTGTACAACTAGGTGAGCGTTATCATTATCTAACACTAAATTATATGATGCATTTTGTTAAAGTTTCAATAAATGATTTCATTTTGATTTTTGATCATGTTTGTCTCTGACACTTTGTTTAAAACATAATATAAAGTTTTATTTGTTTTGTATTTCATACCTTCATTAAGTTTTGATCATATATAAAACCTACCATTTTTGTTCTATTTAAGATGTTTATCTGTTGAGGTAATATAATAACGATTTAAGGGCGAATAGTTTTCAATATAATAACTCAGCTCTCAAATGATATATTTAATAACTTAATACAACGTAGCTATACTTATCACTTTCATTTATAGTAGAATTGAATTAGTGCTAATATAAATTTTTATTATTATTTGTTTTATTACTTAATAATGAAAGTTGTTCAGTCAAATAGGCAATATAAAGAAAATCAATATAATGATAAAACATTTTTTTAACATCCAATTAAGTCCATTCTTTACTCGAAAACAAAATTAAAACAGTTGACTGGTAAAAAGAACCAGAAAGAAAAAGTATCTCACAGACACACCCAAAATTCTATATGATTTTCGATTAAAAAAATGAAAATAGTGCACTTTTAAATACTAGTGCCATCATAGAACAGCCTGTACTTACAGACAAAGTGAAATCACGGAACACTTGTAAAGCAAGACGAATCCTTTCGGACGAACAGGATTAGAAAAAAGATAAAAAAGATGGTAAACCTATTTTTTTAACAAAGTGGAATGCGTCGAAGATCTATTGCCCTCTTTCGGTGATTTTGAAGCGACACATAAGACGCGGACGCATCTCATCACGTGATCCGAATACGCGGATAACGTTGTTAAAGTAAATAATAAGTGTATATTAAAGAACTCGCTTGCGTTTTGGCTTCAATTACATACTTTTGATTACAAAAATAAAAACACATTCCTCATGATTCAATCATTGAATGAATATAATTTTTGCAATATCAAGCTTCTCAGTACTATGAAAGACGTGACATAATATTGTTTAGTGAAAAATAAAAAACTTGTGTTCGGGGATCGGGAAGTTCCAAATATCTGTATCTGCACGCACCATAACGAAGATCTGTGTTTTTTCAAGATCCATGACGAGTGCGTGTCAGAGTCACATTTACACAGCTCTATTTTTGAAATGACCGTTTTAGTAGGACTTGCTATTACTATGCTTCCCCAATACTTTTAGAAAGATGGATTGGATATTCTTTTAGGCCAACGTAAATCCCGCATTAATGACTAGAGCTTAAGGACGAAAGAAGAAAAGAAAGAAGGAGAAAATAAAACTATGATAGTATATACATACATTTATAAACGTGGAAATAGTTGAAGTAATCGTAAATAATGGAAACATTTTTAAACTTTTTTTTTTTATTAAAAAGTTGTAAATGGTTTTATTTTTTAAATTGTCCTAAAAATGAAAGGCAGTGGGATCAAGCGGTTACAGTTTAATCTGAATAGAACAACCTTTATAGTGGACTCGTGATTTTTAAAAGCTTATCTATCAAAATAATATTACTTACACATAAGCAATAATCAAAACTGCTGCGTAAGTACGGTAACTTTGCATAAAAATAAGAATATTTCTTTGTTTCATACCAGTTTCTTTTACAAAATTTTACATAACTTATATTCACCGAGTATTATCATTAAGCATGTTACCATAACACATAAAGCTGCTTTCAAACTAAGCAACTCCTATTAGATTTAATCGATTAACTTACTTATTTGCATTCCTATCTTTTTTTAAAACTATTCGTATTTCAGTAGTAAAATTGATGATTTATCCCCAAGAAAAAGAAAGGTTCCTGTTTAGTCGCTAATACGAGAAACAAGTAACATGTAACTAAATTTCTAATGAATATCATCCTACTGTATTGCATATCTTCGGTTTTATAATATGATGCACTGCGTTTGATGATGCGTGCTTAGGGGCACATGAGACATAAAGAAGATATTTTTCATTGAAACGCTAAAAGTGTGATATTTTTTAATTTTAATTATCTCATTTCCTAATATTGTTTACCATTAATATGTAACAAGATAACTTTATGAAATTTATGATATTTTTTAAACTGTATTACACTTATAAAAGTTTTTGGTGTATTTAATACCAGTCAACCAGATAGTTGAGTTCATAAAATTAAACGGTAGTGCTTAAATAATGTAGGATGAATAAGAAATAGACCTAACATATCACATAAACATATTAATTATATATAATACTCAAAATGTAAAACATTAAAAGAATATGAAAAGCGATGAAGGTATATTATTGGAATGAAGGTTGAGTCCCTAGAAAGGGAGTGCAAACTAACCGCTTAAAAGCCAGTTTATTTTTGGGCTCTTGGATATTAGGAGGTAGTGTGTTCCTGATTATCGCATGATGGACAGTGACTAGTTTTATATACAGTGTATGCTGCTACGAAGAACACGGCTGTGAGAAGCGCTTAGATATTGAAATTTGCATTTCAGATATTCCAGCATTTGTGGATCATATATTATGAAAAACAGAGTTTCAACAATATTATTGGATCGCTATCATAATAAAAAAATAGGGGAAGTCCGTAATTAAATGACGAATATTATAGAAAGTCTTAACTTAAAAATCGATAGTGTGTCCACAGCCTAAACGATGTACGTACCCGATACTAGCATAACGGAGGTCGCTCATTCATCTAGGGACGGACAAGTGTATAATTATACAGATTATAATTACATGGTGCTTTAATTAGGAAAGCTTCGTGTTTCTATTATTAAATTAGTTGTATTATTAATTTAAAGGGATGTGAAAGCGTCGAACGATATAAGATTAAGTAGTTAGGTTTTTATCGTTGTTTGCGATATTATTTCAGTAGTGTACGGCAGAACCTTCGTCTAGATTTGATATATTTCAATGATTTTCTAAGACTAATGTGGTTATGGAAAATCTCCCCACTACAAACATGTCTCTACGACTTGAATTTTTGAATATTTATTCTTAACGATAGCCCCAATAGCACACAAATTCTATCCCAGCATAGATTAAAATTTGACACGAATAAGTTGCAACTTATAGTGACTCGCATTCCAAAACCATATTATAGGAACAGGCTGATTATCCTGTTATATTTACAAAACTTAAGCCGTCAAACTTAATCAGCATGCAGAACTCATACTAAATTGACCAAAACCATACCTATGTTAACAATTTTAGCTAATTTCAAACGCCTATTAGAATTACATCACATTTTGAGCTAAAAGATAGCACATAAACTAACCTCATTACATCTTAATGTCGGAGAAGGATTGTTCAAAGTAACACTAGAATTAAACATTATTATTTAATATTTACAGATATTTATGGGAAAGTAAAAGTGCATGTCATGTTATTTTTATGTTATAAAGAGCATTAGAAATTATATATTATTGGTCATAGCTCTTGAATAGGACGGATTATGTTTTGTACTGTAAGATTTGTTCATAAGCTCTAATGCAATTACTTTATGTAAATATGTTCAAAGATTTACATGGCAAATTTCACTCGTCACTCAACTACAGCATTATAATATTATGATACCAATAACACAACACTCAAGGCATATAATATAAAAATACATAAAATACATTATTATATCATTGTTATAAAACAGAAGAAAGATTTACAAAAGATAAAAAGGAAAACCATTTTAACAGCTTTATAACTAATAAAGACGGGAAACAAGTCAGAGTAGCAACTTAAAAATATTTTAATAAGGTAGAGTTAGCAGGAAAAATCACAGTCCATGTTCGAGTCCTAGCATTCTTTCATTACACTTTCTGATCTTTATCAGCTCTTCCAGTTTATTATTATTATTATATTTACCAAGTAAGTTCTAATAAGAGTTTTCAGAAATGCTTTGATAAGAATTACCAATGTGATAACGTAAGTAAAATATTATATTATTATTCTTATATCCACGCTATAGTTAGAACTATTCCATGTTAACGCCTACGCCTCTACCTAACTACAAGAAGAATATAGTAATGAATTCTTTACCTTCTTTATCGGTAATTTGCGTTTAGTTACCATTGTTGGCAATAAGATTACAAACAAGTATTGCAAGTCATTGTATTAACAAATTCATAGATTATATGTATTGTTTGCAATGTAAAAAACATTACATAATTAATAAGTAGCATGTTTTGAGCTATTTAGATTAGGGTAACATAGCAACAAATTTAATAAGTTTGTTAGGCGAAAAGCCATTTATTAGTACAACAAACCACTATGGAGCTAGGGGGAGTAACAGACAGTATAAATTATAACACAGTTACAACGGTTCGCTACACGCAAACCGTACTAAACTAATACGAACCTCAACGTTAAGTTTATATTTTTAGGGCTACGTTTTGAAATTTAAGACATCATTTCTCATTTCTTACAATAAAGAGATTAAGAGTAAAAAAATTGTTTTTCCCTGAATTATATTTTAAATAGGAACTTCATTAAAATTATAACTATTTCCTCTACAAAGTAAAAGCATGTTTTAGAAGCCTTCAGTCAGAGCTCCAAGCAGTAAATCTGCACAGTACGAATGAACAAACGTTAAGTCAGTTTCTAATGCTCAATTCCTTATATTAAATCTAACATATTGAGGAAGTCTTACAAAACCATAGCATGTTCCATGAGCATAATGAGATAGAAATAAAACGGACAACACGCACGCCAAGATTAGTGTTTCTAAAATTGATGTTCCCGCCATAACTTAAGCTATGCATTTATTGGCATTTAAAGTTGTATTTTTAACGAGCTTGGTGTCATACATAAACAGCACTTATTTGAATTTAGTACAGTATAATCAATATAATCTAAAGAAGTATTTAACCTTAGGACCTTATCAAATACAAAGAGGCGCAACACTTTTAGTATCTTTAAACCTATTAAATTTTACTTATAAAATTTATACAAAATTACGGTAAAATTCGCATTTGGAACAAGAATTTACAACAGTTGGAACAGGAATTGGCACGTGACTTGAATTATAATCACTTCTTCATGCTAATTCATCAATAGTTGTGTCAAGCACTTAAATATTTATGTCCCAGTGCGATCATAAAATTAGTAGTTATATTACATTCCTAAGCATATTTATCAATTTATGCCTTGGTCAATGACTATGCCAATAAAACAAAAAGGATGTTCCCAAGTTACAAATAAATGCAAAATGCTTTTCTATATATAGAGTTTGTGCCGGTGTCCGTGACTCATAAGGTATTCGTATAATGTTGATTCAATTCTTTCTCTTTATATTTAAAATTTCTTCATGTGCGATCGTCTTCATCGTTTCATAAGAAATTATAAATGCATGACAACACAAGCAATGGTGTCAATGTAAAAACAATAACGAAGATTGTGTTTAAATATTGTTGCAAAACTTGGACAATCGTGTGACGCTTCAAAACCTTTATTTTAGCAATTAATATTCAATGGGAAGTAGACAGTTCCTTATTTTTTACCTATAATCTGCACTTGCACTGGTTAAACATAATCTAAAAGACGTTAACTTCTTTATTTATAATTGAAAGCATTCTAATAGCAGTCTATCGCCTAATCCCATTAAATTGAAGTTAATTACTTGACAGTAATTATGTAGTAAATTAATCAAACGATTATTTAAATCATCAATCATTCCGCCATTTACTGCTAATTGGCGAACGTTTATCGGCAACACGCGTAGTTTTGTGTCTTCAATCATGCAGTGAATCAAGTGACGCAATAAGCAAGAAATTATATAACTTTTCCTCATTCCGTTATTTTCAAAGTAAGAAGAACGCTAAGGTAGGCCGAGGTTCGATAGGCTATGTTTGCAGGCCTCGCATTGCAGAAAACATATTGAGATCCTTTGAAGTCCCGTAGCGACATGTAATTGTAGATGGCGTTTTTAATAGAAGAAATGATTTACGCTTCAATTTAGATATAAAATTTTATCATAAATTTCTAAAAAATTAATGGTAGAAAGAAACATGAGAGATAAAGTTAAATTATTCTTTTGTATCTACCGAAAATCTTATAAATTAATGACGATTAATATTTTCATTATATAGTTTCATTGTGCTTATTTCTTTGGCAATGCAGCAAAATATAAAAGTCACTTAATATCATTCCATAACTGCACAAACCATGATTCTGCATTTAAGTCCGTTGGCGGACAGTCGGCAAACGTATCGAGGGATGAATCATAACCATAGCATGTTATAACTACTTATGGAGCGGTTACTTTGATTTTATAGTCGTTGTTTGTTTACCGTCGAATAACGGTTGACTGGTTTGCTGTATTTGTTGAATGTACGGGTTTAAATATTATCTTCTGAAATACATCTTCAACTACGAGGATCTCTTTTTAATTATTACTCCATTTTCAATATCTCTAACTCCTTAGTACCGGGATTATTTCCTGATCTGACTCGCAGTTAACTATTTTTAAATTGTTCTAAGCGTATGATGGCAGATTATGAGATAATTTAATAAACCGTAGTAATCTCAGACTGTTCAGTTAATGGAAAGTGCGTGTATCTCCACTCCTCACATCACCGACATATGCGTCGATCTCCAGTTCTCTGTTTGTACCTCGCAAGAAACATGTCATCCACAATGGGAGATGATGACGCATTCGTTTTATTCATTTCAACAATGCTTTCGTCAATCATTTTTAAGGAGAACCTATGTAAGCAAATATGACTCTGATATAATATTGAAATGCAGCAATGGAAAGTGTTTTATTAAGCCGTTGGGCCACTGGGGTTAGTACCACTATTAAACTCATTACATTATGTCGGAACAGTTATGTAGGTAGTAAGTGTAGCAAATTCTGCGAATTCTGAAAAAACTACAAACAACAAGGAATTGATGTAGTTTTTTTATGAGCTGCGTAGTAACAGTTACCAGTAGTTTGAAATTTAAAGAGCTTAATTAATACATAATACATAAGATAATAATTACATTTACTGCGAACCAATCCACTAATACTTGTTATGAACAAGTACGTTTATAACGATTAGCTACACAGAGGAAGGTTAGAATACCCAGAGGAAAGTACTTGAATAGTTTTTACTTTATATGAATACTAGTAAGGAAGCCCTAAGAACTATAGTAAGGAACTAATAAGCAGCAGCGCGCTCAGAAGACGATTGTATACCGACACTGGCGAAGGAAACAAAGATAAAGGATTAAATTTTATAATCGCATACGTTTTTTGTTTCTATAAGGCTGCTTATTCGTAAATGAGATTGAGGTATGACGTAAATTTTAATTTAAAAACATGATTACATTATTACACGAAAACACAAGGCTTGCTTAATGTGTGACCTTTAGGTCACACTTGCTTGACGATATTCATTTTCAAATAGTTTGCAACAGTTACGTTTCAAAACGTCTGTTCTGATATTAGGTTAGGTTGGGGAAAAAGTCTTTTCGCATACAGTATGTATAAACTTGTAATAAAATATCTTTGTTGTACTATTTGTATCTGGATTCATGACATTAAAAAAGTGACATTTCAAAAAAAGAAATAAATTAGAAAAAAATTGTGACGTTTATGGACCTAATGCAATGTCAGTAAGACAGTATTGGTTTAAGCGTTTTCATTCTGGGAATTTTGATGTCAAAGATGCACCACGCTCTGGTCGCCTTGTTACGGATAAAATGGGCGCTATTTTTGAAAAAATTGAGCAAAATCGGCATATTAGCAGTTACGACATAGTTGAAAAGCTGGGATTCGACCACAAAACAGTTTTGACCCATTTGAAAAAAGCTAGGTTCACAAAAAGATCGATATTTGGGTGCCACACGAGCTAACTGAAAGAAACATAATGAACCGTGTACTCGTTTGCGATTCTTTATTGAGACGTAATGAAATCGAACCGTTTTTGATGAGATTGATAACTGGTGATGAAAAGTGGATCACGAATGACAAAAACGTGCGAAAAAGGTCGTGATTAAAGGTCGGTCAGGCTTGAGCCTGTGGCATAACCTGGGTTAACTCGCGAAAAGGTGATGCTGTGTCTATGGTGGGATTAGAAGGGCATTATTCATTATCAGCTTGTATCGCAGGACAGAACCATCGATTCGGATCTCTACTGCCAACAACTGATGAGATTAAAGCAATAAGTTGAGAGAAAGCGGCCGGAATTGATTAATAGAAAGGGTGTGGTCTTTCATTACGATAACGCTAGAAGACATACATATTTACCCACATAGCAAAAATTAAGAGTTTAACTGGAAGGTTTAGCACCTTCAAATTTCCACCTGTTTCAGTCTCTTCAGAATTCTTTAGGCAGAGTTAACATCAAGAAAGGACAGCCAAAACTACTTGTTGCGTTTTTTTGATCAGAAGTACCAAAATTTCTACAGCAACGGGTACATGTCTCTACCTACAAGATTGCAGAAAGTCTACGAACAAAATGGCACATATATATTGTAATTATTTAATTAAAATTAACTTTGAAAAAAATGTCTTGAATTTTCATATAAAATGTGAAGAAACTGTTTCCCCGACCTATTACAATTGAATTAATTTAAAAATATTACGGTTTCAATTCAGAAGTTAAGAATTACCATTTGAATGAGAGACACAATACATAGAGCTGCTATTTCAACATCGCTTACAAAACAAAACACTATCGTGTTACAAAAGCTCAAAGTCAGTGCGCAAACGCAAAGGGACATCGGACACCTTGACAAGGTGATATACAAACAGACGAACCAGATGAGGAACAAACAGATATTATTTAGAGCGAGTAGAGTTGTAACTAGGTCTAGAATACAATGCAAGGAAAGCTGTTTCATATCATAGTCATATTCTGCCCTGATAATTAAGGGGTTTACTCTGACTAAAGCCGACAGAATTGACAAAAAGATATTTATAAAGTCTATGGTCGCTGTGCCCGAAACTATCGAGCGCGACAGGGACAACTGCATTTCGGACCGGAAATACGTATGAAAAGTATACAAAATCAGTTTCGAAGTCTAATATTTCCTCCTCCAAAATTGTAAAGTATTAATGAATACCTTAGTCAAAATAAAGAAAGGCTTCGACTTGGTCCTTATGTTTTGCTATTTTATAAAATCTTGTCAAATTTGTTAAATCAACTTAAATGAAATGTGAGTCTAAACACGGGTTTTTAAAGATTCATATCTCTGGTAAATATCTGGATTTATATAAAACAAGAAAAATATAGGGACAGCAATATTAGCCATAAATTTTTTGGCAAAAATAATTACTCTATACATCATCTCATCATCTATAACCTTTAAATGTCCCACTGCTGGGCACAGCCCGCTCTACACATGAAGAGGTTAGGCCATTACAATACCACGCTGACCCAAAACGGCTTGGGTGATGCAGTTCTGTAGCAACCGGATTAAACGTGCTCTCCGAAGCACTGAATTGAGATAGCAAATTTTTGTCCCATCCAGGAGATTTTACGTTTGTATGGAAAAACTGCCTTCATGTTTCCTGTGATGAAAGGTCTGTTAAGACAATTTCATGTGATTCATTGACACTACCACTTAACATCAGGCATGCGGTCTACTTTTTTGGCATTCTTCAACATAAAAAAGACTTTAAAGTAATTATCACGAGAACAATATCCGTAGTTCGAGTATATCGTTCAAGATGTACTTGGGATCCGTTTAAAGCCACACACAACAATGCATGCCCATTCTACCTAGATTATATATTTGCCGTTAATGCTATTACCGCAATAGAATTACAATGAGCTGATAAAGTAGAACGAACGAGCATTACCGATTTATCCGAACGATCAATACGTGTTTCCACAAGGTCTATTTTTCTTAAATAGAATAGTTATCTAGTCTTTTCCCCCAATGAGGAGGTACAGGGAGCGTTTCGGGATCTGCAATTTTTGTAATGTTCGAATATGAACCAGGTGGAGGGGGTACCGCGACCGGTTCAATGCTCAAGATGAAATCATAAAAATATATCAGGTGTGCCATAACACCACGGTAGTTCAATGTGGGTTGGTATTTGAAAGATCTTTAACCACTCCGTCAACGAGCTGCTTAGTGTGCTCGACTATACTATACTATAAGATAATATTTGTATATACACCCAAACATATTTGACTCTCCAAAAATTACTAAAGTTTATTCAGAAATATCTTGAGTAATCAAAATATTTTTTCAGTTTTAAAACCTTTGCCTGTATTCTATTTAAAATTGTTCATGCTCCCAGGAGCATTTTCATTGGAATGCAAAGCTGTTTAAAAATTTTAAACAGAGAATAAGTTCAAGATCGTTAACTTAATTAAGCAACAAACAAAAGTTCCATTAGAGAACTTAACGTAGGAGTGTAATGGCAGGTTGTTGAAACGAATATAAATTAGATTCGCGTTTGTTTCAACGCTGAGATAACAATTCTGATCGTCATCTCTGTCATATTTTAATATGATTTAATCATCCTTTCGTCCCTTGCCAACCCTTTTTTTTTTTTTTGGACTGACTAATACTGTTGGCCGCAGATGGCCTTTACAGCGTTACCAGGGTTTTAAGGAGGCGAGAACCTTGGAGAGTCCTCAAGCCTTAAGGGGCGATTCGCCTCTGGAGGAGTTCTAATCGACAGGCATCACCTCCGGGGAGGTGTCCCGCTGTCTCTTAGATTCTCCAGGGCACTCGAGCCATGAGGGAGCGAACCCTTGCCAACCCGCTGGCGATAGTATCCTCCAATATCACCTTCTCTATTGACTTAGGTACCGGTTTCTAAAAAGCTGATTTCATTTATTCCAATATTAATTGAAATTACATTATCTGATTACCGTCATCTACCAGGCAATCAGAACAACACACTATTTGATTACAGTATAAGATATCACCCGTAAATCTTAATCATAAAATATTATATTAATAGTTAAAGAGTTCTGATCTCTTGATCTCTCTGGTAACTGAGGACATCTTGTTTCGCGATAAATCACTCACCTGAACTCATCAGAATTATGTACATTAGTCTTGAACAATGCTTGTTAAATAATTACGTAAACATAATTTTATATATACATCTCGTATCACACGCGGGAATGAGAGGTATGCTAATATAGGTGACGAAAATATAGATACAAAAGCCAAAACGAAATCCCTAGCTCCCGTGGTAATCAAACAATAATTGTATGAAAAAAATCTCATTGAATGGATCAGTGAATCTTCCGCCGCCATCGACGCTGGCACTCAAATTCTAAATCACTGAAAGCTATTATCGACCGATTCTTGTGTTTTTTCTATAATACAATAAAATAACACTGTGTCGAATTAAGTATAGATTCGAGATATATAGATGCTATACTTCAAAAGCGGCATCCTGGAAACCGGCTTTAAAAAATAAAGATCTATTTATCAAGGACTAGTAAATCCTTTAAGAACTGTAGCAAAGCCACTTTATGCTCATTAGCTTTGCTTTAACCATAAAGTAAATAACAGAAAATACATTCATAATTTCTTTGCTCGGATAAAATTAAACTACACTTAATAAAAACCCAGTAATCAAATTGTTCAGCGTCAAAATGGTAATCCTAGCTTCTCGTAGCTACTAAGCCATCACTAATCTACCACATTTAAATCTTAATCGAGTCGCATCTCGATTCTTTGATCGGATTACGAAACAAGTTACCTCACCGGCCGGCGCGTGTGGCGCCCGCGCTCGCGCAGGAGTTTGCCGACGAAGGTTATCGAAGCACGTCGCTTGTAAAAATGGAAGGCCAAAACAAAAGAATGTGCTAACCGATCTTTTGTCTGTCGACACGAATTATAAGCTCAGTGACATGTATTCAAATTGCTCCCTCAGCGAGAATTATTTGTTAGTTAAAAACAATCAGTTTTGCTTAATCATTCATTCTGCTTTTTAATTAGGCAATTATTTTGCATTTATTTTTTTACATTGAATAAAGGAGATATGCAATGTTTTAACTGTACAGTAAACAACAAAAGGGTATAGTCAGTTTAGATAGCCAAATATAGCTTAATTGGAAAAACAAAGGAGTTGTCTTGGTCATGGTCGAAGATCAAATACTTCATACACTATATGAAAATACCTTCCACAGCATAGTATAGCACAGGGTCATAATAATAATCATGATAGTGTTGATACGTCTCATAAACAATTACCTGAAACAAAAAACAATCACACATTAAACAAAGAACTACAACCATTTAATTGCCGAAACGTTAAATCTTTAAACCATGCATAAATAAAATTTATTTCAATATATAGATATATCAGTTATGTATAAATATTTCTAAATTAATAGATTACTTCAAATAAAATTAATACAAATAATATATAAATACGTATACACAATAATATACACACATACCACACAATAAAATCATTAATATTTTTTTCTATATATACATAAATACTAAATACTAAAACTTACTCGATATAAAATGACAAATTACAGCGACAGATAGTGTTCCTTTACCAGCTTTTCGAAGACCCTGAGGGATGTTGTCTGTCTGATTTCAATTGACAGTGTCCACAATAGAACAGCTTTCAAAGTAAGCTCGTTTCTATAAAAAATTTTGAAATGCATTGGTTTTGATACGGTAAGATTCTCGGATGAAATTTAAAATGGAACAAAGTTGCGATACGACTCAAATTCCGTCCCGCAAAACCAACTTATTAATACACTCAGCTTTAATTTACCTACACCTGTCACTCAATCTTCTATTTCTCTACAACGTTTTACCGAGATTTAAGTAACAATTAATCAAGGCAATATACTCTTGTTGCTGATAACGGACTATTTTGACATTTCTGATAAAACTGTGTGATTTAGGCCATAAAAAAGATCCATTCCCGAATTTAAATCGGAATATTTTCAGGTTCACTTTAATGTCTAATTATGCTTCCCGAAAGCAATAATAAATCTCTAGATTAGGTTTACAATCCAATTTCAATACATTCGGATGTATTGCTAAGTTCCCATGTAGCAGATGCTGCATGTGCAAATATTTTGAACAAGAACACGGATTTATATGATATGTTAGTTAAATATAGTTGTGTGAACAACATGTGTGAACCTTGCTCGCTTATTCATAGCACACGACCGTCATAATTATAATAACATAAACTTTAGAGAAGTTTATTAAACATAACGACCATAAAATAATGGCCTTATTTTAAAACAAACACACACGTGGCTCAATACACCTACTAATTCTAAGCGCTACAGTATTTTAAACTCCATTAGTAATAATTTTAGATTCCTTAACATCAAAATTGCTTGCCAGTCATGGTAGAGTGTAATATGCCTACATTTTAAGTAATTACTTACTATCTCAAAAACTATTCTTAAGTATTAAAATATTTTGCTCACCCAGTCGTCCGCTCCTAATTAATAAACCATAGATGAAATTGATTGAATTTCGTATACCTATTTGACACACTAAACAAATATTATAAATAATAGATACAAAGCATAATAAATAACCAAAAATTAAATGGTCACTTCATCACTGATATCGTAACCTACTGCAGCTGCATTCGATTAAAAGTAAGCAAATAAATTATTTTTCTAAAGGTGGTATAAAAAGGCTCTATAAATGGGCGTGTCTATAAGAACTTTTCGTAAATGAAAAAAGGTTTTATAAGTGTTGTCTTCTGTTTTATAGTGTGCCAATAACATTAAGTATACATATTGATGCAGATTCATGTTACATTCAGCCTTATCGCTTGTACGGAATTTTAAAAAAAATTTAATGACACGTAAAAACATTTTATGCTACCACGATCATATTCGAGAGATATGTCAAAACGACAATATGGCATACCTATAAAAATGAAAATAATCATCGCCATTAATAATTTTTAAAATTTGCCCATTGTAATATTTTCTTGATACAGTTTAATGCATATAATGGCGGATTAATGAAGTCACATTCAATTAAGGTAACGAAAACGTGGGCACCGTAGATTAATTGACGTCACGAGACTGGCTGGCCACTAGGAGAGGCGAAGATAAATAGAAAACGTGGAGCGAATTGAAACGTGAATCACCTCGCAACGGCGATCTAGTTAGGATAAACTTTTGTTAACATCAACATTAACTACATCATATATATATTTTAATCATTTCACCAGCTACAAAAGACGTTTGACAGTAATTTATAAATTTAATTAGGTTTTTTGGTAATATTATTCAACTTCGAAATAACTGGTAAGAGATGAAACTCTGAAAGAGTGAAAACAGTTCGAACTATCCGTGTCGTTAACAGGGTAACTGATTGATAAAAAATACGTACATAGATATATTATTCTTGAAATGTTAGTTTGTCTACGCATGCTAGGCTTCAACAATCTATCTATGGGTTAATGGTTTTACTTAAGGCGTTGTCTCTTGACATATAGATGTGAAATATGTCTACATTCAATGAATATCCGTAGATAGATTACTGAAACCCACCGTTAGAAGCCTTCTGTGTACAACGGATGACTTCGGTACTAAAGGTCAACTAATTCGTACAGTATTATGTAAATCATTAAAAATTTTAATGAAAATAGTTCTCGGTGTATAGGAATACTTAGTGACAAGTTTGAATACAATATACAGTGACTGACTTTTGTACTATTTATGAAAAAAAATATACAGACCTTATTGTTTTACCAGAGGAAACACAATAAGTCAAAATGTACATACTTAACCTTTCTTAAGAATTCTGTTGTTGTTGTTAATGGTTTCCATAGTACTGCGACCCTCAATGACCCATCAGGTGTCTCAGAAAGATTCAAAAGGTCATAAATTAAAGTCCACATATTTTAACAGATGCCAACGATTGTATCAGAAGCTATACAATTGTGATTTTGCAATGACAGTGACAAAGCGTTATTGCTATGCGTGATTGAGCGTTCTGTTTAAAGTTAACCCACAGTTTTTGAGAGAGTTTTCTATTATTGAATTGGAAAAGGAATAATGTAATAACCTTATATGATACAAACTATCAAATAGAATTATTACAAACTAGTTACCCCTGTGCACTTTGTACAACCTTTTTGGACGTTTTAGAATTTCAGCAAGACCAACTATCGAACTATGTAGATAGTTAGATTTTTATAGATATGATTCTTAGAATACACCAAATCAAGGTAAACCAAAATATTAAAGACACGAGAATTCAAAACAATGAATCTATTATCTAATACATAATAACCAAACAACTAAAACTTGTCTAACAAATTGCTTTACCAACTAATTTTAACCATTATAATACTATTCACTCCCAATAGACCTAAGGCGTACATGATGTGAAAGTTAAATTATCATCTAGTTTACTAGCTGGGATATACGCCTTTATCCTGGGGCAGATCTCGACGTTAGAAAACATTGTTTGCACCTGATCTTAAGTAATATTAAAATATTATTGTAAAACATATATTTTGCTATTTAAAAATTTGAAAAACTTTTGTTCTCACTTTTTCTACTAAGCAGTTCGACGACAGGACGACTGAAGTTTTATTCTTATAAGTGCAACAATATTGTATATAAGATAATAAAAATTCGCGAATAACTTTTAAACAAAGTATCGTTAAAATGGCATCGTCCAAGTTATCAAAAATGACCATAAAATAAAAACTACTGGGCCAAAGTAAATTAAATTTTATGAGATCAAAAACCAACTATTCTGCATCGTACGAAAAAAGGAATCACGTCAAACGGATCAAAAATCTTTAAGTAATCGGTGTAGATATTAACAAACTATCGTAAATATTACATTGCCTAAGTTAAGAAAAATGCTCATAAAATAAAAGCACTAGGCGACTGAATTAAATTTGGGACCAAATGGCTTTTATTATGCATTGAACAAAAAAGAATCAAGTCAATCTTATTCTAAATCTCGGGGTGATCGGTGTATTTAAATAGAAAAACAAAATAAAAAATATATAAACCGAATTGAAATACTCTTCCCTTTCGAAGTCAGTTAAAATGTAACCTACATACTGGCCACGTCATTCAGTCGCCACGTGAATAAGTATGATTCTATATACCAGTATTTTTTTTGGTTTTATTGTAAAGCCGTACTTAGCACTCAGAAAGAAAGTTCAATCATTGCAGGTTGGTTTCTCGAAGCTTAAAAAATAGTACAAAAGTAGTAAAAAATAATTAAATTTGTTAATATTCTTGAAGAGTCAATGAACTAAAGTTTTCTTTGAAAAGTTGCTAACTAGCGAGTGTTGTTATTAGTTAACTAACAAGTTTAATACACGCAATGACTTGCGTCTATAAAGGTTTAGAAATGACTATCTAAAATTTTATAGTTGCATTTAAAATAGAATGTAGATTACGCAAGATTCTTGCATTAAAATAAATGTTTAAGCAATGTCTTGTATCTTGTATTATTCTACAAGATACTAAATAGTTCAATTATAACTAACAACAAGGCAGACAAAGCCAACTGCGTCAACCTGTCGCCTCGCGGCTAAAGAGCATTCCCAACAACCGCTAATCGCTTGACCCACTAAATTTTATCGTATTGTGTAAAACTAACAGCAAATTTAAATAGGATGTTTAATCTAATTTTATCTAGTTCCAGGATCTTTTGATTGGTTGTATACGTCCATGAATGCTGAACGTTGATGCCACGCAGATAAAGTTTCTATTTTTTGTAAATATAGATATATCTAAATAAAATAATAACATTATCGTAACTTAAATAATCATATAGTAAATAATTATCTTACCTATCTTATCTTTCATTGATTCTTTCATTAATTCCCTTTAATATAATTAGATGTAGGTTAAAGAACATATAACGCGAACCAGCGGGAACGACCCAAATCTGGGTCTTTCCCGCTGGTTCGCGTTATTTATTACGATAAAGTCCAAGCTAAAGTTCACTCATTTCCCTTACTTATAACACATCGAGGTTGGTACAAGCGGTTTATATGTCATGCTTGTGAAATTATCAGAAACTTCAGGCAAACCCTGGTCAAAATATCACAAGCAAAATGTAACTGTAATTTTCTTGTAAATTTATGAACATGCAAGGTGTATCCTATAAATTTTGAATTTTGTTACTACGTTTTAGTTATCTGTTACCAATGTTACGATCAACATGGCATAAAATGTTACATTTCGATAAGCTTCAGATAGTGATTTGGTACAAAATCATTTTGAATAACATGGACAGTAATAAGTAATACGAATTTATAACTATAACTGAAAGAGTCAGGCAATTGTTTTGAATAAGACCGTAATTAAGCATTTTTGTTGAACGTCAAATTTCATTTACTGACCTCTTTGAAATTGGATATAGTCTAGTGTTCTTCCCCAAAAACGATTGATTCTTGAATCGATTTTAATCGATATCTAATCAATCTCTAATGAAAAATGTTCAAAGACCTAAATATTCCTTAATTTTTTTGTGTTAATGATAGTGACGGAAACTATCACAGATTTTGTGTAAGGATTGAGGGCAACTATATCAAATCAGGAAGGTAATAGCATCAATATTTAGATAAAGTTCTAAAGTAATTGTAATTGTTCTAAAGTAATTTCTATATTCATTTATGATAGGGAAGCAATACCTTAACATATTAATACTAATACAATTCAACTTTTCGATATGCTAACAAAGTGTCCACTTACAGCATTTTGTTAAGATACATCCTAATGAACACAAATTTTAAAATTAAAAACTATTTATTATACAGACAAAGCCTTAAAAATATTTGTGGAAAATATCGATATCTTAATAATTATTTTTATAGGTAGAACAGGCACAACTACAAATACATAAATCATTTTGAAGAGAAAAGAATATACGAATAATACTACATTATTTGAATCTTATATATTATTCTTCTTCAAATTTATAATATGAGCGTGCAACTACAATGCGTATATGAGAATAGAGATCTTAATTGGATATGAATGAAGATTTATATTTATTACACAGTTAAAAAATTTAAATAATTGTATCCGTCGTTGATTAAGAATTTTATTTCAAGGCGGGTTTTCAATTTCAGGATAAGAGATTGAATTTTATTATTTAATCATTGATGCTCTATTCCTTGATTACAGATACAGTTTACAATTTAACTATCTTAAATGCTTAAACTGTGAAAGTGGTAAGTTAAATATTGTATCTCCAACCTACATAATTATTACAGAAAAGTTATTAATTGGTAGAATGTTATCACCTTTTTTCCAGGGGATGAAAATGAGTCGTGGCAACATCAACGAGTCGATTTTTTCATAAGACGCAAGGTAACTGATATCTGTCTTTCCCTATGAAAAATCTGATGTAAGGACAATATTTAAATAACTTAGTAGATATAACAAAATATGCTATTCTCGAAGTTTCTCTGCGTGATCGAATCAAAAATGATGAGATTCGCTAGAGAACTAAGATCGCTTAAAAAATTACGAGCTCAAAGTGGCAGTAGCCTGGGCACATTGTAAGAAGGTACTGAACTGAGGTTGACCTTTGGGGCAGAAAGGTCCTCGAGTTGATTACGCGTGGACATCACAGGACCGTTTGAAGATCTTTAGAGTCCTATGTCTAATATGGTGATCACAAAATGTTGGAATGTTCTTAAAAACCAACAAACAATTCTAATTCCTGATATTTAAGAAATAAAATACCGAAGTCCGAAAGTTGTCTTTAAACTTTGACTTATACCAGTGATTATCTAACATTAGTAGTAATGAAATGCGCGAAAAAATAAGACTAAGATTGATAGAGACATCAGCGACATAGAGAAAGTTACGAATTAATTTTTCTGGTGAAAACGGAAACTTGAACGTGAGTAAATTGTCTTAACGAAAGATTGTCATAATATTTATTTTAAAAATGTAAATAAACGACTTCAAAAAACAAAAAGGTCAAAATCGTTCTCTAAAATTGCGTGAAAAAGAACTTAATTTGAATAAATCAAGTACTTATCTAATTGAAAATATTTTTGTAATCGGTGCACCACTTTCTATTGTTTCAGGAAACACCTTAGAACCTTAGCCTCTGTGGGTTAGATTCGCTGTCATGTTCAACATTTCAGGTCACAAAGAGTAAGACGCATTGATTATAACGTGAACCCTACTGTAGACGTTGCGCTACTTGGTGCCAGAGATGAGAGGCAAGGGAAGGCAGTATTTGGGAAGATTACCAAATACTGCCAAAACCAGCTGTAATGTCCAAAAGATTTCCCATTAAATTTTATTAAGAGAAATTTAAGTTCATTATGTAAGTAAAAATAATAAGTAATTAAAGTGAACGAAATTAAAAGTCACATTTTTATACTGATCCAGTAGTAATGACTGGTGTGCATTCATGCACCCCAGTAAAATGATTAATTCCGTTCAGTTTATTAATTTATGATATACAGTAAAATACATGAAAATCTTTATTTCAATATCAATATTAAAGAATATATTTATCATGAACACTCATGCTAAATGACTTGTAAAAGTCCAATGTGCGAGTCTACCATCGATACTAAATGGAAACAAATTTTTTCAGTGCATTAAGTCCTTCAGCACATGCATAAGACGGAACGTGCTTCCTTAAACAGTGCGCGAGAGTCGAAAGCGTTAAAGGAAATGATAGTGGATTAATATATTAACGTTATCTGATTGCAATAAATGTTGAAATTAAAATATTACATTATAAAACGAATAATTATTTAAAAACTTTTGGAACGTTACTTGGACACTTGCCTTGGATATTAGGAGTTCAGATTAAAGATAGTTTTATTTGCGTAACTCCATATGGTGGCAGTCACCTCCGTATCTGTGTGACGCGTCCTTCAAATAACCATTTGCGCCGGCGCAAGTCTCGGCGTTAGTCGTCACTCGTTATAAGTATTCGTTTTATAGCACAATTATAGAGAAAACGGGCGTGGTAATGTCTCTTAACCTCAATATAGTACTCGCTTGTTAATACCACAATAAATTCATGTCTACGTCAGCATAGGGTGATAATAAAATTGTTATTTAGTTAAGTTAAGCTGCCATTTGTTTCATAAAAACAATACACTATTGAACAATTGCCATAGTTGCTGTCACACATACAGGTAGCATGATAATTATAAAATTATGTTTTACGTGACAGATTTATTCGGCACGAATTCGCCCTTCACTATTTTGTACTTTTATAAATATAATTTTTATCGTTTTAATGACTTTCTTATCAAACTTTTACTACCAAATCTCATTTACTAGACTGGAGTATATAATTTTACTGGTCAGTACCATTGTCTACTTAGCTAGAGGTTCCTGGTTCGAATCCCGGTAGGGGCAGATATTTGTATGATAAGTACGAATATTTGTTCACGAGTCTTGAATATTTGTATGTTATCTATCATTCTCTTTTATCAAGTATCCATAACACAAGCTTATGATGCTCACTTTAGCAAGATAATAGGTATATGTATGTGAATTATTATTATTATTTAAAACCAATCTTAAGCTCTTCTTACACATGCTAAATAATCAATATTAATTTTTGTGGCACTGAAACTTTAATTATCACGTTTCGTCTAGGAAAACTATGTTTTTCAAATCTTCATTCATCGCAATTAAAGCGTAGTTCCTAATTAAACCTCGGAAGTGTGAAACGAATGCTCGTGGTCATCTTAGTGTGACTAATTATTTAACATACATTTATTTTTATTGCTTATTAAGCAATAGTTAAAGAATTTAAATTGAATCTCATTTGTTTAAGCTTGTTTCGAGTGTATTCAAGTCAATTCAAATGATCCTCCTTTTATTACAAATGGGGTATATGTAGGATTTGCGAATTAAAAATTGACTCTTGCTTCGCCGTTAAAAATTATGAAAACAAAAAAACGTAATTAAACTCATAGATAAAATCTTAACATTGAATCTCTGTAGATACGAAAATTTACGTAAGTTCTACTTAACAAAAGATGTTACTCTTTTATTCAGACTATCATATCTCATAGCGATGATTTACTATGAAGGGGAAACTCCCCAACAACCACCACCGACAGGAAACGGACAGGACTCAATATTTATCAAATGAAATGAGAAAAGCCTCTATTCAATTCGGCGCTTGACGTAAACAATTTGATTTATCTGAAAACCGACCGACCTATTTTTCATGCTTTATGCTTAACCTAAGGCAAATGTTTATATTTCTATCTATAAAATTAAAATCGTAATTACGAACCCTATATAACTGCCTTCAAAGTGAGTTAAATCGTTTCACCTCCACAATTGATATTCCGAACAGCCCTTAATGCTATTACCATGGCAACGATTTCCCATTCAAGATAGTCCAGATGCAAATTCTCCGTTATAGTGAAACTGTCGTTTGAAACTAATAACACAAATCAGCGAGGAACTCAGTTCACAATTAACACAAAGTGACTATGAAGTGGTTTTTCAGGTTGTTAGTAGTTTGTGATTTCTATAAAAGACTTGACAGGGAAAAGTTAATAAAATACTTTGGCCGGTTTTGGCAGCTCTTACACTCCGGTGAACGCCGTCATTTTTTGGGTTGAGACTTTAACTCCTCAACTTCTATAGATTTTAACCGTGAAAATAGTATTTATATAGATCTTCTGTTTACTCTACTTCCGGACTTTGGTTGCGTTAATTGTTTTACGATACGATTTATCTTTTAAAGCATCGTTGTTTATAACCTATGAATCATCCAAACAGCCATTACAGTCATTTTATTTTTCAATTTCAATGGTAATGTTTAAGAAAATATATTAAATTTAAAAATGCCAAAGTAGTGCCTATTGGTAGTTAGTCATAAGTATTGCATTCGAATACTTAATGTTATTGTAATAGCACAATATTATAATTTTTAGTTACTTTTTTTAAATTTGGCACTTAAATATAGTCGTAAATTTTTCTATCGATTAATTTTTTTATCGATTTCGGTATCATTATCGTTATAAATGAGTATTTTTATAAAAAATACTAGTCCAAAATTGAGAATCGAATCAAAATTTCAAATAGGAAGCAACAGAAATTGGGAGTCGATCAATCTAGTCCACGCAGATCCATTGTGTTTGGAAATCAAAGTGGGAAGCCTTTATTCAGCAGGCACCATCATTAGCTGGTATGACGAATTATAGTAACAAAGGTAGTTTTAAACATAGTGAAAATTTATCCAGTAAGAAGTCCATAAATACAAAAATTAAAAAATTGAAGTAAAAATCTTAAGAGCTTCCCGCTATTTTTCTATTGTACAATACATGACCGTTATTCATTTAGTTTTGAACAGATAAACGTTTTGTCTTTAAAAAGTGAATGTATTACGTAAAGTTACAATATCATTATGAAAGACCTAAATCATTTAAACAATTTACAAGCCAACTTATGAGTGCTCATTTATAACTTAGTGAGTGAAAAAACATAGTGATTCGAAATGGTTAGAGCTAAAGCAACAATCAATTTATTACTCGTTTCTAGGGTTAACATCGCATTTTACCACTGGAAAAAATCAGCGATGCGATACGACAATCGATTATGTAAATTTATGTTTAAAATCTCCCAATCTAGGTCTAGTAATAGTTTAGACGAAACTTTTGTACACGGGTTCGGGTTTCAATTTTCAATAAAAATTACAATACAGCTTACGAGACTGCGCCAAATATATAATGGATGACCACAACGTTTTTTGAATCACGCAATCTTCATGACGATGATTCTCCAAATCGTTCGTCAACAAATACACTTAGTTGCTTTGTTAAACTACAAAAATAACTTATCAAATTTCCCTCCCACCATTTTTGAATCGCTGTATTAACTTATTCGTCGCACGCAACTAAATGGCGGGAAAATCTCGTTTATAATTACTACAAAGGCAAAGAGATCAAGCCCATACAACCTTGTCTGATTACTAGAATCACATTTAAATTTGTTCTGAAGAGTTCCATTAAAAATACAACTCAATAACATAAATAGGTTCTAAAAGACAACTAATTTTACATTTGTCAACCCTACCAATGTCAAGTCATCGGTCGTGATCGTGAGAACATTTACGCCGTCAAACATTGCAACACCGGTAGCCGATAACAAATATAGGCTAACTACAACCATATTATGACTTTTACACCTTCAATTTACCATTCTTATTTTTAGATATTTATTACTTAGATCATAAGGCTGATAATAGATCGATTCAAGTGAATTGTAATCAATAAAAATAATGTAAAGGGATCGGATTACACAAAAACTAAAAACAAACTGATTTATAAACGTAATAAGTAATCATTAGCAATCATTAAAATCTATCATATCACAAAAACCACAGACTGAATTACGATTCTGTCAAACGTTGAGCTCTATTTATTTCTTATTCATTTGATACTAATTAAAATAGATAACTTGCGGCCAAATGGACAAATCAAAGTCGGTTATTTTGATACGTTGGCCTTCAAATCGAGCAATCCTGCAACATTTGAGCAGTGAGACGTTGTAATATGACTATCACTACATATTATAAAACAAAGTCCCCCGCCGCGTCTGTCCGTCTGTTCGCGACAAACTACTGAACGGATTTTCATACGGCATTAACCAATTGATAGAGTGATTCGTGGGGAATGTTTATATTTTCATCATAAATAAAACGGGCGCAGCCGGGGCGGGCCGTTAGTTAAAGATAAATTGTGATTAAGACACAGTTTTTGATTGTGCCTCGCCGCGTATTATTTACCACAGGCTTAAATTATGATGCATTTAAAAATACCTTTTTAACTATTTTACATAATGAAGTATTGTTCATTATTATTATCAACAGCCTATAAACCTATTGCTGAGCACAGACCTTCTCACAAGGGATATTCGCATGAGGAGTTAGCGCCATAACACCACAATGCTGGCCCATTGCGCGTTGCTAGATGAAAGCGATTTCCGTAGCAACCAGCCTTCCGAAGAACGAAGAGTTGGAAATAACAAATCTTGATTGACCCACCCAATAACCAACCAAGGCAATTTGTCTGAATTAGACGCCTTCAGATTAAGGAGTTTGAAAGTAAATAATTCACACATTTCTTTTGAATAAGTCAATAACGCTGATGAAATTCGACCTGAATGTATGGTATTAAAATACGAGTTCACTTTAATGTACCATAACTAAAATAAATAATAAAGTTATATCCACTCAACGTAGTGCCGCAGCGAATGAACAATACCACAATAATGTTCCTTCAATCGTTGTGATTCGAGATTGTATGAACACTAAAGGTATGTTTAGATTGGCTTAATTCGTATATTATTGGGCGAAAGCTGTTTTTAGGTCGTATCTCAATTTGGTAGGCATTTTCGGCAATGACTTGCTACTGCTAGTCAATTTGCGATCAAATGTAAACCCATATAGATTAAAGTGGATTGATCTAATTATCAAGTATTTTTTTACACAATACACTAATGATTTCAACTGATTCGACCATTTTTGAAGATTTATTTTAAATAAAAAAATTATACAGAACTAAAAACCGACTACAATAATAATTGAATTTAAGTACATATCTTATTTAAAATTATCCGTACACCGTACATGAAATTTCCTGTTTCATTTTGGTTGTTACGAAGTTTTAAAAAAGTACTTTATATATTATTTAATAAAATTCTGCTTTTATTAAGGTAACAATCTTAAAATGTGCCTAAAGCTTATCACACACAGCTAAGCTAATATAAAATATATATTGTCTTTAACATAACCACTTCCCACACATTTCAATGGACTAGATACTGTGATATTCAGTGTGTGGAGGTCCATTGAAATTTATGGGAAACGATACTCGAACTTCGATAAATATATTTTACGTTACCATTGCAGTGTATAACCGCCTTTGTGAATTGATATCGTTATTGCTATGCCTTTCTTTAATATATTTAGAAAAAAATACACGCTTTACTTTGTTGATTAAGTCTGCATCATCGGATTTGGCCTACAATGGGTGTTTCTTTTTGGATTTCCAGTAAGTATTTAATTCAATTCTAGGTACCACACCCTACCTCTCTAAAACAAGTTGTAAGTACAATCTCATTACCTAAGCTATTCCAAGAGCATAGAGACCATAAAACGACCAACAAAAGAAAATACTTCACGCCCGTAAGGTGTGGCTGACCGAAATTGATGTTGCCAATTTTCACTTTCATACAGCGAGTTCGACAAGCCGGTCGCTACAGTATTAATAAGCTGCGCCTTACTATTTTGGCTATTTATCTTATTCTCAATTTTTAAAACAAACAGGCGTCACTTTTTTAGGTGCTTAGATTTCAATATACTGTTTCAATTTCAAATAAACTAATGGACTACATCAATCAGACACGAGAAGATGATATATGATAATAATAGTATTTAAGAATTTGTGTTAGTTTTAAATAAATTTGGTTTGTTACACTTTCTAAAAGTTTATAAATAAAGTAAATATTAAAACCAGAGACAGTGCACTTCTTAAACGTTTGTTTACTTTTTTGTTTACTTACTCAAATAAAACTAAAAGTTTTGAGTAATAAATAACCAAGGTCAAGGCTAGATTAGTGACCGTCGGTATATTCGATTTGTCTGTCTTGAACATAATTTGTATAGTCTTTGTATCAAATACAATATTAATTTTATCACCGGTTTTTGTGAGCGAATTTTTTACAATATGACTCGTTACACTTAACAAGTCATATTGTAACGCACATGTTTTAAAAAAGTCGGTCACACACGTCGTCGTGTGTTAGTGAACACAGACACTATATCACACTTTTATTATTAATTGTTACCTTTATACAATAACTGGAGAATGTAATAGATAAATAGATAAATTTGTTTATTCGCATCAAATTTACACACAATAATTGCTTTAATATTATAATTTTATTACAGTTTACGGGTCTTCAATAAAAATTGTATTATCACCGGTATGACTTCCAAGTCATCCTGCTGATATATAAATTCCAATACCATATTATATTCCATAATTTCGTGAAAGTATTAAGTGCAATAGTATTATATAGTTATAATTCATTTTTCACAGTTAGCACGCACGCTATATAATAAATAAATGTTTGACACCGAATGATATGACTGACTCGTTTATACATAATATTACATTAATAACTTTCGACGCCTCATGTTTTATAATGAATTACACCTTGAATGTCGCCATTAAATCTATTTACTTTTTTTTAAACTTTTATTTTCTTTTAATGAATGCAAAATACAATGTTATTCGTTGAAATCGAAAGTCGTGCTTTCCTACTGTAAGCAACTGCAACGCCCTCTTAATATTCAAATTGAATAATCAATGAAAGTATATTTCGTAAGTTAGATATCATCGACGCATCGGTGTTTAGTTTTATATAATCGGACGGCTTAATGAGTTATTCAATAAAATGCCAAGCTTTATCCAAAAGCCGTAAAGTTCATACGCACAGTTCGTTTTCTTCTATTTAGTAGTAGTA
Organism: Acentria ephemerella; assembly: GCA_943193645.1. NCBI lineage: Eukaryota > Metazoa > Arthropoda > Insecta > Lepidoptera > Crambidae > Acentria > Acentria ephemerella. Next base: position 6,451,079 of record OW971893.1, read on the forward strand.
GTACTATCTAGTAGTACAAAACGAATTTTGAGTACGAATGTAACAGTGTAAGTGTTAAGTTGATCACTTCTTTACCACAGACTGTATTTAGGCAAATATTAACTTAGAGCAATTGACATAAAACAGTTTTTGAACACATTTTTTTAAACGCATCAAATGAAATAATATAATTATCACTCATTTGTGATATGCACTAAATAATAATGAACGAATGTATAAGGAATCCAATATACATAAACACATCGAATATCTACCATATTCACTAGTTTAATTTTTTAAAAAACTTTGTCTTTATAACAATCACATACATACTAAATCATTTACATCTAGTATAGTTTGACTTTATACCAGGTAAATAATAGTCTGATAACTCATTACTTGGGACATATACATAATATAGTCTCTAGAAACCTGAAAAACAAATGTTATTAGTGATATTGTGGGGTACGAGTAACTATCGATTTTAATTATTTCTCTGAACTTGCCACGCTGCCACTACATTATTTAAATCAGACCATGTTTTCTACTGTATAATTTTATGATCTGGAGAATATTATAAATCATTGACATCATAAACAGATTATACAGGCCTTCTTACACGGGAAAAACGCATGTGGAGCAGGTCATGATACCACCAGGATAGCCCAAGGGTTTATGCGGTTGATTTGATTATTAATGTTTTGACATAATTTCTATACCTTATAAATCTCTCAAACTTAACCAGGTTTTTCTTTGATAAGTTATCTGAGCATTGGAATGTTGGTTCATAATATGTCAAATAAAAAAGTATATCAAATTTATCAGTGTTTACAAAACTATGTTTAATATGAACTTCAGGCTACAGTAGTGTATGTAGATTTCCGTAGACAGAGAATAAATAAATAACTCAAAATGCCAAACGGCCACCGGGTGGCGGACAATACAGGCTCTATGGCGAACTCACGCTGCGAACAATGTCGTCGCGAAAATTATTTAAAGCCGGATTTACTTTCGCTCTGAAATGGCAGAGTCGGAGCTTGAGAATTCCGTGGGAACTATTTCGTTGGGCGGACTACTGTTATGATACAAGCCGTGTCTGAATAAGAGTTTTGCAAATTGGAACTTTTCTAGTATACGTATTTTTATAGTAATTACATATTCATATATGAATTGTTTACTTAAAAATTTATCACGAATTCGAAACCGCATTCACTTTATATGGTCAATGAAACAACGCTGTATCGCTGCAATAGTTCCTGAATTTTCACATAAAAATTCCGGAAAACTGAGGCTTGTTTTTGTATAGTTGACTAAAAAAAGCAAATTGTTTTTTAAATAGCTGCAAAATTTAATTACATCTAACGTGATTATGTTCTGAAGTCGTATTATGAATAGTATTTTTAAAGATTTATTGAGACCACTTTCCCTTATTTAAATGATCTTATAAAATTCAATCTAGAATGTTGCTGTCACACTTGTTATCTATCAGACTTCCTTTCTCACAGTACCTGAGATGTCGGGTGCAGTCGTACGACGAATGATTAATGAGTGTTAATCGAACTATCGGCGCCGGCGCTGCGCACGCGCTCCCCCACTGTGCACGATGGCACGGTGTGTACACACAGATGCGGATTTGTTATGCTTCTATTTACTTTTTTACGGTTTTCTCTATTATTTTTATATTAAAATCACCAAATAATCAACCGATTCAGCCATGTTCGAGGTGTACATAAATGGATTAAATTTTGATACACTTAACTAAATTTAATAAAGCAAAGCTAATATTTTTTTTAATAAATCGACATAACATAAAACTGCCAGTGCCAAAACACAACATTTATTAGAACAGATTCCTGTGCGTTTTACGTACGAGTATTCCAATCGGCGTGTACGAGTTGAAAACCAACTTGTATGAAATATTAAACAGTAGCAATTCTTATTTGCAATAAGTACTCAGTGTTAAAGACTTATCTGCACCACAGAGTTAACTTTCTATCGCAAAAGTAATTATAACCTGGTTTTGTATCTTCAGTAAATAAAAAAAAGGGGTCAGTATTAGAAACTTGATCATCAATAAAAACCTTTTGTACACATTTATAGTCTCACAATAGTAACATGCTTATTCTAATTATAATGGTTTAACTTTGAAATTACTTATTTTTATTATTGTTTCAGGTGCCTTTTGATATCCAAGCCTCTGATACACATGCTGTACTATCAATTGAAAAATATCAGTTGCTCTATCCAACAACGTTACATTGCCTATAATTCCTCCCATAATATCTAAACGCAATATTAGAAAGAGAAAATCGATCATTCTAACAAGAACACCTATAAAAGACCATCTGGAAGTTAAGAAAATTCGATAATATTTAACCCTTAATAACCCTTCAATGATCCTGCACCAAAGATAAGAGGGAAAGAAAAAAGGAAGAAAGATAAATGTGACTTTTATTGTATATTTTGTAAAGATAAATATATGAATCCCTCTGATTCTACAGCAATTAAACAAACTTTGTATATAAATACCGCTGTTTTATTTAACTTGTTCCTATGGTATTTGGGATTTTACCCCCACTTTAAATTGAAAATACTTAGGATATAACGGCTACGAAGTAAATAAATATCTTCTTACGATCTTCGACAATACGTTTATCTTGCATCTTGCTTTTGTTGGGTTTCAATATTATATTTAAAGATAGCTTAGTTTACGAAGCATTGATTTCATATTATATATATAACCCAGCATTAGCTAACACCTGATATTACTCGTATTTATATATCTCTGTGTGACCTTATAGTCGTAAGATATTTGAACAAGTTTTTTGTAAATTCAGAGATCAATTCGAAATCAAATATTATTATGCCCATTTTTAGAATAGACCTTCAAAACGTAGACTGTAAGAATATTATTCTGTTTAATCTTTATTATTTATTTATAACTTTTTTATATCACAAACAAAATTCCGGTTTGTTTGTGAAAAACAGTTTTCCGGTTTCAATAACTTTTTTTATTAAAATTATACCGTAGTAACACCAGTAATATTTTAAAATAAAACGTCAACAATCTTAAGTGAGTCTTTTTTTTAAATTTATATAATTAAGGAAATTATGCTGGGTTTCAATAACGTATCTACTACGTAAGCAAAATTATCCCTAGATATCTTATTGAAATCAAGAAGAAGTAATAACATAAGGCTATCTTCCGATTTTTATAGGAACAAGGCGCGACTTTTATTATTATAGGCGTCTGTCTATAAGAGTCACAATAAGAGCCAACCGTAAGCGTGACTTCCACTGCCACTGGAGCGGACTCAGACAGACTCAGTTCGCATTACACGTTTCTGTTGTCTATCCGTTCTAAGCAAAACGGAGTTCTCGATGTATTTAAGGTTGTTTGTCAAACTTGTTGATTTGAAAAAAACACATTTAATAATTTAGGACAAAATATTTAAATTACCATTCCAAATATACTTACATATCTTTCAGACTCGTTGGACTTAAAAAGTAGCTTACCTGAAAAAGAAAGTTACACTGAATTAATTAAATTCCAATATAATCAAGAATAACTCGGAAAGGCCATTTTAAACCAACAGCAACGCTTGCGCATACCTTTAGCATAGGTAATGGCTTAGAATAGAAAACCTGTTTGTAACACTGGAGACCTCTGATTCGATTCTCCATAGGAGTAAATGTGTATATGATGAATATTTATTTATATATTTAGCACTTTATTCTACATTCATATCCACATCATACAAAAATAAGAAAAGGGACATTTTAAAAAGTAGACAATATTTGTACAATGGGCGGCCTTTTCGCTCATTGTTTCTGTGAATATTAGTTTAGTCTTAATTCCATTTATACTCACAGATACTTTACCTTTCTCAAACGTAAATGCTTTTTGTTTTACTTATGTAGGACACGATATTAATGCTAAAACGAAAGCTTATTCAATTTCGAGCTTTATAGTCAATTACCTTAGTAAAATATGGTAACCACTTTTGCCCCTTGGAAAATAGCTTCAATAACAATTGAAAGCGGCATATTGAAGTATAGAAAGCACGCATTGTTTTAGTTTGAATGTCAAATGTTTTGCGATAAACAGCAATTGGGGCCTTAAAGAGTCTCAAATGAGACTGAAATTAAACTGCAAGCTATCAGCTATATTGGAAGATTAGGTCCAGTTTTTAAATTTACAATTTATAATTGACACAACTTTAGCGATAATGTGTACCTGTTACGGAATTTAAAGATTAAATTTGTTTGTACATTGCAAGACAATCACTCTCAGTCATTTTAAACTCCAGAAATTAGTTACCAAACTGCATTTGGTGTACTATATGGAGACTGAATCCGTCCGACAAGCTTCTTTTAAAAATATGTGGAAAATGTGTAAAATATAATATAATGTAAAATATGTGAAAAATATCTGGAAATGTTTAAACTGTTTAAGAATTAATGTAACCATCACTATAATTATAATTATTTTCTTTAATATATGTAAGTAATGTATTAATGTATGTAATGTATTTATGCAGGCTTTGTCTATGATGTTTAGGAAAAATTTACATATGAGCCGTTTGTAATTTTAACCTACAAAATAATTTATTTTAATATCACAAGGCAAATTAACTTGGGTTTAGTAATATGGTTAAATAACTAAAATATTAATATTTTATTATGTACCCATTTCCGATTATAGAAATTGTAATGTACGAAATGAAATTGTATTGAAATTGTAAATATATTTACTTAGTTCAGTACTTTCTTATAACTTCGTTATTATTCTTAATTATCTGTCAATTTTTATTTTTCGTGTTTCTTATATTAATTGGAATTGGTCTGGAACTTACTACAATAGCAATTCGCCGAACTCGTAGTCGTGATAACTATTAAAATACCTTCGACAATAAATATGAGAAACGTTACAAGAGCATCCCAAGAGCCAGGCAAAGCGCTGATGGTAGCGATGATAAATAAGTTCAGTTTAATACTGCCACCAAGCAGGCGCGGATCCAGCCCTCAAAAAAGGTTCAGGAAGTCACACGATCCGAAGCAGGGCAAGTGCGAGATGAAGCAGTTCATACTTCCTCACGCACTCGCTTATGATCAATAAAGTGCATTCCAACAAAGCAGATATAAACACTAGTTTTAACCAATACACTAGCTAGCTACTTTTCCAATTCAAGTACTTAGGCGCCGAAAAAAATGACTAAATATATACTTATCTGCGCTCCGAATCACACACGATCCGATCCGTCAAAGGTCTATTAGGGTTGTGGGCATGTACCTATCGTATGCCCACAACGGTAGATCCACGCTTGCCATCAGCGCAAGTTTTATTATAAACACAGACCCAATAATTAAGACCTTGACCGATGTGTAATATAGTTTACTAAAAAAACATTCATGACAGTAATATCCTATATATGTATAAAGTATACATACTTCTGTAAAACCATCACCATCTCAAACAGTTTTCCGACATTTAATATTAAACACAATAAATTAAAGCAAAGTTAAAATTAATTAACTTGATTATGTTTTCAAGTATTTTTTTTTTGTTTCAACAATTCTAATTTGTAAAATTACTATCACATATAACCGGGAAGTCAATAATGTCCGATCATGTTAGCCTCAATAATACTAATCAACTTTGTATATAACCATTTGGGCATAATAGGTCAGTACTAAAAACTGTTTATATCCTGTTAATAATAACCGACTGTTTGATGCCAATATAAATGAAAAAAAAAATCTCTAATTTCTCACACAACATCTTGGTCGAAATGAGTAGTGACACGATTTTCCCACTTCCCGCAGTTTCCCATGCTTTCCCAATGTGGACCGGTTCTCGACATGCGTCTAATTATATTGATCTGAGCATCGTTGAAGAAAACCGAGTAGTTTAAAGCTTTCGGAAAATCTTCATATAGGTGAAATATATAACAACATTAGCAAGCTTTGTAATTAAATAAAAAACGGTGATAAAAATATTTATGACTGAATAATTATCCTAATAAAAACAGATCAATACTTTTTAACATCGTTTAACCGTATTTCACAACTAGGAAGCAACATTAGATAAATAGCAACATTGAAAGAAACTAAACAATTCCGACGTAAACCCCAAGGAAAGGAAGTTAATGTTAAGACAATAAGCGGGTCACGTCATGCGTCGGTAAATGGGAATAGAAAAACTTCTGCTTTAAACTAGTCTTTTAAATAAATAATTTAAAATTTTATTTCTAATAAAGGATAACTTGTGTAAGTTATAATAATCAATCTTAGCGTTTCGGTCTATTTCTGTGTGTACAGAACTAGACTAAAACGCTAAGATTGATTATTCCGTTCCTCACAGTATTTTTAATTCATCGACATAACCAGAACAAAGACATGGATTCCATTCACTAATTACTTAACTTCAGAGTTTAATAAATCAAAATTTCAAAATCAATTCATCCTAAAATAATTAGTGTGTTGTCTTTTAATTACACTATCTATTCGCTGGATGTAGGAAGTATATCCAATTTAGTATAGCTTTACTAATGTGTAACTAAATTTACTGTGATTTTCAGAAATATCTTTTAAACATTATTACGAAACTAACTATAATTGAATATCTCATTTTCAATTCTCCCAAATCTTAGGCAATAATCCGCAATAATTCATCATTTGGAAATTAAACATTATAGTATCGAACAACCATCTCTAAACCAATGTTTGCCTTCAGGATTACACAACTTTTAATAATAAATAAGTAATAGACAAGAAATGTCCGCTGTGAATATCGAGAATACGAAACGACATAACACGACACTTCCCAAAGATAAAGCCAATAAAATACAAATAAATAATATTAACATTTATCTCCGAGCAATTGAAGATCTTTTACTAAAAGTCGAAGATCACAACAACGTTAATGACAGTGAAGTGTACAGAAAGAAGCTTCTATTTTCTACTTCATTGCACCCTCACTCGTCCATGAACACACTGGATAATGAACATTAATTATAGAGGCCACACGGCCTAAAACCCGTTCTTTTGTAATAAACAAGTTATCAATACTTAATGCTGGCACGATTTAATTGAGTGTTATCGAAAAACCATTCAGTACAATGTTATTGAGGAATTAAAAATGAATTTGCTAGATTTTTTGTATAAAAATAAAGATTAGAGAGGATCTAGAGATTGTTCAGATAAAAAAGTAAATGAACACCTGCTTGGTGAATGTTTTAATTTAATTGATGGCTGTAAATTTTTTACATGTTTATATGTAAAACCAGTTAAAAAACAAGGAAATCAAAAGTAGAATGAGAAAACTGGCCACACACAAGAATAAACGCATAAACACAATTTATTTAGACACATTTAAGATAATAGACCGTTTGGTTTTAAGTAAAGATAAAGGTGAAATGAAAGAAACGTGCTTAGAAAATACTTAACAGAAATATACTCAAACATCAAAAGGGTAATAATACCAACGTTAATGTAAGAAATTAATCACAAATAGGAGGCAAATTAAATGTTACAACTTCCAATTATCACAGCAACCGCCAGACTTAGACATAAAGATAACACGACAGAAAGCCGGAATACTATAGCTCACCCAAGAGAACATCATGGAATTTATAGCGCCATTACAAATGTGTAATTAAAACAATTATATTACACAACTTTCCTTTCGGCAGCTGGAACCGACAATTATTGTCATATTTCATTTGTTCACATGGCAAGAGTTACCATAATAACAATAAATCCAATATTACATTGCATTGTTACGTGTATTGATCTCAAAAGATACAATCGATGAAACACATGGATTTCTGTGTCTGTAATCTGACCGCTTAATCACTATTACTTTCACATTTTATTATCCAATCACAAGTATGGTCGACATGTATGAAATATATCAATTTTATTAAAGCTCAATTCAGAAATCAAACTTTCCATTGCAGAATATTTAAAAACGACTACAATACTCACTTGCAAGTCTTAACGATAAATATCGCTCTCTGCCAGTCAACCATTAGGCCAAATAGAGACTAATGAAGTGGGACAGGTTGTGTCTACATCTGATATCGGCTTTCTGCTCTTTAACTAAAAACCTGAGACATTACTAAAACCGAAATGATAGAATCATCATATAGAAATAAATACCATGCCATTCACGTAAAGATGATTACGGTACACTTCAAGCTCAGTTAAGTTAGATCCATAATAGGCATAATAGCCTTGATGAAATCTGAAAAGAAACCCTTGTAGACGCGGAAAGATTAAGATGAAATTAAAGAGATTGCAACAAAACAGATACACACGCTGAAACGCATGGCTAATTACTCATAGGCGTTGGTAATTACAGGCTTCCAGCAAATTGCTTCAAGTCACAAAGCAATATACATAAATCATGGAAGAAAGTGAACTCGACCCACGGTCTCAATTGACCCCGTGAATTATTAGGTTCATTTAATCGCAGTGATTATGAATCCAGCAGACAAACAAGAATAGCACACGGCTTTTTCCGAAGACGGAATTGATAAATTTTAGCTTTTACTTTCGATATTTGTAACAATGAAGAATCTACCTTAAAATAATAGCTTGATAATAATTTCCGCCCGCGGCTGTGACCGCTTTGCTTACAAGATGAGACAAATATGCACTTTACACAAATTATCATAGCTTGTCTAAAACATATATTTTGATGTAAATAAAGATTCTCGACGTTCCTTATAACTAAATAACAAGTCATGTAAAGTACCACAGTATTTTTTCAAATTTCAAAATGTTATTAGAACGAAAGAGACAAAAACGGTACAATTGTATTAAAAGGTATATAAATGTTTACAATAAGGCCCTATGAAATCAAACCTATTTACAAAACTACAATAGTTTGTAAGCAGAAGACAGAATAACTGTTAGCCGTTTTGTCAAATCTAAATGCAAGCATCACTACACCACAATACACTGAACCAGCATCAACGGTTGCATAGATAAGCTAACAACGATAGTAAAGTTGTCTAATATTGAGAAATATCGTTGAACACATATGGTAAAAATTCAATTGGTTATGCATTTTACTATATAAACATAATTATCACCAATTATTCGTTATTCTGGTCAAATTAAATTTAGTAACTTTGTCACCTAGTTATTAAGCAACAACTAAATTCATAATTAATCTCCACTCCAATCTATCCTAAAGAAAAGGTGATATTGTTAAGGTTCAAATTTGTGATAAAACGTTAAATAAATTACTTCGGTTTAATAAAAGTACCACAAGGCATGGTTACACGGCATCTTTTCCAACAATAGTAATTAAGATAATCGATTGAATCATTAAACGTAACTCGCAGACAAAACAAAAGATTATCTCACGTGTGTATGTTGAAATAATGTCAAATGTTTACATTTAATTACAAAGCATTTAACGTCGCTGGTAAGCAAGTTAAACCTGTTAAGCGCCAACTGACAACAACTTCAACTACAATTTATTTACAATTTATTAGTAACATAATTCCGTTACCCTATTACAGGAGATGTCGCTTTATAATTATAGTTTACGACATCTTATAAATGATAAACTTATAGATTTCACATATTTTACAATTTGAGGGACAGATTAGATTAGGTTTTCTCAAAGTGCAGATATGATTTATTTATAGAATAAATCTTGAAAGCTCGTAGATAAGCCCCTAATAAGTCAGAAGTTTAGCACAATAAAATTGATCTCTAAAACTACATACATAATGCATAACAAGATATAAATATTTCGTTGTTATCATAATAAAATTTATACATAAGATTTAAATGTTATGCACCGTCCCCTCTCAGTCAACGACACGATGCTACGTTTGGGTGATTTGACTTTCATAACCACCTTTTACTTCCAGTAGCGCTGTGGTATACTGTCTGAGACTAACTACTTAAGGTTTGGAGGTACGGAGTTCAATTCCCATATGGGGCAGAAATTTACAGCTCGGTTTGGTTGAGGGCTTTCTCTAAGACCACCTGGCTAGCTCCTACCGTCTTACTTAAGTCTGCCGCTATAACACTAATGTTAATAGCATTGTTGTGTTCAGGAAGTTGGAGGCAGTATATAAACAAGATATGCTGCAAAATTTCAAAAACTCCAACATAATATTAATATCAATAAGTGACATTTTGCAAATACTCTATCGAAATCCCACAAGACCTAATAAACAATTTACCCTCAATGGCTTGGATAATTCAAATAAAAGTGAATTTTACAAAGTTCCAAATATTTGTAATTATGATTGTATGCTTAAGTTGCTAGATGAGAATTTAAGAGAAAATGATACACCAACAATAGCTTTTATAGATTTCTTTACATCAATTCTATATGATATCGTATTTATTATCCAATTTACAGTTATAGCTATCATCAATCGGCAGACGGATATTCATTGCGTTACAAATAAGGAAAAGCTCATTGAATTATACATTGTACTCAGGCTGCTACTTTCAGAGGTCAGTAAATTCACTTTTAGTTATGATAAGGTCAGTAAAGTGGACGCCGAAGCTATTGAAAATAGCCTAAGAATAAAATGGGTAATGTTATTGATTTTGCAATTTAAGTTTGAATTACAGAATGCAATAGCAATTTCGAAGCATGATGCTGAATAAAGTTATAGAGGGAAACGGAAGTTAAAGAGGTTTCCGAAAATGAGCGTTTACTTTTTGTGTAACACAATCTAGCCTGTTAAATCTAAACAGGTGTGATCTAGATTCAAGACGCATGTATTTTGCACTGTGGTTCCATACTATACTAACTATAGTTAAGTAAGTTCGGTAGTATGGGCGATTAATATTATATTGAAAAATTATAAGGGATGTAAGTTGATACAAAATATCACTCGTGTCTCCTATTTACTAATGTAGCTGTTATTATAAGATTTATTTTTTTTGGATTTTTCTTGAACAGATTTTTTGAGGTCATGACCTCAAAAAAGTAGTGTTTTATGTAATATATGATACTTACATATAACTTTTTATTAAGAAAGTATTATACCTAAATCTCATTCTAAGAATATTTCGTAATCAATTTCAGTGTGTAGTTTCTACTATTTTAAATTTTTATTGATATTATATTTTGACATACAATGACTGACTTCACAAAAACATTATCAGATATATTTAGCTTTATATTTGTACACAAATACTTTTTTGATAAACATAATTCGCTATACCTATAAAACTGCCCTTAAAATCAATAAATCTGTATTCGCAATACACACCGGAACTCATTGAAGACAAATGCTTTAGCATGTCATAACTTATACAGAATTGCACCGGAAAAGGGCGCGATTGTTGAACTTTTGGACAACTCATTCGCATCGGTGATCTGTCGCGAGCGGACGTGCGTGTGGTGAATCACAGCTCAGGATGTTAGGAATAGGGGACGGAAGAGTGTCTTATTGCACATACATGAGATTATGCGAATCAGTTACAGGATATAACTCACGCATATCCCTTAACTTACAAAATTTTCTTTAGTGAAAGATGTGTATTAGACTGAACGATTAAGAAAGAGTATTTTTAGTTTTGTTCAACTTTGGTCCATATATAAACTGTTATTGAACGTCAATATAAGCCATTTTTTCGTAAATGTACCTGGGGGTCTTGTCCTGAAAAAAAGAGGCAACTAAGGAAGTCCTCCCTTTACACGTCATTTAAAATTGCACGAAAAATGTTAATCCACAATCAATAATAAAATTACGAATGAAAAAACAGATGAAATTATTGTGGTTTAATATTATTAACAGTAATAAAAAGATATAAAATAATGTATAATAAATAATAATACTCACGACACTCAATTAAAAATGGCATTGTCAATTTAAGATAATCAATTGGTCTAATCATCTATATTTAAGAAACTTATAGATTTTTCATTACATTTCATCGGTGTAAAGGCAGTGCAGTTACCTTTGGCCGGACTTCGTTATAAATATATAAGCATTTACCCCGTTTAAATCGAAATTTATCTGTAATTCTCTTTAAAAAATATTTTAGAGTGTATCAAATACATTTGGTTGGTACGTTTCAATCATTTCCTTTTTACTCTATTTTTACCCGATTTATATTTACCCGATTTTTTTTAAATATTTTTACTCGATTTTTGCTATATACGATACATTCTTTCAATTACAAAATTAGTCGTATAAAGTGTGCATAAAGTAGTCGATCATTTAAAGTAAAATATAAAAAATTAGAAATATGGTCAACTTTGGGTACCAATATAATATATATCTACGGATGGTTTTGCTTTCGAGGCGTTGAATTTTAACACAGTAAAATACTAATAGTAAATAGATTATTGCAACGCCGCATTACTCAAGAATCCTTATTGGGTTTTAATAGGTACCATTTATATTATCAGTCGTAGTTGTTCTTACGATTATGTCGCTGGCTAACGCTAATGGTCAAAGCACTATGGCATCGCTATATTAAAAAATATAAAAAAAACTAAACCTAGTACCAAGAAACAATCTTCTGAAGCCAAAGCATCCCATGTTACACAAGCGAGGCTTAATGAACCAATTATGTATCATGAAATCTTTCGTCTTGCATCGACTGTTACCGCGTTAAGTAACGGAAAACGTGATTTACAATTATGACCAGTAATAAAATATTAGTTATCAAATGTATTTTTACAATTACCACAGTTTTGTAGGAAGATCCTAATGTAATAAGTGCTGAATTATTTAGTAACGTTAATAGAAACATTAAAATATTAAAATAGTTTAATTGAAAATATGTTTTTATTTATATAAAAATAGATCAACTTTTTGATGTGTGGTAACGTTTTTTAATGGGGTTCTGTTAAAAAATATTAAGGAACTCTGTTATGATTACCATCAGATGAACTATTTGCTTAACAACAAGGAAGTCAGTAAAGCATTGCGTGAGCAAATCCTTTTACGAAGTATCACTAAGTATGAATTTAAATTAGCAACTCATCTGTTTCAATGCTTTAAATAGTTTTTTAATCAACGTGCGCAGCGGGGCGGTACCAGGACTCGACCGTGACTATTGACGAGTTAAAAAAATTACGGAGAATAATTATGAGTATTACCGATAACTGTGGTTGAACTTTTATTAATTACTTAGTATCTAAATTAATAGGATCATAAGAGTGTTCGATATAAAACACTTGATGGAATTGCTCAAAAATGGAGTTGAAAGTGTAATTATTTATTCACTCTTGGAGTGAGTGGAAATGATGTAGGCATGCTTCAAAATAACTTAGCCACCTCCTGCTCTGATGGCGCTAGCATGATATTTAATAGGGATGTTAGGGAGCTCCGTAACCGTAACCGAAACTATAGGATATCCGATATAAAATAATATCCACAACCGTAACCGAATCCGAAATAAAAGTTTCGGATAATATCGGATAAGGGCGGAGTGTAATTGCGACAAGTTATTGTATGTTACTTGTCGCAATTTTACATACTCCCGGAAGTGTACCGAGTGTGCAACTTTTCAGTGCTGCTGAGTTAATTTATGATCCTTTAAGAAATAGACTTTCTGGTGATAAGGCTGCGAAATTACTTTTTGTTAACTATAATTTGCCTTTGCTAAATTTTGACTATTAAATATGTTTCATGTTATTGTAAGTTGAAAGACGATGTATGATTCAGAGCAAGTGAAAATTAAGTAACTAATAATAATAAATAAAGAAAGCTGTGATTTTTACGTTAAACTTAAAATATAGTAATAAATATGAGCAATGAGCTTTCTAAATTCAATTCTAATTTTGATATTTTTAATGACTGAGTTTTGTTCCTACCAAATAAACAATTTTATTAGCTATTTATATTTCATACTTTTGAAATTCCTTAAAAAGTTAATATCCGTAACCGAAATTATCCGAAACTTACGGATAATCCGAAATAATTTCATATCCGTATCCATATCCGTATCCGGTATAATAATCATTTCTATATCCGTATCCAATCCGTATCCGAAATTTCATATCCATAACATCCCTAATATTTAACATCGCACTCTTCGACCGAAGAAGATTATTTCCAGATTACAGTCGACCATCAAAAACATACTGTGTTAGTGGCAGCCATAGTATAGTTGTTATAGTTTATGATAGAACTAGCATAAACAATAAAATTGAAAAGTACACTGTAATTTAAAAATTCAAAATGGATCAAAATAACTTTATCGTAATAATTTGCAGTTTTTTTCTGTTATTTGTTAGTAAGCATCGGAAAATAATGGATTGTTAAATTGTGTTAATGATTATGTTATGATGTGCCTTGAACTGGCCCTGACTAATAGAAATTAATCGACATCGAATTTGGTGGTCCGACAAGGATAGTTTCTTGTAATATACATTACAAGGAATTTCAAATTTTAGAAACAACAATGACAAGAGTATCGATGTTTCTTTAAACTTTTCTATGGGCCAGCCAGCTGGTGGAGTATCTACCCGTTCCAGCAAAGCCTATGGACCCAAATTGGTGTCCCTAATTGATTTCGAACTACTTCGTACCCTATCCCGGATGTTAATGCAACCACTTTCACTAATAATTAGCATATGATAACTTTTCACATCTTTCTTCGAGGCTGAAAGTAATCTATCAGCAAACAAAACTATATAATCTATTAATCTATGTATAAATGTTTAAAGTTTTATAGAAATATAATATTAACTACTTTTATAACTTATTACAAACTTAAATTACATCAGCTTTTAATATTATATACTATAGATCTTATATTTTATGTATTAAATATAAATAATTAGACTTATAACATATACTTTCAGGTATTATATACACTTTTTTTGATGTCCCCGCAAGGTGTGTCTACACGTTAAAGTAACGCCTAATCATTCCATTTCACATTAAAATAGATAAGTTAAGTAACCAAACGATACATGATAAAATACGTACTAGAATCAACGTAAAGATTATAAATATAATACCAAGAAATATTTAGATTTTACATAGCTGAAGTACGAGGCTACATATTTACACTACACTATATTTATCTAAGATATAAAAAGTGCAAAAGCTTAAATATTTGTAAGTTAAAATTTCTAGAAGAATGTTAAGCTGTGGCACAACACTAAACAGGAAACTAAAACACAATATTGAATTTTGTAGTGTAGTTTAAATTATTTATCACGTAACGTCAAAATGACTAAACCAAAACGTCTACATTACCAAACATCTGCGGTTTTATGTTTTTTAACCCGGTAAAGCAGAATATATTAAGCTTTTTGTTATCATTAATACTTCCGTACAAAACAAACAGTTATTATAAATTATAGAATTAATTCAAAATTATATACTACATGTGTGCAAAATTACCTTTCGAATGTTGGCAATACTGTATAAATGGGAGCATATCAAAAAGATATAATTAAAATAATAGTTTCATCATATGTCAAAACGGTAAAACATATCTCGGATCCACAAATCTATTGACACGAAAACCGTTTGAAATTATATTATTAATTATCTTAAGACAAAGCAAGAAGTAAAAACTATATGAAAAATAGTGATTTAGTGCAGGAAACTCTAAATTTATGAATGCCGGCTGTTCAGCAAAATAGTTGTTCTATTATAACTATCACTTAACTAATTGGCTATGTGAAGATTTCTCAATATTAATTACCTACTCGATAAAATATATTAATATTTTAGGTTCTGAATTTATTTTTTCACATAAATATTTTTATTAGCAAAAGCTGTATTAATATTTCTAAAACTTGAAGATGACAAATGATAAGGTGGATTCTAGTTTGGCCATAATTTCGAAAGCTGTTTCACAATTTTCAATTAGTGAAATTTGCTTTAGGTCCATGGCGGACGTAATGATAAACATCGGTTTTGATGGATAAAAATTTATCAACTTTGCGAAAGTAATTAATTAAGAATGAAAGTTTTTAAGAATTAAATAGAGAATAGTCAATCTAAATCAGCTACTTCATGGAAAAAGCCATCAAATAAAATATCGTTGTTGAAGAGGGGGCTGTGGCAGAACACCTAATAATTTGCTTACAAGATTCCGTATAAAATCAATCGATCGTGACCGAGGCCTTAGCCGACTAGTAGAAGTGTAATCAATGGTTCGTAAATGCATCGCACGTAACAAGCGCCCTCAACTTTGTTTCTTATTAATATTGTGGACATCAAAGATTTGTGCTGAAATGAATAATTTGAGCCATTTAATTGTTATTGAGTTTATGAAGCTTGTTTTAAAGTGTTATCTTATTGAAATGATAAGACTAAACCACGGTGGTTAAGCTTATTTTCATTTGTTGAAGAGAAGTTTCAAGAGAAAGTTCTTTTTAATAATAGCACCTAAGTCTAAACATGGAAATGATTGCTATTTTTCATATATATTAATTCTATCAAAATTATGAGTTTTTTCCACGTTATATTCATACTAAATGAAACATTTTATCTAAGTATCAAATAGAACATCACTCGTCATAATTCATGCTTCATTAAGAAACAAACAATAGCAAGGGTGACATTAGACCACGTCAAAAAAAAATACCTATGAAATTTCACATGATATTTATCAAATGTTCCGTGCCTCCCTAAGTCTGTAGCATTAGTATTGTATGTAGGTGGTGTGTTTTAAATTGCAATACTGAAAGTATTTGTTCTTACGTATTTATTGTTCTTCATTCACCAGCTTTTAACTGGATCTCGAATGCTTCAGACGCTCGAGTCTATCTTACCTATAGCTACCGCAAATACGGGCGGAGCCGTTCGTTGAATCGGCTGTAAGTAGACATCAATTTATTGGAGATCTATCCGTGCCGCTGTGAGGTGAATTTCAATCAATAAATCCTTGGAATGATAAGGAAATTGAATGATTATGCCGTCATTATCCGCCTTACTATTCACAAATAGATTAACAATGTACAATTATATTTTTAACTTACTTTATTAAACAATACATAAAGAATTATGCTTTGTTTTTGTAGGTAACAGGAAACATACTACAAAACTAATATAACAAATTAACTTCATCATTCGGTATTAAATTTTGTAGTTGATATGGACCTTCCCATGGCTTTGTACAACAATACAAAATATTTATAGGGGGTTTCAACGTTGGTGACTGTTAACTTGAGGCCTGTATCAAATTCCCGGGTTTGTTTAACATATATATAATATAACACGTGCAATCAATTCCCATTGACCAAGCTTTGCGGCATTGGTCGTTATTACAAAATAATCTTAAAAGTCTATTATTTTAACATGTTTATTTAAATGGTAAGTTTACTTGTAAATGACATTGTATTCAAACTCGATTCACAAATTTCAGAACAAAAGTCAAATTTTTTGGTAGCACTGAAAACAAAAAATAAAAGTTCGAGTATGTATTCAATAAACCACTGAACACGTCAAAATTCATTATTAAAGCTAGAATTGGCGCTCACGATCCACAATATTTGTAGCAATCGTGACGAAGGGGTCAGGGATCGGTTACAAATGGCTGCTGGTGACTGTTAAAACCCAGAAATTCAATCCGTGCCTAGGTCAAACTCTCTAGGGCACTCTAATAAATAGAAACTAAACTGTTGAATGTTTGTAAACAGATGGTTGTGAATGTAATGTATTCAACTACACTAGGAACTCTTAACTCTATATAAGAAATAAGCTTTTGGAAATAAAGAACTTAGATAAACTTCGAACATATGAAAATATACCCATGACTTTCAACATAAACACAGGTACTGCATTCGGTCAAAATACAATCATTCACACTTATTACTTAACTGTTTTCGATAGATACGGTGCTGACTGATGAGATATAAGTTAACATTTGTCATTACTTCGTTTAATAACTTTTTTGTACTATTTTGCCATAATTAAAAAGCACTTTTTATAAATAAGACTATAAGTGCTGCCTGTTTTAAAAATAAATTAAAATCACGCGCAAAGATAATTCTCACCTGTCACCTGTCTTATTTTAATTTGCAACGGAAACAGTATCAAGTTTTCGGATGCAAAAGTGAATGGAATTCAATGCGAGATTCGCACACAATGGCAGTACCATTTGTTCGATTCGCAATTAATAAACACTGACCCAGTGCCGTTCTAACATTTGCCGAATCATTCTTCTCTCTTAATTAATTTCAAATCAATGCTTTTACTTCGGTATAATATGCGTGACCGTTCAGCAATAGAGTCATTAATGTCACTTTCTTCTACACCATGCAGACCAGCCATTCATCAAGGTCCCGTTTGTATATTATCCATGTCCCTTATCTCTAAGTGCTATACGTTGAAACTATTTAATTACTCATCGCTTAGCAAATCAGGTTTCTAAAAGAAGGTCATATCACAATTTCTTGCCTTTATATCTGTTAAATAAGTTATCTCATAAATATGGGCAATTCGTACTATGTTGAAATCCTTGTAATGAATACTTTACGCAGATAGTAATAAAATTGTAGCCAGACAAGTTAAATAAATACAACAATACACAGAGCTTCTTCCTTGACCTAGTGTAAAAAAGTTTCAACCATAAGTTAGTTTTTACGTAAATTGTACCTTTAGAACTTGGTTATTATACTGTTATTTAATTATTTACATCGCCTAGGATATTCAATCGAATGAGCAGAATAGCTTACCATAAATCTAACGATGGACAGGGGGAAAGCAATGCGTATCAATACTCCGACAATCACATGAACTCCACAAAATCACTTTTTGTCTCGAGTTCAGTGAAACGTATCGCAACCGAACCAAACAGCAAAATTAGCACTTTCCACAAAACACATGCTCCGATTCCACAAGATGAAGCACTAAATCTGCCAATTCCACAACACTGAAAGCCTACACACGTTCCTTTCCTTCACAGTTATCTGTTAAGACACTACTGTAACAGAATGAAGCAATCGCACTATCGATTCGCAATACGAAATTTAGCCAGTCGTAAGAAGTCTTCGCCGTTTAAAAGTGACAGTTAAACCGACTTTACCGGTCCGAAACGTTCCAAATTCGTATCGAAAAGGCGTGATTCGACACAACGCGGAGTAACAAACGAGTGAGCTGCGCGGGCAGCGCCAGCAAACTGAGTAACCACCGCGACCGTGCGCAGCCGACCGACGCATCTAAACGAGCCGAATGGACTTCCAACTTAAACCCAACTAAATTAAAAGCAACTAGCTTCAACACTAATACGACAGAAATGGTTGAGTTTTCAAGTTGGAGGCTTTACTGAATTGCAACATACATACATGGACAAGTCACCTGGACAAGGCTTTTAAGCATATGACATTCATGCAATCAACAATTACGCACTGAAAGTTTTACCGATATGGATATATTCATCTATACTGTTACTGCCAAAGATATCAGACGACATCGACGGTGTTATTATCTGATGACTGACGGAGAGTCAAAAAGTAACCGAAAATAGCTCCATTCAGTTATTATTTAATAGAGTAATTAAAACTTTTCACGTTTTTATATCTATTAAAACATTATTAAAAAATCTAGAAATAACCTTATATAAAGTTATAAAATTTATTCATTTATTACTATAACATAAATAAGAAAAAAAACTAGAAGCATATGCCATTTAACGAATAAAATAAGATTTGTTCCGAACATAAATAACTACAGATGACCGTTGGGGCGTATACAAAAGAGATCAAAACAGCGCATGAGTTCTAATGATCGCTGTTATTCAGCCGTTATTGTTTAAAAGATTATAGCAATAAAGCATTTACGTAGATTAAAATAAATTAAATATTAAATGGAGAACAGGTATATAAACGAAATTGATAGTAAAACTGAACTGGAATTTATTCTTAGCATGATCGAAAGTAGTGATGCATATCGCATCTGTGAACCGGTTCAATGCTGAATCAAATTTGCATAGCCTAGCACTTATCAGAGTATTATCTCTAATACATTTTCTTTGATATAATTTTGGATAAATTCCAATAGATTTTCCGATAATTTGTTTGAAAAAGTTTGTAAATAGTGCTGAATATAAATTGTAGGGCCATTGAATACGCACCCAAGATGTAATGGATTACGGGTGAGTTTTATGAGGAAACAAACTGCTAATTATCTTTTATTTATTATTATATTATGTAGTTATTTATATTATATTTATTTTGTTACTTTTAAATAACTTAAAAAATTGCTACGATAAGTTTGCAGTTTTGTATTAAGGATCACATTAGTGAGAGAGAAACCTTGAAATATTTGCTAAAGAAAAAAACCGATTTTCAATTCAACACTGTTATCTCTATCAAGAAAAGAAGGCAAAAGTCACCATTGATAGTTCTATCTAAGAAAGTTACTTAAAGTCCACCGGTATTATTGATTTGACAAGACAACAAGACATCTCGTGATTGATATAGGTACTTACGTGTACAAACATTTGAAAGTAAGTAATGAAAGATGATATGCTTAGTAAATTATCCGCTATTATAATATTATTCGACCTTTACGTGCATCCGTAAGTTTATTATGGTTAGATACTTATACGTATGCGTAAACGTGAGCAAGCAATCTCGGAGAATGTGTATCTGTGGACGTGACGTTCTGTTATTATTTTTCAGTATGCCATGCGCAGGGAATTTGAGACATTTGAAGTTTAATATATTTAGACTTGAATTAAGATTTTAGTCACCCAAAGGTAATAAATAAAACAAAAGAATTTTATTACGAAATAGACTGGAAAAACAATTAGATTAAGTAAATTAGACAATAATTTTTTGGGCCAGCTTTATACATTCTCTAAAAGCAAATTCATTTTCAAAGACGAAAGGGAGGCAATTCTTTAAAGAATATGAGATTCATCTATTGCATACAAATTTGATAACAGAATTCTAATAGATTTAATAGAAGGCTTAAATAATGATAGTATTTTGTAAATGTATGTAAGATTCTGATACAAATTTAAAAAGAACCGGAAAGATTGGCACTATTCATAAATTTGTAAAAATGTTTCAGTAGTGTTGTTGTTGTTAGTCAAAATTGAATAATGATCGTATTGGTTTATATAAAATTATTATTATGTAACAAACATGAAGCAAAAAATTCAAAGAAAAGTTAAATATATTAAAAACGCAATAACATAACATGTATTGTTGAAGCACGGCTTCACATAGTAATGTGAGTATGGTAAGAAAAACAAGTGTAATTATGGAATATGCAGATTGCTAACCCCAGGGGCGACGACTTGTATCCAGCCTCGTAACATAACCATGGGAAGCAGTAAACCAGAACAAGTTTCACAAGTACGTGTATATTTTGTATGCCTAAATATAAACTAATTTCAAATGAAATCTTTTTTGTTTTTTTTTTATATTTAACTAACGGCGACGCAAAACAGCAGACGGGTCAACTGACAGTAAGTGATGATGCAGGACCATGGTTAAATGGAGTATTACAGTTGCGTTGTCTGCGTTTAAAAACGGAATAGGCTCTTTTTCTCCCTAGGTCGTACGCACTTGTGAAGACTGCTGGTAAAAGCTGATTCCACATTATAGTTATCTGCAGAAATATTTGTGATAAACGCTGTAGTATATGGCCAACAGTTCAGGTAGTAAATGTGTCAATTTAATGTTTGGTGGGTTAGTTGATGTAGGGTATTAATCTATTCTTTTTATAATTTGGTAACCTATAGTCACGTGATTAGTAGGACTACCCAACCAATTATAAAATCGTTTTACAGTGGGAGAGATACAGCGATTCTGTAGTCAAATATTATTAAAATATACTGATGGTGCGTATTTTAAATTTGACTACATGTAGTTAATACGACTATCAATTATGCATTACGCTTGCTACCAAGATGCATCTGACAAATAAATACTCGAAATATTAATACTTCAAATTTAGTTAGTATTAATTTTTTTGACTTTTTTTTTAACTTATTTTTTATCATTATTTTTTTAAACTTTATTTTCATGCATCGGTGTTTTATAAATAAACCTATTTTAGAATTTTAATAGGAATGTGATCATCAATGAGTAGCTAGTAGTGTATAATGTACTGTCAGCGAAATAAGAAAAAGTTAAATTGAAAAAAAAAAGAGAATTTAGGTTTAGGGTGAAATCATATACAGGAATACCCACAAGGCATTCATTTACCTACTTATCTAATTAGGATCACTCTCTAACACAACGGTAAACGATGGGCTACAGCTATTATAGACAGTGACTTGCTTAGACGAATCATGATTGTATCTTAAATAGCATCGAAGTATATTTATAAGGTAACAATTATTATGTCGCGGCTTAAAAGCGTGATGGGAACCATTACGAAAATTGAAGCGTAAAATCATAATCAAATATTAATATATTTACATCAATTCTCTACGAGATATTACATAACATAATAGTAATTAACACAATCACATAAGGCACCGATGTGCAGAAATTATAATTTAGATGAATTATTACGGTATGCGAAATTTTCAAATCTTTTACAATCATATTGAATTTCAAACTATTTGTCGGTCGTTCAATCGGCTGTCACCTTTCAGTGGCCATTCACAATAATTTAGACTATAAATAGCTTTGGTTAGAAGCCTACATTAAGCGAACTTAAGCACCATTAAAGGTAATTATATCGCAATTGAAAATCTAAAAGTTAGATCTATTAAAAATATTCATTATTTTAAACAAGGTAATAGTTTAAAAAAAAATTTACACTCCGCCTTTCTGCTTTCACATATCAAATCATCGATTCACTAATACAGTCAATGCCTTACGGCATAATCTCTTCCGCTTATGGGTACGCGCACTATGTACCTACCTACCTATGTACTCTTTCTTTATAGTACATATGAACGAAAGTAAATAAGGTATCCAAGCGTTTATTTAATCATGAAAAGGCGATTGATCTATCCAATATGTACTTACTGCATTGATTTATTTATTCGTGTTTATACATAATAAAAAACCTTTAACACATTTCTGATTGAAAACAACAAAAATGAAACTAGATAAAGCGCCTTCGCCAATGACTCCAGTGCAGTACAGCCCAGTCCACCACATAATTATCTTTATTACTGCCACTTAGAAGAGATGCCTTCCAATAATAGCTTCCGCTATAGCTGTATGGAATATGTATGGAATTTGATATTTGGGATTATATAAATACCGTATTATTAAAAGGTAGGAATAGTGAATTTGTCGAAAATCTCAGGCGCCTTTACGCATTGAGTTGAACTTGTCCATTGAAAACGAAAGTAATAAAGATAATGCCGCAGACACGACTGGGTGGCAAAAAGTCTGTCGATTGCGAAGTGTCTTAATGAATGCTTATGATTACAGCCGATATTTATTTCAAACTCTGCAGCATTGCCTAATTAAAAAATATCATTGTCTTTAAAGGTTCACGGTTGGGATGCTACACTCTGTAACGCCTGCGAACTGCGCCCACGCAGGGTCAAGGTTACTCTACCGCTCATGCACATTTTAACAATCCTTACTATGCACAGCAGATGGTTAGAGCACTCACATCTCTGTCATACATAGGTAGCAATTAACAAATGAATGATAACTAATCCAACCCACGAGTCTTTTAAAATCGACAGCGATTAAAATCGAAAGAAGTTACAAAGCGCATTATTGTTTAATAATGCTATAGATGGTTTGAGCAACCACGTCTCGGTTTGCTTGCTTAAAAACTATTTACTAATGACATATAGTGGGATCTAAAAAGTGTTTTTACAATTTTATTTCAAGAGCAACCAACGCTGACGCATCGAGTTTAAAATCAAAATCGGGTTTTAAAATTTTCAATTGATCAGCACAGAGGACATTATCAACTCTTTATTTCCATTTAGTTTACGGCCTACATCTATGAATTTAATTCGCGAGGCCATAGAATTCATTATTGGCAGAAAATAAAACCAGTCATTAAACTGAATGAAATAAGATCATAATACATCCCTTGTTCTATAAGTCCACGAACATGTACTACTAAGACAGTCGACGTCTCTGTAGGATCTCCTATTTCGGCCGTGAAACATTTTGCTGGGTCTCAGTGTGATGGTAACTTCTCCATCAGACTGAAACAGCGATTTATTTCTTGATATTGTTAATGTCTATTGGTTACTACATAACATCAGGGGGGCTAGATTCTTACTTAACAACGTACAAAAGATTTGTCCGACGATAACTCCTGAAATTCATTAACCAGACCTTTTATTTGTAAAATTATAAGCTTTTAATTACTTGGGTATACGTTCGAAAATCATAATGAAGCACAACTACGTCCTTGGTTAAATCAAAAGGTTATAGTTCCATCTACTCAACGACAATACAGCTCATAAGATTATCAGAGATAAACTCATTTATTCACGCCAGTTTACTGTCTAACCCTTAGAAAAGGGTTAGGAAAGGTCCCAGTTGCGACATAGTCACGGTAATGTTATGCGGTAACAGTGTTATGTGAAGACAATGGGAACCTACGGCTCAGTTTGCCAACGTATATCGACATACCAAAGCATTTCCTGGTGGAAAATTGATAATAATTTATTAAGTCTTCTGATAACTTAATTGAAAATTAACAAGAAATAACAAAACAAACGGACTGCTGTTATATTTAGTGTATCGTGGCCTTCAATAATCATCTGTACCAAAAATCTAAGGATTATTGAAACCCAGCATTACAGAAAATACAATTATCGGTGTCAGTCACCTATTTCTTGACTGTTAGTAGTGAAATGAAATTATCTGTTAAACTAACTTTACATATTACTCCGCAACATCCAGAAAACTGGTGCAGTTATAAAAGTCTCACGGTATTATTTGCAAAGATACTAAAGACAGGCAGACAGTTAGGAGTTTAGTACTAAACACCATAATTATCACACCGACAGCTAATAAGCCCCCTATACCATCAGTTTATGCAAACACTAAATATATACCCACATAACTCTTCCTTATGTAAGGGATGAGGAACTCGGGGGCCTATTAGTTGGAGCACTGTTACTGGTAGTTGTGTATAAAGCCTGTTTTCTTCTTAAGTTAGTATACTTTACAATATATTGTCAATATACCGGTGACGATTCACGACGTGGTTTCCTTTTTTTCCACTTCTCTCAAAGAACACAGGCTCCACTTTCGTGGTCCCGAATGGGTAATTATTTTGTTTGAGCCATGGTAGTGTTATAGCTCAAACTACGTAAGTTGATGTGTTGTTCATGACGTAAGGCAAATCGTTATAGTTTGAATATAAAGACGTCGATTTGCGAGACCGCCCGCACTTTGAAGAAGGTATTATAGAGAGAGATTTTAATTTGATAGCAGATATTACAAAAAGCCAATGCTTTTTTCAATTGATCTTATAGCTAATTTAAGACAGTTAAAATTGCTATCATAATATCTACAGCTACTTTAATTACACAAGACGTAATACTGACGTCGTTGCAAAATCTCTTAAGAAAATTTAAATTATCAATTCTGGTAACTTGGTGGTTTGACCATTGTCTGTGTAGTTACTTATTGCAATTACTGAGAGATACGGTTGTTATCTTGTATTTGATATCTTATATTTCATTTCTCGTTATTTTGAATAATTATTAAAACACCAAAAATTATCTTGCTGCGAATATAAAGGTTGATTTCATTATTAGCTAATGTCTAAAAATTATTTCAAAATTAAATGTATTCTGACAAGTTCTTACGATCGAAAATATAATTAGATTTTTAGTAACCTGTAAGTCTGGGTGTAATGGTTCGCTGTCATAAGTCATAAGACGGTGTCACATTTTCTTCTTTCCTTCTCAATCTAAGATAAACAACTCATCTGCACTAATGATCGAACAAAGGAATCAGGTCATATTATTCACACGGACGGCCTAATTAAGCATTGACCGTGCCACGGAAATTTCACCAAATTTGTAAGATCTTGATTTCGCTTACTATTATATTTTGCTTGGTTCATTTTAACTCTTTTATGGTTCATTTGTATTTTGATTT
Organism: Acentria ephemerella; assembly: GCA_943193645.1. NCBI lineage: Eukaryota > Metazoa > Arthropoda > Insecta > Lepidoptera > Crambidae > Acentria > Acentria ephemerella. The sequence continues at coordinate 6,477,027 of OW971893.1, forward strand.
CTATCTTGTCTTGTGCCCATTGTGTATAGGGAAAGGATAGAAAAAATTAAGAACTATGAAAGAACTTACAGAAGCCATGCGTAAACCATTTTATACGACATGTAGAGAGATTTTTAATTCGTCTATGAAAGCAATTGAACACACTGAAATAAAATTTAAATTTAGAGGATATTATATTTTGAGGAATCAATAGCGAGGAATCAGAAACAACTACACTGTAGTAGTACATTATTGTTTCTTTAAGATTATTTTGACTGGAGGCGAATAGAGCCTCAGGCCTACTTCGAAATGCAACTTACAGCATCAAATGAAATGATATTTCCCAGTTTGCGACGTAAATTGCTTGAAAATTCAAAATAAGAAATATAATTCGTTTGAAAGTTTTGTCAAAAAGAGCAAAAGTGGTCAAAATTAACAAGGTTTAAATAAAGGTAATAAAACAAAATTTAAAAGTCAATTTTTGTAACAGCATAATTTAAAGAAATTAGATTGACGTGATATTCGACAAAAATAAGCATAATGTTATATCGCTATATGGGAGCAACACCAAACTAACAATACGTATGCTATAAAAAAACAGAATATAACACTAGACGAAATGTATAATTTACGTTACCTTTTACCAAACTAGAAGTTTACGACAAGAAGGAAAACAGACAGACCACAGACAGTCTCGGACTCACAGTATTACGTCTCCGTTGAATGAGTAACAGCACTTACTTAGATACCTATTGTACATTTTTAATCTTGTAACAAAATAGCTGCTATCATAAGTAAAGTATATTTTTCTATGCAATGCTTATTCTTCTAATATTGGTTAAATTATTATCATACTAGTTTATTCGGTGCACTTAGAAATTTGGCACTAGCGCCATCTATAAAAATAATCCGAAGTGGCATAAAGGAATTGACAGTTTTCAATATGCACGATTTAATGTAATAAATCAACAATATTTTGGTAAGCTTTTTTCTGAGTGAACAAAATAATAAAAATTATTCAAATCGACTAAGCGGTTTCTGAGCTCTAGCGAGGCTAACGAATAGCTATTCAAGATTTATGTCATATTTTTCTCTTGATTCCTGCAGCTACTTCCAAGGTAGCCTCCAAATCTATTTACATTGCCCGGAAGAGATTGCTTTTTACCAATAAGATCGACTTTACTTTGGTTTCTGTTCTGTAAAATTATCTCTTGTGTTCTTGAGAGAATAAAAGATTTTTTAAATTAAGTGATTGAACAAGTTACTCTAGCAATACCTATTGAATCAATTGAAATTGAAACAGTTCCCAGTGTCAGTGTTCCATGGATCCTTTTACCTTTCCAACTTCAGTATCTACATATTAAATCTATGTCCTAATTTAGTACACAATTAATGAACACCTAAATTCCATCACATACGCTCAAGCATTGTATTGTTAGGGAATACGAAGCATCCAAGTAACGGCAGATTGTAAAATTCAAGGCAGATGTCCCTGGTTCAGACAGGTGTTGGTTTATTCTGGACTGTATCTTATTGATGGGCACGCGTTGCCCTTTGATCGTAACATATTGGTGTCCATATGGAGAGCATCCGATCAAAGTTTTGAAGCTAACTAGAAAAGTTTTAATATAGATATCGATAGACCAAAAAAAATGTATAATACACAGCAAAATATTTGTCCTTGTAAACTAAACAAAAGCAGAATTCATACTTATTTAGTTTATATCTTAGATATTACATGTATGTATGACAAAAACCAGCAACAAAACTAAAAAGAAACCATATAGCCTTAATTGCCTTTATCATAATTTATAGTTTCGTTTTAGTAGTCAATAAAGTTCTTAGGCTAAGTCCGGTTTTATATTAGCCAAAGATGTTTTATATAAATATATCCAATATTTAATGAGCTGATCAGGTTCTCTTCAAGACCACAGAGACAAGGTTATCCGGTTGCGCATGCGCAAAGTTGTTTTTAGCGCCATCTGTTATCAGGATCAGTAAAAATAGAATACCAGTTACTATTGAAAATGTCAACTTCATCTTATTTCTTTTAAATCTATTTGAAACTAAATTGCGCAGACAGATTAACGGGAGTAATTATACAAATTTATGTGTATTTTAGTTTTCTTTATCTTCAAAGGAGTCTATTGCTAAATTTATAAATGCAGATGTAAAAAGCAAAATACTCAGTTTAAAATGGATTTGGAACCTAATACGAAGCAGCCTAGTAACAGCTGTGATGCGATAAAGCATCGAATCATAACTAAAGAAAAAACTACGCACAGTAGCGCTGCTAGTGTTTAGTATTTAAAGCACACCTTTACTACAAAAACTTTATGTAAATGTGGACCAATTTAAATAACGGAAAGGAAGGTATGTCCCACGAACAAGACACGAAGATGAAGACACGCAGGCCTTTAAAAGAATCTGTTATCAGTATCACGTTTTTGTAATCACATTCCTAAATTTTGTCTGTACAATGTTTAACTAATCTAAACAAAAGTAACCCGTTTAAGGTCGCTATCTTGTTAGATTAGTTACGAAACAGCCATGGCGTAACTGAAACGAATCTCATTGTTTGTCATATCAATCGTATGACAAAACCATAACCCTAATATCGTATTCCATATTCACAAGATTTCGCAATTCTTTTGCAAAGATTGTTCTCGAGAAGACAACAATTTTCACGTTTAAATTAACATATCCAGATTAAAAAAAATAATTCCAACTAAAAAGTCTAAGATCAAAAAATTTATATAAAACAGTGCAATTAAAATAATTCTGTGGATTAAAAATTAATAAACATTTACAGAAAAAACATTGATTAGTTACACAGTAAAATCATTTGTAAAACTATCTAACAATTGCGGTGTATTGCAACAGAAGAACAATATGATTTCAAGAGCTCACCTGAACGCCTACAAAACTGGTATTGTTAAATATTAGAATAAGATTTAAGATAACCTGCAATATATTAAAATGCATCAATTACATTTCTTTGTTATCAAGCAAAATCATTCAAGGTTGACTGGATTGCATCATTGCGATAGTCTGATGTTAAGCTGGCAACAATAGCTTCATCATGATCGTGTCAATACAATTACTGATCCCGTTATGTTAATATCTGTCACAATAACTGATGGAGGACATCTGTAACGCTTTAGTAATATTTGTTTGAACACCCTATGAAGAAATGATTCACTTCTGAGACTAATATTGTAAGTCAAAAAAAAAATGTAATGCATTATTAAAAGCTTTTTAAGGACAGTGTGCTTTTTTCAAAATAACAAAAAGTTCTTAATAGGTACAAGCTAAGGCGACGCTGTTGTATTTAATGATGTAAGCGAAACCTCATTCTTCGTTGGCGTGGAAACCGCATGCTTATGAATGAACTGAGTTACGTATCTTCGGGAAAATACAGTAAGAAAATATGTTTACTATATTATTGCTTAGTTACAAGAGCAGATTGTAATACTACGACCTCATCGGATTATATGCGACTGTATTATATTTTATTTACACATAAGATACTAAAAAAAGTAATTGATTTGGCAATGTCATGATGGCACACTTTACCAAATATTTCTAAGTGTAAAAGAAACGAAATAAATACAAGTAACACTTGTATATATGACATAACACACATTGTTTACAAAGTAAGTAGCACGAACCCTTCCATTATTCAAAGCAGAAAGAATGAAGACATTAGTTTCTTTAATAGTCATTAGCACAAGTAAGAATTAGGAAATCACACCAGAAGATGTCAAGTTTACTTTGGAACTAATAAATGCTTATACGATACAAAAAAACCATTTACAAAGTATAATGGAATCTGTAAAACTCATTTGAAATCAAACTAATATTATTAAATTTATAAAATCGACGTGACGTGACGACAGCGGGCAGCATTCTACTACATGATGCTATTAATTCGGATATTGGTTTCAGTAAAACACAAACGCATGTACAATTCTATCCACCTATTGCGCCCGAGTAGCTGACTCAATAGACATGAGCTGTACGTGTGATGACAAGACGCGTATGTTTTAAATGGTAAACATGCTTGGAATACGAATAACATGACATAATGTGGGTGGTTAAGAGTTCCGAGATTTTGAAACAGCCAGCGAATTATTTCTATTTTATTAATGCTTGCTTGCATACTGTTAAATAAATTATACGCATGAATATCAAGAACAAGTCATTTCAGCTAATATCAAACCAAAAGACAGTTATTAAGGAGACAGATAATTGTCTTTTGGTTGATTTGGGCTAAGATTTTCAGATATTGTATCAATCGTTCACACAAACTAAATTCCACACAACCACATTTTAAAGCCACAAAGTTGAGAATTATTAGATGACAAATAAGCATTCTGTGTAAAGAACCTTTCTTAAAACCTTGTATGCCTAACGGTACACTTCACTTATGATAACTAACAATTTGGTTTCAATAGATTTGTTGTACAACACCTTATAAAATTAGTCACAGTTTTTATACCGCCATCGGCACTTTCCTACGCGAGTCGCAAAAATATCATTGACAACGATAACACAACGTAGGCTATTGTGCCTCCATTGTATTGTACACGACTTGAAAAAACTTTATGAGAATGTATTCCAAACCTTATTCCGTTGGGTTACAGAACAACTTATAGGAGCAGTACATAAAATGAGGAGGCTTTTTATAGACGTTGGCAGATTCTCATTCACGTGCCACAAGGAATACCGCGCCATTTTCGGTATTGAGCAATTAATCAAGACTAAGTGAAATCGAAAGTCAAATTTGTTTCAAATTGTACAAAGGACACGGCAGTTGAAAGATCGTACGTAATTGTCCTTGGTGATAAAAGAAGAGTGTGCTTTCGTATCGTTATGTAACCGTCCATCTATGACATCCGGAGTCGTCATAATGTTAAACAATGAAAGAAACATCTACTTGCAGAAGTTTGTTGAAATAAAGTTGATGTTAAGAAATCATAAACTTTAAAATAAGCTTATTATTAAGATTACTTAATAGCGACATAATAGCTTTATTAATAGCAACTTTATATGATCTACAGAGATGTTTACTAGATCCTAATCCGAAAGTGCTTGTCGACTAAGCGCCCTACATTACCAGTCTAACATGTAAGAGGATTGTTCTGATTTCAGGTCATCAAAATATTGACGTATTGCTATTGACATCAATTTGAAAAAAAAAATGTACATCTATATGTGGAAATAAATGTATTAGTCTAATAAAACAAACCAAACAAAAGGATATTAAAGAAACAGAAATTAAGAATGCGAGTATTTTCTATGTCACCATGGATAAATACTTGTCACTGTAATGCAAATTGCTTGTCGCTATAAGAGTAATTAATTTAAATCAAGCGTATCTGATCAGACTCATTCGCCCCAATTCCTTTATGCGCGCTTTCAGATTTTATCTCTTACATGTCTTCTACAATAAATACGATTCAAATTTGATTTCGACTGTCACCGTCGAAACGAAAAGTCATGACAATGTTTTAAGTAGTTACAAGAGACATGATCATTAATTTATCATTTGGTCCTACAAGCTATGACATAATGATTTCTTTTATGTCATATACAAAACGTAATACCTTTTGGTATCGTAATAAAATTAATGATCTAGATATTACGTTGGACGACAATTTGTCGTCGTTCTTAATACTCTACTGTAAATGAAACTATTTCAAATTGCTGATATTACATTTTCGTGTCGTTTTTTGTTTTCAAATTCATGTGCACGTGAAATATTTGATTATTCTTACTTAGTTTGATTAATTCTTTGATTCCCTTGATTTAATTGGATAATTTTTAACAGTTTTTTAACGCACCACAAACAAATTATTTTTTACTGGAAAAAGCCTTATTTTACCCAAATTATTTTGAAAGATAACATGTCAATTAATCGTACTTCAACAAAACACAAATTAAATAACTTATCATAGATTAAGTTAAACAATGCTACAAAATTCGCTCAGAAATCGATGTCCTCAATCAAAATTCTTAACATTTCCCTATGACCATAATCTAAAGTGATCATATCGTAACTATCAATAAACAATGATGGATCGACCACGCGGCGAACTGCGCCTAATGACCGAAGCAAATCATAAGCATATCGGAACTAAATGGCTTCTGAGACTTTCACGTTGTGCTGTCCCATTGCCCCCATACTGTGTGGTCATACGGCTCACTACTGAATACATGACAAAAACATGAAAGGGAACGTTAGAGACCAATACAACTAGCTCCGGTTATTAACATCACTGCTCTATTTCATCGCTAATGAAAGAAGTCTCCAAGTTTCTGGTAATACGAAAGATATTAATATAGTGTTAAAGAATATTAAGGTTTTTTTTACTTTGATCTTGATTGTGAAGACCACATCAATGAATCATGTAACGAAAGGGTTTTAAAAAATGTCATTAACCATTTCTCCTTTGTCTAAACGAAACAAACGCTTTAGGAGTATCAAATTAAAAAATAATTTTGCGCTTTCCTTAAAGCAGTTATTGGATTTATTCCAAGCCTAGCCCTTCTTTAGTAATGCGTAAAAACCGAGCGAGAACCATGACTAAGTCTGAAGTATTATCACCGCTTTCCAATACACTACAACCTCACCATATTTGAATGAGGCAGCCATGCTTAATGTGTTCGCAGAGACATCTGCACCTCACTTTTTGGTTTTTGATGTCTTGAAATTTGGGTAGCCAGCATATCTCTCTTCGAAACTTAAAACATCTTGTATTCATGACAGATATGGTACCGGAGCCTGCAGGTGTCCTTGGAATGTCACGCACATAAGACTGTGACTTTCGCTGGCAGTTTCCGCTACCTATCTACCATATTTTGGAACAACATACCTCCAACGAGACTGATGTCATCCAATATTTCTTTTAAAAGAGATTTCTCTTACAAAAAGAACGTTTTGATATTTAAAAGGAGGGTACTCGGTGGCGCAAAGTTTGATATTTAATTGATAAATAAGCATTTCATTATACTATCAGGCTTTAAATTGGTATACATGGTTAGCTATATCTGATATATGTGTCATAAACATCTTAGGGATGGAATGATATTAAGGATATCAAGTTAATCAACACTTAGACGATCCACACACTTTGAATTATTTTAAACAGCATGTTCGCGCTTAAACGTCAAATGACGTCACAGGTCATCTGTCGTTTCTGATTGTATTGTACTGAAAGAGTAGTACTGAACTTAAATTCAATTTAGTTCATGCAAAACGAATTGGGCCTATTTTTTATTTTAAAAATGTTGTCTTTAAAGAATGTTAAAAGTTAGACCTACACAAGGTCTAACTTTTTTGTGTGTGATGAAGAAATAAAAATAAAGTCATTATCTATATATCTACAGAGTAACTTGACATGCTGACAACAATGTGAATTTCACACTAAACAGAACGTTTATTTTTATGTGCGTCTGGATGTTAGCGGTAACTCAAACCGTAACTTAAACCTTCCTCAATGAACCTTGACTTTGAAGACCATACCTAATACAACACTGTAAAATATATGAGATACATTGTAGAAAATATTTATCTCTGCTGTGACGCTTAAATTTGAGTCCACAGTGGAATTACAGCTTATATAGCTCCTTAAGTTTATAATGACTCCCGTAATACTTTTGCTAATTTCCAGAAAGAGGTCAATCGACAAATCCAATTCGGCTGGGAAGCACTCGGGAAGATTTCGTAGCATATTCTGGAGCTATCTAATTCAAGAAGAAAGTCTTCAATACGTGTGTGTTGCCAGTGGCGACGAAGAGAACCGAGATGTGGCCACTTAGAATAAGCAACAACATAAGTAATAAGAACGCCTAAATTCACGCAAATGATAATGAAGAGGGCTATGCTCAGAGTCTCTGCATGAATATTGCCCAGATTAAGGTAAGATTGAAAACATTAAATGTTCATTTTCGTTTTTATATACTTAATCACATTAAGTTTCCATTTAAATACAAAGATTTAACAAAGTTTGCAAAAGACTGTCATATAGGTAATCAATGCAAGTGGCTCCACACAACGAAAAACACAATCCAGCTTCTACGTCATTAAAAGCTAAACAATACAAATTATCGACTGATCAGGCCTGGAGGTCTTTATACGTGACGGTAAGCTCGCTTTCCTTTAGTACTAGAAATTATCTAAAATCGATAAATAGTTAAAGCGCACTGTAATTAACGCAGCTTCAAGATCTTTTGATCCAACCAGAACAAGTCCTGCAGTAATCCGAAAGTTGCTTAGTTCGTTCATCAACAAAACTTTTCTACACCTCAGTATTTCATTCTTGTCATAACCATTTTACATAAAACTAAACTTAAATGTGTAAAAAAACGAATGAATAAATTTTATAATAATCCAAAAGTAATGGTGTTATCGATTCTTATTAATCGGAATTTTTATTCATAAAAAATGTATATAATTCAATGATTTGCTAAATACTTTCCGGAAGTTTAAATTTATATTATTGTTTATTTACGAAAACCTTTTAAAAATATTATCATTACTTTAAAATTGGTATGGATCATTTTATTTCTAGCTACTTAGCGACCTGCTAATGCTTTAATAGTGATAGTCTCAACATTAATAACAATCCATCAAAAGTACTGATTACGATAGATTATTTGAAGAAAACTTCATTTACATTGGTTTAATTTTGAGAATAAAAATATATTGAAATAAAAATGGTAACGTCACAAATCAAATCTCACACCGCAATACATTTACGTTTTGGATCGCTTGATGTTTTATATTCACGTGACTTATATATGTTTTCTTTGCTGCGTTGTAACAAACAGGCGTTAGTGGCTTGAACAAGTGCATTGACTATTAATGGATGTTATTGATTTCATATACATCAGTAATTCTATTTGAGTACTATTTAACAATTTACAATCCCGTTATTGTTGACGAGATTAAAATTATACAAAAATTATTCTGTATTGTTCGAACTTTAAAACATTTCGACATTAGTAAATTAACTTAATCCTTTGTAATAGAAGTCATTTTCGACCGAGAAATTACACTTGATGTGACTCCATCTGTACAGTTCGAAAGCTTTGTTAGTGCTTGTTTAGTATAAATAAACAAGCACCAAAAAATAAGTTTCGAGTCAAGGAATTATTATAGGAGCATCAAAAGTCAAGAATACATTAATACAAAGGAAGCAGTAAATATCATTAGACACTATTCTAATCAAAACGGCCGCTTAAGGCGTCAATCTGAAATAGATTCAATTAACGAATGAGGAAGACATAAAACAGACTACCAAAGACCAATTATATCCAAAAGTAACACACAGTAGCCAATGTATTGTAGCTTAAATAACTTTTAGGAACACACATTTAACAGTTATTCCCCAAAAATCAATAGTAATAAGTTTTGTTATAAACAACTACCAAAATATACTACATTTGACAGGAAACATGCATCCGCTTAAGTTTTTAACAATTCCAAAATAAACATGTTGCATCATCTAGAGCACAGTATTGTATATCAAATAAAACCAAAATATTGCTGTGGTAATAAAATCACCACCATAAACTGTTTGCCACAAAGTAAATGTTACACAACTTTAGGGAACAAAATAGATGGGTGATATTTAGTAGGACTGATGTAACCTGATCAATCCAAATTTCCTATAAGTCTTGATTGACGTCCATTTTGGTAAAACAAATTAGTTTTGCCCATCACTCTGGGGTCACACTGAGAAATACGATTAACCCTATTCACGCCATGATGTAATCACATTCCTTTTGTTTGGATAATTTATGAATCTAAGCCTTATCTTTGACATACTGAAGCCAAATGAAATGGCAAAGCAAACATGTTCAAAAGAAATGAATAACGATGATAAATTGTATCATTAAACGGATATAGAGTTTAAAGTTAGATAACATATCAAGAGATGTTTCAACATTCATAAAATAAAATCAAATTAACTACTTTGAACAAACTCATAGATTCCCATAGGAATGTTATAATCGTATTCTTTCCTGCAACAATTTACGACACAAATAATTAAGAACGATGTTAACTTAGTATAGTTTGGAGTGCTTAATTTAGTTTAGTATTACAAACTTCATTAATCAAATAGTTATTTCTTAACGTTGTGATTCCGCTTCCCTCATATTTATCATCACCAATTAGCCAACACTTCCGTGTCCAGTTAAATTTTCTTGACACCTCAAGAGAAAACAAGACAAACAACCTAAGCCACTTCCTGCTTCTAATAACAGAAACAATTTGGACAGAAACAATAACAAGCGCTAGTAACCCAATAACTCCTGCCACTGCTTAATGATGTACCCACCATAACAAAGGAACATTTTTATCTGAATGACCGTCGTTAAACTCAACCTAATCGATCAATACCGCTCACATAGCTATCGACGCCCTCAAACATGTTAAAGCTAACAACAAACCGTAAATTGCAGAGGGAAATAAAGGATTGAGGAAATTCAAAGCACCTTGCCTAATTCGAATAAAAACAAACGAGCGCGGCGTAAAGGCCCGTGCTAAACCGACCATTCCTTCACCAAAATAGCTCTGACACGGTCCGAAAACACGCGTAAAGCGATAATGGGCTGTCTAACTCTACACCACGTAACAGCTGTCGGTGATGTCTGTTTAGTGACACATCTACTTAAGCTTGTTAAATTGGATAGTTAATTGCAGATTTGCAAAATATTATAAAAATGTCATCCCGTCTTTAGCTTGATACGACAATTTTAAAATAAAGTAAGGGACGTAGACTTAAGTAGCGGAAGAAAATGCAACTAAATCAAATCGAAGCTTTCATAATGAACTTTCTAATTATCACGCGTGTATATGATTATTTTTTGGTGACGACAGATACTGTTTGATTTGAAAGTGACAGTGCAACGCATTAATACAAGACATGACAAAATTTTATAATGACCTTTATTTATCTTACATATAAGTCTCAAATTATAATGTCAATTACATACTTAACACTTCTAAAAATGTAATAAGACGTAAATTGATTCCCGTTGATATAATATGATACGAACGTCAGTGTCAAGTGGCAGTTACCAAAGTAAATTAGTAGAGTTTCTTCAACATGAATAATAAATCGAAGGTTTATACAGACAAAATGTAAATGTGCATAAAACTATCGCTTATTATATATTATAGGTGTATTTTATTATTGTGGTTATAATCGTAAAGTGGAAGCGACGAAATCATCTTTACTTGCAGAATAAGAGTGGTATCGTTTAAAATATAATTTTAAGGTTACATTAATTATTTTGTTAATATTTCATTTATTTATTCAATATATTAAATATATTGATATGTAAATATAACAAATATGATGATTATTATTGTATGTTACAGAAAACTTCAAATATAATTCATGACTTTAGGAAGAACGCGAATATAAAAAATATATAAAAGTAAAATGTAATACGAATTGTGTTGCGCGACATCGAACAAGGCACGCGACAACTGTCGCAGGTGTGTCAAAAGTTAAATGTCACATGCGCACGCGCCATAATGCACATTATTCATGCGTAAAGTTACCTAGTTATTAATGGAAATATTATGTAGCAACGTTGCTGTTATTCAACATTGTAATGAAACGTGATCCCTGAACGACTAATTGTCTTCCAACGTCAAATATGACACACTTCCGCAAGCAACGGTAATTTTTTTACAGTAACTGCATCAAAAAATATCCACTTAAATTAAAGTAACAACTCCCTGTCATCGTAATTGCTATAAATGCAATTTATAAAGGATCCGATATACTTTAACGAGAAAGCGTTTATCTCTCAAAAGCTTAAGATATCAGTTATATCGTTGTGCAAATCGCAATTTGCTGAGAAAGGCACACATCGAGTGGTCGTGATCCACCTTAGACAATCGCTTTCTCAAATGTCTGGCTACAAGTAGGGAACAACGGTAGGGTCATACCACTCCTACGTTGGCATGTCTATCTGGGTTGCGTCGTATGAGCTTTTTATGAGAATTGAGATTATTACAAAGATTTGGAACTTTACTTTGAAACGGAATTACAACAGCATGTTTCCACTTAAGTTTGAGCAATCCGACAGCTCCTATATCAAGATATATTTCGTCCAATCAAATTCAGCCCCTTAATCCCAAACATGCTTGTCTTACTGAACGAGGAAATAAGATAATCCCAACAGAAAAAAAGTATAATTTGAAAGAAGGAATTCCGACTATGAATTTAAACGTCGTAGATCGAAATCTTCTGTATCCAAAAGAAATATTTTTTTTAATCAGCGGATGTAAATATTCTTCTGAGTCAAAAACAAAATCAATTCAATGTGTAATAAAACTATATTTAATGCATCGTTTCAAGAATTATTTTCAGTCTAAGCTGCTAACTGTTTTGATGAATAGTTTTGTCTAAACTAGAATCCAGTATAAAAATAAATTATGCAGTTAGGAACTCAGCATCCAATACTTCAAAGTTTTTACCAAAAATATTCTTATCATAAAAAATCCATAAACGTATAGGCCAGGAAAAATCACTTAAGCAGTTAAGGCTATGGCCTATGGTGTTATGATACCATCCCGCTAGCCCAATGTGGTTTAGCAGGTAAAAGCAGTAGCTGTTACAACTGGGACGGCTTCACGGGCCTTTCGAAGCACGGAAGAGCTCGAGATAATAAATTTTTATTAAATCAGCTGGAGACCAACCATGCAGAAATTTGATTTATTTTTGTAATCAAAACTAGCGCTTTATCCAACTAGCTCTTAAACACCATGAATACTTAGTAAAACAACATTATTTAACACTTACTAAATACCTGCAACATTTATTGATAACATTGTTATGAATACGTTATCATCGATTGCGTACAATGTCACCTCTCTAGAAATCGAAAGTTCATTTATTTACGAGACACCCCATCGACAACGAGAATAATCTGAGAGGGATTGTAAAGCGCAAACTTAATCGACGGTTGTATCGTAAGCACTCCCACGCACATAGGAAATCATACTTGCCATTCCTATGCGAGACATTGAGTAAGAACTTGTAATCAAATGTGGATAAGGTATCTACTTATATAGTTACATGATTGTTTAATTAACCATGAGAATAAAAGGATCATATTCATCAACAACTCATAATTTTCCCCACAAAGGAGCTAGAGTTTATCCTAAATTAGGATGATGAGGCCTAACTCCATCACGCTGGCCAAGTGCGGGTTGGTCGACTTCATACACAACATAAGAATTTCTTCACAGATGTGTGCAGGTTTACTGACGATGTAAAAGCGTCACCGTAAAAGCGTTCGATAAAAGTACATACTAACTTTGAAATTTAAAAACACATCGGTACGATGCGGGGTTCAATACGCTGCCTCCCGCATGGAAGACAATCTTGCGAACTAAGCCACCAACGCCATCCTAATCTAATGATAATTTAAATAAATTTACTTCATCAAGATATAGAGAAGCTTCTCAATAAAATATACGGCGTCATATTTCTATGTTGAAAAGGTTAATGATTGTAAGAAAAATTCAAGTATATGGGACAGAAAGAGGAACATTTTTTGCTAAGGGAAACTACGAATTAATTTAACAATCATGACACCTTACTGTTTTGACAATGATAATACAACAATGACATGGCACCAACTGTAACTTTTAAAAGTCTTAAAATTTTGTTGAAATAAGTTTTTCTCATCGTTCTTTCAGAATCCCAAGTTATTCAAATGTGATGAATAAATGCCTCATATAACAAACATTTCTCATATCGTTTAGTGGCCAGTTTTTAGCTTTCCTTGTGCCCGAGAAAGTGTATTGGAGACAAATAGTTGAGCCAACGGTTAAAGACTAGTAAATCTCGCAGTCTATACGAGTGGGTGGTACGAAAGTGAATATCTGTTATCAAACAGTTCTAGCGTTCATTCGGCATTATTATCTAAGTTATCTGGATTAGGTGATATTTCGTTATTAATGTGAGGGAAAATAATAAAAATCCTGTCAAATTCTATTCAATCGGCTATGTAAGCGCCTACCTACACGCTTTAGAAGTTCTTTTATAATGGAAACTTATTTTCAATTTATATTCAGTACATTGAAAAAACAAACAAGGAGTTTAGGCTATAATACCAATACCAGCAAATCTTTTCTATTTATAGAATTATTCCAGAAGCTTGCCGACAGAAACTATAAACGTGATTTATTCTTCGATATCATCTGACAGTTGATTCCACCTAATATTCAATATCATAATCGATATCAATCTCTTTATAAGAATTTCCAGTTAGCGCCCAAAATATTTGCATCTAGACCTAAAGAAAATTATTTGTCTTCATTAGAACGAAAATCTAAAAGTAGTATCATAATAAAATGAACTTTTATTAAATAAACGAGATCGCTGTGATATTATGAATATCATAGATTCACATTGCCGAATTAATTTCCACCAATAACCTCTTCCCGAATGTGTCAAGAGTATATGCTTATTTTGGCAATAACAATTAAATGTATTCTATAATTAAATCTCGTCTAAACCTATAGATCTTGTATGACATTAATGGATGGATGAAAGCAAGTACATACACTCCAGTTTCCAATCCGATTGTTCCAAGTATATACTTCATGTTACGATTCCGCTAGTATCAATGTACATTCTCTGAGTTAATTTAATTATAACTGGAGATGTTACTTTCTCTTTATTCACTACAAATGCTATGCAAATGTTTTCCAAATATTTAGATTTATCATTTATGACATAACTAAATGTTACATTTATATTATAGAAATAAAGATCTATAAAGCCTACTGAATATGCTCAATCAATAATAGTTAGAGTAAAATTCTGTAACACATCTTGTTTAAAACTTAACAGAAAATTCAAAGAACGCTACATTAACAGTTTTCACTGATATTTTTTCACACAGGCAGGTACCATAAATATAATATAGAATCTTGCTTAAGGATAATTTCCCCATGTTATCGACGAGAGATTTTGTAATTATTTAAATACGTGAACCAGGATTAGCCTGGAATGTAGTTCTGCGATGCTGATACATTAGCATAATACTCAACGCATATATCAGAGAAGTCTCCAGTTCTGTAATTTCATACGGTGTATCATTAAGTTCAGATTCTAAGACTTGAAAAATAGATACACTTAAATGCTAATGGGATCTTAGATTTCTAAAAGAACTAGGCATTTCAAGATAAGCATCCACGAGGTATGTAGAACCCACTACATTACAGCATATTGACATTTAACTACAAGATTGAACTCAGTCTCTGCTTTGAGAGACTTTAAGGACATCAGTAAATCTATTGGATATAGAATTCTAGTAACATATTTTGGTAAAGCTATTATTACGTCTACATGCAGGATACATCAAGATATCAAACATAAGGTGATTGCTGTAACGGTGAGACTTAAAACTTAAGCTAAATAAGCTGTTAACTATAATAATATAAACAAAACAATGCCTCCAGATTGAGACACCTTACTCAATCCAGATCTCAGTCTCGTATATAACATTCTAATCTCAAATTAATAACAAAACTGGCGTAAGAACATCATTAATGTAGATTATATGGAGTGTATACGCACATAATGACATCAACTCTCCATTTTATGGTCAGTGATCTCTTGGAAGCAAAACTTTTTTAGAGCGTTCATCAAAGATTTCCCGGTCGCCTTTACGAGAACGTGGGGATGGATTTACTTTGAAGGCCGGATCATGTTCGTGGCGTTCAGTTCAAAATTTTATTTTCAACTATTATTCACTTGATATTTATTGGGCTCTTTTTATTATTTATTTTGTGAAAGAAATATCTTTAGAATTATAAATTAAGTATAATTTTTCGTTTGCTTGTTTTTATTTGCTAATTTACTATATATTTATCGCTATTTAGTATTCCATCTCTACAGTATAAGATGTCTTTAATTAAATAGGTTCGGTCTAGCGTGGAATATTGCTCTCACCTTTGGGCTGGCTAAAGTCAGTACCTCCTTGACGCTCTGGATAGTTTGCAACGGTATCCTGTGCGTATAATTGGCGACGCAAAGGAAAAACACCCTTAAACCTCTGCAATAATGATATAGGATCTTTTAGAGTATATAATGGTTGTTACATGGAGAGATTTAAAAAGTTTTTTGGCAATAAGGTCACAAATATTTAGCCCTCATTCTGCTTTCCTACTCAGTTCAAGAGCACGCATGCCGGTCTACAGGTGGTCGGGTTCATTCTGCTTCTACCTGAACGTTACGGACAAAGTAATTTTGTGACTCCTCTCTTCGCACAGCAAGAGCATGGGATTCCTTAATAGCACACATATTCCCTCCTTTGTAAATGGGTTCGAGGTAGAGGTGTCTAGGGCAGTATGTCGTATGCAGCACTAGTTATCTTCTCGTGTGTACTCCTCCTGCTGCTTACTATAATATAACGGGGTGACGATGACTAATTTGCTGTGCTTTTTATAAAAACAAAGTTTCCTAATAGCAACTCTGACCAAACAAGTTTAATAATTTCACAAGTTAAGCACACAAGTAGCTTTAGTGGTACAGCAAAATTTTCCTACTAAGCGTCATACTATCGTAACATTCTGGGTATTCTGTCTAATTACTTTGAAATCTACTAGATATGTCTGGTAATAGGACAATATCATCTCAATCAATAATACTACAGAATTTAACTACCACTTGATTTACTTTAGCTGTAATATAGCTCAAGAATGTCCAGAATTATACGGCTCATTTACTACTCCTATTTGCCTCTTGGAACGGAACTAACTCACATTTAATGCTCGAGGGACGAACGCATTCCTCTGGTTTGCTATGATGCCAACATTAAGTCTTGTTATAGTATCTATTTTATATGATAGGAATTTATTTTTATTCTTAACGTAGAACTGCCATCTGTTCTTGACCTGCATCTCACCTGATGGTAAGTGAAGATAAGGCCGAAGATGGAAGTGAACTACACCCGGATTCCTAAACCAAAGAAGACCTGACTATTTTACTTACAAATATCGGTATAGAACAATGATGTTAACATTATTGTTATGACGGCAGGCTGTATATAGATAGACTACCGCCTGGCCTAGTGGACAGTATCCCTAGCTATAGGTTGCTCAGTCAGAGGTATGATATATATTTCCTACTGCCTCCTATTCGTATGAGAAATACATTCAAATATAAAAATATGCTTAATATTAAAAATGTATTTCTTTATCAAGTATCCATAACACAAGCTATACACCATAATGATAGTTGTTAGGCTAGATAATAGGCGTTGTTCAGGAAAGAATATGATTATAATATAAAATTACTCTTTCTTTGGAAAACTATAGATCGAAGTGACCGAGTGTAGTTTAAAAAAGTGCTAAGTCAGCATTGTAGCGTTGGAGACAATGCAGGAATTATCGCCTACTGGTAACCGTTAGCTGCGGTTGCACTCCAGTGCACGTCAGACACGCCACCCACACATGAAGACACAAGAATGGTAGACGCGAAATGGTTACTCTTTAAGAAAAGCCTTTCTCACGGAATATTATCAATTCCTTGCCATTTAGAACCACTTACAATTATAGAACTGTCCTCCAGCAAATATTCTCTAGCGACCAGCTACTGTGTTAAGTTTTTAACATTTACTGACATCAGTTTTTATTAAAAACACTTCTCAATTTTAACATTATTCTTAACTCAGGAGACAGTCTCTTCGTCCAAAAAAACTTCTGTGGTGAACAATTTTTTAGACCGAGATTTAACTTTTTTACTTGTGACCAAATAGTCACCAACCTTTTGACAAGTAAGTAATGTATGTTTATCCTCGCCTTTAGGAATACTACTATAGAAAAAAATACGTTCATACGTTCTGAACTTATATGGACGATATTAGTATGGCCTTTGCTATTCCTTACTATTAAAAAGGGTGGAACCTAAAGCGTGTCAAATTATGAAGTTACAACAAAACCTTATGTTACCTAAATTTTAAATTTCGAATAACTAAAATTAGACTTCTTTCGATGTCGAAATGGACTTCGAAAACAGCTTTTAGAAATAGAACAACCATGGCAAGAGCTATTTTCTAAAACGTTAAGTATTCTCTTAACATTTATCTAATTCTTCTCGAATAAAAAGCATTCCTTTTATACGAAGAAGGGAAACGGACGATTGAATGATCTTAATTTATAACTTTAGTTTGTTATGGAGTAAGGACCATTGTAAATGACACGGTTTCGTCATTAATGAAAAATAATTAGTTATAACTTATCATCGAAATCGTAATTTTATTATTTGGTTTTTCCGATTCACATGTAATCATGACAGTGGTCACAAATCATAAAATATAAGAAAATAACAACAAGACAAAATTTTAACCAATTTTGCTCAATAGTAAGACTAATTGCGTTTAATTTACTAAATACAAAGAGGCTACTTAGAAAAGCTGTATTCGAAATCTGCGGCCAACTGCAGTAGCCAGTCTCAAGACTATGTAGCGTATAAACGCTCTAAATAAATTAACTACTTGTCAACCGAAGTTTCAGAATTTGTTACAGGAATAGCCTTCGCCTAAGATCTAGTGAGGATTCTGAAGTAGAACAAAAGATAATATCAAAGCCATGTCTGTTCAATAATCTTTGGCCGGTGATCTACAACATCTCGTGTTATTACATCATAATCGGACACCTACAAGCAGCGCTGTCCATTTATATTCATTAGTGTTGTTGGGATAACCGGTAATAGCATACGTTACTACCGGTTCACTGTATTGTGATTTAGAGGGCTTGAGCTTAGGAGGCATTGTGTCCCTTCATTTGGGCGTATAATAGACGTAGAACGTGTTCTTCTAGGCTAGAGGTTGACTTATAGGTCGGTGATTTACCTATTAAATTTACAACGTAGGTGACTGGTACCAACGAGCACTTAACAATTGTAAATATACTGAATTTGAGATTAAATTGATTTGTTTTAATTTTCTTTATTACATTTTAATTCAAAATATCTTTTACATAGTCTAAAAAATTCCCTGCACATAATCATTTCCCTTTGCTTTATATTAATCTTAGCAGCCAATTAATGTTGGACCAGTAAAAATCGTGATTACCGCGGTGTTGTAATTAAATAAGCCTGAATAACCAATAGGTAACTAATTGAATCTATTTTGAAATCAAAGTTTCATAACTTCATCGACGTTAAATAGATAGGATCACTGAAATATTTCATCCATGGTGTTAGCAACTGGCTGGTGACTCTCAAACTCTTTTATACAAATCTTATCAAGTTGTTATATTTTGATAGATGTCTTGTGTCACACAATTGTTTTACGATTTGTTCTGTTGCTATTGCTCTTATAATAATAAATTCAGTTTATATTGGTATCTTGGCGTTTCCATCATCACGACTAGCTCATTAATTACAGTCCACTCTTCAGTAGCTATCACATGGTATTATTTGCTAACTAATTGACAGTCATAGTGAAAACCACTGAGATAATTGCCTTTACATCGCTAGGTTAAAAGCTAAGATGTCATAATGATCTGAAAATAAAGTGGTAATGTATTTGAAAATAGCAGTACCGTTTTTTTGTTGAATACCAAGTAAGTAGCAGCAGTGATGCAGCAAGTTGTACCATCGCCAAAGATTCTAAGTAATCCGCCATTTGTACGTTCTTTTTTGTGCTATAAAGTATAAAATAGAAAAATAAATAAATATCAAGGAATCGATACTACTGGTGCCGAAATATATGTATAAGTATATATTTATATCGTCTTCCACATCATAATAGTGATCAAAATGATTTAGCACGACAGTTGAATTTAACAATATTTGAACTGAAAACATAAACAAAACTGCTACATCTTATGCGTTTGGAATAAGCATTATTTTTCAAACTGAGTGCAATGCTTTACCACTTCATAGTGTACCGTGAAATTTCTGTTGTAGTACATAAACCGACATTTCACACGTGAAAACCACAATTAGCAAATTAGCTACCGTTTCGGCACATTAGCCGAAGAGGCCAGAGGACAATGCTGTGGCCTTGCTGGCTATATTGAGAAGTTCACTGCTCCCGATCATGTCTTATGTAGGATATAACGTTTTTTTCACCCACTAAATCTTACGTATTAGTTCAGCAAAACAAAAATAAAAGACATAAAATATGTGTTGTTAAGTCTAAATTTAATATGTCAAGCCTTGTAATACAGACACAAAACCCATGTTGAACCACCCCCAATTGACTAAATTAGCGCACTCCCTCGCAGAAACAGATGCAATAGAAGAAAAAAAGCTAATATAAATAAGACATCTTAAATTATGCACCAAGCAATTTGATTTCACAAGAGAACAAACACAAATAACTTTATTTAACTCCGTTCTGACTCGTAGTTTTCTTGCCGCGGTCAAAAGCATAATCTACTTATCAACAACTTTTACGATAATAAACTAACTTATTTGTTCTGGTAAATTTACACCACAGATGACTCATTTTACGCTACTATCGTAATAAAAATACGAAAGTGGATTATATAAAATAAAAATTTGATAGTGGTGTTCAAACTTCCATTCCAAAATTCCATCAAAAACATATATATCCCTCAAATAAATATATATGGTTAATAAGGCATGAGAATGATATAGGCGGTTTCTAATTATATTGAAATTTTTTCTTTGTTATAATCTTATAACAGTATCACTGTTATTTATGACATTATACCAATTACTTATAATGTGAGCAGATATAGCGGATCAAAAGCGATCCCTATATTTTCCACTAAACATTATTATGAGGAGGTTGACGATAGTAGATATATGACATTGAATGAACACAGTTTGGGAGCTACTGGTCTAGAGAATGATCTGCGGAGCGTAAAATAACTAAGTTTGATGACTGGTCCAATAAGGTCGTTGGTTACAGAGCCCGGTGAACCGTGCATCGACGACGTTTGAAGTTTATTACCATTTTTAATAATACAATTCACAACTCAAACACAAATAAAAAACACTACTCACACTGCCTAGAACTAGAAAAAGCTAGATAGTGATACAAGTGATAGAATGTAAATATATAATTTTGTAAAGGAATTTAACCAATTTACATTATAACATCTAAAACATACACTAAGGGTAGAAAGATATATATCACTCTATTAAACGTTTCGATTACTATCCTTCGTAATGAATTGGAAAAACTTTTAATATTTTGGGTATTAAACTAGTTAAGTACAGTATTTGAACAAATATCTTCTAAGTAAAGAAATATATATATACAATCTCATTATGAATTTGAGCATTGGTCTTTTCTGAAGGTTCGATTATACCACAATAAATAGAAAATATATTATTATGTTATACTACGACATTTTCTTCAACATTAAATTTGACTTTTTAACAGTAGACGAAAAGCTATACATCACACACACTGTGGGTAGTTAAACCCTCCTTATAAGAGTTATTTTTGTAACTTGAAGACGCTCAATGTGCATATAGAATATGTTTATTCACTGTCTATGGATAAATTAATATAAATATGCTTATTTTAGTTTATTTTCCGCACATTAAAATCACTAGATTAATTGCATACTTTATAAAAGGTAATATCTAAATAAGAGTTTATCCAAATACATAATATATATAACCAACAATAAAGGTAAATTGCGCTCGACATATTAGAAAATAAATCGCAAATTCTATTTCCGACAATTTTTGTAATCAAATTAAATAATTTGAAATAAAATTACAATTGATTACAGAATAAAAAATCATTATCTGAATTATTAGAGATATTATATTTAAGAAGTAACTTTTATTTTATATTAGAAGTAACTTTTATTTTTGAAGTAATTTAAACTACGAGCTTATACTAGTAAAAAATGTTATATTTAAAATACATCACTTACCTATGCTTTCATAATGCGGCATAAATCAACCTGTAAACAAAGAAATACATTCAGTATTTCTAAATAAAGATAAAGATCCAATAAAGTTTTACTTTATGTATAGAATTCAATATTTTATGAAGCGAAGTAAGAGTCAGTGAAATTCTAAAATACTCATAAGGTACTTTCACTAGGCCGCCATATTCTAATCCAAGAGATGACTGAAGAAAGCGTTGGCACCCTGCCAACTCCCGGGATATTTCAGGAGATCCTTTTAAGCGTTTTATTAATTTGCCACAAAGTTATTTCTTCTACAAGTTTGAACGACAACAAACTATATTACGCTAACCCTGTGTTTGTATTTCATTACGGCCTCGTAACGTCCCTTTGCTTAATCCTTTCATACATACTGATTAATCTACATCGACGTTAGTCTAAAATTGGTGTGAAAGTTATTTCTGGTGGACGATGATGTACGTTTAGGGATTGAACCGGTGTCGTCACTCATCGGGGAAGGTTAAAGTATGATCTGATCGAGTATAACTTTATGAGCCATTTCACTTCTACTAAAGCTATCGATACATCGTAATTTATTGAGGAAAAGATTTCAGTTACTATTTATTACTATGTTCACAGACTTCATAGTGCTCATTCGGTATAAAACGATTCCACACCCTTGTTCAACCAACTTTCTAGTAACCCAGCGTTTGTTTGACCATCGCCAAAAAACTCACTTTTTAAGCATTGGTTCTGTAACATTAAACATTAAATTGTAAAATGGCCTCACTTCAAGAAGATATAGTACGTCTGTTTCTTTAAAGATAGAGAAATCATATTGGATAACTTGTTTCATGTAACGTACATTCTCTCTAAATTTGTGCACATAATAACCTAATTGTTTAATTCGGTTGTGCTCAATTTGAGGTTTGCCTTTTTTGATTTAAATGATCAGACGAAAGGTTTTGAGCATTCTGCCGTTGATTGTTATAGTGAAGACAATCACGTTCACGAAATGTCAAAATTTACTAGATATTGTTGCACCAGATTACATCCCTAGTTCCCTAGTTTTTTATAAGTAATTCTTCTATATTTAATGAATTATGTAATTATTTGTTTTATACATATTATATCGTATATGCACAATTCTCTGTCGCCATGTTCTTGCACCCAGTCTGTTTTTATTTATTTATTTGATTACTCTGAGCTAATCTTTCCATAAAGAGAATGTTTATTAGCGATAAGGCATTTATTTTATATATACGTTTTCTTGTATTTATATAATTTGTGTGCAATAAAGAATATTTGTTGTTCCAACGCATCAGTAATCGGTTTGATTTAATTAAATAAACTATTACAACAAACTACAAAAATCAGTTTAATATTAAAATGCCGTGCTCATACTCATACTCATATTATGAGAAATTGTACAAACATCATGTCTAATAAAGTAAATGGCTAGCAAATAACTAATAACTAGTTAGAACTATGTTAATGAATATGCCGATACTCATGATTCATGGGAACTACTCTAATTACCTCAGGAGAATGGATAACAGAACAGCTGTAGTCAATCTGTGATACATTACACTTCGGCGCCTTTAAATAACGAAAACTATAGCTTTCGAAATAATTACTAAATACTTGACTATTTCTTCACGTTTTATTTTCTGTGTTCTTATGTTGGGTTTTATCGTTTTCAATTCAAAGCTTTAAAGGATCGTTGAAAGTGGAGGACCTTGGACTAATTTTGTCGAGATCAAAACGGTCAAAAGTGTAACATACAACTGAATAAACATGTACCATTCATCTGTTGATTTTGTGTTAAATATTTTATTCACAGCTATTGTTGTTAATTTATTCTTGTAGACTTAATTTTTTCTAGTGAATTCGCCTTCTCGTTTTTGAGTTATTATTTGATCATAATTAGTATTTGATTTCGTGAAAAGTGCTCTTTTAAAATCACTATGAACGAAAACCGATAGTATTTATTATACTAAAGTGTTCCTATTACCCGAAATCTAGCCTTCGAATTGGGAACTATTAATTGTCAGTTGCTTGGAGCACCAAGGAACATCGACATCGCAATAGTACAGTTATTTGTATTGACCAGCTGTCCCACGTCTCTAACAACGTAAATATGTTAAATAATGAACTGATAATCAAATTATCGCCTATACCTAAACGACGTAACTTACGGTCATTTAAATAACCTTACCATGAAAGAAAATTCTGTAGCTGTATTATTTTTATTTTGAATTTTCATAAGAATGTGGATTTTAATACCTTCTGATTGATCTTCATAAATTGCTATAAAATTGAAATCGACGTTAGAAAGTTAGCACCTAATTACAAGTGACCAGACGGGCGGCATTTGCTATTCTAAACCAAGACAATGATATCAAACTGTACCATCGTTTGAATACTGTTATCGTCAGGTCTCTGATCTTTAGCCAGAGATAGACCTATTGACCACCTAACCAGAGGTTTCATTGAGAAATTCTCTTCCCGACAAAAGGTCAATTAAACTGGGTATAATTTAGAACGTAGCAAAATGCAAGTGGAGATGGATCCGATACTTATTTTATAATACCTCCTTAAAGTTTTAAATTTTGGTATTATAAATAATGTATATAAATTAAATTGTACTAATAAAATTAATAACAGATTTATTTATGACAGTTGAAAGAAGTAGCATACGAAGACTAGAATAGAATAGAATATATATATTTATTGTACATCGGCCAATTCAAGAAGAGAAATACACAAAAAACATTTAACTAAATAAAGGTTTTTTTAAACAAATAATTATTTTGAATATTTATTTAAGAGTGCCTCGATTTCGACGCGAATAATAAATTCTGCGCAATTTTGAAGCCTCTAGCTAAATTTTTAGTAAATCAAACATAGTAACATGTGTAATTAAGATAACCGTGCATTTGAATTTATTACTTTCAAAAGAAACTTGTCTCCGTTAGAGGTTAAACAACATTTAACGGTGGGTCAGAGTAAATTGGCAGTGGAAGGAGTGCGTGTCTAATCGGTGATGTAAGGGCGAGGTTGACCCGCCTCCGAGCCATGCAGCCTAAGTTACGGACTGCAGGAAGATACAAACTAGATGATATTTAAGAAAAGAACTGATGACTGAAAATGGCCTAATTTGAGCAGAAAATACAGTAACTCTTGCTGGGAAGAAAATGGACTACTTCGACTTTTGATATAAACGATTAGGATAGTAGGATTTTTCTTTAGATTAGGTTGATGCCTGAAGTTTTTTTTGGCTAATAAGGACAGGGCGCTGTTGATTGTAAATATAATTGAAAATTTAAAATAACAGTTTCTTATAACGTTGAAATAGTCTGCTAAATCCCAATGTAACTACAAATTGTATATAATTATTCAAGAATTAAATTCGATGATTAGAATTCTTAGAATTAAAATCGTAAGTTCGTATCGTGGGAGGTTGAAAACTTATTCCAAACGTTTATTTATATGGGACAACAAGTGTCGAGTTTAGACTGGTATCTGGCCGGCCATGGTCAACGCTGGTCCCAGAATAATGGCCGACAAAAGACACGACATCATTTGCAGGCCTCAGGCAATCGGTCAGTGTGAAGTATCGCGCAAAACGTCTCCTTTTAGAAAACTCACGAAGCGGTTTGCCTTTGTCTGCATAGTCGCACTTTGTTTTCAGAAGTAATTTGAGGGCACTACACAACTTTCCACAGCGGACCTAGAAAATATACTAACAAAATCAAAGTACATGTCGCTAGTGTGTTTCAATCGAATCGAGTCGTTTCAAAAATAAATTTAAAAACTAAATCAGTTTTCGCTAATGTCAACCCCTGACCCATCGACCCATCGAAATCGACCACTTTAGTAAACCCTAATTTTTGCAAACCTTACAACAATGAACACAAAAAAGTTACTGAAATAGAAGGGAAGTAATGTATTTACATTTTTTCAAATTAACCTCTACTGCTTATCACCTGGTGGTGTCGAGTCATTTGCTGAGAAATGACTCGACACCACCAGGTGATAAGCAGTAGAGGAGTCCATATGTGACGATAGCTAGTGAAACATGCGACATACTGCCCTAGCCACCGTCACCTAGCCGGCCCAAAAAGTGCTTTTTTACGCCTCGTAAAGGAACCCATGTTGTATGAAGGAGGGAATACGTGTGCTGACACTGTACTGATATATATGTTCGTGGTTGGTATATAAGACTTGCTTCCGCCCTAGGCTGCACCTGCGTGGAGTGCAATAACTTGATCGCACAATGAACTTTATCGTTTTAAGGTTAGGAATTAAAATTATTAACCGCGAGGTATTCAGCACAATTAGCTTCATAACAAAATCTTTTCATTATCATTTACTGCTCACTGTCAATCAAATGATTTTTTAGAAAGTGA
Source organism: Acentria ephemerella (assembly GCA_943193645.1). Lineage (NCBI taxonomy): Eukaryota > Metazoa > Arthropoda > Insecta > Lepidoptera > Crambidae > Acentria > Acentria ephemerella. The sequence continues at coordinate 6,503,307 of OW971893.1, forward strand.
GAAAGGATAGAATTTCAGACTGGAGGTATTAACTATATGTATAAAGGTGATAGACATGTCGGATCAAAATATTCAACACTCTATACATCTGTAACAATATCAGGCATGTCTGCCTTTTCAATTAATGTTAATATTATTTTACGTTCTTAATTTTTAACATTACATACTTATGTTACATTGACCGTGTTTCCTATAGTATGTGAATCATATTTTTTATTCTGTAGGCAAAAGATGTTTCCGAAAGCAGCATTTTAATTCTAGAAGACTTTCTAGTATAAAATAGCTTAATTTTGACTCATTAAAATATAGCACCATTTATTCATTTATAGCGTATACATAATTTTTACGACTAATTTATACTTTAATTTGTATAATAAAACAGAGAAATCTTTGGTTTTTTTTCATAATAGTTATTAATAGATGTAAAGCTATCTTCTGCCTGATAATAATCGCTATGCAGCTATAAGAGCCCCGTTCTATCAGTTGCCACATAACTGTGTATTATATTGACCATAACCTTTAATGATGATAAATAGCACGGGCCTTGTAGCCAGGAAAGCGTTTATAGGAAAAATTACTGCACTGGTATCTTTTATCAGCCTGTAAAAGCAAAGTAATGTTATGTATTATAAAGAATTCAATAAATTAACTCGCTATGGTTATCGTGTTAAGTGCAACACATTCATTGTTTCTGTTTTACATATTCGAGTATACACCGTGTAATAATACCGTTAATTTATTTGGATAAGACTATATTTGACTTCGATTTAATTTGGATGAAGTAAAGTTATTTTGATTTTAGTAATTATTTACGATTTACACTAGCAACTAAAGCTATCAATCAAGATACGGTCTTAAAATAAAGTTCCTTTTCATGCATTATATATGAATGCATCAGGTAATAGAAAAACATTATGATAGTCGTAATTAATAAAAGATATATAAATAAAAACAATATATTCAATATTTTGGCTTACGTTCGAAAGTGGACCTATGGCTGATATGGTGAAAATTGTAAAATATTTAATGAAATACACGTTTCGTATCAGACACAATACGATACCTAATGAACTTGATACATAAATAATAATAACAGATACATTATTGTAAAATAGGTTTTTTTAATACATATATAGTATATCGTTGTTAAATTCCTCTCGCCTCATTACCGGGCTATTACTGCGAACAGGTTAGTCACTAAGTGGGCAGTTTATAGCAAATTTATTTTGCTTACATATCACAGGACATCGAGTACTCTTCGTTTAAATACCTTTGGATAATTTCTTTATTAAATGTTTAAAGCTATACGTGTGCAAAATCCGATAAGTAACCAGTCAGTTTCGATTTGAAAAAAAAAGAAATAGGACGTTCAATTAATCAAATACTCCTTGCGAAACGATACAATAACAAAAACAATACAAATAACACAATAGGCGGCCATACTGCTTGGCCAGCAACTAATCTCACCATGCAACTCGCAACGAACGGAACGAAACTCGAGTTGAAGTATGTTCATGAATTTGGGCAAATATTTATCTAAAAAATTTAATTAACATATTATATTAAAAGACAAAGATAGGATAACAGGAAAGAAGTTTGCTCTGGACTTGAATTACTCTAGTGTCTGGGATTTCCTAATAATATGAAGTCGTGAATTCCCATTATCATTAGAATTATTCTCTTTCTGAAGGAGTAAAAGATATTGTCATAATTAACTACCAGCTTATGAAGCTATGAATTCAACATCTCGGGATGCAAAAATGTACCTTAGATACATTTTTGAAACCCAGCATAAATGATTGTTATTTTATTAGTAAAGAGATCTGTTATTCATGTATAATAAAACTATAACTAAATAAAAAAGCTTATTCTAAATTTTAAATTAATTTACCTGTACTTGTTAAGTAGGGTGAACAAAAATCGTTTATGGCAGGTATACATATTTTAGGGTTCACGATTCGTTCCGAAGATCGATTCTTGAATCGAAATCTGATAAATCGATCCACAAAAATATCGATAATCATCACGCGAGATAGATTTTATCTAACGGTATTTACCATTTTCCAATGACATTTTATTTCACATGTTTATTTCTATAGTTGTGGATAGTGCCGGTTTTATAGAGAAATACATATTAGTATATAAATTAAGAAACTACGTATACGTGTGTATTCTGTTCGTACAATAGAATTTGTTACAGTTGTGTAAATAGAAAACAACTATTATTTCTTACTTTTGCGTATCCTACTTAAACGTTTGTTTTAGAGTCAACATCATTCAGGTCACCATATTAGTTTTCATACATTTGAAGTTTTGTACCCACCTGAAAATACATAATTTTTTTGTGATTTCTTAAAGTTGTAGGTATAAGTCACTAGTAAATAGTAAATGAAAATGTAAATATATTTAAGTTTCGTTTTTTTTGATTGGTTTTGTTGTTGATGTCAATATGATTTCTTTTCTTATTTGCATAAAGATTATAATCTTAAATTCTCCATTAGTGTTGGGTTTATCTTCAAGTCAAAGTTCACCCTAAAAATGCATTCTAGATATTGATAAAATATTTTTTTTAATCTAATCATAGATTGATACATATAGACTCCTTTCATTTTATTTTACCACTTTAAACAGTTATAAACTTTAGTGTTTAATATAAAATAATAATAGTCTTAAATATCAATATAATATAAATTCTAATAAGTTCGATCTACTATACGATCAATGTAAGAAAACAACCAGACCATTGACAAACTTCACTCCACAAAGGTCAATAAACGTTCAATTATTATTATATAGTATGAAAATAAAATATTTTCATGAATTCAAATAAAAGAAATTTCTAAGTTTAATTGTGCTTCTTAATGTTTTTAGCAAACACTTCGCAAAGTGACTAACTTCAGTATTGTGTCTCTGACATCATAATTGACAACTCCATCGTATTCTTTTTTGACCGGATAGTAAATAAACGATGAAGTTTAGATAAAAAACGAAAACGGGATGAGTAACCCACGTTGATAACTAAAACTTACATTTATATCCATAATTACGCCCATTATACCAATTCGAAAACAGTTATTTCAACGAAATGAAATTACACACAGAGAGGGGAAATCGCCCCTCGAGATTTGAACTTCGATAATAATCGACCAAAAGGTTTAGCTTACGGTAGTTTAAAGGTGTGGTCAAGCCCTAAAGACAAACATAAATGGCGTTATAAAAAATATAATTCTTTTCATAATGAAAATAAAATACATTTTCTTTTGTGTTTTCATTGATGGTAGATAATTATGTAGGTATATAGGTAATAGTAGATAGAATTAAATAACAGATAATATAATTGCAAATTATATGAATAAAATCCTCACTCTGATTATAAGGGCCCCACTAGACTGCTTAATGTCATGGAAACAGCTGCGTAAACTTACGTGTACCTTAAAGATATTTAGAAATATTTCACATTTATTTTATAAACGCCAGAAAATAGGACAGTAATAAGTGAAATTACTTAACATTAATTTATCAAAGTATTGTACTATCACCGTCATTAAAGGGCTTAAAATCTCCATACTGGTTTATTTTCCTGGTCTAGTTTGCTTAGTGACCCAATAGGATTGAGAGATGAGAGATCTGGGTTGAGAGATCAGGATTCTGGTCACCCCCGCGAAGGTTTTTCAAGCAGCAATGGGTATGGATAAGCAGCAATATACTTCAAATTAAGCCCATTGGCCATTACCATTGAAGTTACCTAAGGAGCCGATTGGCCCGTAAGCAGATTCCTTATCGCAAAAGGATTTGAAAAATATAAAGTGTGGCGAATCTGCGAGATAGGTCCACACGCCTAATCAATGTAAAATTGTAACGTTGTCAAAGGTATGTCTATCTAATGCACTATTTGAATATTAATTTCCCACTTACTGTATGGCCTTACCCTCGTCACTGTACGTGTGATAATAGCAGGTTGTCGTGCATGTAACAATGGTTTAAACTATTCATTAAAAATTAAGTCATTACTGGCCATTAGTAGGACACACCCTTTTTTTGATAGTGTTATATGTCAATTTGAATGTTTATTTTTAATTTCTGATGCATTTATTATTGATGCATTTAGTTAAAAATCTCAAATGAATTATTCTACTGGGTGTGTAAGATATACAATGACTTCGGTATAAATGATGCTGATTATTACAGTTTTTCTTTGAGAAACATAAGTCACGAAGACATATATTTAAAAAATATCATGAATTTCATTTTTATAAATTTCGGGGGAAAATCGAGGCTGCTCATAAAACCAGGATGACGCCGCACATCATGGCTGAAAAATCTGAGGGAATGGTACGGAATGAGCAGCAGGTAGGTCCCTGTTTAAACACTGGTTTAAACACTTAATCTTATTAACCACTGGGTTAATAAGACTAAGATTGCCATAATGTTTACCAATCTTCAGTTGGATATGGCACCTTCAGGAGAAGATGATGCATAAATATAATTTCAGACACGACACAATTTTATTTATTTATAGTTTATGTTTTTGGAGGAATCAGATTAATTTTTTAATGATTGTATAAAATAAAAATAATTTTTTAAAAGTTTTTTGGGAACTAACCACTTCGTTCGAATTTTAAATAGTTACCCACCTAATAGAAATATGGCATAACTGTATTAAAAATAAATCCAGAATAAAAACTAAAAATCAGTTTGGATATCTGTTCCCTTTGCACAAAAAAGAAACGTTCATTAATTGACAAGCGGATGACCAATATAAAAAAAAATAATTCGCTGATATGCCTAAAGCTAACTAATAGGTTAAAATCAAAGACTGATAAAAAATATATACCTAATTGAGTGTTTCTGTATCGATCAAGTATAATCTGTAGATTATCAGATATAGGAAGCAAAAGCAAACAATCATGAGTTGCCAATATCACGGAAAACAAATTGACAACACTAAGACCAGAACCATGCAAAACAACTCGCATTCCACTTTCCCCGGCCAACCCTGCTCGCAGGCTTTCTGCTGTCAATCTTCGTGGTAGCATTTAATTGGTGCAATACTGTTACAGTTTGGCTGCCAACTACTACTGCGTAACTGACCATGTCGGTTAACTCCATGTAAGTAATAGTTAGGGAAATTAATTTTGTTTTAATTTACGTAATCGCAATATTACTAACAATTAACTTTCACCTTGATAATTATACCAATATAATGATTTTGATTAAGGAAACAAAGCAACATTCGCCATGGTTGGTTACTGGGTGGGTCAATCAAAATTTTATACTTTGAAGTGCTCCGTGATTTGGAATTCACATAAAGCCGTTGTTACGGCAACCACTTTCACACACTTATCCACATTGGGCTACCTTGATGGTGTTATGGATCCAACTTCTCATCTTTTTCTTTCGTTTTGGTAGGACTATATCCAGCTGTGTGACGTATATGCACTATGATAGCAATTCTTTTGTAACGAGTAATATCTTGTCACTTTTCACTGTTTTCTCATCTTTGAAGTTTCAGTTATATTTATACATGATGTTGTTTAATGAATCATCAGATAATATTTGTTTTTACCATCATGTCTATTTTATTTTCACCAAGATAATGGGGCAATATTTGACGAATCTTAAAAAGTTAACAGTATAAATCCAAAATAGTACTTTTGAAACTCAAACTATAATCGGCAACGGTAAACATCAAACTCAGCCAAGCGATGTCTCCCGCAGAGCCACGTCAAGCATGACGTGAGGTACAAAGTAAACAAATTTAAACAGAACCTAAGTTTACTAATTTCAAAGTAAGATTCCTTGAAAGTTCGAGCTTTCATCAAATATTTACAGGTCAATGTAAACTGGACATCACCTGGTCATCGTGGGAACTGTCATATTGTCAGTTGCATGATTGTTCTGAAGCTTTTATGAATGAAGTATTAATCTTAAGATAAGATTATGTTACATCATGCGTCAATAAAAACTCACCTAGAAGATGCAACTTATTTCATTGCATGATTAATACAATACATTTTACGCCATAAGGCCAAAAGATTACGTGGCTAATGTATCGAAAAAAATAACTTATATTATATACATAAACAAGTCAGTTTAATAAAACAACATGCCCTTCTTTGCGTGAAAAAATTATCGTCTCAACCAGAGGATGTGTATTACAAACGTCCAACCTTTATGGTAATAGAAACTCAACGAGCCTCTTCAATCGAGAGTTATTGAAATTCCATTATTTTTATATAAAATTTAATTCAGTACTTACTAATATATACCAAATCATAACATAATAATAATAGAGTCACTAATACACTAACGTAAGTAATGGATAACTTATTCATAACGATAGCATTTGAATTGACTATCTATGATATCCAGCTCAGTACCTACTAACCGTTATCTACAATTACAAACTTCAATTTGATAAAAAATGAATGATGAAATTTTATTTTCGTATTCCTTTTTGCTCAAATTAAGGTGGGTACCAAGCAAGACAAAAAATATATATATTCTTGTGTTAAGTGGTCACCAGTTGGCTGGGAATGATTAGAATCAAAAAGGTAGATCAATGATAATGAATAATATGTATAAAACCTACTATTCACATGAAACTCACTTCATATACAAAAACACTGAAAACTTGTAAAAATATAAATGCTAATTTCAATCAAAAACATTGGTACCTACCAAAGTACATTAAATTAAGTTAACTTTATGTTAAGAGATACATTTTTAGAACGTAAATTTTTTGTGTAACATCAACAATTAATTTATTGTTTGGGGATTAAAGATAATTTTATGTGGTCAACATAATACCTACCTGCCAAAATTTGCTTCATTATTAGACGGATTAAACTTTAATAACATGGCAACAAACAATTTTACAATACAGACATACGCTATTCAATCGGCACTAGGCATTGACTACCGAATGATGGTTAGTGCGTAGTCTAGCCACTAGTACCCGTATAGAGGGTTCGTAAACGTATTCTACCGATGTAAAATAAATAGCCATCAATAAAATTGTAGCTATTTTACTAACCCATAACTCAGAAGAGCTATAACATTTCAAACACTAAACCTAAGTAAGATCACCATAATAAAAGTTTCGAAAGGCTCATGTGATACTGACGCAAAATTCATAGGCATGATAATATAAATCGCATATTACAATAGGGTTACGACACGACAAAATAATCGGATTTAACTCAAGTTAAAGGGCATCCGAGTGATTGACCCATAGACTAAAGTGGATGTAAGATTACTGAAGACTGAACAATAGACTGTCGAATAAATGAGAATTAGGCAATGAACCTTTACACATATACATATTTCATTGGAATCGGTTAATACTTAGATTCACTAAAAATAGCTAAATATCACTTCAAAAATAAACCATTTTTTAAACTTTCATGATGTCGATGCAGAAGAACAATTATATTTGCATACTAATTTGATAAAAATGAATTTTTTATTCATAAGTTCATTTTATTTGATTTCATTATTGTTTTATGTAAATGAAATTAAAATTATATTTTTATTAGATTTTTAATACAATTAAATGTTTTATTAATGGTATTTAGCGTAGGGTAGGGTATATATGTATAAACTTATTGAACGGCGCTTTAAGCGCTTCCTTAAAAAAAATTCACAAAACAAAATAAACTTTAATATCAGTTTCATTATTTATTCACGGATAAATCTTCGAATATATAGATATCTCGCCGTAGATCTAAGAATAGATTGTAAGCTATTTTTTTATACCCTCAGTGGATCAAACAATATAAGGATATTAATAATAATATAAAATAACATATGTGATATAGATAATAATATTTATTAAGCAGATTTATAAGGCATAACAACATTTTCCGGGTCAGCTGGAAGGATATAAATAAAATATGTAACTAAAAGATTACAATCGTAGTCACCGATTAGATACTTGTGAGCACCAATATTATTGTTGACAAAATACCTTGAAAAAATACTTTCACATGATGGTATAATTAAATAAGCATATTATACGTGACCGAAACATCCAACGACTTTTTACACGGAATACAACCAAGCTTTCTTTTATGTCAATAAGACTTTTGTGTAGTTTATGAAAAACACAAACAGCTATTCTGTAATAAGGCAACGCAAACGAGGTAATTTTTTGTTTACATGTCAAAGATACCTATTACGTAAGGAATAAAATTAAAATTGCATTAGTTTACCTACTCCTGCTTAGTTTTTTTTACCTATTTTCGTGATTCCCCTGTATTAGAGACTTAGCATATTTTTAGTATTTTATAATATTTATATTCATTAATAATAATAATAATTAAAAATCGTTTTTATATGCAGATCATTTATCCTGGGTTCCATGAAAATCTAAAAGCCGGCTTAACAACGAACTGACTGAGACCTATATAGCCTTATGTACTATTTTGTTGATCTGACCTGACCTGATTAAACTTCATTTTATATTGTGGACACAATGGTATAAAGAAGTTCGTATAAATGTTATATACCACAAAAAAGTAAAGGAAACTCCGTAAGACTTTTGAACCAAAAACCCATAACTTTTCATAAACCTTTTTTGATGATAAAAACCTTGTATGAATTCAAACGGAAGGAAATTTTAGGCGCGTGACGTAAAAATATTGATATCTTTAAAAAGGTCAATGATACTAAGCCGCCCCTTATGATTATCTTGCCCTAAAGTCACAAAATATTTACGACTCATAAACATGCAAGGGGACACTTCACGCATGCATTCGTGATAGCAGAAATCATAACAATATAGGGAAGCATTTCACAAATTAATTTGGACAAACGAACAAATTTAGGAGCAGGCGAGGTGAATGCTTCACTTAATCAAAGAAATTTACTATGTTCTATCAATATATATCTATATACTTTTGTATACTTTTACAATTTTTTTATTCATTAGATACACCCAGTTACACACCAGGCCAGTGTGTATTCCTATTATATAGGTACCCTGTGGACGTCAGCATCAGTAATTTTGTGGCGTATTTCAGAAAAAACAGAAATTTTTGAAAATTTTTGAAAATTTTTGAAAATTTTTGAAAATTTTAGAATTACTGTTGAAATTACAGCATAGTGCCATTTATGCGTACAAGTAATGTAATGATGATTATAATTATTCTCAATCAATAAATTCAAAATTACTTTTATTCTTTCTCTTTTAAGAGAAAATTTACTCAACATTATTAAGAATTTTGAATTATTTAATACATGCAACACTGATTTTCTTTACGTATTAGCGCCATACATCGCTCTGTCAATTGTATTTTCATCGTACAACTAATGTAAACGTTATACGATCATATGAAATCCAACCTTCATAACCTATTAATTTTAAACATAAAGCAGTTTTTATGACTATATTATTAAGAGAAATTAAATACATGACTGCATTATAAAAGTTCAATTTACTGTCATAGAACTAACTATTAAAACCACGACGTAATAGTAAAATAATTATAAAAACAAGATAATAAAATTTTCTTTCTACATTATAAAATTAATAATAAGCCCTTCAACAGCTGATAATGCACTGTAAGAGCGACCGGCCATTAATTAATAGTTACCGTAGAGGATGCGCATGCGCACATCAGTTGCTTTTACATGTTCGTATTCTATTAGCGATCAAGAAATATGATGGCGATGAGATAAGCTAACCCTTGACTTTGGTCTATTATATTCTTGAATCTTTATTAACCTTATTTTTTTATATAAAACATGGATGACACAAAGTCCTCCCGATTGTAGGCTATTACCTTATATTGTCCTTAATAATGAAACAAACTTAGATTGGACCTCAATTTAACTAGCCAAGTTTAATAAAAAATAAAAAATGTTCGGCAATACATCAATCATGTATCACGATTGTATGATATTTTTTGAGATTATCTCCAAAACAAATATTGGGGATATAACAACATTGATTTGAATTTAAATTAAAAAAGTCGAATAATTATAATTATTATAAAATATAATTATATTAAACAGTTGTAGTGTAAAGTGATAATCTTTATCGCATTACCAGAATAGAATGAAAAGGAAGTATAATTATCTACTAAAGTTGATATACCTATCTCTCATTTATTGTATTCTTGTGTAGCCTGTCCATCCCAAGGTTGTCTGGAAGAAATGTTTTTATTCAATTATAGAAAGAAATTCAGCAGACAAAGCTTTCACCTGACTTCGTACAATAAGCTAGCAAAGTAAGATTTGTCACTATCAGAATATTATTTTTCTCCAGTTGAGAATACCAGAGATGACAACTCCCAAACCTATGTTTACTTTAGAATATTACAAGTCGTAGAAAAACACTAACTGAAATTCTCATACCATACCATAATAACAGTGATTGTATAATTAAAACGCCACAATAGTTAGAAGTAAGTAGCTTACGTATATAGGTAAAAAAAAAATTAGATATCTTTATTGGATATCTGTAAATTTGATATCTTTATTGCCAAATTATAAAAATACAACAAAACACTAAAAGAAAACGAAAATAATGAAGAACAAAACTATGGAAGTGCTGAAGCGAAACATTTCTTGACACGCGTAGTCGCGTGTGCCCGTCTGCCTTCCGTGAGACCTTCAATTGGCAATGGCTCAGCCTCATTGATTTAAAAATAATACCGCTAAAACACCTATGGATTAGGTAAATCTTTTGCTCTTCGTGATTAATAATCATTTGATTTTGTTCAACTGTTAACAAGGAAGTTGAATACGTGCACTCTAAGATTTAGATACGTGCAAATTTATATCAAATATTGGATTATTGCACGTCATTATGCTCCTGTTCCGCTTTAAGTAGTAAATCGTAGTGTTGATTAGTACATACAATTCTAAAATCTCAAAACTTAATATTTTTATTGCGAGCTATCCAGAATGAAGGCGTGTCGTAGAAATGACTATGAAAGATTAAATTTAATGTGAACTGTTTTGAAATTATATATTTATTATATATTAAATATTTCGAATGACAGGTTTCCAAATCGGACTTTATAGTGTTTGTAGTGTAAAATAGTTTATTTCGTTTCCAATCCTCATTTGAGGTGACGGTTGACAAAATGTAATTTTTCTTGGAAGTATTTTTTGTGTACTATATGTTTTTATATAAATAATATAAAATAAATAAAATTAGCTGCATGTTAAATCGATATAAGACATGCTATAGCAATAGAAAATAAAACATTAATTGAATCTGATCCTGGAACAATTAAAACAGCTACGAATTAAATATTTTTACTTACTTAATTGACATATATGAATAATAATATATTGTCACATTATATTTCTGCTTCCGCCCATCAATATCAATTCATTATAAAGACACGAAGGCTTTCTTGCAGCTTACGAATAAACAGCTTTGTCTATCAAAGCAGCAAATACATGCCACGTAATAGCGACTCATACTGTGATTCGGATGGTTTTGCTTACGATAATTTTGACCTCTTTTACATATATGCTTTACATGTTTCCTCGTATTTAAAACCATCCGTAGACAGAATATTGAAACCCAGAATACGCGACCGACGCCACGAGAGGTTTATAATATGTAGGTAGGGCCGTGCCTGCCAACACGTGCACCGGACGGACAGACTAGTTGGAGAAATGTTACACTTTTAACACTTAGCTTTTATCACTGCTGCAAATTCGACGACACCAGTACTGTTTCCGTAGTGTAGCGGTTATCACGTGTGCTTCACACGCACAAGGTCCCCGGTTCGATCCCGGGCGGAAACATAACGTTTATTTTATTAAAATGGGCTACCAAGTTTTTTGACAATGACTAATATTATCCTTAAAAAACCTTTGAGTTTTAGGCCATCAATCCCCTAAATATACAACGTGTAATGTAATCTTTTATAGAAAACTATCGCAATGGTCACTTTCTTTATTCAAAGAGTCTGCAGAGAAAATGTTCCAGAATCGAGATAATAATGCGGAAGAACGTTGACAATGTGTACCAAACAAGAGCTGGAAAAGGGTAATTAAACTTAGAAAGTGGTCAAAGTGGTGCGCCCGAGCGCCCGGTGCAGTACGGGAATGGATAATTTCTAAATTGTCTAAGGCCGAGGTACGCGCCGCTAAAAGCCGGCTGACTGTCGATCTTATTTTTGTAAAGACTTAAAAGACCTGATGATTTATTTCTGTTTACCCCCTACTATTACGGAATCCTCAATAAATCGCAATGTAAACAAGCCTATACATTGGTATAAAAAGCTCAAATTATATTATAAATTACCCTTAAACAATATTGTACATTGTAATAACACAACAAATGCAGTAATAATTTTATATTACTAATTCTAATTGGCACCGATGAAGATTAAATTGAATTACAATTCCACTCTTGCATATAGATTCGATAAGAAAAGGATAGATGTTTTATGCGACTTAAAACATTTTTGTTTTAATACTCTTAATTAATTAAATTAAAGCTTTATGGCTTATTATTTCGCATTTACCTTCTAAGTTTAAAAATTCTTTCGTATACAACAACAAAGTAACATGCGCTATGGTTGGTCCCTGAATGGTACAAGTTAAATTTGTTATAATATTTAGCTACTCCGTGCTTTGATAGGCACGTTGACGATGTTGAAGATGACCTTCTCATTACAGTACATACTAATGAATTATGTTTTTAGGTATAATGTCAATTGCAATTTGAATTTTTTTTATTATAGAAATGTCAAGTGTGCTCACTTTAGTTTCAAAATAAAATAAACTACCTACCTTACTACTTTTTCCTTCGCTATTATCCTTTGAACATTTTAATGGTCTGTCCTTTTCTCAATCAAGTGCTATAACATCGCACCGGCAATAGTTTTACGACAGCACTTTTATCGTCGCCTGAATCCTCTTCCGCTTTCGTAAGCTCCCACGTGTAAAGTGCTTCATCAAACGTGACAGCAGGAAGCAAAGACATAGTTTTACGACACCACGAACTTGTGCGAGTATTCCATCAACTTTAGTAATATTCGTTTTAATTTTTATGAAACTCTTAGTTTAACAAAGGATCTAAAAAGTTGAAAAAATACATTTTATTGTATATATTAGACCAACGCCAAATGTGTATTAAATTGAAAGCGCTATCAACCTGAAATCATTTCCACTTTTTTTCTTGACAACTGATATCGCAGTAAAAGCACAAACTAAAATACTTCATTTTACTTCAATAGAAAAGGAATGTCTTGACTTTTAGTAAAGTTAATTAATATTGAATTTGCATCTTCACATAATTTAGTAAAGTATAAGTCAATGACACTACAGAATACTAATCTCTTGGAAATCTGTAATGGTTAATGGCTAAGAAGCCAAGGAAGAATTTCGACACAATTTAGTCAGCATGTTAAGTCAATGAATTTTATTCTAAAGCCTTACCCAATTTGAATATATTGTTGTATATGAAAATCCTAAACCAAGATAAAAGTTTAAATGCAAATTGGTAATTTAGGTTGGAAAACTAACATGCTAACTCAAAACAGACATTTCTTCCACTACTTTGGATGGAACAGGTCAAATATTGTCGCAATTTATTAATTACAAAGTATTGAACATTAAAAAGCACGTCCGGTACCAGTATTCATTACAGTTTGCAGTCACAAAAATGTAGATATATAGATATATATTCTATGTAGAGATAAAAATAAGCATAAACCAATAAACAAGGTTCGTGATAGTATTCTCACCTATAAATGCATCAAGGCAAAACGTTCTATTTACTACAAACTACCTCAGTTATACGATAGGTGAGCTCAAGGGATTATCGGTCGGTGACCCTTGCCAGGAGCACGTGAATTGTGAGAACCGATCGTAATCGTGAGCTGTTCTAGTTATATCCGAATATAACTAGTAATATTATTTACATTCTAAATTAAAACGATAGGTTCTAGACCTTTTAAATACCGTAGTTTATTCATACACTTTGAAAAATGATGCAGAAGATACAATTATTTAAGTGTGAGTAGTATCTTCTAACGTCAGATATCTAAACAATTCAACTAAACCAAGATATTATTACGGTTATTGAGAAGAGCGGTGCTTATTTGAACAACAAGTTTTTTCTACAAATATGATGTCTTCCGAAGTAGATTGTGGAGATCACAATATGTGATAATACCACGATACCAGGAGACCAGGATATTTTAGGATTTGTTTTGCAACTAATCAAATAAATTCTTATATGTCTGTCTTAGGGTTCCATATTTAAAAAGTATATAGAACTACTTCAATGACCATAGTAAAGACTCATTTTCTCAGGAACGCATAGAAATACGCAATTAAATTATCCCCGCCATTCGCATTCTGAAACTCGCAAGAATTTCCTTTTGTGTACTTCTACTACGTAATTTAACGCGATAAGTCAAAAGTGCATAGATCCTCTCAGAGTCAACCAACTAGACGTTTCTAAGTCCTTCTATCCTTTTCATAATGAATTTGAACGAAAGGTAAGAAAGTATCTAAATTTTAGTTTAAGTGAATGCCAGCTGAATCGCTACCTCAGCTTGAACTTAATAGAAGTAAAGAAAATAATCCGAAAAAGGTAATTTTGCACAATATTGAGCAACAAACACAAATAAATTAAACCACCAAAAATAAAAATAATAATTTAAATTCTTTCATAAGAATTTATTGCCTCAGGTTTAATTTTTGGTTTCCTCAATAAATAAAACCAAGTTGTAGCTACATTACAAAGAAAATGTAAATTTTAACATAGGATCTATATTAACTTGTTTTATAATAAAAATTGAAAATTATTATTATTCATAATGAATAATATAAAAATTATCACTTATTGAAACTTTTGTAATTTTATCTATGTTATATTTAATACATTTGGTTGGTCCATTACTAAATATATAAATGAAATTATAAATTGTACATAAATGTAATTTTTTTTAATTGTTTAATTCATGCTATTTATAATTAGATATAATAACTTAAAGATGGTTCGCTGAAAAGCTCAAATTCTATTATTATAACATCAACTGATAAAGGAATGAGTAAGAAGGATAGATTCAGGAAACCGGAACTTGGAGTGGATTCTATCCACTATCTGCAAAATACTAAAAAATTGGTTAACCATTTGGTTGGTATAACATTGTAATGATTATTTAACATTTACAGGTTAGTTAGATCTAAAAAGTTTTAATTTCATAAGCCAATTGGAATATGAATAAATTATGGTTGTTAACAGAAATAAATTTATAAAAACTAACACAATAGTAAATCCTAACTTATATAAAATGTAATAAGATAACATTAAAAATTATTGAGCCACCCTGGTGCCTCGAGATTTATGTCTAGATTATATGTTCTGCCAGGTGAAACTTTATTTAGATCTTAACTTATCCCTGCACTACTATTATTATCAAACTATCAAGATTTCTTTCCGGCCAGCAGTCAGAAAATGCATACAACAATTAAACCTGTGACTCGTAAGCAAGAAAGGAAAAAAAGCCTTAAGGGAAAAATAAATATGCAATTATTAGACATTAAAGACATATATATCATAATTATAATATAACGGATGTTTATTCAATCATGTTTTTCATCATGCAAAGACTTCAATTTAAGAGGGGTATGGACGTTTTCATATTTTGTTGCTTACTAGCCTTCCAGCATCATCCTCTAGGATAGAATGTACACTGTCTGCTTTGTGGACCAAATGAAATGAATAGATAAGTCTAAGTTTAATAGATAAGTCTAAGATTAATAATGAAGTAAACCTGAAAGATATTCTTTTAAATCAAACAAACTAATAGTTAGGATTCAGGGTATGTATTTATACATAATTTTTAAACCTACTATTAGTTTCTTATCAATTGATTGTACAATCAAAATGTTATTCCAATTAGCTTCTACTTAACAGATTAATATTTTGCCACATGACTGAGGATAACGAATAAAGTAAGTTCCCAATGAATGACGCATAGCTGCATAATCAATAAATCAAGGTTGACATGATTGCAGATGCAATTTTTAACGAAACGGTTTTCATAAGTTAACCTTTTTAATATTATTAATGCCTCGTCTTACAAGAATGAAGTATATTGGTCTTGGCCGTATACTTCATGTTATTATAACTATATACTTCATAGCTATAATAACAGCGAGATACACCACAACCATCCACGCAAAATATTTAAGCATAAACAAATGAATTACCCGGCGACGGCGACAGGTGTCCGGATGCAACTTGACCACTTGAACCACTTGGTAAAACACAAACTTTACAACAAGTTTCACAAGTTATATTTTAAAGTTCACTTATAAATTATTTTGTTTTAAAACGACATTGTTTGACGAAAATATGTTTGCACGAGCACAGAACACGATATCCTAGACCGCCCGCAATGCAAGTTATAGAAGGACGGTTTACAGAACCTTAATTTTTTTATTTAAGCTCTTGTGTGTGCATTTTGCAGTCGTGATGCAATCCCAGAATTGCACTATTTTAATTAGTAATCACAATAAAAAGATGATAAGATAAAAACAATTAGAAATTAAGACAATTTGGCCATTTTGCAGTTTATATAATATCATATGCGTTCGACACCATCTCAGCTGATAACTTGAACAAATATCGTTTGGTGTAAACAGTTCTCTATCCTTAACTTGAATCTTACAGTGAATGATACTATAGACATCTATCGTTTGCTTGAAGAACCATTTTACAACCAAATGACATTGTTTTTTTTTGTTTAATTCTGCTTATTGTATGGATGGCAAAGGGAACTAAATCCCATACAACTATTTCTTATGTAATTATATCTTTATTTCTGGCTCCGGGATACCAGCGTAATGTATACTTTTAGCTCAAGGAATTTTTGACGACCAAATGAGAATGGAATTGATACGATGATTATAAATAAATAAAAGTACCATATAAATGAATGAAAGGAAATTAAACACTGAATAATCTCACGCAAGTCACTTATAAACGTTGAATGATGTATTTCATATATTGCACGATATAACGAACGTTTTTGCTTGATCGTTTCACACCAATTTCGTAACCAAAAATTTACTACAACACAATAAACGAAATAAAATATACATCATCGAACCGTCCCGTCCTCCCATTACGCGCCAAAAAAAATTTATGAATAAATAAATAAAATAAATTTAAGTTCCCTTTTGGCTTATCTCAACCCAGATGTTCTTAACTCCATTACTAAATAACTAACAAAATTAAACTATAATCTCACTCTGTGCATATTATTCCCCTTTGAATTAAATAGGTTTCCACCTGTTTTTAAACTAATCTCCAACCATAATACTCACAGGTTACTAGTCCACTTATCAAAGTTATCACAACAGTCAATACCCGAACATACTATTCTATCCCTATATTAGCATGCGCGGTCAAAACACTGTGCTGGCAAAATTGTTATCCAATTCAGAGATGACACGTGGATAAACATTGGATAAACATCTCATTTATAAAAGATGTTCAAATTTTTAACAGAAATTTCTGCTAAATGTTAGTGTCTTAGGATTTTGAATGCGTTTTTAGTGATACTGTACACAATTGCTGCTACGTTATACCCAATTTAGTGTTACTTGAAGAGTTCCAGGTGGCTCCTCAGTTGTTTAGATTGAAGAGGCACTTTTGCATTGATGTAACTTACAATGTATATTGCTACTAAATCCAGAAAATTTGCAGCTAAATAAGGGTGCAACCTGCTTGTACAATTCTTTATTCATGCCAAATGGTCAACATCCACACAGCACAGCAGTACTGTGATAGCTTCTGATTCACTGAGTACTGAGATAGAAATCTGAAACAATACTGTAACAATGTGATCGCTGCATACAAACACGGCAGCCAGGCTGCATGACTAAGACCTGACTGGTCGCCTCATCATAAGATTCTTTTAAATTAATTAATAAGGATGGTCTGAAAACTAGTTCATAATACATATTAAAAATTTGTATTAACAATAAATCAGAAGTTTTATTTCACTAAACTATGATTTTATTTTATGAAATAATACATTAACCAAGCTGCGTTTTGGGTGCTGTGAAAGTACGCTTTCTGGACAACTTTTTCCTGGTTAACTGCAACTGTTGTAATTGATTTTGAACTTCAGTCCAAATTTTTGTCTGGTCTTCTATTGGTATGGTTTTTCTAAAAATATAAAAATAAATTAATAATTAAAATATGTCTTACACATTTATTATCATGTCCAAATTATAATTCTAACAAGATTATGAGACAGATAACAGATAACGAGGAAATATAGATTATAAACTAGGTTTATTTACAAGCCGCAAATTTAATAGTTAGTTGTTTAATAGTTAACTATTATTTATTTGCAATAAATGGGGGACAATGGGTTGACTTATCTCACAAGACCATGAAGATGAAATTGCACCGTATCTACTAGATCCTTGCTCACATCCCAGTCTGCTGTTTTGTATAACTTATTGAGCATCTAGAGTTATCTATTTATAGTGTTATTTATTGAAGTAAATGTCACTTGAAAAATTTATAATTCCTTAATTATTAACTATACCTTATTTTTAAAATTGGCAACTACTGCATTCAAAGTTTAATGTTGAAGGTTGAACTTGAGACTACCCAACTCTATACATGATTTTGTGGTGCAACACAATTGAAACAATATTAACCCTTTTCAGGCCGGGCGGACCTTAAGGTCCGGTGTGCATTACTTGTGAACAATAAGGTCATTTATTTATATTACATATTTACACGTAACCTATTTACCAAAAAATCACCCGAGGCTCAAATTGAGTGAAGAAATTTTTTTATTACATAATTTTTGACCCAAATATTGGATCTCAACCCTTTTTAACCCCAAAAAATTTGTATAAAATGCAATGAAAAATTTAATTACAATCAGAAGTTTTTCTTCTCACAAAGTAAACTTTGAGTAGAAATAATTCCTATGAACAGTGCACCATTTGAAAATTTCACTGAAGAGAAAAGTTTTGAGTTGTTGTGTAAACAACCTAAACAAAGTATCAAAAGTGAAAAACAAACTACATCTTTTTCTATTGCAAACAATCCGCTGCTCTCTGGCAATCCCTTCGCTAATTGCAAGGAAAGAGACCTGGTCGGAATAACAATAGATCAAGAAAAACGCTCTAAAGCGCAAAAAAGACGCGATAGAGCTTTTTTATTCAATTATTTCAATTAATAACTTTATTAATTTTTTTCCAGTGGCGCCACCTATTTTTCTAAGAAATAAACCTTTTTTTATTAATAACTGATTTTTGTTATTTTTTTAAGACACATAAATCAAAAATGCGTTCGCCGGCCTGAAAAGGGTTAATACTGCACAACAGCTCTATGCTAAATCTTTCTAGAAAACGTGTACTTTTAAGAAATAATCTTAAATATTTTGATAACTTAATATAAATTTTTCAGAGATATACCTGTATTGTTTCATCAAATCATATTTCTCCCAAGGAGTCTTCCTCAGTTCCCTACGAACTTTATCTTTATTTGTCAAATATTCATCAATATTAGCAATACCATTTAGTTCTTGGCGTTCCCATCTCTCCAGCCAAGGTTTCGGCTTCAGTTTCACCTTAAAGAGTCAATTATAGGTCAATGTAATATTTTGAACACAATGCATAGTAAACGGATATACGGATAACTGCCATCTCATGAATAAAAATTTTATCAACAAATTACAGATTATATTATAATAAATGCTATTTACATATTTACTGAGGATGCACTACCGCTACTTCATGTATATACATTGTTTATACATATATGTTATGCAAGGTAAACATGAAATTTGGTCACTATAATTTATTATTACCTGAACTGGATTTATTGGAGCAGCAGTTCCTTCTGGGAGTATTTCTGGGTCCATATCAAAGGGAAAGGTACTGTATTCAGGCAAGGCATCTCTCAAATAAAACAACTTGTCATCTAAACGTTTTTCAAGTCGTAGAACTTGAATTGTTTGAATTGTGGGATCATAGAGTTCATACCTTACCTGAAATAATATTATCATAAAAACATCAACAGTCTATATAAGTCTTGTAGCCTTCTTTCAGGGAAGAAAAACTGTAGTTTGGACTTAAAACACCACCTAACTGGCCCAATGCAGGTGAAAGCACAAAACCTACTAAAAAGTAAAGAATTATGTAATTTTCATTGACATACAAAAGCAATATATGTGAAAATATTTACTCACCTCAACTCCCTGGTGATCCACAACATTACGCAAAGTGAAGTCTGCTCGCAAACCACATCCTTTACGTTCAATGCATATGCCAACAAACCTGTTGGTTTTACTCTGAGCATGTGGGTCAGAAATAGTTACTGCCAGAATAGAGCCTACAAAAAAATTTATCTTAAATGAACAATAACATAGCTATAAAATTTATATAACATAGTAAGAATAGCAAAGTTCATCCAAGTTCATTTTGGTTTAAAACATACCAACATAAAATTCTGGAATATCAATTTGGTTTCGCCTTTTAAGCATGTCCTCTCTCTCCAATTTTTCACGCAAACTGTTTCTCCATTTAGGATTGGGGTCAGGCAGAAACTCTGGATAGACATGTCTTGAAACAAGAAGCGCTTCTTTACTACTTTGTCTCCGAGTTGAAGATCTTCTCACTGGTTCTTGAGGAGTATCGGCTGTCTCAGGCAGCGTTGAAAAGACACGGCAATCTAGAAATATAAATGTTTCTCTACGCACCACTTTTGACAGTTCATGAAAATTTATTATTATTAATTTACTTAATTAACTGACCAATAAAACATCCATTTAAAATTAATTTATACATATCTACATTACATTAACTAACCTCTGCGTGTGAACCATTTTACAGCACCGATTAATTCAGTCGTTCTTTTTAAAGCTAGAGCCATTTTTTGAGTTTAAAGTTCTCTCATGCAAAATATTTCGATGTAAATATTCGATAATTAATGGTGAATTTAATTAAATTTTCATACAATTAGAACACAAACGTCAATTTGTGACTTTTTGTTTTGTAATTTGTCTGAAACAAAATTACCGTAAAGGAACATGAAGAACTTACAGCGTGTGTGATGTGATTTTTGTTTTTGTTATACGATACAAGTTTCTGGATTGACGAACAACATTAAGCCATTTTTAGAGTAAGTTGAGATTTGAATGATTCATTGATGGGAAAGGGATTCGTTACTCTAGAGTGCTAGAAGATGAGCTAGAAAAGAAAAATAACTACATAAGACATGGCTGTTTGGGATTTAGTTCCCCATGCCGTCGCTGCAATAGGCAGAAAAAAGTAAAAAAAATACAATATTACAAGATACTAAATTTTGTAAGGGATAATCTTCGTATTGTGATTTTTTTAGAATTTAATTTTTCGTGAACCTAAACTTTAGCTATTATGTCTTCTATTATTCAAAAATGTGGCGATGATAATATCCCTTTAGCTGACGACGATCCACAGGTGATAATAACTGACGATATCGAAAACAACCATTTAGATCATGGTCGTTCCATGGACTCGTTACCCAGTTCTTACACTGGAGGTTCTTCTAGCCCTGGGCTGAATGGCCCTCCGAGCTTTGAACCTGACTCGGGGATTGATGAACAGGAAGAAAAAGCACGGCTGATATCGCAAGTACTGGAACTCCAAAATACTTTAGATGGTTGGTCATTAGCTATAAGTGTCGTAATAAACTATAACTTTTGATTTCATAGTAAGACTTTGCTAGTTACAAATTTAACGCCTTGGGCACAAATATAACCAATGAAAAAATCAGAGCAAGAAATATTTACATACTACACTGATGTGACTATTAAACAATAATATCAGACAAAGAAGCATAAATATTACATTTGTAAATTTCATTGCTAACAAAACAAAATAAATTGTAAACCTTTTTTAATTTCTTAACTAGACTAGTTTTATAATGCTGTTGATACCCTGGATTTTTCTTTCAGATTTGTCTCAAAGAGTAGATTCTGTGAAGGAAGAGAATCTGAAACTACGTTCAGAAAATCAAGTTCTGGGGCAATATATTGAAAACTTAATGTCTGCTTCTTCAGTATTTCAATCTACCACTCCTAATATTCACAAGAAGTGAGAAAATTCACTACACAACAGTAATATTTTTTATTTTAATTAATAAGAATTAAAAATGTATAGTAAAGTAAAAGCAGCCTAAAATTTAACTAACAAAAATTTGATTATTGATATTAAAATTAGTAACTCACAAAAGCTTAGCTTAAAATCAAGTGATAACAATCACAAAATGTAAAGTATTGTAAATTATATCATTTCATGATTATTTATATGTGCTCATTATTATATTATGTATTTTATACTTTCATCTAATTAAATAAGATGAAATACTTTTAATGGAGGGAAAATTATACTTTCTATTTGATAACCCTCAGTAGTTGC
Source organism: Acentria ephemerella (assembly GCA_943193645.1). Taxonomy (NCBI): domain Eukaryota; kingdom Metazoa; phylum Arthropoda; class Insecta; order Lepidoptera; family Crambidae; genus Acentria; species Acentria ephemerella. The sequence continues at coordinate 6,525,726 of OW971893.1, forward strand.
TTTTGGTTATTTATGGATTTAAGTTACATTATTCAAATGTAAATTTCAGTAAGAATATTAAGCTATTTGATCTTTGAAAATACAATTAAGACACTATTATTTTTTAATTGTCTAAGTTCATTAGGGTGTTATATTGCTACTCAATAAATTAATCCCATTAAACAGGATTATATTGCAAGAACTGGCCCATTTTCTAAAGTTTCTTGGAATCATCAACTCATTGATCTACAATAAAACAAAAATAAACTAAATGTGAAAAAAGAAATCCCAACATTCCTGATATTTATGATCAAGTTGCTCCTTTTTATAATACACAACAATTCTTTCAATATAATCCTGTATAAAATAATTTTTTGCTGTTATGTTAGTACTGTATTGGTTAATTGATTATGACATTGATAATTTACTTTGATGTTTGTTATGCATATCCAGGTATATTTTATATCCAGATTCTCAGCTTTATTTTCTTTGATCTGAGTTCTTCAAAATTATATTTAAAAAGTTTATTTTCTTAATGGACAATAATTTGTCTTGGCTAGCAGAACTCGAATATTAAAATAAAATATAATATTTTAAATACTTAATCAATTTTATATACAATTTTATGTCAATATCGTAGCAGTCAGCTTGAGACTATGTGTCAGTTCAGATGCATATTGCGGCTTAGAAATTGGGTTAGGCATGTTCATTTGCATTTTCATGTTTTGTTGCATTTGGTTATGTTCAATATTTTCTTTTTTTTCCACTTCAGTGCTAGTATAGGAAACCAATCGCACTGGCAGTGGAGAGGGAAGGAAGCGATGGATTGGCGCGCCGGCGCATTCTTCATTCCAAATCGTCGACTTTCGACAGTTTATAAATTTGCGGGCGCAATTATTAACTATGTTCACAATAATATTATGTTTTTAGTAGAAGCATTCATTCTTTCAACGTTGCATCTAATGGCGCGAATTTCGAGCCGCGTACGAAATAAAGATATCATCGGGTAGTCCAATTTAAATCTGTCTAATATTTTACATGAAACTTCCTCAGCAATTGACAAACAGGTATTTGACAAGGGTATATTCCAAATCACGCCCATAAGTACTCACAGCGCTATAAGCGCACTAAAGTTGTTCCAATTGGTGCTTCGTGATATGTAATGTGCGTGAATCGCCCAGAGAGCCTATTGACTAACTTGTTATAAATTGATATCTACGTTCTTATTTACCAGTCCACTGATACTTTACTATGATGTAACAGTAGTGATGTTACGTTGTACCGCAGCATTCGATAAGTGAAATTACCCGGTGTTTTTGCAATTAACAACCAAAATGAGTTAATATATAGGCATCCAGATGCTGCCTTAAAAATTCAACGATCCGCTAATGAAGTGTCTTTATACATTCCAGTTTCCTATGTTTTAACACATTTTATACTTAATTTATGTTTTGTTACTAGTAACATTCGGCTTTTTAATAAATATTTTATAAGCAATTTTGTAAATACAATTTATTTTTCATGTTAAGAGACATATTTTCTTTCAATAATTTTAAGTTGCTCTGTTCAATAACTAAAATCTTGAAATGTATCTCAATAACATTATAATTGTTATGCTTAAATTAAATAAGTAATAAGTTATCTGGTACCTTTTTATTTCAGTTATGTTTATCCTTTTTAGTGCATGCATGTTGGCAACTAATTAAGTGCAACATTTAACTTCAAAATTTAATCTAAGTTTTTAAGATAATTGAGATGGTCGCACGATAATATAAAGTACTCTGTGGCGAACACATGTGTATAAACAAGGGCTGTCTCTATTATTGTTGGACTTGATATAAATATTTACACAGCCAAAGTTGTTTGAATTAATTTATTCGTATTGGGTTAAGGTTAGTAATCAGTAGGTATCTGAACAAATGAACACTAAATAGGATTTATATCCACATCTTATTGTTGGTTGAATGATTGATTTCCGGAAGTGGCTACTTTACTGATTAGGTATACACGATTTTTGCGCCGAACCTTACGATGAACATTTAATCTTAACTGCATAGATTTTATCCTCATTGTGTCCACATCATTAGAATCAAGCATCTTGTGTGGGTGTAGGTAATACTATCATGTTATAATCCGTTCAGAGGCATCATCATAATTAAACTGTTCTCTCCAAAAAGCTTAGATTGAGGAAAAACAACTTATTTTTGTTCTTAAAACGATATTTTTAATGGTCAATGCACGGGAGCTACTTCAGTTAACCTAAGAAGTGCTTCCAAACTGCAACTTTGGACCTGCGTGAACTACATCATTCCTCATCCGTCGCCTCATGGCTTCACGCAGTTGGCCCACCTGTGCTTAGCTCTAGAGTGTTTGGAACCCTTCACAAGAAATACAGCCTTTGGTGTCGAATTTCGTAAAGGCAATCTATACAAATTTCAAAGTAGAGAGTCGCGTGAGCCGAAAGCATGACGCCAGCCGCCAGCCATATTGCCAGCATTACCCCGAAGGTTACCAGCGTTCTATATCACCTCCAATTTTTCCTCCGATAATATGACTATGTACTTCGATATTGTGACCGACATTTGTAGGATGACTACAATATTGTTTGCTTAAGCCATAAAAACTGGTGCTCGGTTGTCTGTTCTCCGCTGGAAAGCTTTATTATACATATATACATAGTTACAACTGCAAGGAAATCACGTTAAATAGGTATTCCAGTAACGGCCTATTCTTTATGTTTCCGATCCAGTCCAAGACAGAAGTGAGTAATATTAACTTTTTTGTGTAATTTTTATAGTAAAACAAGTTTAACTTTACGCGCTACAGGCTATTCTATTACAGGCAGTTCTATTATATAGAAACTCCGATTGCACTCTAAAATTATTGAGTTGGGAATAAAGGTTGACAAACAGCAGCCACCTGGTTTGGTACCTGGATGGGTCAAGAAAATTTGTTATGTCGAGCTCCTCGGTGATTCGAAAGGCGCGCTAAGACGTTGGTCCTTCGTTGTTACGGCAATCGCTTCACCCAACATTCCTCATTGAGACAGCAGCGTGGTGCTATAGCAGTTTAACCTATATAGACTCTTGATGGTGCCGATTATGATTAACAAAGAAAATGTAATCACTGTGAACATTGGTTTTTATGCAGCGCATTCACTCATTATGAAAGCTTCATAAAAATAATGAATCATTATATTCTACAAGCATCTACTAAAGTCAGTAAAATTTTATATAGTTAATACCGTGATTAATTATTGCGATAGGTAAATAACATACTGTTACACCATGCGCCAGAGTGGTGTGACACCGAGAGCGAGACACATGACACTTGCAAAACGTTGGAGTGGTTGGCATCGTGCTAGATGCACGCTGGGAAACAACGCAGACAGTTGACCGCGTGACAAATACGTGACTTTCTCGTGATACAACTGTGTTGAAGACATGATCATTATTACTATATGAATCATATTGCCGATATTTCTTAATGAGGTTCCCCGACGTTTTCAGCCATCACGTAACTTCATTTTATATATTTTTTTAAAGATAAATTCTTAACTATTCGGAATATAGTTAATATGTTTCAATCATCTATATTAATATTATTAAGAGGTAAAGTGTATGAGTTTGTAAGCGGTAACCTATGTTACTGGTTCGAGTTGAATATTTGTGTTGAGTTGTCCATTTATCGGTAAAGATTATGGAATAACACGCGGACGGAAGCTAGCTCATATTAAAAATTCTGTATCCTTGTTTGATAATCAAATGTACAGTATTTTTATACAGTGTAGAGAGCAGTAGCGACCGGATAAACAATTTATTTCAGAGGGCCTCCGAACTATCAAATAGGAAAAAAATCCATAAGATGTGACCAGTTTTAATTGTGACCAAGATAATAATGGCATAAGGGAAAAAGCGGCCCAGCCGAAAAAGTCTAAATTCAACTTTTCAATGACAAGAAAACTTCGATTGACTGTAATATTTCTCAGAAATAGACATTAGATGAAAAAGTAAGGAAAATATTGGTTTTCAATATTATGATTTTTATTTCAGAAGTTTTGATATTATCCAAAATATGCTCAGAACTTTTGCAATAACCAATAATTATTTAATGCGATCAATAATTTATCAAACTTATTGGAAAAAATATCAACAAATATTATAATAAACGATTTACATTATGGATGTTCATTACAATAAAGATTACATTGGCTGATGTACAATAAAGATATATTCTATTTTATTCTAAAGAATAAAAATCAATTGCAGAAAATGAAATTTACCCGGATTGAGTGGAATATAATTAAAACGAATGGTATCCCTAATTCTCTGTCTCTCTCGCTTCCACATACAAATTGATTTTTATTGCTGTCTTTTTCGTTTACCGTAACCGCGGTCCAACTGACATTTGTTCGGCCAATAAAAAATAACCAGTCGAACATTGTCCTTTGGGTGAGGAGCTTGTCTATTTTGAAAAAAATTGTGTAAAACTAAATATGCCTAAAAAACTGAAAGTAGTTGTAAAATCTCTGTACTCACACGAGATTCGAAAAGATGTGAGTTTGGAAGAATTAAAATCGCTGATGCTTGAAGATGCTTGGCCCTTTATTCGGGACGAAATAGAAATTGAAATCGGCAGCAGCCAGTCTGTTTGTATCCCGCATATTACTGAAGCCGATTTGTATAAAGTTACATCGCTATTCGTTCCAAATGATAAAGAGACAAATGGAAAAATGTTCACACCTCTTGGCGAACTCATTAAAAACATCAACAAAGAAAAAACTGATGGCGATTACGTGAAATTGTTGGAGGAAGCAAATTTCCAAGATAGTGACTTCAAATTTCCGCATGAAAGCGTAAAGGTTGGTTCAGTTTTGTAACGTTTTGTGATTAATTTTATCTGTGTACTAATATTGCGTAATGCTAGAAACCTGAATTTCAAACACTGGCCCTTATAGCTTCAACCTTGACCTTGATATGCCCTAAAGTCGTTTACGTTAAGGGTAGGTGTTAGGTGTCTAGCTGTTTCATAATTATTTTCACACTGTTCAGTGCTAATTTAACGTGTAGAAATTATTCTTTCAACTTTATTTTTTTAACATAACACAAACTATTTATTTTAATTATTTATTTGGTTTTTATAGCATTATATATAAGTGAATTTTATCTTGATAATATACTTACCAAGAACAAAGGCCATTGTTTAATATTCTTGGGACTATATAAAGTTTAGTAATTGACATACCTCCCTACTCAGTTTTTTAAAGTATAAGAATAATTAACTATTTTAGAAAAATAAATTGAAAAAGTAAGTTTAGAGGAGACCTAATTCATTCCTATATATTAACATTACCATTTGTATGGCAAAGAATGCCAGACATGCAGATGGCCCACTTGACATTATGCTAACCATGGCCTACAGATACATGCAATAACAAGGAAGCACTTCCCCTGTTTCCAGTAGAAATAATATCATTTTTTTCTCATATTTTTGTTGTTAATATGCAGTATATTTTTAGTACTACTAATTTTTACAAACAGGTTGTGATGATTTTGTGCCCTTTTCTTGACACACAATAATTGACCTTTCCACCTCCACTTCAGCAAGTCAATCCTCTATTTTGACTATTTTGTAACACAAATACTTCATAGATTAAAACTAGTAACTGGTGTCTAACATTTAAAAAATAGTCATTTTAAATATGTTTATATAGCTTTCATAGTTGGTCTTAGGGACATCTTTCCAATCTACTGATATATTTTTCTGTGTAATTGAATTGAGTTTTACAGGTGGATATAAATGATTTTCATAAAATTTTGTTTGTAAATGGTAACAATAAATTGAACTTGCTTTACATTAGATTGTAGCCTACTAATTTATATTCTAAACAACTGAATAATTTTAAATTAAATTGCGCCATTGTTTTTCATATGTAAATGTTTATGACACATTACACTTCTTATAAATTATTTCCTATTGTAATAGTTTCTCAAGGCTGCTGTTATATTGTTTTCATGAAATATAAAATAGTAGGATAAAGGCTATAGAATACTTACTTCCTTGTTATAAAATCTTATATGAATTCAAGATTAACAATATTCAATAATGTTAAAAATTGATTTTTTTTCACATATCTAATTATTTAAATTAATTCATGACAATGTGGTACTAAGGAAATGAGTCATTTGATAAATTTATCAAGGACTTAGTTATCATTTTATGTGGTAGATTTTTTCTAGAATAGGTAAATTAAATTTAAGTAGTTAATTTTATATTTTATTTATTCTAGAATTTATTATAATATAAAAAGTGTGTTGCATTGCATTGCACTAATTTAAATATATCATCTCTTAAAATGTGTAAAACAAGGCTAAGAAGAGTTTTTGGCAACGGCCCAAATTATTATGAAATCAGTCACAGTTTGTTGAACTATTGCATCCATATTACTTTAAATAACTGTGTTGAATTTTAGTTTTATCTCTGCTTCCGACTTGCAATAACTAATTCTAAAATAGCTCACCCCACTACCAGGGGAGAATAGGGTAACTTTGAGCAGGGCAGTTAAATTGATAAAGTTGACCTTCTTCAACTAAATTCATATGCGCGATTTCCTCTTCTTGATTACTAAAATACAACAATATGGATTGCAATAAATATTTGAACTTGATTTTGGATTATGTTTTCTGATGTGCTTAAAAGATCTTCGTCAATGAACTTCTTTCTGTGTTCAAACCACCACTTAATTAATTTTACATATTCAATGACCGTGGCACGAATAATTTTGCCCATCACATCACTGTTACATACATCAATTTTCCCCCATATGACTTTAAAAAGTGTATCAATGAATAAAACTGAGAAGGAAACTGATGTTGAAGAACGTGGTGCTAAACGTGTTCTTTGTGCTATACTGATAAGATAGTGATTGTGTGTCTATATTGATTCTTTTAGAAATTATTTTTTGTGACTAGCCCATAAATAATAAGAATCTTATTATCGCGAAACAAAAAAATTTAAATGGAACGTAATAGATTATACAAGTCTAGCTCTATATTATTTTAATTGCCAAATTAAACAGTTTGATTTAAAAAGTTGATTATAAATAATAAGTACCTTCTGTTGTGTTTGTTCCAGATTACTCTGCAAGATGAATCCATCAAAAACAAAGTGCGGGTTATCATGGTGAACTTTTCTCGCGCCATGATACCTAAAAATACGAACTTTGTGAACAACGTTTACTTAGACGTGAAGAATAACAAGGGTATGTATAATGAAATAGGTAGATACTGAAATAATCTAAGCTTTACTTGCTGAGCCTGAGGTAGCCATTGGACTTTTGATATAGTGGTGGAAGAAAACAAGATGGCAAGGACAGACCCGCGGAGGTTGTGTCAATATTGGAAATTGGTTGAGTTTAATTTATAGGTTTTACAACCGGTTTTACAAACTATTACACGGAGGAAGTACATGTCAATGTATTTTCTTCAGGCAATATTAATTATGTCTCTGGTCGATTCCCACAAAAGACACCGAGACAAATTTTCTGTCATAAACAATTTTTCAAGCTTAATATGTATGTTTGCTAAGACTCCTCTGAATGTTTATTGTGTGTTGATATTCGACAGCTAGAGTTTCGTCATTCCGTAAAACAATATTAAAATTTTCAGCCACGTGAATTACTACTAGCGGTACTCATTTGGGGGTAAGGTGGGCATCATTCTTTCACTGTTCTGATTGTACATTGAAATTAATTGCATCATTTATATGACTTCTTTTAGAATTTCCTTCAATTTATAACTTCAGAAAAAACCTGAATAGGTTTTGATTACCCAACCTCGGCTGATTTGGCTGCGAATATTTAGAGTTTGATGGAATTTTGAAAGTTATAAGTGATTTATTGTTTCTCAATATTTTACTTCGAGATTCAATCTTCAGGGCCTTGTATGATATTGAAACGTCCATAAATATTTCTCCCTCGGGCCTCGTTCTACAAAATATATCAATATTGCTTCTAATTGAAATTGGTGTATTCCCGTACGATTTAACTTGTTATTTAATTGAAAATCGTTAAGTCTATTAGGCTGTTGTGATAGCATTCCATGCAGGCACAACAGTGTATCATTTAGAGTAGACATTGCTTCCACGAAGAAATGTTAGTTTTAATGACGAAAACTCATATATAACTTCGCATACATTATCTACTTAGTTAAACACCCATAAAAATGATTGTCTCACGCAAAGACTAGTGAATCAGTGTATTATAGTTTGGAATCATGTAAAAAAACAATAATCATGTACCATGTTCATGTAAATAATTCATTTTTTAATTATTCATTTTATTTCATATCTACAGTCATATCTTTAACAACCGAAAGCATAAAAGTACTAACAAATGTAATACAAAACAGTCAAATAGAGATTTCAATATAGCGAAAAGATTTAAATTGCCAAGTTTCTGCATGAACAATTTATTTTATTAAGCACTCTATTGAAATCACAGTAGCAAAGTAGCTTCATTCTTACATTGTCTATGACCTCTTTATAAAGTTAAGTTTTTTAATGCACAGGAACATGGTATAAAAACATTGTATAGTTTTTTTTGATCTACATAATACTGGGACCTTCTTTGACCAAACCCGTTTGAAGGTTACCTTAAAAATCCAGCTAATGACTTCATTGTTGTTGTAGACTTGATAGGCAAGAAGTCCGTGTACATGATCACTAACGTACTCATGGCGAAAACAATCGAGTTCCGAGTAACCCGTGGAACGTCATCCAGAATCTTCCATCTTGGGAACGGCTCACCATTGGTGTTTGGTTTGGAAGAGTTCCTTATTGGAGATGATGGGAAACTTATTGCCAAGGTAAGTTTAACATTTAAAATGTATTTGAGTAGTATTTTTTTCAGTTATGGTTTGAAAGATGATAAAAACTATTGGAATTACTGCTAATAGGTACAGACATTCATGCATGTGGTGGTTCTCACGATTAGACAAGACCGGTTTAACTATTTGGCGTCATGCATAAGAAAAAATAATCAATTGCCTGCGATTATTTAGCTAAAGCCGTAAAGGTTTTATAATGCTGTACATAGGAGGGAGAAATCCGGCATATATTTTTGAGCAAATTTAACCGTTTTACGCAACGCAGAAAATAATATATTTTTCTGCGCTGCGTAAAAACGGTTCCCCGTTTTTATAACATTCATTGATGTTCAGCTTCTATTTGTCGTACCGTGATGTACCGTGTGTCCCTATAGCCTTCCTCGATAAATGCGCTATCCAACACAAAAATAATGTTCACAATGAATCCGTAGTGCGTTAGATTAGCGCGTTCAACTAACCGAACAAACAAACTCTCCGGCTTTATAATAATATTATAGACGGATGGATAAAAAAGGTTAAATATTTAATAGCAAAAAGTTCATTTATGGATACGGACACCTACTAGAAAATAAGGTATTTGATGATGTCTTTGATCCTTATTCTGCAAATATAATACTATAAAATGACTAACATAGTACTTCTCTTCTAATCAAAAGTTTGAAATGATGCAAATTAGTACATTTGTTAGCTAGACTAATGAAATGATAACAATTTAAATAATTTGTCGTCCTTGCCGAACAGGAGTTTTAATTTGGATTCATTAAAAACGTCAAAATTACAATGCACCGAATTAATAGTTTAATCTTTGTAATCTTGTTAAAATTGGAATATCAACGGTTATTTATGAAGAAACAAGGCACGCTTGCCATATTGTTATTTGAGTCCTAATTGCATTAGTTAAGTAATTGGCAATATAAACGTAAAATTACACTACCACTACGACAAACCTTCGGTGACAACGATGGCCAATCGCCTAAAGGATCTATCGCTGTAAATGGACATTAAACTGAAGTTTAAATCTAAAAAATAATAGAAGTATAACCTAAATGACTGAACAATCGGTTATTGCAACGCAATTTCATGGAAACTAACGCTAACTGTATTATTTCATAATGCTGCTTACGCATGGTGTAGGGAATTACTTAAACGGTATAAGTGTCACGTAATAGACACGCAAGTAGGAAAAAATTTTCTTTGAGCGATTTATTTCTAAGTCCTTACTAAATTTCATATTTATACCGATGGCAACTTCCGAAAATATGTTTACTAGACGGTTTAACTTTGACCCTTTGCTCCGTTTCGTTGATATAATATATTTGCTACGTGTTTTGGTCCAACTTCGTCAGTTTCTTGTGTTCTTGTTTGTCACAAATAAGTTACTCATTTAATTTTACAGCACGAAATAAAGAATATGAGCAGGAAATTTATTTTTGTTCACTGTTTTATGCACAAACTTTTCATCTGGCCGCATCGTTTTTGAGTTCGTTAAAGTAATTTAGGAAGTCTGTGATCAATCGTTATAATTATTTATAGAATAAGTGATGATTTACAGCATATTTCCAGAAATATTGATTTACTATTGGTTACTGGTTGACTTGTAGAGAATGCCTCAGGCTTTAAGTCCGCTAATTGTACTGTTGTGCAATTAACAAATGAGAAATAGTTTCGGTAGAACTCATTGAAGAAGCGTTGTATCTTAATCTCAACTCATTACTTACAATGTTATCAAGGCTATCGAGCGATACAGATTGTCACGTGTTTTCGAAATCAATAATTTCATTCCCTAATAGTATTTTATTTAAGCTGAATAACGTGGTTACAAAAATAACACTGATCATCGGTACTTGTAGTTAAGTAAAGTTTGGAATTCATGTTAGTTAGGCATTATTATCAACTAGTTGTTCTTAAAACCGTGGCGTACAGGTATCTAAGCTAACCTAAATAAATAAAAAATATTCTTCACGTATAATAAATAACCCCTTAAAACGAAACCAAAAATATATGTTTAAGACAATGCCGTTGTTCACACCTTTTCAAGTCACAGTTTTAAGCTCACCTAATCTAAGATACTTTTATTTATATTTCCACAAGCTATCTTAAATTATCAATCATTTTACATGATTAAAAATGCCCAATATAAACTGCTATAAGTGAGTTATAAGGTTATTAAACAAAATATCCATTTTAATCACGTTGTTATATAATTTAATTTAAAAAATTCGTCGTCGTTCCTTAGTTATGTGGTTTTTATATATTAAACCACAAAAAATATTAAACCACGTAGGTTTAATATTTCTTATCTAAAAACAGATTCTTCAAATTTCTTATTTATTAGCAATAAATTTCCTTAGTATTATTATATCTTTTTATCATCCAAAGTCCCTAGCATATATCGTATAGCCTCTAGATTAATTCATAAAAATTGTATTATATATGTGACATAAAAATATCGCAACAGTAACTTTGCCAAATGCGCTTCGAAAGAGCTTTTGAAATACTCATTGTATTATAGCTTGGGTTCGAATATCAAACCGCTTGGTATGGTCAGTTGACTGTATTAGTCACCGATATACGAATCGCTCAGTCTTATAAATCAATAATAGGAACATAAAAAACCATCGGTTGAGTTTTGGAAATATTACAAGATCCAGCTTTTCAGCCAGAGCACAGAACTTCCTTATGGTAAATATAATCTGAAGTAATGTTTGATTACTATTTGGAATGAATAAGGGGCAGCGTCCTCATCAATCAATATAAATATCATAGTAGTCAAATTAACGAAAGAAGTGTATAAGAAGTGTTCGTTATATTACTCCTCTGAAACTGCTTGACCGATTTTTATGATCTTTTTTAGTATATCAGGTAGGTCTATATGTGGTCTATATTGTGTAGGTATTTTTAGTATAATAGCTATTTTTTATATGCCTAGGTGAAAGGCTATATATAAATCCTGTCTCTGGGTTACATAAATTTAATCGTACAATATTTTGGACAGAGGTATTTCTACACCGCCGTCAACAAAATCCTTATTTAAAACGTATTACCATGTGAGTAGAACCTTGTGAGAAGTCGACAGTAAGCTGCGCCGATGTTTTCTAGAAGCACAAAATAAATGACTACACCTAAGTCTGTTTTTACACGGTCTTTTTGTACACGGTTTTGATATAACACGGTTTGAAAATTGAATATTATATAATTTCAAATCGTGCTAAATGGAATAAAACCGTGTAAAAAAATTAAAAATATTCAATTTTCAAACCGTGTTATATCAAAACCGTGTACAAAAAGACCGTGTAAAAACAGACTTAGGTGTACACTAAATTTGATTCGAGGTATTGCTGAGTAAACAACAAACCTTTTTTTTGTTGTTGTGAAACTACGTAATATAGTATAATGACTTTAGGAGTCAATGTACTTTTACTTTAATTAAATGGAAGTTGATGTATTTTCGATATTCGTTCATTTTTGATTTTTCATGCATTGTTATACATGAAAAGAAGAGAGAGACAGAAACATTGAGAAAGTATGCTTAATAAGGGGGAAGTAACTGTTTTGAATTCTGAGAATTGTTTTAAAATTAGAAACGTAATATGCTCTTCCACGACTTTCGATAAGTAAAAAGGTTGCAAATGATAGTATCCTTATATAAAGACTTGTCCTTGGAAATCATAGCCGTTAAAAATAACAATAGTATAAACTTAAGAACATCGATACAATCTGAGATTTATCGATGACTAACAATAGTTATCATATTTACGACAGTATTGCGTCTTTCCAAATATAATAATTATCAAAAGTATTTTCGGCACGCTATGAGAGGTGCTACCTTTGTTTGATTGGTAATAAGAGTGGAATTTAGTAAAATCGTGACTAATTAATTCTTTAAATATCAAAATAACATTGACGTTTCTAACTTTGTTTTTAGCATAAATCCACTTGTTTTGTTATAATAAAGCTCTTTTTATAATTATTTATGAATACATATCTATATGTAATCTATTCATCTTATTATTCTCTTTCTCTTAAAGTAATGTTTAAGAATATATCTATTGTAAAACTATTTTTAGTACTTGTATATTTATTATTATGATGTTTTGGTATAGTTAATTATGATACATCACTACTTTCTTTGATTTCAATTTTGTTTAAATCCTGTCTATCCTAAGTTTATCTGGAAGAAATCGCTCTTAGCGATAATGTCGCCCTTTACAAAAAAATCAAAAACAAATGTACAAATCTTTTGTTAATATTACGTTTTCAGGAGATAAAACACAAAATAGTGTTTTTCTTCTGAAAATGTTATTTTGGTTGAAGTGTATACAATAAAGTGCTTTATTGTAAAAGCAAGATTCTATTCTATTTTCTTAAAAAAGTCTATTTTCTAAGAAATTACTTTTGATGCTAACGAACGAAACTTGGCTCTTATTCGTATAGTTTAATTAGTCAGTGCTAATCATTTTGAAAGCTCTCTTTAGTATCTTTTTGGCAATATTCCCGTTGTTCCTAGTGGCATACTTTAACATTTCTGACATATAATTACTCGTGGAAATACCATATCATTCGTTGTCTTAAGTGTATTAAAAGGATTTAAGATTGGCGATAATTTGTAATCAGTCTTTTTGATCTCTCAAAATATTCTCAAAATTTGTTGAGTGAACTCTATTTATGAATGTAAACATTGCATTCTTGTTGAAATCAACTGTATTCTTTTCATATTAAAGACGATTTCTCTCGATTGTGGCAATATTCGAATGCTCAACGCGTAAATGTTTACCTGCAGTGCAGGATGTCCTTTGATCTGTTAACTACAAAATATCGAATAGTAAAAAATAATAATTTAGATTAGTATTGTTTGTTGCTTTTTCATTGTCTATTATATGCTCAGTAGACAGCTCTAAAGACAAACAATCACATAGTAGCAATTATAAGTATTCAATTATTGCAATATCACCTAAATCCAGTGCCGGATTAGCCACCAAACAAGAGTAGCAAATGCTGCGGGCCCCGCGCATTTGGGGGTCCCGCGCACCGACGTTTTCTTACTATAAAAAAGTATTAAAATATTTACATCAAAATGATTAACTATAATTTCATTTTTCTATCTGCTGGTCATACCAAAAATCATGTTTCGCACCGCATTACACTATAAGTACGGTCTAAGGGCCCCTTGTTAGAATTTGCTAAAAACCCCGCGCTGGCTTAATCCAGTACTGCCTATATCATATTATTCGCATGAGTTATAAGGACTTATTTACTGATATGGCTACTGTAATGATATTGTTTAGAGTACCAACGTTAAATGTTGTATGTCGCGTACAAATGATTGAAACACTCACTTTGTCAATTTACAAAACATTGGTATTGATAGATACGTTTACGTACTTTTTAGGATATTATTCATATCCTATAAATAAATCATTTGGTATTGATTAATCGTAGGTAATTTAAATTTAATCATGAAGATAAAAAAAGTAATTCCCGGTAAGTAAACCTTACATAATAGCGTAATATTGCCCAAGAAGTGCTACGAAAACAGATTTATGATAAGGATATAATGTTACAACAGTTTATCATTAAATCTGTTACTTTTGCTCTTTAATGTTAGCGAAATAAAAACACGTTTTCAATTTAATTATATTTTTTATTATCAACACATACAACTACGCATCTAGTAATTACAAAGGATTTATTACGTTTTATTCACATAGTTACTGATTGGTACAAAAAGGTCGTAAGTTAATATTATTATGTTATATCACTTTAATGCCAAAAACGGGAATATGAAACAGAATTTTGTTTGAAAATGAATGAATCTTTAATATAAGGATAAAATCCGTATCGTTGAAATGGGTGCATGATGGTATGCATGATTCTAATCTGACCCTGCTTCACCGTTATATCTCAGCTGCTTATTGTGTTGTGAAACAAGGCAAATGGCCCATTACCTGCAGTACCTATTATTTGCAAATAAATACCGGCTTAACTTCCAAGCGAGGAATGTTATTCTGAAATGGGTGAAATTGAATTTGGAAAGTTTTCACTCAGAACCTTTAGTAAATAATGATGTTATTGGGCCTTATTCTGAAGTACACCCTCTTAATCTAAATTTAACTTCAGTTCAATATGAATACAAAAAGTACAAGTAGTATGACGGTACACTCAAAAACGTGTATAATCAGTATTTCGTCTTTAATGATCGCATAAAAATGCTGGTTTTAGGAATCATAGATATGCTTTGTTCTAAATTTTTGCTATCCTTTCCATATACATGAATGTGAAAATGGCATAAATGACCTTAAATTCAGATTTAGAAAATTTTATTTTTCCTACGAGTGATTCTTATGGTTCAGAACTTTTTCAATATAGTTTATATCTACCGTACCTTCTTAATTTATTAGTTATTCTTCTCGTTTTCTTACTTCTTTAATTTTGCGACTTCTTCATTTCAATCAATATAACGACTCTAGAAGGAATACTATGAATTAGAAATGCATGGTATTTCTAGTAGTCTGTTTTTACTCTGTAACTATTTTTTCTGTTAACATCAAAGCACCAATTCCAAAAAATTGGATAACTTCTTACATTGAATTATTTTGGCCTTTTTAGTGTTATCATGTCGATTTTTTGATTTATTTAAAACTTTTTTCACGAGTTTGAGTGTTAGATATGTTTCGAGGGCAAAGTTAGATGGGTGACCGTCAGATTCTCGACTTGCCTATATGTTTGCCGTTTGTTAAATATACTTGAATAGCTTCAGAATGAAACATGTACCTGAAAAATTTTAAGAATGCCCTTGATTTTGAAAATTTTAATTGACAGAAAATCACGTAACAAATATACAAAAAATACAGTCTGAATGAGAACCACCACTTTTTTAAGTCGGTTGAAAAATGAGGTGACGGGATAAGTGTCACGTCGTCCAATTATGGGCTCGGCATCGGCACTATCCAGTTGTAACACTAAAAACCGACACGAACACGGGTCAAAGAATTTTATATCACCTGCCGTAATAACTTCGTCAAATTTATAAAACACTTCTAACCTCAAATAAACCCTACTAAAAACAATAAAAAGGGTTGAATCTTAAGTTGAAAGACAGACAGCTCAAATTTAAAGAGAAAATAAATGAATTAGAAATTAGATATCATTTCAAAAAGGCCTGTAACGCAGTTAAAAGACATCGCGCTATATTCATTTTAAAATTTGGTACTGAATTTAAGTTTATACGCTATTACAAGTTCACGTTTACCTAAATCGATACGCAAGACAATCTGGTAATATCAATAGCCTGCCAAAGACAAAGAGTTATGGTAATGTTCTTAGCTTATTAATAGATCACATCAGGAATAGCCAAAGGACACGTAACCCATGCCTTGGATATTTGGAAACAATGCTCGAATGCCAAATGCCAAACAATCGATAACTGTTTGCTTTGTATCAATTCGTTGGTTTATAATGCATGCATTTTTAATTTAATACTTTTATTACGATTTAGATGATTTAATGCATCATTTGGTACTTAAATATTTATATTTATTTAGTTATCAATTACAAACTACTATTTACATACTAACGATTAAGAACATGCATGTAAGTCTATTATATATTACATTCTTTTATTTAAATAGTTAAATCATAATAGTTTACAACTTCACTAATCAATCAAATTCAATATATATGTAATTATGAATAAAAAAAGGTAATGAAATAAAAAATTAAGGTTCCACCGAGATTTGAACTCGGATCGCTGGATTCAAAGTCCAGAGTGCTAACCATTACACCATGGAACCGGTTGGCAGAGTGTCGAAATATACGGATTGGATTCGCGCTAAATCCCAATACTTTGTGGCATTACAAAGACGTCTTCACGAAACCAGATTCGTATTTTGGAACGCTCGTGTAGTGGTTCCATGGTGTAACGGTTAGCACTCTGGACTCTGAATCCAGCGATCCGAGTTCAAATCTCGGTGGAACCTGTTTTTTTATATATATATGTATGTATATATTCTAGTATTATTGTACTTGAAGATATTTTTGCGATAATATTTTTTCTATTACTTGCAGATAAGACTATAGAGTAGAAGTATTAAAATTAAGCCTATTATTCAGTAAATAAGTAGTGGTATCAAATTCTCTTATTTCTTTTTACGTTATTCTTATTAGACCAATAGTACGTATAAACACAGAGTTATTAAATATTGTTCTACAAATATGTTAAGAATGACTAATAGCAAGCGGGGTCTAAAAATTTCGATCCTAGAGACCACGTGGAGACTACCATTGCCATGGGTTAATAGAAATGTACAAAAAAACATACTTAAAAAAATTGGATTTTTTCACATATTCCCCTTCATACAACATGGGTACTTTCAAAATGTTGTGAAGTCACCTTTTGGGCATGTGAGGTGGAGGTATATATATGCATATATACTCCTACTGCTTACTATCAGGCGGTTACAAATAATTTGTAGTTCTTTTTATTTAAAAAATAGTATTAGTTGATATTATTATATGATCTAAATTTCATAAACTTAATGTCGTATTTATACTGATATCGGTAATAGTTTTTATATGATCCTATTAAGTGGGCTGAGTTACAAGATCATTGACCTGGTTTGTATGTTGGTAGGTTGTTCGTACTCGTCACGGAAATTCTTAGAAAAAACTAATTTATAAAGTCTATGGCAGATAACTTCGTATAAAGAAAGACACCGTAAATGTGCCAAGTGCCAAGAAAATGACACTGAAAAATAACAGTAAAACCGCGCACAGAAAGAAATGTTATCTTCTTATATCTTATGGAGGAAATTTGTCTAAAAATACTTAAATAATATATGTTAATATTATTATTTGAGTATTTTTTAGACAGATTTCAAATTGAAGATATTAATTGTTTCGTAAGAACTTGTTATTATTAAATTTATGATTTGTGTTTACATTTTTCTATAAACTTCTTGAATATTGTTTGCCTTAAAATATTTTTCTTTATTTATATACAGATAAATAATATGTATGTAATCGAGAGATTTATGGTTTTTATTGTCAATATATTTAATTGTAGCCTGTATACTTCATAGTTTTTTATTGGCATAATATATTAATAAATAAACAAAGAATTATCATATTTTGATAGTTTTAAAGTAATTTACGTTAAATTCCGTTTTTTTTTACTGTCGTATATAATAAAAAAATAACTTGAACGCTGTTGTTTCAGGAGCCCGTAACAATAAAGTCGAAGTTCCTGCATTGGCAGAAGGTAGATCCTTCTGACCAACTGTACATCCCAGCCAAGGATGTAGCTGCTGCTGTGTAAATCACGCCTAGCTGATTAAGGGTGGCGGTGCTTTCTTGAACAAACAAATATGTTCTTTATTGACGTTATTTTACGTCATTTATTGCAATAATGAAATGCAATGTAGAGAGTGGTGCTGGCTGACATGCCAGTTGTAACACAGTTGCACTTATTTCCGTGTGTTCAAAAAAGCTCCGCTCCTCTCATCTCTGCCTGAATGACGTAGCACTCTAATGCTTATAGAAAATACTCGCAGGTCAAACGACTCTGTGATCTTAGAAAACACTGCCTTTGTATCAAAAACAATAAATCTAAAATTTTTAATAAAACTAAAAATATCAGATAAGTGTTTTGATACAACGACAGGATATAATGTTAAATGCTTTGAGCAAAAATATGAACTATCAAAAACAATACATAGATAATTAAAAATTTAAGTAAGGTTTTAGATTTTAAACCTATTAATTTCAAGGTTGAATTTTATGACACTTTAAGACTTAATTAGTGAAATGTGGTTTAGAAAGGTTTTTTAAGAACACTTTTTGTATATTATTTTCACTTTCCACTTTAGAACACTTTAGTAAAGTTTGTAGGCTTAACAAGATTACTAAATTAAATATCGTGAATAAAATTCAAAATGACATTATCTTATTACTGTTACTGAATGATACTAGTTCATTTTATAGATTAGTATCACATAGTATTGTAAATTTTATTGCCTCTGCAAGTTACAATGACTGTTGTCGATTAACCTTTTACACACTTGAAATTTATGGCGAAGCCATGACATTCTTTAGTGAGAGTAATATTTAATAATTTCACTTTTTTAATAAGGTTTTGATAATAGTTTTTACCAGTATTGTAATTTATGTCTAACAAACGATGATTTGAAAAAGGATTGTTATATTTTTACATTCCAAATACAAAATTAATAATAAAAATTATTATTTAATTAAGTATGCCACCAAATACCCACTGTGATTTATCATTTGCACCAGTATTGAATATTTTACTTAATGTTTGTGTTATGTTATTTATTAAGGGTGAAACTAAAATTGTTTAAGAATTATTACAACCATTAAACTACCCTCAATAAAACTACATAAGTCTTTGGGTACATCCCTTTCAACAACAGTTAGTGGTTAAA
This sequence comes from Acentria ephemerella, assembly GCA_943193645.1. Taxonomy (NCBI): domain Eukaryota; kingdom Metazoa; phylum Arthropoda; class Insecta; order Lepidoptera; family Crambidae; genus Acentria; species Acentria ephemerella. Next base: position 6,545,029 of record OW971893.1, read on the forward strand.
TGGCTGCTGTTCCACATTTACACAGATAGTTACTATTTAACCACCACTGTTTGAATAATCATTGTCTATTAACTATTAATGAACACCAGCCTAGGCATCTATGAAAATTGAATTTTCACTCTGTATATAATTTTGTGATTTCATTGTGATTGAATTGTATTATTTGACATTTTTGTGATTGTTTGTTTACATTGCTTGTGATAATCATCATTGTATCATGTTTATGGAAATAAACTGTGTGTTAAACAATTTATTGGTTTTTTTACTAATCAGAAACTGATAGTAAAAGGTAAAGAATGAAATAAAACTATATTATAGAAATGAAATTGTTTATTTTAAGGCCTATCTATATTTTTTCAGTAATATTGAGAGTAAACTTTAAGTGATTATAAAAAAGTGAACTTATTATTTATGATAAAGATTGACCTTCCCTTAAAAAAAACTTGGCTGTTGAATTACATTATTTATGAGAAGTCCTTTTAATAACTATCTATATAGTAATCCTCATTTCTAGTTCCTCTGCATTTTATCACATAACAAACAAAGTTGTTTAAAGTAATAATTTTGTATTGCATTACAAAATGCAAGCATTCTGTTTCTTTTCTCCTATTTACTCAATCTAGCTAAGTGAAAACCAGTGCTAGTACTTTTTGATGGTCTTTCGGATAAGTGCCATGCGCTGTTTGTGTGCCTCTGTTACTGCTGCTCTCTTATATGGTCTCATTTCTTCATTTCCAAAACCTGGTATCCACATATTCCACTGTCGTTCTGTAATTACATTAATATCAAGTATAAATAAATGTACTTATAATCTTCAACTGCCTTGATACACCATTATATATGATTGGGACAAAACACCACAACAGGTGGTAATATTTCTCACGCTTACACCTATTTTGTAGCCCAAATTAAACATCATTAAGAGCTTGTGTTTTGGTACTAGATAATGGAGAAAAATAGATAGTAATATGTAAATGTAAATATTGAAATATACTAAATAAACATACAAACATCTATGACTCATGAACATATTCATACTTATTATACAAATATTTGCCTCTACTGAGATTCAAACCCAGGACCGTTGGTTAAGTTGACAATGGTACTGACCACTCAACCTGACAGATATCAAAAACATAATCACCAACCAATTTGCCTTATTAAGCTTACCTAAATGTAATTGAACATCTTTCAATTCTACTGTTGGTCCATGTCTGTGTTTGGCCAGTGAACAAGCCGCATTCAGGGTTGTATCTATGAAATCATCAGCCAGCTGGAGTAACATTTCTTCAACTTCCTCATCCAATTGCACTGTAGGATCTACTTCCCGAACCAATTCTTGAAGGCGAGGACGACTAAGCCACTAAATATCAACAATTATCACTTGAAAATAATATTTAAGCAATGTTGACTAGAGAATTGATGAACGTAATTTCAAATTAATATCTTAGAATTATCTATAATAATATTTAGTCCCTAAAACTTTAACTGTAAATATAGCATCAGCAAATCCTCACCTGCGTGCTTTGGTCACCAATAGCGGTATTAGCTTTAGATCCAACTTGGGTTTGTGTGCTCATAGGACTATGTTGAGAAGGAGATCCTTGATGAGAAGTAGACTGAAGCTGAGGGCTTTGCAAAGGGTTATTGACATATTGAATACCACCTTGATTTACTGAACCAATTGTGGGCATATTAGGTGCTTGTCCCATAGAATTGTTCGACATTTTTAAAATAAACAATTGAAAGTAATTAACAATATCTTTTTGTCAACTAACTTTAACTATTTTCCGACTTTTCATGTACAATAATATAGTAACTTGTGTACATAAGTAATTTCACAGATTAGATAATCTTTCCTTAGTTAGATATAGTACTCTATGCATACAGCCGATTTAATTTTTTTGTTAAATTTATCCCTGATAAAAGGAAAGCAAAGGAAAATAAGGGCTTCATTTCCCTTTAACATTTCATACAGCCATTTCTTAAGTAGTTTTTTGTTTATTTATGGCTCCGAATACCGGTGTAATGATGTATATCCCTTTGACATATGAAGTTTTTAGTTTATTTTTGTAAATGGAATGCAAAAACAAATGATAATGATAAAATGATACGAAAATGAGATGTAATGTTAATTAATTCGATGAAATGAAAGGCAAATGAGAATGTTATCATATCATGATGTTGAATTAATGAATTTATGCTACAAATGAATGAATGGAAATTAAACACTGAAAACACTTCTTATATACTTCAACGTTGAGAGATGTACTTCATATATTTTACGATATGACAATCGTTTTTGGCATAAAACTACAAAAATTTTATGACAAAAACTAAACCAATATATGAAATAAAATATATAGCACCCAACCGACCTCGCTATTATGCACAAAGGAAACTGAAGCCAAGTTTACTAAATGTAATAGAAACTGTTCCTTTTTGATGGTAATGTTTGATCTATAGGACTTGCATCCAGGTCAGTAAAGCATCTAAATTAAAAAATGGTAGTGTACAATACTTATTGCTCATTAGCAACATACCAGTTGCAAAAAATACCTATAATAAAACACCGGCACAATATACCCAGTAAAACCTACTGCACTCAATTCAAACGTACTAAATCCCGAAATGTTTTATGTTGAACTTTCCCTATAATAGGTATGACAAGGAAATCTAGCACATACAGCCTTGTCTGAAGTAAAGCTATGTAAATTTTATGGCATATTCAGGGAGGGAATAATAATAATGTGATTAGTCTCCATATGTTACTTAAATAAGTACATAAATATTTTCTTTGATCACGTATAGTGTTTATCTTTAAATTAAAAAGAGGCATATCTTTAATACTAGGAAAATACAAAATCAAGAAAAATTATTTTTGTTTGCTTTATTTATGTATCAATCAATTTCGTCATCCATCAGGGAATCCAAGTCTGAAAAGTCATCTTCTTCAATAAACTTTTCTGGTGGTATTTTATCATCTTTCAGGTCTGCTGAAAATAAGAGTATTGCTTTTCTAATGTCCCAATCATGAAGTCTCAGGCGTCTGGAATAAAATAGTACAAAATTTTTTGAGTACATTTGGTAATTATTTAATGATAGTTTAGCGCTTGGGTTTCTAATAATCTATTCACAAGTAGTTTTTATTACGAGGCGTTGAATTTAAATATATTTTAAATAATATGCAATCTGACAAAATTCTATGAGTGACCAGCAAAATTAGATCAATTATTGAAACAAAGCATTACTGGTTGAAGTGTAAAAAAAGGACCTACATTAATAATAAATGTATTGTTCCTTCTAACCAGATTGTAAGTATGAAGACTATTACAATTTTAGCATCAAGGTTACTTACGCTTCGGCTTCACTTCTTATTAACTGAGTTATATGCATGAAAGCCTTCAGTATTGCTTCACATTCTTCTAAATCTGGATTCAATAAAGTTAATTCATTAACATTTCTTATTGGATTCTGAAAATGTGTAAAATCATTAATACCTCTCATCAAAAACGAAATTTAAAAGTTATTTAAGTTCAAAACTACTTATCTTGACGATTATAATAATAGGGTACATACAAGTTTGGTGATGTCACTTGAAGTTTTAAAATTATAAAACTAAAAATAAAATGCATAATTTGCATATAACTCAATTTTAAGTTTTATGCAATGACACACATACACACACCATACATTATAAGGTGTACTCTATGTTGTAATAACTTACCTTAAAATTATTCTCTATTTGTTCTGGCGTAGCAGGCGATAGTGTAAACATTTCATTTATTATTGTGTACAGTGAATTGGCTTGTTTTGTATTGATACTAAACACGAAAGTTCTTCTGAATTGGTAGTGAGGATCAGGCAAATGCACATCTTTATTATACTCCTTGAACATCCCATCTACAATAAGCAACATTGACTTTTTCTGAAAATAAAACAAAAAATATGGTTGTTTAATTAGCACATTGAAAAGGCTAATAAACAATTTTACAAACCTTATATGGTTACACAATGTTTTATTACTTTTGTTCAAATTCAAATTGTCATTTAAATGAATGTGACAAAACACTATATAAGGTATGATAAATTTTATAAATTGTTCACGAGTCATGAATGTTTTTATGTTTATTTAGTATATATCTGATATTTATATACCTATAACTATGTTTATTTTTTCGTTATCTAGTATCCATAACACAAGCTTATATTGATTCTTACTTTGGGCTAGATAGTAGGTGTGAGCGCGAGAAATATTAGGTCAGGGAAAAATCTTTTCGTATATAGTATATATAAACTTGTAATAAAATATCTTTGGCTGTACTATCTGGCTGGTTTTCATGACATTAAAAAGGCAATATTCCAAAAAAAAGAATCAAATAATGAGCATTTTGTATCCCACTATTTTATTTTTGTTTTTCTTTCTATCAATACTATATATTGTTTTTTACGACATAGCTGAAGAACTCTGAATTAACCACAAAACAGTTTTGACCCATTTGAAAAAAGCTCGGTAAACAAAAAAGCTCGATATTTGGGTGCCACACGAGCTTACTAAAAGAACGTAGCGAAAAAGGTCGTAGTCAAAGTTAGTCAAGCTTCACAGACTGTGGCAAAACCTGGGTTAACTCGCAATAAAGTGATGTTGTGTCTATGGTGGGATTGGAAGAGCATTTGTTCATTATGAGCTTTAACCGCCGGGCAGAACTATCGATTCGGGTCTCTACTGCCAACAACTGATGAGTTGAAAGCGGCCGGAATTGATTAATAGAAAGGCTGTGGTCTTTTATCACGATAACGGTACCACATACATCATCACATCATCAGAATTGTTTAAGCAGTGACAGGTTAACATCGAAAGAGGACTGCCAAAACTACTTATTGCGTTTTTTTTTATCAGAAGTCGTAAAATTTCTACAGCAAATGGGATCATGTCTCTACCAACAAGATGGCAGAATGTGTATGAATAAAATGGCACATATATACTGTAATTAAATGTAAATTATCCTTGAAAAAATCTTTTGAATTTTCATATAAAATGTGATGAAACTTTTTCACCAACCTTTTATTATTAATAATCATTTTAGAGTTAATGTTTCCAAAATGGTGGCCACTAAAGAATTCGTTAATTAAATTCTGTCCTTCCTTCAGTTCTGTCTGATTTGAAATATTTTTCTAATCGTTAAAATACTCAATAAGTACCCAAAGTAAGTAATTACTTACATCATGAATGGGTACATCCACTTGAAAAGATTGTGGGTCATGTATGGAACATGGGAATTGACATAATGCTGCTAATACACCGATTCTTTTTTTGTAAATCTTTTTGCTATTCACTACATATGTCTTCTGAGTAGAATTTAAAATGTTACGCGAGAACTCGGCATATTTACACGACTTTTCTGTAACAAAAAATTTATATATTTCGCATTGTATCAAATAACTTACATACACATAAAGCTTTGCATCAAATTCTAAATCAAACTTAAGTTGTGGAGGCACCACCCATAGAGTGCAATCAAATCAAATACAATGTGTGTAATAGTTATATATTGTTATTTTCAGCTCCTTTGGAAGGCAAGTTATGGCTTCGGTCCCAGTTGTTATGGCTACTGCTTACAACCATCAAGCCGCAATGGAATGGTAGTGTTATGGTCCAAACTCCTTGTGTTTCTGCCATGTATGAAGGCCTGTGCCCAGCAGCCGCAGTTGAACATTGTATATTATTATAATGATGATGATGATGATGTACTGCATGAACCTATGAGTATATTGGTTTAATTTCATGAGATACATAAAAAATGTTTTAAAAAATTGTGTTTCTAATCAGGTGATTTTTACTGTAATATTCAGCGGTATAATAACAGCTTTAAACATATCAGTTATGCTAGGACCGGCCTTTCATTCGTCACGAACTTTTGCCGAACATCCGTAACTTCTTTTTAGACTTTAATAGCTGAACTATGTAGTTATTGGCGCACATGTAAAATGAAATAAGGTCGCCTTTCTTAGTTAAACATATGGTTATAGATTCAGTTATCTTGGACAATTGCACGATAATTCGTGCGAGAGTTATGAGGTTGCTAATGTGACAACCGCATTATCGCGATAACTTTAGAACTATAAACAAATAAAGCTTTGGCACACATTCCTTCATGGCGATAGACGGCTCTCTATAGGGTATTCTGATTTTCCATAATAAATTTGAGTTATTATTTAAAGAAGTTTATTGTTATTTTATGTTTTAATCCAGCCCTGAATTATGGTGAATGAAAATTTAAAAAAAAATAATCTAGCCGTTATATTTTTATATTTACAAATAACACAGTCATTTTTATTTACAAATACAGCAAATTCACAAACCTGTTCCATTATCTGTAAATGTTAATTGCGCATCATCATCATAAAAGTTGCCTATTTTCTTTCTGCTGCTGTCGTAATATGAAAAATACAAAGTAAGGAACTTCTCTACAACCATCTTTGTCCTTCTGTCTGGTGTTACTAGAAAATTCTTGATTGTTGGTAGCACAATTCCAAATTGATTGAGTTTGATACCATCCTAGAAAATAAGTTATTTTTATATAGGTATTTATTAACGGGATTTATACCATGTTCCTTTTATTTTAGGAAGACAGATGGAAAAAGACTCATTTCGTGATGAGACATTGCCAGTAATGTGTAACATTGACTTGGTGAAATGCTCCGCAGAATCCAGGTTACCCATGTGAAGGCCAATGGAGTTACCAGGGAGTTTTAGTGGGTATTCTCAGTGCCGCTCTATGAGGTACTGAGTGAGCCCCACACACGCCCGTCGCTTAGCCTGTGGCGGGTAGATCCGTAAATGGATTCCTCCTCGTAAAAAAAATGTGTAACATTAGTAGCCAATTGTCAATCAGCTCCGTACTTTTTCGTATATATAAATCATTTTATTAACTACATATATATTAATGACATTACACATGAGAAAGAAATAATTTGGTGTGTGCTTAAGACTTAAAGAATATTTAACGGGCCGTAAGTCATCTCAAGTTATAAAACAAATTCGCATTAGTTAGCCAATTGGTCTCATGTGAAGTTTACTGCCTATCTATATATTGACTTATTAGAATGAAATTAATTTAATTATTATATTACAAATAAAACAACTGAGTTATGTAACTTATTTTATAAGCATACTAACTGTATTACAAATATTTACATACCAATTCTATAAGCCTAGGAAACTTCATAGTGACACTTTTCACATACTCCACTGGCTCTAGTTCATCACACAAAGGGTTTCCTTCAATCCACAGTTTCTCTATTTTACTGCTCACTCTTAAAACTTCAGATAAAGATGGTATCTTAAAATAAAATAAAATTAGCCATTTCTTATTGCTGTTAAATTAAAGGCATAATTTAAATTGAAATTTCCACTCACATTATTATTGCTTAAGTTAATAGCAGTCAAATCTCCCTTTATGAAAAAATTTAATATATCCACTGGTACTTGACTGAAAAATATATTGAATACTGTAATGAAGCTTTATAATTTAATTAAATTTTTATTTTAGCAACATGATCTACCTTAGATTATTGTTACTTAAATTCAAAGAATTTGTATCTCTCCCCATTCTGAGCATCAATATCTTGAATTGGGATATTAAATTTATTTTATAAAAGTTTATCTTCTTCTCAACAAAATCTGAAAGTTTCAATGATAAATATATTACTAAACAAATGTGCAATGGTTTTTTTTGTTTTTCATGCTGTGAGGGACAAAGCAGGAAGACTTCTAGCAGTGGACTCCTCTCAGTTAATATGATGATGAGGGAAAAGTTATTTAAATGAAAACTTATAACCCATTTTTTACTCTGGGAAACCTCAAGATTTCCATTTTGATTTAATAAAAAAAAATTACCTGGTTCATTGCAGAAATTCGATAAATCCAATTCAAATCTATAGCTGAATCTGCGGCTTATAACTCCACAGACAATATCCTCGACGGTGACTACACTATCAAAACATTCTAGTGAGCTTTTATCATTAAAAAGTATGTCAATATTGAACATATTTCTTTGAAAGGGAAACATGAAGTCTAATTTTATCATTTTCAATATAAAACTCAAACTACTTGTGTAGAAAGATGAGATGTCTCCCTGTGATACATACATGACAGGTATTATATTTGATGTAAAATATTCACTAAGTGTATCAAACAATTGAATTGCTGTGCCTGACCAGTTATGAACCTAAAAATGAAAAGGAGTTTAAATTAACACAGTATTTTTATTAGTGAATGGATTAGTAATTAGACCTGTAGACTGTGTCACTTGTGCCAGAAAATAGGTACGTGCCATAATTTTGTGAAATGAATGTTTCGCGGCTTCATCTTCTCTTGCCAGACAGTTTTCAACATATTCCATGAAACTAGCATTGGCAGTTACTCGATTGAGTAATGATTTTCGATAACTGTCCAGCTGAATTCTTTTCGAAGACATTTTAAGAATATTGAATAATTAGAAAACAGTGAGAACACAACAAATCGGTAAATCATTCGTTAACTTCCTTCTTACAGCTTAAAAATAAAGTAAACAAGGCCCGTAACAAACAAACATTTTTTTTAAATAGTTTTTTTTCTCCAATTATTTGGTCTGGTTACTAAGACTTTTAAGCCATTTTTAAATGGTTTTATGGATATATACTACAGATTAGAAAAAATATAATATACACAGATTAATAACAGATGTGGATTTATAATCCAAATTCCAAAAATTTTTTGCTGTTATATTTTTTGTTTTTATTTATTATTTTGTAAAGGAAAAATTTTCAAAATGAAATGCCAAATTAGCGAACGATGTAATGATACAAAAATGGAATGTTATGTTAATGATTGCGAGATTAGGATTTGTATAATTTTATTCACATTATTAAGAAAACAAGTTATGCATATTACAATTCCACTTTGAGATACGCTGATACGTTATTTTGCGGTCTTTTTCCCGTCTAGATTATTTTTTAATTTTTTTCAGTTTTTTCTATACAGTGTCATGTAGTGTGCAGATAGAGAATTAATTTCACTAGTTTTGGGGTATGTCACTAGATGGCGCATTTAAAAATATATTTCGTGAGCGTTCCACCACCTGTATATTTTATTGTAATATATTTCTTCGCTGAAATATGGGGTTATTTTTAATTAAATTATGTAAATTATTGCTTTTTGTGTTAATCTTTATGAGTGTCATATCTCATGTTGTTTTGGGAAGTTCTACTCCAAAGAAATTGCAAATAGGAGTTAAAAAACGCCCAGCTGAATGTCCTATGAAAAGTAAAAAAGGAGATCTGCTACACATGCACTATACGGTAAAGTTTAAACATCTAAGACAATTATCTGCCTGACGCTGAGTATATTTAACAATATTATATCGGAGAAATGTGTCTAGGCAGGATGTATCCATTGTTGTTATTACAATTTGTCATTGCTTATAAATTTGTGAAAAGATGGATGTTTCTAGCATTAAAACTCTTTAACGAGCACCAAAGAAGTCCTATCCGTATTGATCACATTTTATTTGTTTAAACCAACTTACCTCCAAGCAAGACCAAGCTATTAATAGGGGCCATAAGTGAAGCTTTGATCTACAATGAGAACAGCAATTGGAATTATATTATAATTAACAAAATTAAATTTTGTTATAACAATTATATGTTTAATATTCATTTTTCCTACAAGTATGTATTAAGAAACAGAAACTTATAGAAATGTAGCTTGAATGTAAAGTTTACAATTTGCAATGTTTATTATATATGGCCCTGTTATATAGTTCTGTGCCACACATTTATTATATGAAAAGGTACAAGTAATATCGTAAGTAGAATAACTGTGACATTTTATGTTTCTTTACTTACAGGGTACTTTAGAAGATGGAACAGAATTTGATAGCTCTATTCCTAGAGGACAGCCGCTGACATTTACATTAGGGTCTGGACAAGTTATCAAAGGTTGGGACCAGGGTCTTATAGGCATGTGTGAAGGTGAACAAAGAAAGCTTGTGATACCACCAGAGTTAGCATATGGAGCAGCTGGATCTCCACCTAAAATACCAAAGTCTGCAACTCTTACTTTCCATGTTGATCTTGTAAAAATTGAAAGAAAAGATGAACTGTAATAGTTACAGGAGTGAAAAATTTTCATGAGAATCATATAGGGCTTAATTCTGATTACACACAAATTTAATTTAGGTTTAGTATGTCACACTCTCTCATAATGTTAGAGGAGAGGAATAATTATCACACTTTCTTAATATCACATAATATACCAGTAGTCCCTTTAATAATCATATTGCTAGAATGAGATGCAATGCACTAAAATTAAGTTATAAGAGTGTGTACATCAGAATCAGTCCCATAGACATAGAATCATTATCTATGTATCAAATAATAAATTGTGATTTGAAGTGAATTATTTGTTTTAAAAGTAAATGACATTCCTATTGTACTGATCAGCTTTTTTATTTCACAAATGTGACAGAGCCCTAAAATACAAGATACTAAATTGAACAACTGTGCAACTAATTCTAGGCAAGTAAAGTAAAGATTGTATTATTATTGTCAAACTTGAGAGTTTATGTATTTCCTAAGTAGTGTGTGTAACTAGCCTATAAAAAGCTAAAATCAATTGTCATACAGATAGACTCCCGCCTCGGTACGGATGGTACGACTGAAAAAAAAAAATTCCACGTTTCCACATCTATTCTATTCAAACGAAGTTGAGTACAGAATTGCACAATACGCATGTACGACAAGTACTCTTTAAAATATAAAACTAATGACTGGGTACACTAAACTACTGTAGTCTTTGTAATATACTGAGGAAAGTGATTGATTTTTTTCCAAAATATTTTCTGTCATGATTACTTTGTAATCTCCCCCCGGTTTATTGGCCAAGTACTACATATTCATTTTTGGTACACCTAATATCCATACAAGACCTTTTAACTTAGCCCGTCTAGACAAGATGCCTTCCCACAATCGATATTTACACAAACCACATTATTGTTGAAAATATACTAAAATGTAAGGAGATTTTTAACTCGATGTAGACAGTAAGAATCTGATTTCCACTGTCTTCACTTGCAGTAAGTCAGTAATTTCTTTAGGGAGTCTGGCGCGTAAGTGCGGCGTCGGTGGGGTGCTGTATATTTTATTTCGTATATTGTGTTTTAGTATATTTTTGCTATGGAATTGGTAGTTTGGGGTAAAAAAGGATCGTTATATAGTGCAATATATGGAATAAATCATGAAACGTTCATAAGTTCATTTATTTAACATTATCGTATCATTTCCTACTCATTTGCCTATCATTTTATCACAATCATTAACATAACATTCCGTTTTCGTATCATTTAATCTTAATTGCTACCATGGCATTTCATTACAGTAAGTAAGTATTAGAATAGCGGGGCCTTCCATTGGTTGTCAAAAACTATGGGGCAAAGGGATACAATATCTTGGAACCATAAATTAAGAAGTAATTATATAAGATATGGCTGTATGGGCTTTAATTTCCCTTGCCTTTCCTTGAATGTCAGAATTTCATCAGCATGGCATGAATCAAGTATAATTGGTCCTAGGTCATCTGAGTGATTTTATTTCTAGATTTAATACGTAGCTAGTCTCTGTATATGTTCTCTATTTAGTTATTCTCTGTAATATTGCGATCATTGTGATTGTGATTGCGATTGATTAATGAAAATACTTAATGCGTTGAATTGCGGAGGAAAGTGGTTTAACACAGACCATATAATTTGAAATAAACTTTTCGGGCTAATTACATATTCAAACTGATATATTTATCGATTTAACTTCTATGATTTAACAAGTGTTTTAGAAATGGTGAAAATAATATTTCTACATCCCGATCTGGGGATAGGCGGTGCCGAGCGACTCGTGTTGGATGCCGCATTAGCCTTCAGAAAGAAGGGTCATCAAGTAGCATTCTATACTAACCATCACGACGCTACACATTGTTTTGCCGAAACAAGAGACGGTACATTTCCAGTTACTGTCGTGGGTGACTGGATACCACGTTCTATCCTTGGCCGATTTAAGGCTGCTTGCGCTTATGCTCGTATGGTGTACGCTGCTATTTATCTCGCATGGTATGTGATTCCAGTTGAAGAGCCTACACTCATATTCTGTGATCTGATTTCTCTATGCATACCATTTTTGAAAATGGCAAGGGGACCTTTTCGTGTAGTCTTCTATTGTCATCATCCAGATAAATTGTTAACAACTGAAGGTGGCCTACTCAAAAAATTATATCGCATTCCACTTAATTGGTTAGAGGAACTAACCACAGCCAGAGCGGACAAAGTTTTGGTTAATAGCAAGTATACTGCCAGAGTATATCAGGATGCATTTCAGAAAATAAAAGATGTTCCTGATATCTGTTATCCATCTATAAATACAGAATTTTTTAAAATGACACCACCTAAGCTTTTGAAAGAAATTGTGCCTGTAGGTACAGATAAGTTTATCTTCTTGTCTATTAATAGGTATGAGAGAAAGAAAAACTTAAAATTAGCCTTGAGAGCTTTAGAATATTTGAAGCACATTGTTGATGAAGATGATTGGAAAAGAGTCCATTTGATAATGGCAGGAGGTTTTGACCCAATAAATTTAGAAAATATGGAGCATTATATTGAACTTACGGACCTGGCTGCTGAATTGGACATTGAAGAAAAAGTTACCTTTATGAAATCTCCAAAAGATGTTGAGAAAGTATCCTTGCTTTACAACTGTAAGGCATTGATATACACTCCATCTAATGAGCACTTTGGTATAGTGCCTTTAGAAGCAATGTATTACAGCAAACCGGTAATTGCTGTAAATAGTGGAGGTCCTACTGAGACAGTAGTTAACACTGTCACAGGCTTTTTATGTGATCCTACAAGTGAATCTTTTGCTAATGCTATGAAACAGTTAATGTTAACTTCTGAGCTTTGTGAGAAATTAGGAGAGGCTGGAAGAAAGAGGTTTGAAACAAGGTTCTCCTTTGATGCATTTACTGAACAGCTAGATGGTATTTTGACTAGAGAACGCCAGATTATTTCTGAAGCCCGAGCTATAGAGTATGAACAGAGAAAGCGAAGATAGCAGGATACTGCTTCTCCAAATATTGGGGACATTGTTTGAAGAAACCAAAGACTAATAATTTAAAGAGTGATATTGTTAACGAGTGATAGTGTAAGCAGGATATCTTTAAAATAAGTTTGTTGTTGGTAAACATAATTGTAAAAATTGAATAGCAGCCTCCTAAGTATATCATTATCGTAGCAGTATACCTTATGCATTGTACTATATTATGGTATTCTATTTGTATGTTGTAGCCCATTACAATAATTATAACTTAGTTAATTAATAGAGCCACAAAACATTGGTTGACTTGGTGACCTCAATTCAATGAAAAAGCTATTGTGTCTAGATTGCATGACTTAACAGGTTTATGTTAACACGTTGACGGACAGTAGGAACAAGCGAAGTTCGAAAATTGACACCATATGTTTTTGTGATTTTTAGAATGTTAGAAGTATAGCTTTACTCTTTCTGCTTAAATAAACTTAATTTTGATTAATTTAGTATCTTTAATTAGGTTGCGGCTATAACAAATACATACCAGTATAGTTATATAAATAATAATAAATATCGTTAAACGTATCAATAAGAACTATAAATTCAATAGAAAACACGATCGCACTAACTCCCTTCACAACCACGTGCATACTGAATCTGCAACTCGTATAACAGGTGAAATATGAACTTCAACCTAAAAAGATGTTTTCAAAACACGACACTATGCTTCTACGTATACGCCAGTAAGTGCACATTTGTGCTGCTATAGCCGTAGTGTCTAAAAACGACCGTTTCGTTTTGGACGGCTATAGCAGTCATGCCACATTGTGAACTTCGCTTTGACGGCTATAGCCGCAATTGTCCGTCAACGTGTTAAAAGGAGGCTTATATATGGTTGCTAATTTTATCTAAAAAAAATAATTTTATTCATCAGAATAAATCTGTTAATAATTGTGTCATACTTTTATAAGTCTAACATAAGAATAACAATAGCTGCATTTCTGTGTGTAAAGTCTGCTTACTCTGGGAAAAATATTCCCGTCTTAGCTTAGCATTTCATGGTTTCATAAGAACTGATTTTGATGCATTTGTGGTGTATTTTAAATAATTTCAAGAACTATACTATTTTCTAAATATTAAGAGAATATGGTACTAAATACTGTACTACAGTTAGCATAGTATTTAGTACCTTTTACCGTGAAGCTTAATTCATATGAACACATACTTGTATATGTGAACATCTATGTATATATTTATGTAGTTTTCTGTATTGTTTCTGTTGTATCTTGTGCTCTCCCAAGTTAATAAAAATTTTACTTTTATTTAGGTTCTGGTGATGACATCATTTTAATTTATGAAATAGTGTTTATAAATCTTGCTCTTATTAATCAATCCTTGTGTTAATAAAGAAAGCATTAAAAGTCTTATGTAACAAAATAATTTATTATAAATAATAAAATTCACTCTATTAATGTTTTATCAATGTTATCATAAACTTTTTCAAAATTTTCTTGTGGTAATGGATCTATTATTTCAAACTGAAGATCAAACTGTTGATCCAATCCCATGTAACTATCACTCAATATATACACTGTATATATTATACGGCCTGTGAACAAAAGCATATTTTGTACAAATTACATACATTCAAAATTAAATTGATTAATTGAATTATGAGTTTATAAAACTAGTTAATTCATTAACTGTGTTGTATTAATTTACTATTTATGGTTTGAGTTAAATGAAAGTAATTCATTCATATTTTTACAGGAAGTATAAAACTCACTGTAGTTTTTATATATTCTCTTTTAGTGAGTCCGGGTCATCAAGTGAAAAATCGCTTGTCCTATATTTGAGAAAAAAAAAAATTCAATTACCTCGTTGCTGAGGAGTATAGAAAGTAATCTGTGCAGTGCCTCTAGGAGTGATCCTCTTTAAAGCGTGCAGTTCACCATGCTCCACTGTACCTAGGGTAACGAACCAACCCTCGTTTTTGCCGCGAGGAAATCGCGGGCATAAAACGTTATTGGGGTTCCCGCCTCGTCGTTGCATGTCCAGGACTAAAGTATACTCCTGGTGAAAAATTTATTCGCATATGTTAAGTCCAGTTCCAAACGATGTAACAAATTTTGAAGGTCAATTTCTCAAGCATCAGAAACTAATAGATAATAAACGAGAAGTTTATGAAGTATTTACATATTTTATACAGATAAATCTTCATATCAAGGCCCGACATATCAGAAACAATTAAACTAGCTGCTTATGTCACTAAGGTGTGAAAGTTATCTGAGGATTGAAAATATTATAATTAGATTTAGTAACAAATTATTAAGCGAATATGAAAGGTGCTAAATATTGTGCTAGAGCCTTTTCCTTCTAGCCCTGTGTCGGGAAACTCCGCTCCTTCAAAAATTACAATTTGAGAAGGAACGGAGTATCCTATACAATAAGGCGTGTACAATACCTATTAGTTAGGCCCTAGTAATATTAACCCTTGTGTACCAAACAAACAATAAAACGAATGTAAGTAGTGTACAGATGCAAATGTGTATATATGGATTATTTACCTGATCAGCATGAAGTGGTAACCAGGCCTCTCTGGAAGGTGGCTGCGTTATACGTCTGTCTTGTTCACTATCGCCGTCAAACCACACACCTCGTACTAACAACTTCACGTCCAGTGTAGGCAGATCACAAATTGCCTTGAAAACCATACAAAGAATGTATATAAATAAACTAGTATTACATGTTAAGCATAGTTATTTCATGTGGTGTTGAGACAAACATCCCAATTGATGCTGCAATCTTTATCACAGATCAACCAATATTAAATCAGTGAGGTGGTGGTCCACCTCACTGATTTAATATTGGTTGATCTGATGATTGTTGATTGGTTGATCATAAGGCTTCGTTCATTGGAGACATAAGATGATAACCATATCATCTTATGTGTCTCCAATGAACGAAGCCTTATGCCCAGCGCTGTAGTGGAACGTATATAAAAGGCTGATGAATCAAATATGTTTTGTTTACCTTATGTATCTGTTCTATCTGGTTCTCCTCTAATTCTCTCCTCAAATACTTGGCGAGGGTCTCGTAATTTCTCATACAAGCCACCTTCAGTCCATTCAGCATAGTGCATGGCTTATTAGTCGCTTTAGCCATGTTTGAGAACATATACATGTGCTGGGAGTCAATGTGGGGGAGAGTGGTGAGGGGGGAGTCAATAGGCCAACGGGCTTGGACTATGGACTGCATCAGCATCTGACAGGAAAGGCACACGGAGAGCCAGCCGTTTTCCGCTGATGTGTCTATCATTGCCTGGGAAAAAGATTTCAATTAAAATGGTTTTTCCTACTCACTTTAACTGTATGGTGATAAAAGAATTGGCTTTGAGTGCAGCCTTATGCAAATAATATTTAGAAAGCTTATAACCTGATTAGG
Organism: Acentria ephemerella; assembly: GCA_943193645.1. Lineage (NCBI taxonomy): Eukaryota > Metazoa > Arthropoda > Insecta > Lepidoptera > Crambidae > Acentria > Acentria ephemerella. The sequence goes on from OW971893.1 coordinate 6,561,586, forward strand.
ATATTTTACTGAAAAATGCAAATAATTATAAATTGAAAAAATGATTTTATTTTATAACATCGCACTGCCTATTGCGTTTAATAAATTTTGAAATTTCATGTACAAAATCATCATGGTGTGATATCAACATTAATTAGACATGATAGACATTCTGTGTATGAACCCCAGCGGGCCGAACACCTGTTTTTGCACTATAAACGAATGAATCCTCAACATTAAACAACAACATAATGGCTTTGGTCATTATCGATATTTACTAAAATGATAATGTCACCGGTGACTAACTTATTCAGCATTTAAAAATAATCATTTTGATTGGAATAATGCAACTGGTTTATTATTAAAGGATTAAATTAAAACACTATAAAAGGGGCAAATAACTTATTGAATTCTTACCTGTAATATTCTTATCGTTTGATCCAGGACTGATTTGGTGTCGGTCAAGTAATCTGTGTTAGGTAGAGGCAACCTTGTCATATGCGCTTGGAGGAGTAAGAAGGCTTTAACGTTGGACGAGTCCAGGGATAACGAGTCCACGGGCAAGCGACATTGCTGGGCCAATTCACTTAAAATAGTAAATAAAACACATAATTTCTAAATATTACGTGATAAGACAGCTGTCCCTTTTTAAAAATTTTGAGAAAACGAGATGAATTACACTGTAATTTAAATTTGGAATATGTTACTCGCATGTTTTTACCTAAAGACCCAGAAAGAGGGCCATGATCTCGATTTTGCTGTGCATGGACTAAAATTGAATTTAATTTGGAGCTACTCTTCATTACAAAGCAACCAGATAAGTATAGATTTTAGGATTTTTAAATATCTATCTATTGTCTCTGGTCTCTTTAGCGCAACGTCAACGTGTTGAAAATATATTCAAACTCACAAATATTATTCCAAATTATGCACTAGTATGGGCTTTGTTATGGATACTAGATAACGAAGAAAGAAAGAAATATGTATATAGAAACAGTATCAGTAATGTACTACAGAAACATACAAAAATCTATGGCTTTAGAACATATATTCGGACTCATTATTAATATGTATGCCCTGCCGGGATTAGAATTTTAGTTTAAATAGACGGGGGTAGTGGCCACTCGACCAGACGGCCGTAAAAAGTAAAATAGCATAGTTATAGTAATCTTTAGTATGCTTCTTTCTATGCTTCTGGTTACTTACCCATTAAGCAAATCTTCATTGTGCCTCACTGGTAGCGTGGCATATTCCTCAGAGTCAGACAAAACCCTTAGAAGTTCGTCGGCTCCTAGTCCACTGTGCAATGTTCGGCTGAAGTGGGCCATGGTCTTATGTGACAAGTAATAGTAGGAGGCTATGCGACCCATCCACGTGCAGTGGACTGTGCGTTGGTCCTAAAAAATTTTATACAGAGTCCCAAATAATTTTCTACATTTTCATAAAAAATTATTGCTGTTCGTTAGTCTCGTCAAAACTCAAAATCGGCTTGAACAGTCAAAATAATTTTTGTTTGCGCTTTTTTTTCAGGGGTGGTTTACGAAAAAATATAAATATAAATAAATATTTTAAATGGAAATCGGTCATCTAGTATAGAAAATCATGTCGTACAAAACTGTTATTTATTGCACTGCTACTTCGGATTACTTTGACATTGTGTTAGAGGCGCATCATTCTGTTACCAGTAAATATAGACTCACCTCTTCAATCTCCACACAACTGGCATTAGACAACGCGTCCAAAGAGGTCTGTACCAGATTGCTCAAGTAATAGTTAACTTCCTGAGGTTCTAAGCTTTCTAAGTTGTAGTAAGAAGGGTTCCTCAGAAGGCGTCTGAAGAAATACGTCCATGTTAGGTAGTCAAGGATGTCTTGTTTTGTTTGGACAGTACCTGAGAGCAAAAGCCATGTAATTTGTATTAAAAGTAGTAAATTTAAGACATTATTTGAAAAGATCTCTAGAAAGAATTTAACCAAAGAAAAGAATTAATTAAAACTAATATAAAATACAAATAGCCGTAACAACCGGAACCAACAGTTCAATATACCTTCCAAAGTACAAAGGAGCTTGATATAGTCAATTTTTGATCTCGATGGGTCAATCAAAGTTTGTGTTAGTTAAATTTATATTACATTAATTTCTTAGTTATTTTGGTTTTCGTCATCGAAACCAGAGCGCAGGAGCCGCAACGCCAACGAGTTTCTTAATCGCGAAAAAATAAACTATTTTATACAAAACTTTAATACGTATACTTATACTATATAGGTAGCCCTTTGTTTGTACAAAGGGCTACCTATATAGTAAATTAGTCAAGTTTTTTTTTGAGTGTTTCTCTTTTTGAATTGGCTGATTGGTGAAGATATATTCTATTCTATTCTATATCTCTATTTGTAAAGAATAGCTAATTTGTTTTGACAATTTCAAAGAAGTTTCCATAATAGTGAAGTTATTAGATTTAAATTTTTATTTGTTCTTCCATAGTCAAACATTCTGTATATCAATTTATGTAATTATGGGGCTATGTTACCAGCAACAATCTCAGCGTTCAGATGATCCGCTAACACCTCCAATAAGCTTGACTCGACTGGGAACGGCTCATACAGGAATTTCTTGTAGAAATTCTTTTTTTGGTCGTGGACTAACACCACCGCTACACCTTCGTTATCGTACTGAAAAAAAAAACTAACATTATAATAAAATATTTCTCACACACACCTATCATCTATAATGGAATGGAATAATATAGCTAGTAAATATGAATACAACATAATAATTACGTGTAATGTAATATGTATGTATATGTAGTAATATGTATATGAAATATACTTCAAAAACATACAAACATCTACGAGTCGAGGAAAGATATTCGTACTCATCATACAAATATGCTCCTACAGCGATTTAAACCCAGGACCTCTGGTTAAGTACATAGGGGTTCTGACCACTCGACCAGATGGCCGACAAACATAAATTAAATAAATTGTTTTTAAGGAAGGCAATATCAATAAAAATAATTAAATCAAAGTTCCTTTATTAGCGAGTCATTACAAGATAGTTTTGCAATTGTAATTGTGTTTCCGAACTATGTTGGTAATAGTTGGTATACACGACAGAACAAAGACAAATCACCTTTCTAGCAACAGAAATAGAAGAAGAGATCAGATCACAGTGCACATGGAGCAGAATGAGATAGATATAGCTGAATTTTCTAGCTATAGAATAACAGATGAAAATAAAATAAAACAGATTTTTTTTTTCTATAATTATAATATATACTCTATTCTTTAAGAATATAAGTTTCAATTTCAAATTACCTGCGGTCTTCCTGCCCTTCCCATCATCTGCAACACGTCTGTTATAGGCATATCGACATATCTCTTCTGTTTGCCATCATAGTATTCTGTGCCTTTGATCACTACTAAGTGAGCGGGAAAGTTGACACCCCAAGCTAGTGTTGCTGTGCAAATTAGGACCTTGGGGCAAACGTAATATTTATTAATTGTTTTTATTTATTAAATGTGGTAAATATAAATATGCTAGCATGGGATTGTTATGGCGCATAAACCACTCGTTTGAAATGAAATGATAACTATTTATTTGTAGCACTTAAAATCACTGAATAATAATCGTATATAGGTTGATCTCTCTATCTAACCTGTATCTTCTGATTAATAAACAGCTCCTCAACAGTATTTCTGTCTCTTTCATGCAGCCCAGCATGGTGTATGCCGATCCCGAAAGCGAGCGTCAGTTTCAAATTAGACTCCTTTATGCTTGCTAATACTTGTTCCATTTCGGATTCTTGCATGTGTAACCATTGTTTTGGGTTGTCTTCCGCTGCTAAATATGCGATGAGATCTAGTGCTGTTAATCTATTAAAGGGATATTATTGGTAAGGTATTTTTTTAATAAAGAAAGGTCAAGCAAAAGAATTCCATTTCTTGTTTATGTGAAATAGATATGAGTTACCAAATTTCTTTGTACTCGTAGGAATGGTCACCACAGTTTATCGATAACAAGGTAGGCCAGTAGATAAGGTGAGATACCGAGAAAAACTCCTCGGATCACTCGCCGTGGAATAGACGTGGAGTAGAATGCACTAAGCGGGGCAATATCACGACGCAACTGAAGACGTTCCAGATGTTTACAGGATTATAATCCCATTCATTTGTTAGGAACCATTATTTTAAGTATGAATGAAGACGAAATTCTTTCCAACCTGCTAATCTCAATTATTGTGTGATATACAAAGTACTTCAATGGCTAGTTCAACTCCTGTACACGAACTCTTATACCATTCAAAATTCAGATTATTTAAAAATTTGATCCAATGTTCTTTTGAACTCATCACTGAGATATCGAAGATAGCATGAAAAGTATGAGTAATGAAAAAATTTAGCATATTGTTCAACCTGCGCACATGAAATTAAAAAAAGAATGTATAAGTACTTTGTTGATTAATGCCAATCAAGTATAGTATCTAGTCGTACGTGGTTAAAAATATTTAGACAATTTCCTACACTCACCTAGTCTGTCTCCTACTGGATACGAATACAAGCGCAGGCGCACATGGTGAATGTGTCCGTATGGCTTGGAATGTTGGCTTGTTCATGGTCATCATGCGAGGGCAGTAATGGCGACCTGGGTGTCCTGATATGTGGACCTAGCAGGAAAATATGTAATTGTATAATTGAAAGTACATTAAGCTGTCATTAGTTGCAACTAATAGAAATCAAAGATTTTGCTTTCGTCGTACTGAATTGTGGAAACAAGAGATTGTCTCTTAGTTAAGTTTCTTAATTGAATTGGTGATTTTAAAAATTCCATTTATTTGAATTAAATTCTTCCCAGCTGACTTTCTACAAGTTTATGATCTACGATTTCAGTTCACATCAAGCGAAACGGTTTGTGGTGGGTATTACCCTTCTTATGTTATCGTGGGCCCATTTTAACCCTTTTGGATATTTTGAGCCTAAAGCAGGGGGCTTTTACTTTTCCGGAGTCCTCAATAAAGCTGTCATAAGTCAATGTCTCAAGACAGAAAGAGCCTGTTGTATTCTGGCTTTAGGTACCATACGAGTACTCTGTTAGTAGTAATGGTGATAAATCTGGCTTGAAAAAAGCATTCGAATTCCAATAAAATAACACCTATATAGAATGATAGGTATTATTGTTGGTCTGAATAAAACCTGTAAGTTATCGTAATACAAAATTAACACTCCTTCTAAATAAAGAGTACAAAATGTAATGTATAATTGACAGCACAACAATCGCCACAGTTTGACCAAGAAAGCTGTCATTACTCCATTTTAACATACCTTAACTCTATATGTCCTTACCTCTAAAGGCACAGGTCGCACAGAAGGCCTAAAGTTGTAGAGCCCCAACTCCCCAATGTTGAGCCAATTAGCCAAATCTTTAGCGTTCGCCAAAGCCGTTGATAATCCTATAATGCGCAGGCGCCGAGACGTGTGCGATTCAATGAAGTTTGTTCTAAAAATATAGCTTGTTTTACAATAGATTTAGTATTTGTGTTGTGTTGTCTGTCATTTGTTTTTAATAATTTCTAACTAGCAAATTATCTACTTGGTAACTGCAAAAATATCCATGATTTTGGATATTCACATAATCACTACTTGTTCTTGAAAATAAAAATTGACGGAATTGATTTTAATGCGCAGTTATTCTAAATTAACTCTTATGGCTACAAAACTAAAGCTGGCTTTCAGAGCTCATCTTTAAAATGAACCCAAACCTTGGACTAAAACTATTACTTCTAATAAGTAAAAAAAGTAAAGTAAAGTACAGTGTAGTAAGTAGTATGTGTAGCATAGTATAGCTTTTAAAACGATGTGGTAAGGTTGATTTTCAACTGTACCTGGACACAATAACCTCCAAAACAGGTCCTCTGTCTTCTCCTAGCAAATGTATCTCGTCTATAACAATCAGCGCGACGTCTCGTACGTAATTCCTCGTCTGCCATGAACGACTGATACCATCCCATTTCTCAGGAGTAGTAACAATTACGTGGGAACTTCTTATGGCCCGAATATCGGGAGTTACATCACCTAAATTGATAAATATTTCGTTTAATATAATCTTATTAAAAAAAACTTTTGTAAATGTCTAATTTATTTTAAATTGTATTTCATTGGTAAAAGTATAATTAGTATTTATATGGTGTGATAATTTCAAGGTTTTCTGGCTTTAATTATTTATACCTGTATAAGTTTTCACCCGTTTTCCTATATGTCAAATGTAACAATCAAAAATCGTCTGTACCTTCAGACAAAAGTTCTTGTTCTTGTTGGCATGAATCAAATAAGAAATGTCAGTCTATATAAATTCAGTTCTATTTGAAGGACGTGTCTAATATCTCCAATGAAAAACAAATGCTCTAAATTTTCGGTTTGTTTATGTTTGACTTCATTTTGATTATTTAGTATTTAGCCATAGCAGTTTCGATCATTGTAGGGTGACTTACCTGTCAACTCTACGACTCTCTTGCCCAGTCTTTCTTGAAGTCTCACTTTCCAATCTTTTATTCGCTCTTTGACTAGTGCTTTCAAAGGTGCTATGTATACAACCTGAGGAAAAATGATTTATATTATTTACTAATATTATTTAAATAATTGATATTTTAAATTTTTGTATTCTGTTAAAGCTAAATAACAATATCTAAATTATTATTTAGATTTAATTAATAATTTTTAAATTTTTTTAATGAACTTAAGTAAAAAAAGACGTTGAATCTTATTTTGAAATTAAAAAAATATTCGAAACGTATTTTAGAATAAATTTCCATCCTTAAAGAAATGGATGTAATCTAAAAAAAGTTAGTCACAAAACTGATCAGTTTTTCTGAAATCTACCATACCTTACAATTAGGGTACTGATTGAACACCCTGAACATGGCAACCTCAGCCACTATAGTCTTGCCAGATCCAGTCGGCGCTCCAAGCAACACGTTGTTGTCAGTATGGTACAAACAGTGAAATATCTGTGTTTGTATAGGGTTGAAATGGCTGAAGTTGTACAGCATTTCGAAGGAGGGGTTATTGAGAGCTGTCACTGGCAGTGGCTGGAGTTCCAGTAGATCTGGAATGAAGTTTAAGATTTTACAGTCGACAATATGTGCGTCACAGTTGGACAATGCACTACAATAGCCGCTACTATTGCGAATGGATAAAGGTAGGTCTCAAAGTCAAGCTGTTACAATTGATGTACCGACTGTACAAAGCAAGAAACGATTCACATTTATTGATGTTGTTTTTTGGATAAATAAATTAATTTTCGAAAATCGTATTTTTGTCGTAAAACGTTTGATATATTTTTATTAATTACTATATTATGTCAATGACCATGGATATCTTACCAGTATGAGGTGGATGTGTTTCTGGCAGGATTAAGTGTTGGAATGTTAAAGGAAGAACGCTTTCTGAGCCCAGCCATCTATCAGAAAAAAAATATTTTTAAATGTCATCTAACTTGTAGGTAGTTTGCGAAAAATCAGAAATAAAAAATATTTGTTTATTGAATGTACGCCTTCAGGGATACAGTTAAGTGATAAGAATAGGACTGCACACTTACTTAATGTCACTGCGCAAAGGACAAACAACTAATTTAACTTTGATATAACATTTTTGTCAAACAATTTTTTTGTTACTTTCGTTCTAGGTTTATTACGTCACGATATGTTAATAAGTTCATTTTATTCTTATTTTGATTGCATAGTACAGTCCTGATATGACACGGTGTGATGGGCGACTTACCTTTCTGAAGTAGCTCTAATGTAGTACTGCGGAGGCAATGGTTCCGATATCGGTATAGTGATCACAAGTTCTTGTGGTTCCCGTGTTATAACCTAGAAAATATTGGACATAAATAATAAAAAATATAAAATTAAAATATGAAATATATTATTGTATAAATTAGCAGTGGTATTTATTAAACGTAAGCCGTAAGTCAAAATACAAACATAATTGGATCTTGTTGGCCTGTGCTTCCCGATTTAAATACCTGACATATACTGACATAACGTTAATTAACATAACGTTAATTTTTTTTTACATTAAATAGTCATTCATGAGGTTTTAAATAGTATAAAATAAAATTGTTATTATAAAAAGCACGTCAAGGACTCTATTGCCTGATGGTAAGCAGTAGGAGGACTACATATACGCATATAGCTAGTACAGCTTGTGGGGGAACATTTTTGAGAGTCAATTTCTAATTACCTGTTTTTTAGTGATCAAAAAATATTCGTGGTAATACATGATATCAGTATCAGGGTCCTCCACCCATATCCAGAACGCTTCAGGCGCTTTGCTGTGGTATTTGTCGTTCCATCTGAATAAAAAAACAACATATTCTATAGAAAATAAGAATAACACAGTATGATTCTGATTAAACTGAGACACCTGTAGCACATAAATAAATGAAAAGTTACCCGTTAGTTTTGTCACTTCTACCATACGGTTAATGTTAAAAACCGAAGTTTAAATAAATTTATTCACGTATTTCAATGCTGGTGGACACAATTCTACATCTCTGAACAGTAATTGCAAATGAATAAACCGCCATATTTATTTTAGATCAATCAAAGATTTTTCTATATATTTTTTAAATTATTACATTTTTATTACCATTATAGTTTTATGAAACACGTGTCTGTGTTAAAAATAAACAGAATAATGGTTACATATGATAAATAAGTGTGAAAGACATTGTTCGTTTTACTGTGACTACCTCTCGAGTACCAAGAATTTTTAAAGGTACTGTTATCATCATATAATTTGCACCAATCAGTAGATGTATTGTACTGTGTTACAGCCTTGGCTCTATGGGCTTGATCTCTTTGCCATCCCCTTTTGAAGGGGAAATATCAAATAAAAAAGACATTTTTATCAATAATTAAAGTCATTACAGAACGCAATTATTATTGGGTGTATACAATAATATGAAAACAGTATTTTCTACAAATTACTTACTTGAAATTAGGCGTTATGGAGAGTCTTATCCGCAGTACAGTTCTAGTGATCGGATGAAGGCTAGCTTCCATCTCAAGCAATGGAAACTCATCAGCGCACTTCTTGACATGTCTTGCTGCTTTAGGGTTTCTTACTAGGTCACCTATAATTTGATAAGATATTTATTACTTCTGCGGACTTTTTAACAGAATTCCATATATATTAATGAAGTTACTGAAGGTAATTTTTTTAAATATGTATAGCATAAAGTAAACAGCAATCAAGTACTTTTAATTAACACAGCTTTGATGATAACTATAGACAATTTAATAATACGTGTAAGAAGGTTCTTGCTATAACCTTCATTTTGCATGTAATGTAAAATAAGCAATTCTATTTTGGTTTTCGAATTAATTAAGATATATGAATTCCTACTGTTACTGATGATTTCATATCCTTTATAGCTGATAGCACAGCAATTGATAATTAATTATATTGAGTGTGAATAATGGGTTCTTGAAATATGTGATATTAATTGTCGTTCATAAGATGAAATTCTTTGAAATCTTTATTAGTCTTTATGTCTATAGCTACGTTTTTAAAAACAGGCGTGAAGAAGCATCTAGCAGGTCGGCAATATCAAGATGGCCAGTGCAGTGCCTCTACTCACACTAGCCCTCTTTTTTGATCAGTTAAGAATACAAAAATATAAATATTATTCATTATGTACTAAAAATATTTTTATAAATAAAAACCTGGAATATCAGAAAACGCATTTTATTACCCACCTACTTCTTTCCAATCCATGTCCCGTATTTGATCAGGTTTCAGCATTGGGTACTCTATATGCTTAAGGATTTCATTAGGGAAACAGTTGAACTGCCTCATGTCGCTGTAGAAGTCCCACAACTGGAGTTCTAACATCTTCGCCATTTTTAAGTACAAGCCAGCCATGTAGGCATTGTTCTTACGCAGAGTTATCTCGAAGAGCGCACGGATTATACGGACTGCGTTCTTAAATAAAATTTACTTACTATTAATACTATATACACTACTATATATCATTAAGTTTTCAATTTTGGTTATTTTCATTATACTGTATAAACATATAACGTACAAAACAAACTTACCTGACTGATGTAGTTCAAGTCTGACTGAAGCGAAGATCCATTGACCCTTCCTCTAGAGAGGTATGTCTGTAGCAGTATATTGATTTTCCAATGTATCTCTTCAGGTATGTCTTCTATACGCAGCTCACAGTATTGGTCTTTAAGGTTCCATAGTTCCGTCATTTCTTCTTTTCTTACCTGGTATAAGAATATTCTTCATAAACATAGGACAGATTTTCACACGTGGGAATAAAGATATACTTCTGCTTAATATTATTGCGATTTCTACCTAATTACAATGCTATAAGTGCCATTTTAATACCTTCAACTGCTGAAAGTCTGAGCACCTAGTAAGCATCTCTAGCACGTAACCCTGCGTCATTGACTTCCGAACCATAGAGTTGAACACCTCCATTGTATCGCATGTTATGTAATAGTGACTAGCGGTGCGACCCAGATCTGTTGACAAACAATTTCATTTGGATTTAGTATACAGCATATTTTTTTATTTATTTATTGGAACAAAAAAATAGGCATACATAAAAAAACGATAATGGCTACATTAGTTTAAAATAAAACTGTGTCGCAGACATTAACGCCCACCTCCAGTAAAAAGAATACAGAGTCCCAGTATCAAAGTTTGCACAATTTATAAACAACTTATGAGAAAAAATAAAATAAAAATAGTAAGCGTGAGAGTGAGCCTGTGAAGCATATTGTATATTGTTGCTGTTGTCGGTTGTATTTTCATAAATAATTCTCTGAAAGTGTTATGTAATAAAAATCTTGCTCCACACCATTAAATGGTGGAAAACTTCTCGAAATAGATATATTAGCTTCCAAATTCTTTTTTAGAAGATAAACATACGTAATCTACAATACCTCAAAACAAATAGGTCGGGGAAAAAGTTTCTTCGTATTTTATATGAAAATTCAAGTCAATTTACATATAATTACAGTATTTATGTGCCATTTCGTTTGTAGACTTTCTGCCATCATGTAGGTAGAGACATGATCCTGTTACTGTAGAAATTTTGCTTAAACCAACGTTTACTTTACGTTTTACTGAACGTCAAAAAAAATTTCCCTTTGTTGTAACAAAATTTTAAAATGTAATTTCTTCATTCGATTCGCTCATTTTGAAAGACAGTGGGAAACAAAATTTAATAACTAAAATTTACCCGTAACGTTTAAGTCCCCAGTTCTCTCATTGTACCGTATCATATGCGTTTTGTCGAGCAACATCGCAGCCGCAGTGATCAGTTCGCGACGTTTCGTTTCAAGCATTGGCTCTTCTTGGACATCGGTGTACGTTAGACCATATACCTAAATAAAATTGAAATACAGTTAGTATGCGTAAAAAAAGTAGTACTTAGTAATGACTCGGTTTTAGTAACTTTAATTAAGCCTCTCAAGCCGTACAATCCAGCTACAATTAAATTTAAATTGTCTCAAGGTTCCCGGCGATATATTGTAGTTTGACAATAAATACCAGTATATATTACCTTTAATATGTCCACGAAAACATTGCCGAGATCAGAACTTCTTAATACTTAGTTAAATGTTCGTAAACTTATGATATGTCAAATTACGAGATAGTAATAAAATTTTTATTCAGTATGTGTCGATAAATCTCATTGGTTGGTTCTAAAAAATGTTTTAATACAGATTAGGTATGAATTAATAAATTACCTGTGGGTTAATTCTCATCCTAACGAAGAGGTATGTATAGCTCAGCCACTCTACCGCTTCGTCAATGTTAGTGACAGTGCCTAGAGCAACCTGTGAGGACAAATTTATGAGTTACGAATGAGTTACAAATGAAATGAAAACGGCAAAATAGTATCAAAATAAAAATAAAAATTAACTCTAAATTCAGCATTTTTTAGGATTTGAACACAGCTGGCGAATAAGCAAAAGTATCTTTTGTTCGGTATTAAATAAAGGTTATTTTAAATTTAAGAGTAGACTCCCTCAATAAAATCCCGCTATCTATCTTATCTAACAATAACGAACTAAAAAGCTTCAGCTATCTATAGAACTGTATCTTGCAACTTTAGGGTTCAATATTGCTTACCCTGCTCCATCATAATATGGCACAGAAGTAACTGACGTAGGCGACAAAACTAATTGTCATTTAAATTTGGTAAAAAAAAATATAATAATCAAATTCTGCCGCTAAGTAAGCTAAGCCCGCTAAGTAATAAATTATGTTTTTGTTTAAAACAAAATTTACTCAAATATACAAACCTAAATTTGACATGTTTAGAATGTGTGTAGAATTGGGTACCCTTTTTTGAAAATAAATCTAATTTAGTGAGTTACTGCGATTATATTGACTGCGATTAGAAATTTATTGGTCCTACACCTTTTGGTGTAGGACCAATAAATTTCTAATCGCAGTGACAAATAAATTCTAGTGACAAATTAATTTTAATTTTTTGCCTCACCTCTGCATTCAAGTTATCCGCCAACAAGTTGATAAAGTTGCTCTCAATTGGGAATTGGTTCGTCATAGACTTCAGGTAATGCGTCAGTTTATCGTGTGTTGTTATTATAATACCGGTGCCGCTACTGTCGAACTGCGGTCGGCCAGCTCGACCGAATATTTGGAGGACATCTAGAATACTCAAGTCCACGAATGTGCCGTGGCTTTGATCATAAATTTCAGTACCCTGTGTAGTGGGATTGCGGTTGAAATTACTTTGTTGGAAATTTTCACATCGGGTGATAGAAAGTAAGTCTAAATTTTAAACTTATAAGGATGGGTTTTTCACTTACCCTTATCACGACTGCATGAGCCGGCAAATTAACACCCCAAGCTAAGGTGGATGTACAGACTAACACTCTGATATAACCTTCAGCGAAATATTTTTCAACCATATTCCTGAAATAAGGCATTGATGTTTTAAGTGATTATATTATAGAAAGAATTTTTAAGTTTTGGAGCAATTCGGAACTTTAAAAACATTTCAAAGTCCAAGTTCAACACTTCGATATTCTTGTATATTTTAAGGCGTTGTAATAAAACTCATTTTCCCAGTGACTTGTTACAATACTGTTGACTGTACAATACTGTTGCTAAAGAATATTTAAATATTTTGGGAGTAAGAAAAAAGCAAAGAACGAATAATATCGTTTAAACTCGAAAAAGACCAACTGTATTTTTCTAATACAATACATACCTATCACTCCTGAGCATCCCAGCGTGGTGACAAGCGAACCCGCTAGCAAATAACTCTGCCAATTGTTTATTTGGACTGCTGCCTATCGATTTCTTCGCCTTCAAAAATCCACCTGAATCTTCCGGCTCGAAGTGTTTAAGTTGCCCTTTCTTCTGAGCTAACTCTTTGAGAACCAATGCCGTCTGGTGGGTCGCGTTACGGGCGTGAACAAATACCATAACTTGGTGGCCTTTCTGTACCATGTCTACTGTTTTATCGTAGCACACTTCGTTCATTGATTGCATCTGAAAAATGAATAAATATACGAATCACACACGTAAATGATTAATAATATCAACAGTTAACAAGTGTCAGTTACCGAGTTATATATTATATAATAATAATAATTTATTTGCCGAAAATATTGAGTTATTTACAGATCCACTAGTTCACTACAATGGTCAGGCAATGTTTTCAGTGGTTACGGTTTTTATTATCAGAATTAGGAAGTTAAGTTGGGGTTTATATCGTTACTCCTGAAATATGCAGAATAGATCAAACAAGATCTTTATTGAGTAAAAAAGGTTGTGGCCCACTCACCGGACCGTACCATGATCGTAAATGTAAATTATCGATACCTTTAATAAACTGTGTGACGGATGGCGTATGAAACGGTGTACGCATTTGGACAATGACGGGCCGGTCATAATACATACCGGTGAAGTAAGCTACAACTATACAATTAAGAATATTTTTTGCATGTGTTGGACGGGTGATAGCCTAGATGTTACGCTGTAGAGGGCAGAGATCTTAAACATGATTATAAATGAGAAATACCGTATGGTAATCATAATATCGTTTATAAAGTATCTCTAAAGAGTTCGGTTTCAAAGTAAAAATTCATATCATACCAGTCTGAGGTGAGAACCACCCCCGCTGCCGACTTCCTTGACACCGATAAACTGTTGTTCGAGCGGTACCGGGCGGAACCGGGAGTCGAAGAAGAAGAGACCGATGTTCGGATTAACGCGTAAGAATCTAAAGGACATAGATAGACAAGTTTTAATTTTTGAACTTTATATTTAGACATATCATTTACAGACATTATTTCAATGAATAATGCTAAATTTGAAATAACGCTGAAATCAGCTTTGTATTTAAATATCGTAATAGTATTTTGTTAATTTATACCTCTATTGTTTTGTATACGAAAGGAAAAACCTATTTTAATTAATATTATGCTAATTTTAAAAACCATGTAGATTATGGTATTATCTACAAAGTTAAGACAGCAATAAAAGAATACAAAAAAGAATGATTTTCCATCCAAACATAAGCAAAGATAGAAGCAAAGCATAGCTATTTTATTGTTATAAATTTTCTCACCTGGCAACATCGAGGTAGTTTGGCAGTGTAGCTGACAACCCCACAATCCTGATCATGTTTTGTGTGGACTCAACTTGTCTTAGTGTTCGGGCTACGATCGCTTCAACTATGGGGCCTCTGTCACCATGTAATAAGTGCACCTCGTCGATAATGATCAGTTTTACTATTGAAGCTAGTTCTGTGTCAGCTAAACAAGCAGAATAAAATATGGTTGAGTGGGAAAAGCATATTTGATTACTGCTGGACATACAGCACATAATATTTATAATGAAAGTGACAAAAGAATATAGTACAAAGATACTGTTTATTTCTAATAATGATTGTTTAGCACCCCTGCCACGACATTTTTTTACCGAAGCAAAGATGATAAATCAAAAAACAACAGAGAAATAACAAACAATAACAACAATAACACAGAAATATTTACAGGGCAGTTTTTTAATAGAGATTTGTTTGTGCATGAAAAAAATACATTTTCTGTAATTTATATGAAATACAAAAAATATATTGCTTATAATGAAAACAGAATTTATTTGAATCATGATTTACTGGAAAGCAGGTTAAGCACGTTGGTCACCGGGTGTTACGGCAGTCGCTTTCAGCAAGCCGCATTGGGCCAATATATTAAGTTTGTTTAATTATAGTTTAATACTAACTTGCTCCTTTCCTAGTGACCACGTCCCACTTCTCAGGGGTGGTCACAATCATCTGCGTCTGCTGAACTTCAGTCTTCGTCAGTTTCATGTCACCTGTCAGCTCTTTGACAGTGATGCCGAGGCCACGGAGACGTTTGCCGAAACTTGCTGTCATTTCTGACGCCAAGGCTTTCATTGGGGCTATGTAGATGATCTGAGGAGGGTATATATATATTCCAGTTATGATTTCTGCTGTTTTTTAAACCTTATGTGAAAAGTAGGTATAATATTCATACTCACAAGCTATTGTTATTGTGTAATAGATAACGAGATACATATTTAATATTATATATATGTAAACAATTATGACCCGAAAACAAGTACTCGTGCTCTACATAAATACCTACCCCGGCCGGGACTCAAATCTGGGTCCATTGGCAAAGTAGCCTGTAGCCAGGGCTACTGATCACTCGGCCAGCCGGTCGTCATAGATACACTTTATTTAAGTTAAGATTTAGAATGGTATTTGTTTTATGAAGGCTTACAATAAATCACACAGAGGTTTTAAGAAATATAAAGAATCCCACACACAATCTATACATAAAAAATTAAACGTATCACTTCTATTTATATTTCGACTTAAATTCAATTATTAGTCCAATACAAGTCTGTATGATACACTCTTTTTTTAAAATGATGTGTTATTTTGATATTACATATTTTCTAAATCTATATAACTAAAACAATGTAATTATGTAAATAATTATATTATATTATTTATTATGTAATTATTTAGTAAATATTTGGCGATGATGAATATGTAAAGAATGCTGTACACGCCTGTAATACGTGTACACATCAGGACATTTTTTTGTATATTCGTATTTTTGTACAGATATGTGTATGTTGTTGGTGTGTCTTATGTAAATAAATAAATAAATAGAACGACTTTGAATATATCATTACGATAGTTAATTCGTATCCAACTTAGCTGCATTTCAATACTATATTAATCAACTAAATTATAAATGGAAAAGGAAAATAGTTCTGTGTCTTATGACTTATTTAGTTGTGTGGTATACTGATTCTAAACGAGGTAAGCGAGAGTAAACCTTGAAGCTACCATGATTGGAGTCAATGATAGATTTTTTAGAAGAATTATAGCTGACTTGTCTTTAGGAATCCACCTCTTAAGAACAAACGAAGCTTATTTTTGTACCTGTGAAACCACGCAAATCAGACTTAATTGGTTTATAATTTTCTTCCGGTAGAATATAATACAAGAATAGAATATACAATAGGGAACAATTTACAAAATTTGTACAAAGGGCGACCTTAACGTTACAACCGAATTCTTTCAGGAAACCTTAGCATGGGCAGGATTAAAATAAAGTACTCGAGGGAAATTGGCGGCGTATAACGAAAAGATACATGTCAAATACTAAATACGTACATATATAGGTACTTACTAAGCGATAGAATGTATAAGTAACAAAATACATAATCATATAAATATATATTAAAATAATTATAATCACAAACTACTAAGGAGATACTACGAACCATAATAATTTTATTATCAAACTGTTAAATAGTGTTCAATCACTAGACAGCGATTTAAAACTGTTAAGTGACTGAGCTTGCCTTATGTAAAGAGTTCCACAGTGAAAAAGCTTGTCCCGAGCTAGTTGTAAAATTGAGTAAAATGTGATATTCAGTAATTATATACTGACCTTGAATTTATTTTTCATTATAACATTGTTCTCAATATGTTGTTTTATCTGGTGGACCACAGTCAACAAAGCGATGTTAGTTTTACCAGCGCCAGTCGGTGCGCAAATTAATAAATTTTCATTCGTATTGTACGCCGTTTGATATACTACAGATTGAATACGATTCAATTCTTTAATGTTTTCAAAAGCCATCTGACCAATCTGAAATAAAATAAACCAGTGAAACTATAAGCTTAACACATATCTCACTAACATTAAATCGTATATTAGATACTAATTCGATATTTTCAAAATGTATCTGGTTCATAGGACCAAAAGTTAAATAACAGTAATAATATATTGATATCAGATTGATATTAAAAAATCAGAATGGTCATAAAAGTATCAGAAACTGAAATGCATTTTGGACTTATGTTCAGTCAGTTCAGTCAGTTCAGTTATGAGAAAGAAAAATGGATGAAGGACATCATCGCCATCTTAGAGACAATATGCACGAAATCCAAATGAAGTGGCATAATATGGAAGAGATCTATACAAGTGGAAAAGACAGAAAGTAAGGTCTCAAAGTAAAATAAACTAGATATTATTTGTTTGAAAGTTAGCGAATTAAGGTTATTTCAATTTAAACTAGTGACAATTACAATGTTCGAAGGGTTACCTCGTCCATATCTGATATAGGCACCCGTTTGTTACCAATTTCCAGAGGTGCAGGCTCATTTTTAGGTATAATTACTTCTTCGTATTCTTTGTTATCTTTTCGCACTGCGTTATCTGGTAAGATTAGTTTTAGACCTGATACGAAACCTGTAATTTGACATTGGAATTATTAATTAGGTTTAACTTTTTCCTTATAATTGTAAGGTATATATAACACATTCCGAATCTTACCAGCTGCATTTTTAGCATTTATAGAAGAGTCAAACACATTAGGATATTGCACTTTAGTTTGAAAATATGATATCTTTTGTAGGATTGGATCTACTTCCCTCGAGGATTTTGATGTAGAAAATGGTATTACTGGTTTCGATAGTTCAGCTATTCTGGGAAAAATTAAGAGAATAGATATATATTATAGTTCTACTAGTCAAATTAAGCTTTTAGAACCGATGGTTGTATGCTGCGCAGGGAACCGGTCAATTTGAAATATCAGAGACAGGGACAACGTTTATAATGGGGGGGGTATTTGATATTAAAAAATTATTACATATGGTCAAAAATTAACGAAATATTTACCTTTTAGCTCTCAATTGTGCAATATTAATTTCTTGCTTCTCTTCTTCTTCCTCAATCTTCTTCAAATTCTTAACTTTCTTCTCTTCTTTCCTAACAAGTTTTGCTAGTAGTTTCTCCTGCTCAGATAGTACAGAGACCTGGCATAAGTACTGCGGCATTTTATTCTCTGGGAGCATAGCAGAAACTGTCAAAAATATATTAAAAATCTAAGTTATTCTAGATTAGTTTTCGCCCGTAACTTCGTTCGCGTGAATGTCATTTATCATAAATCCATACGAAGTCGCATATCAAAAAGAAGCCTATATCCTTTGTTTAGGGTCACATAGGTTCCTATAGGATGCAAATGTAATGTTATCCCATAGAAACTGTACGTTTATCCGGGAAAAAAGGAAGGTATGTGCTATTCTAGACTATAATCTATCTCTCTGTCAAATTTTATCAATATCCGTAATGCTTTTTTGTCGTTACTCAGTAATAAACTTCTATCCAATATTTCGCATATTTTTATTACAATTTTACATTATTATACATTTATAATAATTTAAAATTTTAATCACTCTTCGACTTAACATAAAACCTTACAGTAGACTTGTGTTATTGTTCCTGAAGTAAGGTTTAAGTACTCATTGTGGAAGCAGTAAATTAGGCTTTCAACTTGATGCTTAGTCTTAATTTCTACAGTATGGATAAAATTAGGCTGTACAAGTTGTAGTACAAAAGTTACTAAAGTGCTTTTGTATATAGAACATGTAGTACGACTTGTAGGAACATATCCTACAATTGTTTAAGGCACGGGGCATTACAACTCAATCCTTACAGTGTCCTCAAGATGTGTTATTTTAAATAATAAAATGGTACTCACTTTCTGATATGGTAGGTTGTACTGGTGCATTTAAACTATCAATTATCTCTTGCCGGTGTTCAAGCATTTCCTGGATAAATTCAAACTTATCAAAACCCAGTAACTCAAAGAGATCATTTTGCATCTCATCATTTGTACGTGGTGAATTGAGAAATGTGATGATGGACTGTAGAATGTCTGCACTGGAAATGCTGCTATTGATATATTGTTCTATCACCTTCGTTTCTAACCAGGATTTGGTATACTGTAGAGAAAAATTAAAGATTTATTAAATATGAATTAGTTCAGTGCAGATACGCTTACAACATCCCAAATAAAACTTACTTTTGAAACATTAGTTTTCAAATTCTTAGATGCTGTATTGATAACTTTCTTTTCGGTTGTATATTTCATGGAGAAATCTGTGACGAAAGCACTTTCAACAGCCGGTTTGCTGGTTAACTTAGCCAAAGGTTTTTTTGGTCTTTGATATGGTACATGATTGCATTCAATATTTTCTCCCCATAATTTAAAATTCTCCTTTTCTTCATCATTTATTTCTTTTTTAATGTATTCTTTTGTATCTTCTGATATATCACTAGATAATTCTACCACAATCTGTAAGTATACTTTAACTTATAATAATTTCCAAAATTTAAGTATTGATTAGGATTTCAGGAAATGTATAAAAATGAAAATTTATAAGTTTATTTATACCTTACAAATTTTACTAGCCACTACTGAAGTGACATTTCCAAAAGTCTGTTTTAAAACACTCAAATGTTTCAACATTACAATATCCTGATCCAAAAACATCCGTAGTGCCATAACTGTTGCATCGTCAACAATCGCATCTGTCTGGTCCCCAGTGAGTTGCTTGCAAGCATCTTTGAGGAGCAAAAGGATTTTGAGTTTCTTTTCAGCATCTGGTTCATTTTGTGTAATGTATTTTTGTATGTCTGTGAATGACTTGTACCTATAAGAATTCAATAGAATAAAATACTAAAAATATGTATACACATCCATCTACATAACTACTAAAATAATAAATTAAGCAAAGCCTGTGGAACAAGAGACAGTAAAAAATTATTGTGTCTGGATTTTACAGCTTCATAAGATATTAACAGAGAAGTAACAATCAGATAAGTGTATTAACACTAAATTATAAAAAACTCAAACAGCATATTGAAAGTTAATGCTCTAGCTGGTCTTATAAGGGATTAAATATAAATGCTCCTGGCTCCACTGACATACATAATAAAGAAAGAATTGTTTTTAACTGGGGATTCCCTCTCTTTAAAAGGTCTTTATATACTTAAAACCTATTATAGTTAAAGCATTCTAGAACTATTTTTAATATTACCCTCACTCATATTCAAATAAAAAACAATATCTAGGACAGTGTTACATTTAAAATAATGACTACACTGTTAATAAAAATAAACTAGTTATTGATAAGAAAAGGTTATTAGAACCTTTAGATATACAATAGTTTGTTTAGAAAATTACCTGATCTTTGTTATTTATATACTTAATTTGAATACAGTTATATAAATTCTCATGTATGAAGATTGATAAGTTTAAATTAATAACTTATTTGATATATGTATGTATCTACCTTTGCAAATGATTAGGCTTGATCAATGTTGGTTTTGAGGGGTCATATAATGGCTTCAAACATCTGGCTTTATCTAGCTGAGTGTGCGCTCTGAGGGCTCTTGTTATACGAGGCAGCTCCAACATTATAGCACTGATTTAATTAATCACAACAAAAACAATGTTTAAAGTAAAAACAAATAAGACCGAAAATTGTTGTGAAATATTCCAAGTTTTTAAATTATTATTACAAAGTGTATACAAAACTCTTCTACAAGTTAATACTTATGAACACAAAATAATTAAAATTAAACTAAGAAATATTTACTATTCTCTTAATATAAATAAATTTTCATTTTATTTCGGCTTAGACACGTCTTGAAATCTATTGACACTTGATTGTCATTGACAGTATTGAGTTGACAACCAGCTGATTTGGCATTATTTTTTTCTTATTGTGAAAAGACAAAGGGTAATAATACATACAGTAGATAGAATATGCTTTATTTTACACTATACAGATACTAAAACCTGATATGTTTTTTTTATGTTAACGGTAAAACCATTTTTGAAAAACGATTGAGGTACACCTTGTCTAAACAAAACTAATTATTTCCCAATAAGTTTTTTCTTTCCACGCTTGTTTTTTGAGAATAGAGTTGAGCAGAGAAGGGTAATTCCAAATATAGGGTTACTACCGAACAGGATCAAATGCTACTGCACCTTGAATTGGCTAAAGAGGTTATCTCATCGCGGATCCACAGTATTAGGCACATGCCCATCGTGCCTACAACTCTAGTAAACTTGTGACGACACAATTTCACGGTCCCCTGATATTAAAACAGGCTAATGATACGATATCCAATGCCTGAATAAAATAAAATAAAAACAATTAATCTTGTGTAATTCAAAATGTAGAAAAATATCTATTAAGTCATTTCTTCTTTTCGCCACATTAATATCGGAAAAACGCCGGTGTATCGGTTAAAATTAGCATTTTACCCACGTGGAACTAAAGACTATGAAATCTTTACTGATACATACAAACAAACGGACAACTAAACGATTTCATACTTTATACATACATAATTTGACCGACACTTGCTAGATTTTTGGTTGTCTCACCACCACCTTTTATGAGTTTTGGATCTATACCTGTAATGGCACAGACTTGAAATATATGACAAACTAACGGGAATCACAAACTAACTCACTCAAAGCAGAGATAGGGAGATAGTTTAGTGACTATGTACACAGTTATTGAAGGATTCAAGACGGTTATAAAACTATATCTATATTAATATAACAAAAGCTGAATAGTTTATTTTTTTCGTTGAACACGATAATCTCTATAACTGTCAGTTAGAACTGAAAAATTCTTTTTGTGTTGGATTGTTCATTTATTTAGGGGCTTTATTACATTTGTGACAGATTGAACTAATAAAATACATATAAATATTCTGATACATGCTTGGTAGGGTCATTGTTAAAAGAAAAATAGTCAAATTGAGTACTTCTTAACATTTAAGTAGTTCTAAAATAGTTTTTTGGAGTTAAGAAAATAAATGACAAAAAAACACGTATTATTTTATTAAAGTTGCTTTTAATTTAGTGAAGCAATAATTACATTTTGGTACATATATGTAGTTACATACCTACGGGCAGGAACAACCTACCATGTTTTCATCAAAATGCGTTTAATGTTGAGTACTGTTACCATTCAAATCTAAACCGTAATTATATATCGCAATAACCATTTTAAATACATTACAAACCATTTATTAGATATACATGAATACGAATTTTACAAAATCAAACTTCGGCTATTTATAACAATAAGGATAAAATCTATTATTTAATTTTAATACATAAACTATTTAATTAGAACTAATCACACAAATAATATAAATATCAAAGCAGCCACAATAGCATTTTAATATACGTATATATTACAATACAAACAGAATATTCGCAATGGTATTGTTTTTGTAATATTGGATTTATAATAGTTATTTAAATTGAATAAGGTTTATCTTTGAATAACCATTGATATCTTTTTCTTAAAAATGTTAATACAATTATTTTGCGAATAGTCCATTTGCATTTAATTTCATAATAAATGTATAGCCCCACGCAGGAGTAAATAGATAGAATTTTTAACATTATGAGCTCAATAGTGTTAAAAATAATATCTAGACGATTACTTCCATTCCATTCCATTAAGTAATTAAATGTTAAGCAATAAATTTATCTACGCAAAGCAAATTTACAATTTCGATATTATAATAATTATGTGTTTTATGAAATTTAAATTCATAATATTTAGTTACTTAGCTATTTTTATGAACTAGTTTTTGGATTTTAACTAAAATTTAAAACAAGTGCTAAATTCTACACTAATTTTCAAAACCTAATTTTAAATAGCTACGCGTTTCTTAAAATCATTTTAAATTTAATCAAGAAAATAATATTTTTTACGTATTTTAGTTTCTGAAGTGAAGGGAGTTCGTAAAACTTGAAATACGTATATTTCAGTTTAAATTTATATGTTTTACTAATAATTTAAAAAAACTTTAATAAATTAAATCTTTGATCTGAGTTATCCTAGATTTAAATTCACCCAAATGATTTTAAGAATTACGTAGATGTTAGGCTAAATATTAAAATAGGTGTGTATATTGACTAGATTGTCCATAGTACCTACCTATAATTCAAATAATGTAGAGAAGAAAATTTCTAATGCCGCTATAGTAATATTTAGCCTAACTCTTGTTACGCCTATTTTGCTGTTGTTAAGATGAAAAAGGTAAATGATTTACAATACTCAACTAGCTTTTTAACCTTTACCGCAGCGGTATCTTAAGTCCATAACATACAATTCTGGTGTGTTTTATTCTTACCTTACAGTGAATGTTAATGGTCTCTTGATTTTTGAAATGCTAACCGAACTGATAAGTAGCACACAAAAATAGTTTATGGTAACAGATTGAACTAGCAAGTAGGTACATTTTTATTATGCAAACAGACATTTTCCGCATTCCTAGGAAGACTAGTTTTCCAAAAGACAAATTAATATTTTACTTCTACTTCTTAGTAAAACTGGTAGTGTATATAAATATATAATGGAAATCATAATACGACAATAAATTAACCGACCGTTTGAGATCGTTCCTTAACTTTGGTTTTAGTTAACGTTTATATTAATTAAAAATTATTTCATAACAGTGAACGTGGAATTGGTACGACAAAAGTAGATTAAAATTTTCAAAAGTTATTGTTACATTAACTTAGTAAGTATACCTTAATTTTTGTCGTGTCATTATCTCCATATTCTATAAAGTTCAAAACCACCGAATCGAATAGCATTTCGAAAAACCAGGCAGGTCTCTACCTACTCTAGTTACGATCTATTTCTAATCGATACAATGAGTATAAATTTCGAAATGTATTTTATGAACATTTGTTAAAGTTGGTACCTATTAATTGGTACTTATTAATCGTTTCATTGAATAAAAACCACTTATTGTTTCTGGAGGACTAGAACACTACTTTAAAGTTAAAATAAGTAGAAAAATGGAAATAATTGGAACAGTCCAATGAAAATGCTCGAATCCGACTTTATACACACCATTGGAGTTATAATCTTATGTAATACTTTATTTCTGGCCAATACATTCCCATTTGTTTATAGATATATAAATTTAATTATTTTATTGTTTTTTTTTGCTCGATGCTAATAATGAGAACACCTAAGAACTATAGTTAGCAGTATTTTACAATGTCTAGCTACGAAGCAGTTTTTACATACAGTAACACACAAAATTAATATTTTTTTTAATGTATTTTAGTTATACTAATAATACACATTTATTAACGGTCAGTTAAGATATAAAGTAATTCAAGATAGAGTGAATCACTATTCTTTTTTCTAATTAAATTCATTAATATTAGATACAAACAACAACTTGATTAAGTATAAACTTCGTTTCAAATAGAAATCACGGTTAAATACATAGCTAGAGTGATTACATGTATTTAAATTTATAATGTTATTTATTCGTTATGCCGATGAATTTATGTGTTCCTCATTACCTACTAAATAAACTAAATATATACTCGTTTTTGAACCATGATATATTTTAGTTCTAAAATAATAATGTTTGTTAAATTGTAAAGAATTTTGTAAATTTTCGAGATATCAAACTCATTTGTGTTATCATAAATTAATTACTCATGCTATTTTTAATGAAATGCGTGAATTTTCCAAAATATGGACCAAATTGATTATTTATAAACTTATTAACTTCTATCAGATATCAACAAATTTCAACATCGAATAAAGTGATTTCACAAATTATCATCTAAGCACATATAGATATATGAAACGGTAGAAGATATTTTTTTTATCAAAGATTAGTTAAGATCAGAAAGGATAATTGATAGAAATATTCTTTAAATGCGCATGCGCAAGGTAACAAACTGTGTTAGAAACTTGGTCCGGAATTAAATAATATGTATGTCGTTGAGGTATTAATTAATTGAACGTAATTTAGAACTGTTAGATATGGTTTTTATGAGCCTTTTGCTAATAAGGTATTCTGTACCGAAGAAAGATTGTCTAAAAATACTAATCTTTTTCGAAAGATTTAGAAATAGTTTACAAAGAGGCATGATTTTGTTCATCAAATATAACATTTTAGGTTACTTTGAAGCTAGTTAAATTTCAGATACATAATACGATGTTTTTGTTGATATATGTTATATATTTAATATAAGTAACATCTATGAATGATTGTAACTAGAATATCTCCAATAAAAGGAATGATGTCTTGAATCTAGTTGCTGAGATGGTGTCCAGAACGAATAAGAACCTGAAATTTAAATAAATCGTATCGTTAACATGTTGAAACTCTTACATTAACACATTCATAATAGGTAAAAATAATAAACGGCTAAACAGTATTAATGTAAATAAAAAGTTATTAAGAAATATCTAGAAAAAGTTTTAAAGACAGCTTTAAAAAACTTGAAAACTATTTGTTCGTTTTCAGTTCTACAATGCTCATATTCAATGGATAATCTACTTTTTCGGTGTTTCATATCAAAATTATTAATATTTTTTTGATATTCATGTCACTTCACTAAATCTAAGTTATTTGTCTCCCTTTCATTCCACTTCGATATGAAAATAACAGAATGTTATTTAGAAACCTAGCACTAAAAATGTTCAAAATTTCTATTATGCCATATTTCTTTTAGATAAATATTTATTATATGTAAACATATGTATATATGTATTATTATATGTGTTATTATATGTATTATAAACATTGGTAAAAGTTTTCATATACCTTTGCAAGAATCCTCCAAAGTGTTAACTTACAGACCTAGAAAACGTTAAAAATACGTTATTATCACATAAAAGTATTTTAAAATAAAATTTACAATGTACAAAATGCCTTTCAATTTCACTGGACAAACACATCGATATTAAAAAACTGTGTACAAAAAGTTTTGTTAAATTTAATTTTTACAACTTAAGTTTTATGGTATAGATAACCAAGATGCAAATAATAAATTAAAATTGTGAACTCTACGAAAAGTAAATTAAAAAAATATCTGTTTCATAGTAGTCATTTCAATTTACAACTCATCTCAATTGTTTTATTAAGTCAGGGTAGATCAGGAAGAAGAATATATTAAAGAAGAAATACATTCGTAAGGAATGTATTAACTATCAATGAATTGTCTACAACGGCTTAGTCATATATCCATGTTTAGTCCAAAGCATATGAAGCATATAGCTATATGGTTATTTTTAAGCTATGTTAATTACTTTACAAGAAAGCAGTCCTGTGTGCGGTCTTATCTTCCGTTCGTTTGAGTATCAGTTTGTTAGAGTTGTTCTTTTATTTCAAATAAGCAAAACAACTTTGGGGTTTACTTGAGACAAGCAACGCATTCTTGGATAAATTATGAACTTTAATGAAGCGCTCATTTTTTTCTAGAACTAATGTAATAGTTTAGTTTTTCACGTTTTTCTGTAATCAATATATTCGTAAAGAGCAATCCCAGACACAAGAGAAACACATTTGCAAAAAAAAGCTAAACTCCGTATGTTTTTCTTCCTGGCACGACTATGTGAGATGTAGTTATTTTTTCCGGTACATATAAATGAAATAGATATAATATACTTTTTGTTTCGATATACCGGGTCGAACCCAGTAAAAGTTGGAACGAACACGATATTAATTTAGAGATATCAAGAGAAACAAATGTAGAAAATAATATGTCCAAATTTGTAGCTTTCATTTAAGTTGGCTTGGACAAATATCATTTCTTTCATAATGTTGAATAAATTATCTGTTTGGTTAGTAAATTAAAAAAAAGAAAAAATAAATAATATATGTTTTCAAAGTACTCTTTATATTAATGGTATGTAATATGTACCGCATATATATAGTATATCTCCCATGTTCGTGCCAGGAAGAATAACACAACTTTGCCTATAAGTGTAGTCATTTATATTAGTAACGTGTAACTCTCACTCTCGAGTAACCTTGACATTCCTTTCTATGAAAAAAAAATATTTTCTTAAATGCTATTTACCGCAATTATAAAATGAAAAGGTTATTTAACTATTGAATCATTTCGGAAGTTGTCACATGAAAAGAACTATACAACCTAATTACCAATCGGTTAAAAAAAAAAGAATTATGAGTACTTAATATACAAATTTGAAGAGTTTATTTTTTTTATCATTAGATGTTCAAACCCAAATAATCGAATTTTAATGAAATTGACCAAGAATTTATTTAAATATATCTTATTTCGAGTATATACAGTGCGTAAGATAATAAATCACGTAAGTAGTTACATTTCTACAAACTATCGCAAAAATGACACGTCACATTAATATGAATGCTAACTTATGGCTGAGAAGTTATGAAAGACTTAAAAAACTGCGAAACTTCGATAGTGACAGATATTAAGTGACAATAGTACAGACAAAGCCAACATTTATATTTAACAACCACATATGCCCACTTACCAAAATAGGCTAAAATACGTTTAACGTAAGTATTTCAAAAAAATATACGTTATACTATTCATTATCATTATAACATTTAACTTCTAAATTAAACTTCGGTTACCGAAACTTGTTCACACAAAGTTGGCTGAAAATGTGGAAAAAATAATGGTGTGGTTAGTCTAAAATAAACAACTTAAAATGAGACGTAATGATGTTGGGTTAAGATTGAAACTTACCGATGATTAGAGCCAAGATGATGATTCCGATTACAGCCGCGATTATCATCATCTGAAAAGTTTTTAACAATCATCTGTTTATTTGTCGTCAATAAATTTATCGTTAAAACCAAGACGTCATTTTGAGTTGATATTGCAAAATAACTTGTATTAAGTATAATTAAAGTTTCTTTCAAAAATTAAAAAGACCAATTAGAACAATCTTAATTAATCACAAGTTGAGTTCGAACTTTTTTGAACAAGAACAAACAATACAATTGGTAAAATTTATTTGATAATTACAATGTTATGAAATAAAAAGTGTATTAAGAAAATAATTGGCTGAATATGTGGAATAGGTTCCAAAATTTGGGTTACTTAAACTACCTTTAAATTCTGCAACCAGAACTTGCTTTTCAGTTTTCCAGCCTGTTGTTCGAACTGTGAAGCCCCCTGTTGAAGTGCATCTGAAATATTTTGTGATAATAATACTTAACAATATATAAAATTAATAGAGTAATTTATCTGGATTGCATAGAGCTGTAGAATAATAGTAATAATAATATAGTAATCCGACTCAATTGAAATATTGTTCTCTATCAAAAAAATATTCGTTACATAAAATATGCATATTTTAAAATCGTCTCGTTTATTACAAACAATTTGAGCTCTAGAGTCTACTTATTCCGGCTGAGTTGCGTTTATATCGCAGCTATCGCGGATAAGTGACCGTAGCTGCGGGGATATCAGTATATCATATAACATCATATTATCCTCACCTGCTCTATCATCTAGTTCCGATAGTTTTTGATCTCTTTCCAGCACCTTTTCCACATTAGTCTTCATTATGTCCACAACCTGAAATATTTACAAAAATATTTATTACCTGTATTATAATGTCTTAGATCAATCAATAGCCTATACGCGTCCACCTGTTTAGCATAAGCCTTCTTACATGGGAGAAATGTGAAGAGTTTTCGGCCATAACACAAGTAAGCGGTTTTCGTTACTACTTAGAAATATCGGTTTAAATCACGTCATCATCGGTTTAAAGTGCTTTCTGAAGTAAGGAGGAGAGTGAATTAACAAATTTTATTCGGTACAGAATCCAGGGATTAATTGTGGCGTAAGTTGCTCTACTTGCATAATCGAAATCACGAAACTAACAAGCTAAAGGTCTTAGATACTAACCCGAAATTCTTATAAATAAGAAATATCATAGAGGTCTGTATGGCTTGTAAAGTTCTTAGACAGTGACTGCAAGAGATACTATGTAAATATCATAAATAAGTTCTTTGTTGGGCAATATAGGAATTTGGATCGAGTAATTTTTGTTCCACTGCATAGTTATATGACCTCGGCGTTAAAACTAATATGAGATTACGATTTGTACATGTGATTGTAAAGTCTATTCAGCTATATTGTTAGTGGTAAACAGCAACTCAGCAAATAGTACTTTAGTAATAAGACGAAGGGCAACCAAAGGTCACATACATTATTTGATCAAGTTGCTGCTTTTATTTCGTAAAAGATTTCTAAACTTCGTTGAAACTGAAATTATCCAGATTTAAAAGAGGTTAATTTAAGAGGTTAATTTAATGTTGCCACAGAATAATATTGCTCTACCTAGCTCGAAGTTTAAAATTCTATAATTCTATCAATTGTTAATGATTTGATTTGATCGAAAGTCAGATTAAAAATACATAAACAAACAAAGCCAATAAAATCTTTGATAATTCATAGTCATCAGCATTATCATCATCTACGGCCTATATAAGTCACTCTGCTGGGCACAGGACTTCCTATATAGGACAAACACATGAGAAGTTTGGGCAATAGCACCACCATGATAGCCCAATGAGGCTTGATGGGTGAAAGTGACAGTTGCCGTAATAACCGGGATCAACGGATTAACTCAACCAAATAAAATTATATTTTCTTAGAACTCGTTTCCAAGAGGAAATTTCCTTGGTGACGCCAAGAAAGGAGATGAGCTATCTATTGGGTTGCAATGTATTGGTATGTTTATTACGTCATAACACTTAATTTTGTGATGATTTTCAAACAAAACTTTGTTCAATAAAAACAAAAGATTACTAAGATTTTTAGGTAATTTAAGACAAAATGAATTTTTAGAACTATTGGTTGGTATTGGAAAATTCTTTTTGCGTTAAATAGACCATTTATCGGGGAAGTTATAAGGTTAAATATGTACATTTTAAAATTAGTACAGCCTAATATGATCTTTTTGTTTTTAGTTACCATGTAATATTTGCCTAAGTCTGAAGTACACACTCAGAATCTAAACTCAAGTACAGTTCATCTCGTTCCCTCAATACGCTTGCAAAAAGGACAGCATCATATCACGTGACATTAAGAAAGGAGTGTTTCATTTTCGACTTTAACGAACGTATTTAATACGTTTGTTAAAATAGAAAATTTAACAGGTTTTCAATTGTAAGTTATTTGACAGTTCTAAATATTTTGCTATTTATTTTCAATACGTAACCATATTACACTGAATTAAATATTTCCTTTTATCTTATAAATGGAAATATTCAATATAGTGTGCCGTCAGATTCAGTCTGAGTATTTGCTATGATAGATTTGATAAAATAGATATGACGTCAATCGTTTCACCATTTTATCTTTTTAAAAATAACAGTACTCACCTCATCGACTTGCGCCTGTGTCTGCTGCAGGCGGCGTTGGGCGGCAATCTGTTGAGGCGTCTTGGGCCCGCCCACGGGCATTTCGCCGTCACCGCTAGGCGCCAGTCCGCCCTCCGTCGCCCTGCGTAATTGATACACGGGTTATGGACTGATATAAAAGAGTTTCATGCCTATTTTGTAGCTGAATTTACTTCAAAAGAAGGTTGAATAAATTTTGGTGAAATATCGAAAATGGATTTTTCCTTTGTTTCATTCTTTTAATTCGTGAATTAGCAGAGCAAGAAATATACATTGTAATACAAATGATATGATTTTATGAAAATATTTAAAGACCATGTTAACTAAATGAAACACAAGAGGCTTAATTGTACTTGTATATATATTCAATAATAATACTTATATATGTTAAATTCACAGTATTACATAATATTTATATCATTAGTTTATGAAATTGTCAATTAGTAGGCTAATTGACAATTTCATAATATTAGTTTTACTCCTAGTATTATTTATATTAAATTTTGTTACTTAAGTGTTGTGGGTGTTACCATTTCATTATGACAAAATAATATTAGGTGGAATATTGATTTAATATAAGATTCTGTTTTCTTTTTATCAATTTCATTTATAAATTATGCTTTTTAAAATTTCAATTTAATACCAGAAAAACGTTGACTTAGAAGTTATTAATAAGACTTATTAACTATTTATTATCTAAATGAAAGATAAAGGAATCCATACGTAAAAACAAGCAGAAAATAAGAAATAATGCCATAAGCCGACTGCATGATAAACAAAGTGAAAAATTATGTTGAGATTTGTAATTGATACGAAATTTAGACGTTAAAAATTAATTTATTTCTTGTAACTAGTAGGTACGTAACGGACCTACATGTATCTCTCATCTATTGTGACAAACAATAAAAAATACATCTTTAATAAATAAAATTAAAATACACATTATTAATTAAAATACTACGTACTAAAATAAGAAATGGTTTTAGCAAAACTCATTTTTTTATTCATCTCAGAAAAATTTCAGAGAACCGGATTAAAATGGTAAGATATAAATTTATCCCACATTCAATTACGAAATAAATTGCTTTGGCATTAAAAATTGTCCTCAAAAAGGTCAAGGTCTCATACCACAATACAAGTATTCCTGTCTTTTGTACGCATTGTATTAAATAATATGAATAGTTTTCCCACTAGGTTCAAATTTATTCAGGTTCTTCAAAATACCCAAATAAAAGATTATTTCATAATAGTTTAATGAAGCCTTTTAAATTCAAATATAAATCTAGGATGTTACAAAACAATTTTTTTACTTTTTTATCATATTGAACAGAAATACAACGGGTGGACATAATGCCCAAGATTCTTCACCAGTCACTAGAAGAAAGTGTAAAAAAGGAATGCATGGCAAGTTAAAGATTATACAATTGGATTGATAAAACCGAAAAGATTCGGTGTAATCGTAAACACCGAATAATATTTATACTCGCACCTATTATCTACTCCAAAGTAAGCATTATTAAAAGCTTGTGTTATGTATACTAGAGAAATGAGAAATATAGATAGTAATATGTATATAAATATCAGAAATAAACACACAAACATCTATGAATCATAAACAAATATTCGTACTCATCATACAAATATATATCCCTACCGGGATTCAAAACCGAGACCTCTGGTAAACAGTGGTACTGCACACTCGACCAGACGGCCTTCCAACACCAATAATGCCTTTAATACTAACAATATCGTTGTAAAGTGTTATAATAAGGTTTTACTGCATGTAAATTACCTCTGGCCTTTATAGACTGATGTAATAGACAATAACATAATTCAAATATATTCGTCAATCAATCCTGTCATGGTGTACTCTTTTTATAAAAATTATTATATTTAAATATTTTTTACAATATAAAGTACTTATATATTATTTATTACCTCATAATTGTATGTAATTCATTGAAATTATAATATAATTTTTGTTAATAAAAAATATATCTCTAAATTGAAAGTTTAATTTGAACGTTTCTAATATTATATTTCATTTTCTGTCTGTTGGATAAAATGATGGTTGACGTAAACAAGGCGGCACCCTTGTGGTGTGACGCATAAACTAGACGGTCCATTTGACCAAATAACAGGGGGAGTAATGACCAGTCACATTACACTTTATATAGTCACGTGTGATTAATAAAATCATTTGTCATGCATGTTACAAATAAATCATAGACAGTTGTAAATATTTTATTGTAAATTAAATATAAGTTTGTGATGTCCCATGTCATTAATTATAAAATTTTTGATTAGAGAAAAGCTAACACAACAGTAGGTTTACAATAGCCCCACTTAATCTAAAATATAACACAGAAAATAAACAGCCAATACGAAACAACAACATTAACAATTATTCTTCCTAGAGTTTTTGTTAATATATTAGCTGGCATTTCTTTAGTAGACATATATATTATTAATAATAATAAATATTAATGAAGTGAAATTTTGTATCAATGTGTTTAGTTCTGTTGTGACGTAAGGGATTAAAAGCTATCTTCTGTGCTCTCTGACTGTATGATCTGGCAGCGAGCGTTTATAAGATGACGTGTCTCGCAACTATATTAGAGGGAGTATTGTGCCAGGGTGTAAGTCTGGATGGGGTACGGGCTGAGAAGCCTCGCGTGCTGGAACCGTTGGAGGACCGCTTAATGCACTTGATAACATTCCCATTCTGTGTAACGGGCGGTTCACCAACGGACATGCTTACATTCATTTTGATGTCTCTCTGATCATAAGCCTATCTTAAAACAATGAAAGTTCGTTCTTACTTTACTTTCGCTTGTGCTTTCTACCGAACGTTTAAACAGTTCGGATCATGTGATATCGCTTAACGACAAGAGTATGTACTTACTCCGGAGATCCCCATTACCGAAAGATAAGATAAGATATATTTTTTATAATTTTTTTTGTTTTATTTATTTATTTCATTTTCTTAAAACGGGATACAGTTTTGTATTCGGACGACGTGACTTTAGGGCCACATAGTTAAATTGGCTTTGATATTTTGGAGACAATTAAATCCATA
The DNA here is from genome assembly GCA_943193645.1 of Acentria ephemerella. Lineage (NCBI taxonomy): Eukaryota > Metazoa > Arthropoda > Insecta > Lepidoptera > Crambidae > Acentria > Acentria ephemerella. Next base: position 6,595,248 of record OW971893.1, read on the forward strand.
ATCAGTTCTCACACTGTATTTTTGTAAAAATAAATTGAGCTTTTTATTTGTAATTTCATAATCATAAGTCAAAAACACTTTTTGATTTACTGATCGCAAAGAGTGTATTTATTAAGCTGTCAAAAGAAACTAAAACCTATATTAATATTATAAAAAAATATGTTTTCAAAAGCATGAAATAATAAAACCATTCATATTTCTATTATAACAAAGTGCAGACTAATCTAATTCCTATCGTCTTATCTAAAGCAAAATTTTCAGAGAAAACTCAACGCTTTTATTGTTCTAACAATATTATAGATAATAACAAATGTATTGAACCAAATCTAATTCCAAAGCGTGAAAAGGCTTTATGTAGTTATATGATAGAAACAGTATCATCTCAAATTATTTTTTTTTAAATTAATTTAGGTTCGGTTAAGCCTGAAATTTTTTAATTGCACGTTTAAAGCACTAGAAAACTTTGAAAAGAAAATTTAGGAAAATATTAAAAAGAAAACGTCAAATTCAAAAATTAGGTTTCATCATTATTAATTTTGACAGAACGAGACTTAGGGACTTATTTTCATTTTGTATGAATACCGGATTTACTCAAAAACTGTATATTTAATAGAAATAATTACTAAATTCTTTTAAATAAACATTAATTAACTCCGCCACTGCATTGAATGAATACTTTATTAGGATCCAGTATAACATGTTTGCTGTAGAATACGAATTCTGTACATACGCATTCGCCGTTTGACATGGTGATATAGATATAGGTGTCAGAACACGAATTCGCAACTCAAATCGTATTGCGATATAATTGAACGGTAAATATAGATTTTCCGACATTTGAAATGTAAAATTTAAATAATTTTATGAGAGAAACATGAAAAGGTCAAATAAAATTTAATTAACTTATTTGCGAGTAAAGGTTGTATGAATATACAAAGTACCTGCGCAATTTTCCAAACTAATTTATTACCTATTATACCTACTATTTATACCTCATGGTGGGTTTGCATATCTTATTTATCTTGTTTTGTTTAGTAAGCTTACAAAATATGTTGATATAATAGTAAAGAAGATTGTGAAATATATGTTTTGGTAATTGTTAGTTTAAAATCTTTTCGTAATATTATGTGTATGAATGTAATTAAGACTCAAAATTCTATGACTATTGTTTTGTTACTATCGCTCATGTTTCAAATTAAAGAGACAAACCATGTTTAAGCTTAAAACTATAGACCTACAAAATTGTGGGCAGATTATAAGATAATCATTATTACTTATTCTTTATATATTCTGGATTCTTTAAAGTTCTTGAGAAAAGAAGGCACGCCCGAACATTGAGTAACATAAAAGGAAAATAAACTGCGATTCATGTAACGTAATACAAAATGGTAGAATAAATATTCTTGAAGCGAGGAAATTGATATTTACTTTGGTTAAGTCATGTGGGAGGTTTAAATGGAATTAATTCTTTGAATTATAACAAATAACAACGTACTTAGTTAAAAAAAATCCCAAAGGGTAAGTGGTAATTTTGTTTTTAGGAATATGGAATAATATGGGATAGATTTATTTGTTTTTAGGGAATCTTAATTAGCTAAAATTCTCAGTATTTGACTGAGACTTAATTTGATGTTATAGTCAGATAAATAATAAACATTGAGAAAATAGCTTGATATGGGTCTCATGTTGGCTATTATTATTATTTCTCATCATTGGCTTTTAGTTACACCGGTATCGATTGTACTGCTTAAAGTGAAAAACCTACAGAGTTGTTTTGCTTAGACATATAACCAGAAAAAAATTGAAAAGTATAACGAATGTGTATAATTTATTATATAACACCAATGCTTACGACTTTCAATGTGCCAAGAATTTGCTATTAGCACAACATTTAAAAAAATAGATTTAAGCCATGTACGAATAAGGGGCAGCCTTCTTGAACAAAATGAGTGAGTTATCCTTTATCTCCAACACTGCCTCCAATTCGTACGCGGCTTTTATAACAAATAATACAAAAAAGTCTTTATAGACTCGTACGGTTAAAACATTACTACTAGAAGCAACTTACGCTTGTTCGTAACTCTTGCCATTTAAAAAAAAGAAAAGATAATGAAAACGTAACGAATATATAAATGTTTTAATTTTTAAAGAGAATCTGCAGCGTGTTATAGTCTACTTATTAAGTTATAATTTCTTTTGTATCGACTACTTATTTTAACACTAGATTTACCAAACCAGTCATTTACACTGGTCGTGCAATATTATTTTATATACATTAGTAACAAATATAATTTTTGTTGTTGACATATATTCAAATCGCATGAATATCTAGTGTTAATCCTCTTGGAACCATAGTTGAATATCACAAGAAATTATGAATGAAATTATATCCAATATTTCTTCTATCTCCAATCTCCAATCCAATTCCTCTATCTCCAATCTACTTCAAATATTTCCAAATAAATATTAATACATAACATATAACTTTTTTTTAAATATATTGAACAATATAAATGTAAATAACTTCTTTTACATTCCATACTTTGGTATCCAGACAAAGTAAATGTTCTCGTGGTAGTGAAATATTTATCTAATTCGGGATTTCTGTGTTTACTTTGTTCCTTTTAACTAGGATTCTTTAACAATTTAATCTTTAAATAGTGAAGAATATTGAGATAAAGGTCAAGAGCTACCCTGTTAATAATAAATTAAAAGAACTCAATGGGATATGGGATTGTCTTTTATTATGAGCGAGTTTTTTTTATTGATAGCTCATTATATTCTTTCCTTCTAAACCAATTATTAAGGCAAAGAACTTTTATTGTTATTTTTTTCACACTTTTCATGCTAGCACTGTTCATACATTGCTCGCATGAAAAGTGCAAAAAATATTTTGTTATTTTTTTGATTGGAATCGCTCACTCCAGAGGAACCCATGTTCCGCTGGGGTAGACAGTTCAAATTATTTGCAACGACCCTTTTTGGTTGTCATACAGGATCTTCTTAGTGTTCAGATTTTTTGGGCAAAGAAATTTTGCTATCTTTAACTGGTTTCAAGTGAAGCAACCATTGCTTGCTGTCATTGCTTCCGTGGCTTTCCGAACTGAATCAGTAGTTATTTTATTTAATACTCCTGCTATCTTCGACTTCAATTCAGTGCAATCTGTTTTGCACTACAGCGTTTTACTTTCGTCATTGTTCTTCTACGAGTATCAAATTATTCAGAACGAAAGTAGGTAATATAAAGTGCTTTTTTAGACTTGGTTCAAGTACATCACTGATTTTAAAATAAAAAATTATAAAACGTAAAGTGTCGAATACACAACACCGATAATCAAAACATAATCATCAAAACTAAAATCTAATAACCTATCATACAAAACAATATTTCATAACGAACCATTGCCATCATCAGATGTCTACGAGTATCCCTATGTTAGGCCTAGGAATGTCTAGGTTGGAGAAACACATTAGCCATGCCGAAAGCTGCCCTGTTTTCGTAATGGAGACCAGTACCAGTATGTGAATTTCAATCGTAACGAGATGTTCATTATCGTAGTTTTGTTCAGCTAATAATCGCATATATAAAAATCGCTTACAATATTTTACAACAGACGGGCTGCTGTCGCTTCCATACAATATAACAGCTGACGACAAACACGATCGAGATGTTTCAATTTTATTGAAACTCACACTAGGGTACAGATCGCTCCAACAACTACTCTAGCTAGCTCAAATAAGTTAAATTAAATTACTTAAAGCAACTTATAACTACAAGCAAAGCTTATTACTGCAAGCTTATGACTTTAAGCTTCGATTAAGGTAGACATTGTTTTTTTACATGTATGTGGGACTAGATATTACGTTAGATTATTTTGTAGGTAGTAATCACCCGCATTAGCCATGCCTGTTTACACGAAGTTCGTGCTTTGAAATTTTAATAAGGATTCTGAAACGTTAAAGGACGAGTCTCTTTTGTAAGGTTTGGGACGACCCGGCATTAGGCTGATAAAATGTTACACCTTTTTCTCTTGTTGCGACATTTATTTTACTCGTATTTGACCATGAATGTTTCCTTCTTATTACTTCTTTTTATTAAGAAATACTCTTTTCTTGAAAAAAGGTTTTCTTAAGTATTTTTTTTTTATATAAGAATGTAATAATTTAATAGAAATAAAACTCCTTTTATAATCTTTTAAAGGAAAAAAAACTGAAATTACTGAAAAGAAATATTACAAGTAGAAATTAAAAAGTCAATCTTAATTTTGAATTTGGTTCATCAACATAGAATTTATTTTTATTTTACTTCTCCCAAGATGTAATAGTCAAAACATTACTGGTGATATAAGATGTAAAAAATTTCGACTCGTTTAAGTAATGATTATACTCTTGCGTTATTTAGACAAGAAACATGTTTGCAGGTAGTAAATTTCATTTTATCTGTACGACACAGAAAGGATCGCCTGTAGATAACTATTACAATTAAAAGTAGGTAAAGTTTTGTACTTGTCGTGTTTAATTTATCTGAAGCCCATTTCCCCTAAATTGTAAGTTGTCAGGTACGAAATTAAATTGGAAGATGAATATGACTTTGAACAAAGTTTTTTGAGCTTTATGGCGCTTCTACTTCTAGAAATGTATTTTAACTACATTTTCAGAATTACCTTTAGAAAAATGATGAGCGCCTAATTTTTTATTCACATACGATTGAATATTACAGGATTGGAATAGTCCCATTGAAATCCATTGTACAAGATGAGTAGTTTAAATGAATATAAATTATTTTATTCCAATACCAGTGACTTTACAGCATCTATAAGGACGGTTTCAGTAATAAGAAAATTGTAAATAATAGTTTAGGGAAAAAGTTGTAAATTAACTTTGAAAAAGAAGACGTTTTTTTTAAAGTTACTTTACATTTAATTACAGTATGTATGTGCCATTTCGTTCATAGATTTTCTGCCATCTTGTAGGCAGAGACATGATCCCGTTGCTGAAGAAATTTTGGAACTTCTGATCAAAAAGCCGCTACAAGTAGTTTTGGCAGTCCTCCCTTGATGTCAACCTGACACTGTCTACAGAATTCTGAAGAGACCGGAACAGGTGGAAATTTGAAGTTGCAAAATCAGGGCTATATAACCAAACTGCTGATATGCCGTTCTTGCTCGACTTTTTCAATAGCGTACATTTTATCCGTAACCTCTTACGGCGGGGTGCATTTTGGACATCAAAATTCTTGTATTGAAAACACTGCTTTAGGTCCATAAACGTCAGCTACCATATACAGCCTTTATAGAAGAGGCCATCACCGGCTACCAAAAACAAACCCTGGGCCCCAATAAAACTGTTCACAAATATCAAACGAAACTGTGTGTTTTATTGTAAAACTCCATCCGAAGGTTTCTACAATGAATATGTTATGCGACTAGTCTGAGCTATTAAATCAGCACGCGGGCCTTATGTAGTTAATAAGAGCTTTTTTTTGTGGGTAAAGGTTTATTATACAAATAAAATCACGTATTATTTAAATATTTAAGATCTTAAATTCTACCAAACAAGATACCAACTAGTTAAGTGTAAATTATCACAATCCCTAAAAAATGATTCATATTTGTTTGTAAATCATAAAAAGCATATGTATTAAACATATGCTAAAATAGTTGATTGTAATGATTTTCATTATAAAATTTGGCCGGGAAAAATGACAATATTTTGATAATTTCAGTCAACATAATTTTTTGTAATTTGTAAGCAATACACTTTGGTTCACATTAACATAGTTCAGTAAAATATAACAAAACAGCATAAATAGTTAAATCAACTGATTTGCTTTAATGTTGAATTTTACTATTCTATATAATTTAAAATTTTCCATTATGTAGTAGATTGAATTTATATACTATAATTAACCCTAATTCTTTTAACTTAAAGTCATGAAAATCAAAATTAGGTATTTTTGCCTCGATAATTACTAACGTTCTAAAACTCAATAAATTTACTAGAACCATGTTAAGGTAACTCAAATGGAGAATTTTTAAAAAGTAATTACTTACATTTTGCTGTATCTGTTGGATAGGTGCGGGTCCTCAAACTGTATCGGTCTCCCGAACTTATTGATTAGATCACACTTAAGCCAAGAGCCCTTTTTAAATTCAGCACCGACCTGAGTTACTTCACTGTCCAACACCAAATGAATGTATTTTATGAATGGAATCTTCCCACTAGATTTCCCTAAAAGACGATCTATTTTTAGGTTCGTCTCCTATCGATTACGACGTTTTGAACACATAAAATTGTTTACGAACACCAATTCCCAACACAGAATATGAAAAATTACTTAGGGTAGCCTCCGCAGTACCTCAAATTGTGATTTTCGGAAAATAAATTCAAGCGAAAACCTTCCGCGACGCGGTTTCCCGTTTTGTATGAAAGAGGGCGCGTTAGTATACCCCATAATGGGCACGTATTGTCTAAAAATATCACGGTGTTACTGCGCTTAGGATATCAGACTTTCTACCTAGGCACATAAAGCTTAAAATAATTTATACGAAAGCTGCGGGGTGATAGTTGTGTGTAACCTTTTTGTGAATGTGTGTGCGTGTTGATGTTGGGCGCATGCGTGATAGGTTCCTGGTCGCCAACAAAAATCAATCCGCTTCGGTATGTGGGTGTTACGTAATGAGACATGCTAGAGAACTGTAGTTGTACTTAATTGGGACTAACAGGAATAAACTACAGACTCTCATTTTACTTTATTATCTCATAATTAAGGTGTTTAAGCCTAATATGCTAAATTTTCTGTAAAATTGTTTGTAGTATTTATTATAAGGTAGATAAGGTTCAAATTTGATTTCGAATCTGGTTAAAAGATGGCTGACCTCTTTGTATTCAAGGAAATTACAGTCTAACTTTGTTTCGCCGCTATCATTATTTCACAAGGTGTTGAAATACTAGGATGGGTTGGCTTCCATGAACCTTTGTTTGTTATACAACAACAGACAGATGATAGCACAGTAAAGCGCTGAAAATGGCCTCAGACTAAAATTACTTTGATTGAATTAAGTGACGTCATGCGAAATTTTGCGTTTTCAACCATAATTTTGTTCTACAGTGTAGCCGTGGACGTGTGCTAGGCTCCAATTATATTTAACTAACCTACCGTGTAATGGAAATATTTTCTTTCTTTGCATTAAAAAAAGTATTTTCAAGGGACTCAAAAGAGTTGTTTTTTAAAATTCCGTCATATAGAACAGAGTTAAAAACGCTACTATTTGTGACAAGTTTTGAATTTCATGACGGATTTGTTTGATATTTATATTTAATACATATTTTATTAAATTAACGACTTATTTGTTTAAAATTTTAACATTTATTTAAACGTTTCAGTTCTTGTTTACGATTTTAACTATTTATGACAAGACGTGGGTGTTAAACTGTTTACTTAAACTACTTACTGGAATTAAAGTGTTTTAGTCTTTGCTCTGTTATATTTCATTGTTCGTTGAATATCTAACTAGGTACTTAGATTATTATATCCCACGCTAAAATAGTAAATCTTTATATTTTATTATTTTATATCTTCCGTCGTATTAGCATCTGGTACAATATAGAATAAAAAGAATAATATATAGATATATAGAATAGTAAACCTTTGTTTGTCTTAACATAGTACACAGAAAGTGAGAATAAAATATGCTACTGTTTCTACTGCATAAATATGACAAAACTTATTTTTTAATAAAACCACATAAAAAAAACTCATACCAACTTTTGCTACTAATAAAATTTGTATTTTAAACAAAATACTAGTACTTATAATTCGCATATTATGTCAGGGAAAATTACAAAACAATTTAATACCAATAGAAATACACATAATAATTGAAATATACCTTCAGTGGTCGTGCCTTGTATTGTAGCCAAAGGTTTCGGGTATTTGTTCACGAGTCATAGATTATTTATGAATTAATTTTTATTTTTGTGTTGGATGAAATTTCTGTTAGAAATAACTTTTTTATCTTTTTCTTGTTTTGATTTATTACGTTAATGTTTATGTGTACACAATAAATTATTAAATTTATAATTTTATAATCATATTTTATCTATATTTCACCGTTATTTAGTATTTATAACACAAGCTCTTAATGATGCTTAAATTAGGCTAAATAATAGGTGTGAATGGGAGGAATATTAATTAGTATAGTCTTGTTCAATCAACGTAATCTTTTAGTCAGCGAATGCTTATATAATTTTTATGCTTAATTTTTTGTCTGTTTTTGGTCTGGGACTAGGCACTTCATAGCTTATTTTATTTTCAAATAAGGGTGATATAAATACAGTTGCATAAATGGAACAGAAATAGTATAACCTGGAAATAAAATTGTAATCTATATGTATATATATGTGCAAATTTTTCAACATGACTGTATATAGTCTGGAAAATCGTGTTGATAACTGACGTGCTTGACAAAATTTTCTTCCTTCGTGGCGTGACTTCGATCTTACAGACGAACTAACGAACGACTAAATACTCATTGGGTGAATCTATCATGGTGACTGAGGTGATACACAGTTCACCAGGCTAATTTGACTTTATTCCTAGCACGTAATAATTCTCGTGGTTAGATATACTCAAGATCAATTGATTCTAGACAGCATTCCAACTGCACTACAATTGCAAATTTGTAGTTTGAATGTAGTTAGTACGACTGCAATAAAACTACAATCCAACTGTACTACTTCGTCGTCGTGATGATGCAGTTCTTCTAAAAATAAGGAAATTAAATTCCAATAGTAGAGATCGCAGTGATATAATTCGACAAGCTAAAAAGAATGTGACATAAAAATAGAATACAATATTATTAGAAAAAATATATGTCATAAACTATGCAGCCAGGGTGTTGTATATTATAAAGTTATATTATAAAAAGGTTTGGTCTAACACCTCCCCGTAATATAAACACCCTGTATATATACACCACTATATACAGTAAATGCATTATCAAAAGTACACCAACAACCACAAAACTTACATCTATATAAACACACACTTTAACACTATTTATACACAACTCAAATCACTCAAAAAATAAAACGTCCGCGTCCTAGAGTAAGTTTAAACTAAACCTAAACATTTTACAAATTTTACATGTTTAATATTTGTTAAACTCTTAGTAAGGACATCGGCGATCATATTACCAGTAGGAATGTACTCAGCAATTATTTCATTACTGGTGATAGAATTTCGAATGAAATGATGCCTAACGTCAATGTGTTTGGTGCGCGAATGATGAGTGTTGTTTTTGGTGAGTTGAAGTGCGCTTTGATTGTCGCAGTACAGCGTAATTGGTTTGCTGTATTGAAAAATATCCTTTACCAAATATTTCAGATATATGGCCTCTTTGCAAGCTTCGCTGAGTGCCATATATTCTGCTTCGGTGGTAGAAAGTGCGACAGTGCGTTGCTTACGTGATTCCCAGGATATGGCTGAGCCACTGAGCATAAACACAAAGCCAGTGTAGGATCTGCGGTCTACGAGGTTAGACCCATAGTCTGCATCAGCATATCCCACAATATCGCTTGTCGACTTTGTGTATTTGAGCTCTTTGGTTTTAGTTGCCTTAAGATACCTGAGTACCCGTTTAGCAGCTCTCCAGTGTACCTCCCCATAATGTGCATTAAATTGGCTAAGGACAGATACGGCGTGAGATATGTCCGGCCTAGTGCCAATAGAAATGTACATTAGAGATCCAATGAGCTGCTGATACGGTAAATCCAATTTCTCATCGTCTTTATTGGGTAAAATTAATTTGAGACCAGCTTCCAAAGGCGTTGACACTGATATGGCTTTGCTCAAATTGAATTTATCAACAAGTTTGTCAATATAGTTGGTTTGGTCAAGACTGATACTACCATCATCGTGTCGTGTAACCCTCATGCCTAAACAATCTTTGACTGGACCTAAATCTTTAATTGCAAAAGATTGTTTCAACCCCGTTTTAAACATTTCTCTCATTTGAATATTATTACTAAAAATGAAAAAATCATCTACAAAAACCGCAACAACAAGAAGATTTTCAGATTCTCTTTGATAATAAATACAGTGCTCTGTTTCTGCGCGAGTCAAAGACAACTTTTGCATTGCTTCGCAGACCCTTTTATTCCACTGTCTCGGAGCTTGCTTTAGACCATAGAGAGATTTTTTGAGTAAACAAACCTTTTTTGTTTCTGTAATGAAACCTTCAGGTTGTTCCATATAAATTTCTTCTTCAAGCTCGCCGTTCAGAAATGCTGTTTCAACATCCAGGTGATCAATCTGAAGATTTAATTTAGCGGCGAACGCTAGAAGAAGTCTAATGGAAGATAACCTCGCAACAGGTGAAAAAGTCTCTCCATAATCTACTCCATAGACTTGCGTAAAGCCCTTTGCTACAAGTCTAGCTTTATATTTTACAATATCTCCGTCTGTGTTTTTCTTAATTTTGTACACCCATTTACATTTGATAGGCTTCCGGTCTTTAGGCCTGTCAACTAATATCCAAGTGCCATGTTTCATCAAGGAATCGTACTCCGCCTTCATAGCATTAAGCCAATCTTCCTTATATGCGTCATCCTGTACCTGCTTGAATGCTCGAAATCAGGGGATATAAGGCAAGTGCTTGCTTCATACTTCTGTGGAGGATTGCGCTCTCTACAAGGATATCGGCGGGTACACTCAATGGCGTCCGGAGTTTCTGAGCATGTTGACTGAGAATCTATATTTATACTGGGACATCCAACTGATTGTTGAGGTGCCGGAAGTTCCTCAGTATTTGTAGATGGAACAGGATCTATAGGAACAGAGACTTCTATATTAATTGATGGTAGTTCAGATTCCACAAAATCTGTGGGCTGAGGAGACTCTACAGTTTTATCTTCTATAAAAACTACGTCTCTAGCAATAATAACATTCCTAGGATTCTTAGGATTTACCAGACGGTAACCCTTGCAGTCACTAGGATAGCCTACGAACAAACAGTCAAGAGTTTTGGATTCCAACTTAGTTCTCTTTTCTTTTGGAACTAAAGCAAGAGCTGTGCAACCAAAAACTCTTAAATGTGACAGGTTTACTGCTTTTCCTGTCCAAATTTCTTCGGGAATTTTAAAACTTAATGCCTGAGTTGGAGAATAATTTTTAAGATAAATAGCTGTACTAATAGCTTCTCCCCAATATGCTTTAGGCAGGTTAGCATCTTTAAGCATAGACCTTGCTTTTTCTATGACGGTTCTATTAACCCTTTCTGAAACACCATTTTGCTGAGGATGGTATGGAACCGTCAGTTGCTGAATAATACCATTGTCTTTGAGAAACGTACTCATTTGATGATTGACAAATTCACGACCATTGTCGGAACGAAGTGCCTTTATTTTAAGACCTGTTTGGTTTTCTATGAGGTGCTTAAATTCTACAAACTTTCGAAATACTTCACTTTTGTTCTTTAATAAATAGCCAAAAGTTTTCCTAGAGAAGTCGTCAGTAAAGATAAGTAGGTATAGAGAACCTCCCCACGACTGCGTACTCATTGGTCCGCAAAGGTCAGTGTGAATAAGTTCTAGTTTATTATTACACCTACTTGTTGACTTTGTAAAAGGTTTCCTTGTCAACTTACCTTGTAAACATGGGACACATGTTTGACATAATCTGTCAGAGTAATCTATTCCTATGTGTTTTCTCTCTAAAATATCTTTATTATTTAAATGACCTAAGCGTCTATGCCACAGTAGCATGGGCTCTTTATTTTGAGCTGTATATGCTTGATTGTTAAGAGAAGAAGAATCTAACTTATACATGCCTGAAAAGTTGGAGGCAGAAGCTAAAAGTGTTCCAGACACTTTACATCCTTCTCTTTTGATTATGGAGGCGCCTTTAGGAGAAAAAATAACTATAAAACCCTTACTAACTAATTCCCTAACAGACAATAAATTAGTCGAAAGTTGTGGTACATAAAGTACATTAGAAATTTTTATTACACTATTACATATATTTACAGACACGGTACCTTTTCCTTCACTATATACAACTTCTTTATTGGCAACAGTAACTGGTTTACGGAGAGGAGTAAAATCATTAAACCAATCCTTAAAACAACTCATATGGCTCGTGGCTCCAGAGTCAATGTACCAATCCTGGGATAAAGAAGGGGAATTATGACCTGTAATTGAATGAAAAGATGATAAAAGTGTAATATCTGTAATATAATGAGCAGTAGTATCACCGATGCCCTTTTTATTCTTTTTGGAATTATAATAACGCTTCCTGCACTTAGACACGTGGTGCCCCAACTTCTTGCAGTAGGAACATACAACAGTCGCCTTCGAAGATGTAGTAGCAAAAGCATTATTTCCCAAGCTGACCGTTGTATTGACTCGACGCTGTCCTTCCTTCATAAGTGTAGTGGCAACATAATCAGCTGTGATGGTAGCGCCCGAGTGCTCAATTGCCATTACCATAGGCAAGTACTCTTCTGTCAATCCTGCTAGCATCACTACACCAACAAATTCGTCTTCGACAGCTTTTCCGATGGCAGAAAGCTTCTGTTCAGTTTCGCGGATGTCATTGATGTAGCTTTCCATGTCAGGATTTGACTCAAGCTTACAATTGAACAGTTTTTTCAGGAGTGAAAGGCGTCTACTTAGGCTGCTATCTGCATACGCTTTCTTAAGAGCAAGCCAAGTCTGTTCAGCAGTATCACAAGCGACCACAATAGGATAGACCATTTCGCTTACATTCAGGCAAATTTTAGATCTTGCACGTTGGTCGCGCCGCTTGAATTCTTCCGGAGTTAATTTTTCAGCACATGTAGATGGATGCGAGACAAAATCCCACAGTTCAGCGTCTATGAGCGTCATCTCGAAGCTCCACGAATTGTAATTAGCTCTTCCATTTAACTTGGAAATAGAATTCTGTTGACTTGCGGTCACGGCAGGGCTACGGTATGTCGAATTATCCATATTAAAGGTAGAATAAGCCCATAACCTTCTAAAAATAAGGAAATTAAATTCCAATAGAGATCGCAGTGATATAATTCGACAAGCTAAAAAGAATGTGACATAAAAATAGAATACAATATTATTAGAAAAAATATATGTCATAAACTATGCAGCCAGGGTGTTGTATATTATAAAGTTATATTATAAAAAGGTTTGGTCTAACAAGTTCGTCAAATAAAGTCCAGAAGTAAAGGACGTAACTTAAAAAACTAATTGTAGTTTATAATTTGAAAATAATGGTAGCACTTATATTCTGCTGTAAGAGGTATATAGCGCATATGTCTCGATAAACTAAGGAGAAATACGTAATATTGTTACACGAACGCACTTTTTCAATAGTAGAAAGATTCGTACATTTTAGACAAGTTATAGTGAAATATTCAAAGCACATCTTTTGTTTGAAAACCAATTTAAGCATACTATTTGTGTTTATATATAAACAGAATCGCTCCTTTGATATTATAAGGACACAAGTAAACATTTTTGTGTAAAGTGTGATTTTAAATGCTAAGGGCACCAAATGAATTCTCTACCGGGTGCTGTGTAGTTATCAAAGAACAATGCTGTTTAATTTCACATTTATAAAAAAAACACTTAAAAAAGCACTTTTTTTAAATAAAAATAAGCCGGAATCGGGGTACCCTATCTTCAAAAACTGCTGTTTTGTATTATGGCCTTATTTATTATTAAGGGTGCGAAATATTAGATTAACGTAGAATTTGTTCTCGTTTGTTTTGAGCAATTCCTGCTTCAACTTAAATGTTTATTACCTATGTACATTTGAGAAAGGTTTACAGTTATATTACATTCAGTTGTATTTAAAAAACAAGGGTAGGTGTCGGGACTCAGACGACAGAGGTAGTTGTATTTAATTATATAAGAAAAGTGGGTGCCTTTACAACCTAGTTATTGCATTGTGAGGGGACGGGAATGACAAGTCATTATGCAAACTTAGCTCTTAGCTTAGCTTAACGATACTAAGATCGAAACGTCTCAATACGATTGAAACTCACACTAAGCCTATAACATAAAAGTATAATATCGACTAAATTTTACGTCCAAAAATAGTGTTAATTTTTCTAAAAACACTAGGAGTATGTTGGAGTTAAGCGTAAGGCCTCATTAAAAAAAGGAACATATGTTTAAAGGATAGAATCCGCCCAGACACAATACCATACATTTAAATCAACTCATAATATTTAGAACATGATTTACGCCAAATCTTCTTTGCCAAACCCTTACTTAGCCAAACATTTGTTAGGATAGTGAACATAATTATGTATGTATAATTAAAGTTTAAATTTTATGCTCAAAGCTGTGTGTTCTGCGACGGGTATCGTATCGTATCGTATCTATATCATGACGATACGACTTTGGACTACTTTCAAGAGTCATAGTAGACATTATTATAAATTATTTCCTCTAGTCGTAACTACTGTGCACAACTGTCATAAATATACATTTTGTTCAACAGCGGATTTTACACTTAAATTAAGTTTTTTAGTAGGGGATAAGTAGGTTACTAGGTATGTATTGAAATATACGCAACCGGGACGGGGTAACAAAAGGCTGGTCGGTATAGCTAGCATAGACGGAATTATCTCACTTAATCGTGACAATGAATTTGCACCGTATGCACACTACATAAGGTCCTTGCTGGCTCGCTCCTTTTACGTATTTAATTTATTTAATTTATTGAGAATTTTGTTGAAATTATTACTAAACTCTAACGAAAATTTAATTTGAGAAATGGATTAGTAGGTTCCGAGTTTATAAAAATGTATTTTTTAAAATTGTAACAACGTTCTTATTCAGTTCAATTAAATATTAAGACTGTATACAAATTTAACATTACACAAATATAAAATAAGACAACAATAGCAGAATCTATTTTGCAGCATTTCTTATAGAAACGAAATATTTACTCAGTATAATAGGGAAAATACCTCTTTGTTAGTGTTCCTAGTTTCGGTTGTTTCTGTGATACATTTATGAAAAACAGGAAAACTTTTTTTATTTTATTTCGTTATTAAAGTATTAATAATCTTTTCGGAAAATACTTATCATTTGGTGTCATTTCGTCATCATCTTTAATTTTATTTAAGTTACTGGAAGATCTTGTTTTGATGAGTCTTGGAAACTTTGCCTTTACCTTTAAATCTATTTACTTTTGTATGTCTGATCTTGAACTTGTATTAGATCACCGCAAACAGCGAACTGGTTCACCTCGCACGCGTTATTGAATGCGCAAGCGCATGATCCGATTTCGCTTCCGTTCTGTAATCGTTTCCCGACTTGAAGACATTATATTTTATTATTGGCATGATTGTAGATTATTATTAAGTAATTTGCAAATTTAAGCTAAGTATTTTCAGGTCTGCCGTCATTTATACATAACAGAGAATTTATCGCAACTTTTATTTATGTGCTCCACACAGTTAATTTATGATAATGTGGCGATGACGTTTGAGGATATGGCTAATGTACCGAATGGTTTAAGCATTTCGGTTACTATAACGAAAACAAACCCATGTTTGAAACTCGCCTAAACTATTTAGGTCACTTAATATATTTGTTTAGAAAGTTTAGAACTTTGACCAGAGGAACCACTTTTGAGATTACACGAACAAAAATATATTAATTATATATTTTTAATTATAAAAGTCAACTACAACGTATTTTATCGTCATCAAACGAATGTGTCTAAATGCTAGTTATTAGGAATTAAAATAAAAATAGCTACGTAGATATTATTATGATTCAAACACAGATAGTGAAAAGGGTATAATATTATAGAATGTTAGACGTAACGACGTTTTTTACATAATAAAATTTTTTAATTCATTTTCATCAGAAGGCATCAATCAAATTTTTACTTAAAACATCTATTTCTTGATGAAAACTATCCAGCACTTTGAATTATTTGAACCGACTGTGTATAAGAAATATATGATTAAACATAAAGCTAAATTTTATGATCGTTACAATACAGTTGGAACGAGCACTTTTATGACAACACAAAGCAACAAGATTTTTTGCAAATAAAACTGAATTACGTGTAAGTAAGCCATTTTCACAGTCATGAAATATGCAAGAGTAAAAATCGTATAAATATGTGTTTGAATTATGGTTTACCTACAAATTATTATTGTAGGTGAGAAATATTTTAACTTAATATTATTAACATGTCATATTAGCTTTTTATTCTAAAAGAATCAACATTGTCGTTTGTGTTTGAACTTAAAATCGATACATTAAAAGATTTTTGACTGTTTGTGACTTTTAACGTAAAGTACATAAGACTTATATAAAATGTTCGAATCTTATGCACGTGATTCTAAGTCATGGTCGTGTCCATGATTTAATTTTGAGGGGTTTTTTGTTAATCATTCACAATCATCGATTATTAAAATAATTTAAGGAATACTTAATAATTAACTTCAAAATCCTGGCTAAGAATAAATTTATCGTCGACTGTATAAAAGATTTTTAGAAAACTATAATTTATTTTTGAAAATTTCTTTACTTTCAGTAACCTTATGTATTCCGTTACCGTCAAATCAACATTTCATTTGGGTAAGAAGTTTTAAACGGTTTGAGGATAAAGATTAATTGGTATAATTTGTACTGTCTATAACATGATAACAAAATGAATTGGGTCCTTGAAATGATATTCATAACCATAACAAATCTTAGTCAGTAACTTATTACAATATGATAAATATAATACTTTTTAAGATCTTTCGTATAATAACTATATTATAGAGCATAATAAAATATATAAATCATTAATTTAATTTTTGAGAGGAAAATATTTTTTTACCGTCTAATATTTACCTCATTTATTTATTTTTAAGGGCAGACAAAAACACACACCAACAAAAAATAGTTTTTAATTAAAGACAGTCACAGCATGCGATGTGGACTAACAGTTATAAATATGATATTTACTTAAGTTAAGTTTATACATTTTTAAAAAGTTATTAAAAGAAATTCTGATTACTGAGGGTTAACGTTCCTGCTAATGATTTTGAAGGTAGCTTTATATTTTCGTGCACTAACCTGAAATATGTCCAACTCTCCTACTTTATTTAACTGAGAAAGAAAGTTATAATGTTTCTTTCCCATCACACACATTGTGTCAACAAATACGCAATACTTTTCTTTGCTTAACCTTTGCGATTCAAATCACGGCAAATAAATATTGACTATACCGAGATTGAATGTTTTTTCTACTTTAATTTCCATTAAACTTTACTTCGATCCTTTTGTACTTAGTGAAGTTAATCAACAGTTGATAGAATCAACTGATTGATTAATATATCAGACCAGTCTACTAATAAACTACTATAATTACTTTTATAAATTCATTTAAAAAACCTTCAAATAACGCATTCAAATAGATATTGACTCTGTATCAATGTTTCATTGTATCAATTGATTGTGTAAAACAAAAAAATTTAACCTTGTTATTGGTATTATTTACAATGTTTAAAGGCGACCTGTTTAAATTAATCTGACTACTGTGTGTACTTAAGTTAAGGAAGAATATTTTTTCGACGCAATTTTATTTTCAACAAATGCGTCGTGGTAACTGGACCTAATGGCTTAATGTGCCAAATTTTGATTGATCCAACCAAAGAGTACGTTAGTTTTCTTCATCGAAAGTATTGTAATACAAAATTTAACATGCTTCTCAGAGTTAGACGAAATCCGACGATTTGTTATGACTTGAAGCGGAGTCCGAAGCTATACAAAAATCACTACAACATAAACGTATGTCTTTGTATGATGGATATGTACAGATCCGACTTCTTTTTATAGATGAATATAGAAGAGAGAGAGAGAGTAAACATTAATAATAATATACTTGTGTATTGTTATTTATTTTAAAGCCTCTGAGCATGTGCGTGTTGGCCGACATATGCAACCACACCTGGATACCGGAGTGTGGGCGCGAGAAGACCCACGGGCAGATGAAACTGTTTATTGACGAGTGCGACATGTTTGAGTTCAGTTGTGACAACCAACTTGGTAAGTCAAAAGTCAAAAATAACTTTATTTAAATAGACTCATTTACTAAGTTCTTTTAAATCGTCACAACAGGGAATATGTATGAGCAAAACAATTAATGTAATTAAAGGCAATAGTCATAATAATAAGGAATAAAGAAGAGTCAAACACTTCCTTTTGCTACACAATTTTGTTATACAATAGCTCTTAGGTGTGAGGGACCGTGATAACTCTTGTCTCCTGGATGTGAACGCACGGATAAGGGTTTTTTTTCGATATTGTAATTCATAGTTCCTGAAAAATTGGATATAGGCGAGAAGCTGATGGGTGCAGGATCAGCAGAACCGTTTTATTTAGTAGTCTATAGGGGAGGCCTTTATCCGCGCTTAGATTTTTAGATAATGTGTAGACTTTTGTACGGCGGTACTTTTCGGTGGAAAGTCGATTCCACGTTACAGAAGATTATATTAAAATAAAGTTTACTTTTCTTCTCCAGCGACACTACAGGCTAAGGTGCTCTTTGTATCTTAGTTAGTGCAGTATTTTCCATTAATATCATTGAAGAAACTAAAAAAAAATTATCTGAAAATTAACTTTACACTTATTGATCGTTAACCTAAGTTATCTGATGTAATGTTGGGAGGTTTTAGTTTGAGAATAACAGGCAAATAACAAAGCAAAATTTGGCACTAAGAATTGTTTGATAAATTTGTAGAATCAATATTAAAATTATTAATGTAAAAGCATGAAATGATTGTGGTTTGAAGATTTTTTATCACAGAAGTGTGAGTACAATTAAATGATACTCAATATAAATGTAAATTGTCAATAAAATGCAACAAAAATACCAAATATGCCTGAACTAGATTAATTTTTCGTGAGGGTTAATAATTTTGTGCCTGTTCTTTTGCACATATAGCTTTTAGTCTAAAAACTTAACCTTTATGCTATCGCCTTCATTAAATTAATATCATTCCAGAGTATGAGGTGCTTAATTACTCCGACTGCTTCTCAATGCCTGGGTCCTGCCCAACAGTCAGACCTTGCCCATCAAATCCCACTTGCCCAAACCATAAGTTACACAGAATGGGTCAACGTAACTTCATAGTAACTGACTCAAGAAGGATGTTGACACCAAAGACAACTTTGACAGTATCATTGCCCTTGCACATGTTGAAGGGGAAAAGACGATACACGCCTATCCCTAAAAAGTTACAAAGGGAAGCAAAAGCAAGAAAAGATAAATACACTCCGACGAAGAAAATGACACAAAAAAAATTAATTCGAAAATCAACAATAATGGAAACGATTATTCTAAAAAAAAACATAGTTTATCGTAACGGAAAAAAATTAATGAAAGTTGTTAAGGGCACAGTAACAAAAAATATTAAAAAGGAATATGATTCTGATTACTTAGAATGATGATTTAAGGCGTTTTCAAGTTTCATCTTAATACTTTATATTTTTATAAATAATAATATAGAAATATCTGCGAATTGGAATTAGAAACTCAGGAAACTCTGGTTGAATAGGATGTTTGATCAAGGTGTTCTATCTCAGAAATTTCAACAGCATGACTGTTTCTTTACCAGGACCCGTATTAAATAAATGTTACAAATTATAAATTGTATATTGTATTTCTTTTTGATTAAATTTAAATCTTACAAGATCATGGTGACTATTTTACAAAATTATAGGTGCAATTTAATATACTGTATTTCTGTTAAAGCGAACATATTTTTAAGATGACAATTTACATATGTTTAGAAAAAACTAGTTTATGGAACACAAAAGTTGTAATCAAAAGTTTGGAAATTGTTGAATTGTAATATTGTCATCGAAATCTCCGAGGTTTTAACATTATGTAAACTTTATTAAACAGACTTTACTACTGTAATAATTATAAGTTATTTTCTTTAATATTCTTAACATAGTTTTGAGTCATCTTAAACGGTACATGTCGTATAACTTAACAAACATGTCAAATATGTCTTAAATACTTATTAACAAAATTGTACGAATATAAAGCTTCTTAATTGATTCCCAGGAGTTTAATTGAATTATTAAAAATTTATTGATTTTTCATGATACTATAATTTCAAGTGAAATACTAACTTATAAAATTGGAGCAATGTATAGTCGACAGTACACTAAGCGTAACAGTTTGATCTTTCCGCCTGGCTTATGTCGTTCATTTTAGAAGAGATATTTATAAATGCTTCTATCTTATAAAGTTGATATGCTGTCGTCTGTCCCTATTTTAAAATCATATAATATGAAAACTATAATATGAAATATCATACTTTCACGTGTGAATAATATTTTATCAAAAAGGCTATAAAGCAGTATTATAAAAATGGTTGTTATTTTACGGGCAGGTATGATGGAGTTTTTAATGAAAAATAATAATTCTAGTTATATTTTGAAACAGTGTTGTTTTGTTTTAGCTATTATTTTGCTTTCTAGTTACCCAACGAATCAACATTTTATTTCGGTAATACTATGTCAATACAAAATTATGTTCTTTATAATATGCGATATTCTTTCAAGATATGATAAAATAAACCTTATCACAATTATCTTTAGTCTAACAATTGATTTTCTAAAATATTTTAAACAGTTGTCTGTTATAATAAGAAATAAATTTATGATAATTTTTACTTTTAGCTTAATGGTTCTTGTTACTCGGCAAATACGTGCAACCATACTTGGTCAGTGGTGTGTGGTTTTGACGTGACATTATCAAACAAACGAGTATTTATTGATGAATGTCATATGAATGAATTTAATTGTAATTATAAAAAAGGTAAGTCTTTCTGATAATGAACAATATTTTTTGAAAAATATTTCATGAATTATCTATTCCTTTTCATTTTAGATTATGTGAAAATTAATCTAACTGAATGTTATGAATGCACACAAGAGCAATATGTGTCAACGCTTCAGTCTACACCTATTGTAGAAACAAGTACTACAACTTCAGCTACTACTACAACTTCGACTGAAACTATAGCTATTACTTCAGCTGAAACTGTTAAAATAACAACATCTCCACAACTAGAAACCTTGACTGCAACTGAAACAACCGCTACAAACACTACTACTGCTTCTAAAATGATGAGTACAACAGAAAATACCACAGAGACATCAAATATAGAGCCTACAATTACAGAAACTATCACAAATACAACTACTGACCCTATCACTACTTCTGCACTTACAACAATAACTGTTGAACCTGCAATTAAGGAAATGAATACAGAAACCACATATCCCACAATTGATAATACGACGCACGTAAAAACTACCATAAGTCCTATAGAACTTACGACATTATTAGAGACGAACAATACAACAAACATTACTAAACCAGCTTCTGTGGATACACTTGTAACTAATACTATCGAACAGTCATCGACGATAGTACTTCTGCCAACAACGACCAATTTATGTGAAACTACTTATTCCAAAGATTGTGACAAACCTGTAACTTGGGAAACTACAGTGAAAGGAGAAACTAGAGATTTCTTTCGAATCATACAAGAACGATACGGCAGACGCGCTAAGTTAATGAAAGACACAACACACTGGCCTACTAGCACGAGCTACTTTAAAAAAAATAGGAGAGATAGATTTATCTTTGGACATCACAACGAACAAAAAAAATGACGACTTGTATTTTAACTAAGTGTTGAAGCGTAATTGTATATTAAATTCGTAAGCATGAATTTAAACCAGATTTCTAATTTGAAATATAGCATGGAAAAGTGATTTCTTTTTGTTAAAGATTTATTTTATTTAGAATTACCTATCTACACCTGAATTTAGTTGATTTTTCGTCATATTTCAATAGGTTTCTTATATTATTTAGTTACATTATATAGAATTTAATACACAGTACATATAGTTTTAAGAGTCAGCCAATGGCCTCGTCTAGACAGAGCAATCGTGGAGTTCGCTGAGCGGGCCGTACCAGCTCCTGAGTCCAAGTCCCAATACATTCGGTTAGGACACGAATCATTAAGCTCGCATTTATCTCAAATCAACTTCTTAATGTCTCCGATTCATAATTGTATTATTAGTAACATTAAAAAGATTTAAATTTATTATATACCTGATAAACACGCATGCAAATGTGGAATAGATTAAATAAAAAAAATTGACACCCTGCGAATATGACGAATGTCTTAAAAAGCAGTATGTAACTACTAAAGTTGTTCTTCTGTAAGTGTAATAGTCTGTTGTACTATAATTTAAGATATAATAACAATTACTTCATCGTCTAGTAAAGATTAAAAAACCTCCTTCAATAAGATATCATTAAATAATGTTATTGTTACTAACATAAATTCACATAATTGTTTGTTTGTAATTAAAAGCGTAGTAACTTATTCACATTTTTTCCTGAACTCTCAGACAAATTTTGTTCAAAATGGCCGAGAGTAGTAATGTCAAGGAAAATATAGGTATAATCAAGGTAGATAGTGAACTAATAAGCAACTAATGCCTGGATATAATGAAGAATTAAAGAGAACTTTACACCTTTTTTTGTTTGTATGGTAATGGGTTATATAAAGATTATGGTAATGGACGAGACCTATTTGGTTTATTAAAAACCCAATTAAGTACTCGGAACTCATGCGGTAGATTAATTATATTTGCTAAGTCTCAGTACGATACTATTTTGAGCTTAGCTCATACATACATAACATTTTATATATTTCTGGGCTATTAAATACTCTTCGCTGACCCTATGAGGGTTACAAAAATATGTCATACCTCCCGTTATAACCGTTCAAGTTGCCAATAAACTTTGACGAGAAGCTGTATACATAGATTAATTCGTATTTTGAACTCTGTAAAAGATTGAAATTCAATTAGTTTTATTCAGAAACTTCTTTTAGCAGGTTTTTCTAAAATAAAATGTAGATTCCTAGCTGATGTGTAACCGAGTCTTGAGATTCAAGTTTTTTGTAAAAATAAACTATTTGATTGCAATTAGATCATTGTTTACACGTAATAACAACCCTGGACTATAATTTTGCTTTCTAGTTACCCAAATACACGGTAAATTAAGTCTATGAGGGATCTCTTAGACCTCATTTATATCTCTCATCCCATTTAAGAATTTAATGATTGTTCAAGAGTTAGTTCTTATTTCAACACTTTCGTTATCACTCATAAAATCAGTCTTTTGTTTGAATCCATTCATTTTCTCATAGTAATTTACGACGACCTGCTTTGTTTGTAAATAAAATATAAAAATTAAAACACAAAGTTAAGGTCAAAAGTATCATAACGATTATATAAATAAACATAAAAGTCTTTTTTTGTGATCAGGCCATGTGCAAACAATTCCTACGTAATAGTCATCTTTATGTTAATTAATTTTAATTATTATGTGCCTTAAGCCTTTGGCTTAAAAATAGAGATCTTAATCCCGTAATTTGCCTAGTGTCACGATTGTAACCTTGTCTTTAATACATTGAACTTGGCCATGGATACAACTTAACCAAAAATAATAAACATAAAGACTTTTAATAAGGAAATTAGGTTATTGTACGCATCTACTGGAAATTTGTTCCTCGTGTGGTGTAATGAGTTATTTATATAGTTTTTTTTAATAAAATATTGACTTTTTTGATGAGATAATGTAGATTACAAATATATTTTAGATTTAATTTTCAATATATTGTCTCATATAACCGTAACGTAATTATTTCCTTTTTGATAATCATTGTTCAGCATAATAATACTAAGCACAACTTCATTACAGACTCCGAATTTATTAATAACTTTAAAAAAATATATGTAAATAAAAATTATAATAAAATATATAATTATGTCAAAATTAACATTTGAAATATTTAAAACTACTACTGGTAAGCTTAGTTAAAAATATCTTTATTTTTGGGAATATTTTTAACTCTTAAATACTATGCAACCGTGAATGTATATCATTTTAGTAAGCAGGCATAAAAACAACAGAATTTACCTTTTTAATACGTAAGGACTGTTTAGTTCTTAGAATGTGAGGATTGGTTGGGAAGCAAGTTTTAATTGAAAAATATATAAAAATATATATTATATTTTAGATACATGTATAAGTGTCATTGTTCCTTGACATGACGTTGAACTTTTATAAAGCCTTCTGTGCATATATATGATCACGACTGTATAAACTTTGTTTCTTACACTTTCAAGTTTGACTTATTTACTTTAAAAGTCGTGATGATCTGACGGTCTGATACACTTTGCTTAAGCTCAATAAATGATGTGTTCAAGGCATTATTTTGTTATTTGAAATACCTTGAATTTTCTAACCTATATTACCTTTATTTTATTAGATATTTTCTATATTCCTGTTTTCAAAGCAGTTTTTATTTTATAGAAATGCATTTAATAAGCTTAATCTTGACATCGCCAATTCGAATACTTCTTTTGTTTCAGTTGTTGTTTTAATTAAAAATAATAGTTTATTTTAAATTACACTTAGAATTCACTAGAAAGGAACCCATATTGTATGACAGAGGGAACCCGTCTGCCGGTAAGTAAGTAAGTTGATAATGGCAATGGGGAATACGAAAAAGATTTACAACCTTCTTAGGATCTTTAAAGGAAAACCTTTTCTTTTTCTTTCTGTTTGAAGTGCTTTTCTTTAAAGGTTTTGATTTACAACCGTCTAATAGAATTCGATTTTTATATTCTTATGGCCTTAGTCAACACCCTTCAGAATGAGGAAAAAAATGTATTTGGAAATGATAAATTTAAAAAATTGTCTTTTCAAACTAATCAAAATCTAATTTTTCTTCAGCACATTGTGAAGACCTTATATGCTTTGACTGTAAATTAATATAAAATAAAATCATGTTTAATACTTCGTCTTATTGATATTTATTGACAAATAAAAAAATTATTATTGACGCATTATATTATTATTGTAAATGATAATTACGCAAGCATAGATAAACATATTGATCGTTTAAACACTGATTCCGGTCACACGACTAAGAAGGTCGCATTCCTGTATGACAGTGAAACTATTCGTCATAGAGGTCAGAGTCAGTTTATTTTAAATGTAATATTTATTTAACTCTCTAATATTATTGCTTTGTTATCATTGTCACGAATATAGATCTATCTAGCAATCAATAGTCCCAATATTCTATCCACAGATAGTAATACCTTTTTTTTTGTCAGAGAGGTGGAATGCATTGTCGAATGCATTGTCGAAACCATCATCCCTACAGTAGGGTACCATCTGTAGGGGTATGTGGGACTCGGGGTAGATGCGTTCCCCCACTACCCACTAAACATCCTCTCCGGGCTGATCGCCATAGCGCATTGTTGCGACGACACGGGCTCGCCCAAAAGCCCCACCAACAACAGCAATGAAGCCACAAACTACAAGTCCATTCCGCAGCCCAGAGAAGTGCCTGGAGACCGGCCAGGTAACTCTGAAAAGAGCCTTTTTGCTGGAGATTAGCCGACCACGAAACCACTACAGTTTCTATTCCGGTAGTTGTTTCGTGCCCTGGGCGGGCAGGCTTGCTGGATCCGTTAGTGAACCGCTCGATATACTGAATGAGGAAGCGGTCCTCCAAAGGTTCCAGCACGAGAGAAGGCTCCCCAGTAAAAATTAACATTTGAAATATTTTAAACGTACCCCACAGATAGTAATACCGGCTACAGCCTAGTTACCAAGCTCTCATCTGTTATTTTTACATCTGTTATTTTTAGAAATTACTAACCACTGCTAGGTAACTAAATCCAACAAATTTTAGTCAGCTTATTTTTAGATTAGTATATAGAAAATATAAAAAACTTTAGGGCGATTCATACATTTTTAACGGCTTTTAATCGGCGTGTTTTCACATATGCCTTTATATGAGATTGCACTGCGTTAATAAAAAGAGTTTTAATACTATATTTATTCACCAAATTATAAATAAAACATTTTTGTGATTTACGTCATTTACCTAAATATATTAAACGGATTTTTTTTAGGGAGAAAGCCACGATTGATTAGGAGGCGGACTAAAATAAAATCCAGATGGATTCTATTTTGGTCCGTCTCCTAAGACGGTTAATAACGAAAACTTGAAAATTACCTAGATACTATATATCACTATTTCATTATTACGCACTATTCTTTAGTTAATATACGCATTACAATGTGTACTATAAAAATAAAGGTAATATTTTACATATATCAGGCCGACCGGCGGCCGTGCTTGAGTAACAACACATATACATTATGAACACTATGAATGTTATGGGTATATAATTTGAAGTAATGCTTAATTGCCTGTTCTATGACTATTTGTGTCTAGAATTGTCTTTATTATTTCTAGATTATAATATTATTCCCTACTAAAACATTGGATTTACGACATGAATTTCGGGAGTATACCACGACACAATAAATTTCTATAGAATTTTACTTGTTGAATTTTTTGGTACTGAACGATTAACCAGTCGGCTATGTTTCGCATACAATAATAAAAATTGATAGAAATCAACGCGTCGTACGCAAAACCGTCATCAATAGGTAGATATTTTAAACCCTGCAATAAAACTATCCGCGTCTGTTACTTTTACTGATATTTTGCAAATACACTTTTAATAGAGCTTGAAAATACAAAAGTACTTTAAAATAACCAATTTTATTGCTTTTTTATACTACTAAGATGGCAATCAAGCATTCGGCCCACCTATTACAAAGAGGTTGCCGTAGCCTATTGACGCTAAAACATTTTACTCATGAGTTGAGTGAAATTTTAATACAGCGTCAATAGGCAACGTCTCCGTAGGAATTTCATTCCACAACTTATGCGTGGGAGAAAGTTCCTCTCAAACCGTCCAGTACCCGACCATTGTTCTGGCTTTTTTAGGTTATTCTGAGTTTTTTTCCGAAAAAAAAAGAAAAGGAGGAAGCTTAGATTTTTTTTCAGAAAATCAGATTAGTTAGGAAAGGAACATTAATTTAAATATTATTGCATAATGAGATACTGTAACATCTTATTGTCGTAACTACGCATTACCAATGAATGTTTATAAATTTTAAAACCTATTTTCTCCAGGATCTGGGGGTGTTTTAATTATTCTAAATAGAATCTTGCCATTTTCTGAAGTAAGTATCTTTTAGGTGTCTCTCTTGATTCCGAAAATGTATTTGTGAGATTTGTTTTAACACTTCTTTATTCGTAGTTACTGTTATTAAAAATACTATAATTACGAGTTAATTATTCTTCATGACTTTATAAAAACTTGTTTCAATTATATTCAACCACACTTTTTTGTTGCTTTTTTTGTAGCAATGACATAATCTTTTGTTTATTATTGTTATCACGATTAACGTATTTTGTAAGACCACGAAAAGTCTTGTGATGAATACGTAAAATATTTGAACTAACAGCCGTTTTGATAAAGTTATTAGTTTTGAGGATAAGTGAACTTAAGAATATAGGATATATATATATACATTTAATGTAATGCTTGTTACCGTTATAAAAATGAAACTGAAAATAATAGTGTTAAAACTATTTAAAATTTGAATATCCAATCAATAGACTTCATTCAAATACACACAATTTAAATCCATGTTACATCTAAGTAAATTTAATTATCCGGGTACGTTCCCTTAAATTAATTAAGCAGATCCCATTTTGTTTAGGAAAATTACAACAAAAATATAACTTTGAACCATAAACTTAAAATACTTTAAACAAATCACAGACGATTTCAGAATGCATAAATATGAGGTTTAAGGGATACTTCATATTAATGACAGATTTATTATTTTCGTTAAGATCAAGAAACTCCAAGTAAACGATTGCCCTGACTGGTGACTGAGTCTTCCTCTTTTGGAGTTTCTTTGCGTCATCGAATCATAAATGATTAGTACCGCCAAAGAACTAGGGTCACCGATGTAGCCCAAAGAATTGTGAGTCCGAATTAGTAGTAAATATGATACATTGCAGGACTGACAGCTGGTGTGACGGAAGCGTCCTTGAGTAAGGGGTACGGGAGACGCGGCGTTGGTAGGCCTATCACAGGGCGATTCGACGATCTGATAAAAATTGTGAGCGTTTCTCGATTGATATGATGATGATTAGAACAATACGGTAATGTGACTGACAGATTTTTCATGTCATTGACGGTACTAGGCACCTTATGTTAATAAATAGGTATTTCATTCAAATTGCAAACTAAAATACTTAGTTCACGATTTCTAATAATCATGTATACGACATCTTTAGTTTATTGTACTTTATAGATAGTTAAAATGGCACTTTTGATGCCGCAAGAGTAGTTGCTGTGATGTCATTTGACCTGAATTCCATATGTGATCGGTTTGCGACGGCACGGCCGTTACAAACACCATATACCAATATCGTCTATAACTCGCTAGGCTTTTGTGTATTGGTAAAATGGAACCAGTGCTTGTATGTCTTATTGCTGGCGTCAAAATGATCAAATTTTGAACTATTCATTAGTAGTTTAATTTTAAGCTGAATCATTATTACACACGTAAGATGGGCTAAATGGTTAGTTATTTGCCATACTTTTCGTTTTTAATTACTTCTAAAAAGTAGGGAGTTCAATATTCCACTGTGTGTATTATATATATGTTTGTTCCCTGAATTCTCCATTAGTGGGTCGAAAATCTTTAATTTTATCCTTAGAAACTTACCACTAAAATGTTGAACAAAATGGTTTAAACAAACCTGAAAAAAATTTCAAAACACTCAAAAAATTTAAATTGTTTTAATTTAAATACTTCTCTAATATAAGAGTATTTTTGCTATAGGTGGTTAGTTGTTTCACTGAAGCACTGACACTAAAAAAATCTTTTATATTCGATAATAATAAATTAGTGATTTTACCATAAAAGTAAAAAGTAATATTTAACAATTTCTTTTTTATATAATTTTATTATTTGCATTCCAGCAAGACGTGAGCGGCAGTTTCTTCGGCTTCCATGCAGGCTATGCACTGTCCGTGAGGGGACTGCCCGTCACACCTAGACTGAAGATAGAAAATATACCTGTTAAAATTGCTGTGACCAGTTATGCGGCGGATTTTAGGTCTACTAAGCTGTAGTAGCGCTTTGCATAGTTTAATGTTGATACGCGGTAACGCAACTTCCACCTGTCTGCACCCATCAAAAGTGGCTCGTGGAGATATTTAGAGTTTTATACAACTAATGGTAGCCGTCGTGTTGTAAAATTTAAAATGTAAATGAATTTTTCATTTCAATCATTCTATTCAAATGAGAATGATGATGAATGAATAACGAAAATGAACCATCCTTCACACGAATGAATGAAAATGCAACACTGAAAATTTTCACAGAGTCGTCAAACATGAAAGAATTGTATTTCTTGCACGATATACCAATCCTCTTTGACACAAAACAGGTTTACATACAACTTTTACCAATTCGACTCATTATATGAAGTAAAATACACCTAACCGTAGCCAAACCTACTGGCAGATTTAAAGAAACTAATGTTGAAACAATAACAGAAAACATCAGCATGCGCGTGCATCGCATAAAGCGATACCACGTCACGTGATTGGCCTTGGGCCAGATTGCCCAAATGACTGTTACGAGTTTAGATTATCTTTATTGATAATATCATGTAGAATCACGTAATTATAATGCATGTTCGTTTAAGATGTATTACAGTGCTTGTTAGAGGTCTTTATAATTATATATGACCCATTGTTTGTGTATTCTCTCAAGCTAGAAAATAGCATTGTAGTTTAAAAATAAACCAGTGGTCTCTCTATGGTCTAGGGGTTAAGGCAATCTTGTTTTTTCTTGTTCGTGTGTGTGAGGGAAAAAGTTTGGTTTATAGGGGATTTTTTAGCCTGCCAGGCTAGCAAACACCTTTGTGTCCGAACAGTTGCACAAGCAGGAACTGGCAATCTTAGTGGACTTAAGATAGTGGTAGTTAGGTTAGTGGAATCAATGGTTGAGAAATGTGTTGCTCCCTTTTATTTTTGCCTTATCATTACATAGTATCTAATTAAGGCCAAGAGCTTCAAGAAAAATAACATCCGTGTAACCTTATGTACCTACCTTAATCGTTAACGACTAAATGAAGTAAATATACAATTTCTATCATTTTCCCAAAACTGAACTGAATGAAAAAAATTACAATACAAAATATTGTGTAGCGGCAGCCTTATCTGCATGTACGACGAATAAATCGATTACGAAGATATTACAGAATTTATGTAGAGTTTATTATATAAGTATTATGTATTTAGTATTCCTTTTACTTGTCAAACCGAAAAATCCAGGACTAATTAATTTTTTATTTCTGGAAATAATTCTTCCGAATGATATTCTATGAAATAAGATATTAATTAAAATGATTATTGATTTTTTAGTTAGTAGTAAAAGGACACGTATTTATTATATAAAAAGAATTAAATAAACAACGTTAAATATATGATTTTATTGGTAAGAACCTTGAAAATATCTGATCTTTATTTGAATCATCTTTTATTATATCGATTGAAAATATACTAAAAGTTTAACTAATCAACCAGACAAAAACATGCTACAATATAATTAATCAATTGTTAGGACGAGATAAAGATACTTATGTTATAAATAGATTGCATATGAACATGTGATTGAAAAAGGATATAGATCGGAAAGGCGGAACAATTACTTCCTACGCCTAAGGCAAGGTAAGCCACCGACGATACAATTTTAGTGATGATTGATTGAGTTCGTTGTTAGGTTTGTATACACACAGCAAACGAGATTTATTCAATGCAATACCTATTTGTATGATCATACAGGACTCTTTTCAATGTATGTTATAATTGAATTATCATAAAATAGATTAGAATATAACTTTATTGTACATACATACACAAAAATTACATTTTAAGAAAATAAAATACACAATAATCATAAGTTATGTACAAAGGGAGATCTTATCGCTGTGAGTGATTTATTACACGTAACATTAGGATAGAGAGAATTAAAACAAAATTGAGATCAAGGAAAGTAGGTGATGTAATCTTAATAAATATATAGATACAAAAATGCATTAATCAGCAATCATAAGGCCTAATAGTACTCTTTCACCTGTTTTTAAGGTTAGTTTTAAGCTACATTAAGGAATGTTATGGATAGGTAAAGAGTCCTACATTATCAATACAAGTCTGTCGATGTCCTTAGCTCAGATTCTCTTCACATTCAATTCTGTTAAAATAGCTGTAAGATTTTTGATGTTATTTCAATTAAATAATCTTGTCACAGACTCAAAATAATCGATATTCTTCCACTCTTCTTCGTTATTTTCAACTCATGACTTCTACAGTGTAAACCTGATATAATGCCACTCTGATTACGCTCTGACCCATCGTCTGAAACGGGTTTCGTATCTAATAACAAGAATATATCTAAAAGTTGTTTACCTAAGAGGTGCATTGAATTTTAATTTGATTTAGTTGAAGTCAGGCAATTACTGTAGTAAGGAACTAAAGACAAGTGCCTATTCAAGCATTGAAAATATTTAGCCGAATAAATTATTTTGGTACTCAATTTATGACCATATTCGATAGTCAGAGGAACAGTTAGCATTTTATGTGAATTATAATGCTTTCAAAATAGTTTGATGTAATATACGGCCCTTACTTTGCCCAAGCATAAGGTGCCTTATTAAAAACCTCAATGATACTAAAAAGATATTAATAAGCTTTTAATTTTGGCAAAATAAAAAATGCACAGGAAAAACAATCCAGCACTGCTTCCATTAAAACCTTCCAATAGCAATTTCAAAACAATTCGGTAATATTAATATTCGTGCGTACAGCCTTTTTAATAAAGTAAAAATAAGTTATTTCTGTAAGTTAAGTGACGTTAGTTCTAACCTTTGAAATTAAAATGGAGTTTCACAAGATTATTTTTGAAGTTAGAGGGAAAATTTGTTGTTGAAAATTAATTAATGTATATTTGTAGGTAATAAATTAATAAGAAGATGAAAAGAAACGTTACTCTATTAATTATACATTTATGAAATATGTTTAGCGAACAATATTTTGAATAAAGCCAACTTTTAAGCAAAAATAAGTTAGTTTTGAGTTACACGGAAACTTTACTGACATTGCAACGTTAATGATTTGACGAAAAGCAGTTACCATTTACATACAGTTTGCTATTCAGTATTTTCGTTTCCTAGTTTATAAAATTTTGTCCTGAAGCGGGAATAAAACTAGCATCTTTCCATAATCCGAGTATCTCACTCCGCTGAACTATCCAAAACAAGAGCTAGGTATAATATGGACTTCTTTAAAATTTTCTTATTTCGAGTTTTATAAGTTAAAGTTATATTATATGTCAAATAGAATATTTTATAATATATTTTTTTGTATATCTAGAGTATATTTGAATGCCAAATACAAAATTTGTATCCTTTTTCAATAATTGAGTATCTTGTGTCTTCGCCCTTTTTGCAATTGTAGTAATTATAGAAAAAAAACAAAATTCCCAGCCAGCGAGTTGTCCCGGAAGAAGGCAGAAGGTTACTTGCTAAGGCTATATATTGAATGCATTGTGAGCGCCCGCGCACTGTCCGCTCGATCTCAGTTGCTGTTCACTGACAGATTGACCGACAAATTATACGTAAGTGGCGGTACGAAGCGTAATACTAACCGTATTTGATTTTTAAATTCAGAATGTGTTTTGTCATAAGTGCACCGTTTGTTTTGTATTCTTAATTTGAGTGTGGAGTGATCTCTGTGTCTATAAAGTTTTCGGTGTTAATAAGAGTTCGCAAATATAACTTTGTGTGTGTTTTACCTTGTAAAACTACAAAAGACAGTTGCTTTTTGTAATGAAAACTAAAAGTTTTGCGTGATTAATTATGTCAAAAAACTAGTTTCGTATTGTTTTGTTTAAATTATTTATTATGAAATTTATAGAAAAATAGATTACAAGACTCAATAGTCAAATTAATTTTAAATTATAATATGTAGTTCATTTGATCAAACAGATGATTCTGAGTGTAGACTTCTTTTGAAATATAGTTTGTTGATTTTAGTCTCAATTGTCTCGTGTATGGGCTATATTCTAATTTGATTTTGTTTTCAATGTAAGTTATGTATCATATTAAAAATTGGATTTTACTAGCTACTGTGTACCTACATGTGTAAGTAGAGACATAACTTAATAAATTACATAAGATCACAAAGCTGACTTAGCATACAAACAATTAAGCACCTAAAATTCAATAAGATGGTTAAAATATGAACAATATTTGAAGTCATCCGTTACTAAATTAATGCGGTTTATGAAATATATAAGAGACCAATAAGAGTCTATGTTTTATATTCATTTAATTACTTTGGAATAATTTCTTCTCAAACTGATGCTATAAATTATTAGAATAGGATAAACGATTAATTAATTAAAAAGTTTTATGTTAATAGTTTAACGTAATTTTGGCTAAATGTTTAATTTAGAAGTTAGTCCGCTTATAATGCCGATGTAAATGTAATTACGTCGGGGTCATAACCCATCATTTTCTTGTAATAGATAAACTAGTTTGTCTAACATTTAATATAGTTAATAACTACAGCGATGATGACATTAATGCCGCTATTACCGGGAAAGTAGTAAAAGAATGTTTTCAACGGTAATAATAGTCATTTTGTTCGTTTTGATTAAGTCATTTTACGTTATTAATGCAACGTACTTTATTTATTTATTACTTTTTTATCTTCATCCTTGCATCAATCATTCTGGGACAACAGCCGGGGTCAACGCCTTAACGTATCCCCACATGGATCGAGCGCCCTGGAGACTCTAAGAGACAGAGGGACACATCCCTTGGAGGTGATGTCAGTCGATTAGAAATCCTCCAGAGGCAAATCGCCCCTTAAGGCTCGGTAAAATCTCGGTAACGCTGTAAAGGCCATCTGCGGCCAACAGCATTAGTCAGTCAAAAAAGGCTTAACGTGTCATCTTACTTAGAACCTTGCGTTAGCGATCATGCCGAAAGCATGTTATAAAAACCAACGCACCCTAAACTACCATACTGCTTAAAATGAAATGATCTGCAGAAAATTTTTGCCGTACAGTATTTCTACATCATTTAATAAATAATAAAATATTATGGTTTGCGACCGTTTAAAATTTGACGTCATTAGTATTATATTTCCAAAGAAATTTAATGGCGCATGGCTGCTTTTATTTCGTTCCTAATGTTTAATATGAAATAAATTTTAATGTATGTAATTTTTTATACCTAAAAATATTTATATTTAACTAGCTGATCCGGCGAACGTTGTTTTGCCATATAAATTATTACTAAAAACAATGCTGGAAAGGTAATAAGGCCACCTTTATCAGAAATATAAAAAATAGCCTTAATATTTTCGTTTAAGTATTTTTACTTGTATTATATGTCTGCTGGTGGGCTACACAAATTGAAAACTTATATAGTTTGCCAGCAGGCAGTCTGATAATGTTGTATGTAATCGATTCATAAATATTTCCTTTGCAGACAATCATGTTTCGCATGTTAATCGCCTGCGCTATCGTTGCGATAGTCAACGCGTATCCTGCTCTTCTCTTCTCTCAGTCCTTGCAGCCCATCGGCGTTGAATATGCATCTACATCAGTACCACTAGTCAGACCCCATCCAGCCGTGGAATTGAACGCAGAGAGTGAAGCTTTACTGCCCCGGGAATTGTTGAAATCCCATGATTTTTATGATAACCCTTCAGTCGCTGCCGGCCTTGCTAAAGAATCCTGGTTCACTAATAAGGAGATGCAAGTAGTCGAAAGAGAAGCGGAGAAGATCCCTCGTGAAAGGATCTATCATATAGTAAAAAATGCAGGTTTTCTAGACAGGAACTGAGACATAGTATAGAATGTCTTTATAAAAAAATATAATATAAAAAATACATATCTTTTGTATTTTTTTAATGTTCGCTGTTTACTATTTTTGTTTCATGTTTTAATCAATTTTGTGGCATGATTCAGTTTCTAGTACCTGTAAGGCTTAAAGTTACACTAGTTAGTTCTCCCTCTAGGGAGTCAGTGAAAATACCAGTGCAAAGTAATAAATATAATCATTATTTTTGACTCCTCCGATTTTAGAATTATGAACAAATGTTATATTTAATATGAACTTTAAATTATGATTACTGGACTTATCACGCGTCTGTGTATTTATGTAATTTTTTCTTTGTCTTTCTATTAAAGAGTTACAAGTAAGTCTTTAAACTAGTAACTTTATATTAGCTGTTAGTTCAAATTAATAGTATAGAATTCCTTATGAAGTAAATAGGATCTTGTAAATATTCTTATATGATCATCCTGTCAGTAAAACGTAAATATTTTCTATGTATATGTATCTTTATATTATTTAACTTTGTAAATATTTTTTATACATTAAGATAAGATTTTAAAATGTTTTCAATTCTTTGCTTGCTAAGTTTATAATTTTAATAATATTTTTATCTTTGTGAATCTAAGTCATGAGTCGAATATATATTTAAAGTTTTCTTTATAAATTTTCTTGATTAAGCAATGCATACATCTATGTAAATGAATTTTAATTTATGCCTAAGTATTAAGGTTAATTAATATTTAATTAATAAATGAAACCGGTTTTCTTTAAATAATTTAAATATAGCTTTCGAGAAGCTTGTTAACATAGTGGTTTTAGCGCTTTTGTTTCGAATACAAAAGCAAAGGCATTTTCGCCGAGGTTGGCCCTGGATGGGACAATCAAAATTTGTCATCTCAGGCTCGCTCGTGCTTCGGTAGGTAAACTGTTGGTACCTGTTGTTATAGCAACCACTTTCAACCACCAAGCAAGCATTGGGCCAGCGCGGTGGAGTTATGGTTCAAACTCCTCATGTGTTCCTCCCATGATGATGAGATATAGTTTTAAAAGTATACGCTGTGATCTCGAACAATAAGTACAATTTTAGCGTAAGTTATTGTTCAATTTGTTTGTAAAATAAATTCAATGGTTTGATAAAAAAGTTTTTATTCTATACCATGTTTTGAATGTCACAGTCGGCACGAAATTCAGGCTTTTTAAAACTTCTGCCGCGTTTGCATGTCACCCAACATTCGTGTACTGGTTTTTGAACGAAATCTGTGAAAAGGATTTTTAATGTTAACATCAAGCACGTCAAAGAGAAATTTACTTATATTTGATAGCAGAATAAAATTTCAAGGAATTTAGGAAACCATTTGATATAATAATTCCGTTCTAACAATCGTAATATGTTTCCGACAATTTTTGTTTTGACACGTCCCACATTATGTAACGTTGGATTACGATGTTAATACTAGGAGTCGGGTTATTTCTAGCAAACAATTACGTAAGGAGCTTTAAATTTATTTACACATCTATAATACGCCAAACGAATAAGCCTAAATTAATGTGAGAAGTAAGCAGAGTCCAGGGCAGTACTTTCTTAAACAAATATAAATATTATGTATTGCTTTTAAACTAACGACAGTCTTTGCAATACTTGAAGTGAAAAGTGGTAAGATGTGTTAGGAGAGGCAGAAAATACTGTTCTAAAACCACGGAAATAAGTTGGTTTTCAGAAAAACTCCTCTCGTCGCGTTGTCCGCTTCAGTTATACGCGCTTTTATATATTCAACGTTTTCTACATTTTTCATCGTTGGAATGCGGAAAATTGTAGTCACGTCTACACACACTAGGGATGAATGGGTGTAATAATTGCTACTATAAACTACTAACTAAGAAAATAAAATGAAACCTGTGTTCGGAATTTTAGCAATTCCAATAACACTGAATTGAGTTCATATAATTCTAAATGAAACTGTCTTTCAGACGGCGCCATTGTAGGGAGCGTTTTTCCACTTTTATTAGACCCCTGTGACATCAGATTCTCTAAAAGGTTTTGCTTCTCGACGGGTCACGGTGACTGGTTGGTCTTTGAGGAGTATAATTTCAAAGCGATAGCTTAGTAAGCGATCCCTCTGAGTCAATAGGGAATTTGCAAAAGGTGGTTCATTGAACCGTAAAGTAATAGTTTTTTGTCTGTGGAGTATATTGTTCTTTAATTTTGTTTCCAGAATTTATGGCATATTTAATTTTCTTTGTAACTATTTTCTTTCGGCGTTTTGGTTACAGCTATTTTAATTATGCGCAACTAAGTTTTACTTTAAGTTAAAAATACGAATAAGGGATCAGTTACACTCAACATCAAAAAATACGAGACACATGATATATTTTATATGCCGAAGTTGTAAATAAAGTTAATACACAATAACGATATTCAATTAAAATGTTAATCAATTTTCTTGTTGTATCTACTCTACGTAATATACGTATTAATATTCAATATTATATAAAATTGAATAGAAAGATTATCTAGATTACCGAGTTAAGCGTGAGTGATTTCTCGGAAACATCCTTTGAAACGAATTTAGTCCATGGAATACTTTATGGTAACTTTGACTGTAAATTGTTTGCCTGAAAAGTTTTTCTTTTGAGTGATTTGAAAGTGCGCAGTTTTGTGAATAATAATGTAAAGGCAATGAAATAATTAATTTTGTTAGATGTCGGTGGTTATTGTCTGTACTCGTTTAATGTGCAGAATAGGTAATCCTTTATAAATTAACTTCATTTGTTGGTTTTTAAAAGCAAAATCTACTTTTGTCTTAAAATAATGTGATTTTTTTAAATATCAGTGTATTTGAAAGTCTATTGCTATTAAGAAAGTTAAATAATAATAATGGTTAATAAAAAAATTATCTTTGAACTATCTATTGCAAAAAATCTGCTTGTTTCCGTTTCGAAATAAGCAGAGATCGATATTTTATTTTGAATATGATTTAGATAGGTGCGTAAATAAGCAGTAGATAGTGCTAACCTTTCTTACTGTCGCAGTTGAACTCATGCATATCACACGTGTCGATGAACGTCCTCATCTCGCCGCAGGAGTCGATACCACACACCGGGACCTGGTCGTGTCGGCAGATGTCCGCAATTTTACACTCCTCTGTCAACTAAAAGGAAAGATAGAAAAGCTTTTTCTTAATTATTTAAAACAAAGGCAACGCATAAACTTACAAGAAATATAACTTAAGGCAGTTACGTCGTCATATAAGTTTGTGCCAATCGGTAACAAGCACTGCTATTTATCAGCTAGTATATATACTAGTATATATTGTATACATATATATTATATATATTGTAGACCTAAATATGGTATACCAATTTTTACATGTAATTTTTTTAAAGTACCAAGTTTGACGTTTAATAAGAGACCACCTTGCTGTATGTTTTATAATACAGTTATGTGACAGCCAGACCAAAAACGAATGCACAAAATAATAACCTAGATACTTACTAGATTGTTATTATAGTCATGAAATCGGATTGAATGTTTAAATTCAATTTTCAGTATACAGAAAGAGTTACTTACTTTTGCGCTATCCACGTGCGCATAACAATATTTTACAATGTTCAGATATAAAAATGCATTTAAAACTATAGATTTCAACATTCTAGACTAAAATGGAAACAAATATTTTCAACGCACTAACGATATTACCATTTCAATGCATATTAAAATTTGCTATAGTTGGAAATCAAGAAATGGATGAAAGTATTCGTGTGTTCCCATTGTTTATTGTTTTATTTATTGCTAGTAAACCTGGTGGACTTTGTAATAGCAAAAAATAACCTGCCACAAACGTCATCTATCATAATTCACTCGAATTAACAGGGTAGAAGACAGTTTTGTATTGATTTTCCATTCAAAGTAACCAAGTTTCAATTTTTTTAAAGATTTTTTGGGATTTTCCTTTTATCTCTTTATTAGATAAAAGGAAAATCCCCAAATTAATTTGACACACTCAAATTAATTTTAAACCACACTTGAATTCTAGCCAACTGACCACATTTTAAGTGATTATAGAGTTTGAGCAAGACTAATGAACATTTTATATAAAAAAGTATTATTAATGTGTGTGTAAGATTTACGGTGGTGTTTATTTATGAATTATTAACCTATCAATAAATGAGGGTTTTAGCTGAAAATCAGTGCTGTCCTTTACTCTAGTGCTGAGCTTGTACCCTTTTACCATATAGTTTACAAACCTGATTATTTTTTGGTTTTGTTTTTCGTGTATTCACTTGTTTTTTTTTGAATGACTAATGCTGTTGGTCGCAGATGACCTTTACAGCGTTACCGAGGTTGTAAGGAGGCCAGAACCTTGGAGAGACCTCAAACCTTAAGGGACGATTGGGCTCTGGAGGATTACAAATCGACAGGCATCACTTCTAGGGAATGTGTCCCGCTGTCGCTTAGCCCTCGAACCTCAGATTCATGGCTCGAGAGTCTCCAGGGCGCTCAAGCCATGAGGTAAATTTATTAATTTTTATGTATGTTGATTCTTGAAATATCGGATTTAACATTTGCAGGTAGAATATTTAGTAACATTTGCCGTTACGAGTATCTCTTTGTAGGTAAGGAAAATAAAGCAGATGCTCCCCCTTATAGGAAGAGGTAACAATTGCCTTGAGCTACATGCACAACAAATCAGTTGATACTGCAGGTGCGTCAATATACAGGAGACAAGAGAGTCAGCGTAATTAAACCTATATCAATAGACAGAAAATATACAACTAGGAAATTCATTCTACCGCCAAGTTGCATTGAGATGCTGGGTGATTACGGTTGCAGTTGGTAGGCTATAACCAGCTGCAAAGACTTCCGAAACAACTATTTGGGTTCAGTTAGTCATTGCGAACCAGTTTATGTTAATGTTTTGGGATAAAATGTAACTACAAAGACATGTACTGGTAATTGATGTAATAATTGAATAAATGCTAATTACCTAATGCATCACTATCTGTTAACAGCGCCATCTATTGAACGTAGTAAGTAGCGGTAAAATAGATGAAGTTTGAATAGCACGTCAGTTAGATTTACTATGCTAAAGTAATAATGTTGAATGCCGCCTTTAGCTCATTTTAATAAATGATCTAATTGCTTACTTTTTACTAATTACGGTGCAGAAGGAACTGAATAAAACTCCAGATGGTTTAAAATTTATTATTTGCCCTAAGGTTGATATTGCAATCTGTTCTAAACTCTGGCTTCTTGAAGGAGCGCCCACGCTTACACGTCACCCAACATTCATGGATTGGGCGTTGTTTGAAGTCTGGAAATTGGAAACAAAAAAAAAATGTATGAAAAACCAAGTAAATATTTGAACAGCATTATTAGTAAAATAACCTTATTTAATTATAACTATCGATAGAAATATCCACCTAAATCGATTAATAACCTATTGAAATATAAATAAAATGAGTCGTCCTATTATTTCGGAAACTTTGAGTGTTGGGTACGGTTCCCACTTTCTCTTTATGTTGTATTCCGTTGTAGGAAGGCCTGTCCCCAACATTAGCCTATATTATAAACCGTCGATGATGATTTTTATTTACTTAACAATTTATGTACGTACACACAATTTAATAAAAAATATTAGACACAGATGATGTACATGGGTACTACTTATTTCTAAAGAAATCTCTTCCAGTAGACCCGTCAGCTTGTAAATAAGGCTGTAAGGCTTTTAAATAATTTTTATTTTATATGACAAAGAAAATAAATTAAACTTTACCCTAGTTCACTAGGGTAATTTTTTTATCTTTACTAAAAAATGAAAAATGGTGAAACTTTTTTTTATCGCGTTTATAACTCACTCTATTTGTATGCGTCATTATTTCTTATCAATATTCATATCAATATCACTTTTGAAAGTCCAATGTAACTCAAATTTTGCATACAATTTTATTCCTGGAGGCAATATAATATTTTAATGTAATAAAGACTGTTGAGTTTATATTACGGAAATAAAGCAATTTTCGCCATGGTACCGGATATATCAAATATTTCTTTAAAGAAAGTTATGGATTGAATACAACACTACGTTCATAATACGGTACTTACGACAGATTATTCCCTGTTGCATCCAAATAACTTAAGAACTTAAAAATTGAGAGGATATATTCCATGTTTAATTTACGTGAGCATGGCACAAAATTGACGTCGAATATGACCTAAAGTATACTATAATATTGTGAATTCGCGAACGTCATTTATTTGAAATATAAGTGACTGTCGATAAATATAAGTCGCAAAATAACGTCATTATTACGTCCCTGTCAAAAATACAAGGACATAGGCATAGTTAAACGTCGCTTTAAGACGACATAATCTGCTTTGTATTTAATGTTACGGCGCTGCCATTGCGAATTGGATGTAATAATTTCATGATTTTGGTGTCACATTGTAACTTTAGTAAATTTCGTTTGGTAGAAAGTGTGTTTCTTTATCTTATTTGTGAAATTATTGTTGAGGTGAAGCTGGCGTTCTGGTCAGTGACAATAGGTTTTAAAAATGCTAACCTTTCTTACTGTCACAGTTGAATTCATGCAAGTCGCATGTGTCTATGAATGTTCTCATCTCGCCGCAGGAGTCAATGCCGCACATCGGTACCTTGTCGTGGACGCATAAGTCAGCAATCTTACATTCTTCTTCGTTCTAGAAATATAGAACTTAATTAAGCTAGTAATTGACCTTCATAAAAATAATGCACATGAATTAAATATTATACTTATAACTTTAAGGACAAATATGGATAAACCTTTTTATTTAAGTATACACTAGAATTATTTTTTCTAACTTTTGAGAAATTCAACTTTTCTTATAGTTAAACCATTGTTTTTGAAATTCAAACACAAACTATAACTATTATTACTAGGAGTTGTCAATAGGATTGCATTTTAAGGAAAAAACTGTTAATTAATGGCAATATTCGGTGAAATATTTCATCACACTACATCACAATGAAGAATGAGTACAAATATTTAATTTATAAGAGTTATGGAAGTTTGTATGTTTACATAGTATATTTATGATTTTATTTTATAGATAAAAGTGATTGTGAGAAATATCATCATCACGATACATGTATAATGTTTGTAAATAAATGCCTGAAATTAATGAACGTTTGGTTTTAATCAAATTTGGCTCCGATATTCGCTAACCTATTTTTTAGTTTAGTTTCTTGTATTTTAAAAAGATTTACTTTTCTTTTTTTTCCTGGCATATAAACATTTTTAATAAAATCTTTGAGAAATTGTATCATCCATTGAACAACAAAGTAAGGTGTTATTTTTTACCTTCAATTAAAAGTATTTTTGTAAAATCAAGAGTATACAAAGTATTGTTCATCAATATCTTAAGTATTCAGTGGTGTTATGGTGAATTTGCCAGTTCAATTTAAAAAAAAACTTCCGAATAGACTGGGCCAAATGTTAGACTTTAGTCATAAGTTATTGAATAATCCAGGGACCACACACGCAGAAAGTTGCCTTGTTTCCGTTATCGAAACCAATGCATTAGCTACTACGCCAACGTGCTCTTAAACTATAGCACCAATGCGTCTCTCACTCACTCAAAGAAGATAATAATCAAAAGGAATGAATTAATTAATAATTTATTTAAATTTTTATCTATAATTAAGCATTACCATTAATATGTTAGCTATGTTACGAAAAATTTTGACTTCATATGTATGTTTTTAATATAAAATAACAGGAATTATTCAACAATATTAATAAAATAATAAGGCAGATTAACAAAATTTATTGGTATCAATCAATATGATTTTCATAGTTCTAATAACACTTTCAAACTATATAGATATGTGGGAATGGTATGAATCCGATCGCACGAAAGGTTTACTGGGCGTATCCGAATGTGTGGGAATGAGAAGAATGCGAAAGGGACGAAAGACGAAAGGCGGATTTCTACGAACGACAAACAGTGCTCAACAATTGTTATGCTTTTCATATAATTTTTATTACAATATACACGGTTAAACAACCGATAGATTCCTGACCTCGCTGTTAGATAAATATACAAACCTTTATTGATTCACTGTGTGCATCCGCAGATGAAGCCAGATACGCTAATAAAACTGAAAAATTCAACGTTATTGCATGAGAAAATCTTAAATAACTTTTGAGATATTTCAGACTTGGTCGTGAATGCATCTATTTACATATTATAAGGGTTCAGGGTGAATGAGGGAATTCGTGAATTTATGCAAACGAGTCGAGTCGAGCTTATTACTAAAGGACCAGATGAAGATAATAGAGTTTTTTGAACTATTTTTGTTCAAATACAAGAAAGAAAAAAGACTGAAATACGAATTTCCGTATGAGAGGGATTATGAAGTGGATTACACAATTATTTTTTTCCGCAGAGCTCCACTTATTACATAGAACTAGTTATCTATCGTGATATCGTATTAGCTCCCTAAGAAGTCGGCTGTCTGTAGAACTCTATATAACGTACCCTGTTTCAACACACTGCTTCAAGAAATTAGTTTTATACCTTCGTCAAAAGATAAGTAATCCGTATACTTTGGCCTGTAGATTATATTAAGAACTGACATTATTTGTGAGTACCTTAATCTGAAGTAAATAAGATACTTTTTCCTAGTGGCGCTTTATTTGCGACATTTTCATGTTATTTTGAGTAAATAATTTTTGGTATACACTGACCACAATTGGAAAAAATACTTACCTAATATTATCATAATGGTTCATAATTCATATTATTATGAATTGTGTATTTTCAACAGGTTATATAAAAATCAGTTTTTCTATATTCTCATCACAGTTTCACAGTTAGAACAAAATAAAGTAGAGGTCGTAAATAATTTAATTTTTATTGTTTGTGGAAATAAAATGACTTTTGTCGTTCTAATAACGATTTGTGTGTGTTTATGACTGTAACGTGGAGTAATATTAAACTAAAATAATAAAGTAATCCTTTATCTGATACCAAAGCGATTTACATTTTTATTGGACGTTGGAGTTTGATCCTGTAGTGGGACGTATATAGATGTTGTTGAGTGCATTACTGCGAAGTTAATAGTTGTTACGCCCAAAGAGTATCGTTGGGAAGCTGTGTTTATCTTTATACTTATTTCTAGGTATGATACTAGAAACTACAACACGGTCAATAAAGAATGGTACCATCTTAAATAGATGGCATCCTGTATTGGATCTCGATATACCCCCAGGAACCTCTAGACAATCAAAAAATTGGGTCTAGAAAGTGCCGCTTGATGGATTTGAGATTGAATGAGAAAACTCTGAGAGACTTTGTTAAATTTATGCCATAGTAGCTTTAATCAATATTTAGGTCTACTCCTTACATTGTGCCCTTAGCAATTATGTATAGTTTGAAGAGTGCTACTCTAAATACACAGAAATAATTATTGAGATGTAGAATATATCCTATAAAAATGTTAATTCTAACATCTACGACGAAACAAGTATCGGCTCTGTAGAATCTAAATATGATTAAATATAGTGAATTTCGATTTTAATTTTTAAGCTCCATAGTGTCCATGACGTGACAAAGAATATTTCATTAAAGTTCTAACTATATAACAGTAAGCCATACGTACAAGTAATAGGCATGAGAAAATC
The DNA here is from genome assembly GCA_943193645.1 of Acentria ephemerella. NCBI lineage: Eukaryota > Metazoa > Arthropoda > Insecta > Lepidoptera > Crambidae > Acentria > Acentria ephemerella. The sequence goes on from OW971893.1 coordinate 6,639,842, forward strand.
AGCATCGAACAACTCTCATAATTCAAATCATATTTCATGTAAATACGATGACTTATTTTTTTGATCCCTTTATTGAGTTTATTGTACTTTTTACTCCCTTTTCTAGAATTAAGATCAGTTTATGTAATCTTTTTTAGTTGCTTCTAAATGATCGCCAATTTGTAATAGAAAAGATTCGACTAAATTGAAGAATGAGTTCATTGCTAATAAAAATCAATTAAAAAAATATATGGCAATATAAGATTACTACGAAGGTTTGATATATCATTTTCATCAGCGTCAACGTAAATATCAAATAAACTAATGACATTTATTATACTGACTAGAATATTTAAAGCGGTTCTTATTAAATTGTTGTAATCACTTTTATTAATTAATGAGCGAACTTTTAATTTTTTTTCAAGGATAAGTTTGTAGGTAGCTATATACCCAACTGGCAACGATTGCGCTCTTTATTAAATTCAAAGTAAATTTATTAAGACAAATATATATTTATTTACTTTAATAAAATAAGAATCTTAATTTGAATACGAGAAATAAATGAATTTTATATAATTCTTACTTCATATTTTTTTAATCAATATAGTTTTTTAAATCACTAATGTCTAATAAATACTGTAGTGTATTGAATAACAACAATTTATAGTAAAACCATTAAAGGAATCTTAATTTCGTTTATACATATAAGACGTTTCAATTCGATTGAAACTTACAAAGGGGTATTGAAGTCTCGCGTCTCTTCTAGAACAACATCTTGAATGATGACTGAAGAACTATGAAGCTCGTAGCTCTTGGAGTGTACATCAATATTTATCCTAAGCTGTATAACGTAAGTTATACAATACCATGATGTAAAGAAAAATCACTTTGGAGGCTATTAAATTTTTAGCTGCTTAAAGCAAGATGTATGCTTGCTTCTCTTTAAATAAATTATTGTGTTTATTTATGTACTTTTGCAACATTTTTGTATGTAAGAGAATTTTTAAGTTTTTTAGATATTTTATTTTTGTTACTCAAAGATTAATTATTTATACTATAGCACTATTGACGCTACGTTTTATATATTTCAGCATAAGCTGTTGATTTCATTCAACTAGACGTTTCTTTAGCAGCAAACTAGAGGATTCAGATACTTTCAAAATAACGCCGTGGTGTACTTTCTGTGTTATTCTTTGTAGGAAGTCAAAAACTCTGTGGATATGAATCATCATATCATTTTTGACTCAACAATTGGTATGCAGCATAAGACATAAGTCTTCATATCTAAAATGATCACATTGCTGCATTGTTATTGGAAAAACAGTAAGCATCATTATCTTTACTGCTTTTACTTCTTTGATACTCTATTAAACCTAATTTTTGTCAAACTTTAAAATCTCTTTTTCTCTCCGATTTTTCTTTGGTTTTTTTTACGCAGGCGAACAACTTTAAGTAGGATATAAATCAAACTCTTATCAGGAAATAAAAACTCTTATTAATAATTTTATTGTTAATTTAAATACAGTCCATTTATTTTTATGAAGTTCTTGCAAATCAAACATTTGAGAACTGAGCATAAAACTGTTAGTTAAAAATAAAATTTATTACAAGCATACAGCGTGCTTTAAACTGAACTGCGTCATCATCTGAAACTCCTAATTATCCCACTGATTTGTCCAACTCGTTTGGATTAGGACACACGCCCTCTTCTTCCTTGACATGCCTGAAAACTAACAACGGCACATTCATGCCATAAACCAACTAATACTTTAAAAATATAATTTTAGCTTCATCGTGTTAATTAGAATCAAATTGATAACTTAGTGACTAGGTAACACATGAAGACAGTACCCGGAGCAAGACCAAATTTCGTGCTAACAACATCGAAATCTTTTGTGCCAGAGGTACATGTTAATATATAATCTTTGAGTGTACTCATTCTTGAAACTTACACTAGTAGTCCCTAGTGTAAGTTACAATCGAATTGAACCGTCTTCATCGTGTTTATCATCAGCTGTCTATTGGTACGAAAACTCCATAAACGCTCTGATGTGAATGGGGAACTATTTGATACAGATCGATTGGTTTACAGTTTACGCTATAACGTAACATGATTTCTACCTTAATTAACAAAAACCTAACTACTATACTAAGCCATTATTTTTAGGTTTTTAATAATGGTAGTTGAAATTCTTACTAATCAAGAAACAATATTGTATCGGTTATTGCTACGTGGCGAGTGAGATATGGCTATCAAAAAAGGATTTGCAATGGACAAATAACTACAATAATGATTACGATGCACATTATTAAAATAACCGACGTATATAAAGAATTGTCTAGTATATAAAGACTAATATTAAATAAAGACTTTGGTTCTAATTATATCTATAAATTTTGATTAAAAGTAGATGTTTTTATTTTTTGATTTGCTTTTTTCTAGATTTTATGGCACTTTATCATTATATACTTTATTATGGTACTTTACCTTTATTTGTCTCACAACTGAATACAGACGTTCCCTTATAGTACATATAACTTACATTTGACAGAATATCAGTTGTCAGTCAATGTGCAGACTGAACAGAACTTGTTTCTTAGATTCATACAAAACAATTGAATAAAAAGGAGTAGGACGCTTAAATTGATTTTAATTACTGCAGTAATGTTGTAAATATTTTAAGAAATAACTTACCCATGTTATACTCGCACGAGTATTCGTACAAGTCACACAAATCAATAAAAGTTCGCGCCTCGTTGACTGACTTGCCACACACTATGATGGTGTCATGGAAACATTTGTACGCATGGTCGCATATCTTCTTCAATTCAGACTGAAATAAGATATACAATGAAAAAATATTAATTTTGTATAAATATTTTAACAATATAAAAAGATATGTCGATAATAAACGTTTGTATATTGAAATATATTAATTCTGATATTGCTTAGCAACGTAGACAGTGACTTACAATGTAAAATCAGAACAAATTATATAATTATACCAAGGCTTTTGTAACTAAATGGTGCATGTTAAATTTACGCTTTATAATTCGGGTCTTCTAAATGTTTTTTTAATGGTATATTATTTTTCTATTGGGTATCAATCTGCAATTACGTTTAAAAACTAAAACTATCAGCTCAATAATTGCGAAAGCAAGTCATACCGTGCTTTCGCAATTATTGAGCTGATAGTCCCGATTATTAAATTTATATTTAATATTTTCCATGTCCTGTAATTTATAATATTTCAATAGGCCAAATTCCGTGACGGCCAAAATAGACCTGCCAGAGTATTAAGGAATAAAAAAGTGATCAGTTATTTTTTCTGACAATTCAGTCCTATTTATATCCGATTCACAGGATTTAAAAAATATTTTTGCTAAGCATTTGATTTAGTTTTTTTTAGACTAGATCGTATAAATCTGATTTATAGTCTACACAATTCATTACCTTAGAAATAGTACGCTTTTTTAATATACTAATTAATTCTTTATTTAAGTAGATTATCTAGTACACTTAATGTGCAATCCGAATTCTCAATTTTTTTATATTCCAGATTAGGAATTTACTGTTGAGCTATTGGCGGTAAATTCCTAATCGTATTATTAATCTATTATTATATCTATTAGTATTATTACTATCGTAATTATTTGGCGTTCGAGTCTTTATTTCAACTTCAAGAAAGACTTGAAATTATTGGGGATTGATTTGCAAATTTCTCAGAAGCTTGGTGATTGGCCATTCATGTCCTCTTTCTAATCTTAACATTATTTATACTAAGATCATATTAATAATAAAAACATTACTTACCATGACAGTTTTATCACCGAACGAATGGCCTGAAATAGTCGATTGGTAAACTATAATTAGAAATATAACTATGAGGTGTCGTTCAATAGCCATAATTAATGAAGTTCCGACTTTGGCGGTACAGTCTAAATACAACAGTGAATGTTAAGTTTCACTTTAAAGCTTAATACACAATGTTAGGGTAGTTATACACTGATCATGGGAGATATCAAATGAAACTTATATGTTTTGTTAATAATAAAAGCTTGCTGGCGTAGTGGCTTGAATGTTCTACGTTTGTTTACCGTGGTTAACGTTTGATGGGTGCCTTTACAGGTTGTGTATATCTTTAAACCAGTAATTAGAATTGAATAATATGTTTCATTGTAATTAATTATCAATATACTAAAGGCGCGCTTACATTTTAGTGTTATTTCAACGAATGGACTTTGGATGTGACACGTCATTCTGTGGTTTTGCCGATTTTGATAACGATACCTCCTGTGTCAATTATGTAACAAACTTCAATAAGAAAGGCTATTAATATACTTTAACGCCATAAGAAGACTTACAAATTTTGTTTTTATTCCTATACATTACTATAACAATAACAACAAAAGTAAAGTTTCCTTTTTTATCATTTGTTTTGTCTTATAGGTATAACATTATTGCGATATATATAATATTGTAGTGTAGATGATGTACTTTAATTTAATTTCTAATAATCATCAATTTATCGACAGTGTAAGCTCCGTCTGCGAGTCAGTTTACACTTTAAGTGATCCACAATAAGCGGATGTTACTACATTATTCTAACGAGGAATAGCTCTGATAGTGCGAATCGCCCTTTTTATTGAGACACTAGTTCTTGCCCGCGACTTCTATGTCATTGTGTAGGTGTCTACTTCAGAATTGAGTCAAAGTAGAATTAATACTATCCCACAGGAATAAAAAGACAAAAAACTTAGATTTGTCGTTTAGTTACAATCATAATATAATCAATAAATGTGACTATATTGTGATAAAATTCAAAATGAATTTTAGATTTGATGCGAACAATATTTAGTTTTAGTATTTATTCTTTATGCTATTAACTAACAATATACCTAATTGATTTTCAGTGCTGAAAGGTACTATGTTCAGTATAATGTGTTTAGACCGATTGATTGGTCAGCCTTTAATACTTATTATGAATTTGACTAAGTCCAAATCTCAAATAAGCTTACCCCGGTCGAGATACGATTTCAAGTACAAATTGACCTTTCCACTAAATAGCGTTGGAGATCGCTTGGGGTTTCTTACCCTTATAATATTATAAATACCCTACCCTTGTAGTTAAGCACTCTAACCTGGTGACTATAGCTGTATGAAACTCAATCCAATGAGACATATTTCAAATGTAGTAAAGTAGTAAATTTCCCGGCTTTAGACATAATTTTGCCAAAAAATGTAACATTAATTTTCAGTATCTCATCATATACTGGTTATATTCAAGATAATATAACCAGCATTAAAACACAATGATTGGTATTGTACTTAAATTATTTCCATACAATAGACAATTCTCAAATTTGATATAAATTGTTTGGGAATAATAGATCATTTCCACAGTTTTCAATGATTTTAACTCGTGAGTTATGGTTTAGTAGGCAAGATGACTTGAGTCCTATAAGTAGCTCAAATAGTCTAAATTGCAAGTCAGTTCTTCTCACTATGCAATGTTTGTAAAGATCCATTTAATAAAAATTGTGTATTGAGTATTGAAGATGGAAAGGATGTTGACAAACGGTACATACTATTGATAACTGGACCTGGATGTGATTATAACACGTTTATGAAACACTGTTTCAATAGGTACAACCTACTTCTTGACTGAACCAATAAATAATTCGATGCATATTCTATCGGACTTTGTTATTAATGCGCTGTTAGTTGTTATCAGAATCATTATCAAAGTAAAGCATGTATCCCTAGTTTAAAGTTTAATAAAATTTAATCGTCTCGATTGTATGCAAACGAAAGCACCGCTTCTCTTGGACAGTATTGGAAATTACTTTCATATATTATTATTATTATTATGCTACAAATGCATGTAAATGCATTTGTCAACTAAACGTCAACTACGATTGAAACGTCTTTATATAACTTACACGTTTGTTAATGTGGAGAAACAAAAGTTGTATTTTGATATACACTAAAATATCACCTTATTCGCTACAGACAACAGGTTATAATAATACGCAGCCTGTACAGATCGTTTATTAGTAAGAGGAAAATATGCTTGTAAAACTAGATGAAGCAGTTTCCTGTATTTTGGTGTAAAGAAAATAGTAGCCTGCTTAATTATATCACCGCAAAGAAACATTTTTGTAACATTTAAAATTCCCTAATGAAAATAAAAATAAAAATTTCAGTAAAAGGGATTTTTATTTTATTAACCAGTACTAATCTTATGTAAATTATACAATTATTTTTATTGTAAAACATTAATGATTCAAATACATGTTTTGTTTACTTTATATGAAATTAGTAATTAATAAACATTGTGATTAAGTTTGCCTTTAGTCGTCGTAATAACCGGTTGTTGGTCGGCGGGACACAGTAAGAATTGATTTATCCTCAGGACACGTTGTCTGTTTATAATCTGGAACAAATAAACTTATTAAAATAAAGGAGAAGTAAAAAAGACAATAGAAGAGAAAAATGACACTCTCGATTTTGAATAATGATTAAAATTTTTCTATTTTGGTTACGAAAATATTGTACTGAATATTGGACTTTACTATGTGCCATAGTGTCAACTGAAGCGGAAATAGAAGTTGGCGTCGGAGTATCCCACATAACCCAGGGATGATTGCATATTTCTCTTGGTAATGTAAAAGATTTTTCAACGAAAAACTAACACTTATTGTTTCCAGAGCGTTTTGAGGAAGCTCTATTTAGGGAAAATAAATCTCTTTTCTCACAAGTACTATTTAGTTACATATTTAAGTAACTTATCGTGATAAATTATGTAATAGTAAAATATATTATTAATAACTGACTCCGTCTCCTGATGCAATTGTAGTCGAACATGTCGCAGAGGTCGCGGAAGCCCATGACGTCACCGGCGTGGCTCAGCCCGCAGATCGGAACCCGATCGTGGTTGCAGACCTTAGCCATACTGCACCACTTTGCTCCCATCTGGTAGATAATTAATATTATTAACACTTTCCACGTTGGAGTGACTCTTATTATGTGTAAAAACCGTTAAAAACACTAGGGAAGATTATAGAATATCACAGAAAAATTAGTATATTTATTTACTCATTGATATCCCACTTAATGGGGTAGGTCACGCCCTCCTTCAGCTGTATAGGCCCTTAAAAATATTTTAAAATATTTTCTGCTCAATGAAAAGAAATTAACTAAATATAAAATAGTCGGAATTAAACCATAAATTGGCCCTCCAAAACGTTTTAAGTTAGCTCTCACTTTCAAATTGGAAGAACTGTAATATTAATAATACTTGTCCAAGGCTTGAACTGTCTTTCATTAATTTACTTTAGTTATTGTATTTTTTCGTTATTGTATTAAATATGGCTTTCGATGTACGTCCGGAATTGTCAGTGTCATATTTTCGGCACTTGTATCGAAATTTACTATTACGAACACACGTATCACGTATTGCCTGCTTAGTACAACAATCCCATGTTATTAAAGAGGCGAAATACACCTTTTGGGCCGGCTTGGGTGTAGGGTAGTATATGCCATTATGTGGCACTTGCTATTGTAATATAAAGCTGTCATAATATTGAAACTTTATAATGATGGGTGGGCTACATATTAATTAAAAAGGATTTTAGTGAAACTGTCTTTACCTGCAACGCATAATATGAAAAAGAGTACAGAAAACTATCCTCTGCATAGAATAATTTGCTACATCGATAATAAGTCTCAAAAGTCTTAATCAAGTTGTTTTATTACTTTTTTTACCTTCCTCCCCATTGCAATATCTTCATTATCCCGATCCCGAGGTGGCCCGTGGGACTGCACACACGCAAACAGGAACAAAAGAGTAAGAACTGAAACAAATAAATTATTTAGGCGTAAAAAAGAACCAACTTAGTACAGTTAACATTAAATTATTGTCATGGATTAGATAAACGATGTAAATTGTTTATATATTATACTTAAGCACATGATTATAAAAAAGGCACTACATTTAAAAATGAATGAAGACTGATGAAAACATGTTTTGCCATGCAAATATGTGCTAATATCGAGCGATCCCGCAGATCTTTAGTTAAGTTTTTAGTTGTCTGACTAGTTGACCGTAAGTACGCTATCATTTGTTAACTTCAAATCAAATGAAATTATTTATTTGTAAAACATATATTATAAAAATATTTTCACTTTAGGTCACTAACAAATTACAAAAAAATATATAATTTCTATCGGTCTTACTTGTGCTCAATTTCAAGTTTATTTTGTCTTAAATAATAATGAATGTGGTTTGTCTTTTCCATTTGTCTTAACTATTCACCAGTATTTTAATTTTAATTTGATTTCAATTAAAAATAGGTTTAATAAGGCTTATAAGTAAGGTAGTAATGTTACCTTGAAATACAATTTTCCATGACACCATGATGCTCTGCCTCTCCAAAGACTTCTGGACTTAAATTGAGTGTTTTAGACTAAACTTGTGCTCGACGATGGTGTTTATAGATTGAGTCTATTGTCTATACCCATCCTGTTATTGTTTTGATCCCAGAAGCTAGACGATATAGGTGTTTGGTAAATATTCTATAACGGAGGTACATGGCTGCACTTGGACTTGGAAACTGGTTCGAAATCTGAAATATAGAAGAAATAAATAATAAAACCAAAAAATGATAAACAAATTACGTAATATAAAAATAAATATTTCCTTTCAATTTCATAATTGTCAGGTAATTCTTTTTTTTATTAATATAAGTAGAATGTATATTTGAATTTGAAAAGTTAAATAAAATATTAACCTTATATTATGTTTTATTTTTATTTTTATAAATAATTATTGACCTGTGAAGCTATACAGTCCGGACAAAATTGATTTCAATTGTCTAGAGGCAGTCAGGTGTATATTGCCCCAGGAAGATTTAACAAAATTCTTATTTTGTGTAATTGTAACGAAGCGCATTTATATTTGTAATGTTAATGTTAATTTTACAAGAAACCCTACAGATATAATCACTGACTCTTTCAATTTATAATAGTATAAATATATATATAATAGTAGGTACAGTTTCCGTTATCATTAATTTCTTATTTGTTAACGTTTATAGAGATAGATGGAAAGAACAGACCGGTGATATCGTTACGAGCGATTTCTATCAGACAACCCTAGGTGAATTGGGTTACCCTGGAGGTGGCCTGATGAATTGCTTGAACCCATGTCATGTGTTTCAATTAAAATTAATTTTATTTCCTGATCTTAACGTACGTATTTCAATAAACTGTATTGATACATGATAATTTTGCAATTATTGTTTGGTGAAATGCTTTCTAATTTCTCAGTTACTCATTATTTCTACTCAGAAATACATATTCACTGCGAACCACAAAGAAAGAAATAGCAAAAAAATTAACGGAGTAATAAAGATATTTTTTAAAGTAATAACAAATTAAACATCTGGTATGTTAGTGTGATGCTCTGGCTAGAAGCAGAATGAGTTTTTGGAAGTGGAATGCTCAAAGCGAGAAGACGGCAGGCTCTTTCTGCCTAGAGGTATAGTGAAGCTTATGGCAGCCTTTATTCTGGATACTACACAGGGAGTAAATGAATGGAGTAAATGAAAGTCAGAGGATCTCACAGGGTTGAAGTGCACTGTGGCATTGCTATTACAACATGATAATATAAGATAAGATACAGAAAATGATAGCTAAAAAACTGATAAGTGTTGTGTATTTGTTCGTCAGTAACTTCGTCAAAGCATGTTACACTAATTTAATGTAGTGTTTCTGTACGTCAGAGCACGATGCACTACAATTAATCAATTATAGTGTACGTCAGTAATTGCAACAGAGCACGTTATAGGAGTGTTGGTTGGCAGCTGTCTAATCTAAATAAAAAACCATGCGGATGTCAGTCCGATGGAAGGCACCTAATTGTTTGTTTCTTTTAGTATTTACAGATTGATTTTAAATTTGCAAAGTATTTGTATTTGGTACTTTGAGATTGTTTTGTCACTGCGACCTAATTATCTATTGCGACTTCACCAAAAGATTAAAGTAGCTCCTTGATTTGGGTACTCTTCATAAACTGTTGGATCGTTCCAAACACAAAGTTTTCAATGAAATTAAAACTATATACAATATATGAAATGCTTCATTGGGCATGAGAGGTCATATGTATATTGGAGGTGTATCGAAGTTAGAGTACTCACTGTTACATAACATTCATGGAAATCCTTACTAGCACAAGTATCTATTCCTTCATATAACATCGGTTCCTTCAAAAGAAGCGTGTAAAGTCGCTTTTTGGGCCGGCAAGGTGGAGGTGCTTTGCATTATGTTGTATGATGAACATGTGAAGTCCTCCTAATGCTTACGTGCCTTTTATAAAAAAAAAACACTTACTGGTTTTGTATTCGCAGTTGAACTCCACTAAATCACATGTGTTTAAAAACCACCTGACCTCTCTATTATTGGGGTCAAGCCCGCATCGCCTAGACCCTTTGTGCACGCATAGAGTAGCCGCTAAGCAATACGACTGTGAACATACAAAAAGCTTACAAGGTTTCGCTGTCGAAAAGATTTTCTTTAATTACATTTAATTATAAAATACAAAGTCAGACTGGAAATTCTAAAACTTCTGGCCTCAGTACAGCAGTACATATTTTAGTCTTTTGACTATAATACGCTTCTTATGACTTTCAGGATATAGATATTTTCTAAACGTCTTTCAAACTTTGTTTCTAATGTCATAGTATATATATATAATGTGACATAAGAGACATTGTAATACTCTCGCCATACCCGGAACTATATTGTAGTATTATCAAAATGCTAATGCAATTTCTGCCTCGAAATTTGATATTAAGCAAATTGCGCCTGATGGAGATGTGGTTATATATTAACAAGAATAATATTTGACAATAGACGTGTAAAATGTGTTACTGTGGTAAAAATAAATTAGATAGATAATTGCCCCAAGTCCGTAATACATGAATTAAATTAAATTTATGCTCAGTACTAATCTTTCAGTGCAATACAACCAAAATAAGACAGATGACCGTTGACGTCATTTAACATTTCGAAAATGGCGACTTCATTATAATGTACATCATAAAACATGCCGATTAAAATAAGTCAAAAGTGTATGTATCGTTTAAGTGTCAACCATTTTGTTGTTTACTTAAGTCATTCTATCCCTTCTTAAAGAATTGTTATGTTACGAATAACTTAAATTTAAAGCCAATATCTTTATTTTAATTTCATTAAATCTACACAATACATTAATTAAATTTATTATTTTTTAAACTACGTTGTATGCGTTGCAGAAGTGCATATGGGTCACAACTCAGTGACTGATATTTGTTCATATCGGGATGTGAACAAAACACTGGTATTCTACTACAACCCTAGGGGTTTTTAAGGGGTTAATGTTTTAATATATATTTTTTGCTGTCAGTGGAAACACAATTCATTTTGCTATCAATATACGTACGTGCCTTTTCAGTTTGAAATTGCAATATTCTTATTTTAATTTAACTATATTACAAAAATGTCAAATTTTAATGTTCTCATTGTTCATGTTGTTCAAGCGTCTTCAAGTAATTGTATGTAATCCTATTAGTTTTGAAAATTTTCAATTATGTACTCGTTATGAAACTCAATTTTAAAATATGCATATTCCCTATTGTTTAGATTGTATTAGATAATATTATACCTTCGGCTTCTTATTATTTGGTTGACATTTAATGAAAATAAATAAAAGCAATAATAAAAAGCATTTATAAATTTCCATGTATTGGCGATACTCTCGTAAAGTAAGAAATGAAAATAATATTGATTTTTCTGCTTATTTTATTGTTACTTGTAATAATATTAAATCATCAACAGAACTCCATTAAATATTACTAAAATGTAATATTCCATGGAGGTTTTATATGTATATAAATTAAAAAAATTATACACACAAATTTGCACATATGTAGTTTCATATTTTGATTCCAATTTCTTTCTTTATGTTGTTAAAGGATTATAACATTGTATTATTAATTAAAATATATGTTTTATAATATACTAGTTGACGGTTATACACAGCCTGCCACGAACGCCATCTATCAAAAGTAAACAGCACTAGCAGTGAAGAACTGTCAGTTTTGAATAAGCACATTAGCTAACGATTTTCCTTACTTAAATCCCAATTTTTAAACATATTATGCATGCATTGCACAGGCTGCAACGTCTGAGATTGCCTTAATAACTCTGGGAAATCTCCATCGGCGTGAAACCTGGCCAGGTTGCCTGGGAGTGATCTGGTGAATTCCTGTGGCAAAGTCCAGAGTTTAAGTGGGCATTCCCAGTGTCGGTATCACGCACTGGGCGAGTCCCACATACACCCGCCACTTAGTGGCGGACAAAAAATAAACAAAAAAAGGCTACTTGGACAAAGCTGCGCCTAGGAGTTAGTATGTAATATTTTAATACTCAAAGACGGGTTAAATTCCTAGTTTCATGAAAACTATAACTGTTAGTTATTTTATCGGAATTATTATTTGACGGCCTTAACCGAGAACGAGCGTCGATATGCGTATCGCGGTTTTAGTTTTTGGCAAGTAATAAATATTGTTTTTGTTATAATACTGTTTCTCTGGAAATATATTTAACCAATTTATAGATTATACTTGCTAGATCACGATCACCTGATCGTGTGTTTAGTACCCTTAGCTATAGGTTTCTCGCCCAGTGATCCCTGGTTAGATGTTGTGTGATTAACACAAATATGATTTTGGGTCAAACAATACAACGTAGACGTAATTAAATCTTAGTTATCTCCTGGTTCCTTGGAGTATATCACGGCTTAAGAGATGAATATTAAATATGTATTATATTTTCTATTATATAGTATACAAGGTACATATCGGTATAGATTTCGCAATTATATGACCTTGATGTGAGTATAAGAATATCACAGCAGCGTGTGCGCAGGCTGCATTATATACCGAAAGATGAGTTTGAAATTTCGATAGCATTTACGACTAGAGGCGGTGACTAGTTTCGCTGTCTTATGTACCTATAATGCACACATATAAGAGAAGAATCTGTTTAATTCCTTTACATAACACACAAAGATCTAACAAAGAAATGACTTTATTTTTTCATTCCAGGCTGTCTTTGTTTCGCAGTTGCGTTGGCGTCTGAAGCGAATCAAATAGTTAGTACCTATATTTAGAAAAACCTTTTCATTTGTATTAGATTATTCACTTAGTACCTACTTATTATGTACTTTGGGTTCATTAATAGTGATTTTGATTGAGGTAAAGCTTTTTTAACTTATATATTATTTCCTCATTATTGGCTGAATAAAGATAAGTTTTGATTTATTTAAAACTTTTAAACTGATTTCAGATTTAAATCAGACTACGAGAAAGACTACATACACATATTTTTACATAATAATTTAAATATATATCTACTAAAATACATATAATGATGAACAATTTAAGTATCAAACTGACGAATAGTGTTTGAACATTTGCTTTTTAAAAACTAGTTACGAATGAATAGCTTGTATAATTAAAAAGACAATTCATGGTGTAATTTACTTTAAGTTCACTCAATCAAACAAGCTGCGAAATACTTCTATAAGTAAAATACTCTTTGAGATAGAAACGCGTGAAATTACGGTAATTTTTTTAAATTGTGTGGTGTCATTCTTGTTTGCCCACAGAAAGTGCCGGTAAATTTAACTTTATCAATATTTATTTATATTTTTTCGTGCTTAGTACAAGATCGTAAAGTATATAAATTAGTTAAGTACATATCTTTATATATATTTAATAAATTTAGGATAACGGGAATAAAGCTAGCTTGTTCTGTTTATCGTGTCCATCAGATAGAATGAAACAGTCTTCATGATACGGTTTTAGTCTTGTAACTTACCAAAATAAAATCTAAATTGATTTTGGATAAGGAAAATGTTTCTATAAGTTCCATAGCTTAAGACGCTATCAGTAAATGTTTCAAATACGAATGAAATGTATATACAAATTTTAAGAAGTACAGAATCAATTTTAATATAACTTTTTTGTGAGCCTTGCTTCATTCAAATATGAAGATTATTATTATTTACGTTTCAGACATGTTACAATGCTAAAACATGTATCCACAGTGGAAAACAGAGGTGCGGAGTAGACAAGAATGGACAACATCGAAAGTTCTTTGACAGTTGTGACATGTTGGAGTACAACTGTTTGAAGTTTAAAGGTAAACTACTAAAGTTTATACTGTAGTAAATGTAATTTACACTGTAAGACACTGTTACACGGCCAGAACTCTTGTATTGCACCCCTAACGAGTATTCATCGTTCAGGCGTGTCAGGAATATATTCCTTCCTTCCTTCTATCAGGTCAACTCAAAAACTCCTTCTATTTTACAGATTACATAAAAACTTCTATGAGAAAATGCAAGAAATTGCCGCCTCCAGATCCCAAAAGAAGGAAGTACAAATAAATGATAAAAACAGAAATAAATTTAATTCAATGTCAATCAAAACCAATGTTTTATTAAGTAAAGGGATATTTACACTACAATATTTACTGGCAATAGCCAGTATATTTTATGGCCAAATCTGTGCCATCAAAAGTTTTGTCTTAACTAAAAAATGTTGCCAGTCGGCAATAATAAAATAAACTACCTAAACCAGTAATTTACAATACAAATATTTAACTAAAGAAAGTCCAAAAAACTTTATGATTTAACTGTATTAATATAAATTTATTTTTACATTGCACGATCGTTCTCACTTAATATTTTGTTATGAGATACACGTTCAGTTTTATTAGTTTGAAATGAGTACATAATAGTGTTATTGGCCCTAATGTTAAAATAATAAGAAAGAGTTTATCAATTCGTAAGTACCAACTTATTGTTATCCCAAATAAAATAAACAAATGAATGAAGAATGAAGCGAAAGCAAATAGCATCTCAAATTACAGTTGTTGATGACTTATTGTATCTTAACCCTAGAAGCTTCATCCTAAAAGGGATCTAAATTATTTGTATAAAAAGCCTTCATTCTTTAATCGAGGAACTGTTTAAAACGAATTAACTTTTAAGTAGGTGATTACCTATTTTATGCATTTGACTCCTCTTGAAGGATTTTTTTTATTAGGGATAACAAAATCTTTTTTAATTTTTGGTACAAATATTATGATTCAATACATTTTATTGTTATATTTTATTTATTTGGTGTACTCACCAACTGATAGTAAGCAGTAAGAGTCCATATGCTAAATATAGCATAAGTTATTACTTCTGTTATTATTGCAAAGAACAGATTTCCTTTTACGTAATTGTTTGTTTTTGTTATGGAATGTAATATACAAATTTTCCTTCTTAGAAATCGAGGGTTGGTGGCCAATCAACAGTTGTCAATCAGTATTGGTGCTGGCGCGAGAAGTACTGTAATATTAAAGGGAAACCGACCTGTGCTAGAAACCGCCGATTAAAGGAGACGAGGCAGTTCCGCAGTCAATGTGCCATGTTTAGATACAACTGTGTGAATGGACAAGGTAAGTTAAAAATATACGTGGCAGCATACTGTGTTTCTTTCTTCAACTGAAACCGCTTATAAGGATAAAAAGTATTTTTTACTCACATTCACACCTATTTTATTATCTGATCAAAATAAGCATCACTAAAAACTTGTGATATGGAGACTAGACATCGGAGAAAAAGAGATAGTAAAGTACCAACATCTGTGATTCGTGAACAAATATTTTTACTCATCATACAAATATCAGCACATACCGGGATTCGAGTCCGGGACCTATGACTAAGTATACAGGGGTACTGACCACTCGACCAGACGGTCGTCAATTGTCAGCAACTTGTGACGTCGTACAGAGTTGGTTTGTCAAAAACCTCTCAACAATAACCTTCAGTTAGAAATTCATATGTTTGTTATCGTTATTCTTAACTTATGTAATTAAACTGAAAAACAAATTAAAATGAATTTCTCCTTTGGGGAATGAAGCTTCTAGAAGATATACGAAATCTCCCGAAGTCTTCAATTTAATATCAACTACTGTTTGCAGAAAGACTGGTGTGATTCAATAGGCGTATAATAAACTAATGAACATCCTGCAAAGTTATCCAGAGTTTACATTTTCTAATTACGTAATGCTAAATCAATTGACTGACTGCGAAAACAAATTTGCCATTGCCAACAATAGCAAGTTTGATTGGGATGGATGGGTCTATCGGTTTGTTATCTTGAGCTACTTTGTGCTTCAGGAACCTTTAGCTGTTGGTTGGGTGATAACGACAACCGCTTTTGCACACCAAGCCGCTTCAGGAAAGCGTGTTATGGCCCAATTTCTTCTTTTAAGTCTTCCTTTTTGGAAGGCCTGAGTTATTGTATATAGGTTATTGATCATGACAATAATATGATGTAAATAAAGCATAAACATAAAATTAAGTTAAACATTCAAAGAATCTTTCTTGTATGATATATAAAGTCACAGAATCAACTTGTGTAGTCTACATGTATAAAATCAGTCACTATGTTTTGTTTTTCAGATTTCACCGCAACTCTGGCCGACATAAAAACATGCTCTATCTACGCAGTGGTCGTATAAAAAGAAACCGTTTAGAAATGTGTTTTATTTCCGGAAATATTTAGACCACTATGTAGGAAAACAGTAGAGCATTAAATTGAGTACCATGCTTTGTTGAAATTTGTTATCAAACAAATATTATTATCGTATGAAAATCTATAAGTACAACAACAAACACAACGAAACTACAACATAACAGACATATTAAAACACAACACAAATTTACATCTTTATTAAGTGTATAAGAATGCAAATAAAAATAGCTTCATGTTTAATGTCGTAGTAAAGCTAAAAGCAGATTAATTACACTTATTGTAATAGCTTTTACTTTTCTGTGCGATACTCTACAAGCAGCGCTGCGTATATTGGAAATATGGTACAGATAAAAGACCGTAAATCCACAAAAAAAAAAACGGAAATAGCAATTTATACAAACAAACGCAACTAAGCTTCGCAGGCTGCTTGGGACAATATTCACGCTGTCAAAGTAAGAAAGGAAGTAAATAACTTTGGACAGCAAACTAAGCCGGGTCAGATATCTAGAGCGAAACGGAAGTCAAAAACAGATTCCCGGAGGTCGCAAGCACGATTTATTTACAAAGAAACACATATCCAAATAATGTTGCTATTTATTTTAAGTTTTTTTAAGTTTTCAACAGAAAAAAATCGGATTTTATGTAATAAAGCAGTTGCAAATACATATATGTCCTTAATTATTTTTTCACTCTAATAGTCACCCTACCAATGCCATTTCGACGTGATATGTTGGTAGGCTAGAAGAGGTCTCTAGCTAGAGGTAAGTCCACCCATGTATGTGTCTTTCTTGTTTAATTAACTTTTGCATTTTATATGTGTACAATAAATGATTTTACTTGATAAGAATTCGCATCTAACAAAAATCTGTTTTCCATAAATTTAACGACATGCCAGAGATTGGTTCAAAATAAGCGTGAAGAATTTCTACATGGCTTGCTTAAAATCTTTCAGTAGGCAACAAGAATTATTTTTGATATTATCTTTGATAATTATTGAACCAATGTAGAATATTTTTCGAACTAGATTTTAGTCGTTGTATATTAGTTATCCGTTAACGTGTTAATGTACATACAATGCGATTCAACAGTAAACTAAAACCAGTTGCGTATAAAGTGGTGACACTCATTATATTTATATTATATTTTATCAGATTAACAGTGTCCACTCGATCCCTTGCTGACGTAAGTAGATTTGCCTTTTCGATTATTATGAAACCTTTTTTATTTAGTTCAATTTATTTAATTATATTTAGTTAGGTTAGAAGGATTATACTCTTGCAAAATCTCCTCATGGGTACCAACTACATATGTCACTCTAGTGTACACAGATCTTTCAAGTTAGGAGAAATACCAGAGCTTTGATCCTAAAACTACATTCACCCAATCAATGTCGGTTTGCCAAAGTGCTTCAAGTAACAACTTAACCAATAATACAATCGTAATGCCTTGCAATCTAAAAGGAACTGAAGATTAAAAATTTTGATTGAGTCATCCAGAAACTACCATGGGGAACAGAGCTTTTTCTAATAAAAAATTAGCCTTGAAACTCCTACAAGCGAGTAAATACTCTCATTCTTTGGCTCATTAAAATAATTATTTTGGATATATTTCGGGTTAACTTTCAAAATTTCAACATCATTTTGCGGTCTAATTGAACTGAAACTTACCAAATCAATCAACAGTAAGAATATTTGCGAATATAGCAAAACATAGGAGTTGTAACAATTGGATCACAACAAAATTTCAATATAAACTAGACAGATTTTTCAAGGTTTGACAATTTTCAGTATGACGATCCTCTGTTTCGAGAACGTTTTAGTCAGTTTAACTGTCACAAGCTTAAGTCCTGCACCCCAGGGCCACCAAAAGTATGTGCTTTGAATCCAACAACGCTAGGTTTGGCCGAGTTTGAAGATAAGTGTACTATCTACGAAGTTAACTGTCGTAAGAGAGAATGTAAGTGAAATAAAAATTAGTTTTTAGCTGACTTATATTTCGTACTATTATAACGCGAAGAGGGAGTAATGGATGAGGGCAAGATAAACATATCTTGTACAGCCTATATATTTTATTTTATTTAGTGAATAATCAGCCAATATATTCAGAAATTTGTAATGTGTAAATATACGCGAGCAAATATAGAAATACTGTATTTCTGTATTTTCGTATATTATTTGCATCCTGATTTGTCTTAATTGCTTTTGTCAAAGAGTGTCATATCGCAGGATTGTGGTTGATAAGTGGTTAGGTAACAATGAATCACTTAATAATGCTGGTTCACATGCAATGGTTAATGGCAAATAGTGATCCGGGTCAACCTTAAGTAGGGATAGTGGTACTATTATATATCAATAATTAGAAATATCTTAAATAACACTATGTATAGATCATAAAATATTAAACAAAACCACAAATTGTATATAAAATACATACTACCGTTATATTAGAAAAGTAATAATAAAAAATTTAAACCTTATATACATTTACAAACACGTGTAATTTTGCATAGTAGACGACTGATGCTTCTTCGGCATACCAACTCGTCTCCCATTAGCTTGGGTTATATCTCTACGTCTAAACTACGGATACCTAAATGGGTGATATAGACCCCTTGGGGTCGATATTCACATTGTTTACTATTTCCACTTAACCGGGGTATTCCTCGAAGCGCACCAAACGAGCCTTGTGTTTGTTGGTGATCTAAGTACATATATCCTTCTATAGTATCTACAGTCTCTATTATACTTCCGTTATTAATTCATAAGTGTTATTCACTATTTTTCCTTTGATAACATTTTGCATTTCTTTATTCCTAAATAATTTGCACCTATAAAATTCTTACAGTTTACAAAGAAGTTGACATGTTAATGTGTGAATCTAAGAAGCAGTTTCAAGAAAGCAGCCTGCAGTTTGAACCCGTTGACAGAGATTACGAGAAAAATTTTAAAACTAAAAGTGTCTTCACAACAAAATCTACCGTAGTATGGAAATATGTTCCTGGGTCAGTAAAGCTAGCTATACATAATTAATATTATATAATTAAATTAACAACAAGTAATAATATAATAATAGTTGTTTACTTTCGTACGAAAACTTATTTCTCTATTTGGTGAAATGATAATAGAAATAGCTGCAGCAACAATAAAAAAAAATATCTTCAAGTTTTAAATTATTAACTGGAATAAGTATGATGACAATATTTTGTTTTGTGTGTTATTAATAGACAGTATGACTATAAAAACATTGGTAAAATAACTGTTTCAATAGCTTTGAAAGTCCGCTAGATATTACAATATGAATAGAATTTTTCTTAAATGATCCTAAGAAACGAGAATCCATGGAAGCCGTGCATCACTAGTTCGACAACTGTATTAAATATTATGTTAATGTAAATGGTTTCATAATACAAGTTTAAAGAAATTGTATGGATTGACCTATGATATATTTGTTATTTTAATGAATTTAATTATTTTAAAATCGTCTTACTCACAGAACTCTGATTGACTACAAACAAATTACACATAAGCTATAATTGAAAATTATCTTTCTTATTTCATTTTTTATGTAGTTTGTTATAATAATAAATAATTATTATAATTCGTTAACCCCGTCATCATCCTTAATAGGATGGACTTTACTTTTAGTACGTGAGACGTATAGCGCCATCTATTAGGACTTTTTAGGAAAGCGTTCACGACAGAAGTTCTTCAGAAAGTGAACTTCGTAGTTAATCATGAAATGCCTAGATGTCGTTAGTAGTACCATTTCATTTATGATGATGCTTATTGAAAATATTCGCATTTTGATATTACCGCGATATTACTTATACTTCTTTATGCATTTTTAATTTAAGGTCCAGATAACCAGCTAACTTATTAGTAAAATTATAGAAGAAATTCTTTTCAAAGATGAAACTTATCTGTAATTAAACAAATTAACCATTGCTTGAGAGGTGACAAACTACATACGAGTAAAACATGCCATGATACAATGAACCTTCAATCTAATAATGACACGCACTGTGATATAATTTGTTTTACTGTTCCCAACAAAAGATCTAACTGAAATAAAAAAAAAATGAAAAAGATTTTTTTTAAATGATTTTTTTTTATAATAAAGAACTATACGATACTCAGGGTCAGTAGAGGAATTGAAAAACGAAGTTATAAATAATATTTTATTGTTTTAAATATTCACCATAACTCGATACAAAGGCGACACGTAACGAATTCAGTCGAAGAATACGTCTGTGCATACGTGAAAGTGGAACTCATTTTGATTAAATTCATAAGTTACGTGAACTAATTTCTTTATGTAATTAGTAAGTTTAAAGGAAAAAAGATTTTTCTTAATCTTTCTAAAATTTAAAATACTTAAAAGAAATTGATCTTAATGAATGACTCTTATGGTTGGTGTCATAAAATATAGGATTTTTTCCACATTACATTGTTTCACTTACGCAGGTGATTTGAATATTTTTATTTATTGTAGTTTTTAAGGTTATAATTTGCCATTATCCATATGGGTACATTTCCTACAATCACGGCCTTTTTCTTCCACTGGGTATACCAAAGGAATAAAGAAGTGTCTTATGTCACGGGTGTAGACTTAAATCGTGGGCGTAACAAGGAACTCTCTGGTTAACCCTGAGAGAAGCGATTTCTGAGCTATCCCGCGTAGCGATTCAAGCGCACTCAAGATATAAGACAGCTTTTTCCCGAGTTATATACTCTGCTTTTCATGTCAATTGCGAAAAAATAAGAACCAATTTAAAAGTACGATCATATTTATTCGAAATTATTAATCGCTAAAAACTTCTATTTTGAAAAAAATACACGAATGACTTAGCCGCGTATGCATTAAGCGCATCCGGTTAACCTTTTTCCGCTTAAAAGAATTAACAGCTGAACAGCTAATGTTTCTCACAGACATTTTATTATTTTGTTATTATTTAGTAAAAAAAAAACTTTCGCTTAAATTTTAAGACAATCAACATTTCTGTAAGTTTAGTGTACTAAATTTAAATAAATTCTATCTCGAGGGATTGAATGAATCTCTGTACAATATTCTTTCCTTGTCTTGTAGAGTGACTTATTTTGAGTTCAGTTTACTCGACAAAGAATATGTCATTTTTGAGAAGGTGCTGTCAAATAGTCAAAACTGAAATGGAATTTATCGCCAAATATACGTCTTGAAAAACTCTGGGCACATACATTATAACGACTTCAAAAGGTGAAGGGATCTCTATAACTTCTCCCAATCCC
Organism: Acentria ephemerella; assembly: GCA_943193645.1. Taxonomy (NCBI): domain Eukaryota; kingdom Metazoa; phylum Arthropoda; class Insecta; order Lepidoptera; family Crambidae; genus Acentria; species Acentria ephemerella. The sequence goes on from OW971893.1 coordinate 6,661,723, forward strand.
ATTGGAAATTGACCACAAAACAGTTTTGACTCATTTGAAAAAGGAAACCGAACCGTTTTTAAAGAGGTCGATGAATGGTGATGAAAAGTGGATCACGTATTGTCATACGTGCGAAAACGTGCGAAAAAGTTCGTGGTCAAAGGTCGGTCAGGCTTCACAGAGTGTGGCAAAAACTGGGTTAACTCGCAAAAAGGTTATAATGTGTCTATGGTGGGATTGGAAGGACTTTTACCGCCAGGCAGAACCATTCATTCGGATCTTTACTGCCAACAACTGATGAGATTAAAGCAAGAAGTTGGGAGAAGGCGGCCGGAATTAATTAGTAGAAAGGCTTTCATCACGATAACGCTAGACCACATACAAGTTTAGCCACACAGCAAAGAGTTTGGCTGGGTGTTGTTGAGAAGTCCCAAAATTTCTACAGTAACGGGATCATATCTCGTATCTTTACCTACAAGAAGGCAGAAAATCTACGAATAAAATGGCACAGATATAATGTAATTCAATGAAAATTTATTTTGAAAAAAAAGTCCTGAATTTTCATATAAAATGCGAAGAATTTTTTTCCCCAACTTATTAAAGAACCTTATTTTATCTTATTTTAAATGCATTAAATGTATAGATGCATTTACTATGCGACCAAAGTTAACAGAGGGAAAGTGGTGAGGAAAAGCTTTAAAACCGGGTCCTCTTACTGCCAGTAAAGTAAGCTTCCAAGGCTGATCAGTAAATTATGTGTAATTAGTGTGTATATACATAAATTGTTAAATAAATTACGGCAAAAGGTGTCTCAAGTGAGGGGCATTGAATTACATAGTTATTAACTTAATTAAGTTTATTAAGATTACATAATATATATATATATATATACTATATTATGTGATTTAAATAAATAATAATAAGAATCAATGATGCTTAATTTGGGTTAGATATAGATAGAGGTATAAGTGTGAGAAATATTATTATGTAACTATGATTCTTTAATTACGTATTTTTTTAAAATACTATAATCGTAAATGCTAGTGTTTATTAACAATTCAGCACCAATAGTTTTGACTTATTTCGGAATTGTCTCGTAGCTGTTATGATACTTTTTCTTGATAATATTCCTTGAGATCTTTCGAGAACATTTCAATTTATTTCATTTTTAATGTTCTTAGCTCGTGATGTTTTGTTGTAACCGTATCACTTTTATGCAACAAAAACTACTATCTTGTCTATAGACTTCATTTAAATTGTGCAAAAGCTCAAAATGAAACTAGAAATCACGACTGCGAGATTTCGTGTTAAGAGAAATCTTTGTAATGAAGTGACTTTATATTTAGAAATAATTAGGATTAGAGTTAAGAGTTCTATAGCATTTTCTACTTAAACGTGAAACGCGTGAGATTGATGCTTAATAAAATTATACTATACAGTGTTAGGTTCATGGGGTGAGTGATGTCACCACATTTCTTAGAGGAAGCACTTGTCTCGTAAAACAACGACATATTTATTTATTTTCAGTTTACAGTGACGTAAGTACCTTGATGGTAGAAGCGTTTATCTAAAGTTTATTTTAACGATTACTATGTGGCAGGCGGGTTAGCATAATAGTAATAAATATTTATTTCAACAAGTAAAGTTAACAAAATCAGTAATTACTTTTACAGGATACAATATTAGATACCTCTCTTAGCTGTGAGGGAAGTAAATAGATTAGCTGTGGCGTCAACACTAGACAATATCTGAATCAACGGTGCGCGTAAGATAAACAAAAGAAGTGGCTTCGGCTTATTTTAAGTGATTACAATCTGTTCAAAGTGTCATTACAATACCTAATGAATTGCCAACTCGTTTTTTTAGACTGATTAATGCTGTTGGCCGAAAATGGTCTTTACAGCGTTACCGGGGTTTTAACGATGCGAGAACATTGCAGTTCTCAAGCTTTAGGGGTAATTCGCTTCTGAATGATTTTTAATTGACAGGTTAGGTTGACAGGACTTGAGGCTCTCTAGGGTACTCAAGGCATGAGGGAGCGACTTAGGGTGCCTCTAAATGCTCGGACCTCGGCTCAGGTGAGTCTTGTCGTGGAGGAGAAATTGCACATTAAACTATGAGATTTGTATTTATATTATCAATATATACATAAAAATATATCTTACAATCATACAATTTATTCTATCCAAAATTAAGAATAATTAAGAGCTTGTGCTATGGACACTAGATAACGGAGAAATAAAGACAGTAATATGTATATAGTAAAAAGTAACATGAATATCAAAAATATACTAAATTAATGTACATACATCTATGACTCGTGGATACATATTCGTAGGCATCATTCAAATATCTGCCCCTATCGGTATTCGAACCCGGGGTCTCTGGATAAGTGAATAAAGACATTTATAGATATTTATTGTATATAATGTATGAGTGTGGGATCATTCATTTTATATTTATCTGACAAAAACTGGGTATGAGCCTTAAGGATTAAGGTATTTAAAGGCGTTTAAATTTAGTATAGTACTGAGAATTTTCTGTTGGGGTTTTCAATAAGGTTAGTTACTTTAGACTTAAAGTGCGAGCCGAGAAAGCGTGCAAGCTAATTTTAATGAAAAATAATTTTCACCAAAAATAAAACAAGTATTTCCGGCAAGCGAAATCAGTGGAGCCTTATAATTAAACGGTAAAAGTTATAATTTTGCTTACTGCTTATTCAGTAATAATTATATCTTCTTTTATTTCTGACAAGAAGCTTTTTTTGACAAAATGATTCATCAAGTATTTAAATGTTAAATCTTCAGAAATAATATCAATGCATTTATGAACAATATCCATCATTATAATATGCCGACAATCGTTACGATGGGAAATAATTCCATTACCGACGCATATCAAACAATATCTACCAACTTCCTTCCTTCTCCAATGAGATTATCAGTTCAGAAAGAAGCGACGTGTTACCGTTAGCTTTCCCTAACGGGAAATATCGATACATTGATTATTCGACTGCTCAATACTTACCGTTACATCCTTACATCCCCTGTTTTAATCGGTAACAAAAAAATGTCTCGTTTTAAAATTCAAGTAGGCTTCGAGGCACGTGTATAAAGTGCGTGCTTATAACGATTAGAATTAAAGAGTTAGGCGAGGAATAACCGATTCAATAATATTGTTTACTAATCTCAAATTCAGGGTGTAAGCCGGAGTCGTGTATACGCCGTCCACACGTGGCAATCGACATGAAAATCGTGCGTTTGTATGAAGAGCGTAGTGTTGTATCAGTCGTAATAATTTTATCGACTAGGAAGTACCTATCATTCAATGAGGTGGTCGGAACAGTTAATACATCTTTTGGATTAACTTCCAACGATTCTACAGGTCTTTAATTATAAAAGGAAGTCTATAATTTATATTTGCTAAAATATCATAAATTGAATTTTCCGATGAATAAAAGAACATCAAAACCATTTGACTGACAATATATAAAATATTATTCGTCTGTTTTATCTCTTAGTTTTATTTATTTGAAATATATTTATCCTTTTTTCTATCTACAACCTCCACTAATAGTTGAATTACCCAATTTACCTCATGATACAATTACTTTTACAATATTATTTACTTTTATTAATGATTTTTAAATTTTGTCGTAATAGATTAAAAGTGTGCCAGTCAAAAATAACCTGTACACTTATAGAACGTCAACTTCATGTCACTCGTTCCAATAGCAAACGGGGCTCTTGATCTGAAGAGCTGGAAAGGAACTCCGTAATATTTGCCCCGTCTTTTACACGTCAATAGTAATTTTTAGGATACTGTTAAAATTCACAATCAGTAAAATACACACTGGTTTAGTATCGATAGTCGATATAAACGTAGCCTACCCCTAGTGCATACAGTCGTGCGCTACCCTGGTGATTGTTTTCAATATATCGTTTTATTTCGATAACACAAATGAACGAGTCGTTTCTTTGACGGCAGCCCGCTTTGTATTCAGTCCAACAAACATTGTGGCAGCTTTTGAATTTTCGCGCCGTAATTATAATATTTATGATATTTTTGCTTAATTCGATTGATATTAGAGTCTCTGTGGCTACTGTCTAGTTGGTAACAGATATTTGATATTTAGTGAGGCACAGTCTCGGTTTTTCCAAGTTACGTCACCTTTTTCAAAGAAAAATTAGCTTTAAGATAAATATTTTTGTCTAGAGATTTATTTTTAAAAATTAGAGATTTAATGAATTTTTTGTCTAGAAGACATAACGTAGCAACAAATATAATTCTAAGAACTGATTACAGTTTATACATTTAATACCGCAGTGTAAAAAGCAAAGCCATTGCTCTGTATTGACAGGAAAATTACTCAATTTTTATATTAAAATTAAATATGGTATAATGTGCCGTTATAAATAATTGTTAGCAGTTTTTTTTATTAAATATTGAGGAAATTTGAAAAAATAATATAAAAATGCATACATGATGGAAAGACAGAACTTTAATGTTTTTTTAACAAATTCATTTAAAACATTAGATATTTTCCTTTTTATGTTTGCTTCCATTTACTTTGATTTCAATTAACTAATTCGTTGATATGTTGGCAAGTAAGAAATCGCACTAATATTAAATATTCTAACAACGGCACAGTCTATTTTAAGAATTTTTGGAAACTTCTAACTTATTGCTTTTATCCTCCTTCTATTATTTCGGTTTACGAGCTTCTCTTAATGAAAATTGTCGACACATTTAAAACTATTATATAACTAACCACGTCGTTGTACAAGCGCCGTTTAGTTATGCCGTCAATGAACAAACTATGGTATAATTTCTATTCGCGTTGCTATTTTCCTTGTTAAAGGGAATCCAGGATGCGTATTCATTCTCCGTAGAGGAAGAGACCGCGCAATTAATATTAATATTTATTACCAATAATCACTTTTTTATTTTAATTCCGTCGAGTTAACTTTTTAATAGTTATTTGTGAGCACGCGCGAATTGGTTTGCAAGTGGTTTAGTGAGAGAGCATTTGCATTATTACACTGTGTACGATGAATTATACAATCTTGAACTATCATATTATAGATATGAGCACGTTAACGTTGAGTGGTGCTCATTGCCGTAGTGTTTGGACGCTTTGGATAATAAAAACTAAGCAACCTTCGCCACTGGTGATCCCTGGATGGCCCAGTCAAAATTGGTTATTTTGAGCTCCTTCGTGGTTTGGAAGGCAAGTTAAACTATTGGTCTAGATGGCTACCACGCACCAAACCGAATTGAGGCAGGTTTGCTGGGAGTGGGACGTATATAGCCAGATCATAGTGACGAAGACATAATAGATATATAAATGACAAAAGTGATAATAATAATTATTAACGAATTTCACTAGAACTCAAATTTTCTTTTAATATTTTTTATTTATTATTCTTATTAGGAATATATTTCAAATTTTATATGTATAACCTCAAATTGGTCATTCGGCGGTTTGGAAATTTATCTTAAGATCTCGTTTACTTAGATATAATACTATGCTGACACGCGGTGCCCTCGCCTGCCAACTCGACCAGGCTTTGAAGGAACTAAGGGCTGAAAAAGAGTCGATTGAACAGTTGCATTTGGGAAGGGATGAAAATGAAAAAGAGATGTTAGAGGTTTTAAATAGAAATGTATTGTTAAAAAAAGAAATGACTGAGTTGCACACACAATATATGTTAGTGACAGATGACCGAGACCGTTTACAAGGCATAGTGGATGGTTTTGACGGGTGCAGTGAGGACTATGTGCGAGGCCTCAGATGTATCACCATGCTGGAGCAGGAACTATAGGAGGCTTACCACCACATATCGCACATGGAGTCCGAGAAGACAGATGCGCTAGCCAACCATGATAAGAGCCTTTTTGATGAGCTAATCGGTAGTGCCCCCAGTCTGGTTTCTGTTGCAATTTACTCACCTCCTGAGGTAATTGATTTGTCAAATGTCACTGTAAACTCAACTCCTTCTGTGAAACTTGTCAGGTGCAAAAGAAACAAAATAAAAAAATATGTTATAATTAATAGATATTAAAAAAAAAAATTAATGAAACCACATAAAAGTCTGTATAGAAATTGTCAATATATAAATGAACGGAGACGGTTAGGTGAGGAACTTGACGTTTATACTATATTATTGGAAAATAATATAATTGAACATGATATATTTATGTTTAATCTGAAATGTGTACTCTTAAAAATTAGAAAAATAACTAACAGATACTATAATATAAAAAAAGAGTATGGGGAATACATTTTGGCGTTAAAGTGTTAAAGCCCCACCTTAGTAAGTACATCATGCTCTCTGGGTATTCGCCAAGAATGTGAACCTCCTAGTCAATATAATTTGTTTTCACATAATATTAAAACCTGCAGTAATAGCATAAGTCCTATAATAAGTAAGATATTAGGAAAAACATGGGCCAATATTTAACCTTTTGAAGCGATAAATTTTACTGTATGTTACATAATTAATTAATCATATGAAAACGCACTTTTCAAAATTGAGTTCTAATATCATTCAATCAAGAATCATTATGTAAAATTAAATACTAACCACCTGTTTTCCCATATTCATAGCGAAATAAATCTTCTATTGTCCATTGTCCGTATTAATATTTCCCTTTTTAAATGGAATCCAGGATGTATGGATATTTACATGAATATTTATCATACATGTTGTCGGTTTAGTTGTAAAACGCATTTTAATATATTTTATCTCACACTTACTTAACTTGTGAGTTAGTTAAGCTGTGTTAAATGACAGCAATTATTAAAGTAATATAAAAACTAAAATTGGGTAACCGAAATAATGCACAGTCATAGGTGTTTAACATATTGCTTATATTTTTGTTGTTGGAGTTCATTATCATTAACAGTCTTTTTATTAAATTCCTATATAATTAAGATAATTAAGAAGTGAACTTCTTGATTCTCATGTATTTTATAAAAATCTAAAAATGACAACAAATTAACGTATCATATTTTACGAGGTTTCCAATGACAAAGCGCTGTTTAAAGATAAGCAAATGTGTATCTTTTAGTTTATTCGTATCGTATCTTTGTTGTTTTACGACGTCGTAATTTTTGCTAGGTTTCAATAACTTTGTAAAAATGTCACTGTCACACTTTGTTTTTACTTTCTATTTTCTTGTATTACTTCGTAATGGACATTACTAACAGATTATACAGATATATTATTTTTAAATAATTTTTAAATAAATTTAATCTTTCCCATGCCCCACAAAGTTAAATGTTAAGTTGTAAAAGTTAAAAGTAGCACCTATTTTGTAGTTGTAAAATCTTTTTCTAAGATTGTGGCATGCAATAAATATTTTAGTTGGAGTTACTATTACTATGAACAATATCAATGATATTATAAATTAAAAGAGGTGACATTCAAGACAGCAATTGAGGAAAAATATATTGTCCAATACGACTTGTAGAAGCCTCTTATGTTACGACCTAGAAAACCTGTCATTTAGATGCTCCCGTAGATGAGTTTGATACTCACATTCATAAATTACAACGATCCCAGTTTCGTTGTGCACGAACTAAATGAACCAGAAAAAAACAGATTATCTGTGATGTCATTTGAAGTTTTTAAAATGACTCTTAACATATCTGTCTTATTTTTACGCTCATCATATAACATGCCAATTAAAATAAGTCAAAAGTTTATGAATAATCTTGTCAACCAACTTCACATTCTTAAAACTCATTCCATCCCGTTTATTTTCAATTTAAATGAAAGAGAGGCAAATAAAATAATTTTAGATAAAGTGAATGCCAGCAGAATTTTCCCTAATTTTAATGAAATATCAATTTCACAATACCATTGATTCATTTGATGATACTGTCTCAGCTCAAGGCTAGCATATCTTGGAAATACCAATGCTGTTACAGTACACAACAATTCAAATAAATCGGATTAATGGAGGTTAGCAAAACTATCTTGTAAAGAAGGAAATGAACTGATTATGATCTTCATAGGCCTTCTCGTTAACAACAGACTTAGCTGGAAGCCTCACATATAGTATGTTAGTAATAAATTACGTAGTGTTTTAATCAAACTATCTACCCTAAAGTACATCCACACTACTATACAAAATTCTGAAATGTTATCTGCTAACTCCGTGATAAGCTACGGGGTAGGATCATATGGAAAAACGTACAAAACATACATTAATAAAATATATATGTGAAAAGTATTAAAAAGCTTTTTAGTTAAGAAAATTTAGAACACAAAAAAAATCAATATTGAAAAAGTAATTGAATTTTGTAAAGTACTGAGTATATACAATAAAATTAAATTTGTAAAAATAATATAAAAAAAATATCTAAGAGATCACGGCCTGCTTGGATGAGGAAGTTAAAGTATCTAAATACTTGCAACTTACCAAAATATAATAACGTGTAATGGCACGCGCATCAACGCAATAGCGCATCACGCACGACAATCATCATGGGACAACCTTCTACCAAAAATACTTAGCGATATATATATATATATATAAAAAAGCATGGTATAGATATATATATATATATATATATATATATACCATGCTTTTTTCATTTTCATATTGTAAGTGGTTACTTCATGGGCCTTATATTTTACTTTTTATATATTTTTTGTTATTTTTCTTTAGGTTACTTAGTTAGCAACTCTATCGCAAGTTGAACCAATGAGGAAAAAAGCATGGTGAAAATATTATTAAGCATATATTTCATAATATTGTTGTGAAAAATAATTAAAATTAGCTAAACTCTATTTTCATCACGTAAGCTTTCAAACTAAAAATAAATTCATTCAATCCAGCCACACACACAGACGTATCAAACTCATAATACCTCACTTCTTATGATGGTACGAAAATCAACCAAACCGCTTAAAATATTTTAATTAAAATTAAAATGAAAACATCAACGTAGTAGTTCTGTACATTAACATTGCTAGCTGTAATTTGATTTGAATAATAATCGCATTCTGCGTTGGTAATTATTAACTCCAATATACTGTCACTTGACATGCTAAGACTAGCTGCCAGTAATAACAATGGCTATCCAGAAGCCACATGGTCGGTTCCCACGGGCGATGTGATCGGAAATTTGACTACAGAATAATTTACCAATCAGTTTTCTGCTAACGAGCGACTCTAATGTACAGGATCGAGTTGCCTCTAAAGCGATTGGAAGTTGAATGCTGGATGAAGCCCGTATTGTTTTTATTTAATTTTCAAATTTTATTCTAATGAGTTTTAATAACATTTGCTTAAAAGGCTCTTACTCTAGTACTGTCTATATCGATTGCTCAATGTTTTTTTACATAATTAGATTTGAAAATATCTTTAGAACATAAGCGAGAACTATTTTATTATTTATAGCATATGTATATTACTATTTGTGTACACTCATATTGTATATATATTGTCCTGTATATTTATTTTTTTACTCAGGTTACCTAGAAGAGATTGCTGGGTGGCATAAAGTGGCATATTGCTATATTCTTGTTTTCATTCGTTGTTATTCACGCTAATTTTCTTGTAAATACTAAAACTATTAATAACTTGACTAAAAACCATTCATAAACAGGTGTACAAATGAGAGAAAATAACACTTAGGGAAATGAAATCACTTAAAAATTCAAATATACAAAAAAAATCACAAAACAATTCAATTTTTTAAATTTACTTCATTATTGACATGGTTTAATTAAACCAAATTGTTAAAATTCATCATTTTGTATAATTTACTGCTTTTTATATCTAAAATTAGACTTCAGTAACAAACAGTATGACATCAAAATAAATAAAATAATTTTGTTTTGAATACATTAAAAATTACAGTATTTTCATCTATCGGTGGTTTTTACTTTTATAAAGATTTGAAGCAAAGATATACTATGATATGATAAGTTATAAGAGCAAATTAAAAAAGTGGTTGCTAATTAAAATTACGTACCCATTGCATAACACCATTCAAGTTTAAGCTCACACACCAATATCAATTCTACAAATGAACATGTTACCCAGAGAACGAGATGTTTATAACATTTAAACACAGTACAGTCAGAAAAATAGTGCTGGTTACAATCGTATTGCAGAAATTGCTCTAATTACAGCTGGATAAAGTTATTTTGGGGGCAATTATATTATCTAAATACAATATCTGTAATAACAATTTGTTTTAAACCCTCGTATTATTACGCTTCTTGTGAGATTATATTTATAGATTGATATAATGCGATTCATAAATAGAATAATATAATTTAACGTTAACTAGTATTTTGTGCTTATGCTGATTTTCAGAAATTAAAAATTATTATTTCTATTAAAAGTTCATCGTGTTGTGTAAGTTTATTAGGAGGCTTCATAGTCAGGTATGTGTGGTAGACATCAATAATTCATCATAGTTGCAGGCCTCGGACAAGTTTGCCATAACAATGGATCAAAGTTTTTTTCTTAAATTTACATGTAAGTCATAATATGTAGGAGTTGAACAATAAGCTAATTTAATATTATATCTCAGGGTTTTTATTGTAACACACAGAATTTTACAATGCAACAGAAAAACAACATATAACTAATAATGGCCGCCCGGCTAGCGGGCGTTGGGCTAACTTAGCGGAAATGCGCGGGAATCCTGATTGCCCGTTTATTACGCATGCGCGGCGCGATAGCGACGTTTTGATTGGCTGTTGTTGTTTGTACGGGACGCGGGCGTGAGTTGCAAATCTCGGCGCCAGAATCAAATGTTATACTAATTATTTTAAAGTTAACCTGTGAACTATTTTTATCGTTAATATCGATGTATTAAAAAATAATACATTATATACTTAACTTACTTTCATGGTTTTAAAAGTACTTTCGTAATTTTTAACAGTAAACGAAAAATATTATTATTTGAAATAAAAAATATTTCTTTCAAGATTATGTTTGATATGTTATTGTCAGAAACTGTCAAATCAAAAACCTCTTTAAGTAAATGGATAACTCGTAGTTACTAAGTTCTATTAAAGAGCTATAATTTAACTGGAGCAAATAATATGTTTCTATGGAGAAGAATAAATCTCTGCCACTTTAAATATATCCTTTATTGCACAAATAAATAAAATATAAAATAACATGCAATTGTAAAAAACTTGTACAAGGGGAAGCTTATCTCTAAACGACAAATTTTTTAGCAAACCTAGCCTCAGTATTATATAACTTGCTATAAAATTTTATAAATTTAATGATTTGGCGTCTTTTGCAACTTAAACCACACTAGGTCAAGCCTGATTAACAGAAATTGCGTCTTCAGTTTTCTAAGGCTCGTTGCCGCCTTCAGGTAAACCCCTAATTTCGTAAGATCCCAGGGCATAGTATAAACTTTGAAATCGACAAGTCCATAATAACTACAATCCAATTATTGAAGAGTAATTCTGTTTATCCCATAAACTAGGTACTTAATATAATTTTTATTAAGAAGGTCCTCACCAATATTATTACCGCAATATATTGCACGATAATATATATTTTTTTGAATGAATTTTGTATTTCCATTTATGTACAAAATTAAATAATAAAGAACGTGGAATTTGTACGACACGTAGTTTTTCGAAGTCATTATAAAAGTAGGTATAAAATATTTTTTTTTTCAATTCTCCACTCAATATCTTTGATTTCAAAGTTACATAAGGCATATTTGGAAAAAACGTGTAAATGCCGATTATTTCGAGGTCAGTGAAAAAAACAAAAATGATTTACAAAATATTAATTTTATTTTTCACTTATTCGCTATTCAGGAAACATATACGTTTTATATGTACAAAATAGCTAGCTAACCTTAAATAATTAAAAACGAAAGTTCCTATAAATAAAATATTTACAAAAAATATTAGTTTATAAATTATCTAATTCCTTTGGAAGTCAATAGAAATATATTTGGACGGACACCGTTCTTTGTTGTATACAGTTCATCTAAAATTATACTAAATTAACAGTTATTATTAAATATATATACACAATTATGACATCTCAATATAATCCTTTTGTATGTATCTGCCAAAATAAAAAAAATGACAGATTACACAAGAACTTACAAATTCTTAATTTTTTTACCTAGCTTGGAATTTTTTAAATAGGATAATACTAAATAGTCATAAATGCTTTCAAGAAATGATTACATTATTATGGTCTTAAAAGTAATTAACACAATGACGTTTTAAAGTACTTTTACAAAGAATATTGCACAGTGAAGTTAGTATATAGTTTTGTTAAACATGAAATGAATATAAAGGTGAAAATTTGAGAGACTCGCTAGAAAGATTTTTACTTAAATATATAGCTATAGTGTTCAATTATTATCAAAATTTGCATTATAGGTTTTTGGATAGTTTCTAAGCTTTCCTTATATTATAGACAACAAGATAATTAGGTTGTAATTTCAAAACACTTTCCTAGACATGTCAAATGATGAGTTTCAGACATTATGAAATATTTGACATTTTATTTATTTTAATAAGTAGTAATTATGTTTTAAAGAGCTTACGACAAAAGTAGAAGTGGAATTTGATTATCGTTGGCATCAAACTTTATTGAAGTAATTCGTTTTTTAGTAATCAGAGCCGAATACTCAAACATCGCTTACAAATTATTGATTTCTACGGAAATTGACTGCCTCAAACTTAAGAATTGTTTCAGTATTCGACCGTAAAGAGATACAAAGGATCGAAAGAGATACAATTACTCTACATACAAAATTTGTACCCGAGAATTCTACTAATATAATATTAGCAAACTTAACTGTACAAATAAATATTCACAAACTACTTTGGGAAGAACATAACGTATTAAGCATTTAGCAGTAAGGATTGATTTTTGTAGACTTCAATCTAAGGTCACTTTACATAATAATCGTCAATTTAATTTGTTTTAATTGATACATTTTTGAAGTATGTTAATTGTATTTCAATCATGATTAGTCAATTTACTTTGATTTATATTTTTTATTTTATAAAAAGCACGGCAAATGCCTCGACACGAACCTTGACAAAAGAAATAAATATATTTATAACAGTGCTCGAAGGCCGCGTGTGTGTTTAATGTGACTCTATATTTTTTTTAAACGTATTCGAAATAGTTTAGTAATTAATAATAAATACGAAACGTATATAATTATGATGGAGATAAGCCACAGAAAAACGACATAAAACAATTTTAATGTTCATAATTTGATACTGTAACAGCTATATTTACGTTCCTAAGTTATTTGTAGATATGTACTATTAAAATATTGTAATGTTATATTAAATGTTAAGTAACCATAGCTCTTTCTGTAGGAGGTAAAGGCATAATATGGTTGTAATGGAACCTTTGGGAGTAGTCTGGTACTTTGAGCGTGGTATCTGACCACGGCGGACTGGGGTTCCACCTGTCTATACCATCGGTTTCTTCCAAGGTCAGGGGTGCTGTTGTTAAGCGCATTCGTTTTGCACTTGGGTATTCCATGCCTGTTAACAAAATATTATTAAGAAAATTTTATTATTGTCTTGAAAAGGCTGAAGGTAGACCGGAAACATATTGACCATGCCCACTAATTTTAAAAAGGTATAAATAACTCTAGTAAAAAAATTATGTTATTTAAGTTCAAAAGCACTTTTGTACTATATCATACCAAGTATAGCGTTACGTTAATATGTTTGTAACTAATTATGCTTTATAAGTGGATTGGCATCGCATAAAAGTGTTAATCTATTTCAAAAACTACCTGTATGTGACTATAAGATAAATCTCAATACAATGTGCTTCCTCAAAGAGGTTAGAAAATTTTACTCACGACTCTACACAATAGAATCATTTAGTTGTCAATTTTATTTCGATAATTTGAATTTACACGTTCATGTTACTATGTAATTTTTCTGTTATGAGATTTAAAGTATTATATGATAATTTAGGAGTTCGTTGGCATAGTAGTTCGAACGCTCTGGTTTTGATAAAAAACAAAGCAACTTTCGCCGTGGTTTTTGGATGGGTCAATCAACTTTTGCTTGATTGAGATTTTCCATGCTTCGAAAAGTAAGGTCTGAATATTGAGTTATTAAACCCAGTCATTACGATGACCACTTATGACCCAAAGTCTCATGTTACCTACATGTAGTAAGGGTTGTTCCCTGCAGTGGGTCGTATATAGGCTTAAGATAATGATGATGATATAATAATTTGGATCCGATTGTCTCACCATCAAGAGTTGTAGTAGAACTAGGTTCTGGCATATGGTACCCCACCCTTGGGTATTGCTCATAGTACTCTCGTTTCCCATGGTGAGGGTACATGAACATGTTGCTGTTGACGACCACTTCAGGTGAGGGGTCATAGTGGAGGGGGGACCTGGGAACAATGTAAAAGACTCTTTATAATGTACAAGTGAAACCAGTATAGAGATTAATACAGTATTCATATTCTTTAAATACTTAATTTTCTTATTAGTTTCGTCTATTTTAAAATTTAAAATTTAATATATGTATGAATTGAAACTTATATGTATATCTTATTATTATTTATTATTAAGTAATTAATGAACACATTTAACTTTCAGGATTGTTTTTTGGCTTTTAAAATATTTACTTTTAACGTATTTGTAATTGAAGATTCCACACATCATGCCTCGGACGTTAAAGAGCCGTGTTACACCTGATACATTCCCCATAGAATAATAAATAGCACAACCTGGCTATATCCCGGAATAGGCTCTGTGATGTGTGCCTAAGTCACTAGGAAATGAAAGAAAGGACCCCTTCATATTTTTTTCCCCTGTTTTATGGGAGAAGGGGCAGTTTTGAATTATTGTATTTATGAATGCATTTTTATCTTTAATATACTCCAAAACCTTTTAAATTCTGGTAGCACTGAACTACACATCTATCAGTTCACAACTTCGAAGTCAGTGTTATTTCGAAAATATCCACTGGTACTATACGGAGACGAAACTGTTTTTTTACTTTTTTAGACAACTTCGAGTTGATGTTATTATAGGATGTTGCATATATTACTAACAGCAAAAAAATTTATACATCTTTCTGATTTATACAAACTAATCTATCAAAGATATTTTACGACGAAGTATTTAGTTAGACTCTATATTAGTTAGACTCTATATTAGGTTTGTAAGATGCTTCAGGTATTTCAAAATCTAAGGTTTGATCTTTAGGCTAAGATGAAAGGTCAGGTATGATCATATCATATGCTATTAATATCCTTTGTGACAAATACTTTAAGTGTCATGTCGCGGTAAATATACAATACAGTTTATACTGCAATTGCATAAAGTCAATCCACTTAAATCCCAAGATAACCTTTTCTTTTTTGGTTTATTAACAGTTTTAATTTTGCTTCTAAAAAGATTACATTTAACATTTTCAACCTTATTTTCTTATCGCTAAAGTAGACGTTAAAACATAAGTAAGAAACAGTAACTTTTTTACAATAAATATGGTAATGAAAGGTGTCAAATTACGGACGGACAGACAGACGGACAGCAAGATGATTTTCTTATTTATATTCTGTGGCGGTGTGACATGACGAGTACAAATTGTGTTGTTTGCGACCTTTGTACTGTTTGTTTTAAATGATTCTTTAATAATTTTTTTGTTGAGCAACTTAAGAACGAATTAAGTAATTATTTGTGATTAATTGGCTCTGACATAATTTTGTTGAGCATTTTCGTAATATTTATATGGATTTATGTCAGTCAACTTTAAATTACTTTAGTGAATAATATTTTTAGTTATGAAATAAAATGAAAAATATTGTATTTTTATGACCTTATATGTTACTAACGAGACATTAAAATATAAAGTTCCTCTCAGGGTTAAACAATTAAGTTTCATAATAATTTCAACCTTCACTTGTTTTTATTTATTAAATTATTTTCATAAATAAAGTCAAATCGAATTTATCAAATTATTCAGAAAAGTTGCTTATTGACCAAAGTAGCAAATTGAGAAAACTATTAAATATACATCCCTTATGTAGTTTACTTTTGAGTTTGATGACCTGTTATCCGAGTAGTTAATACCCATAGAATATATACTTTTCAACAGTATTATGTACTGTTATTTTATATATATAATAAAAATATATTTTATTATTTAAATATACTTTTTAGGATCCATAGAAAATGAAAATAAAAATTATTATAATCCAAAATTAGTAATTTAGTATTTATTTAGGAAAATCCTCTAACTGAACTATTAAATACTGAACTGAATTTCTGCTATCGCCACTTTGATTCACTAGATGGCGTTGTAGGACACAACCAATGTTAATATATACTTTACGAGTGAAAATAACGAACAATAATTAATTTTGGTTAAGTTCTAGGTGTTATATCTAGAATTTGATAAAAACTTACCTCTCTTCACTAATAGTAGATTGAGGGGAATGCGTAGAATAATCTACCGGACCCCTTTCGGAATAAACTCTTTCACAGCCACTATAATCCTCCACAGCCTTTTGCTGAACGTAAGAAGAGACGTGATACGCCCCATATTCTATGTCTTGATTCTCAACATATTGGTACTGTTCTTGATATGGTTCTTGGTAACACGGATCACGCCTGAAGAACTTCTGACAGCGAGGGTCGAGCATACTGCAGGGTTGGTTCTGGTAACCATAGTACTGGTACAGCCAGGAGTTAGCCATCATAATTGAAGCTTCTTCGTCGCTGTGGAGGAAATGTTAGGCTTAGGTTTGTTTTAATAGTTACACTCAGGCAATACACGTGATAGGGTTGATAATTACTATATTTTACATATATGTTTCATTAAAAAAAACAGGTAAATATTTTTGTTGACATGTAAAAAATGAAATAGATGAATGAGTCCTTTTACTTCCATAAATTGATAATCAGACTCAAAATCTAAATTAATTTTCAAAGTTTATATCAAGTCAACTTACTAATTAGAAATTGTCTAATAAAGTAACTAACTTAAGTAAAAAGACATTTTTGAAAATTAAACCATATACCAAGTCTTCCAAGGCTTGAAATAGTTGTTGGACCTTAAATTCACATTGAACTAAAATCAATGTAAATTGAAGAATTCACATCGAACCATGGCGATTATGGTAGAATAACTGATATTTATTTATTTAGTTTATTTATCGACACCTGACAAAAAATTAATAGCGTGGAAAATAAGCACAAAGTATCTGATTCAAAGAATCAGCAAAACGAAAAAATATAGTCACCTTAATATCTGATTAGTAGCTATAATAAATTGTCTGGGAGAATCTGCTGCGTCTTTGACTTGCAACACCATATGAACCCATAGGAACTGGCCTGATCGCTGTTGAAGTTTCACCAGGAGGATACAGCATTTGTCCTGTTCTGATTGTGTTACTGTAACAAAGAGGTTAAATATTATTTTAATTAGAATGTTTATTGCACCTTTGAAGCACCTTATTTAGATTAAAGGGGATAAGTAGGTTACCCCTGAAATCTACAGACATAAACAATATGTTTCTACTATAAGACGGTTCGTTTAGCATTTTATCATACATAGTTACGAACTTGTATAACAAACTCTTTACTGATCGAAGTATACAAATTTTGAGTCTATCAAAATATCTAAGATTATTTGGATATAACAAAAGTGGTCTAGCTTCGTTTGCCATCGCACCTCATTTTATAGTTGATTTATTTCCAAAATTATAAATTCATGTTTTCATATTCACAAGATTTTACTCCTATTGATCTCAAACTGTACTGATATTTATATCTTTCAGCTGACTAAGTGAAAACTAATAGATGCTTCACTAAAATCCACTATTAGCTATTTGAAAATGCTTAACAGCTTCTAAATGACCAATAAACGTTAAAACTTCTTTGGCGAATCGTTAAACGCAATTTCTGCAACAAGACAAATCGTTTCTCATGTTATTTAAAACGGAGGAGTTTTATAGTGAGCAATAAATTGAGCTATTAAACTGATTACAGGAATTAATTGCTAGTTAGGTTATTACTGGCATTGGGTGCAAAAGCATGGATAAGTAATTAATGCTGATATATTTATGGTTGCGGAAGGAGGGGCGATTTTATCGCAAAATGTATGTAGACAACAAAAACTAGTACTTCTAGATATCTTATGAAATGTATACCTACATTTAAAACACCAGTCTTAAAAGTTCTAACATTAAACAATAATAAAAATTGCTTTTTATACAGCAAGGGTTCAAATGTACGTAGTATATTATAACTGAATACGCGATATAATATGTATTTTTGTTTGATTTTAGGCTAAGACGATTTGGCGAAGGCAATGTTACTCTACCATTCGAATAACTCCAGTGAACAAATCGAACAAATTTCACATCGTCTTCTATAGAATGGGGAATCAACCTTATTAGAACGTGATACTAAATGAATCAATTGTCCGATTGTAACCACCAACCAACTCAAAGTAGCAAAGTTGTATCATAAAAAAATCTGATAATTGAGAATTTCCCAAAATATTTAGTTTCTATTAACCCTGTCAATTTAGTACGAAAACGATTTAATAATAAAACGATTTCAAAATAATAAATCCAATTTTGCGGAATACTTACTTAGTCTGTGCTTGCTCTGAGCTTCCCTCAGACTGTCCCAATGGACTAGCTGGTACCACGATACGTCTGTAAGTTCTGATTTCTTCCACCCTAAGTACCATTCACCACTGCAACCAAAAAATAAAATTGTGACAATGCAAGAAACATCAGTACCCACGGTACCGGGTTCGAATCGGTCGGAGATATTTGTATGATGGGTACGAATTATTGTTTACGAGTCATGGTTTTTTGTACGTGGATTTTTTATCTATATTTACATAATATCCATAAAATAAGTTATTGATAAAGCTTAATTTCGGCTAGGTAATAGGTGTGAGTGTGAGAAATATTATTATTATTATAAATATTTAATCACCATCTCGCCCCCAAAGCTTCGATCGTAGTGAATAAAATTAATTAATGATTAATTAACGCTAATAAAACTTGATGAATGTTGTTGAATTCGGTACATTTATTCTGATACTGCAAATATTGTCTTTCATTTTATTAACTTTTATTGATATTATATCAACTCCACTAAATTAACAATTTGAAAGAAAAAAATTAATGGATAGATCGAAATGTTTCGCATTAAGTCTAATATAGGTAGAAACTACAGCATGAAGGTAGAATAGGAGATTTAAACATTAAACAGATATGCTTTATGAGCTGTGCTGTACCAGAAATTTAATTATCTTTTACCATTTAGCTGTCATGAGTGAATCATGATTGAATAAGCATTAATAACAAAAAGTTATCAGGTGTTATTTTAAACGAATGTGTATTACATAACAAACTTCAATAGAAAATAAATTAAAATTTTAGCCGATCACTTAAATAACTAGGTTTTGAATAATTATTGAAATACTTGTGATGATAAATTACGTAAACATTCTGTAATTAATTCCAGTTCCAATTGCCAATTCAGATTACATATAATAGATAGAGAGAGTTTTTCCGATGAACGTAGTATTTATCCTTTTCTAGTGAAAATGATAAACGGTAATTCATTTCAATAAAAAAAATTTGATACAAATCCAGGGGCAACCTAGATTTTGATAAACATTGGCTCTCTTCAAAAGGTATTGAATAATTATTAAAATTATTTCTCCTATCACTAGATCATAATTTACGCTTAAGACTATTGCAAAAATTCTATAGAAATTTTGCTATTACAAACACGTGCTTGTAATTTACTATTCATTTAATACAGCTGATTAAAATGCTTATTTGTTAATCAACTTAACCATTTACCGAAAGGTAACGGTACAGATCATACTCTTGCAGCATAGAGACGACTTGGTTACATCAACATATTCATGGATACGTAATTTGTTTTAATTAGAATATTTCTCAGGCTATTTATTTACAAACGCTGCTTTATATATTTTACAGCTGAAATTTCCTTTCTTGAAAGTACTGATGTAGCCAGATTGTAAATATATAGTTTTTTTTAATACGTCGCTTGTTGAAAGCTAAATTAAGATTTCTGCTATCAATTTTAAGAAATTGTGAATTGATATCATTCCCCGTCAAATGTCGTCAACATAAATGTTAGCAATAGGCGGCGATAATTTAATGACTTTTGAGTATCCACTTGCTACTGTTTAGAACAATATACAATTAAGACAGCTAAAATATCATGAATATAATTATATTTATAGCAATCCCTGTTATAGGAACAGAAACCAATCACTACACTAGTTTAAAATTACAAGTTGGAGGCTAATGATGACTCCGAAGGTTTATGTCTTACTTGGCATCTATGTGCAGTATCTTCATATCAACAGCATGCACGGTTGTGAACACGTTGGTCGCGCCGTGCACAACGCACTCCCTCGTCTCAGGCATCGCGAGCGGCGTGCACACCGCCAGGAACACTGGCTCGTTACGACTGCACAACGGCAGGTACGACACGTAGTGACCTCGGACTAGAACCACCTAGAATATTAATATGGATTAAGTTGATAGGACTTGTGTATTTTCTTTATATGATAACATTAATTATTTATTATGTGTGTGAGATTATTTTAATTATTATAATATTTAAATTGTTACCAATATTTTGAAACGTAAACCACTATTTAATTAATCTGCCCTATTACAATAATGTTGTGCAGAATTTTTGTGTTACAGCAGTTGGAAATAGATAGTTAGTTCATCTGTGATCGAGGAACTTGGGTTCCTAGCTTCTGAGGATGGAATTATTATTACTTACCTGAGGGTAAGTAAGATGAAGGACAAGATATACTCGTTAAGATTAAAAAATACTGTCATCATCATCATGAGAGGTGTTGTTACACCTCTCTGAATCCATAGCTGTTTTGCAGAAGCATTCGCGCTTAAGGCTAAAGATGTGAAATTTAAAGTCTGTATCTATTCTTACTTTTTGGTCGCCGAACCTCATTTGTCTTCTGGCGTTTCTAGAGACGTTCATTCTACAGAAAAAATGTCTATTCTTTGGTAAATTTTCAGTCTCTCCGTTCTCACCCCTGTTCAACTCCATCTGGACGGTTTGGTGGTCCTGCCTGTCTATTATATCGTATACGCTATCGCCATGTATTAATAAATCCTCCTAAAATAAATAAGTCATTACAATTAACGAATCAAAATTGGCAAACAATATCGAGAGAGGGGTTTTGTCAATTTGAAATTTGGACTGCGTGACGCGCAGCTCAATAACCACTTGTTAAGTAAAATTGTTATCAAAATTAATAATATCATGTCACAAATTAAAGAAGTATTCTTATAATTTTTGTATTCCCACAGTACGTAAAGCTAGTTTATTGTGAAGTCGTTTAGTTGCAAGCAAGGTTAAATGGTCTCTTCGGACATAACGCATTCTCTTAGTTGTGTATTTTTGTTTCTATACATTTGTTTTTATTTTTATCTCAATTTTATCATGATATTTAATTTTTATGAATACTTTATCATGTTACAGTCACAAAAATCATAGGATTCACTATTATTTGAAATTGGATTATAAAATACTCTCGAGTATTATCTCTAATAAAAAGTGAAAACAAAATATTAACAACTAAAATTTTGATATCATCATGAAATATGTGATCGGATTTGTTAATAAAAAATATAGAAATTAAAACAAAGAATGTATATAGTAAATGGCACGCGGCAGTCATATAGCAGAATCACGTAAGCTTCACAAAAAGGCTGTTATAATTATGTTTAAAACTAGCCACAAAATTTTTTATACTTAGGCAATCTTCCAAGCACTCTATAATATTTTCTATAAAAAAGTTTTTATATTCCAGAAAAGTGATATAATTTTATCAAAAAAGTGGTAAAAAAATATATCTACAAACCATAGAATGGCCTAAGTATTCCGCCGCATTTTCTGATATATACAACAGTTTTCCGTTTTGCGTCATCATCATCATAAAACCGTTCATAGCCTGAAACACATTGTAAAATTAAAACTTCCACGTTAACGTTTCATATACTTAAGTCGTAAACGAAAGAATACCTTTGAAAATCCAATATTAGGCGTGGGCGTCGCTTGCTCTTGGTACTGATAACTGAAATCGTGACTTTTGAATACTAAAACAGAAAGAAAGACGGTGTTATGAGTAAAGTAATAGCGAAGCAAGATAAGATAGCGAACTAAATGTTTTTTAAACGTCTTAATATACGTTTTCGTGACTGAAGGTCTGACAAAAGTTTGGGAGACGGAGATTTAGGATAAGCACGTGATGCGCCTCACCATGAGAAAATTTTGGGAAACCTTTCGGATGATGGGAAATTTTGCTGATTTTCGTCTGTTGATGACAACTGAATTCTTAATGCAGATAATTTTTATCAATTAAAAAATATGTATTGTTTTCGCGATAGTTGGTCCTTGGATGGGCCAATCCAATTTGTTATCCCACTAAGCGGCAAAGAGATGGTGTTATGACCCAAACTCCCAATATGTTACTCCCTTGTAGGAAGGCCTGTGCCCTGCAGTTAGATGTATATAGGGTGTATACGACTGCTTTTATTAATATTTGACTGTGAGAAAACGCAACAGTAACAATTTTTTATTAACAGTAACAATTTATATATTTGTTTTAACTTCAGGAGCTTTATGACAAACATCTATAATTAAATGAAGAATTGATGAGTGCATTAAGGATTTTAAAAGAACCATCATTAAAAGTTCATATACGTCCGTGCCGAGAGGCACGAACCTACCCTAAATTAGGGTGATTAGCCCTTAGTAGTGAACCACGCAAAAATATAATTACCACGTTTGAATTTCACAGAAGAAATATAGAGGGTTATCGATGGGTTATATTAGTCTTGGGTTCACATCTTGGGAAATGTCCTTTCGGACATGTTTCGATACTTACCTTGTTGAAAATAATTCATTTTCCTAACGTAAACGCAGACTAGAGCCATTAGCTGGAGCTGTGAAAGCCTCTGTCTAGTTGATGGTGGCAGCGGCAACAGGTCTCGGAGGTTTGAAATCTCTGCATTAATGAGGTCCCGGCGCATTTTGCTAGCACCCTTCGTCGACTTCGTTGGTTCAAATCTGAGTGTAAAGAGAAAGATATCTAGTTTTATTAAGGCATGGGAGATATTAACACCTTTTTTATGGTTTACAACAAAAAAAACAGCAAACCAAATATTTGACCTCCAACTTGCCAGCCTAAAAAGTGCCTTTTTACGCCTCTTTTGAAGGAAACCATGTTGTATGAAGGTACGTGTGCCCAGCAAAAATTCCACACGCAGGTTGTGAGACAAAGAAAAGAGTCACAAAATCTCTTCGCGTAAAGAATTGATGGAAAAAGTGAATACATGCCTCCATAGACCAGTACGCGTGCTCCTGGTTAGGAAAAAAGAGGGAGGAATACGTCAACTCACTTACAATGTTAAGTTACTTTCTGATATTACCAGTAAATAAGTATTAGTAATAGGCAAATGTTATCACTAATCATTAGGTAGATAGATCATCTGCTTAATAAACTTTTAATAAAGGGTGATAGATACTAAGTTATTTTAAGTCACTCAGTGTTACAGCTTTTTATCATCAACATCTTATTTTTATATATATTGTTATTTGTATATTATTATGTTTATCGATAGTCATTTAAAAATGTCAACTAGCCTTTGGCAGTGGTAAGAGGCTGGTGATCTGTAATATAGCTATTTTTACCTAGCACAGCACAGCATTATTAGACTCAGACAAACTTCCTCGTCCTTTCCTGCCTTAATGGTTTTAAGAACTTCATATAATGCTGTTTGTGATGAGAAATAAATGTATTTATTAATTGTATATAGTTATGTATTGTTTATTGGTACACTTCCCGTTTCAGAGATTTAGATTGTGTATTTTTTTAAGATTTTTTAAGTAAGTTCAAATTTGTTTGTACCTGCACATAATAATTTACTTCCCCCTGTTGGGAACAGGCCTTCTTATATAGGAGAAACGCATGAGAATTTGTGCAATAATACCACCACGCTAGCCCAACGTGAGTTGGTGGGTAGTAGCAGGTTGCAGTAACAACCATCACAGCTAGATAAACCCGTAGATACAGTAGGTATTGATTCAGTTTGAAATTGGAATAGTAATCATCATTTTGCAATCTTACCAATAATAAAATAAAAAATTTAGTCTGTTGAGCTTGTCGTAGTTCTTTTTAGTTGAAGTTTTAACTTTCCTAATATCGTAACCAGTTTTTAAATCATTCTTATCAAGTAATGACTTCAAGATACTTTTTATTATTTTCTTTGACTTTTAGAATCGTATTCATTTACTTGTATAAAGTGAAACCTTGAACAGAAACAAAGTCTACTAATTTAACTTATTGTTATTTCTTATATGAAATCTCTGAAATTGCTATACATTGTAATTCAAACATTAGTAACGTCTCAGCTCTACAAAACACCTATGGGTTTTCTCTGTAATTAATTTATGATATGTTTTCTATATGAAATAAAAAAGTATTTTATATAATAAAATACATACTTAAGTAAAGTAAATTTTTCCTAAAAATCTTTGTCATCTTTCATCGCATTATTTAAATTGACTAATAACTACACCCGGATTCCTCTAAGGTATAAGGCAGAGGAACTGTCGATCTCATCTCCAACTTCCGGAACTCAACAATTCATTGCTGTTAACATTATTGTAAAGGCGGCAGATGATTGTAGCTAGCCAGTCGGACTTAAAACACTACCACTAATAACCCACCACTAATGGACCACAATATGCATAACACCACTACTAATGGAGCGTAATATTTCGACTCTGGATATCCAGAAGTTAGTAGTCTGAGCCGCTAGACAAAAAAAATATAATTAATATAAGTTTAGGTTACTGGAAGACATTCCTTCTAAGGCAATAAGGATGTGTGCATATATTTAGTTTTTATTTGGTGTGTGGTAAATTCCACTATTTTTCCTTTTTACTCAGGATAACCTGGTAAGTATAAAACACACAGGCCAAAGCCAAGTATATTATTATTATCATTATTATGTATGTTATCCATTTTATTGTTAGTATTACTTTGATTCTAATACTAGTAGCGATTCTGATACTACCCTCGTTATTTTCTCATATCCTTCCTTATCCAATGTAAACGTCAAGTTTTTTCTAAGACCCACACAATGCGCGGAAACCCTGTTCCGGACAGGTGTACCGTCGGCATTTACATGCTACATCTCGTATTAGAATAGTTGTCATCGAGCCGGCGCAGGATACGGCGATTTATTGCTATCTGCCGCTAACCTCATAGCTATCATTAGCATATCGTTTTGTTGTGAGCGGTTTGAAGATAATTTTTTTTATTAGATTATGTTTTTGATTAATAGGTTATACCTCGTTTATCGTTGCCACTGAAATTAATATTATTAATTGCAAAGGCGACACGTTGCGAATTCAGTCGAAGAATACGTCTATGCATACGTGAGAGCGGGTCTCATTTTGAGCAAATTTATAAGTTCCTGAACTATTTTCTTTAGTAAGTCAGCTTTATAATAAGAAAAATATTTCTTAGTTCTATTTTTAATTTAAGATAAAATGTTATTATTTTTAAAATTATTGGAAAATTTGTTTCATTAAAATTTAGCATCATTAATATTAAAGGTACTTTTCCAAACACGATGTTTTTTCTACTCGGTACATAAAATGAAAAATGATTGATTATGATCACATTATTATATTATGCACTAAATCTACCAAATTAAAAAAACGTAAAAGTTCGTAAAAAACGTATATTTCGGTAGGTTTTAGGAGTATTGTGTTTTATATTACCAACTAATTCATTAAATAACATTAAAAACAAAGGAAGTAGCTTACCGTCGCTGTGTCGGCGTAACGTGCGCGGACCGGCGCGGGCGCAGCGCGCGGGCCCTTTCATCTCCTTTGGGAGTCCTTTTTATACCACTTTTATTTTTATTTGTTTGTGTGATTAGGTTTTTTTGGTCGTTAAGTATGATTGTGGGAAAAAACAGCCGATGATTGCAGCCTGACGTCGTGTTATTAATTTGATTGAGTTTTGAGTGATTGCTGCTTTTTCGAAGATTGGTGAGTGATTTGAATGGTTAGTTCTGTGGTTCTGCGTAAATTTTGTTTCAATAAACATCATACATAATTCATCATTTCACTTTTACTTTTTATTCAAATGAAATAATATTCATTTGAGATAAAATGGACTTTGTATAAGAAGAAAATAATTTGACATTGTAGTAAGCTCACTTATATATAAATTATGTTCATACTGTGAAAATCAAATGAAAAAACTCTTAATTTGTTACTACAATTTTTCATGTATAATCTCTGTTCTGGTTCCGTGGCAAGATTTTATATATGTCTTTAAATCAAATTAAATAACTTGAATATAATTTTTCCTTTAAACCATGATGGCAGTCGAATTGAATAGTCTCCTTGATAAAAGTCAAACCACATCGTGTATAATGATTTGGCTACAAAAAGCCACATTCCTTACATACTGCACCGTGAAACGATGGGCATTTCACGCTGCGTTGTTGGTTCCTACTCCTCACGAAGACATTAACACACCTGGACACATTTCGATACGACTGTACTTTTTTGAAAAGTGATTTTATTTTCTGATAGTTTTGGTGTTTTTTAACACCAATACTTTAGAAAAAATCTTTTTTAGAATTAAGATAATGTGGTATTTATAAAAGTTGGACCGTTGGTGAGTCCAATCTCACTGAAGTGTAAAAAGTTCATATAATCCAATATATAATACTAAAAAGGTACTTTTCTACATAGTATTTGTTTATTAATCATGTAGTTATTTTTGTTTATTAACGTTAATGTATAATCTTTATTACATAACAATATTACTCACAACAGGTAATGAGCTAAATTAGATTGTTTCCTATACATAATTTAAAATGAATATATTTCTTATAACAATTGTGTTAATTTTTCATAAACATATTTTTTTATTATCTAGATTAGGTTTTATAGTAGTATCACTCATGTTTTGTTCAGAGTAATCATTCCAATTTAAACTATTTAAGTTATTTTTGCAAAATAAAATCTTTTGATAACGTTTAGTTCGGAATTAACTTTGTTATTTCATGAGTTTTAGCTGTATAGCGAAGTTGTAGTTCGTCATAATGATGTTGTATACTCTTCCCTTTGAAGTGTAAGGACGGATTGGAATAACTTCAGAAAAAGTTTTGGTAAAAAGAAAATTGACCGTGATTGCCACTTCCTGATCAACCTGCACGGATTGGTGTGAGGAAAAGGCCTTGAGTTGGCAACATTAGAAAAAAGTTTATAGTAAATATCACATTATATATTGGTACAAATATTATAAGAAAATTAAAAAGTTTTCCTTATCAATAAATTGTTACGGAATCTCTTTCCAACAGTCGTTGAATAGCAACTATTATCGACATATTAGTATTATTTGTTGTACGTACACCGTGGCTTGCAATAAATGTTGAAATTGGGATCTAAGCAAGAAAAGGTTTAAATTGTCTTTGAGGTCCTATGCAAATTTAAAATATGAATAAAATCTTAAAGATTTTTTGTTTAATGGTAGTGTTTTAAGTCCGACTGGCTAGCTACAATCATCTTAACTACGTCTGCCGCCATTACAATAATGTTAACAGCATTGTTGAGTTCCGGAAGTTGGAGATGAGATCGACAGTTCCTCTGCCTTATGCCTTAAAGGAATCCGGGTGTAGTTATTAGTCAATTTAACTAATGCGATGAAAGATTACAAAGATTTTTAGGAAAAATTTATTTTACTTAATTATGTATTTTATTATATAAAATACTTTTTTATTTCATATAGAAAACATATCATAAATTAATTACAGAGAAAACCCATAGGTGTTTTGTAGAGCTGAGACTTTACTAATGTTTTAAATTTAAAATATTAATAAAATCTTTAAGATTTATATAAATATAATAGTAAGTTATTTTGCATAGCGAAGATTACTTTTTATTTAAAGAGAAACTTACGTATTTATTTATTTTTATAAGAATTATTGAAGGAAGGAAGATGGCTTGAAAATATCAAAAAATATTATATTGCCGTGTTGCTTGATTGCATTAACTTCGAATTTTTTATCTTTTATAAAATATGTTTACCTGAGGGAGTCTTCCCTATGACTTAAACATAGAGTAAGTAATCATTAAATTTTAGCTATAGTGAAATAGCTTCAATATACAGCTTGAACAGAGAGCAAATTATGTCAATTCAAATTTTCTTAGTAGAGAGCACTTAAGTGAAGTGTTTTTATTTTATTTTAGACTTTACTTGGATTTCTCCTTTTATTTTCATTCATGTACCTAAATATAAGCATTTTTTTCATTATATGAAGTGTTGTTGCAGGACTTCCACTGGTAGAAAAGTATTTAGTAAATGGATTGGCAGATTTAAACCTTATACTCAAAATTATAGTCTCTTCAGATCGATAAATTTCTGAGCCTCAGTTAGTTTTTACTAATGTAAACTGCTTTATACTGGTTATAAGCACTCACGGCCACTCATGACGTGATTTCAGAACAGTATTTTCATGTAATTTTAAGCACTTCAGTGAATTATAAAACCAAATATGTCTCGTACATAACACTTGATACATTTACTTGGTGTTACAAGGTTGAAAATACAATTTGACAACAAATGCCAACGCATAACATCTTAAATGATTGGTCACGATATGTTTAATGATGAATTGTCAACTTTAAGTCATTACGATAAGTGCTAAAATAGTAAATGTGTTTTAAAAATAAAAATAGTGTAAAATGTGTATTAGCGGTTGTTTTTTTATTGGTAAAGCAAATAAACTTTTCAGGACGATAATTTTTTAATGAAGACGCAAAACGTTATTTTATTATAATTTCAATATAAATAGCCATAAAACATTAAGTCCGCCCTTTATATGCTTTTTGTGTAATAAAGTATTAATAAATGAATGGACCTTATACAAGGTTAAGTATTTTTTTTTACTTTTAAGTTAAATTAAATAGGAAATATTTGTGAAGATGCTTACAATTCATTTACAATGGGACTTATTTATAGAATAATTATTAATTGTATAAGCCTACTAGGTAAAGAACCTCCATGTGTGATTAACGAGTTTAATTTTGGGACATATTTACATAATATAAAACATTGTAGCATCTCGTGACTGTACGCTTAGATCTTTTTAAATACACATACGGCCTACTACAAATTAAACACTACCCAACATTTAGGCAGTGTTTTAAATTTAAGACGTTAAATTTGAGTATTTGTTTGAGTATCTATTAAGTAGCTAAGTATCTACTTATTTGCTTAATTATTTTTAAAAATAAATTCTTTATTTAAATTTTGATACAACTTTTAAGTTTATCTAAAAAGTCCAGCGCATTTGTAAACTTGTTCTAAGTACCTTAAGGAGTATTATCGACATTAAATATTTTGTGACTGTGGCGAACTACAAATTTTAATTTCAATTGACTTTTTAATATATTTAATATTTAGTTAGTTATTTTGTTAATATTGATTGTTACAGTGTAATTCTTCTTCTTTGGTGCCGCTTATTATTATCACCTTATCCATAAGATCTCAGGCATCAACCACCAATGGGACGGTCCAAATTATTTATATTACTTGAAAATGGAACAGAACGAATTTACCAAATAATGAAATGTTTATCTATTAATTAGTAATTTATTTATAATCAATAATCATTAACTAAAAATATCTGATAATTTTCAGATATTTTCAGATATTAATAAAAAAAACATCACTATTCCAAAGAAAAAGATAAAATATGCTTCGAATTAAAGCAAATATAAACCCTTATAAGTTTAATTAATTTTTTTTACCTTAAAAACATTTTGATGGTGCACTAAATTCCTCGTAAATATTAATGTCAAAAATAAATCACTCAAACACTCATAAAGTTAATCCATCTTAATTTAAAATAAACACGACCACACAGTATGAACGACAAAGTCTTAATGATAAGTCAATAAGAAAAACAACCTTTTTCGCGGTGCATCACAAAACTAACGTCATTATATTTGAACCATAAAAATAACAATAAACAGCACGTGCCGGACATAATTCAACACCTATACAACCTCACAGTGCGTTAACTGAACACGTTATATAAAAAACTATTTTATAATTCTATACTAATGACAGCGCGTCAATTTATGCGTGAGCTTTTTATTAGAATGAGATTAAGGCTCGATCCTGAAGCTCCGATACTTCCGTGCGCGAGCGCATCGGGACACCGACTATAAAAAGCCTTTGCTAAGGCTCTCTTTCTCGCGAGACTAGTTTTCTTTTTTGTCGAAAAACATGCGCCCGGCGCCTTAACGAGTCCTGGCCCACAATGAACGCAGATCCAATTTTAAAAACGCTCAAACAATTTCGACTTGTCATTTCGAAAAAGGTACTATCATTTCAAAAAAGAAAACGACTGAAATACAGCTTCATTCGGCGTAATGAGCACACGTGCGAGCGAGACAACTAGTCATTTCTTTGTCATGTTTTTCTTTAGCCTCGCCTGTTGTTTGCGCGAAAGAAATGGAATGATCGGTTCGTTACTAGCTAGCTCCGAGATTAATGAGTTTGAAAGAGACGTAGATAATATGTGAGTAATTATGGTTCGAGTAAACGAGACGAAAGTATAATGATTGGGCGCAGTGACAGTTATTGAAACTGTTTTTATGAGTGGAACACAGTGATTTGCCGCGTGGAGGCCTCTGTATGCGCCCGCGCAGATGTGAACGATAAAGTTAATTAGAATTTAATTCTTAGAGCAATTCATAATATTCGTAAAGTTTCAGCAGTTTATTAACTTGTTTTAAACTGTAGTATAAAAAAGACGTGTCAAGGAAATTGAAATGAATAATAAATCGTAAATATATTTTATATGTTACAGGCTGTTTATCTGAGAGAAACCTTTATTTTTAGGCATGTAGGTAAGTGAGTAGTGAGTATTTTGTAACAAAATATATCAAATCTGTACATTACTCACTTAGTTAAATTATGAATGAGAATTATTGACAAATTTCAAAACATAATTTGCCCGTTTTCTAAATAAAATAATTAAGATCACTACTTAAACACTATTCAACATACCTTGCATAATGTAATATCGTTATAAATAAATTGATTAACAGGAATTATTTATGATTATTAAAAGTACAATATTAAGATAAAATTTGATCTAATGACTCGATAACTGAGATAATTTTTTTACGTGCTATTGTCAAGTATGTTTTAGCTCAAATTTCTGAATAATAAATAAAAAATATAACTACTCTGCCCTTACAGGGATTCAAGCCCGGGACTTCTAGTTTGGTTATTAATTAAAATAAAATTTAAGAAGTAATACGATTGGTAGATTGCATTACGGTAGGGGTGGATTTTATATCCACACAAGTTGTTCCCTGGTTAGCAAACCTGTATACTCAGTGGATAGAAGACTGTAGATAATTATTATTTAAACAGATATTAAATTTTCCTTGACAAATCAAATTTCTTAAAGAAAGTAAACCAGTGGTATATTTAGGATGTTGTCATTATTTTTATGATTGGTACCTGGAAACCATTTTAGGGGTAATGGCATCGATCATGGTATATAATCTTCTTTTTTTGTTCTAAAAAAAAATAATATGTAATTTAGTATGTGAAATCGTCTAACTAACGTGCTAATTTAAAACTGTCATTTCTTCCGTCGCTACTGCAGATTGATTTTGTTAGATGGCGTTAGTGGCAGCTTGTAGGTGGTATAAAGTTCCCTGGGTCAACCGTGATATATAAATATGTCGCATTGGTTAAGTAAATGTTTATGAACATTCGCGGTTCCTAATTCAGTCTGCACTGTAATTGGACCCGTTCACCACGTTTCTGCCCGCTCCAGGCTTATTTGAAACAAGCTAATCAAATCGCGCATCTCCGTATCTGGTAAAGGCTACCATGAGATTTTTTGTGGTAGTTTTTTAAGTTTCTCGTCGCCCGGGGCTGGCTCCCGCGTTACGCAGATAACAACAGTAATCTACACATCACAAGATGTTAATGTGGGAAAACAGTTTACTTAGGAATTGTTTAATTTAAAGAATTTATTTTGGAATTACATTATTGATTATCGAATCATTTGCAAAGTGAAATTGGATTTTGTAAGTGTTGTTCGTCAAGAAACGGCTTAATTTCCGGCATTCAAAGCCCGGTACAATGTTTACTTAGGTGGATATTATTCTTATATTGAATAAGCATAAAGTATAATTTATTAGCAGAATCTGTTACTCGATTATGGAGTGTCAATATCTCGTGTCTGCTATCCAGATAATTGTCATGGTTGAGAATAATGCTTTAGAACTATGTTTCAGTTTTCTTAATGTGTATTCAATTTTTTCTCATTTAGTAGAATACACTGTCTTTTGGACTAGAGTTGTTGGTTTTTGGTTTGAGTCAGGGTAGGGGCAGACCTTTGTATGAAATTCGGTTTAATTTTCGAGTTGAATCGTCAATTTTTTCAGGCAGTAATGGAAAAACTGTTTTTTTTTTAAAAGAATATATGTTAAGTAAATTATAGCAGTAATAACACGTATGTAATATATGTTACTTAATTTAATAATTCTCTTTACATACCATCATGAAGACTTCTTTGTTTAAAGGATCCAAAATATATCAGCCGACAAAATGCCTAATTCAAAGAAATACCGAAGCGGATTGATCAAAGTATCTACTTACACCAAAATCTTTAAATAGATTCATATACTGATCAGTCTTCGTAGTCTCAATTTTGAACTTTATTTGTAGTTAATAAAGAATAGGATAGTAAAGTTTTTAATCTGTGCTGGATTGTAGTATTTTCTGGTTCTATGTAGCTATGCACGTGGTGTCACTGTGTGTGATTAGCGCGCTGCGCACGCACTTCTAAATTGAGCCACGTGCGGCGACAGACTTGCGCGCGCGCACCCTTTTAGAATATACAGGTTGTTTATTCAGCTATTACTATCCTATAGGTAATTTTATTTGATATCGGCGATAGTGTGGGGAGTCAATTTTTTTTCATTAGAAAACGCTGCTAAAACCTTTGGTTTGCGATGTACCCCAGCGATGTATTCAGAAGGCAGGTTATGATTATGTTGATCTTTGCAGGGAGACATTTCTGGGAACCTCTGGAATGTAACTTTTACATGTCTGCAATGCTTAGAGTAATCCTCAAAACACAATTGGCTGTTATCACGTTATTTTTTATAAGATCGTTCTACAAACGAAAATAATCTTTGTTGCAAGGGACATTTAATATAATAGTCAATCAATTTCTTGACCTGCCGTACTTGTATCTCGGACCAATCAAATATTTCAACTCAATCAACTACACACCCTGTCGCAGCAGTGATGTCTCAGGGGGGTCCGAATAAAGGGACCGGCGTGACTCCCGAAATCACGTGCCACCCCAATGTAAACAATGGACAAAGATGCCGACGTTATTAACCAGCCGATTATGATCGGTGACCATATTAGTAGGGTGACTATGATTAAAGGATACAATGGAAACTAGAAAATATTTGTGAGTATTCAGAAATTTTTTAACTCAAAAAAGCATAGCAAATAACTTTACACCGCCTGATAGTAGGAGGACTCCATAAGCGAAAATAGCTAGCAGGCTCGTAAGGTGCTTTTTTACTATTCTTGAAAGCATCCATGTTTTATAAAGAAAGGATTTCCCTGTTTTATTTTAAAAGAAAAGTTATCATGTAATTTTTTTGTGTGTAAGTTGTCTGAAATAAATGATTATGTGTTTGTCTGATTCATCAATTCTTAGCTGGAAAGTTTTTGGAAAACTCTAATACTACGAAATACTTTTCCTCGGCTACTTTGTGCAAAATTATTTTTTTGGATACATTTTAATGAAATTTATTATATAAAATAATATTATGATATTATTTTAATTAGTAAGTACACACGTAACGAGCGTTTAACTAGTGCTATTTGAAATTATAATAAAAGTGATATATCTCGTAATTTTCATGTTATGGTAATATTGCTTATATAGATCAGTAAACATTAGTGACATTTATTGATAAAGTTATAATCCTGCCAAAAAAATAATCATGGTAACATCAAACGTAGTACGCACGTCCGCTATACTAGGAAACTTAAAACTACATCTAGGGTGCACAAAATTCGTCGGATTTTTGGGACCAAAGACGCCGCTGAGATCGTATCTAAAGATGTGACAGTTTAAAAGGGCATTTAATCATATTATGTATAGTATATCAACCTTGCCACAATAGAGCAAATTTTTATGAGAAGAAGAAGAAGAAAGAAAGTTCAAAAGGAAAAATCTAAATAAAATTTTACAGCATTTTTCTTATTGAAATCCCTACAGTTCATTTTATCAGTCACTGTTACAATTAAGGGAAATAATGCAATTAATTTTTTATTACAAAAAACGCAGATTCATACTGTCGTATTTATGATAAAACATATGGGTAGTTTCTTAAACAAAAGAGGATCCTAGTTTTATAGTGAGCCACCCAATCTTGCAAAAATCAATAATTTT
The DNA here is from genome assembly GCA_943193645.1 of Acentria ephemerella. NCBI lineage: Eukaryota > Metazoa > Arthropoda > Insecta > Lepidoptera > Crambidae > Acentria > Acentria ephemerella. The sequence continues at coordinate 6,696,304 of OW971893.1, forward strand.
AATTTATTTATACGCCGCCGAGCGCACCCTATAATTTCGTTATTAAAACTCGTATTACATATACTTTTACTAAAGTGTTAAGATCGGTCTCGGGCCCAGTTTGCCCACAATATTTATTTTTTAGTAACTCCTCCAACCATGATCTTTTTATTTTTTATGTACGATATTTTTATAATGCTTAATCTCACTTGGCCGTTAGTTAAAAGTGAAGCAGACTTCACTTAGGATGCATTTTTAAACACAGGGCTGCCAAGGAAATTTTCCCTCAATAATCTTGTTTGTTGTAGCAAAATTGAAAGATTATAAAGCAAGAGATGAAAGATTACAAGCTATTAGAGTCATCGCGATCCGATGATTAAAGTTTCGAAGAATAACTGATGCTGACTCATCCGAACTTATTTATCAAGGACGTAAAATACGCATAAGATTAGCTGCTTGTGAGAAACTTCGAAATTGAATGGTACAGGTATTAATCGCAGATCGTTTGTATTTTTTGCTTATGGATACTAATTTACAGAACGATTTAGGATCATTTTAAGATACCTATGCTTTTTAATCCGGGTATAGTTCCTAAGAAATCTTCGCTGTATGATTAGTAAACTAAATTTTCTGGTGAAACTGTGTATTTTGGATATCATTTAAAAAGACTCAACTAATACATTATTAAAATGATAGCAGTATAAAATAATATGTATACAGGTAAAGTCTGTTTGTGTGTTACTGATAATGATATTACGTAGCTAACTAACATAAACTTACATCCAAAACACAGAAACTGTTAGGACTTTTAGACTAGGTATTTTGGTATAAAAGATTAAATTTGTTTTTAAATATATGTTAGAAGTTGTATGTTTTCATTTCATTTATCCAGTAAATAATTAGCCAATTTTAAACTTAATCTGTCGTATATTGTGAATAAAGACAGATGAAGAAACAAAAAAAATACTACTATAATTACATGTCCAAAAGCCGCAGTAAATAAATTTTAAAAACTAGGTACAACATATAATTAGTTAAATTAAATTCCTGTGTTGTTGAGTTCTCTCTATTACAGAGAAGGCAAAGGGAACGAAAGCCCATTCAGCCATGTCATTTTTAAATATTGTTTTGTTTATGGCTCCGGTATACCGGTGTGACATATCCCTTTACCCCAGGGTGACGTTAATGATAAACACCGCCAATTTGTTAATGATTTAGAAAAAAATTTGAATATAGAATGCAATATTAGCGATAACAATGAAATGATACAAAAATGTAATGTTGTGTAAATGATTATGATGAAATGATACGCAAATGAGAATTGAATGTTACGTAGATGTTAAATTAATTAATTTACCCTGCAAATGAACGAATGAAAATGAAACACTGTAAAACCTTACCGCAATTTACCAAACAAGCTATATATCAATCCCTTTTGACGTGAGACTACACCATCTTCACATCAAAATATACACATAGACGCAATATTCGAAATAAGATATACGCCCAAGCACCCAACTGAAGCCAACAAAATAAGCCGTCAAAGTCGTTTCTATTTCCTAAAAAAATTTACACATTATTTATAAAATCCTCATAAAAGGAAAAGCAAAGGGATGTAGAACGTATATCCAAGTCATATATATTTTATAATTCACTGCTGTTTATGGCTAATACATAATAAATAATACTAATAGATTTCATTGTTCATAAGTAAATTTATTTGCTTACAACCTAATTCGATAATATGACAGCCCTGGTGTCAGTGGGGTCGCAGGGCGTGGTAGGCAGATGGCGCGATTGTAGACGGTGCGTCCTGCGCTGGCGCACTGCATAAAATTATACCACAAATACCTGTAATATATACACCATCAAACGGTTCCAGTCCTGACACAATATTGCTCATACTGGATAAACTACTTCAACAAAATATAGTTTGTGTACCAATTTTTATTAAAGTACTTGTCACTGGGAGAAGTTGAAAATAGCAATACGCTGCGAATTTTTTCACACATAATGATTTGTTTTTAAGATTCAATATCTCATATAATATTCAACGATAATTATTGATTTTATATCCGGACAAGATTCAAGAAAAAAAAAGATATTGTTTGTGATTTTTTATTTTTTAAACCATACACTTTTTCAACATTCCACCAACTTTTTTAAAAAACTTATTATAGAAACAGTAACTCTTCAAGAAACTAAACTCTTTGTTTCGCATTTAGTAAAACCCTGAAATAAAACAAGATGTAATTCTGCATTAAAGTCTTCCAAGACATGTTCTTTTTATTGCATATTTTATTTATTAGTTATACCTTTAAGATTCCATCACCGTATCACAACCAAAAGTAAATGTCCCCATCATTGGTATTGCATAACACAAGTTTTTTAAAACTAAATGAAATAATAGTCAAAAATATGAAAGTCTTCTTGGATTACAACTCCGTGTCCTATTTCTATCTTCTTTGATGAAACTCTGCGGTTTGAAAAGCACAGGAAAGGTATTTTATCTCAAGTCCTTGACCTTAACATTCCACCTGTTCCCTGTATGACCTCAAATCGAGTTAATCAACAAAATCGCTGCGCCGAGTTCAGCATTCATGATTTAATGCTACATTCGCTAATTATGGACTGTCCAAATTGTACCTTTCTCACAGACTATGGTCTCGGTGGGATGCGGGTATTTCCTTCATTTTCAGAGTTTAAAATTAGAGAAAATTAACGAATTTCAAATTAAGAATTTAGAGAGTTAAACATTTAATAAAAGAGAATAATACATATTTTAAAATCATTCCAACTTTTTAGAATGCTGTTTGTCTGTTGCTTAATATTTCAGGCTGAAATCTTTACCATCATTAAATGCACAGAAATAAATCTTGAAAAAGACCTAGGACACCAATACACATTAACTCAGACAGTCAAGCTGCTCTGCTGGCACTGGAATCTTTGTCGCCTAACTCCAAACTAGTAGAGAACTACAATATTTTTGCAGTTCTGGATTAGTTTCTATCTTATCTTAACGCTACTACTATATTAACGTTCTGCCAAACTTCAATAAAGATATACTTGGGTAGTTCTATTCTCTGCTTAACAACATAGAGAAAAACGAAGCAATCGAATTGTGGTAGTCCGTAAAAGGACAAAAACATTCGAAAGCCCTAATAAAAGGATTCAATAGTAAATTCAGAGTCACTACAACTCGAATGATACAAAATCTGCGCAGTGACAAGAAGCCTCATAGGGCACTGTAAATTAAACAAACACTTGTTTCAAATGGGTATGAAGCGAAGCCTCTGCTCCTGTGATCCTTTAATTCATAAACGAAAATGCTTCATTAAATCCCTTGTGCAGCATACCACTGCCCGAAGAATCTGGAAATTTCTGGAATCAACGAGACTAGGCTTTAGTGAACTCTAAAGGGCTGCCACTGAAGATCAATACTGGTCAAAGTGGTCTATGGGGCCCAAAAGTAACTATAATAGTAATAATAAAGATATGAATTGATATACAATGTAAAAGTAATATCAATTCACGGGTGTATATAATACTAAAAATTGTGTTTATCAAAAACATATACATAAAATTATAAACACCTACGTGGCGGGGCCTACTGTTAGTTGACAAAAACTCCATGGAGCAAAGGAATATGTTACACCGGTATACCAGAGCCATAACTATATAAGACATGACTGTATGGGCTTCAGTTCCTTTTGCTTTCCCTATAATAGGGCGAAATTAACAAAAGAAAATACCTACCTACCGGAGATATGAATTTAGCTAAATATAAATGCAGTCTTAGGTACCTTTAACTATGCAATATTACAAAAAAATCTTCTCATGTTATTATTGAATAGTTACTAACGTCTCAAAGGACAATTTCTTCTACTTTAAACCAAATTTACATTCAGTTTATCTTTACTTAGGGCCGTATAAAGATGCGCCCGCGCAGTACGTTACCGTATTCGCTATACTTATTCTGTCCGAACCAACCTGTTACCCGGTCAACCTTCGATATGTCTGTCCTGTTTATGCTCACTCTTTTCGCTGTATGTCTATCTTTGTTCTACGTGCTCAGGTCAAGCCAGAGCACATTACCGTAATGATACTTAAACACATATTTAAAGTAAAGATTCTTTTTGCTTAAAAGTTGTGTGTCTGGAGGCGCGGGCTCTAGATACGGTTTGTGATTAATCTCAGGCGCAGGTTGCAAGCTGCGTTAAAAGTTCGAAAACACAGGTATCTGACCTTTGTGCTTTATGTTTTTTGTGTTGTTCGAGAGGTTATATTTTTTAAATCTAAGAATCGTTGATTTTTTTCCAAGTTCAGTTCAGTACAGTTCTGAGCACTTTTATACAACTTGTATCTTTAGGCTTGATCCTTGCCAAATCCAAATCCAAGGCTTTTTTTAGCAAGTACAATGGTAATGGCAATAAGCTTTAAGTGATGTTTATTTCATTTAATCGCTTCCGTGGTCTAGTAGCTGAAACAATCTACTTCAGATCTGGAGGTTTGGGGTTCAATTGTTGGGGGCAGAAGTCTTATGATCGGTTAGGTTGGTGGTACGGCTTTTTCTAAATCCACGTGGCTATCAACTTTACTTATTTTGCCTCTAGAACAATAATGTGGATATCATTGTTGTGTTCCGGCAATAGGAGGTAAGATGGACGTTTCCTCTGTGATAGAGAAATTCGGGTGTAATTCGTTTACAGAATAGGCCTTATCTTCACTTACCTTCAGATGTATGTCCAAGAGTTGCCTCGTTAAGAATAAAGAAATCTATTGCTGTGTGATTGGGCTTATTATCACAATTCAAAAAGAAGCAATTTATTAGTAATTAACTCAGATTTATACCGTTGCCACTAAAATTGGAATTACTCCATTGGGGGATGTTTGTCTGTTTATCTTAAGAGCGTCCACTAAGTATTTAGTATATTATTAATATTTCGAGCGTCCCTAGTTTACCTACTTAATAATAACAATATTTTTTAAACTCACATCTACTATCTAGCCGAAATTAAGCTTTAATTAGAGTTTGTGTTATGATAACGGAGAAATATAGATAGTTTAATGTATATAAATATTAATAATATACTAAATAAATATACATTCGTACTCATCTTATTAATATCTGCCACTACAGGGATTCGAACTCGAGATCTCTGGATACATACATAGGGATACTTACTACTGAACCAGACGGCCAATACATTTTTACTGCACACTGACCTTTTTTGTATATTTATACTATGCTTCAGTTAACTGGGAATAATTTCATAATTTTAAATGAAAAATACTTACTGGACAGCGGGATCCTTTGCCACTCGTTCAACAATAGACATAGAGAAAGCATAAAGAAAACAAACAAGTATTTTGTTTTTGTTTAATAAAGTATTCATTCTATGGTTTTTATTTGATGTCTGGACATCCTTGTGTATCATCGACGTGAATGAAAACTAAAAAGCGATGTGAATTTTATTAGAATAATACATATTTCCATGTTAAGGAAAAGTTAGTAAGAAAAGTAATAATTAAAGCGAATGGGCACATTTACACCTCTTCTCTAGATTGTTATAATATGTCATGCTGTCTGACATTCGTACGGCCAAAGGCTGTTAAAATTATACTGTCAAATCAAAACATCTAAACTTTCTAGTAGTTATTGGCGCTTAATGGTGGGATTTGTTGGGTTCTTTAGTTTAGTTTCTAGAAATATGTTCTTTTCTACAGTAATATTTAAGTTTATAAAAAAAAACGTATACGTACTCTGGTTAGTATCACACGCATATTCCAATAAGTCGCATAGATCTAAAAAGGTTCGCTTCTCATCCCCCATCCTTCCACAGATAGGTATAGTATCGTGTACGCAAGTGTCAGCCATATAGCAAAAGTGGTCGATTTTATTCTGTAAAGAAAACAGTAAATTATGAAACCTCCAGTACAGTACAATACAGTACTGTACGCACCGCTTCACGTTTGCTTACGTGCTGTTATAACCTTACTCGCTATGACTTGACAGCAGCGTCAGCGCATTAATAATTATAAGTAATTTTCCACTATTCTAATTCTTTAATCAATAATTCAGTTTTCGTCTTTACGTCTTTAACACTAGATTTACCAAACCAGTCATTTAGACTGGTCGTGCAATTTCAATTCAAAACTCCTACTATATTACACATATTTTTTTTCAGAAACGATGTCATGACTTTTGTAGCTATAATTAGAGAGTACGTTTTATAAACTTAATGTTATTTTATATACATTAGTAACAAATATAATTTTTGTTGTTGACATATATTCAAATCGCTGGTATATCTAGTGTTAATTCATTTATTCAGTCAGTTAGATTCTGGACATTGCGGAAAGTGGTTAAACCGGGAAGTCAGTTAGTGTGCGTCTAAACATTTTTATGCTTTTTTTAAAAGACAACACAGAGACCGGCGTCACTCAACAGTACCCTTAATACTCTTAATAGTGTTATATTTTGTTAGCTATGTTATGGGTATTATGAAATCAAATAATGAACAAGAATGTCATTTTTATTATATCGCGGTCTTCACATTGCATATCGTTACTACACAAACCTGGGACCATTGACCCTCCCACATAATGGGACTATCAATTGTGATAAATTAGTCTGAATTTCAATAATTATTTATATTTATGATATTTCTATTTCTTGGCAGATAGCTGGTTTAAACTACGCTTACGATCTTGTACCAAGTATGTGCAGTGTATGACGTAGTTATGTAAATGAAGATGTGTTCTGAGTGTGAGAATGTATTCCATTATCGTATATTTGCATGAATTTTCGGTGTATTTGATTGTTATGATTATTATCAACTAATAACGGGACGATGAACGAATAACGAGGTAAACCTACTATGAAAATTTTTACGAATATTTCAGACGCCGAAAATTACAAAAATCTCGCATGTCTTGGTGACGGATGATAAATACTTATAGATATCAGGGCTAAATAAGTAGTCCTGAACTTGACGTATGCTGCATATTTTGTATTTCATATTTAGCACTTCTTCAAATTTTCAGATACATTTTCAAATGTGACAGTTTTAGACGTAAATTAATTTAAAAACTGAAAGTACGATGTTTCGTTTGGATGTATCCGTTTTAATATCACGAGCTTCTTGTCTTTGTTATACTTACCGCTGGTGTAGACATATAATGTGGCAAATGGCCGAAAACAGGAATGTAAAATGACAGGAATAACGTATCTGTAAATAAAATTCCTATTATAAAATCGCCCGCTTGACAATCAGCTAATAATTTATTGCTGATGCATGAAGTGTCACCTGCAACATTCAGATAGATGAAACGTATCGCTGGCTAGAAATATCATGAAAGAGGTTTTAACCATTCAGTTTTTAAAAAGTTTACATCAAGAGAATGAACAGGCACCATTTTCCAATCACCTGAGAAATATTAAACAATATTATATTAATTCTCTGGAAGCTTTATCGACGTAAAAAATAATCCTGTTTGATAAGTTACATGAACTCCAAGGATGTTTATATATTTTTTGACTAAAATAGAAACTAAATAGTTATGAAACACTTACATAAAAGCAATAGGCACATTTGCATTTTCTAGTTATTGAAACCTCAATGACACATAGCGGCTGCAGCTCTTAATTAAACACGTTGCAGAGATCGAAAACAATTCCAATTAATAATTAATATAAGGTTTAAAGAATCTTTATTGAACCAATATAAAAACCAGACGATAGTCAATAATTTATAGTTAGGCATAAAATGTACTGAAGAGACTGAACCGAAAGATAAGGTTCTTCTTTCCTAGACAACAAGCTATGCTTTTAGAAGCAGATTCAAAATATTCACGAGAGTTATTTCTTGGTAGCGCAAAATGTTTACAATCCCAACCAACGTTCGATAGTTCACTAGTTTCAACATAACATATTGCATGTTTCGCAATAATTTCCTGTTTTCATAGCTAAGTTTTGTCTGGTCAAAGTAAACAAAAGTGTCATTGAAAACTAGATCACTATAGTGCTTCGGTACGAGAGCTTGTCGAAATATGATATTACGGGACGTATTTATTAGTAAGTTCGTATTTCATATCACTTTTACCTAATACTTAATAAAAAGGACTTATTATTTTTTATGTAACGATATCATTCTTTCTTTGTTTTATTTTTGTGCTGTTATACTCGTAGCATCGGTATTTATTACCCACGGGCCACAGCTAAGTAAATATCATCTTAATTTCTGTCACATGTATTTTAAGCGTTAATCTCTTAACAATGTAAGAAATGTACCACTGTTCTTAATATGTTCCAAATATGAGCCTCTGGGTGTTGCCTAAATGTGAATCTAATCAAGTTACAGGTTTTTTTCAATAAACGGATAACTTGGTGTAATATTGCTTTTATGAAACTTCATTACTATTATATTTATCACTTTTTAGACCGCCAATATGGAGGTGGCTAAGTCAGTATGTCTCATACTGCACTAAATATACGAGGATATGTACTAGAGCTTACCATCAGGCGGTGTTCAGTTATTTGCTGTATTATTTATATAAAAAAAATGGAATGCACATCCATATTCACATTTTAGTGTGAAAGTAATTTTTTTTTTACTTTTACAGGTTTTATATCCATAGCATTTGCAACAGAAGTATGGGCTCACGTTGAAATTGAAGCTGAAGATTATTTCTTTCCCTTAGAACCGGTATATTTTTTCATAATACTTACTTTAATCATTTAAATTTTAGCTGAATAAGCATGGAGTATTACAAGATAGAGACAGTGGAAACGAATTAATAAAAAAAAAAAGAATCACGTTAATCGAATCAGAAATTAACAAAGTATCTTAATTATTACATCGTCCAAGTTTACAATAATGATCAGAAAATAAAAACTACAGGTTCAAACTGAACTAAATTGTATGAGACTGAATGGCTATTCTTTGATGAACAAAGAATTCACGTAAATCGAATGAGAAATCTCTACGTAATCGGGGTACATACATGTCTATGTTGTACCCGGATTACGTCATGACACATACACACATCGGGGTACATTTGTAAATAGAACAAATAACCAACGGAATTGAGAACTTCCTCCATTTTGAATTAGTTACAAAGGAGTTTATTATCCTAAATTTATCGTTTCGAATGAAAAGAATGAAATCTTTGCGAACGGAGGCGTATATACACGTGTTTTATACAAAAGCTTTGTTTTCTACGAAAGAAATGACATAAATTCATTAACTTGTGATTCTTGAAAATTTATTCTATTCGTTTACCAGTAAATTATATTTTTGTTTGTATAGGTCGTAAATTTTTGTAAGATGGCCGACCAATGTCAACACGATTTCGTCCCGATTTGTGGCCAGGACTCGCTCGGCATAACCAGACTTTTCAGCGATAATTGCGACATGTACGAGTACAACTGTGACGATAAAAAACGTAAGTTTCTGTGATCCCTTCCATTTCAATTTAATGTATTTTAACTTAAGAGTAGATAGGCGTTATAAACGAATGGTAGAAAAACTTGTTAACTTATCAAATTTCATAATGCCACAAGAATTTAAAGTCACTGGTTTATAGAACCACTTTTGGGCAGTTTTATATATTAACATATAATATATTAAATTAAAATATATATTTCTACCTATTATTTAGCCCATATAAAGCTTCATTAAGAGCTTGTATTATTAATACTAGATAAAGGAGAAATAAAGATAGTTATATGTATATGAATATCAGAAATCTCCTAATTAAATACAAACATCTATGAATCTTCAACAAATATTCGTACTTAATCTGCCCCTGACAGGATTCGAACCCAGGAATAAACCTCTTGCTAAGTAGTCAGGGGTACTGACCACTCGATTAGATGATCGTCAGTTATAGTTATAAAGTAACACCTTGCTATAATTGGTGACTATAGGCATTGGTAACTGCTTCAGATTAGGTGATCCTTTTTTGGTGATAAGAAAATTCCAGTACCAAAAAAAGGTTGGGTTTGCAGTTCGCCAATACGTGTAAGGCTTTTGCTAAATGGATCTATATCGATGATACTGGTTCGTAATGCTTTTAATTGACGTCATATTTATCTTCCGCAGAGTATCGACACGTTAAAATGGAAGTTTGTAATTACGAGGCTTCGGCAGCGGAAAGAACTTTCAACGAATAAGTCAACTCATAAAATAGAACATTGTTTTGTAAAATAGCTTTTACTTTTAATAAATACTGATACTTTCTCATTTATAAAGGTGTTTAATTAAACTTATTGTCTAGTACAAAGTTATATAAAATCAACGACCAAACGGCTTGCTTTCTCAGTGAATTCTGGGGACGGTTAAATAGGAAAATAACAGTGTAAACTAATTTTATTTAGCAACAAACTTTTGTAAGTAGAGAATACACCAAAACCAAGTGAAGTGTCAATAGCTAGCAATGCATAATTGTGTAGACTTTCTTAGTGTAGGCTTTGTTAAACACAGCACTACGCCGTTAAATATGTAATTACCAAATAAACTCGCATACGTGCTTACTAAGGGCTAAATTCTAATATTATTTTAGAAAATATAATGTTTCGGTCAAATGAACAGAAACTATAAAAATTTACAAACAAAACAAGATAAGAAAGAATGGGTAAATGTGTTCGTTAAAGTGATTCCTTCAAGAATGTAGTCTAAAATATATTATTAGTAATACATACCTACTTTTTGTCATCAAAAATACAAAATTGAAAAATATTTCAAATTTCTCCATGCAAATACCTAACTTTATTTAACTGACTGAACTTCAGTTAAATAAAGTCAGAAAAATAAGATATAAATGGGAATTTCAATACAAAAAATAATAATTATGCTTATAATAAAATAAAACTTACAATCGAACAGAAAACCTCCTCTTTTGTGAAGTCGGTTGAAAAATGTGTATTAGAGGTATAAGTACAAATTATACCGCAGTAAAATAATTTAAATTATTTTTGTGAAATATCTAGTACTCGGTGAAAACATGCTCACGAGCACGCAGATTTGTCGTGTACATAACACTGACGTCATACGCATTGCCTGAGCTCCTACGCCTTAGTTAATTGGTTCTACCAATAGAAAACGTAGTTTGCAAATATTATCCTGCCAACATTAGTTTTCAGATTTATTTTTCTCTAGTTTCGTTAGACTGTCTTTTACAGAGAATTCTTGTTCTCATGAGTACAATTCTTTGAACTTTAAGTAATTTTTCTTAATTTTGTCTCTAATATTTCAACTGCCTTAGATATTTATATTATAACAATTGTTTATGCCTTGTATAGTTATTATTCTGTGTTTTATCACTATTGTTCTTAATTACAACTCAAAGCCAAAATGCCTCTAATATTTATAATAGGAAGGCATGGGGAGAAAATTATAGGTTTCTTCCCCTTTCTCGAATAAAAAGAAGAAGGGAGGCTTCTTTTCGTTTTATATATAATAGGTGTAACTGTAAGAAAATTGTATAATTTTATTTTAAATAAATCTTGAGCAATTTGGGTCACTTGTTATTATATTTTATTGAAAGTGTTGGTGTTATTTTAATATTTTAGAGTGTAGAACTTTTCAATAATTTTACAATTCTGTTTGGATCTGGAACCAACCAGATTAATACTGGAAACAATATTGCGTCTAGAACTGTTTAACGATATATTACGGAATATTTAACGGATAAATACTGAAATATATAGATTGTTCAATAAAGCGTTATCCAAACAAATTATTAGCTTAACGATTTTGAGTCTTAACTTTATGAACTTATGTATTGTAATGTTTGTTTGTATTTTATTTTCGCTTCAAAGTTTTAGTTTATTTTTATTCCAATTGATAAAAGTCACATTAACTTCATATCCTTGACAGCTTGCACTCCATTCAAGGTTTCCATCAATCGATACAAACACGTACTACCCTTGCAATACAGCGTAAAATCGATACAAAATATAAAATTCTTAACCTCACCACGGGTTGGCATAGCCATAATAAATATAGATAGCACTAACGGGTATCGGTTGCGATAGCAGCATTGTTATGGTGCTCTTGAGTCGGTAAGACGTGTCGCATCTAAACTGCCTACGAAGGCGAAATTTACATTGTATTTTGTAGGGCTACTAGAGGTTCTCGAATCAACCAACTTCAGACTTATTTTGAAATTTAGAAACTTTTTAACCTTTCTATTAGGACCCACTTGTTCTTGATATTGAATAATCGTCATTTTTTGAAAGCTATATTTTATTATTAATGGTGATCATCGTAGTACCAAATCAAGGGACTCAATTATATTGGACACTGGTGATGAGAAGTTATCACTTTTACTAGTGATAACTTCTCATCACCATACCTTTAATTATTTATATTTATTTTTGTCAGTTTAAATCGTCATAACAAGGTTTATGTTTTGCCTGTTATGACGATATAAAAGAACTTAGTAAATGAATCTATTTAAATAAAGCAAAAATTAAAAAAAAATTTAGGGCCACTTATAGTCATCTGATCCTATTTAGGACTCAGATGACTATAAGTGGCCCTACCTCTAGTAATTTTAATGAATTTTGGTACACATATTGTTCTTAGCGTCAATTAGATACCTATGTATGTATCAATTATTTTAAAAAATTACTATAGATATATCTTATAACAAACATAAATTAATGTTAAGTTTGAGTTAGCTAATTGGTATTGGTTTAAGATAATTGGTTTGGTGGTTGCTTAGAGTACAATAATTACAAATACGGTGGTATGTGAAAATACAAACCTAAATTCTAGTGCAAATGGTAATAACCGCACATTACAAACAAGCGTCTTCATAAAGATAGCGGATAGTGCGCCATTGCACAATGCTCAATTAATAATTGTCGATATGAACGCCGGCCACATGCCAGAGGGAGCCAAGCTGATATCAGCTAATTGGAGATTGATGAGCTATTGAATAAAGTGAGTCTGAAATTGTGGCAGAGATAGTGGCTAGTGACGATGTAGTGCCTCTCCGGCGTCTTACCCTGGTTAGTTTATAGTAGGAAGGTTTTAACAATTGAAAATTTTCCATATTAGAACATATTTCCTGGTTTAATATAATATATCCGGGTCACTCCTTCACTGTCGCCACGTCTACTTTCTGCACTAAGAGATTTTGTGACTCCTTTCTCGGTCCCACAGCTAGAGAATGGAATTCGTTTCCCGCACACGCATTTCCTTCTTCATACAACATGGGTTCCTTTAAAAGAGGCGTGAAAGAGCACTTTTTGAACCGGCAAGGTGAGGGTGGCTAGGGCATGTCGCATGCTTCACTAGCTATCTTCACATATGGACTCCTCTACTGCTTATCATCAGGTGGTGTCGAGTTATTTGCTGAGCTTTATATATTACTGGTCGAAGAGGCTTTTAAGGTCCAAAAGTAAGTAGAATAATAATAATATATCAGGAACGCCTGATTGACCAGTATTCGACTTTTAAACCGATTTAAAAAATTTATATAAAGCTCAACAAATGACTCGACACCACCTGATGATAAGCAGTAGAGGTGTCCATATGTGAACTTTTGAACCACTGTCACCAAGTCAGGATCTGATGATGAGATCCCAGGGAAATCGAGAGCTGTCTTTTTACTTTATAGGCACGTATTGCGTGTTTCATATGTTTTTTTTAAGTTGTTCAATTATTTTTAATTAACTACAAACGGATCAAGTCAAAAATTCGGATTTGGAGCTGCACATTCTATTGTTTCTGGAAATAACATAGCACCAAATTATTCAATATTCATTTATTTTTGCTTTTTAGTTTTTTTTAAATCTTTAAGTTTTTTGTTACTGTTTACTTCATATCTAAATTTTATAGTTAAGAATGATTAAAATTGAAAAGATATACAAAAACCGCTTTAAAATAAGCTAATTCGAACGGATACCCTTCAGCGGTTCTAATTATAATAAACGAGTTTACCGAAAGCTGAATACGTTTTCCATTCTCATGTCGGTGTTTGGACAGATGCCTCCGCCCGTAGCTATTACCGCGTGTTACCATATACGTGATAATGTCGCTTTGACACAACCGAAATTGAGCTGTGCCGAGACGGTGACATCACAGATGTTAGGCGTTAAACGAGACGAAATAGCTAATGTATCATGGGACTAATAGATATATAACTGACTTAAAAAATTAAACATTCATCGGTCGTCTGTGATTTTATAAAATTTACTGCCCGTTAAAGGAACTCCTCGATTAGTAGCTCACATTTGTAAGAAATAATTTTAAATCAATGTCTCCTCCACGACACGACTCACCTGAGCCGAGCTCCGAGCCTTTAGAGGCACCCTCAGGTTTGTCGCTCCCTCATGGCTCGAGCGTCCTGGAGACTCTAAGAGACAGCGGGACACCTCCCCTGCAGGTGATGTCTGTCGATTAGAACTCCACCAGAGGCGAAGCGCCCGTGAGGCTTGAGGACTCTCTAAGGTTCTCGCCTCCTTAAAACCCTGGTAACGTTGTAAACGCCATCTGCGGCCAACAGTATTAGTCAGTCCAAAAAATAATCAATGTTTATAATTAAACAATTAAAATATACTATGCAAACTTCAATATCAATATCTTCACATATGGACTCTTCTACTGCTAATCATCAGGTGGTTACGAGTCATTTGCTGAGCTTAATATAAAAAAAAATTAAAATGTAGGTTCGCACAACTGTCAAAGAGATTCTCTTGATCTGTATGTAATAATAGTTTTGCGGACGAGGTAGCTCATTAAATAAATTCTATTTTTTTATTACTTAATAGAATTATATGTAAAGAAAATTGACCGTCATTGTTAATCTATATATTTGTAAATACATAAAAATAATACTCTATTTATTCATCCTGTTATGAGTTATTGAATATAATTGTAAGTTACAAGAGATGAGCGTTTGTGTTTATTATCGCCTTCTCTTTATCATTACGATGTGTTGCGTACGTGGATGGGGTCACGTAATTTATTTATATGTTAATTTAAAGCACATCAAAGCACAGTACATTTAGCTTATCTGATAAAACCGAACATTACACGCAGAAAAACCAATTAGTAAAGCTGGCAAATACTTTTGTAATTGTGATCATGTTTGGTTGACGTTATGTACAGTAATTATGAACCCTAAGAAAAATTAAGAAAAAAATCGTGACATGAAAAATTTCTATTAATGAAATTTTTCGCTCTATTATTAATGGCAGGAAAACTGACCAATTTTATGAAACTTGCTTTAAATGCACAGGAAATCTACATTGTGTTATGTATTTTTTATAATTCTTAATTGATAGTACCTGAAAGTAGTAATGATAAGGATACAGAGGAACTGAACATCTTACTTCTAAATGCTTTAGTATCAAAATTATGTAACGGTTAATGTTGTTTATTTTACGGTGGTATGATAATAGGTGGTAGGAGCTAGCCATCAGCAAATAAACCGGGAGAAAATTTTTGTGTCCATTAGGATCAGAGCCCCGGACCTCTAGTTCTCAGGTAGGTGATCTCAACCACTCGACCATTTAAATAAATGGATTAAAATAAAATAAGTAACTACCAGATAAAAGTTAAATAACTATAACGATTAATTATCTTTTTGTTTGCTACGGCTCTTAACCCGCTCTAGTCTCAAATTCGCGCCACCCCAAACATCGAGGCGCTACCACCTTGTACCAATAACTGCTGTAAACAACACCGTCCCCTTGTTAACCTAAAAACTTAACAAGGATCGGGTAGCACTTAGCTCGCGTATGTTAACGCGGCGGACAAAGCGTCGACCTGTTTACCGCGCCTAGTTGCGGGTTAAGTGGCCTAATTGTCGATAGAATGTCGACCGTATAACATCTGCCTAAGCCAACCTACGAAAAAGGTCAAAATGTTCTAAATTTAAACGGATTATTTAAAAATATTGGTTTCCGAGATGTTGATAGATAGAGTCCTTTGACATTTATATCATATTATGTGTAGTATTTTAGTGGGATTCAGTTTACAAGAACATGAAACATAAGGTTATGTGGAAAATAACGCATCGTCGTTATCCATTTAATAGGTATAGAGCGTTTTTATATTCTAAAATATTTTGAAGGTGAATGTGTCTGACATATTATTTTGAAATAATTATAATATTTTATTTCACATACATGTTTAGTCGTATATTACCATTTGTTTTACCAAATTAATACAGTTAATTAAATCTTGTTATAGTGATATTTTCCAGCTTGAGTTAAAATCAAGTAATAAAATAAAATTCAAATTATATTCAAAGTTAAGTTTGACAACCATACAATGAGAACATGTGAGAAGGTACTCTTACTTATAGAATCGAACACATATAGAATCGAAGACATAAACTTACAATTTAAATTAATTACACGGCGATCAATGCAAACATACTGTTTGTGGGTAGTCCCACGGATTGAAGCTCGTTATTTCTTAAGTCCACGTAATTAAAAATATAGCTGAAATAAATAAATGCATTAGGAGAGTGAGTTACGATGCCTTGCGGAGCCCTGCTAATAAAATAAATGAAGAGCCCGCAATGGGCATCTTCGGATACTGGGTAAATGGCGTCGAAATGGTCTAAGTATAAAAAAATTAAAAAGACGCGATGAAAATGAAAATTGTTATTCCTATATTTGGCCAGTCTTGTATTTATTTATTTAGCATATGGGCAATTCTAGTAAAAAACTGAGTTTGTTTTATCTGAAACTAATGTTTTGACATTAATTATTCTTATTAACCTGAAAAATATTGAATTAAAAATTGTGCTGTATGAAATTTATTATCTATTTAGTGCAAAATATGATCAAAACAAATTGTACGAATGCTTTCGCAGCGCTATTAACTGCAATAGTCATAATTTTTAATAAATAACGATAATATTTTAGTCGAACAAGTTCAAAAAGTAAAATTTTGAGTTATACACATCTCCATGCTACGGTATGCGCGAGAGCCGGCCCGCCGTAGAGGCAATTGATTAGGCGGTCTCTTTGTGCGCCAGCGCCGACGCTCACAACAATTTGCTCGCGGCCCCACCGCCCTAATTTTAATGGCCTTATAAAATTTATATTTAATGTATTTATCATAAGTTAGTTTTGGGTGGATACGGTCTGAATTATTATGTCAGAGATTTTTAACAGTACATTTATTATATAACTTTATTTCACCATCTTATTTTTTAACTTTTGATCCCTTACCAGCCTGTCAACTTACACGACAGCACATTAAGAGTGATGCATCAGAATATTGTCATCGGATCAGCTGTGGTTGAACAATTTAGGTAAATTATTTACTATCCTCGGCCTTATCGTCACTTACCAACACGTAAGATGAGCTATACTGTTAAAAATAATATAAAGTTGTTTAGAGAATATATCTGTGTACACACCAATGTTCTATCTACAAAATATGATCGAAAACTCGAAACGAAACTTAGGTACTTAGCTGTAGGGCGCACCCAAAAATGTTTTAACAAATTAAAAGTCGTATCCACAGTAATCCGTCGTCAGATTTAAAGATGAGTATTGTTTTATTGCGGGCGAGCACGCGGGGCGCGCATTAACCAACTTAAAGCGACGAAGTGCCGCCTAACATATGATGACGATTGGCATCTTGTACTGAACGTAGCACATTAATTGTAACACTTAGACAATCTTTGATTACTATCGGATATTTTACGCTATTGGGCAAAGATAATAAGGATGTGATAATAATGACTCAGATAGCACAAGGTCACCTGAAATGAGAGCTATTTAACTTTTCAGTATTGAAAGCGTTATTAATGAATACACCGACCTATCAGCTTTAGCTAAAACTAATCCGTTGGAAATTGGCTAAATTTTAGATATAAAGAGAGGCTATTGTAAATTAAACTCAAACACAGGTGATTTTAACGAGGGAAGTAGCTTGTTAGATCTAGTTACAATGCATATAAAAAGCTTGTGCGGAAATGCTAGTTTATGAATTTCGAAGGTCTATTCCACAGACATTCTTATATTATTAGAACTAGAATATTAAACATACCTTTTTTGAAAGTGCCAATCACGGGATTCGAAAGGAAAAAATGTATAGATTATCTCCTCCAAGGGTCCATTTACCCCATTTGTATTAAAGTATTCGGAAAAAGTGAAAAAGAAGTGAAAATGTTTTTGAATGTTAATTCTTAATTAGATAGATGGGATTAATGTACGAATAAGTTTCTGTGCCAGATAAAAAAAAAATTGTAGAAGTATACAACTGATAATCTATTGTCAGCCGTTGCAGTCAGTCAAAAACAGTTTATATTTAAATTAACTAAAATTGGTCTACTTTATGACATTGCACTAAGAGTTAATTTTCCTTGATGTGAGGTTAACATTCGACAGACCGTTTGATGGTGACAACGTCATCAACACCACAACGCCTGTTTTAGTTCAAACAAGTACTGAATGAAACCAAAATGCTTACTATACTAAGATACGTATATGAATGCAGATATATCCCTTCATTGACTCCTGCCCATTATGTAGCCCAGACCTACCCCACGGGTGGGATTTCAATCGATGGACAAAGGAAAACACACGCATTGCTTCAGGCATGCGCATTGGGATTCACGTGCGGGGTACCATCTTGAAGAAAAGGTGTGGATATTTTTTTTATTTATTTAATTAATAATTTATGTACACACAAAGACAATTAAAAGGACACAACAGATTATTAGAGAATTGTACAAAGGTACTGCTTATTACTTAATAATAAAAAAATAAAAAACAAATAATGAAGATTTATATTAAATCCTCTGACGAATACAATATCTTTAATGTATGGGATTTAATGTAATTATTCATAATAAGATCTTTTTAAATTATCACTTTCAAAATCACATGTATCCTAATTGCAGTGTTTATAAAATATATAGTCAAAGTCTGCAGTTTCATTTCCATGATAAAAATAGTTGTCAAAATATAGTTCTGATTTAGTCTCAGTAAAATTAATAGCATCAATAATTCTCGTACACAAAATGGCTGACGTCATAAATTCTATTACGCAATATCGCAATTTTAGTAAAAACCTGGTGAGCGTTGAAGAAGTTGATCTCTTAAATTTTCAATGTTATGCAGTATTCAATTACATTAAAATGACGCCACTTTTAAGGGCAAACTAGAGGTTTAACGAAAAAATAAAGTGCTTTATCAAACTTTAATTTTACTAGATAATATAAAATTTTATTTTTACTAAGATTATGATATCCACAGTTAGTTCTTGGATTTCATACATTATATTACATACATGAATTGTACATTCATACCAAAAGCTTGTTCAGGAAATTTGAAACAGTTTTCTTAACGATATTACTGCAGCCGTGTCGAGCTTTGCGTCAGTAGTGTAGTGTAAACGCAATCGTCTGCTGCTGGAAGCGTTTGGTTTTCCACATCCTTTCAGCTTGTAAACAAAGCGTCACTTCTTTTATTTCTGCGATCCCTCTGTGGTATTCTAGATAAAAATACAATCATGTGAGTATTTTAACGTAGTCAACCTGAGTTAGTTTTGTTTGGCATGTTAGCTTTAACTTTAATTAAAGGTGTTTAAAAACTATCTAATTATGGTTAGGTTTTTTTACTTAATGATTTACACTAAAAATATATAAAAAAGTTATTTATGAAAAACATCGTCAGTTTATTTTAAACTTTAAAACAATAAGCCTTTTTTGATGAATTAAATGAATTTTAAAGGCTTATTGTAGATTTATAATAATGATATAGAAGTTTTTAAATTTATTGAAGCAGCCAATTTAATGTAGGGTAGTTAAAGCTTTAATTATTCATTTAGACTCGGTCGGTGTTGTAGGATTTAGTTAAACTTTGTTTAGTCACTGGTGTTTACTTCTAGACAATTTTAAGGTTTATTAATCTTGAGGAACGTTTTCTACCATTCTTATCATATATCACAAAATATAAATCTTCACAGAAAAGGCAAAGCAATATTTCCTAATCTATAACATAAAAAATTGAATGTTGTTTAATCTAAGTTCACATCCAATGGCTTAATCTCTACACCATGAGTCCAGTTACATCCCATGTGTTGCACTTATTAAAAATCATTTTAGTTGAACACGAGTAATTAAATTTTTAATTTGAACTGCAGTAGTGGATAGTTACGTCTCATTGCGGGTTAGTGGTTTATCTAGGTGGTTTAGTTCAATCTCGAAAATAGCGAGATTTTATTTTTTAAAAACCATTGCAAGCCATAGTGTACGATTGTCACCATAGTGATATAAAAATTCATCCTCGATTGATCATGGTGAAACCGGCTTTGTTTTCGTAACCAGAGTGCACAATTACCTAGCATTTTAGCATACGTTTTCATATCTTTAAGAGGATATCTTTATTAGAGTTAAGTCTTTTTAGATTTATTTTATTTCTATTAAGTGCAATAAAGATGTACATGCATTCCTAAAATTTTAGTAAAAATCTTAATTTTGAGTATATTGTTTATCGTGAAAGAAATTAAAAATATGCTTTATTTTCCATTGAATAAAAAAAACTAAATATGTTCATTATTATATTAAATTCTGCTTATTCAGCCACTGACTAACTTTTCTAATTAAACTTAACTTTACTACTAATTACTATCTGTAGAAATACGTTGCATATTTTAATTTAGTATAAGTGTTATAACAGCTAAGCCATTTTAGATGGTTTCAAGTTGTTAAATTGTTATACAACACCAATGGATGCGTTTACCGTTATTCGACTTGATTTGGCTCAAATCCAATTACTATTTAAATTTCTGAAATTATTTTAATAATAATTAAACATAAATGTTTAATTTTAGCATTACAATTTTTTGTTAAATTATTATTTACTATTTATTTGTTAGTTATTATTAACTTATTAAATTTGTTTTCTCGAACTTGTCCGTGGTCTGAAAGGTGAGGTAAAACATTGGCCATAGGATATATTTATTGGTGACCTACTTACTAAAACTGTATTTAAGCAGTATCTGTGACTTTTCCAGGCACTTTGCCAGCTCTGTGGCTAGTGTGCCGCTGATTGGTAATTGTATCTGATAACAAAGTGTAATCAATAATATGCAAGCGGACTCTCTCACGATGTATTTATTTTCGTATTTTAATCAATATTGCTTAACATTGACAGTGTTATGAGTTTAATTTGATAGTCAGTATTTAATTAATAAAAATATATATATTTTCGGTGTGAATAATTCTCATAAAATTTTGGTTAAATGAAGAAAATTTTACTTTTCATATAATCAAATTGTTATTTTTAACGATAGATATTTTCAAAACGAATTTTGTGGTTCTTCTTTAGAGAAATAGAAGCCTCGTTTTTACCGATATATTGATAGAGGTCTAACTTAAAATAAAGACTACATTTTACCACCAGAAAATATATAGATACATGCTTCTACTCTTAAGCATACAAAGTCATAGGCATAAGCCAGTTGTAAATAGTTTATTACCATTTCTAATTACTTATTAAAAAGTACCTTTCTGAATTGGTTAACTTAAGTAAATTTACATTTATTGTAGAAATATGATATATTTATTTTATTTGTGTATTTATTTCTTATAATTATGCTTTAGTGTTAATTTAATCGGTTATATTTGATCTATTTATGATATTTTCTTATCTTTTAATTGCCATACATTCCTTTTTCTACTGTTTCTACTGGTTGGTAGAGAATGTTTAAGGCGTTAAGTCCTCCAATTGTACTTATTTTAATAAAAATGTACGAAAAGAAAACTTATACATTTCCAGGGCTGCGGAAGGTGCTGGCGGCCCTCCTGCTGGCCTGGCACCGGCAGAACCGGAGACTGGGCCAGATGGGGAGATCATCGGGGGTCCTCGTACCCCTCAGCAGATCGCTTCGCAGTATAGGATGCAACAGACCAAGGCACAAGTTGATGAGGTAGGCTATAAAAATTCAATTTTTTAAATTTTAATTTGTGTTTTTACAAACACTGCAAAGGTTTAATGTGTTACACTTTTAAAAGGTAATTTTGGAGACAATCCATCCGTTTGCAAAAACCCTGTTAAAATTTATTCACACCCTTTTTGAAGTACCCCGTGCTGTACTATATAGGGAAATCATCCGTAGGAAGTTAATTCTACAACTTGAGCATGAGAAAGAATGTATCTCTGAAACCGTACATACAGTAAGCAAGTATTTTAATATTCATATATAATGAACTAACGTATCCAATTCTACTGTTAAATTTTTTCAGGTGGTTGATATAATGAAAACAAATTACGAAAAGGTATTAGAAAGAGATGTAAAGTTATCTGAACTTGATGATAGAGCAGGTAAGATAATAAGTATTTATTAATTTTTGTATAATAGTAACACTTAAAATGAAAAACACTAGAACAATATAAATAATGATTTTTGCAAAAGTTTATAATGTTTTTTTTCAGATGCACTACAATATGGAGCGTCACAATTCGAGCAACAAGCAAAGAGCTTAAAGAATAAATTCTGGCTGCAAAACTTGAAGGTATTGCTACGATTTTATAACAATTAAATGTTATTATACCAATTATTTTAATATTCTTAAAAATTTAAACAAGGAACGTAGAACCATCCTATTTTTTGAAGCCAATAAAAACATATTATAAAATTTTTTGAAAAGTTCACATTGCTTGATTTTCTACTAAAATCGTAGTAAATAAAGTGTATATAATAGAACATCTCGCTTTTTAAGTCAGTTATAAATATAAATTAGGAGCTTATTGTAAATAATTTTATTTCTGTAAAATTTAAAATTCATTATTTTTGTATCGCTGGCATATTGAAGACTATTGTGACATTTATTTTAAATGCTTATAATTTTACCCTCAGATAAAAGGGGTTATATATCTCCATATATTAATATGCCTCTTTGACTGCTTCAAGTTTTTTTCGTTACAGATGATGATTATAATGGGCTTAATCGGCCTTGTCATAATAGGACTCCTCTATGGTGAGTAGTTGGATTGAAGTTAAAGTAATTTTATTTCGTGGCTTTTATGTTTAAAAATACAACATTAGTTGCTGGAAAAGCGAGCACATGTATTTACTAAAAAAACTAACGTAAAAATGATTAGTAATATGTATTTATATATATATATATATATAACAATAAAAATATTTTTTTAATTAATGACTATACCGGTAGTCCGGTACCGGGGCACTCCTTCGATGAGTGACATGACAGGCGGTGGTGCGCCGGCGCCTGCACCCGCTCCCGCGTCGGATCCAGCCCCAGCGCCTGTTGGGAACAATATAGTAGCTGCTTTACCCAATCACTGTAAGTTAACATTGACCACGGCATTTTTTTACATATCGACATTTAACATCTTTACTTGAATTGTTTTCTACCATGTACCAACCTTTGTCGTGCTTCAAATGCGTTAGATTCAACAGATGGTTTCAACCGTTGGTACAAGTCAATTCATTTGTTAATGATTCACTGTTTGATTTTTATAAATGATTAAACTAAATGTAGTTTTGTCAGTACCCCTGTCTACTTAGCCAGAGGTCGTGGGTTCACATCCCGGTAGAGGCAGGTATTTATATGATGAGGTATTTGTAAGTTTATCTGTTCTCGAGGCATAGATGTTTATATTGATATTTATATACATATATCGATCTTTAAATATATATACTATATGTATTTCTCCGTTATCTAGTATTCATAACATTGGCTCGTAATAATGATTACATTGATAGATGTGAGTGTGAAAAAGAAATTTAAGCAAATTCATCCTAACATTAATTAACCATTTACTTGATAG
Organism: Acentria ephemerella; assembly: GCA_943193645.1. Taxonomy (NCBI): domain Eukaryota; kingdom Metazoa; phylum Arthropoda; class Insecta; order Lepidoptera; family Crambidae; genus Acentria; species Acentria ephemerella. The sequence goes on from OW971893.1 coordinate 6,720,065, forward strand.
TAAGTAGTCAAATGTAAACAGTTTTCTGAAGTGTCAACTTATTGGAATGAAAGAGATGCGAAGAATTTAAATTTAATTTTATCTGTGCGGAATTAGGGCTAATGGAGCCAATATATATATATAATGGCCACGGCACAGACAAAATTAAATTCAAATTCTTCGCGTCTCTTTCATTCCAATTCCAAAAGAAGGCATAGAATTACTTTAAGTACGTCAAGTTAGTTGACACTTAGACCAGTTATACATTTTTGACTTATTTTAATCGGGATGTCTTATGATGCATGTTAAAATAATCGTTGAATGTCAGGTCCTCTGTCTTTTGTTTGCAATGTACTGAGACTAGTACTGAATTTAAATTTAATTTAGTTCGTGCGCAACGGAATCGAGGCCAATATTTGTCTTATGTGGACATAATTTCGTTAATACTCGTAATCCTTTTTATGAAGTTTTGCTTGGCTTAGACTTTAAAATAATGTCGTTCATTTTGAACTATAATGACTTAATTAAGTTTTTATATGATTACAGAAAATTTCATACGCTCATCAGTCTCCAAGAGACACTTACTACGAATGCACATCTGCTGAGATGGTATCTATATATAAATTCTTATGAAGGATGTCTTTATAGTAACTATTTAGGTATCTAGTTCTATTTAATGAAAAATTTCAAATTACGAATGCCAATGTAATAAATTACTCCAATATGTCTTATGTAAGTAGTAATCATTATTTCTTTGGGAAATGAAATACATTTGTGATATATTACGTAATCTTTATTCAATATTTAAATAAAAATTAATATTATTGACAATTATAGGGAACTTTGGTTGTATTTATAACGAAACAATAAATAGTATTTACCTGTACAACGAAAATAAATGATATATTTACTTGTAGTGACAAATTATATGTATATCTATTTAGTTCATTAACTTAGCTGGGTCGTCTTTGTGATTATTGGTACGCAGTTTTGTTTATTTTCAAATAAGCATACGTCCGTGACAATGCACAAATACGACTTAAGCTGTAGAAATATTGTTGCTGAAGTTGGCTTCCTTAAGCCGTGCACAGACTTTCTAACTTTGATGCTTTGCATAAGAAGCTTCTTGTTGCATGAGAGCACCATTAACGAATATCTAACACTGTTTAGCGAAATCATTGGGTATGCACTCCAAATGATTTAGATTAATATTCTATTTTGGACTATACGGCGGAGTGCACGGCTAAACGATGCTGTTTTATTGTTCATCAATGAACACGTACTGACGTATCGTGGGAATGTGGTGTGTACTTTCACGAATATTTTATATCCGCATTGCATTTTTCGATACAGATCGTATAATGTGTTCATCATTTTCCGTCGTGTCATTTTCTATAAAATTTAGTATCAATATGGCAGCCATTAAACACTTATAAATTAACCTACCAATAATATATTGCTTCTTAGGATCTTGAAAGAAAACGAAAGATCAGAGGATATTTATGTCATATTTTTGCCTGACGTAGATGCATGTCGCTGAGAAAAGTATTTCACTTAGGCAGGTCAGAGTTCTAATGGATTTTCTAATTCTGCATCGTAGGAAGCCATTTTGATGTAGGTAAGAGCAAATATTTTTTTAAAATAATTCACTAATGAAACTATGAGCTGTGTGTAGTTGGTCTGCGTGCCTTGTGTAGTAAGAATTGTAATGCCACCAATTAGAACATGTATTAGAATGACAACGGTTCATTCTTATTACATTTATTTCATTCCATAACTTAGTGCTATGGGAAATAGGAAATATGTTTGTTTTAATTTACTTCTAGTGAGGAAAAATAAAATGCGTTGTCTCACTTTTGTCGCTACTAGGGAAAGAGAAAATTTGCTTTCGATATTGAATATTGAGCAAATAAGAAATGACTGTCATCACAATCATTAGCACTTCACGATAAATTTAACGATAGAACTTCAAAAATGTCAAAAAATTATGTCACACTTTCTTAAAACTAAATGACAGCTTTAAGGTAAAATTTAATTTATATAATTATTTATATTTTGTGCTCTCGCTGGTAATGAGCTTAATTTTATCAGTGTATCAAAATAACTAAATAAGGCTTTTAACATATATTGGGTAAAATTTTATTAACTGGTTTCAAGTTATTTCTGATGAATATTTAATAGAGAAGGTTAGATTATTTAATATTTATCCCCTGAATTAAAAGTCCGCTATTTAAGATGACACCGTTTACAGCTGTATCTACAATAAACTGCTTCAATATAAGTATATAGAATTACGTCAATATTGACTGAATTCTGAGAATATGTCTTCATACATATTAAGCCAAAATATTAAATTTTATTGTTATTTTCATTGTAAAATTTAGAACGAGTTTGGAATTTGAGTATAGATAGTTTAATATATTCATAATATGTTTGGCAAAGGGTTATCTTAATAACTGCTATATCTGTGATAACGTCTGATGTCGAGGTCATAGCAGAATGTTGAAAATAACCTTAAACGCCTAGTGCCAATATTCAACAAGACTTTTGCTTGCAGTAAAAACATAACTACATGCAGAAGTCTTCTTGCTGATAATGACTTGTCTCGACATGTCACTTTATTGGAGCACAAAATTCTGTTATTTTTAATTTAATACTATTTATTAGTTTTTAATGACAATAGGGTGGACTATAAGGAAGAGAAACACGGGTATTATTTATATGCATTTATATTTTTAAATTATTACCCAAAAAAATTATGATACAAAAAACCAACTTTTAATGACAATACTATATTTAAGTAAATTTACATTTCTTTCTTTAAATGCAAAATCCATATTAAGACATGCTTCGTAATAATAAATAACGTCATCTTAATCTCATTGCTTATATGTAAATTAAGTTAAGATTTATTCTTTTGTTTTTGATTCGGAAGTAAAGGAATTGCTTATGGGGTGCCGTTGACAATATTCATCATTGAATTTATAGTGTGATAATAAAAGTGAATAGTATATTTAGAGATATAAATAAAAGTTAACAATTTAATCTAATTGATGTTGTGATTTTAATTATCAAGTAAATTAGTAGAATTGGAACGTTTTTGAATTTGAAATGTGATACAAATTCGATGTAAATTAGGTTTCTTGTTTTTAATTTATGACTTTTTGAAGACAGTGCATGTTATGATTATGAATTTATGTCTACACCTTATGTGCTCTCATACAACTTTTAACGATCTTGTATAACATAGATAGATAGAATATACTTTATTGTACACCATAAATTACAGATCCTACAATGTACAAAGAAGGGCTGTCTTAACGCTAATTAGCGAAGTAAACCACTTATATTATGTAAAGATATATTCTATTCTATTCTAATTATTTGAGTTATTTTATAAAAATAAGCACTATTAAATTTTTTCCTGTTAGATGTGGTTTTGTTTATCGATTTAAATGTGGATTTCTTATAAAATAAATATATTGAGTATCACCATAATGAACTATTTTATTTTTATTAAGTATCTAACATTTACAATATTTTTAGGCAGATTTTATTATAAAGGAATGACATTATAAAATATTTTTACCTTTTGGAAATTTGCACAAGAGTGTTCAAAAAATAAACGTAACTAATATACTATGTGCAAATAATCAAAACTACTGTTGGCGAAGTACCTCACTGTTGTGCTGCACTAGCTATCTTCACATATGGACTCCTCTACTGCTTAGCATCAGGTAGTGTCGAGACAATATAAAAAAAAAACCTCAATGAATTAACAAGGTCCTAAATTTGAATCAATTTTTATGAAAAGCAAAAATAAGGACTCGACACCGCCTGATGGCAGGCAGTAGGAGGTGTCTATAAGTATGCAAGGTAGCTAGTGCAGCATGCGTCATAACTGTCCTCTAGCCATTTCCTTGTCTCCTTCCTTTGCCAGCCCAAAAGCTGCCTTCTATTGAAAGAGGATATAATTGTGCCAGTAAGGAATTTTGAATGACTGTGTATGGGATGAAGTGCTGAAACACAGGTGTGTGTTAGTGTGTGTGGAGACTGGTTATATTATATACTTCTATATGTCATATATATACACATATATATATCAGTGTAACTGTTCAGTGTAAATGTTCACAGTATGAACATAAATAAATGCCATATAGATAGCTAATTGTAGTAGTAGGAAAATGATTTAAAGATTACATTAAACACTTTCCATATAAATACACATTGCCTCAGTAAGACTTCTTGTTGTATTGTTCAAGAATTCACACTACCAAACATAAACCGAGTGAGCATTAAAGACCTTTCGAGAGGTTCTAAATAGACTCCCTTGAATATCTTTCTAACATCCATCTATCAACACATTACCATCTAACCACACATTAAAGTTGTTACATTGTGTATACAGCACGTGAAACTGCCATAATTTAATATTTAGCAACTATCGCTTCGCAAGCCACCAAGCTAACGTGTTAATATTGCGAGACAAGGAATAATCTTCATAAATTGATAAATTTAATCCTGTCACATTAAAACGAACAAAATTAATTCAGAACGCAGACTAAAATTAACTTTTTGCTACCAAAAATAAAGGCGAAAATGATAAGTCAATATTTAATGTATGGTAGGTTTCACAAGTTCATAGACCAGACTATAGAGAATGATGTGAGAGCCCGCGAGCTTTCTCTTTGATAGTTTGCCCGCCATTTTGACTTACAGTAATGGTTAGTACAGCTTGAGTTATGAGTTCATGTCATTGAAACTTAAGTAATGTTAGCAGTATTAAAACTGTTAATACGGCGCTAAAGTGCTATAGATGGTTGTATTTTTAATTGTATATTTGTTAATAAGCAATATCGCTAAAAAAATTTAATTTCTCAAACCATCTAAATATTTTTCAATGTACATTTCTTTCATTCATTTCTAAATATTTTTCAATTTTATTTGCCAAACCGATACTTCTCCATCTCAGAGAGAATCCAGTCGTGTAAAGTGGTGAGGTGGCCAATAATTAATTTCGAAAAAAATGTATAATTACAAAAAAATGTACAGTACAATTATCGCGACATAGCGTTTATACCATGGAAGTGCTCTGAAGAGCTCTTTGACCTTATCCCTCCCTCGCCTCTCCTACTCGGGAGTACGCGTGCTGGTCTACGGAGTAATCCTATCACTGTCGTCACGTCTACTTTACGCACAAAGAGATTTCGTGACTCTTTTCTCTGTCGCACAGCTAAAGCGTGGGACTCCTTACCGACACACGTATTCCTTCTTTCATACATCATTTAAAAGAGGCCTGATTAAACTTTTTAAGCCAGCAAGGTGGAGGAGGCTAGGGTAGTTTGTCGCATGCTGCATTACCTATCTTCACATATGGCCTCCTCTACTACTAATCATCAAGTGGTGTCGAGTCATTTGCTGAGCTTTTTATAAAAAAAAGAAAAGAAAATTGCTTTGAAAATATGGTCTTAAAATTACACAATAAATCTTTATAATAATATTGACCTACGAATGAAATTACTTTTGTAGTTAGCCATATCCATCGTATGGAGGTCAACTCCGGTTTGTAATGGTAAGTAAGCGGCGCCTCGGGGGCTTTTAAGGGAGGGAAGATTTACCTACTGGTTTTATATTTATACCACGACCTTTTTTGACTCGACATCATCTAATGATGAAGAGGGATATATAAAATTAAAGTTATAAAATTCTCTTTAAAAGTTAAAGTTTCCCTTTCTCAACTCAAAGAAAAGAGCTAGATTCTATTTTTTGTTACAGAGAATTATAAAAGATTCGATACCATTATTAGGTAAAGCTGTTTTAGATACGCAAGAGAGAATAAATATTGTGTTGTGTATTGTTATCTGTAACAATAATCACTAAAATTAAATAAGTATTATTGATTCCTTCTACTTGATTCCACGACTAAATTAACAGCTCTATCTGGATACAGTGACTTGATGATAGACCCCTCGACGGCTATGATACAAGGTTCCAGAAAAGAAACCAGATCTGATTATAAAGTGATGCAAAAATGGAGTGAGAACACGATATTTCGCAGATCAGACAGTCAATTTGGTTCGCGCTGGGAACTGTCTAAGAAAACAAAGGGTGTTCTGTTACAACTGTTCTTAAATTGCGTATCTCGTACTATAGGAAAAGATTACATTAGATAATATCGTAATCTGTGAAGTGATTTGCGTAGCGTGATCAGTGATTTTACAGAAATAATTCCATTTTGTGTATCTATTTTTAACTTACAAAATTTTAATGCGTTATAAATATTTACTACAGGTATATAGTTATGATAACATATACAGGTATATATAAGTAACAACCTAGCCACGCTTCGCAGAGTCCAACCAAGGTAAAGGTTGGTTTCTCATCACTAATTACATCACACACAAACGGTGTACCTGTTGTTTTCACAAATAATTACCAATAAACATGATATATGAAAATAATACATAAAAAAATAAATATTCTTTAGTTTTCTGTACAACAAAATTTATGACACTAATAATGTTTTTTATAACACTAATAAACAGAACACCAATAAAAAGAAGCTGAATTTAAACTTCGAATTTTATAATTATTAAAAAAAAAATTTAAAACCTTTGATTGATCAAAATGTATGATAAATTATTATTGCAGAGAACTTTATAGAAACCAGTAGTAGTGGTCACAGGATCATAAGGATCGTAGATCTGACCAGTTCGCTGCGAGATATTGAATTTAGTGTGAACACTCGGAGCATTATTTAATTACGTGTCAGCGGCAAGCAGCGCCGGGTGAGAGGTGATACTGACCACAGTGGTGCGTGATCCATTTGATGGAATAAAATAACTCGGGTACTTATTATTTCTATATTTGTCTAAATAACGACAAGAAAGAATGATTTAAAAACTTTGAAGGATTATCATTTTAATGTTGATTAGTTAGTAATTTACAATACAATAAAACAAATGTGCAATACAATGAAATTATGGCATTGACCGAATACTTACTTAATAAGTGGAAATTTGACGAGTGATTGAAGGATTAATCCGTTCTAATAAATAGCTCTTACATATATATAATTCTGTGATATTATAGTTACTGCACAAACTTTAGTGCAGTTTCAATTGCTATTTATGTAATTTCCATGAATTTTTTATCTCGTAATCAGTTTAGTATATAGATTAATTTAAGTATGGTAGGCACAAAGTAAATAAAGTAGTTAATTAAGGCAATTAAGGCCCATTGATATAAAATTTCCACAACATAGATCAAATAACAAAAGTACAACTTAAATGTTATTCAATTTTATCCTGCGCCAGCGCATTGTGCGATAATAGTTCGCGGTAATGGGAATGTCAGGTGTTTGAAGAGCATATATCGTTGTTTATTTTCACATTCCTCGAACTGCTCACTACGTGAATGTATTTATTTTTGTTTTTGTACTAACGACCTCGCGACCCCACACTCTGTGCGTTTATAAGTTGACACTTGTACAGGGTATTGTACAATTTTTATTACAGTGGTGTCGTTGTAACATTTTTTATGAATAACATTCATTTAAGATGTTCTAATAGTTACTTATTATATGACAATAAAATTTTCATATCCATTAACAATACTTTTAAATTTCTAATTTATATATAACAAAATTTATAAAAGAGTTTACAAAGAGCGTTTAGGGATAAAGATTTAAGTGAAATTAATTATAAATGATGTATATCCTCTTTAATAAAATTTGTAACGTCAGTAACTCCGGTCTGTCAATTAATTGCCTTTACCTTTGTCTTACTTAGTCTGATAATAGTTTAGTTGTATTTGGTCATAGTCTTTTACAAGAGTAAATTTTTAGTTTTTATTTCTTAATAATAAGTCGTATGCTATTATATAAGCTTCACGGGGAAATAATGGGTGATGAACATGTGTTTTCATCTTAAACATATCGTTAAACGCAATGAGACCTAAACTATCAATCTATTGGCCTCTCCTTCGTATTATCTCCACGGTTACTTATCTGAAGTACCGGTCAGTCTTGTGGTAGACAGGGCTGTCAACATTTAATCTAATGTATTACTTGTATTGCCACTGAAATAACGTTTTCATTTTTTCATAAGAACGGCGGCACGGCAACTGTCTTAACAACACCTGATGGTAAGAGTCAATACACGTAGATAGCTAAATGGTGCAGACATACTGCATGTACGCCTATTGTAAAGGAAATGTTGTGACAGGATGTAAGTCTGGATAACAAGGATAGGTTGTTAGGAAGCCACTCCAGGACGTAGCCCTGAGAGCGACGTAGTGGTGGTAGGGACTGCCCCAGGCAGTGCCTTGGCCGACAGCAGCGGGATTTTTGTATCTCTCTCATAGCTGATGGTGAATGTTGGTGCAGTTGACACAAAGTCGAATGTTCGGCTAGTAGCACGAACATACTAAAAATCCAGGAAGAATGGTTATCTGTAAGGTGTCTCTGCCTGGACCAATTACGATTGGTCAAAAAGTAGCTTGAAAATACATAGACTGTTAAATAAATTATATAAATAACTTAAACGAGATTGCGTAAAATAATCCTTATATTAGAACAAGATACAGCCTTAGAATAATAAAAAAAACAGAAATTTAATGTAGCTAATTTTGTACCAATTTGTATTTTGGAAGTATTCAGTCTTGATTATGCGTGGTCGAGTCATTTTTTTAAAAAAGTATAGCCTATAACTCGTAGCCACCTGATGGTAAGTAAATTTTGCTAACTGAATTTCAAGACATTAAAACTTTTTAAAAAAACCTTAGCAAAAATTCTATATTTGCATAAGAACTGCTTGTCTACAAATTCCATACTGTTCCAAACCAACTCGTATTACTTACCACTTAACTCAGTATACATAAGCATTATTCCTAAAAAGGTACATCCCTGTCCAGAGATAATTGCAAATTGCGATGATTACGTTAGTTATAACGAAGTGTCCGCGACTTTCCTTATAATCAGCCGGCCACTCGGGTCCTCGTTCGATGATGTTACAGTATCCGTATTGTTGTGAGTTACGCAATCTTTATTCAACCATATTAACAGTATAGAACAATAATGTATGCTTTTTTTCTCTTCAGTCTTTCTCTTAAAGTCATTTAGAGTCTAAAAACTTAGAAAAGAAGAAAAATGTATACCTAGTGTTGGAGAAATTATGATTTTTCTTAAATTATTTTAATAAGACTTATAAACAAGACAAGAGTCAATAAAATGAATATGAAATATATCGAAATTTAAATATTAAATAATACAATAAACGGCCAGCATCGGCAACACCTAGATTAACACACCTTGGAAATGGTCAATAACACGACTAAGTTAACTGGTACTTCCGATTGAAAACATAATTGAAAAAAAAATCGATTATTTTTTATTAATTATTCTTACAATCGAAGATATAATTTTCGTGCCGTATTTTAATTATAATATTCGAGGGAAACAATTTTTGTAAAACTGTCCTGTAACCGAGCCACTGTGATTATAACATATAATTACTTACATAAATACATTGTGCCAAAGTTGATTAAATTTAATGAAGTAAATAAAGGTATTTTCGAGAGAAATTAAATTTACATTAATCTCCACCGATATTTTTGTGAAGGAATTTGATAACATATTAAAAAGTATCTAAATAAAATTTTAATTTGATAACCTGTTATTTATATCAGATATTTTTGAAACCTGTCTATCTAAGTTAATCCCTGTAGTCCTACGACCTAGATAAATCTAGATTTATAACTTAAATTCAGTAAGTGAAATACATCTGTCTAAAAGTAGTACTATGTATATTAAATTTATAAGGGCAGTGGGTTGTTAAGTAAATTGATTCATATTATCAACTCAAAAGGGCTTACGTAATACAGAAGCACAGATAATGCTACACTATATTGAAGCCTTACGATATAAAGCTTAAACTTCTTATTTTTAATGTTACCAGAATTACTTAACTTAAACAAAAAGGTTGAAAAGCAACAATATTTAGATATTTTTCGCGATAACTTATTGGTATAGTCTTAAAATCAATCATTTGTACACTTATTTTCCATTTCCGTTTAAGAAGGCACATATCTTAAATATTTAATTAAGAACATCGCATTCTAGAGCCTTAATTAAGCAACTTAAATTGAATATATCTGTATTGTACATCAAACAATTCATTTCACAATGTTCAACAAATTATTAGATAAAATTTTGTAGAGCGTTTAGTTTATTCAAGTGTAAATTTAAATAAAACCCATTTTAAAATGCAAAAGATAGCTTTGTCTTTCATTGGACAACATTCCTAAACCGACAATCAGATTCCAATCACTAGGAGTAGATCAGGCATTGATCGACTGAATTATTGTAATGTGATTCATTTTATATTGTTTCACGAGCAGCTAAGATATGGACGGATATGAAAAGTTTATTGAAATATTTTGCTCAGAATCCATTTATCAATAACTTAATCAATCGCCGTGTGCTTAAATATTCTATTGTTTTAACAATTAATAGTTAGTTCCGGTTAGTTTAGTAACGTACAGATTTTATAGATATTATGTTAGTTAAATTTTTAACTGATTTTAAAAAAGGAGGAAGTGCTCAAGTCATCTGTATTTTTAAGTGTGTTGTTACCTCACAACTTTTTTCTGGGCGTACCGATTTTGATGGTTCTTTTATACTCGAAAAGTGGTGATTTTCTATGTTATCCTATTTAAATTTGAGCGAGATTTATCGAGTTATTATTTACTTATGCCTAATAGAGTATTTTATTGACTTCGGCAATTTATGAATTAGACAGATCAACAAAGAATTATTGTCTGTTGACTTGTTGAAAATTGTGAAAAGCAAGGTTTTAAATTAAACTAAAAATTGACTTCAAAACACTAAAAGGCAAAAATAATTTTATCTAAGCACATATAAAGAGTATTTTTTGTATTAGATGCTAAGTTGTTTCTAGACTGTACAGAAAGTTACAGATATTTACTTATTTATATATTTAATAATGTATGTTCACACAAAGATAATTAATTACTAAGAAATCGGTTGCAGGAGCATACACTGGAAATCAAATTAATTTATAACATTTTTTACTCTATATAGGTATAATTATAATTTATAAGATTTCAATCAACCTACGGATATTTATATTCTACATACTTGCCTAAATTCTTATGTTTCAGTAAATAACTTCAATCGGCATCATTTTTATTCTAGGGTACGAAAATAAATGTTTATATAAGATGAAAAGGCTGGTATAACTTTATAATTCCAGCGAATTTTTGCGAGCTTTCACAATCCAATAGATTCCTCTACACAGCGCTTCCTTGAAAAAGCTATAGTGACCATACTCAACAGGAATACAAGTATGAAGTTATTTGGCTATGATCTTACTTAAAAGGAATAGCTTCCGGACATCCTCAATTTATAAAATATTTTAGTTCGTTTAAATATAAAACATTTTACCAAGTCCTACTACTTATACTCACATGTAATTTAAATGTTACATTTAAGGCTACCGGTGCGTACGCGCATACGTGCCTCAGACTAAGGAGAATAGAAACATAATACGAGCGAAATGGGTAGCAATCTCGTACCAATTGATGTCGTTATTGTACGAAAAGATGAAAACCATAATGCAACGTATTGTATTGTATATTGCCCGGAGGCTATTTGGAAATGTGTGCGTTATTTTGTATAGGAATGTAGGTGATTGGTTGCTAAGCATTATACGCATTTGGCTTAGAAAAAATAAACTATTTATCAAATAATAATAAAAACTTACAAGTGAAATGAAAGTTGATTTGTATCTCAACCTACAATTAACTTAAAGTAATTAAGCAACATTACCGAAATATTGTAAATCGCAGTAAATTGGTAACGTTACAATAAGTACTATCGGTGCCATATTGCCACAGTGTAATAACAATAATTGTCAATTTAGTTTAGAATCATCTGGTAGTCTTTTGATTTTTGAAATTCAATTCTATGTCTTTCTTTATGTCTCCTCCACCAGGCTGAAAAGCTAATCGTGAAAATTGAGGCAAGTTTAACAAACATTTTTTTTAAATATTTAAGTAATTTAAAAACGAAGAATTTTGTTATTGCCACCTTTAAAGGTACTTATCAAACAGCAAAGTATTGGCGTGCAATAAAAAGAACATAAAAGTTAATCTCATTTGTATAAACAACAGAATAAAATTATTTCTATTTCAACAATTGATTGCGCACTAACACGTTATATAAGCACAGTTGTATGATAAATTAAAATGATCTTAATCGTAAATTGGAGATACGTAAGCACAATATGGTCGCGATAACTACCGAGTTAACCCAGACAAAGCCGGGTTATCTATAGCGCGTGTACGCAATTAACTTAAACACGTAGTAGGTGTGAACAGGCCTTTATCATCAGGGTTGGCACAATTTTTAGGAGGACTTATTACTACATATGTATATTGTATTTATTACATGTGTCTAAGCATGCGTATTATAGATATTTTCATTTTGTTTATTGAAATTATATTAACATCATAAAAATATAATTAAATATGATTAAATACCATTAATTATAAATTGAGAGTTTGAAAAAGTGGGACAGATAATATTATAGCTGCTTGCTATTATATAGTATGTTTATTACCTAAATTATTTGTTGTAGTCGTTCGATAAAAATCGAATACTTTTTATACCGCTCTATCGATATTATAGTTACCTCTCAGGGTATTGTTATAGATCACATGATTTGTAACTAGTATAAATTTAAGCCCAATAATATCCTTATGAATAACATAATTTATCAATCATATATTTAATAATAAAAAATTGTTGCGAGCCCTAATTCCAATTTTATACAGATTATGATTTACTTTTCGTGGATATGTATTTAATTTAAAATATAATTATTTAATAACTGTTACCTATTCACGCAATAGTGATATGTATATGAATTATTAAACAAATTGAGAACGTCTTTGTTTGTTACAAACACAGTTCATTTTAAATATAATACAGGTCATTAACAATGGCCAATAACTTAGAGCATTCATGATATGATAGGGGCTACAAGACACTTTCACTCGTGGATCTAATTTTTATAGATTGACACTTCTTAATTCGATGAAAATTCAAGCAGTTTTTTTGGTTATGAATAAATCTCAATCATATAACTTTATGGGAAAGGGTTTTATCTTTAGTTTGTTGTATATACACTGGAGTTTTACTTAAACGTCATTTTAATAGCTAGCTTATGACGTCATTTACTAAAATACCGTTATAAGCCATCAGTTTATATTAAGCCCAAGAGTGCTTTGTTGTAAGGATAAGGCGGTTTTAGCATTCTTTAAAAGTAGAGGTTAGAAATACTATTACATTCGTAATGTATCATACAACAAAAAATTGTAATATATATACACACAAAATGATATAATTTGAAAAAGTAACAAGGAATTTTAGTTGTAAACAATATTTATTTATTGCAACATGAACAGATAGTTAACACAATTACATAAAATTCAAAGTTATAAGTTTTGATGTAGGTTCTAATAATGACAAAGTGCAAAGACAGTTAAGCAGAGTAATCGACAATAAGTGTGAATAAAATACAAATAATAATTACAATTTCAATTGAAGTTCAAAAGTATACATAAAAAAAGAATAAAAATACAGCACACATTAATTTTAATACAATATAATGTTAAAATTGTTGTTAAATAAACAGAAATATAAATTTTTAAGCACTCCTATAGTATGGATTTCAAATGAAATTTAATTAAAAGTTGTCGCTGTACTCGCGTACCTAGATAAATAAAAATATAATAATTTTAACTGTATTCTTATTACTTATCGATATACTTTCGAAAAATATCTACGTATTTGTTTTAGTTTGGATAAATACAATGGAAACAACAAATACTTAGTACATGGGAGCACATTGCATCGGGAATGGTCAGTGAATAAAATCAATTCAGTATTTACTGTAACTGCTCGACTATTAGGGCTAAGTGGCCTGTCTGCGACAAGTGACATGTTAAGTGGGCAACACCATAAAATTTTATGTGTGGCAAGGTCCATAGCATTGTTATAACTGAATATTGGACGCTGTTTATGCTTATTTTCTTTGATTACATTGAAAGATTTGTATAAGATATTTTGTTTAATTATATCTGTCTCAAGGTAATGGCGTTAAAATTTTTTATGTATTCATTTCTACGATAATTGCATTGAATTGTGTTTTACTTAAAGAGTTTAATGCTAAATATATGACTTGTTTGGTAGATATAGTGGCATTAATTAGGTGATTTTGTGACAATGACTGTAAAAAAATTATTATATACTTCAATCACATCACCTCAATTTAGATAGATTGATAAGGACTTTATTTAGTCATTACCATAAAATAGTTAAATTTAAACAGTAACTCATTTAAAAATAACATTTATCAAACTATATTATGTGCGCTGTAGGAGCACAAAATGACCGATATGAACATATGAACATACCATTGGTATTCTTCTATAGCCTGAGGATTTTCAATGCTTTAAGTATGGTAGAAAAAAACACCTTGGGCAGTGGCGTTACAAGGGCTGCCTTCCAAATAGTTCGCCTCTCTCCTGTTTTGTACACTTATTTCTGATAGCCGTAACAGCTAGAAAGATCTGGGGAAGTGTCAGTAGGAGCATATCCGCCTTCCACACCTACTGCGTTAATACATAGAGATGTTATGTATTTTGCAATATCGTTGCATGGCTGTATCGTAGCTTTAAAGAACCTTTCCGGAGTTTTGGTATTCAAAGTAGGTCAACACAAATAGAGGAACCAAATTGTTTCCAGAGACGTCACGAAAATTGTCATTAATGGCATTTGGATCTTTAAAATAAACGAGAAGGCGAGTCAGTTTTTGAAGTGTCTGTTATGATATTTTGTTTCCAGAGAACTTTCGAGTCATTGTGATGTGCGAGTCATTGTGATGTGCATTAATGTGGTAACCTTTTTTGTGCCAATGATATTTTCTAGAACTTTCTGACTTAACCTTTCTACACATTTCATTGGGTTCATGAAGAGTAGCTATCATTATTTTTATTACATCGGTATTCCATGGCAAATAATTAGTGTTTCTTCACCCAGCATTTATATATATCACCTTGCAAAGGTTCTATCACTATTCTCCTTCGAACTTATAATTTAGTGAATTGATAGCATTGGTAAAAATACTGAATGTATGTTTGATATGAAAGTAAATATCGTTTACAAATTGTTGTAATTATATCTACTTACTGGACCACATTAACATTTAATATTATTGTTATGATCCCACATAATAATAATGTTTTAAACAGAGATTGTAAAGTCAAATTAAGGCTAACAAATTAATGGTTGGTTCTGGTTTGCAATATTGTACTTCGTAACAAATAATAGTTTGCACACTGGTTTTATTAGCTTCATAAAGAATACGCGAAGCGATCTGAAGGCGAGTTAGTTTAAGCTATAAAATTATAAGTCGTAGAAAAGCCCGTTTCCCTTGCTCACCACTGATTTAAAGTGAATTGTCCTTAGAATGGATGATAATAAAATTATATTCAATTTAATTTTATGGGAAATTACAATTATGCAATGCTCGTTGAATAAAATGTTTCAGAATGATTTTAATGGGTATATATTTGTATAAGTATCTATCATAAGTTTTAGATTAACGCCAATGTTTTGTTCAGGATAATTCCACTTAGAAACAAAACTTTATTTAGATAAGATGTGACATATCTTAGTGAATTTTTCTTTCTATATGTCTTAGAAATGTACTAAGCAAGGCCAGAGCAAATTCATATCTGCAGATTTTAAGATTCTGAACCAGTTGCATAATTAGTTTTACCATTAATCGTAATATCGATTGAACGTGGTCTACTATGGATGAAATTCATTTGACTTCATGAAACAACAAGTTTGACTTTTTTCAGAGGTGAAGTACTTTATTGTATTATAATAAGGGTTATTTTTGGAATAACGAGTTATACATAATCTGTATGCTATATGTTTCAATGTAAGACTAACTATTTTGATTTGATATGTATTCATAAAGAGAACATGATTGGACCAGAACCCGTTAGCGGTACCTAAATCTCCATAACGCCTCAAACTTCAAAAATTAAAACCACTACACTACTACTATTTAATAAACAGTTAGCTGTTGCGTTAGATTCTATATAATGCACACACGTAGATGCAGTCAAATTTGAGATTTACTAGTTTTTGTTCAATTTAATTAAATGGGTATGTATATTTAACTTTCGATCAGCGGTAGTGATAAATTTCTCAGAAACAAGGCAAGCACGACCAACTGTTCAGTTTAGTACTGATTATAATATTACGTATTTACCGCAAACAGTTACAATATTGTTCTTGATATATTTATTCGATTATTTCCAAGTTAAGCGTTGAATTTATTTTTGGGTACCTAACAAATTATATATAGTTTTTTTTAGATTTTGAGTTCATTTTCTTGAACCATTGAAGTGATTAATTTGATACTGTTTTCAGGCTTTGCACAGTCTTAATTTTTTTTTTTTGTCTTGAGCTATCATATACCATTAGTGTTTTACAATGAAAGCATTAATTGGCTCTATTATCAGCCTTATAAAAATAGCAAAATGATGTACGATACTGTGGTAAAATTTCAGAAAATTAGCTTTTCTTATCAAAGCTCAAAATACTCGTATGAATCTAAATTTAGTTATTATGAAACTGGATTCAGAAGAACTAAGAATGGCCAACATAGCATGCAGGATAACATGGGCAAAATGACATAAAATTGTATAGGCTCCCAGAACGAGCACTTACAACGCTAGTCTCCGACTGCTGTATGGCACAGTATCAAATAAAATAAATCTACTAAATGGCTCTAAAATTATCATTCCTTATAAGAATTAGTGTATAAATATATAAAATTAAAAATTTTAATTAAAATGTTATACCAAACAATTAACCGCTAAATTTAACAATTTGCTGGAAGAATTTTAATTGTGTATTTTAACTTTTATTAATAATATTAAGCTAATAAATCAATACTTTTCAGAATTTGAATTACATTTTTCGATCTTGACTGATCAATGAAAAATGATCCAACCTTAAAATAATATTAGTTAGTATGTATTATAAAATATAAACACTAATTGACTGCTTAGTTATTATTTGACCACTGTTATTATGTGTAATATGTGTGTATATAAACTTTAAATGTATTCTATTGTATCTATTAATTAATATTATTTTTACTCCTGCCCATCCAAAGGATGCCTGGAAGAGATCACGTTCTTAGCAATAAGGCCCATTAATAAAACCCATTGTGCATTTTACTATAAATATTTGTACCGTATTTTTATATAACTGTGTTAATGTGCAATAAAGTATAAAAAATTCTATTCTTTAGTAAATTTGCAATGGAAAGGAATTTGAATTTAAAAAACTCGAAGTTTTGAAATTGTTTAATTTAAACTCTTATTAAGCTTATAATTACTGTAATTATATTGATTTATTTTTTATATTCATTCATTAGCATAATGGAGAGTGTACAGACAAAATAAAACGAAACATGACCTTGACTTTGAAAAACTGTACTTCTCAAATATGGAGAAATTGAAAGTAACTTAATTTGTAGTTCTACAACTACAAATTAAGTTACTTTACATATGCGATAGGGTACATGATATCTATCTGTGCGTTTATTTTCCAATAAAATATACAATATAACAATAAAATGGAGGCATACATAAATATAATGATGTTTTATTAATTCATGGTTGGTTTAACAATAGTAGTTATGTTTATTTTTTAATTTTCAAAGCTATATAATTTTAGAATTATACAACACACTTGCTTTGCAAAAAAACTTGCATTATAACTTGTAGGCATCAGTCCTTTGCGTGCGGAAAACAATACAAATTGTAAAAATAAAATTTATACTCATGATAAAAAATAAAACGTCTGCCACTACCTGGATTCAAACGCTGAATAACTAGGATTAGTATACAAACGAACTAATTTACTATACGAGTTGATATTCCTAACCTACATCCAAATGAGTTATACAATTCACGTTGAGATAGTGTCGAAATTGTTAATTAACAAGGGTCACTTTTAAGTGCACTTACACAATTTACGATCGATACATTAAGCACTTTTCGTGTTTACACGCTGACATGGCGTTAAAGTGTTTAATTCGTAGTGAGACAGGCAATTTGCATTGTTATCTTGTAACATGTTGATTAGCTGAAGTTGTGATTAGAAACATTGAAGTTTCGATTAAATAATATATACTTTATATTAAAAGGAATACAGTTTTAATTCTGTTGCATGACCAAAATCAAATATTTAGTTGCGACGACAAAGTTTATTAACTAGTACTCTTAGAGCATTTAAAATAATCAAAAAATGTATTTCTAATCAAATTAAATTTAGTTACAACTCTGGAAAATAATTGTCACTGAAAAAAATACTTACTACAGTTTTATTCAAATAAGGAAGCAAACGATAATTAAATGAATAATAAAAAAAAATTATATCTGTATTAATAACACAAATTAAAACAAGTTTTATTGTTCGATGTTACAAAGTGGAACAACTGAAGAAAGTATGACAATCACGTAGTCAATAAAGTATTTAATCTATTCAGCTTACAGCTAACATTACTCTTTGATCATTAATTACATTAATCTCCATTAGTTTCGTAACTTCGAATGCGAATGATTCTTGTTTTCAGTGAACTGTGCTTTAAATGCAGATACAAAGTATTCTTTGGTTTTCTTATTTGCTAGCTGTTCATGTCAGTGTTAAATAAATGTAAATCGCTTTCATTTTAAAACGAAATAACTTTATTCTTGACTGTCAATTCTATTTTTATTACGCATTAAATACTCAACAAAATAATATCTCATTTTATGATTCCTTTCACCTTATCACCAATCATTGATATCTGAATTCCAACTGCCTTTCTGGTGGATTTGGCACACCCCGCTATCTCACGTATCAGGCCACAGTTCAAGTCTTTTGTTTATATTACGACACAGTCCTGTCCTGTATGAGTTAGCCGTTAAATGGGGATTATAATTTTGCACGCGTGGCGGTTATGACGTGTATTATATTATGAGCTTAGGTACCTATGTTATAAATTTAAGAGCAGTCGGTCCCAGTTTAGCATCTGTAAATTAGCAAATGCTCTAATTATTAATTACTACTAAGAATTATCATATAATCAATGATATTTTAGACCTAAAATTTTTTTTTATTTCATCCAACACCTTTTAACTAATGCAGTTTTGAGATGTTGTCTTTGTTAAGGATGGAAAGGACAATTGTCATTGATAAAATTTATCAGCAATGAAGAGGATTCGAAAAATTTTCTTAAAATTTTCCTAAGACAGTAGAATGGTTTTTTTGTTGTTTTAGAGAAAACCGGAGGGCAATATGGTAGGATTAAACATTGTTTATAAACACATCGGAGACAAAGAGAGAAGAAGACCCCTAAAATAAGAGACAGAAAAAGTTTCTTCGTTTGGTGAAGAAATCTTGGTATAATGTAGAAATTTAGGAACTATCAGAACTTTCTTTCGTTAGAATGAAGTTATAAAATTTACCTTAGAAAGCTCTCAGCTGCCCCATATCTTGTGCATGCAGATCTACATCACGCTTAACATTATAACAGTGCTCTAATTTTTAACGTAACAAAGGAAGTAAATATATTTTGTAAAGGTATAGCATAAATATTGTTAGAAAATTTCGTCAAATATTCTCTTACCTCTAACATAATAACTCGTTTAAATGTACAAAATTTTTTCATACAATAATCACGAAAAACTAAAGAATGTTTGAGTGAGACGTACACATCTACTTACTACCAAGCATTCAAAACAAAAAAAAGGATAAGTAATCGTAGTAACCACAAATACATAAAAGAATCATTACTAAAGTAAAAAACGAAAGAATGAATTTGATTTATCGTACTCATAAATTTAATAATTTATTCTCTAGTTTATGATTTTAAAATTATATTTAATAAAGTTTTTATTTTTCTTTTAATTGAATAAAAAAATCGAATAATTTTTTTTTAATCAATGAAACGTTTCTCTGTATAATATTATGGTCTAAAATGTAAAAAACATGATGCGTTAATTTGGGTGATTGTGCTTAGTGTACTTTTCAAAATGGCGACCACCTAATAGAATACTGCAATATTACTTTTGATACATTTCAAATACTCGATAGTAATATCACCCAGCAAATAACTACTTAACAATTATAAAATAAATTTTCCACATTCCAACATTATACTGCATGACGTAAGATATTACGTTATCACTGTCACCAGTTGCTGTGACAAACTTCAATAAAACCTGGTCATAGCTAATTAAATAGCACACCTGGGATTATTAATCAAGTCTTTCACGGTGTCACTAGTTCAAATAACATGACCTATTCGTGTTACTTCGAGACAGAACAAATTATAACTTACTTATAACGGAATATAAATTTATAACCACTTAAAGTTAGCACTATTGCTAGTATCATACCTTCAATTATATATATTTACTTTACTCATATATATTCCCTGTTATAATGATTTAAAATTTTGACTTTGACTTAACTGAGTGCGAGTTTTAACGAAGAAAGGTTAGTAGTTACAATTATGCGCTTTTGTTGTTACTAAGCTACTGAATTCTAAGCGAGTGATATATATAAAATATATACAAGATAATTAATTTTAATTGACCCAAAGTTCCTTTGCTTTCGTTATAGAAATTAGTACGTTCGAACCGTCACGCCAACGAGCTCCTCATACAATAACAATAATAACATTTATATTAATACACGTACATCTACTATCTAAAGTATATATTTTATGAAGTTTTTCTATTATTAGAATATTAGAAAAATACATAAATACAAATATATAATATTTGTCACACCGTCTACTACCGTGGCAGGGATATAAACCCAGGATCCTTCACCAAGTAGCCAGTTATTACTGACCACTGCACCAGCGGATTGTGAATAATAGTAAACAATAATAATAATGAATAATAATCACAATACTAGTAAAAGTCAAATACTAAAATAAAATAATTTATCAACATCGTATAATGTTCAATCCCATGTGAATAATTAGGTGAATACTAAATATTATGCACAATATATACAGTACCAGTATAATAATATTAATATTTTAAATATTAGAATCATAATTAATAATAATAAATAAAATATATATTATCTAAACTTGAAAATATTTACCCCTAATATAGATCTCGCAAAAGCCTCGTTAACTTTTAAAATGGTGAGAGACCGGTATACGTTTTCGCGCACGTAATTTTTCTGAGCGTTGATATAAACTGCGCAGTACCTTGAGAGACACTATTTTATGGGCCTTCGGACCAAAGGAACTTTATTGTTGTCTTAAAATCTATTGGGACAGTTAAGACAGGCCCGAGTGAAGTAATGCTAGCACTCTTACCTAAATATCATTCGAATGTAATGTCATCGGGGAATATTTCTTCGTTTACAAATAGCTGTTTCTAAATGAAATTGTAGAAGAGAAATTTCTGAGCACGTTTGAGCTTACATAAATTTTGCTTAAGAAACGTTTTAAGGAGTGCTAAAGGCTTTGTCGTTTATTATTAATTACGGGCTTAATTGTTGTAATACTTACTGATATTACAGACCTACACAATGCATGTTTTCTCGGTATGATCGTACTTTAAATCACGATGTATAGCTTGGGCATTCAGAGAGAAGAAAATCTATACAATATATTATTTAATATTATTAAGGTCAAGCGTTTGCGTCTTTGTTTTGTGGAACCCGCTAATCTCAGGAACTAATGAATTTCAAATTGTTAATTCAAGGAAGGTATAACATATCAAATAAGGTTGTATAACATTACGCTACAACATGAAAACATTTTCAGAGCTTAAGACACCGCGACAGCATCTTTTATAGTTGGCTCACTTTAAAAGAAAGTGCTTGAAGATGAGAAAACAAAAAAGTAAAATGTAAATAGTGTCAATAATGTACAATCTAAGCGAAAATGTTTATAGGGAAAATAAATCTAAAGTGTCATAAATTTAAAGAAATTAAGTATAAATAAAACAAATACCATAACCCCGAGAGACGTCCAGCTGGATCTAGGCTTCCCCCAAGGATTTCCAAACCAATCGGTCTTTGAACAGTCTTTCAAAACAATGTGTTTTTTTAAAATAAAAATCTTTTGTGATTTTCCGATAATCTCTATATTCCTCTATATCTCTGTTGATGTGTTCACCCTCTCCATCTTATGGCAAGGACTATGAATGGTATAATTTTATTTTATTTTACTTATATTTGAGTTTAAAATGGTGCACAGAAAGTATTTGCTGGGAATCAGAGAAGAGGAATCTTCGCTTCCCGCCCTCTATGCCAATGCAGTCAATACTTCTACAGCCAGAAATCACCAGACACATGTAGATAAAAAAGCAACGCCTCCAGCTATTTGCGGAACAATTATCCCAAGCAAATTATGACATTGTGGTTTCGAAACGCATAAAATAAGCCAAGCATCCTTTTAAGTCTCATACATTAATTATAACACCTCTTTAACTTCAAATTTATGGCGAGCGTTTTAGTCATTACAAAGCTTTAGAATGCTGGGGTTTTTTTGCAAGCTCACTCATGGGTATCGGTGTTTATGTTGTTATAATTTATTGCCTCTGGCGGTGTTCTGTTTTGAAACCTTTAAGGCACGTGGTCGATTTATTATTGTACATTTTAATCTGGGAGATCTTTCGCTTTGGTAGTTTTGCGATTGAACGAATATAAGCTAGGCTTTCTGTTAACTTCGTTGATTTATAATTAAATAGGTGGTTCATTACATTTTGTGTGACATGGAATCTTCTTCTCTCTAGGTTCATCATCGTAATAATTACATTTTCATGTAATATTTTAAATAGGGTCTCATAGTTAATTGCAACGACCTGTGGGACAATACGTCGCAAGTATTATATCATGGTGAATATTTTCATCAGAGCTTTTGAAAACAGCATCACTGACAACAAGTTTTTTCCTTTTGATCCTTATAAGGAGTAAAGCGACCTTCACCTCCAGCCGATTACTCAAATTTGGATCAACCCACTGTTGGGCATAACGCTCTTACCTACTTCACGAACCCTTAAGGTTCCATGTCCTTATCCAATATTTGTTCCTAGGTCCACCGTCCTTTATAATCGAGATATCTAAATCGTAGTTATGTCCAGCTGGAAAATAACATATCACGTATAAAAGTTGTATCCAATTTGGCAGACATAACGATCGAGACTGTTGAAATTAATTGAAATTTACACTAGAGGTACTGGCGTATCTAAGATGCGGGGGTTACGGTGTATCCGGGTAGCTTAGGCTTTTGATGGGGAGACAAACCGTAGGACCCGGTGAAATGGCGAGCGAGCCCGAGTTCTCGCTGACACGTGCTATGGCGGTTAACCAGGAGAGAATGCAAAAGCAAAGGTGTTACCCCACTACCCACTAGTGGGGAAACGCCTTTGCTCCGAATCTCATCTTACCCTACAGTTGCAGATAGATAGATAGATAGTTGCGGTAGAGATAATGTATTGCATCCGAAATCTCCGCCAAAAAATGAACCTGGGATATTTTCGTCTATGCAAAGTTTCCTACATTTTTTTCTAAAATAAATTCTTAGTGGTTAAAACTACACTTCAATATAATGTCTACCTATAATAAGTTAATTTCAATCAACTATGATATAATTACAGAGTGCATTATTACTTGTAATATTATGGTTGACTTAATTGTATCATGGACCCGGTGGGTATAAATGTCGTACTGGATACGTGCTGGTAAAGCGGTCAGTTTGTAGTACTGTGGTCCACTAAGAGGTTCTTAATAGTATAATAAAATTAACTAAAATTGGACACACTTAAATGGATATCAATAAAAAAATAATAAAACACTACTAAATCATAATTATGAGTCGATTTGTCAGTATCTCTGTCTTCTTCGCCAGAGGTCCTGAGTTTGGATCCTGGTAGGGTCTGATATTAGTATGATGAGTTATGGATGTTTTTATTTTATTTAGTATTTTTCTTATGTTTATATACATGTTATTCTCTATATTTGTCATCATCAAATCATATGAAATATATTCTACAAATATACGTTATATGTATATACATATATAAATAATTATTTTTTTGGTTTGGAATAAATAGTTTTTACTTCTCCACAAAAGCAAATGAAAATGAAAAGTATTATCAAGTCTCATTATAATATTTAAATTAAATAAAACATACATAAATAAGTATGTTACAGGCAACAAATAACTTATATATTTGTTCCCCTTAACACATTGATAAACATTGTTGTTACAATAAATCATGTATGTACACGATTGACCTCTCATCATCAGACAGAGATGATTCCTTGTTCCTTCCTTACTGGAAGTATCATTTATTAACATGTTATTTCATCTTCAAAAGCCTATTCGTGCCTAATAATAAAAAATTCTGTTTTAAACTTTCGACTTCACAAGACTCGACACTCGTATACACCTAAGTCTGTTTTTACACGGTCTTTTTGTACACGGTTTTGATATAACACGGTTTGAAAATTGAATATTTTTAATTTTTTTACACGATTTTATTCCATTTAGCACGATTTGAAATTATATAATATTCAATTTTCAAACCGTGTTATATCAAAACCGTGTACAAAAAGACCGTGTAAAAACAGACTTAGGTGTACATTGTATACAAATCTGCTAAAAAATATCTAAAAGTCCTCCCAAATGTTGAATGTTATGTTGAACAAATTATAATGAAAAATGGTTGCTATATTATCCAGGAATATGAAGATAATAAGAATGCATAAACCATTGAAAATGTTTTATTATTATCAATTTCAAACTTTATTGAGTGTCATAAGCACTAAAATAATAACTGTGTAAATGTGAAATAGCACAAACACTTTATCTGTTTTACATTCATAGTTATATTATTGATTATGGACTATAAAATTTTTCAAACAAATCTCAACAAATAAAAGAATTTAAAAAAAATATATGTACTAAGTTAGTATACATGAAGTTAAATAAAATATTTTGACTTTAACTTTGACTGCTGGGTAAAATATTTCCTTTGTAAAAATTTGAGATACATAAAAGTTACTTCGACCATGATACTACCACGCCAGGCCAATCCATACCAATATAATTAATGCGAAAATTGTTTGTTTTAATGTTACGCTTTCTCACCTAAGCTGAACCTAAAAAAATTTATATGAAAGATGGTATGAAGATAAATTGTATCCTAGAAAAAGTCAAATACTAACTTTTCTCATAATAACGCCGGACAACAGCACGCGGGAAGCCGCTCCTACCAAATAAAGCGAATCATTACTTAAGCTTGAAAATTATGAAAAATGTATAAAAAATTTCTCGACAACCATCACAAGAATATATAATACTCATAATAATTTAAATCAATTAGATAGATAGATAGATAGATAGATAAATCATTTATTTCCATCTCTACATCACACACAATCCATCCAGACAGTACATAGATAAAAGAAGAATAAGACAAACAGAATAAGCTGCAGAAGTGCAAAAGGGTCGCAACTCAGTGACTAATTTTGTACACATCGGGATGTGAACAAAGCACTGATATTCTGCTACAACCCGAGGGCTTTTTAAAATTAAATTATAGATAGAAAAAACAATTAAATATTAAACGTGTGTACATTAATTTAACTAAGATGTGTGAGATATTAGATAAATAAAATATGATAAATATTGTGTATTTTTAGATAATAAGAGATTATGATAAGCTACATAAAAACAATTTGAAACCTGATAGTATAATTAAATGTCTATATCAATTAAATAGCAAAGTCCGCCACCGAGTACCCCCTCGGAATACCCAAACGTTGTTGTTGTAAGAGAAATGCTTTAAAATGTTTTTTAAAAGTAAATTTGGATGTCAACAACCTTAAAGGTGGAGGTATGTTGTTCCAACATTTGGTAGCTAGGTAGCGGAAGCTGCCAGTAAAAGCCACAGTCTTGTGTGAGTGACACTCCAAGAGACACCTACAAGCTCTGGTACCATATCTGTTATGAAAAGGAGATGTTTTGAGTTTCGAAGAGAGATATGCTGGCTTCCCATACTTCACACATCAATCAATATTTCAACACATCAATTAATATTTTTTTAAACCAAATGATAAAATCCGTATATATATAACTTCTTCTGTCTATTCCAGTAAAACTTAAATCCAATACATAAATATGTAATTAACAACTTAAATGCTAATACTTCAATACAATAGCCGCTAGTACACTGGAAGTGATCATTGATATTATCACTTCGCATAATTATCTATCTGAGCTCAAAATGATCCTATTTCTATACAATCAAGGCTGCTTCGTGAGTATATTACTTTAACCTTTAATATTCTTGGTAATTAAACAAATGATAAATCACATTAGTGAGGTTTTACTTTGCTATCTGATTAACTCTTGCTTGAGAATTTAATTTCTTAGCCTAAGAGCCTGTGAACGCGCAATATCCGTAATAATATTGAAGCGAAAACTTTTTTGCGCAATGCCCATAACAGACAAAGTAAAGAATGGCTACTATCGAGTTTGGATCATCGTGGCAAACTATGTATATGTAAGTCATGAACACATAAAACATTTTCTGTGCAATAATACAACTTTCAGTGCTACATATCTTAGCTTTATATCTATAACAAATTTAAAATAATAAGGAACTATTTTAATGACTAAGTAAATGAATTTATATACTTAATATCTTGAATCAGTTAAATATATATCAACTGTTTCATTCCGTAGGTATTTTGTTAAATACTCACTAGGTATTATAGTGGTGTGTTGATACAAAAGCATAAATTATAAATCTTCTCAGAGATTTTAAGGCGGCTGTAAGCATCCAACATTGTTTTAAGTTTTGCCTGCAATACATTAATGTATGGCAGTGTAAACTGTACCCACAGAGCAATGTTGATCTCAAAATGAACAGTACTAAACAGAATTAACTAAATAAACATACATATATGACATCCATGACTTGTGAACAAGTATTCGAATTCATTATACAAATATTCGTTTCCAATAATAAGAAATAATCAGACAAATATAAAAAAAAAACATTTTAGGTAGAAATAGGAGGTTTTTCATTTAGGTTTACTCGAACTCGACAAAGATTTAGCAAGTAGGTTGATAAACATTTATTTTTTAAGAACGTAAAAAAATATCAAAAAAAACAAATGCAGAATAAATAAAAACTTGATAGTAGGTTGTTTGTTCTTGCGGGCCTTTAAAGCTTTGGAAATGTGAATAGGCGTGTATTCTATGCTTTCCTTAGTCTATTGCTAAATCCAATAGTGTGCTAGCGGCGCTCTATAACTCCTAGCATATTTATCATGGAGCCGTTCACCATTAGATAGATTAGATTAAAGGGTGCGTATCACACACCCGCCGGCCGCACCATAAATAATTACTAATGTATGTATTCTGAGAGTAATGAGACGTGCCGTTTGGGATAAAGCTTTGAAGACTGTATGCAGAGAAATGCTCAAGAAATATATGGAAATGGGATTCATTAAAACCTATTTAGATATTTAACAATAACCTATTACCCTACAACTTAAAGTGTGTTTTTAGAAGAATTTTCTCCATTACCGTCTGCGTTAGATTAAATCATTGGAGGACATAGGGCCTATTCGAGACTACAATATCGAATATCCATGTATATTGTAAGAAAAAAAAACCATTTAATTTATGAACTTAACTGTCGAGAGAAATAAAAATGTATAAGAAATTAAATATTTGAGATCCCTTATAATTTTATGTTTTGTGTACTATGTGTACTATATTTCTATTAAAAATTAAATTTACTACTATTATTAACCATCTGTGATATTTAAATTATGTCAATGATGAAAAATGTGCCAAATAGACAGATATAACGAAAGCATATGAATTTTGTACCACAAAAGTAATAAAAAATCCCACAAAAAACGAATTTTTGCCGTTATTATCTTTTTAACTTAGATCCTTTTTGAAAATTCAAAGCTTGAAAAAGGAGTATGCCATGATTATTTTGATCAAAAATACAACACAGGACTATGCGGACTATAAGTTTTTCAGAATGACCCCTTAACCCTGCTTCTGAATGCAGTCAGCGCTAGATTTATAGCCCAGTGGACTAGAAATACCATATCAATGGGCGATGTGTTGCACTTGTGAACAGCCAACTTAGTCACCCAAACGCAGGATATTTTGAATTTCGTTTCACTCATTTTATAACTTTGTCTAATAAACTTTTGGAGTGTTTGCATGAAAATATTATATGAGGAACAAAATCGGCCGACTATACATTTTTACGTTACTTTAAAAGAAGTAACCAAATATTAAAAATGAGGTCTAGGTAAAAATTGTTTACGTTTGTTCCTTTAAATCACATCATTTTATTATTAATATTTATAATTTAAATATTTTTTGGATTAAATTTAATGATTTGCAAATTTTTCCTTAAATAAGTTAATAATTGAACGGAAAATGCACGTTGCATTGTCTGTTCAATACAACATCAATTTATAAGAGATTACGATTAGATGCACGGGGAACCAGCAAGGATTTTACGGTTATAAGATACAGTACACCTGTTGACTCTAGATTTTACAGCAACAAGTAACTACCTTATCTTCACTTACCAATAAGTAAAAAATGCTATGAGCTGCCCCGTTAAGAATTTAAAAGAAAATTGGTTGCACCAAAATAAATGACTCACTATCATGATTCATATTTTAACAGTATAATCCATTTAAATAAAAAATCATTACCTCTTAGGTGATTAATAGAGGCTATAATCATATCCGTTATATAGGTTTTTACAATAGCGCAAGTTAATTCGTTGGTTGCAACCGTGAGTAATGACGTGACGATATTCAACGTCATAGCCGATTCATATATTTAAGTTTTTGTTATCTATATCCGTGTAGTGCGGACGATTGGTTTTGAAATCCGGTTAGTCGCGATTGTATTCAAAACTAGTGTCTTTGGAATTATTTTTTAAGAGAACTTTGTCATCAGTATTTTACATCTAGTCTTAAATTGTATGAATATATGTTTTGGCTAATTGGCTTAGAATAGTTAAATAATAATTAAGTAATTTAAAATTATGTTTGCAAGAAGGGTAATCCATTCCATCCTTTCATTTTGATACCTATCGAATCCTTTGGCCGTAAATCGGCATCCCCTCCACGCTCGCCACTCAGACAGTGCTCGAACTATAATCGCACGGTTAACATTACGCTCGTGATCGAAGCCAAAATAAGGGGTGAAAATACAACCGTGAAAATATACCACAGCACACATTTGAGTGTTGCTCAAATGTGTGCTGTGTTATAAAATAGTGAATTTCTTTGAGTGGCCACTCGTTATTAGACTATCGCAAAGGTGTTGTTCAACTTGACGATTTAAGGTGCCGATTACGCAACTGGAGTCTGGTGATTTGGTGAGTTTTTCCACATCTCTAAACAACACTTTATTCCCATTACACCCTTCTAACCTTGAACCAGTCGTGCATACAATATTTATAAAAAATATGGCTACAGAAAGTCACAATTGAAGAGACATACAAAACCGCATAGATACAACCCAAAGCATTATCCTTACTCTGTGTCAGTCAGACGGGTAATAATAACTTAGTTGACAACTTAAATCGAAGTAAAAATCGAATACAAACTTAATTGGTGAGTAATTTCAACTCAAATCAATAATGGATTTTGCGACAGACAATGACCAAGATTATTACAAACTCGAGGAGAGGCACAATAACGCAACAAATATTTAAATGTTTATTCAGTGTTTCATTCGAATGGATGCCAGACTATAACTACCATCGGACCACCATAGCCGACACGGTAGCCGGAGGTCGCGGGTTCGGTCCAGCGTTCACATAAATACAGCCTCGTCTACAACCCGATCATTTTTCTCCGACTCTGTAATGGTATTTATTGAATGCCCGCTACCATTGTTATGCGTTTTTTTGAGTTGGTACTAAAAAGAGTTTACCGTGACATGCTCTAGCGTATGAGTTTATACAGTTTTGAGTTTTTTTAGGAATTTTTAGGATAAAATGACGGTTAAATTTTTCAACCAATTTTTTTATATTTTTTATTTTCCAATTATTCTTGTGACGTGATCTTGATTTACCCACTGGTATTATCGCTTGACTTGGCTCCCAAAACTTGACTGCCGGAGTCAACTACCCATTACACCGTATTGAAAAGTATTCTGCTATCTCAAATACGCCACGTTTTGTCCTAATTGTTAATTTTCTTGCACATAAAAATGTACCAAAGCAAACTTACATATACCATTTAACGGACGCATTCTCACATACGCTTCTCTTCTGACACCAACTTTTTCCGATGCAGATTAAAACGTGGTTTTTATACAAAATCTTTATACTGACCTGTCGCTTGACTTGGATTTTACCACGCAGTATTTAAGTTGTTTGTCGCGTGGCACTTGTTTCACAGTTCCTCGGATTTGTTTGGTAAACTTTACGCGTATGGTGTGACAAAGTGACAGGCGCAAAGTCGGCTTCTTTTGACGGACACCAATCAATTTGTTGAGCCACAATACGCAATATATCGCCGCCAAACTAACTGGCTCACACCGAAGGAGGTCGATTCTAAAAAGTTTAATTTCTTTTTGTAATAGAAAAGCACCTTTCTACTTTACCAAATATTTAATTTTTTATGTTCCTAAAAATTCTTATTTTAAACAAGGGGTCATTAAATTCATTTTATAATAATTCATAATAATTTCACGCATGCTTTGAACCACCATGATTTCTCCGTATTGTTTAATAGTGATATAAAAATTCAGTACCTCACTTTCGTTTCAATATGAATATAAATAGATGTCATGTGATATAATCCATATTTTTATAGCTTACAGTTGAAAATAGAAAAATTGAAGCACTTTAAAAGCACGTAGGAAAACTTGTAATATAACTTTCCAAATGATTTCAAGTACTTGATGGCCTTATAATCGTTTCTCGTTAGAACTGCAAATTATTGTCGATATGTAATTATAGATCACCGTATTCTGTGTATAGTACTTAAAATTCATAAGAGACATTTGAACACACTCATGGCGAAACATCGCAATTAGAAGTCACATAAAATAATAATAATACGTATTCATACACTATTCCATGTTCATTAAAATGTCACATTGCCATTTTTGCATTATCATTTTTTTCCACTATCTTTTCTTAATATAAGAAAAAATAATTAAATATATATTATTTTCTCTTTTGAATTAAGTTGTAGAATAACGCGGCTCTGCGGGTGTCTCATACAACATGCATAAGTACGATGCGCGGGAGTTGGTTTTTGCGCCACTAATGAAGTGCCGCGTTCATTCATTAGTCGGTGCGTAACGAGTGCCGGTTTGATTCCTGGTTGGGTTACAGCCATATGGTGTATATTGATTTCAATTTAAAATGAAAATTAAAAAATAATCGATTGTACAGTTGTCTATTTTTTCGCATCCCTCACTATTATTTTAGTGAACTCACAAAAATCCTTTGCAATGTTACGTACTTTGTAAGACATAAGATATTTAATTTTTTTTTAAAAATTTTTGACATATGCCATACGATACAGATACGGGAATTGACTTGGGAGACTGAGTCTTAGTGCATAATGTTATGGCCACAGTATGGTATCATCTCTTTTGTATGGGTTTATTTTCTAGGATTTTGGTTTTATTAAGAAAGATATAAAGAATGTCTGGGTGGTAAATCTATGTTTTTATAAAAAATTACTTTAAGAACGTAAACTTAGAGACGTTTCACCTCTAATACAAATTGTAAGGCTGTAAATCCTTATATCAGATATTATCCATATTGTCAATATAGATTGTACCGGCGCCGCATTAACTGGATCAAGCAGTGTTTTGGTAGTAACAAATCTCAAAGGTCAAGTGTTCTCATCTACCTAGGCAATATAAATTTATATTAGCGAAGCATGTTGATGCAACATAAGGAAATTATCTTAAGTATTTTTTGTTGGTGACACTATACATATATTGTGTTGCCAATCATCAGTAAGATATGTCTTATCACAATGAAACATTTAAAATTTGAGATTTTTTAATAATATTAATAAAAACTGAACCTGGCATACGAGGTTACCGATATGTATGGAGGGTGACATCCACTGAGATCATACCAGTCGTAGTGTCAACCAATAGTCTCGTCCCAACTTCTCTTCATGACGGACCAATGATTCCTAGGCTACAGCGAGCTGTCTTGCTCGATAACGCCTGGATTATTCGCCGATTCCTCTCTCTATCGTCCTAACCCCCGTCCCTCGAGCCGCGAGGGACTGTGAAGTGATTGATTTTTTAATAATAATAATAAAAATTATTATAACAATCATTACTTTCACAAATAATGTATCCTTGATGCAATTATATGGGTACAATTTAATTAAATATATATTTCTTTCATTTGTGTAAACTTCTTTTATTTTCACCTCATTATAATTTGATGATTGTTATTTTCTCATCGTCATCAACAGCCTATTCAGCCTATTCAACCTATATCAATGCTCAGCAATTTATGCTTGAAATAAAAAAACAAATAGAAAAAGGTTAGATCTCCTTTACTGGTGGCAGAGCTTCTTCTAAGTCCACTTGGCTAGCTACCACCATCTTACCTACGTTTACCGCTATAACAATAGTGTTAACAGCATTGTGGTGCTCCAGCAGTTGGAAATAAGATAGCCAGTTCCCCTGCGCTTGAGGAATTCGAGTGTAACTTATTTTTATCTTCGACCTTATCTTCACTTACCATCAGGTAAAATGAAGACCACGAGCTACCCCGTTATGAATTTAAAATAACTTAATTTTTGTTACCAATTGCAAAATTCTTTTTAGTCCCACTGTGACCATTGTAGGGTAAAGTAGATGGCGAGCTTTTAATTTTATATTTGAAAACAATATCCTATTCAGAAAAGTGACAAAAATGACATCTAAGAAAACGAACAAAGTATACCTATCCAACTTTTAAGCAAGTATAACATATTACTGAAAAAGTATTAAAGAATTATCTATGGTTTTCTCCATAAGCAAAATCTTATAACTTAAATAACCTTTATACTAGGCAACAATGTATTTATGAACTGAATCCCATAATTCATATTCCCCCATAGTAACATAATACACTACGTCCAAGTGCCTATTATGCAGAAATCTACACTCCATTACATTTTACGGTACAAAATTCACTTAGGTATGTAAGTAATAAAGGAGTTGCTTATTTCAAATTTTCAATAGCTTGCGTTCGTTGCGCTCTTTTAAGCTAACTCTGGTCAACTAGGCGTGACATACGAGCGAGAAGTTTGACAAGCAAAATATTGAATAGTAAATACATTTGTTAGGCTAATATGGTTAAAAGGTTTATTCGCTCGTTTGATATTACACTACCAATTTACCACCCAGTAAAAGAAAGATGCGTAACCCCAGAACAAAATACTGCTCACTACTATTCGGCTATTACCACTAGGTTAACTTGTATACACAAGTGTTTTTCCTAATTTGAGTTTGGAAGAAATGGTTGTTTTACTACAAACGATCGATTCCCATTCCATCTAATTGTGAAGTGAAAAAAGTGGCGGCATGAGTTTTTTCACTTGACTAATAACGCCTGCTCCTATTAGAAAACACCCTTCATTAGCTGCAGGCTTCTTTATTTATAACATTGATATATTCTGTTATAATTTTTAATATTCTTAACAGCTTTTATACGTGATCGCTAGACCTTAATAATTTAAACTTTGCTTTGTATAGCTATTGATACGAAGGCTGCTAGTGAGACCTTAAGTAGATTATTGATTATTGTAATTGTACACTCCACTAAAAAAAATATCTTTTTTAAATTCTTAACAGCCATTTAAATATCCCTTGGCCTCCATCACATTTGATGGTAAGTAATGATTAGGGGGAACATGGAGACGAGCTATGCTCGGATTCCTCAACCACAGAAGATGTAATATCTTACTTCCAATGGTTGGAGCACAAAAATACTGTAAACATTCATGCTACAGTGGCATACTTATGTAAGGTGGTGGTAGCTAGCTATACTTAAAAAAAGGTAGATCTTTTTCTAATTATTCTTTCATCTAGCAAAACTATGTAACCACTTCTGAAGACATAATAAGGCCGTTGATTCCAAACGTACTTAGTAAGTAGGATAATGGAAGCACAAAAGATCCCATTGGGTCGAAGTGCTCTGGGAGTAAATCCTAGCCATTAACTAATATAAAATAAGACAATCATAACTATGTATATCATATATATAATTATCTATACTAATGCAGTATCAGATGCAGATTCATAAATTAATACACCTCATTATCCACTCAGATCTTTAGCTAACCTTCTAGACTGCCACTGCAGGTATGCAGCTGAGTAGATACTTACCACTGCTTTCTTAATTTCAATTTTGAAGAAATTTGCTGCTACGATGTAAAGGTAATCATTGACTGTCAAATATTATAGGAGAAATCATAAAATTATTCTTTTATTTTGTATCTATAGTCACAACATTTGCTGCTCACCATTCTAAGTCCCGTGTGTGACACTACCCGACAAACTCCACTGATCCGTAGGTGGTTCTTACATCGAATAATATCAGTAATTTCATCTTATCAACTCGTTGTAGGGGAGAAAATGGGGGCGGGCAGTCGCGGCCATCAGACAAATTATGGAGCCCGCCTGTATTGGCTTAAACACAATACTACAACATTAACTTATCTTAACAGAATTGTTACAATATTATCAGAGTCCCTATCGAAATACTGCTTATTATTTAGGCAGATTGTTGAACATAGAATCAACTATAAGTTCTTTTTACTAGGTTTTAAAGCTGTCTACAAAGTCATCGGGGTAGGTAGTGCCGCCTTGCGTAATTCGACCGATAAGCAGTTAGCTTTGTTTTAATGTACAGGTAAAGATATAAGTGTAACTACGCTAATATTATTTCTTTATATGCCGCTACTTTCATATCTAGTTATAAAATGTATAAAAAGTTATTCTCTGCTTAAATTTTATCAGTCTACTAATTTTAAATGTCAATTAAATTGAATTGTTCTTATCGAGTTTGTCCATATCTGTCATACAATAGAAATTCACACTGAAGTTTAAATCATTCCTAAAAATCATAATGATAAAGATGAAAGATGCCTTTATATGTTACATTTCTATATTTATGTATGATGACAGTAAGTATATGTGTTATAAAAATATTTGATAACAACAAAACAACTTGTAAAACTCCCTAGCAAGCTTAAGGTTGTCAAGGAACAATCTTATCACAGAACCAGTCGCGTATTTTATAGATCGATAAAATTCCATCGTTACATTGTTTTGAATAAGAGATATTGTGATATGTATTATGGAGGAAATGGAAAGTGGCAGGCCGCGTAACGCGAGATTCTTGCGTACGCGTCGATATGCGAGATTCGCTAAGCTAGTGATGTACGAGACGATTGAAATGTCGATATTTGTTTTCAGTTAATTTTACTTTTGCATAATTCTACATAAATATTTTCTTAATCAATACCGCCATGAATTCATCGTAATTAACCTGTAATTAAAACTGCTATTGCGTAATTAATCAGACAAGAGAACAGAAGACAAAATGAGACAAGATACTCAAATTTAATATTGAGTCTTTGGGCAATGACAGACTAAGATAATTTTAGTTGGTAGTCAAATTCAAAAGATTAATAAATTTTTTTGATAAACAAATAAAGCAACTTAAATTTTAATTATGATTTTTTTTACAGTGTGTTAAGCTATATCGATAAACTGAAAGCTAGCTGTGGCTACATCACTAGCTCTTTTCATGTGTTTTATTTGGCCGCAAAGCGTATGTGCGTTGAATACTCCTGCGCCGGCTAACAATCCGGAGTGCGCGCACGCGTGCCTCTTACGGTAATGCGCTGGTTATGATTACCGATTACTTTATTTAGACGCAGATGGGATTAGATTCAATCCCCTTTATAATATCTTTTATAAAATTGCATAGGCAGACAATTGGAAATAAGTTCCATGCAATATATTTAAATGTTTAATGAATATTTTTTCTTCAGCTTGGTTGTAACTTTATAAATATGCTTATTCTTAACACAATAAAATATCTCTGTGTCTCAAATGTACGTATCTTATCTACCACGGTAACCATAAAGAAAGCGGGAAGAAAGTTTTAAAATAAAACTCTGGGTATGATTTGTAGTCGATTATTAGTTTTTAAAGTATTACTCAAAGCGAAATAAACACATTTAGGCCCGCTTGCAGTAAAATTGTTAAATTCAGATATTAAAATGACTGCAAGTGGCCTTAATATTGTAGACATCTAAACAATTACTCAAGTTGAAAAGGTATTTAACTACAACTTTATTCTTGATTTCAATGGTCTGAAAAATAGAACCTTAAGTCTCATTATTATTTGATCAAGTTGGAAAGAGCATATTGTAATTGAATGCTGTAAAAAAAATACCTACTTGGATTAAAAATTTTAACATCTGAGTCATACTTACTATCTCGATAAATTACTATAACGAACAATCTCAAAAATTTCTTTTTCTACAACTTTTTTAAAGCAAGTTTGATTAAGAATTGAGCGCTGCTACTAAAGTCCTTTTTATCGTCCATTTTTTACTAACCGACTTTCTTTGCTCTAGGAAGCTTTGAAAGGTCTTGGTAAATTGGTGTCTAATCCATGAATCGTATCGATTTGTAGAGGAACGCTAAAGAATTTGTACTATTTCGGAAGTACTGTTTTTTCTTTGAATGTGTCTTGAGCGATGACCTGTGACGGTTTTGTCCCATCACTAGTTTTTGGAATGCATAGGAATTTGGGTTGCTTGTTCTGAAGATAATGTTGTTGAAAAAGATAGGATGTAATGATTTGACTGTTTTATTAACTTGTGATGATCTTCATCAAACTAATATTACAGAGTCAAAAGAAATTGTATAATCTGTTATATTTTTACGGATAATCTGTTGAAATTTATTAACCTTCAAATTCCATAGGTACGTTTTACGTGTTTCATATTTTTATTAAAGCTATTTCAGTAAATTTAACCAAAGCGGGCAGGTTGAAAATACTGACGTCACCTATTTAATGTTGACCTTTCTGAGGTCAAAGTCAAATGGGTGACGATTTTTGAAAAATTGTAAAAAGAAAGATTTAAAACAGTACTAAAAACCCGGCTCAAAACACAAAAAAGGCAAAAATAATTCAAGTTGTTTCCAGAAACAAAAGAAAGTGAAGCACCGAGTTCAAATATATCTAAATTGCATAAAAGATTTTATTGAAATTGATTTTGCTTTTTTCTGTGTTTTTTGTATATCCAATCTATCCTAAGGTTCGCTGGAAGTAATCGCACTCGGCGATAAGTCTGACTTTATAAGGAACCTGTATTGACATGAAGGGCTACCTTTTCCTTCATATCGAAACACAACGAATTCTTTTACGACGGAAAATCGTATCTGTCCCGAGACTAGGGTCCCGGAATAGATACGCTCTTCTAGCTGATACTTCTAGATGGGTGTCTACTATTGTCATTGCACGATTGCTATTGCAGATCAAAGAGATACGAGTCCACACATCTCCTGAATAAATAATCCACTTAATATTGTTCTTACAGGTGGACCATTATAAGGAGTTTTATACCTAAATATAATAAAATTATGTATATTATATATATTAGCTAGTCGTTTATCTTATATTAAACTTTGAAGAAGTTTGAAATTAATAAACAAATGGACGCATTTATTCTGACAAAGAATTAAAAGAATGTTAACACTTCTAAACTCGTCGTCACACTTCCAAAGCAAGAAGAATGTAAGGTATTTATCGTTAAGGAACTAGTCAACAGTTGTTGAACCTTATTCACAAAGAAATAGATTTTACAATAATAAAATCCATATGTAAAATCTACGTGTTTAAGGTCTTTTCAAGTATTTTAATTAATTTTACGCTTCCTCGTGGCGATGACTTTTTCTTGGGCTTGCTTTTAATTGAGTTAGTAATGAAAACGTAAATATTTTCATTTTGTTTGGGTCATAATTAATGGTTAGCTGTCTGGGTTTGTGTGGTAAAGATGGGACAGCAGAAAACTGTACGTTATATTACGTAATTATAGATACCTACCTATAATTATGAAATCTAATATTAATTGTTTATATTTTGTTACACAACTTTTGTTATTAGTGGCAATATGTTGGAATACTCTTAAACTACTTTCTTATCCTTAGGGACTTTCTATTCACCAATCCAAATTGAGCCAACATAGTAGTCAGATCTTTCTACCTTGTACCAAGAAGGCACCTCTGAAACCGAATTTCCATGAATATCAAGGGCTTAGAAAATACAGAGATGTCCGCGAATAGAGTCCACAAATCAGACACACTAGATCTTTAATAATTAATACGTCCAATTTTGACATTTCTATAAAACGAAGGTATTACAAAATATAGACTTCTTTAAAACACATTTCAAGACATTCCCTTCATTACAAATTAAAAAAGCATGTGTTCTCCAAGTTAACTTGATTTATTTTAAAAAACATCACTTTCCTTTTATTTAAAAGAGACAGATAAATTAATTCCAACTCAGAAAAGAATCGTGGCCATTATGATCTTAGAACGCAAAATCAGAAAGACCAACTCGTAGTAGTTCAGCGGTCAAAGCTCTCGGCTTAATCCAATTCCTGCCTCAGGACGTTTACTCGTTTTAATATTTTAACTATGTATTGAGTCGCGATATATTCTGTGGAATATGAGTGGTATTGCAGGAATAGTATCAACTTTAAAGTTAAAAAAAACCAACCTAAAAGACAGCTGAAATGAACTATTTTTCTAGAAGACTCAATGTTGCCACTTTAAAATAGTGCTATAAATGGTTACTTCCCTTCTAATTGTAATTATTCATAGTCTTAGGATTCATTAATATAAAATTCGATGTGATCTGATTCAACAACCCTCTAATACTATCAGCTGTAGCTATCTCCCAATTCCAAATAACTCGTATAAACAATCCAAAGAGGTAAGCTCCACTTTTCTCAGTAAAAACCGGTGGTATCGCTAGTGCAGTAAATCTTTGCTCACCACGAACCTACAAATTACACCTAATATCGTCTTAGATATGGTCGGTTGCTATGGCAACCGTGAGAACTCGGGACCGAATGACCGTCGCGCGTTGGATAACCATTGAAATGCAATTTTTGTTTTTAATGTAAGTTTAACGAGTAAATTTAAAAATAATCAGCCAGTGCTTTTTGGGTCCAATATAATAATATGAATGAATGAAAAATTTTAACATCTTTAAGTCATTTGTTAAAGATAATAATACAAAGCAAGGATTACAAAAAAAATGGCAATAAAAGTCTGAAATGATTTTCTACTTAAATAGTTCATCCGCAGAGCAGTTTATGCTGATTTAAAATATACATATTAACTTTTAACAAAAAATGTACGTAAACGAAAAAAAATGTATATATGTATGTAATAAACGAATGCTTTCGATAAATTACTTACAAAATAGTAAACTGTATAAGGTTCTTCAAACTAACATTAGATATACTTAATAAGATTAACCGGGCATTTAACATATAAATGTTAAATGTTTTATTTCTCACAGAAGTGACAATATTAACAAGATGTTTAATTGTAACCAAGTACTGGTTTATTGTTTTTTAAAACTCTTTAAAAAATGATTAAAATTCTGCTATAAGCAGATAGAAACATAGCAACTTATAGAATTCTCTTTTCAGCATTTCACTCGAACTTTAGGTCAACGACACATTAATACAAAAGGTTGATCTAAATTTCACAAAAAACGAAACAATTCATCCAAAAAACGCATGTTTCTCATCCTTGTCTACGCCAAGTCCCTTATAGAATTTTCGTTAGCATGAAAGAGATGGCTGTACTCTGTCAGTGTCACATAAAAGTGGGCAGTCTTTGCTAAAGCACCGTGACGACCGTTCTCTTTGAAGATGGAGCTCAGTACAACTGGTGACGCGAGTGTACTCAGTTGTCTCACTCACTCATTTTTTCTGACGTTAGATTGTTGACAGGCAGTGATGCAATTCTAGTATGTTATCAAGGCCATAATTATCGTATAGTAATTTCTAACTTGACGTTTCACATATTTTATGGGCGCACTGTTTCAAAGTTTTAGTAATTTTTACCTTAAGGAAAATAATTTTAGAAGATAGAATATACCTAATATCCTTATTAGCTATTCTGTCTTTTTTTATAACATTGCATCGGTGATATTTGATGAATTATGCTATAAAACTTATTTGGACATAGTAAACAGGTCAATTGACATTTTTTCGTCTAAGCTAAGACTGTAGTTCGTTGATGTCTTTTGTATGGTGGCATTTTGTACAATAAGTTGTTATATGCTGGCACAGACCTAAACAATTTTTTAAGTACCTTCTTTCTCAAAGTTTATTATATTTAGGCCAATATTATGCTTTCTTTATGAATCAATCGGATATCAATTTTGGGTTGGAATATTTCTTGGATTTGGTGGTCAAGATTAGTTATTATATCGATTTATTAGATCAATTTTCTGTTGTGGATGACTTAATTATTAAGATATTTAACACATATAACATTTTGATATTCTACCTATGAATACAAAAAATATATTTATCATATTTATTCTTAATCTTTACCTTTTGAAATGCTGCTTGCGAATTCACGTCATATTTTAATGGACTCAGTTCCTGCTTAGGAGCATTTCGATTCTCCATTTTTTTTATTGACCATACTACTTAACACAAAAAAGCATCGGCCGATTCACCACGGACCATAAGCCGGCATTCACAGCCGATAGAATAATCCCGCTTCAAAAATATACACCCGTCAGAATCAAAACAAAACTAAGTCGACTCATCAACATCAGTCAACGAAGATGCTTTGAACCGTTAGACGTCGTATATCGCTTTAGTCCTTTCCGTGAGAAAATCTTCGTATCGACAGCTCTAATGCATCCTATACGGAGATGGAGGCTGTGGTTTTAGTAGTTGAAAAGCGCGCGAACGCAGTGTAGCGCCGATGCCCGGGCGCACAGCACGCTCATACGACGGCGCGTGCGCGCAACAACTGTCAAGTTCGCGGTGACAGCGCACGAATTCGGACCCGGTAACTTTTTAAAAATGGAACCCATGACTTCCGACCTCTTTCTCGTCGACCTGACTTAACTTATTTGGTAGATCAAAAAGTTTGCGTAGTTTTTTTTGTACATGATACTCTTTTGTCGATACTTTTAAAAAGTGACTTAAGACGCATAAGTGTGTTCCGAATTAAGTGCTAAACATTCTGTAAGGTGTCTTTCTTATTGTTTAGTGGCTAAACAGATATTTTTGACTTTAAGTGTAAACTGTAAGTGCAGTACCTGAACTATTGATTATACTAAGGTATCAGGGTGATATACTTAGACTTCATAGAATATATCACGTGCTTTACATTGGAAAGGATTGGTTTACACATACATTACTGTGGTAAGCATCACCTTAAATAGACGGTTAAAATAATTGTGTAAATTGATGATATAAATTACTTTCTTGTGTAAATAATTATAACGTTAATGAAAATCCCTATAAATGCGCGTTCTAAGTTTGTTCTTGATTATTGCTGGTCACCTTATGTGTTAATTTAGTTAGAAGATTGTAAAATTTTCTCTATAAAAACGTGTTTGCTTTAACACAAGCTTGCAGCAAAATGAACTTGTAAGGGTCTGTTTAGTAATAGTCTTGTGCAAGTTAGCAGGGGCCGATGCGATGGTGATCGGACCCGCGTATTTTCGCCCGGAGCAGCGTTAAGCCGAGGGGTCACGGGTCATGAAAGGATGACAGACCAACCATTTTATTGTCAATTTCTTTCTACCGTATTGTTTGTTTTTACATAATATTAGGTTATACACTTGGAGCTTGTTTTATTATATAACTATTGAGATTGGCATCATCTTTATTTAGAACAAAATATTTATGGAGAATTTTGGTTTTGTCTCTGACTCTGAATAGAATTCTAAATAACATTCTTATAAGTAAATGATAACCCTTTTCTTTTACTGCGTTTACTGTAAGTATTATTTTGATGAGATTCTGTAAAAGGGTTACCTAAATATATCTGGTATATAAGTTCAACCTTATTAGCAAGTCAAGTGGTCCAAATTATGGTCAGATGGTGACTGTAACCACACATCACGATAACTGCTTACAATAGATGATTCGTCACACTTTTTAATGTCAAATAAATGTCCTATGACCATGGCTTATAGCCTATGGACTCATGAAATATGAAAAGATCACTTGATATAACTTTGTATATTCTTGAGACATTATGGTGTTACTTAATAACACCGAATCTTCTTAAAAAGGTAATTTACATTAACCATCAAATTCTACCCCTTAAACGTATATAACGTATCAAAAACATTGTAACGAAGGCTTTACCTTTTATTGTTACCTTATACGACGATAGGATGCAACATGATACATAGCTAGGTACATACTTTTACCGTTATTTTATCTCACACAATAAAAATACCAAGAAAATTATTCTAATCATCACTTGTATAATAATTCCAAGGTTACTTGGAAGTGCCTTCTTCAAAAATGATACTTACAGACATCACAAAAACTAGTACAATGGTAGGGTACAGTGCTTATTGTATTACTACTTTTTGTTCACATTTTGTTTTATAGGTCAATTGGATGACGCATCCAGTCTTTTAGAGATTTTCTCACCAGGATAAATTGACCAACTAATCACGCTTTAAAAAATATTAAGGTAGATTATGTATATAGAATACAAAACATGTGTCACACCATCATCAAGCGTGGATTATGGTAGAACCCTCAGATTTATCACGCCATTGACAGTATAATTCAAAATATCGTTTTTTATTTTTTCCTAACAGCTACCCCGTTAAGCTACGATTCTTATTATTAAGAACTTTAGTAGTACAGTTAGACACTCATACTGTGTTTTTTTAATATTAACGGGGTAGTTTTTGGGCTATCTCATCTGATGGTAAGTGAAGATAAAGCCAAAAATGAAAGTGAACTACAGCCGGATTTCTCAACCGCATAGGAACTGGCTATCTTACCTCCAACTGATGGAACACAATATTGTATTATCAATATATAAATATATGTCAAATAATTATAAGGGCGGGATTCTCCAAAATATTTATATGAAGTTAAAGTTTGTAATACACGAAATTAGCTCTCAATTTATAATAAGCCAAAATTTCGTTTTTACATATTAAAAATGAAAAAAATATTAGTATCGTTTCGTTAATTGTAAAGGGAAATAATAATTTTCTTGGATTAATTAAACCTGAAAATCTAAAGTGTTTATGAATTTCTGAGAAGTTCAAAGAAGTTTGAAGCTTTTTAAAATGTAAAATATTAATAATCGCTGTAACCTGATACTTACTGTAT
The DNA here is from genome assembly GCA_943193645.1 of Acentria ephemerella. Lineage (NCBI taxonomy): Eukaryota > Metazoa > Arthropoda > Insecta > Lepidoptera > Crambidae > Acentria > Acentria ephemerella. The sequence continues at coordinate 6,763,650 of OW971893.1, forward strand.
GTGATTTAAACTTGTTATAAATTCAATTTTTAATCTTATAGTACAAGGCTAAGCCAATTAAGTATAACCACTTCTTTAAACTTTCCGTTTAGACGTAGTTAGAACCCAAGAATAATGTATTATTGATTTTGGTGAAACAAAAATATTGCAATTAGAGTAGTACGTATATACAACTAAAGCCTTACAACGCCCAACAAAGTTTTTTTTGTAGATAACAAATACTAAAGAATAAACTTTTTGCATATTTATTTATGTTCATGGAACTCATTATTAGATTTGAAGATATTTGACTACATAAATCTTAATAAGAAATCCTTATTAGTATCTACATATAAGTAGAAAAATAATAATCATAATAATGAAATGAAGTAAAAAATAATGAAATGAAGAAAAATAAATTGTAATAAAAATTTGCAATAAAATTAGGCACATAAATTTTGCAAAATTTGCAACTTAAATAATTATGAGGATATTGCTGGAGGAATGTCGAATTTAAAACTAATACATTAAATGAGAATAAAAAAAATATTTTACCAAGATTTGTAATAAATCAGAAAAAATTACGGTAATACTTAAATGACAGAGAGAAAATACCATATTCTTTAGGCTGGAAACTAAGGGATACTATTATGGCCACTTAGCGTATTCCCCGAACAATTCAACAAGCTTATTCTCGAAAAACTCGCTCACTTACCACATCGTCACATTATTAAGTAAGAGCGTTCACAAATGATTGCCTGAAAAAAAAGAATATTGGTGATGTTAATAGTAATTTTGTTACAAACTCAGATCTGAACGACTAACTAAACAATATAACCTCAAACTCCTTGGGCAAGCCTATAATCTGTTTTAAATTTGAAATATTATTACGAGCTTGTGTTAAGAGTATCTTCATGATTGACTGATTCGTTTATATCTCAAAGTTTCATTATCAAAAAAAAGCTCTATGGCAGGCAGAAACCAATGGAAAGAAACCTGGGTCAATCTCCAAATAATTTTTGGATTAGCATTAAGAAGGTATGAGTAAGAATATGTATATAAAAGGGTCGATCATAGCGTCGCTTCTTAATTAGAGCTCTCGGACACTGCTGTCGCATGACACATATTATGCGATACTCTGCATCAAATTCATGGTGAAAGTAGCAGCAGACAACACATTTCACCCATAAGCATGTTAAATCTCATGGCAGCAATATTCTGGACAAAAAAAGCGTAAAAACCGGGACTGAGGTCTCAAAAAGTTTTAAAACCCTATGACGCTTGCGATGTCTACAAGATAAGCTAAGCTGGGAACTAGATAATGGAGTTTGCAACTAAATTTTTATTATCTGAATGTATGTACACATATACTCAAATAGTAAACACTTAATGGTAGTTATCATAGCATATATATTATCATGAAATATATTCGATCCTGAAAAGCAGGTCAATAGACGGGGGTGTTAAGTGATTAATACCCCAGTCTATTCAACCTGTCTTTACGAGTACTTACGGTGTATTTTTCACATTAAAGATAAGAAGGAAAATCCGCTGCATTGCTACCTGTTAATGGTGATGCCCAGGAAAAAACTATTTTTAAAAACAATTTTTTTGTATGAAAAATAGTTAGAAAGTTAAAGTTAAATTAACTTTTATGTGAGATAAATATTTTTTACCAAAAACTTACTCAGTTAAAGTTGGGTGACAAGGCACTACAAATTATTCGTCCGTCTATCACTTTGTAACTAACACCGCTAAAGCTTTACTTGTAAAAAAAGGTGTAGGTATTCTGATACTGGGCTAATATTAACTGGTCTCTAACCGGATGTAAATTACGTTTTATAGCGGTTATTACCAAACTAATTGACATGCGGCAAGAGGGAAAAAAATTGTCAGTTTTAATAGCAAAAAGGCTTAAAAAAATTATTTAAAGAAGAGTTTTATTGGGAAAAGGAAGACTGGGGATAAGTCTTTCTATACAAAAAGTGTTTTTAAGTACCTACAGTTCTGGCCCTCCATTAGAGGGACTGCTGATTTTTTGATAAAAGAAAATACATATTCTTTCGAATTTAAATATAAATCAAATTTTAGGAATCTCACCAAAGTTGCAAAATGCATTCTGCATTTGACGAAGTATGGGTGGGTAGAACATACATGAATTAACTGGCTTTATAATATAATAATGTTTTAGACTTACTAATTATTTTATACTTAATAATATTTTAGGTCACAAAATAAATGTTGTATAAATAAATTTTATTTTTAGTATAAAATAAGGCTGAATTACAGTCATGATGATAAAGTGATGTCCCCTAGTGCAGGAATATTTATGCTTACAGAATCATGGACCTTATTTAATCCTTATACTGCGTCTATCTGACTTTATTGTCAAAAATTTGATTCACCTATATGTTTTGTAGGCAAATGAATGTCACACAAGTTGATGACACGTACATATAGAACGTAGAACGTAACTTAGTTGTTAAGTCCGCCTTATTTTTAATTATTTCTTTTAAAAACCATATACTCGTATATATAGGAGAGTATGTGTGTGTGAATTTAAATTTATATTTCAAGTATCTTAACCAGGATTCGAACTTGGAACAGCTTAGTCACCGACTTACTAGATTACGAAAAATGAAATAAAAGATTCTGTTTGTTCTTTGAAGGTAAATAAAACTTGATAAGGATATTAACATTGAACAAATTATGAAAATTACACGTAGACCTCTTTTACTTAATTATTAAAAACGGCTCTTCCATAATAGATTAAATCACATCAGATTTATCCGAGTCCGACATATTACCAATAAATTTAAAAAATATATATTGCTATATTTTATTGCTTGATGACCAAAAAATATTTTACAGTTTTTTGTATATACAATCAATTACTTAAACATTTGATAACATTAACTACAATCTATTGAAGTATTCGAAAATTCGGGCGCACATTTATCGGTACCATTCCGTCATAGTTCAATTAAAAAACCAGTCATGGCCACTCATCGGAACGGTTACAAATAAATATCCGATACTGCCCCCTGACCCCTGTTCCGTGAAATGCAATTAAATTTCTTTGGTCCAAATACTCTTAAAAACAGGTTCCATCTGCAATTTATCAAGCTACAATTACAACGGCCGTTAAATTTGGACATGTTTAATCTAATCATAAAAATGACACCAGAATAACATTTACGAAGAAAGCAACGGATCTTTTTTGAATAAAACAATAAATATTAAGATGGCAACACAATTTTTTAAAAACAAAACGCACGGAATGAAGTCTGCCGGGAATCCGCAAGCAAATATTTAAATTTCAATTCGAACGTCGCATATCAATGGGGAGCCATAAGCCACCGGGGTTTTTATTTTTTCATAAAAAGTCTGGCCGTACAGAGACAATAAATAAAAAAAGCTTTAGGGGGAAAAAGAAAAAATAAAAACAACATCTAGATTCGAAACACTGGCTGATTCGAGGCTGGAAACAAAAGAAGTGGACTCCGGCAGGCCTGACCGAGATCTTGGCGTACGCGGGCGCATCTCGTTTACTTTTTGTTTTTTATTTTGGATCCATGTGATTTCTTTTCTCTGATGCATCACAATGAGGCCGTCTATCGGACGTCAATAGCCTTTTGAAATAATTACCGAGCGAAATCGATAGTTTTGAAGAATACGATGACTTTAATCAGCTGGTAATAGATAATTATTTTTAAAAAATACCATGACAGTCTGCGTCTTAATAAATAAGCAGATAGAATCTTAAATATTTAATATTGATGGATTCATGCTATTTATAAAATTTTATTTATTTATGACGAATTCACAGATTTTATGAAACTATTGTCACAATTTCAAACCAGTAAGGGATTTAATCTGTTCTACACTCTCATGCATGTTTGAGCAAAATCTTTATGGAGTGGTAATGTGATGATGTGGTTTATGGAGTGGTGGTGCTATATGTACTGGTAAATATTTACGTATTTTTGACGGTTTTTCATCTCCTCTAAAAATTAGCACGTCCGCAGATAGAAGTTATTGTCCTTTATCGACGATATAAGAAGAATTAAAGACTACATTTAAGCCTAACATGAAATAAATGATTTAATTAAAAGTTATTAATTATTGTCTAAATACCAGTATTCATAACCACTTTTGTTCGTCTAGGCGCCCTCGTAATCAGTTTTTTACAAGACCAATCGTACCATAATTACAATCTTCAATCGTAATTAACTATATCTGTATTAAATATTAACGAGCTGTAATCTTCACGATTAGATCATCGACGTAAACAAGTTGTATGGGAAAATTTTATTATCGTATCTAATAGGATTTATGTGGATATATTGTAAGTCGGAGCTTACTCATCCCTCCTATAATGACGAATAAAATTGTTTATAATTAATCAAAGATAACATAACCTCTTAAAATATTACCTTCTTGTCGATTTAGGGTAAAGGCTACTGCGCCATATAGCTAATTAAATCCCGAAAAATACGCTAAAAGAAACTTTAGTGACTGGCTGCCTGAGTGGTCAGTACCTCTAGCTCCGACTATTTGGGTACATGTTCCGTCCAGAGCAATGATATTGTTTTTGTGATAAATCTATCATGATAAATAACATAATTATTACGGCTTACGTAATTATTGATTTTCCATATTGTTTGCAAAAACAAAAGGGAAAATTCTTCAGCTCATAAAACCATGAATATAAACCCTTTTTTTGTCGTTGAAATTTTTCAAACTTTTAGAACCCGTTGTAAATAAAATGGATTTATTTACTACGGGTTCTAATAGTTTGAAAATTTCCACGACTAACAAAATGGCGTCAAGAAGCTACCGGGAATTTAAACTAATAGACAGCGTTAATTTGTAATTTACATTATACAACAATTTATTATTACATGTATCATTATATAATTATGGGCCAAAACATTGAATGGTTTTAAAAACGTTTAATAGTTGGCCTAATGCCGTCCTTTTCTATATACTACAAATTAGACAGCCTCAGTTTTAAGTTACAAACGAACAAAATTTCCTTATTTCCTTTTGATTTTCGATGTAATAAATTATTATAAAAAAATAGAATAACGATTTTGCACACTTGTCGAATTCTCCTTCCGGCTCTGGTAAGTGATTTAAAAAAATATTTGAACAGAGTTATTTAAAATCTAATAATCAAGGAAATGTTTCCTATACGTAAAAATTCCTTATTTCAATATTGAGGATACTTTCCTTCTTGGTTAACTGTTTATAAACACGCATATTTTGATATGGAACCTTGATAAAGTTAGATGGTAAGTTTCCTGTTGTATACCCTGATTGCATCTCTTTTTGCCTAATTACCATAAATAAGACAGCCTCAGTTTTAACCTAGATCTCACTTTAGACCAAGTTTTGTGATATACTGTGTACACAGAATATGTTGATTTATACACGTATATGCAACAACGTTGACTGAAATGGATAAGCCCTAAGGGTTAGTTCGTTAGTTCTGGGTTTAAACAATTAGAAATAAAATTTTAAAAAAATTGTAATGAAATATTTCTTAGTTTTAAATCTATTATTTAGTCAAAATTAGGCACGATTGAAAGATTCTATTATGGATTCTAGAATCTATAAGTATACTATAAGATATAATTGGAACATAGACATAGCTGTGAGATATAGCAATTATTTGCAATTGTTAAATAAAGTCCAGTGGATTTGATTATTTCATAACCTTTCTATATTCTAATGCAGGCAATGTACAATTTTATGTAATACGTTGATGGTAATTTTATCAAAAAGTTAACAGTTTGCTGGATTGAATATCTGTAATTCAGTCTCGCTTTAACTGTTGACCACAATTATAATGTGTTAGCCAAATAAATGGACGAATTTTCAAGGCTTATTTTTCATTTATTATTTTTTGCACTAATGTCGAACTTTGGCAGTCAACCAGTAGAAACAGTAGTAGTAGTAGTAGAAAAAGGGATGTATGGTCATTAAAAGGTAAAAATATATACATAATTAAATAATACGAATACATTAACACCAAAAGACATCAAACCTAAATACACCAATATTAATATATAATTACTATACAATGAAAGTAAAATTAGTTAAGTAACTACTTGTTTCTTAATGTAATATAAACACATAAGATTAAAAATATCAATAAATTTTAGATAATATTATTCTACGATGATAAAAATGTATAATATAATATTAAGTATGATTTGTGTTGTATAGGGTTCTTATTTGTGCTAGATTTTAGATGTATGTGTTATAATGATATTATACTTCTTATTCATCAATCAAACCGAAAAATCCAGACAATAAGATTTTAAGCGTCTCGATGTTCCCGTAAGTAAAACACTGCTCAAAAGATTTACGACATTAATAACAATAGTATTCAATTTCAAGTAACACTTACAACAGAGGTTATAATTGTGTTTACCTCTTTAATCCAAAAATGTACCGTGATTGATTCCCCGTTTCTCTTTGGATTCGCAGTTAAAAGAGCTTTTTAATTTTTAGTTATTTGACATTATATTCAAATAAAGAATATGCATTGTATTACAAAGAAAAAGCCACAGATTCATACATTAGCACGTGGGTCTTGGGGCGAGGGTAAGCAACACCCGAATTAACACTCCCACTTAACACTTACTTACTTATGGGGTAGTGCAGGTGGTCTTTGTTGAGGCTTTTGTTTTTATAACATTTCCAAGGTATTTTAAAGGTGTCACTTTTTTTATACCGAATTCATATACTGAGGTTTTCCTTGTATTCGTTCTGTTTACTGACTCTTAAGTTATTAGGTTAGGTACTACAGCGGTTGATTACAATTTATTTCCGCACTGGCTGGTGCACGCGGCTTCGCATGCGTGGCTTATACAAAACAAATATTTTTTCCCAAAATTATGATCATTTTCACTTCCTCTCAAGAATATTCAAACATAAATTATCATCATCGTGCCGCCGGGAAACACCCACTTCTGGGTATAGGCTGCCCCGAGATTTTCTAAACTGATCGGTCCTGCGTTACCCGCCCCGCATCCAGCCGCTTCACGCGATCATTACCAAATCGTCAGTCTATCTTGTAGGAGGTCTATCAACGGTGCATCTCCGGATTTGAGTCTACAACGCGAGTACCTTATCACAGCAATGGCCGTGAGCCCTTGCAATGTGCAATGTCGCTTGAAGCTCACAATTCTTTGGACTAGGTCGGCGACCAGAGTTCTTCAAACGTTTCATAAGAACTTAGACAATAACTGGAATGAAAGTCGCTAGTATGTCTTTAGCTGAACTCAAAACGTGTTATAAAGTGCTTGAATTATAGTTTTATTTACAGATTGCAGGTGACACAGCAGACAGCAGGTTATCTTAGAAAACGTCAATTTCAATATCACTGTTTCACATTTATATACATTTCCGCATCTTTCTTATAATAATAGGGCATTGATAGCATCTGATTTTCTGCAAAAGTACTTTTAAACGTAATGTTGAAAAACCTGCATTGAGGATTATATGAATTTTATTAGTATATATAAATTTTCACCCTTTTAGCAAACTATCGCTAAAGGGTTAAGGGTAGCTCTTTAACAAGTGGAAAAATAAAGAATTCGGTTAATTAGACTAGAAGGTAGTCCTAATAATGAAATGAAGTTTCCGGACAAGAGACAAGTCTCGATTCTTCCGCCACTAACGTGTTAGGTAACTGCTTTATTATCAATGCTTCTCTAAACTTAATTTGACAAAAAGAATTCGTTAACAAAACGTCAATGGATGCAGCACAATGCGCGTGCGACGTCAAATTAAACATTTCGTAAGTGGTTTATTTTTTGTAGCCGTTGGTATGTCGCTCTTTCCGATTCTTTTGTATCTGGAACAATGAATAAGGATTTTTATGGATATGCTCATGTTATTCTAAATGTCTTTATTTAAAAAAAGCACAATAGGATAATTTTTAAATAAAATCAGCGAATCGCGATGTTATAACTGTAATTTATTGAAGAGTATTTTAGTAATAATAAAGTGATATTTATTACTTACATAATTAACCACAGTAAAATCTATGAAAATAAAATACCAAAAAATATCTATACTATTGAATTATTATTCACCCCTTATAAAAATAAAAAAAAGTTAAAAATTCAATTCATACATATATATCGATACATTTATCTAAGGGATGCTGTTTATCTGATAGAGATCTCTTCAGTCAAGGCTGTATAAGTTAATGGAAGTGACACCATTATTTATCTCACCTACAGCTAACATTGCTCATAATTTGTATTTTTTTTATTTAATGACAGTTTGAACAAGTCATAAATACCTCATCCATTTCTCGTTAAACACGATTCCATGTAACCTACATAACCTAATCGCTGAACATTACGACCTACCAGAACTAATTTCGGTCTCCTTATCATAATTTGAATCGACATTCTGTATGAGTTCTGTATGACAAACCTCTGTTTTCTTATACGGTTATTAATTTAGTAACAGTACCACAAAAAGCTTGGTGGGTCATCAAAGAAATGGTTCAGTCAACTTTATTGTACTGTACTGTATTTTGAATGAATAATCGAAGTTAACGTAGGTTTGACAGTATTAAACATTTGTAAAACCCTTCTTTCGCAACCTCTTTTCTTCGTTAGAAAAAAGGTGCAACGTTGCAACGTCAACGCACCTTGGTGTGTTGCTTGCTTTAAGTTTCAATCGTAGCAAAACTATTCGACCATAATTGCGTTGAATTTTGACACTTATTTTTACCCTAAACCTCCAAATTATAAGCAGTAAGATGAGTCCATATGCGAAGATAGCTGTGATACATAAAAAATAATATAGAAATTGTAAAACTATCTACTAATCTATCTGCAGATGTAGATTGATTGTAGAAGTCCAACTAATTAATACCTTGTGACCTTGACTGGTGATGAATATCCATCTGATTGCTGTTACTATGCTTTTTCATAATATTAAATATCATATTTTGGTATTCAGCTTCATTCGAAATTTGAAATAAACGAACCAACGAAGTTTACAACAATTTTATTTTTGACTCAATTCTGACCGCGTCGTAATAGTTAAACGTATATGTCTCTGAAAGAACATCTTTGAAATAGACGATTAGTTTGGAGATTCATACTAACAAATTATATTTCCTTATAAATGTAGGTACTAACAATCTTATGAAAAGTCTTTTTGACAAAAGATAACGACACATTACAAAGAGATTAATCCCTCAAAATGGGACAACACCTGAAACAATTAACTGCCATTATCGAAGTCATCGAGTCAATACGGGTCATCCACGCAACTTAAATCTGTTTCCAATGACCTATTGTTCTCAAACCATACGTACTGCGCAGTCACGGCTGCTACCATATTGGCATATTGTAGCCCTTATACAGCATGGACCTAATGACCTACGACATTTCAACTGGTAACTCTGTCCTTATCTCACTTATAGAGCGGGAAAAAGACAAAACACCACCATAATAGAATATCAGTTTGTTTTATTCGATTTCTGAAGCAAGCCTGTTTCTACTGGTTTCTCATAATGCACCTTTGCTTGTTTTGTTTACAAAGTTCCCATAGGACTCGGGATTTCTTATTTTGAATATGTTTTAATCTTGCAACGATATTTGCTTCTTTATCGAGAAAACAATACTATTGAAAAATGACAAATAAATTTATATAAACATCTTTTGTGTTTAATATTTATTCACTAGTGCTGGCATAAAATACTCGTACATAAATTACAACAATGTCTATCCAAAAGGACTGTATTATTTAGATCACATCTAAACTCTAAAAAAGTTAAAATTATAGTTATATTAAACCCACTATATTCGAATCCCAAAATTTGCATTACATTTCAATATATAAGTGATAATTTTTTCAAATTGACGTTCCGATCTTTAGATGTAATCGTTATAAAGAAGTATTTACTAATACAGTTTACAAGGCTTTTACCAATAATAGCACAAAAGATTATACTTCGAAATGTGTCCAATCACCGATGAAAGTGGACGTAATAACTTTAATACGAGTCCTTAGTACACATTGTACTAAAATTACTGGTGCTTCGAAAACCATAATTTGTTTGTAAAACTGCCAACAAAAAATAACCCGGTAAATATTGAAGAGTGGACGCGCGTTATGACGTGTAATTATACTTATCGAGTTTGGTATGACATTCATTATTGCAGGTACATGGTTTTAAATTGGTTATTAGTCGATTAGAGTATCTTAATTTAAATGTTACAAAGATTAGGTTTTTTATACATATAGTATTTTTCTCATTATTCATCTCATTCTGTTTACATCAACAGCACATTTATGTCCCCACCGAGAGGCTCGAGCTTACTCTAAATTAGGGCGATTAGGCCTTCATGAGCCATACATCGCCATCATTCCGTTTTATTTGACATAAATCTGACGTTCAGTGATTATACGTGACCTTTGTAATTGTTGACAACGCTACCGATTAAATAAATAAGTTAGTATTGTTGTAGTATTGTTTATGGTCATGGAAACTCACACATGACCGAAATACGATTATCACTGCGTCTTTGGTGTGTCCTTTACTATTTCACAAACTATCACTAATTTATATATAACTTATAGTAAAGATATTTTTAAGGAAGCTTTTCTTGCATTGAGAGAGGCGAGAATATTTAGTATTTAGATGCCACTTTCGCGCTCTTTCTGTTTTCATCAACAAAAGTGCGCGTGGCCATGCTGCGTATTGTTAATTATTTCAGTTCACTATTAGTTTATTTACAACTGTAAAAAGTGTATCGTGTTAATTAAAGGACTGTCACATTGTAAAGCTATGAGTCTTGCCCGAAATAAATACTTTTCATAGAAGTTATCTGGTGTTTTCTCTAACATTAATCTGCGAGACTTTGTATTATTCAACGAAAATTTTCAATATATAAAAAAGTTTTAAACAAAACTAAAAATCGTCATCTAAGTCCTTTAAAGACAACAATAATTCAATATAAGAAGTTATTCAATTTAACATTATTTTTTACTTTAAAACAACTACGCGTCAGTTGCAAATATAGTAGGAGTATAATCTAACAAATAAAACAATTTTGAAAGCCCGTTCATAATTGACTGAGAAAACGCGTAAAAAGCATACAAAAAATATACGGTCGAATTGAGAACTCCCTCCTTTTATTGGAGTCGTTTAAAAAATTTATTGACAATGAATTTAAATACTTAAATTCAAACTAATTATGGAAATAAGAAGCTGATAACGCATATAAGCCGTATGTTAAATACCTATATTAACTTCTATAAAATGTATTATATTCACAAGAATAACATTCTTGTTATTGAAAAGATCTGTTTAATCATTCGAAAACCTACTTTCTATATTGCTTTGTTATTTGTTGGGAATTGAATTTAAAGCTTCAAGGTATTATATTACTCAAGCACCTAAAAAACTCTTCGGTCATTGGTTCTTCACTGTCTATGCTCTTTACTTCCTGTATCTGATTTGTTAAAACTAAAAAGGAAACATTAGCACTTCACATCGTAACCTTATATTTTTCTTACCTTATAAGGCTATTCAAATAGCCTACTGTATATCTAATTTTTTAAATCCAATGTAATCTTTATTGCGTTTGAGATAAGGAGCATAAGAATAATAATTCAATGCCCCACCCAAGCCTTTTTTGGCTTTGAGAATCTCTGACGATTGGTCATTATGCACCACTTATGATAAAAATTAACACACCAAATTTGGGGAGCTCTGACTATTTACAAAAAAAGCACATACGTGGAAGCGTTTCATATACTCAGAATTATTTATAGACTAGACAATTGTGAAAGAAAACAATAAATAGCTTCTTTTTCCAATAAATTACCTTCTGTGGATTACAATCAATTAAGCTCATTATAAAAGCATTAAAATATAATCTTGATGGCCTGGTAAGCCTGGGCTTGTTAGTGGAATGTAGCTATAAAACTTTTTAGTTTAAACGCCTTTTTACTTTTAATATTACTCTAATCAAAGGTATTCGAGGAATCATTGTATCAGTAGCAAGTTACTATGTCTAGCCTTCAAAGAGTGGGATACATATTTTCCAACCTTTTTTAGGTAGAGAGTTGAATTTATATGGCTAACTGACTATATTAGCACTTTCAATGTTAACAAAATAGTTTTTATTTAACTTAGTCTTCTTCATAAGGGCCAGACCATAAAAATATGGCATGAAGTCTAAGAGACCGCGGAAAAATACATCCTTCGATTCTTCTGAGAAATTCCAGAAGCACATCGCCCATAAGGCTTCAGAAGAGACCTATGCTCTCCGCTCCAAAACCCGGTGACGCTATAAAGGTCATGCACGGCCAACAGCATTATTCCCTTAGGCGTTAGGCCTATCGGATCGATATAAATTTTTAATTGGACAACTGTAATCTATGGTTACACTTAGAGGCACAATATACAACCACTCGTAAGCATAACCATTCATAGACAGTTTATAAAAATTCTATTCAAATTCAACAGTGCACCTGCTACCAACATTATACTTCCTCTTTCAGCTCTGTTGAACTTATTCACTGCAAATAGGCTATTAATGTAAACTCCTCTGGCAATTCAAATAAAAAATTAATGGCAATACAATTCCTAACACATCCTATTTCATTATAAGTATAATGTGCAAACTTTTGCCTAATGAAAACGGTCAATTTGCAGGTAGACCAACGCGGTGGAGCGGGCGCTGAGTGACGCTAATGATGATAACGGGCCGGGCGCGGGGGGACGCTAGCCACAGCGTGCCACACACCAGCAAACATGTTCACCAGGTAAGGAAATTAGAAGACTACTTTTGGAAGAAATGGCTTCTTTTGTTTATTTCCACATAAAGAGAGATATAAAGTATACAAGTATATTTTGAACTTAAAAAATAATTCAGAAGAAATTGTTTTTTTACTATTAAAATTGTAATTATATATCACACGAATCTTTAATTTTTAGAATGAATAAAAAATGATATAATGTGGGTGTTGAACAAGCTAACAGCTTATGAACTAATATTAAGCGGTAATTAAACGTAAACATTGGAAATTTGAAGAGGAAATTATTTATCAAATCATGATTTTTTTCTTTAGAATGTTAAGCAAGCAGATGCATCATCGTTCCTAATAAGATGATCCTTATAGTTGATACTAACATTAAATACATCACTTCATATTGCAAGTGCCTTGAGATTCTGTAGACGCGTTACGAAAGCTCTTGTCTTTTAAAAGTTGTCTATGCACCTATAAGCTAAACAAGCCACTTCATATTACGTTTTGTTAAAAGATAACTTAATTTTTAAGTACAACAAAGTATAAGTTCTGAGTATTCAATCATTAATCTTCCGAAACATTTTAAAAATACAAAAATTCCCACCAAAAGATATTTAACTTAAATTCTATTTTATCTCACATAGATACTCGTAAATTAATTTCACACTACGTAGACATTAACCGTTGTGTGACGAAACTCGTTTACTACGACTGTGACATGTTTGTGAACATTAGCGACAAAATAAGGTACCAAAGAGATAAATTATATAAAACAAGTGTTACTAATAAATTAAGTAAATGTAACTAGAATGTGGGAGAACTTTTAACAACTGGAGGCTACCTTTAATTTGTTGAGATAATACTTATTGGTCACCAAGGTACATTAAATGTTAAAAAAAAACAGAATGTTATATAATTAGAACCGCAAACCGTTGGTGATTAATGGTACGGATCAAACTCAAAAAGAGATCAAATCATTAATAAAAAAATAAAAATATTACCTCACTTTAATGTCACACATATTTAAGGAAACAATATATTTTATAATCGTATATTTTTACCGTTATTATCTGTAACTCTTTTATAAAAGTACTAAATTAAACGTAAGAATATGTAGTGATGAAGAGAATTATGTTAAAAATAATGACTCCATCAGATTTCCTGACAACGTGGGTCGATATCAAAAGAAAATAATAACATCAGTTGAACGAGGGTTTGATTTAAATATAATATTATAGAAATTATAAATATATTACGACAGGGAGAGTTTTATGTAGTTATTATTTTGCACAAGTGCACAGGTGAAGATTAGTTGCAAAGTAAGAACCATTTAACACTCTCCTTGTCGTAATAAAGATAAATCTACAAATTTAAAAGACAAATATGATTTCGTACTTAAGCATTATTTCTTTTTATTATAGCATCTGTAAAGTTGTCTGTATATGTAATTTTGGCTGTAAAATAAAATATATACTATCTATTTATCTATTTTTTTTGCCTTAGGCATATAGTCCACGAATTATGCTTTTGCGCAAGAAAAATAGTGTCAAAAAAATATATTAAACCTATATTGTATTATTTATTATCACATTCATATAGTAATGACAAGGTCATATTTTTATCATATACTCATTTACTAAACAATATTACTCGTATGAGTTATTATTGTAAATAAAATGAATATAATTCAAAATAATTGTTATTTGCTGTTAGCGGTTCTCGCCGAAGTTAACTAGAACAATAAAAAAAAATTTTTTACTACTTTTAGTAGTCATATTTTTTAAATATATGTACATACCCTAAAGTATTTAATAGAGAGACAAATAGAGGAGCCGCCGTACTTTACCTATCGTATTCTTTAAACAACTCACATTGGACTCGTTTGATACGTAAGCAAACTACACGACTGCACATTCATTATCACGTTTTTAACCAATTTGTGACGTACCTAACGCTAACTATATCGCTATGTAGAGAGAAACTTTTTAAACACAACCTTATGAAGACTCAAATTAGGTTCATAATGGCTTGGAACGTATATCAGTCAGTCGAATTATTTCACAATATTGAAATAGTTTGCTTAAGATCAAGTTCAGTTGCTAACAATCCTTTTAAAATATGACGTATCTCAAAGAAGTGTTAATACAATTACGTTTCGTAAGTAGAATACTTTGAGGGTACTCATTAAATGTAATAAAATCTGCCGTACTAACAAATGCTCACTATATGATTTAAGTATAATAAAATAAGAAATTAGCTAACCAGCTAAAGCTTAACTACGGAACAAATATATCTAGTACCTAGTGGAAACAGGAAAGGGAATCGATCGTTTAGTGTTCCTGGCGGATTTATTAGGGATTATAACTACTACTTAATATTCCTATTTGGCTTGTTTCTGAGGTAACGAGGCAAAGTAGTTAGAGATAGTTATTTAAATTATTAAACAAGGCACCCCAGATTTTTATTTAATTAACTACTGCACAAATCGTTCAAATTATTTTTTTTATTCACACCATCAAACATTTTGATATTCCGCAGTCAATTCAAATCACTAGGAACTTTTTGTAGTCTATAAACCACTCAAAATAATGTAATGTGCGTAAGCGCATTATTAAATTAAAGGCGCGAGTACATAAGATTTGAGTCGTTTGTTGTAAATAACTCTTTTGAAAATACCAAATAAGTTTCCAGACCTTACAAAGTTATCAAAATGAGCGTTAAATTGTAATATGACAAGTTTACATGCCTTTACCTTATACGTTTCGATAACTGATTAACATCAGGTGATGCCATATGCATTTTACCTTGTATTTTATAAATATTATATTAATCATCATTATACTGTTTTATCTGTAATTCCTGGCCATTGAGTACAGAATTGTCTGACGGCTTTAAATTTTCATAAAATACTTAGATATTAATAATCGGTGTGAGTGTAAGAATGTAATAAACATTATTTAATTAATTTTAATTATTCTTATCCCGTCAAATGCTGAGAGGAACTCCGCAAATTCTTTTCTTCTGGTTTATGAGAATGTGAAAAAAACATATTTCAATACTGTGTCAGTAAAAATTTAAATCAAATTTCCCTTATCATTACACTTTCCCATTACTTAAATAATGAGTCTGCCGGCCAATCACCAGCTCGCTGTGTTGGGAGCGGCAACATGTGGCAACACTTTTGTTCCTTATTTTAAAGGAACATACAGTTACAGAAGATGACATAGTGGTTCAAGTGCTCTGATTGTGATAACGAAGAAATAAATTACAAAGAAACTCTCGCTATGGCTGGTACCTAGATGAGTTAATCAAAATTTCTCGAGCTCCGTGCTTAGTTTAACACATTAAGTCGTCGGTTTCAGTGGTTACAGCAACCGCTGTCACCAACCAAGCTACATTAGATCATCGTGGTGGTGGTTTAGCTCAAACTCTGCATGTGTCCATTAGTTTGACGTGTAGAGGCTATCGATGATGCTATAATGTTTCCTAGCAATCAGAAACTATATATCAGAAACAGAGTACTTTGTTACTGCTTGTTTCCTTAGCCTTTATGTAACTATCGCCTTAAGGTAGACAAAATAACCTCTCTGCATCAAATGCATTTCCATCTAATGTGAACCAAGCTTAACATAATGCGGGGCTATATATTAGGGCGGGCGATGACTTGCTCTTATTGTCAGAGTAAAAAGCATCTGGTTTTACCAACACATTCCGAAATTTCGAACGACATCCATTATGGGGCGAGTGGAACAAAATAACGGTGACTTATTTGAGTGATTGCCTTTTTGTCTAAAGATTGTAAGTATTGTAATATTTTATTTTATGTATAAGTATCTTGATGATTTTTCTACAAAAGCTCGGTACATTTTATACGGTATTTTAAAAGTCCAATATTTTTAGAAGACATTTTTATGTGTCAAAGAGAATTAACTGTAGTAACCGGGACTAACAGGTTAACTTGTATTCCGATTCACGGAGGAGCACAAGAAAACAAATTTTGATTGACCCATCCAGGGATCAACCGTAGTCAAAGTCGCTTGGTTTTCGTAATCCAAACTAGAGCGTTCGACCCAACTTACTCCTCAATGCACTTGTTGCAGTCAAACAGACGACCTCTTCGATAGTGGTACCACAACACACATACACGCACACGCGGGTATACAGACATATTTTTCTTTGGGTATACTTTGCCTATTATAGACTAGTATATCAAGATTTGACTTTAAAACAATTCTGTAACGTTGAAATTTAGATTAAGAGCCTGCCGTCAATTTGGTTTTAGCAGTGACCTAAGTTCATTTATTTATAATAATTGTCATTGTTTTTCTGACAGAACCAAATTCCATTAAGGTATCCAACTTAGGAGTAAAGAATCAAAAGCTAGATCTATCTATTGGCCATACGGTAAGTATCTATTTCAGTCAGTATCTATAGTGTAAAAATCTATAAAATATTAGTCTAAGTAAAATCTATTCAAGTTGGTACAATAAAATTTAGATAAGATATTGTAGCCAATACAATATAGAATAGAATATCTGCGTTCTAAGCTTACTTTCTAAACGATTGATTTCCGATACACTTTTAAATTTACATTCATCTAACCAAACATTCCGTTTCAAATCGCGTCAAATCTATCACTCGTCATTAATCATTACAGTGTACAGACGACAGCTCAACAGTCACTGCAAAAATGGCTTTATTACGACGAAATAAGATCCGTGACAAATTATTACTGTTAGATTTGTATTTCGAGGCTGTACGATCTGGCACGTGGTATGATGGACCACATGATACTGTTTAAGCCGATCAACGCAGGTTTGTATACATGTACAAGCGTGAAGAGAAATAAATATTCGGCAAATTTAATTTAAATGACATTGTCTAATATACTTATAAAATAACTTACATTAATATGTGGTGGAACAAATTTATATTTTCCACCGGAAATTAGTGCACACATTTAAAAGCATCTCTGCTTCAATAATTTTGTACTGTCAAATATCTGCAGAGAGTAAGATTTCTGCAGGCAATAAAACTTATCTTATTTACCAATTTAATTATTTCACATGGAATTCAAATTATAAGGAACGTATTACTCTTGGCTTTAGTGTAACAAACATTTTTGAATAATGTTATAATTTAAGCACCAGTCTGTAGTAAACTATTAACGAAACCTTGTGAAAGAGTAGTTTTTATTTCAGTAAGATACATTTAATTAAATACATTGAACTCTAAGTTACTGTATATTTCATGGAAAGGGCAAAATGACAAAAAAAATAGTAGCAGATATATATATGCACTTTTCTCTTAATTTAAGATACTATATCTTTAACGCTTGCTATGTTACAATATTAAAAATATACAAATTATCAAGTGGCACTTTTATTCTCGCCTATACTTCGCTTAAACACATCATGTGACATTCTGACATTTAAGTTGACAGTTGATAGTCTGTATGTTTTGACACAAGCATAATAATATGTTAATGAACCGGATAGCTCTAATTAAACCATTGTATTAACTGCTAAACTCATTAACATCTACAATGTTTGCATCGGCTTAATTAGTACCTATATAAGAATTAATAGGTAAAAATAATTAAGGTGCTACAAATGTGGTCTAAAATATAACGTTCATCATCATCAAGAACAACGTAATTTTAAGTCCTGCTGCTGGGCACAGGATTTTCTACATGGAAGAAGACATGAGGAGGACGAAGATTGACCCATTACATCACTACGCTGGTCTAATGCGGCTTAGTGGGTTTTCTGCAATGTATTTGCCGTAGCAACTAGGACTAACTGCATACAGCGCATTCCAAAGCACAGAGGTGTTCAAATATAGATTCATCTATCCATCAACTATTGTGAAATATGCTTTGTATGTGTAATGAAAATCAGAATATTCCAATCACTACACTAACAAGCTCCTCAATGCACTCGTTGCAGACAAACGAAGACGACTTATTCTATAGTAATAAATGGTAATCGTCACCTATAGACACACAAAAATCCATAAACACTAGAGAACTATACTAAAACAATTGCACACGTAAACATACCCACATACTTGCGCACACACACATATTTTTGATTACGGTAAATGATATTCAAATTTAAATGTAAATGTTTATTCTTTACTCCACATTCAGTAATGTTTTTCTATTTATTTATTTTTAATTTATGTTTTACTGTTCATTGTTATGACGTTTATTACTAGTATTTTGTATAACTTGCTGTGGAAGAACGGTGCTTCCTGCAACAAGTTTTTTTTTGACTGACTAATACAGTTGGCTGCAGATGGCCTTTACAGCGTTACCGGGGTTTTAAGGAAGCGAGAATCTCGGAGAGTCCTCAAGGTTTAGAGGGCCTAATCGACAGGCATCACCCCCAAAGGATGTGTCCCGCTTAGAGTCTCTAGGGCGGTCGAGCCATGAAGTAGCTACTACAAACCTAAGGGTGCCTCTAAAGGCTCGGACCTCGACTCTGGTAAGTCGTTTCGTGGAGGAGAGAAGCGCTCACTTACGTATCTGTACCTGGTATAGCGTGACGAATGTAGACCGGCTCTTCGCACCCTTGTACCACGAGTGAGGTGTATTGGAAAAGTATTCCTAGTGCGTGATGTGTGTGTGTGTGTGTAGGAGCGCGTTTTCGCAAGTGATAGGATCGATTGCGGCATGAAGGACAATCCATGGTCTGCGTAAACGGGTCGGGGGGTTAGGGTCAGGAGAGTCGGATGTTCTTACAATGAGTGGATTGGAATGGTGTGCTGCTTTGTCAAAGTAACGTCTTTAATGACTTGGGTGATGGTAGGAAGGTCGAAGTCTTTGTAGAGGTCGACATTACGCATGTACCAGGGACACCCAGTAGCCATGTGCATGAAACGATTAACCTGCAGCAAGTTTTATTAGCTCAACAGGAAGCGCCAACCACTTATAAATGTATTAGACTAAGTAACCGAAATAAAATTTGATTTGTGTTATTTGCAAAATTAAACTCTGAATACAAAAAGCTTATTCTACATACAGAAATACAGATACTGGTAACAAGGCCATAGTTAGGTGCTAGTCACCCGGCTTCTTACGTCCTAAGAGTTTCATGCGTGGGTGGCTCTCAGATATGTATTAGTATATGTAGTTTCTGGGACAACCCAAATAACTCTGGGTAACTTACATCCACGCAAATTTGGTCATAAGACCAAGTAAGTTTGAGATGGTTTGCCGATTTACTTCAGCAGAACCCGCTCACCCCTGTGGAGGCTAGTGGAGTAACCCGGGCGCTTAGTAGATATTTCCGAGCCACTATAAGCCACTTAGGTCTGGACAGGGAATAGAACGTAACAAAATTATTTGGAGAAGATCTTTAATATTTTATCGGGTTCCATCTAAACCATGGAAGAAACTAAATACAATAAATCCTGTCTGAAAATAATTTGCTACTTATCCTTCTTCAACTAAGAAACACAGAAGGCTTAGAGAAACCAATTAAAATCTGCTATGTGGCAAGCTTAAGCCAATCTAACAGCCGCCTATCAATTACTATTCTATCTTGATATATAAAAAGCAGTATTAACTATAAATTAACCTTCACCAAACGATTTCTTACTAAAATATATTCTATTTGCCATATATTCATTTTATCTGCTGATTGCAAAAACAATAGCCTACGTGCAATAGCAGACTTGCCCGCAGTCAGGAGTAGAGAGCGCTCGGCGCAATAGAAATGGATCTATCAATTAAGCCAAGATCAAACGAATAGGGCTGCCGTCTAAATATTAAAATTGGCAAAGTAATAAGTGAATGAAAGCTACTTGAGGAAATCTAAGTTTTAATCGCTAAAAACTTTGCTATTAATTTTGTATAAAATTTAAATCCTATTAAAAGTGTTTGATTAAAAATTTTTATTAAGATTTTAAGTTGGAAATGTATTTAAAGAAACTATGCTACGAATTTAAATTTATATAACTATGAATTTAGTAATTATGGAATAATATTATTAACTCTCAGCTGAGTAAATAACATTAA
Organism: Acentria ephemerella; assembly: GCA_943193645.1. NCBI lineage: Eukaryota > Metazoa > Arthropoda > Insecta > Lepidoptera > Crambidae > Acentria > Acentria ephemerella. The sequence continues at coordinate 6,784,453 of OW971893.1, forward strand.
TCCATTTCTTTTAAGGCTTAATTTTAAAAATTACTTGACTATTACAGATTGTCTGAAAACTGTCAACTAGGAAAAGGTGACAACTTTTTGAATTTGAGAATATTTATAAAAAAAACTGCACTTACTATTAAAAACTACCCTTAGCATAATCATATACCATTTTGAGCTTGACGTTATCAAGTCAACAAACTCAGATGCCAATAATTTATATTATTTTCAGATTTCGAAAAAACCACAACAATCTTTCATGGCATATATTACAACCACGAAGGTATTTAAAAATACTTTAAAATTTCCATTAATAGTTTTCAAATATTCACTTCAAAGAATTTGATGTATTTGTATAACACTAGCAGTATTGGCAACCCTATATACTAGCAGACTTTTGATTGATGCATCAATAAGTACATAAATCCATTAAGGCAATCCGTGTGTTAATTGTCCGTTTTCTACGGCTGTCAGTTGGGCGGGCAGCTTTGGACATGTTATGAAAGTGTATGAGGGTCGAGGGATGTATGAGTCTTTTATTTTTTCAACAACCATTAACAGTAACTCGATTACGTCAATGCTTAAGTGTTCTTAACAGTGGCTTTTTGTGAATTGTTAGGACTGATGATTGACGATTAGGTGTTTCAGTCTTGACCTCGGTTTCTCAATAAAATAATATTGAAGCACTCCATGGAGGTTTTGATTGACTTCTCAAATTTACTGGGTCCATAATAAGTATATGAGTGATTTAGTATCAGACAAGAAAAAAACTGCAGCGAGTTGTTTCCAGAAACAATAGACTGTGAAGCTCTGTCTTTTAAATGTAAATTAGATAACTTATTAACGTTAATTATTTTTACCTTTTCAGTGTTTTGAAGTCTAGTTTTGTTTTCAAGTTTTTTTACAATGTTGAGTGCTAAGTTTTTAAAGTCAAAGTTACATATAAAGTAAGAAGGTTAGATGGCTGACTGTATTGACAACTTGTTTGTCTGTTTGTCGTTGGTTTAAAATACTCGAAAAGCTTTTGAAAAAATTTTGAAACACAACATTTGAAGGTCCTCGATTTCTCTAGGATCTTATCATCAGATCATGAGTTGCTGACGATGTAATCACCTCAAGAGGAAATTCTATCGAAAAAAACAATTATTTTTAAAATACGTTCCCAATTGATAGAGAAATCGGTGAACATACATACAAGAAAATGTATATACAATGGAATATAAAACTTCCTTCTTTCATGAGTGTTACAACCTCAACAACTTTCAAAATTATTTGACTAAAGATAGCAAGATATTATTTGTGAAGCGTGCAATATGTTATGTGTAACGTGTATTATATAAAGGACCATAAGTCTCTTTTGTTATTATAATGTAATAAAAAAATCTCTCTTATTTTTGATAATGTCTTAATAATGTTAATGTTTGTTATCGAACTAGGATGAAATGACTTGACCGATTTTTAAGATTTTTTTTGAGTTTTTGGTAGGTCTGAGAAAAGTATGTTGGCTATTTTTTATACATCTTGGTTACTGGAGTGGCTATCTCCAGTAATATGTTTTGGTCGTGCCCCCTTGTCGAGTTTTGCAGAATTTGTATTTGTCTTACAAAGCTATTAAAACTAACAGCCATTAAACCATTTTTAATTCAAGACCTTGAAATAAATGTAAGATTTATCCCACTAACTGATTTCATCGATAATAATATTGTGACGTCATTAAATGCTTACTAATTATATTTGCACTAAGGTATGAATGTATGAATGTCGATACTTATAGCAGCTAGTATGTTTGTTAGATCTCTCTGTTACACTGAAGCGCTAAATAATATAAATCATTGAGAATAGTCACTTAGTATGTTCCATACGACGTAATAGTAATACGTTTGTCGTTGACTGTAAAATATATTAATGTGGATAACGTTATGTATCATAATAAGATTTATGTCACATAGATAGATGTCCTTTATTTTAAAAAACGTAGATAAACACAATACGGCTAAAAGGTTTTGATGGATAACGATTTAGACGCATGAGATATCGAAAATTTGCGAAGATTTGTGATTCAGAGTCAAATTAAAATTTTCATGGCCGTTAGATGCTTTTCATACTCTTTTGAAGTAATTTTTCATAATTAAACTTAAATTGATAATAAAACTAAAGAAATAATTAGAAAATAAAAAATTAAAAAACTTAAAAAATAATTATTTTCAAACAAAGTTTTTTGGATTAGACTTAAACTATTTGGAAAACTAATCTATTTACTTTTATATATGTAGATCATCTATATTCTAGTCAATGAACATAGTGTTAATTGAATAACCACATCGGTTAATGTCTATCGAATATTAGCCTATCCCTAATTACTCTTTTTCTTAATGAAAACGCAAGCAAAACTATTAAATCACGCATCTACTTATAAAATACAAAAATATTTGTAATGAGCCCAACATTGCTGTACCTGTTTTGTTCTTCAAAACAGATGTTCCTTATGTTTGAGTGTATGTATTGAACCAATTATCTGAGTACCTATTCCTATAACATGCGGTATTTAATTTAATAAGTAGGACCATGGGCTAAAGTTTTGATATTAAAATCTACATATTTTATGGTATAACATTTTAACGGTAATTTTTAATAGATACCCTCAGTATAACAAACGTCAATTTAGGTTATAATTACCACGTGCTTGGCGAGCCGTATGTTATTTTGCAACCTTTGTATAAAAATAATTGTAATGTTTAACTAATTCTTATTGTATGTCGAAACAAAATTGAATATATATTATACAATTAGCATTTAACTTCATTTCATTTCCAAAGAATTATTATTGCTATTAATAGGCACAATATTCGTTTGAAATATAGCGGCAAGATGACAATACAAAACGTATTAGTATAACAACTGGTCATATTACGAGGCGTTCCCACGAAGCAGTTGTCGATAAATTATCGGGAACCAATAACGGTGACTACATTAAAATCAGGTTCCGGCATACTGAAACTGAATCATATTTAATCTGTAGCGCTTTAGGCTCACTTGTACAGCGTTCGTTATAAATTTCACTGAAAAATTAATCGCTTTTAGCTGAATCGTAAACATTAACCTACTTTGCATAATCAAATCGGTAAAATCTTTTTATAGCCATAGTAGATTGCCTGTAATACTCTATATCGTACGCACTATATGATATTAAAAGAGAGAGTTGGAGTTATTCTGGACATCCCTCTCATTCCATCCTTCCTTATCCCTGAATAGAAATGATTACATGAAAAAAGACAACAGAGCCCAAGCTCTTTTTCTAGGAAAAAATATTAATGTAATTTTTTTACGAGATTGTAAGTAGTTTATATTCATTGCATAGATATGATAGTGGCCGGTAAAGAACAGCCTCAACCAAACCCAATTAGTCTTTACAAGTTCCGGAAAAACACATAAGTCAAAGTCAAATTATTTTTATTTGATTAGAATTAGAAATTGGCCCTCGTTCATTATATTGTTACCCCACTCTCCTTTATATCTTGCAATATTAACCTTTGACTTATATTAAAGGTAATATTTACAACAGCAAACTTAGGTATCAGAATCAACACCCAGTGCTTTGTCAGTTTGTATTTCACTTTGAAATGAAAAGAGTTGTTTAATTTTTTTGTGTTATAATCATATTTATTTAAGAACTTTAAGTACTCAGCTGCTCACGGCTTTTACATTAGATAGTCGTATACTCAGATCGTTACAACACAGATGCATTCATTCAGCTATCTCCACGAACAAGTTATTCACCTCCTAAGAGGTATTTTTATCGGATCTCGAATACAAATGACATTATCAGGTAGTGATTTATTTAAATATAATAACCGTTTTTCTGTTAGTCTTATTAGGTATTAATTGCTGCAAAAATCATTGCAATATTTTCCTCTTTTAATGGGTTATAGTTATTAATTAGTAGTTGAGTCGGTAACCTTTGTAACACCTACAAATTATCTCTGAGACCATCTATTAAAATAGAGTAGAGGTGGAAGGAAAGACAGTTTTAATGTTTAGCGTGTCAGTTAGACGATGTTCTATACTAAAACAACAATTTTCAGTTGTGTATTTTTTTAGGTTTTCTTTAGGATTTTCTCAGTTATTATTATTTTTAAATCACCCCTGAATCAAACCGAATAAAACACAATAAAAATTAATAAAATTGGTCAAAGCGTTCTTGAGTTTTAGCGAGCCTAACGAACATCAATTTATTTTTATATATAAAAGAAAGAAGATAATATTTTTGTGAATTTCTAATAATAATAATTACTAATCTTTTCATGACTTCATTTTACTGGTGTATTTAAATGCAAATCAAACGTTAATTTTAAAAGTTGACTGCTATTTTCAACTGAGCATTTTCTTAAAGTTTTTCCGCTATCGCCTTTGTTCTACCAGTATCTATTAACAGATACAAAAATTTCTTAATTTCAATCAGTTCTAGAAACTTTTTCTATAAATTTCTACAAAATACTATGTACAGGTATTTACCATTTAAATATTTTTTTACCATCTGTTAGCGACGTAGGAGGGATCAAATAATGATATTTATTAATATTATTTAATATTTATTTTAGTTAAATTATTTTCACAACTTGAAATCAAAAACAATAAAGACAACGTCATATAAAACAGTAGAATCTTATAAAAGTATAATTTAAAAATGGTAAAAGAGGTCGGTTCGCCACATTCTCCCACCTCGTATAGAAATACGTAAAATCAGTCATGTGGTGAACCAAGTAAAACTAATATGTACTCTAAAAAGCGATATTTACAATTTTTTTAAGTGGGCGACGTAGTATGCCACCCTTAGTCGCAACGTCGACAACCCTGACTGTGCCGTCTCGTCCAGGGTATAATTTAGTAATGCGCCCTTTTGGCCACACCCCTCGTGGCAGGTTATTATCCGCTATCACGACGACGTCACCAACGTTTACGTTGCTAGGAGTTTTAGAGGCAGGTGGTCTAATGTGCAGTAGCGGGAGAACCTCACGAACCCAACGAGTCCAGAAGATGTCGGCAAGGCGTGTCGCTTTTCGCCATTCTGACCTGCCTATCAAGGCGGAATCTGTGAAGGCAGGTGACGGTACTGTGATGGCTGACGATTGACCAATTAGGAAGTGGAATGGCGTGAGAGTTTCCTCATCCTCTGCATCGACGCTGACATGAGACAGTGGGCGCGAGTTTATGATGGCTTCAGCTTCCAATAACAAAGTGAGGAATGTTTCTTCCTTTGGAGCTTTCTGCTGCAGTGTCGCACGAAGTGCGGTTTTAGTTGAGCGCACTAGCCGCTCCCAACATCCTCCGAAGAACGGCGCTGCTGGTGGAATGAAGGTCCATTTTATGCCACGCGTTGTAGCGAAGTCTTCGACGTTGTTCCCATAAAATAGCCTCAGTTCTTTTTGAGCGCCCACAAACGCCGTGCCGTTGTCTGACATGATGGTAGCTGGAGAACCTCTACGTGCAATGAATCGTCGTAAACTCATTATCGCTGAGTCAGTGGATAGGCTATGCACTACTTCCAGGTGAAGTGCTCGTACCGTTAGGCAGGTGTATAGGGCTACGTAACGCTTCTCTCTTCGACGACCGACAGTGACTTCAATAGGACCGAAGTAATCTAGGCCTACATGCGTAAACGGGCGTTTGTGGTGGGCCAGACGTTCTGCTGGTAAATCTGCAGTCGGTGGAGCGAGCAGAGGTGTTTTACGGATGCGGCAAAATAAACATGCTTTGGCGACATTCCTCACGGTGGGTCTTAGTTGTAGGATCCAATACTTTTGGCGAATCTCGTTGACCACTGTTTCGTTGTTAGCATGCGCCATTCTCTTGTGGAAGTAGTAGACCAACAGCCTCACGACTGGATGACGTCCATCAAGTAGCACTGGTGTCCTTGTGTCTGCGTTGACATGTGGGGCCTCTTTGATGCGACCAGCAAGGCGTAGCAGGTTGTCCTTTCCAAGAGTTGGTGATAGTTTTTCAAGGCAACTGCTTTTTGGAAGGCTCCTAGATGTCAAAATGCATCGTATATCCTCGTCAAAGCTTTCGAGTTGGCATAGTCTTAAAATATGCCGTTCGGCTGATGCCATGTGTTCTGTTGTGAGGGTGGGCAAATTCATCAGAGCCATGGACAGTTGCGACTCTACTCCATGATTACGTGCTGAAGATGAATTACAATTAGATGAGCTGTTTGATGGAATGAAAAAGGGATTACGACGAGACTTAAAATTTGGAGTATGAGGGCCTAAAAGTTGAATGCGTGAAATGGATACTAGCTCCGAAAAAAAATTTTGCCAAAGCTTGGCTTCAACTTCAGGAAGTTGGTCATCCCACCCAATGTTACTGCGCCAGAGTGATTGGAACATTATGCGACCTTTAATTACGATAGGTGCCAGGAGCCCCAGAGGGTCGTAGATACGCATGAGCTGTGATAGAGCTTTCCGTTTAGTCAGAGTAGATGAGTTGGAGTTAGAAAGTAGTTCCTCGTTTAAGCCTGTCCTAAAACCTAAATAATCCTCTTTAGGGTACCAAATAACTCCCAGAGCACGCACTGGGCTCCCCAAAGAGACTTCGGAACTCGGAGCTGCACATAGATCACTAGGAACTAGCTTTAGTACTCTTTCATCGTTAGCTATCCATCCGCTCATCTCAAAGCACGCCGCCTTGTGCACGGTCACAATATCAGCGGCAAGGCGGGCGGCTTCCTCAATGTCATCGAGACTGCCGATGTAGTCGTCCATGTAATGGTCATGAACCACTGCATCGGCAGCTGCAGGATACAAAGGAGCCAACTCTTCTGCGTTTTTATTCTTGATATAAAGTGCGGTGAAGGGACTAGAGCACGCCCCAAAAATCACAGAAGTCATTCTGTACTCCCTTATTGCTTCCTGAGGGCCTGGTCTCCATAGATATCTTAACGCGTCACGGTCTTCGGGTCTTATCCGTACTTGTGGGAACATCTCTTTAATATCCGCTGTTAAGGCATAGCGACCTTCCCTAAATCTGAATAATATCCCCACGAGTGATTGTAGAAGATCAGGCCCCGGAAGCAACAAGGTGTTCAGACATACACCGTAAGTTCTAGCCGCCGCGTCATGTACTACACGAAGTTTTTTTTTCTGTGGGTGGTATACGCCAAAGTGTGGCAGATACCAACGTGGTGAAACTGTTGGTGTATCGACGACGACGTGATCTTTAGAAGTACCTTGTGTATGATAGGTGTCGACAGCACACTCTTCAGCGTAACCTTTTCTAATCATTTCAGCCATGTAGTTCCTATATGACTCTGCAAATATACTATCTTTGGCCATGCGTTTTTCTAGGCCCTTCAGACGCGACTCAGCTTGGTAATAACTATCAGGCACGGGAGCGTTATATTTGCGCCATGGTAAACCTACAATAAAACGGCCAGAAGGTAGACGTCTACTAGTGGAACTTAAAATGTTAACAGCACGCTGGTCTTCCGAATTATATACAGAGTCACGCTTAGTAATGCCTATAGAGTCTAGTTTGTATTGCTCTTTGATAAGGTGTTCTAGGGATTCAAATTTATCGTCGTCGTAAAAATGGGTGTGATTTATAAATTCAATAGGCTTAGTTCTCCTACCTACAGATCCATAAAGGGTCCACCCTAACGCAGTGAAACAAGCTACTGGGTCAGAGCGAGCACCTTTACGAATCTCTCGTGTAATCGAGAGATGCCAGTCTTCCGCCCCTATAAGAACTGTTGGCTCGGCGTTACTGTAGGCGAGCATGTCAGCTATTTGTATTAAATGATCAAATTTTAACACTTCCGATCGTTCAATTGTTTGCTTATGAAGAGATAACGACTTGATAGTACGTGCGTTTTTTATAGTAAATGTCTCATGTGTGTACTTACCCTTAATATCGAACGTCACATAAGATACGTTTGTGTTTTGGCTCATACCTCCTATACCGTTTATTTTAATTGTTTGTGTAGGACCCGATATTCCGATAATTTTTGCAACCTCCTCATTTATCAGGGTGGCGGTGCTACCATCATCTAGTAAAGCAAATGTATCGTAAGAACCTACTGGGCCGCTGACAGTAATAGGCACCAATTTTAATAAAATAGAGGATGATCGTGCAGAGTAAATTTTTGGGTCGGTTGTAGATAAACTTACAACTTCTTCTATTTGAGGCCGAGCCGGTGGCGGCGCAGCTGAGCCGCCATGCAGGAGCACGTGGTGACGACGAGTACAGCCTTCTATGCCACACGGTTTTGCTTTGCACGTATTCCAAGTGTGAACGTTACCTTTTAGACACCTATAGCATACCCTTTTGCTACGCAACCAACGCCATCTATCCTCAACAAGAAGAAGCTTAAAGTCGCTACACTCCTTAATATTATGACCTTTATTGCAATATGTACACACAGTTTTGATTTTATTATCACCTAAGGCGTGAACAGATATGTTTTGGTGTCCACTAGGCTTAGTTAAAAAGGTTTTAGAGAAAGAAGTTGACTGAATAGAGTCGGGAGACAAACCAAACATTACGTGACGTTCGAGCTCTCGTATAAGAAAGTCACTAAGTAACTCTAACTTAGTTATGTTTAACTTGTTTTCCGACGCATAATCAGTCCACCTCATTCTCAAAGTGTGATTTAATTTGCCTATTATAGAGTAAAATAATTCAGGTGAGTGCAGGTACTCTGTCTGTTTAAGCAAACGTATAGTAGCTACGCTATTACGTACTCTAGACGTAAACGCAGGCAAACCCTTTAAATCAAGCGTCAAATTTGGCAAGTTCTTGAGCGACGCCACCTCGTGGAAAACGATAACTTCGGGGCGTGCGAAATTGTGCTCGAGAAGCTGCAGGATGTCATCGGGAGCTTCGGCAGACAGTAGTAGCGAAGCCACGGCCTCGCGCGCCGCACCGCGAAGCACGTGCTGCAGCCGGGATACGTTCTCTAGCGGAGAATACAAGTCTTTAGTTTTTTCAAATGATCGTTTAAATTGTAGCCACTGTAATGGATCGCCTGTAAATTGTGGCAGTTCAATAAGCTGAGGTTTTCTCGCCAGTGTCTGAGTGACGACGAGGGCTCGCGTTGCAGATGCCGTGTCCGCAATAGCCTGTATCATACCAGTTATGTTAGCGGGTGACAAAGCATCAGAGTTCTCTAACTGGGTAGGTGCACATGATTGACGTGCCTTATGTGTTTTGGAAAGATTCGACTCGATATTGTTTACTACGGTTGCACGTGCCGCCGTAGATGCTGGCGCGGCCGCCAGTTGTGGAATCTCCAAGTAGCTGTCTAGGCCAATATCGTGGTTAGGCGTAAGTGGTTTGTTTGACGTATGTGCATGTGCAACGCTCTGCATGACAATGGGCATTGATTGACTGGGAACCTCATCACATATCGTGTGGTCTACTTTAGTTGCTGTATTAACATCTAAATTAGCAGTAAAATCGTATACCTGAGCGTGTTCGGAAATGTCATTTACCCAAGCTGATACCCTTTTTGATGAGGTGCAGCTCCTGCGTGATAAATGCGATCCACCGCTCTCGGCTTCAATTGCAGCTAGCTCGGCACGAAGTTCTTCTTCCTCGACCTGCTGTTCCATGACAGCGAGTTCACGTTGGCGTTCAAGCTGACGGCGACGTAGTTGTGCCTCCGCGGCCAGCTTGCGGGCTTGAATAGTGGCCGAAGATCTTGAGGAACTCGTATATTCACTAACTGCGTGCTCACTGACATTACCATAATGATCCCCCCTGCTCGTGTTCGCGGGCTTAGTTGCCCCGGAATTAGAATTTGCGCGTGCTGCCATCGAAACCCGTTTCGTTTGGCTTCTAGTGATCGGCATAAAGAACGACACGGCACAAAAACAATTTAAAATTTTGTAATAAATCACTGATTCGTTACGTGGAGAAGGACCAAATTGTTAGCGACGTAGGAGGGATCAAATAATGATATTTATTAATATTATTTAATATTTATTTTAGTTAAATTATTTTCACAACTTGAAATCAAAAACAATAAAGACAACGTCATATAAAACAGTAGAATCTTATAAAAGTATAATTTAAAAATGGTAAAAGAGGTCGGTTCGCCACACCATCTATATATATATATTATCTACAGGTATTTACCATCGTTAACAATGTTCAAACGGAAGACGGCGTAGACAACTAATTGACAAAACACAAAAGTCACAATAACGAATATAAATCGGTTAAAATTATTAAACACATGACGAACAACGCAATTATGTCGGCAATTTGGCTTAGAATCATTTAAGTGTTAGTTTTTGTATATATTCAATTGAAATAGGTAAATAAACGATTTCAATGATAGATTAAAAGTAAAGTACGTACATAGTACGGTATTTATTTATCGGGTAAAGCTCTTAAACAACGACAGTCATAAAATAAGTGACCAGATTGTAATAACTATTATTAACATAACATAAATAATAATTAGTTTGAAAGGTTATGTGTAATTTGTTTTACAGTAATTCAAATTTCGATAGGCAAGTTCATTTTAAAATTGCTAAATTAATTAAGAAACCAATATGTTATTTCATCGTAGAACTATTTACATTAACTTGATATTAATTATTTGTGTCGAACGAGACGTCATAGTGCAGTTTCCGATTCTTAGAAGTATTTTTGTACGAGTCAAAAATATGCTATTAAAATTTTTCACTCAGAAAGTTTCCTTGCTATCGATTATTTTACCAATGTTTCTATAATTATGCTGTCTTTCTATATAAATACAAATATCATACGAAAATTTGTCATCGTGCCTATTAAACTGACATTTAAAAAATTAAATCCATGTGACGAATCTATCATTTTTAATAGTATCTTCATCTACGGTATTAATATCTTCGGCTCACAGCTACCTTACCGTCTATATTTTAAAAACAGCACTGGAGCGTTTTCTTCCAAATAGTATAACATAGTCCCAGAATTGTGTGTTAAACCACTAAATTTATGAACAATAGATACAAGTACATTTTGATACAATTGCGGAAAGTATGCCTCGTCGCTATTGTGGCCCCGCCTTCGGCTTGGATCAACAAACCGGGAATCTTAAGAAATGACAACGCCTGATACGACGCTGATACGCCTGATACGCCTGAGACGCCCTTTATATGAACTTAAGTACCTAAGTATTGTATTTATTTTATCTGTAGTTCAGTATTACATGCTTTAATTATACTTAACTAAAATACTTATGAAAAAAATTTATTAATACACGTGTACGTATAAAAATTACTGATGTAATGGTTTTTAACCTAAGTCTTCTCTAAGTATTTTTTCTCGCTTAAACCTAAAAATCAAGGTCAAACATTATAAGTAATTACATCCAAGATGCTATGACATTACTTTGGGCATACAAAGAAGCACAATCAGATATTAATGTGTTGGAGGTTGTTGAAGCTCTATAAGGCATTGTCGTTTCCTACTCTGGCCAAGGTTAAACGGTCTTACATCGCACCATAAATATTTGATTGTTATCTAAACAAATTAACGATTAACGTTCCTAAGCTTTTGTAAGGAGAAATTTATTATTCTTGCGAAAACAAACATCTGTGTTGTTTATCTGTGGATGTACAGAAAAAAAGGTTTACTCTGTTGATTTTATTTTTACATGTGCAAAAAAGGGCTTTCAAATCTCATATTAAATTTATGTAACATTATCCTATGTTATAAAAATGTATCTATAGAACAACTTTAATTTATTTTATTTTATTTTATTCTGGGATTATCCATAGAATATATTTTCATATAATATCTTATATATTTTCGTAAAAATTTATCCAAAAAAGGTGGAATAAAAACTTTTTAACATCCGATAATTATCGGACACATTTGCACAGCACATTTGCTATATCGTTAAACTTGAGAGAACAATATAAAAAGATAACAACAGCCACGTCAAACATTAATAAAATTTAATGTTCAATTAATGAACCGCTTAAATTCTCCTTTCAAACTCAAGCATCCTTAAGACAGATACAAAAATCAATAAAGCACAACGTGAAATAAATATTGAGTCTGAAATTAATTTCAATTAGTTGAAATAAGCGTGAAAAAACAATTATAATGCAATTGGCCGTGCGCAAGCGCCTCTTGTCTCAGGCGGAGCGCATTACAAGAGAGCTAATTCCGCTGCGTAGATTAATAACGAGATATGACAGCTCTAATAGAAATTAATATGATTAGAGGAATTACGAGAAAATCTACAACCGTAATTACCTATGAATACATTTATTGAAAAACAAAGTGACCAATTAATATATTTATGCTTCGATAAAAAAAGTAATTTTAATTTGAAAATCCTACTTATAGTCAATTTGATTTCTCAATAATAAGCATTTATAATAGTTTATTAAAAATAAATATATTATTTATGTTACTTATTAGGTAAAATTAATACCTTCTAGGTAACTAGCTATACTTGTGTGATGGTTAAATGTATTACTATTTATTTATTACATATTTTATTTATTTATTGCTATTGCTGTAATGCTTTTTCCTATTTTTTATATAAAATTTAACTTTTAACTTAATATTTAAATTGATATAATGCGTGTATATAAGTGTGTATGTTAATGAGATTGCTGCAAATGTAAAACCAGCGAAACTGAAATGTCTTTTCATCTTTTTTAAGTTACCAAACCAATAATTTTTACTTCATTTACTACAACTCTGAATTACCATAAAAACTTTTGGGAACAAAGACCATTAAATAAAAGTAAAACAAATAAATCGAATACTGAAGCACATTCTCAATACAATAGACCGTTCTCATTAGCGCGATGTTAGCCGGTGCTAATTATTGCACACTATTGGGTTAATGTAATGAAACTTTTCTATGGTGTAGTTAGCGGCCAATTACTTACTTACATTTTACATTTTATTACTATGGGCATACTCTTGATCCCACTCTTGGTGACGATAATATAGCGAGTTAACAAAGAAGGTGCAATTTATTCTTGTTTTGAAGGAATCCAGATCATATACTGGACGGAAAACTGGAGCTGGTGGCGCCTCTCACCCTCTGGTAGTGCATATTATAAAAGTTGACTTCTGGTAAATTGCATTGAGCTTTTGAAAACACTCTTCCAAGTACATTCTGTAAAAGACCGCCAAGCAAGCATTTTAACCGTGTAACAAGCTATAAAGCTGACCCCTCATCAACTTCTCATTGCAAATAAGCCTGCTGCTGGTGATCCACTGATCCACCAATGTGGTAAGGAAGTACTATGCTAAACTATTCTACAAATGAGAACAGTTGCAGAAGCTGTCCAGTTTTTAAGTACCGTTTCACGGTTGTGGTTGCCCAGTGAAAAATTTAAAAATATATTCGTTCTAGACAAATCTCATGCTCTGAGGTGAGAAAGGAAACCGCTGCCTCTCACAGTCCAGCCTACCACAATACAACATTAAAAGTATTGTTCTGTTTTCAAGGGTGCTTTGGCTCAAAGTGAATATTAACTAATATTATAGAAAAAATGCATTTTCCATACTTTAAAGAATGTAAATATATTCATTTAGTTGGTCTAAATGGTCAAGATAAGATAGGATGACATAAAGTAAGAATGAGGCGAACTATAAAATATGATAGCGAAGGAAAATAAAGAGTGTGACAGAACGAATCATTCCGCTGCATCAAATCCTATTTTATTTTATATGTGCGTGCGCCTGTTATCGCTCGTTGTATGAAGCCGTCCTTGTGTACCTTCCTATTTCGGTCTAAAGCAATGACATTCGAGCCAGACTCGAACTCAGGATAAGCCGACAAGATAAGTGGACATTTAACGTACTACAAGTTATTACAAAGCAGTTACGGCTCAGCATTAAGCCCGCCACGCCCCAATAGTTGCGGCGTGAAAGTTCTGTTGGCATTCTCAAGACAAAGGTTCTCACCTTTCGTAAATAAAAAAATTTGAGTTACCTTGTATATTTTCAGTCCAATTAATGATTTATTATTCTAAATCAATTCTTAATCTGTTTATCGTGTATTAAAAATGAATCGTAGTTAGTTTCATTGGCTAGAACTCAAAACGATTTGTTTTCTTTTGCATTGTTAGTTAAAGTGATTTAAAAACTAGAATAACAAAGAAATATTTAAAGAAAAGTGAAAACATAACAATCGAAATTTAGTAATTTATTTAAAAACTGTAAAAGTAAAATTTTATTTATTCATGACATTTGTGGCAAGTTTTACTTTAAACTAAAATACAAACATAATTATGAAGATTAATCATGGGCATCAAATAATACAATATTATGAGTAAAGTACACATTATCGCATATGGGTTGGAAGAAATTTCTGTTAAAAATAAGTCACACCATTTGTGATATTTTCCTTGTTTTCCTTTTTTATGTAAATGTTTGTATGCACAAATAATTAAATAACTATTCACATATTATTCTATGGGAAATACTTCCAGGTCGCGTTTACACCCTTTCCTCAGTTCTTCAGTTGGTCTTTTTTCATAGATCAATTATTGGACATGTTATGCCTGTAATGTCTAAATGTTACAAACTCAATAGTTCTCAACGTCAGCTTGCCTGAATTTTAGTTGCAGCTTCTAATTACTTTTTTAGGTTTAAAGATTTTTCGCTAATTACCGTATTGCTATTATTTTCACTATCGTTGCATGAAATATTGGTTTCGTCATTAAATATCTCATTATAAAAAAAAATTTTAGAAAGATAGCTTTGTATTATAATATTTAAACAATTTTCGTTATAACAACTAGGTAATGATTAGTTTTTATTCAGTACAAATATAAGAACATTCTCAGGATCTATCTACTCAATTTCCATAATATAACGGATGTTTACAAGCTAATAGCGTAACTATATATTCCATATCCAATAAATAAATATTAACTATTGACTAACATTAAACTACTGTAGGAATAAAACTCGTTGATGTTAACATGGTAATAAGATTTATTGTTCTGTTAACAAACTGCGTTGCTATTTGAATTAATTTCGTATTTAAGCGAAAGATACATACGAAAAGACAATACTAACTGTGTATTAAATCAGATACAGCAAATAGTAACATCTGCAAGCAGAAACTATCTGTTTAAGCAGCGATAAATCTATGAAAATCGCGATATGGGTACCAGGGTAGTATAAACATGCCGTAGTAATAAAGCTTTCGGACGGTAACATGGTAGTAGATTTATAGAGCGCACTGGACTTAGAACGATAGAGGAATTCACCATAGGTAATGCCTGTGCCGTGTACCGCATACGCTGATATGCCTGTTGCGGTTTGTGTGCTACCCTTGAGCTGTGGTACAAGTTGTAAGTGACAGCGACTCTATATGAATCATAAGTTAATCATAAGTCAATAGAACAGTATTGTATATATATTGTTGGTCGGATAATGTTTCGATCATGGAAACAAAGAAAAATTTGTTTCAATGCTCAATACGAATAAGTAAATCTTCAGTGATTTACGTAATACTTTTATACACCAAACCACATTAAGCCGACGTTATGTAGTAATAGTCCGAACATTTATTATACAACATATATAGCCCACAAACTATTGATATTATGGTGTAAAACCAATATGCAACTGATGAATATATAAAATAAGAGTATTCGTTCAAAATGTAAGAGATTTTTTAACATTTCTAGTTCTTAATTTCAAATTTTTTTAATAAGGTCTGTAAATTTACTATAATTTTAACAATCTAGTAACTATAGAGAAATACCCTCACAAACCACATACATTCAATGATTGACAGATTACAAGTTTTGCAGCGCCATCTCTTATAAACTTGCACCAAACTCAACCTGATATTGGAAAATTGTCTAAATTATTAGTTGCCTTTGTAACGGCTTGCAGCGTGGGAAAACATATAGTTTTCACTAGGAATAATATTAAATGATTGCTAGTTGGCTTTCTCGCCTCTAACACATAAAATATTCAAATATAACATACATACTTGTGATGGACAAATATGTATAAATCGAGTTAATTTTTATACTAAAATGATAATTTTACAGATTAACGTTACTTTTCATTCTATACATTTATTGTTTCGTTTTATAAATAATAAAAAATAAAAAGATTAATCTTCTTAAACTTGTTTACAGTTTATAATCAAGAGCTGCAACTGAATTTCAAAAGGCTCCAGTTAAGTTGAAAATATTGATATTACATCTTTAGTAAGTATCTTAATAATGCTTGATTTGGGATAGATAAATAGGTATGAGTATAAAAAAGCTTATAGCAAACCTCTTATGCCAACAAATCTCCCATCCATTTACAATCAAACAAAGTCGCCATCTTCTAATCTCTCAACTCGACGGCATTGCAATAAATCAATCCATTTGCGTCTTTGTTCTCAGGTTTCCCCAAAGACATGGAAACTTCTTAGAGAAAATATACCCTTATATAAAATAGGTTAGGTTTTAGTAACTCCACTTAAGGAGTAATGCATCACGTTCCCACGGTACATATGGAAGCTTTGTTCCACTTGGATACTTTAGTTTAGTTCCAATGGGAGGTGTGGAGCAAAAATATGAATTATTTATTTATTAAAAAAATTGTTTATTATAGGAATATTAAGATAATTATAGGAAGACTGAGTGTTACATTGCCATTGATGCAGTCTGTAATCTACACATGTAAATCATTAAGTTGGCTTAGGCAAAATTAATGTTCAGAAGCCGAAACAAAAGTACCGTACCAAGCTCAGAACTTTATTCTTATAAGAAACTACATTCAGTTTCAATAATGCAATTCCTTAATCTGCGATACACGTAGTTTTGAAATACTTAAGCTGTATTCTACAGTGAATTTAAACAAAGAAATATGTTTTTTTTGTATTAGCGAGGCTACCAACAAAAAAATGTACAGTTGCATAAAAATGAAATCGAGGTAAAAATTCAACAAAACGAAGTGGCAATATGATAATTTTATTAATATCGATATTGTTGTGGAACAAATACCTCAGTCCGAAGTACCTCAAATATGCTCTGGCGCAAAGCGAGGATCGCGTGCTCCACTATATTAGCTAATAAGAGGGCAGAAAAGCACTCATTGATTCTCACCACATTCTGATTGAAGACTCCGGTTTCAAAAAGCAATTCCCAAGGATTGGCTTTTATTTTATATAATATATGGTACGGGAAGCGTGCGAAAAACGGGTATTATACAATTTGTGTGAATCTCGGGTTTTAAGTGGTATATTGTTTTTTGTCAACAAACACAATTTTAATTTTTTTTAACCCAACTAACCCAAAAGCAGTATAATGTTATTCGTACGTAGGTAATATCTATTTCAGTTTGTTTGTCTGTTTTATTGTCAGCTATTGTAGCCAAAACGGTTTGACCACTTTTAAAGACATTAAATTATTATTTTCCCCGGAGTGTGTGATACGCTATATTGTTTTTTAAAAACCTACTTTTACAGTTAATATATTTTACTTTCGTTAGTTTTTTAATTAAAACACTTAATACATTAACACCATCAGATGAGTTGTGCGATCTGAAATTTATTTGTGTAACTCCTAATTACTTACATATTAGCGTGAACGACTGAAGGTAAATTAGAAGATTGCATATGAAAGCGGTAAGTGACACCTTGATGCTGCAGAACTAAATGGCTAAGATTACTACCGCTGCCGATCAAACAGCGAGCAGAGGTCTTAGGGCTGCTATAAGTTGGTGAGGTCGATAAAACTCTTTGGTATCTTCCCTGTCATTTGTTTTTTGGAATTTTTACTCAGGCGACGAGGATATATAAATTCATAGAGCGGCAATACACCCAGTATTGGCACTCGTATGTTTTTATATTTCCGCATAATAATTGAAAACTAAAAATTTCAAAAACAAACTATAACTATAATATATATGTGCATTTCAGTTAATTAATGTTACTAAAGCAAATACTTTTACTTTAACTTATGCTCCAGTTTACTTCAACATCCACGATTCTAGTGACAACCTGAAAGCCAGCTCGATGTCGAGCTCTTCCTTAATACGGCGACAAATGTTTCTGTTGGTGAATCGTACTGCAGTTCATAATAATTTCGTTGCTGTCAAGACTATCAAAACCTACCAATCAAGCAACTAACAGGTTTGGCATTCGAGCACCAAACTGCGCCTCAAGTTTGTGTTGTTTACCTTACTTTTTAAATCAAACGTGACTTACAAGCACATTAATGATTAACAACTACGGGTTGATGTTTTAAGCCGCCACATACTACCAATGATAAATAAAATTTAATTGTGTTTGCATTTTAAGGTAAACCTAAAGAATCGTTCAAGTAATTATGAAAATTCCAATATTTTTCTTCAATAATTTAGTGATTGTTTCTTTTCGTTAAAATTTTTTTTTAAATGCAACAAGAGAAGCACGCATACTTTGTTAAAAATACTATAAAATTACTATATTTTGTATTTCTCACTCACATGTGAATCTTAATAAATTCTTTTAATAGTGATGTTTTGAAGCATAAAATATCCCATTGGGTTAAAGTGCTCTTAACCCTAGCCCTTAAACTAAGTTAAGAGTAATAGTGATTTAACTGTATCATGTTAAACAATCGCGAAAAATATAACTGCTTATGAATAAGGCCCCTTTTGTTTTTTCTATTCAGTAAATTTTCTGTTATAAGTTCTTGTGTCGAAACAAACATATTTGGGTGATCGATTTATACGTTAAACTGCAGTTGTTTTATTTATGTATTTATAAAATTTTTAAATCAATTTATACAATTCTTTTAATTTCATTTCAATTTTATTAATAAATAATAACTTAAATGGTAACCCTTATTAATGTACAACTGGTATATTGCCTCGAATAACATGGATGGAATATTTAGATGGACAGACTGCGAGGGTCGTCGGTTCACGATGGTGATGTAAAACGGCGTACTTGTAAGGTCGAAAGCTTATTTATTAGATTCTCTTGTTGACGGAATGATTAAAATGTTGTACGTACCTTGATTAATGCCTTGCTCATTATAATATTACTAGTAAATATTTACTGCTTAGGCACTTACTGCGTTATTTAAATAAATCCACATCACTGAGTTTTCTGAGTTCACTCGTGTTTACTAGATTTCTTTATTGGCTAGTTTACCTGGTGTACTTTGTATACCCTACACCTACAATTCGCAACTACCGCCATTCAAAAGTAATCTGAAGTAGCAGGGATGGAAAAAATAACATTTTTGATAAAATAAATAGACATTTAATTATACTATCAGGTTTCAAATTGTTTTTACGTACCTCACAATTAAATTAGGAATTTATCACAAACTCTTATTATTTAAAAATACACAATATTTATCTTATTTTATTTATCTAATATCTCACACGTCTTAGTTATATTCATGTACACACATTTAATATTTAATTGTTTTTTTTTCTATCTATAATTTTAATTTCAAAAAGCCCTCGAGTTGTAGCAGAATATCAGTGCTTTGTTCACATCCCGATGTGAACAAAATTAGTCACTAAGTTGCGACCCTTTCGCAATTCTGCAGCGCACACAAAGGTCTTTGATACCTTTATTATAAAATGTTTGTTTTTTAATCTATGTACTGACTGGGTGGATTGAGTGTGATGTAGAAATGGAAATAAAGACTTTATCTATCTATCTATCTAAAAACCAATTTTAAACTATTATTTTTGTTTCTAAACCACTCCTAAATGAAAGCTACCTTATCAAAAAATAAATTATAGACACCACCTAGCCATTTGAACTTTTTATTCGAAATTTACAATAATATAATAATAATTATACACCATAACGTAAGCCATATAATTTAAGCAATAAGTAGCAACCTCTACATCAAAATGTCGAAGTGCAAATACAACATATTAGATGCTTTTAAATAAATTATGGCTTCGGTAATTATAGGGGAGAAGTTATTTTGAATGCCTTGAACACTTGGATAAAGGCTAAATTAACCTATGACCGAATTTAAAGTAAATACGACATTATAGCAAAACAGTAAAGGCAGTTATAAATCATAACTGATTTCCATAAATTATTTTGATTATCGAAAATTGGATAATCGACCTCCAATACCATATTATTTAATTGTAGAAATACAAATTCTTAATATTATTTGTGACAAATTGTCTTTCTATATTTTGGGGAAAGTTAAATGGATATAACCTAATCACGCTAGTAAGCGCCGTTTTCCATTCAAACATGTGACGTCAATCACATTTCAACTTAAATACACACATGAAGTGTCTATTTCCACAATCCCACGACAAAGATTTCATTGATAGTATGCTTTCTAATTATTAAATTGTTACTCGTATATATATAAAATTATAAGTTAAAATTTAAACACAATACAGCTTTGACTGCTGGTAATAAAGCCTAGAGAGTATATGTTCTTGGTGATGTGAATACTTATTCACAAAGAAAGAGTTTTTCGAAATTCTACTCCTAACATGTAGAAACGGTCGATTCAATTTACTATGAAACTTTTTATAATCTAGGTCGATTAAATCGTAAATTGGTACCATATTCTTCAATTGAAATTATGAGATATCAGAATTGTTACGTTAAATCGTTAATCACAGTTGTTAAACAACCACTTTCCCAAACTTGTTGAACAAACGCATTGTAATAGCGTGGTGGTGTCACATCCCAAATTCCTCATGTTTTTCTCCCATGGAAGGTCTGTGCCCAGTAGTGGGACTTATATAGGCAATTAATGATGATTATGATGATAGCTTTGTTTAGAATACTGACATATATATCACAAAACTGTTGCTATTCAATGTTTTTAATTGGCCACTTAGTTTTTATACACTGAAAAGGGAATGTGTCACCTGTCTTTTTCTGTTGAGTGTTGTGACGCTTGTTTTTTCTGTTATTGTAAATTAAAAAAATATTATTTATTTATATACGTTTTTTCTACTGTAAATTCAACATTATTCTATTAAAAACCAATATTCAATTGAAAGAGGGTGCTTAAAAATATTTTATTTCTTACTAAATTCGAAATGAAAAATGTACCTACAAGTGTTATTTTTTCAAATAACTACTAATACTAGTTGAAGTACTTATTGAAAGCGTACATTGTGCTCCGATTGTCTTTACTTACTTATTTGAATATCACAAAATTAAAAGTAATTAAATAAATATATATGCGTATAAATAAAAACTTTTCAAATATTACCGCACACAACAGTAAACTGTACACTTCTCATAATTATGATAATTTCGATAAAGTAATATTTGTATAAAAAGAAATAAAATTTCATTTTATTTTATTTATTTCTTTTTTCATTTCATTCAAATAAAATAGGTTTTAACAAAGAATTACTTTCTGCACAAATAAACGCACTCTCTTAAAATATAATAGGTATAATCAAGTTACCGTTGTACAAAAACTTCATTTTATAAATTCTATTTTTAAATATTAAATACAGTGCTTAATTACAACATCTTAATTTTTATAGCACACTTCTGATTTAAAGAGAATTACCCCATATATGAACTGTTTGACCTTTGATGCGATTATTATCTATTCTCGAATATCAAGGCTGATAATCTTATTTTATAGATAATTTACCATTTATTTCGGTCAATTTTATTGGTTTTTTATAATAATTGTTATGGGTAGGTACTTGGTGAGCAATGGCGAACGATTTTTAATATAGCTCCAACAAATTGAACGCTGTAGTAATTTTTTATTATACTATTCTGTACTTCTTTTAAATCTTGTATTTGTTATCTGTTCTAATACTTACTACAAATTTACTCAAAAAAATTATCAGTAAAATATTCTGTAAGAGTAGATTTGGTATACTTACAAACCAATAATAATTTGAGATCGTAAAAAAACAAAAAGTAAACATTACTATTACCACGGGCTAACACTTGCCGGGTCATTATATGAATATAAAGAATGACGTAATATTTAGTTTTCGTAACTTATGTATTACTCTACAGGTTCGACCAGGGCAAATCGACAAAAGG
Source organism: Acentria ephemerella (assembly GCA_943193645.1). Taxonomy (NCBI): domain Eukaryota; kingdom Metazoa; phylum Arthropoda; class Insecta; order Lepidoptera; family Crambidae; genus Acentria; species Acentria ephemerella. The sequence continues at coordinate 6,806,423 of OW971893.1, forward strand.
CGCAAGCAAACTCCGCCGAGACCTGATCAACGCAGAGATCGCCAACCTTCGGGACCTCCTGCCCCTCCCACCCTCCACCCGACAGAGGCTTTCGCAGCTGCAACTGATGGCGTTAGTATGTGTCTACGTCAGAAAGTCCAACTACTTTCAACAAGGTCGGTGTTATTAAAATTATGTTTCTCTTTTATAATATATTTTGTAAGTAATCAATTGAATTTTTTTTTATTTAGGTAATAAATTAACTATTCGTGTTTTTATTATATATAAAAAACTTATAGGTATTCATTTTGATTTCTTAACCACATTAAATTATACACCCAAATCAACGGTGCATCGAAAAATTAATGAACAAAAAAGGCTAAAATCGGTCCTTTTTTCTCATGTAGCTCAAGATTATATTAGAAGAATATATATATATATATATATATATATTCACACTTCTTTAAAGGTACATGTTATGTTGGATAAAACTTACGATATCAGCGTTTATTTACGTCACCTTCTTAAAAATGTAATCGATTTAGATTTAGATGTAAAATTTTTCTTTTGACTAAAATTATTTCACAATTTTATAACTTTAAACGAGATAGAGATATCTCCATACAACAAATATTCAATATTAATGATTATTAATATGATAATTTTCAAAATTAAGTTACTAATTTTACGCATCAAACAAATCAATACAATAATACTCGAAAAAAGTTTCTTCTACAAGCTACCAGCTACCTACGACGTTCAATACGGCAAATATTACATCGCTATAATTATCATTTCTAAAACAACATGACAGCCGTCAAATTGCGGTCCCACAGTTGAAGGTCATTATAAGCAATGAACATTTTACATGCCTCATTTATCCAGTATTGATAGGCAGTAGAATAACTTTGTAACTATATATAACTATCATTCTTGCTGATATGATGACATTTCATAATTAAGGTGATTTTTTGTTAAATTCAATCAAAATATATATATAAATTCACCCTTTCTTATTTCTATAATATTATTGATACTAACTAGCTAGAAACAATTTGTATAAAAAAGTAATCCTATTTCTTTCTCATATATTTTAAGATGTATGTATACTTAAAGAAATTTTATCATTTTTCAAATTAAAGTAAATGTGAATTAATTTCAATTTCGTTTATTAATTTAATTTAGACAAGATTGAAGATGGGAAAGAATATAACAATAATAGTTCTAATAAAATAACTTCTAAACTGCTAGCAATTAGGACTATAGTAGTAAAATAAGAACTGTTTTAATTTTAATTACCTTTTTATTTATCGAGGAGGATTCCGTTTACTGAACTACCTGTCAATGTGTAAGCCGCAGGCGAGTGTGGAGCTCGCCCAGTGCCTGTTGAGCGGGGATACCCTCTTAAGCTATCCAGTAAACCCATTGCCCTTTGCGGAGGTGATCTGGGTTCTACCAAAGCGATTCACCAGAATACCTCCACGAAGCCAGAACATGTATACGTCATTTGTTTTGATTATCATTTATTGTAAGATTCCATTCGGAATTATATCAGTTATATTGTTTGTGTACTCACCATTGCCAAATTTACAACATTCAAGGTCGAACTTTGTTCAGTATAAAACAAAATAATACATAATAATTAAATTGATTTTCAATTTGCAACTGTTGTGATGGAACGAATTAGGAAACAGGAAGACGGATTCAAAATATTCTCTATAATTATCTATTGACTTGTGTAACGTATTTATAATTTTACTAGACAGTTTTGATTAATGTTCGTTGATAAGTCTAATGAGTTTGGTTCTCATTTTCCTAAAGTGATAATTAATCTTATTACATATATAAAAAAGAATACGTTAATTTAAAAATATTTACTCAAATGATCATTATATGAGTTAACCTATAAATGTTTATCGCAATTGAAAAATCGAAGCAGGCGTTAATTTAATACCAAATTTACTATTAATGGCTAGTCCAAATATTCTTTCTACAGATCTAAATAACCGTACTAGAAGTTTTCTTTGTAAATTTACTAAAAACAGCGGTTGTTTGGTAACAGAACTATGATAGGGCCATTACTATATAGATAGAATATTGGAACCGGCCGTTTATGTACACAGTTGTAGTTCAAAAGAATTCCTAACATGATTTAATATCTTAAACATTAATTATACCTCTTCTTTATTTTCTTACAATAATCTATGCATAGACCAAACTTATCAAATGTATACTACAGTGTAAGTTTCAATCGAATTAAAACATCTATCGTGTTCGTCGTCAGCTGTCAAATCGTATGAAAATGAAAGTCTGTTGTGTTAAAAACTTCTTTCTGTGTATGCATTTATCATCTGAACACAACTACAATCGTAATGTCTCGATACGATTTTTTACATTTTTACTATAACAGTCTCATGACAAAGATTTATAATGTACCCGTAAAATAAAACAAGCAAAACAATACATATATTTATTATTACTTGATGAGTTTCATATTACAAATGCTATCAGACTAATTTATACATTTTATCGGATACCCGGCATTATCCAATGCTAATTCTAAACGGATTTACACTATCCCGAAATATACCAAACAAACCCATAGTTATCGAATCCCTACAAAAAATGTTTCACGGTGACTCATATTCAGTAACGAAAACAGAAATTCACAGGAGACTTACAAAACTGCATAATTTCATAACAAAGGTTGTTCCCACGGTTGCAAGATGTAACCGATGGAGTAAAAAAACTCAGCGTATCGATTTTGATAGGAAAATTAGAGAAAATTATCCGGACAACGGCTACCGACTGATTGTTATTGGCCCTAATGGTGCCTGCAGGGATTCGAACCCGGGCGGTGTCACGCCCGCGCCGCACGCCACTGCGAGGGGCTTATATGGCGCGGAAGTTTTCAGTTCAATTGTAATTAATTAGGTTTAAAATGAAATTTAAAAAAAATTATGTGGTACAATTATTTTTTTCTAAAATATACAAAAAAACGCTTGAGCCGATGCAATGATGATTAGGTACATTAATTATTTCCTAATATCTTGGGGCTAAGAATAATAATTTTCAATTGAAAAACTTAAAAATTTCATCAGACGTTCGAAGTGTAATTTTTTCACGTAACTGTTTATCAGTAGCCAATACCATAATAATCGTCATTATAACAATTGCGTGAATTGATTTATTCAATGCCACAAATGTTACAATGAGATAATAGGTAGTGATGGTACTGTAAATGACCCGACGCTACTGCTTTATCATTTAAACATATTTTAATATTTGATTTATGTAATAATCATTAAATTTGCAAAATTTTACGTAGGTAATTCTCATTTGACTAAATTCAAAAGCAAAAAAAAAACAATATTAATTTAGTACAATAAATTTGCAATTATTTTTGGGTCCATGTAAACCTACCACAATGCATTCAAAATTCGAATGCCACTGCCGCGTATGGCACGCATTTATAAGGCTTTTGCCACTTTAAATTCGCTACAAACATATTCGTCATTAGTTGTTTTATTCTGAATCTGCTTAAAGCTTCCATACTGTAGTGAGCACAATAAAAACAAAGGTACCTCGATAAACGTTCAATTGTACGAGGTCTGTGGGAACCGCAGTTAGCATATCATTTACCAAACGATAGCTCCAAGCTTCTCGTCTTGTTGCGACCTTTTACTGAAAGATTAAACTGAAAATCTCGGACAATACGGGTTGTTTTCGAAAATTAAAAGAGTAAATGATGGGTTTGGTTCATAACCTGCAACGTCGCAGTTTTGTGCCTTGAAAATAATTTTTATGTCAAACAGGTTTACAGTCTATAGTGAAAAACGTTTGTGAGATGCTTTTCGTATCTATGTAATAAAGTATGGCGTGTTTCATTACATTAAGATCAGGTTGATACATTGTTTTTTTATCATAAACGAATGTTGAAATGCAAGTGAGTAATGTTGGATCTGAGCCGTGGAAATTCGAAATTTTTTAGATAGACCAAATTATATATTCTTAATAATTTTTTATATCTGAAATACATTATAGTCAGATTATAGAGAACTTACCAAGACCCTTTTAAAAATTAATTTAAGGTTCGGAATAGGTGGATTAAAATGCAGTCTTTCTCCAAGGAAAAACAATATCTCTAACTTTCAAGTTCCAGCAAGTGCTTAGGCAGGTTCATAAATTAGCCAAACATATTTTCTGTCCTCGTAAAACGCGACAATATTCCATCCAAAGCTTCGAGTAAACAATAAGAATTCGACATGGATCTAAAATCGTGGGAATCAGAATTTACATAACATTTTCTCGATGACGGGCCAGGGGCTAAACGTTGCTACAGGAACTCGAATTTATTTTCGATACTAAAGTTTGGTCTACTGTTAGCTACATTAGTGGGATTAGCGAATGCTTCCACTCTATTTGTTTTTGGTATATTTTTTTATTAATTTATCAATTTATATACATACACACAATATAAACAACATAATATTCGTTTATTGGGATGAAAGTGGAGACTCCAAAACCGACTGAAGACCATTTATTTGAGGCCTCCTGGATATGGTAGTGCGTTCCAGAGTCATATTCATATCGCATGAAGTTGTTAAGAGTTGGAGGTAAATCCAGTCAGAATATTAAATTTGACATTGGTACAATAAACTAATTCCAGTTGAAGTTGCGTAAACCCAGCTACGTACAGTAATAAACTATAATTTCATACTTAATTTTATTTTAACATCCTTATTAGCTTTACAATAAGATTCACTATAAAAAAATTGTTACATATTAACATAGCTCGTGGACTTGCCATCACATATTTTTGTTTTAAAACCTAAAGTTTTATTTGCTTTTAAATATATATTTTTTTTTAATTTGACTACATTATATAATAATTAATGCATAGACATTACGAGTAAATTAATAACATTACAAGGACAGAACACACGTTAAAGTGCATTAATTAAGTCACTTTATCAGAATAAAGTTTCTGCGACACTTAAGCTATTAAAAATTGCTGTTATTAAATACAATTTATCTAAAGCGCCTTTATGGTCATAAATTTCTAAAAATAAACTCGAATCAATTAAAAAGTTTACGCTCGTTCCATAGTTATGTATGATCAGCACGATCAGCGCTAATTTTAAAGCGGCTAAGACTGTAATACACAATAATTCTACTATATTCGTTGTCCATTTTTAAGATCAATCTTAAAGTTTAAATACACACGTAATGTTCAATTATGCGTCATACTTGAAGCACTCGCTTTTATTTTCTTCTTGATAAGGTCGTAAATTATGTGGCGTGTTATGCTTCTTGCGTTCCCGGTTCCCTTATCGGTCTAAATGCTGAAATTACAGGCCTGGAATTATCGAGCACGCATACCGCAGTATTTTCTCAACAATTTTTGCATACCTCCCTGGGAATCCACTGCCTAGTGAGGGAACGCTAATTAAATGGTGCAATAATGCCAGACCTGAATTGTTCATTTGGATTTTGAGGGTATTGTAGTGTTCACATGTAATTTGTATCCCTCTCGACTCTTTTGCAAGATGATAAATAATTATTTTGTAATATTTACCTCTTATTACGCAGTGGAATGCTGTATTAAATCGGTTACGATGGTTATCACTTATAACGGAATACTTAATGCCAACCCATTAAATACAAAATACTTTGTTACCATATTGTAACTTCTATACCCTAATAAATAAATAAACTAATACTAGTTGACCCCGTAAACTTTCCTTTGGCTAAAAACTACTACTAACGCCATCTATTAAAAGAAACCCGAAGTAGCGATGGAAGAAGTGACAGTTTTGACGTTAAGCGTCATTTAGACTATGTTCCATACTAAATAACAACCAATTTTCAGTTGGATATTTTATTATTTCTCTTTAAAATTTTCCCAGTTATTTTTATTTTTAAACCACCCCTGAATAAAACACAATAAAAATTATTCAAATATAATAAGCCGTCTTGAGCAAGACTAATAAACAGCAATATATATAATAGAAAAAATTTGATACTGAAAAAAGAACTTTATTTGTTATACCTGGCTAAAGACAAAGGCTTTCGGATATTATATGTAATGCCAAATAGACACGGAATAAAATTTAAATCAAGCAAATGTTAAAGGTCGTGTGGCGTGTACTTACCGTGTAAAGAGTCCTTTTATAAGTCGTGTATGAGTTGACCGTCCTTTTGGTGTTGTCAATCACAAGCTAGCCGTTGTGCAGACACTTACCGTTTCCTTTTCAACTAAATTAATTATATTTTGTTTTGCTTACCTAAGTTTCATCTACAACTATTTCTAAATTAGTATTGTTGGTTTTCAAGTATTGCCTGGTTAAAGTTAAAATAATAATCTGAAACACAATCAGCCAACCATATACAGAGTGTACAGCCCACCATTTTTTACCAATGCTATAAAACAACACGACAAGGATACCCCACTTAATTACAAGCTTGTACTTAACAAGCTTACACTGTTTATATGTTAATTGTCCTGCAAACCATTTTTCGACTATTTCTTGCTATCCAATAATTTCTTTTAGTGTATGTAGTTTTACGTAATATATGGTACACTGACGTACTAAAATGTTAATTAACTACAGGCTGAATATACCACCGCATTTCATATTTTGGACGTGACTCAGCTTGGTGTGTTTGTATAATGGTAGCCATTGTAATTATAGGTCATGGGTTGTATTAACATCTCTTGTCTCCAATATGTCATCACAAAAATAATTTCTTGTGCTCAATGTCTGTGCTTGCTCACCACTTTCCGCCAGGTGTACCATCTGCTTATTTGGTATTCTTTGACATAAAAAATGTAGGCATTTAAATCGAGTACATAAATCGGTGTCTCGTTATATTAAATCTTTATCTTTGTGTAATCATACCTCGACCGTGAAGGGAGGGCCCAAACACTTTACTGGTAATTATCGGCCCATTAAGTGTTTGTTGGTTAGTCTCTGATTCTATGGTAATAAGAAATAATTATGCGTGCTTTGTGGTCGTTGCATAAAGTTTATTTATACCTACACCTGTTTTAAATACGTGTCATGAGATTCTATTGGCTAATGCGTGTTAAAGCCTATGACCAGTGAGACGTATATAGGTTGTAGATGAGGTTAATTTGTAGTAACTATCAAGAAGAGATCTTGAACGGAAAGGAAAAGTTTAAAAAACTTATTAGATAGATACCTATTAGGCTTACATAATCATTTTGATTGACTACAAAAATAAATCCGTCATGATCAGGTAGGATTTATAAAAAAATGTTACCAGTAATTCTATAAGACGGTTATAAATAAACGATGACTATTTTCGCGAAGTTTCAACCAGTACATTCCCTTTTTAAATAGATAAGTTAAGTGCAAAAACATAACGCTGATACCTAGCAGCAACTATTCAATGTCTTACAAACAAGTAATTAATGCTTACTTTTATTAAAGTAATCCAATTAGTGGCTGTGGCTTGGTGCTATATTAACATTTATTTGTAATTTAAATGAGATTGAAAATCACAAAGTAACTATAACATTATGAGAGAAGCATCAAGCAAGTGTGGGAATTGTTTTTATATAATTAATATTTAAGAATTCCTTTAAAATATATAATACACTATTAGCATATGTCGATCGATTTGTAAAATCTAACAATGCATTTAAAATGGAAATGTTTTTAATTTAAAATGGAAGTGTATATTTGATTAAATTATTTTCTGAAAAATTTACACCTTTGTGTATTTGTTATGTAAGTTACATATCTCTTCACATCTTTTTTATTTTCATTTATAAGATTACTTAATTTATTTATGTGTTAGTGTATGTGGGTATATCTATATAATATAGTATCTTATGTATCTTAGCATCTTAATATAGCTTACAATATTTTTATATAAGAGACCATTGTATTTCTATTAATAGAAATACAATTACTTTTCTTGCTAATTTAAAAGTGATTTCCACAATATCGTACTTAATTTCCAAGTAAAATTGTAAAACTTAAATATAATAATTATTGAATGTTCAGTTGGGTTTTAAATAAATAAATAATATTTAATTTTATTATATTCAGTGCAAGGCTCGCTAGCGTAATGAATCAAGCGGTCGAATGTCAATTAGGAAAATAATGAATCTTATATCACAATTGCTCCCAGATAGGCCAATCAATTTATGTAAGCACGAACTCTGAGCTTCAGAAAGAACATTAAGCTTTAGTCTCAGTTGTTACTGAAACTGCTTTTACGCCAATCAGGATCGGATGGATATTTAGTCCCAAACTCCTCGTGTGTGGAAATCTTAATCGCACCAATCTAGAGAGACGATTAATTTACGAAGAATGCACATCCCTAGTGATTATATTCGGTCACACAGAATGGAAGCTATTGATAATAATTGATAATGATGAATTAATAATAAGCGTGTGTCTCGCTTTAATAATAATTTTCATCCAGCATGCCACGCTGAAATTTTTAGCCTCAACATGCGACGTCAAAGCGTCATTCAAAACTAGGTACTGCGACTGATTTAGTACCTATATTTCTAATATTAAGAAACATATAAAGTCTCTTTTTGATCTTTATTTCACTGTTCTGTTGTATCCGTAATACAAGGTATAAAGGTTCTTAATTTAGGATAGTTAATCGGTATGTGAGAGTATTGTGTACCTACTTAATACTGAGTAAATGATTTTTTGTTATGATAATTGTTTTTGACATCATATCCGTAAAGTTTGCATTGTATGTCCAAGCAAATTCCAAATTGCTTAAAAACACTCAATATTTTATCCGTTAACTAACATTAATATTTATTTTGTATACATTAATGTTAAAATTAATAATCAAAAATAAAATAACCAGTTGTTTGTAATTATTTATGAAGTATTTATTCTTAATCAAAGATACATTCGGTTTTCGTTATACCTGTATAGAGGTCCAACGGTCAACGCTAGCTAACTGACTTATAGAAAGATAAATTCAATAACAGGTATCTATCGGATTACATGTAACTCTATTAGGTCAAGGGTATTTGGTTAGTATGCCCCTTTGTGATAGTGATGGGAATAATAATAATCGATTATAAATAATTCGAATTTATTTTTTTATTTTTTTATGTTTTCCGTTGTGTTGCCTGCTTAGCTTATACTAATTATTACTCCTTAAAGGAAGGAAGGAAGTTTTCAAAGAAAGATCTAAGAGACAAGAGGTTTTTGCTAGCTCGCTCATTAATATTAGATACAATTTTAGTGACAAGCATGCTACACATTCACTAAAATAAAATCTAGAAAACATTTTAATTAAACATACCTACTCATTACAAAATATAAAATTTTAGTTAGAAGGACATTATATTATCTTTGCGTCTTTATCCAACTCCTTGTTCTGTTTTATAACTATTTAAACATTAAAAATACAATAAAATTAAACAAGGGCAATAGGTCAAAGAACAGGATAGGTAGATGAATTATCTATTTAATAAGCTATTAAATAATTTCCCGGAATAAAATATTGCTGTAGATTACTTTTTTAAATGTGGAATAGCTAGGCATGAATTCAATTTTACCCCAATGTTGAGGAACATATTTAAATTATATCTTCTCTCATATATCACACTTGAGAACCTTCAATATTCTCGTTTACTTAATTTTAGAAATCCTTGTATGCAGTAGACGATCTGATAACAATAGTTAATCTTTTATATCGACAAAAAATACTCATTACCATGCCCATCACTAAATGATAACTACATCCACCACAAGATTTATCGCTCAGTTGTTCACAATAATTCACAATATTATTTAAATAAATCCCAGTACGTAGCGCTCAAGTGGAACCTTGAATTGATAATTCTAAGAGTTAATAATTGTCAGGTAAAATGTACTCTCGACAATAATCATCGTCCTAAGCCTATTGTTTGGACCGGTAATGGCATCTTAAATTTGTGAGTAATTTTTGCAGCAAGTGTACTCTACGTTGTGATTTAAATCCAACCTTATTGCTATGAAACAAGATTCATAATTTATGTCTATCAAAAGCATGTACACTTTTATATAATTCCAACAACTAGTTTTATCCAATTTAAGATCCAATAAGCTTTGCAACCAAATAAATAAAATCCTACGTATGCAACTATTAAACATTTTGTTTGGATTCGCGGGTTTTCTTTAGATGTCAATCTGTTTTCAGTATTAAGTAGAAGAGATGCTCATTATTTTGTGAAAAAATAATTTTGTTTTAAATTTAAATTCATGATGGAAAAACACTAGCTAAATCGCATTTAACGCGCTAAAAATAAGAATCATTTTGCAACTACAATCGACATCGCATTCCTTGATGGCTGAAATACCTAAGGAGTTTGGACGTAGGACAGAGAAGATTTTCAATTAAAATATATACTGCATTATTTTTTTATTTTATTTTTATTCATTGAATTATTACAATAAAGCATTATATTCAATATAGCATCAGATACGATCACAGGCGCTAGAAGGGATCTTGCAATTTAAATAGAATATATAAATATATGCAATTTCTATAAAAATATAATGTTGCGTGCAAAAATGTTTTGATAGCAAACGTTTGGATAGATTCCTACAAGGTTCGGGTGTTAAAAAAATAGTATTTACGAAATAATTGATTTAAAATAAAAAAATTATACGATACCTTTGGTCCAAAATGTTAGTAAAATGATTATGAGATTAATTTTCTACTAATTACGCTACTGTAATCTTGTCAAGTTATGTTATATTAAGTGGAATTAGAGGTCAATATAAATCGATATAATTTTTCAATCAAATCTTTATTACCTTTATTGTCTATTTTCGACGACCTCATATACTTCGGTAGTAAGTGTTTTATGTAACTCTTAACAATTTTAGAACATTCATAGTTAAATGAACTGTCTGCAGGCTATTCTAACAAGAATTAACTGCTTGAGTAAGGTCGGAAATAATTATCTTTTCGTATCGATTGATACAATCGATTACGACACTCGTTTACGATTCGACACAATGGTCGAATCGAATTGATGAACGATGTTGGATACTAATTGTATACGTACATACTTAATTTTATTAAGCCTTATTGTTGATGTTAAGTTTCAATCAATTTTTCTTCTGCACTGTCCTATCTTCATTAAATGCCACAACATTTGTTAACTGTCGAACTAAGTTCTCGCCTATGATTCATTCGTGACTCAGTATGATTTGGTACGTGCAATTACATCAGAAATATTTTAAGAAAAATAATAATCTATTTCGTAAGTTCCTGAAGAGGAGAGAAAAATATGAACATACAAATTACTTAAATAATTTAAATATTAAATGGTTTTAGTTTCTATCATAGCAAGCTTTGATACGAGTTTTAATTGTTGAATTTTCTTACAATGTATTTTTAAGAAACGAAATATATGTTGCAAATGTTTTATTGCAAATTATAATTGTAAAAATGACTGTAGCGAACAACATGCAATATAGATATAATTGCATCACTAGCCTATTACTTTCGATAGAAATAACATATATTCATTTAAACTATGATACGATATTGATAAATTAAATTTTTGGGACCACCTGATACTAAGCACTAGGGGGAGTCCGTATGTGAAGATAGCTAGAGCAGCGTGCAAAATACTAGCCTGGCCATTTAAATCTTGCCGGCTTAAAAAGTGATATGTGTATATCTATGTATACATTAAAGTCAATATAATTAAAGAAATTAAATATAGCATTTTACAGAAGCAGGAATTACAAAAATATAGCGGCAACATTATTTGTGATTTGGCTCTATTCAATCTTTCCAGGCTGTTTTGTCACTGCGACCTGAAAGGTCTATTGTGACTTTAACGACAAGCATAAGCTATTTAAATACTTATTACAGTATATAAAATAAAAATGTAGGAAATACCAATATTTGAATTGGACTTGGAAATGCCCTATAAGTTCTTTCTATCAAACGACGCGGATGAGATTCATTATGATGAGCCTGAAATACTGTAGCGACAGATTGCACTTCGTTTTTCTTTACGGAACCATATTGACTGACCAAGCTTGTTGAGTCAAGTAAGATTTACGAATACTACCAACCATAGATACTGTAAATTCCCGTCAATTCGTAGAACCAAATAAACTAACCTATATTGTTTTTTGATTTGATCACCATTCATCATTATCACCAGTATCCTATATACCAGCTGGGCGCAGAACCTCCTACATAAAAGAAATAAGGAAGAAACCTGGAAGGAGCATGGAGTATGGGTCTTGGACTTGGGTGGTGACCACGCTACCTAGCCCAATGCGGCTTGGTGGGTGATAACGGTTGTTGTAACAGCCTATATTAAAGTGCCTTCTGAAGCACGTTGAAGCACAACATAACAAATACTTATAAACCAACCATGGCGAAATATCCACGACGACCAACGAGCTCCTAATTTTCACATTAAAGATTTAAATGTATCTGATTTCAAACGATTATCATACTGTCTAGCTAGCTATATAATTAATAACTCTTAAAATAGCTTAAACAAAAAATTCTTACCAGTACAAAATATTGAACCGTCAAAGAATGTTACACTACGCTTTTTACTAAAAAAACCGTCTAAAGTTACAAACGCAGTCAATAACACAAACATCATTCAAATCGAAGTACGTCTGACCTTACATCGTAAGTGCTCGTTCTCACTTTCAATTGTTTTAATAAAAAAAAGTCTCCCATTGTAAAGGTCACCACGACCGGTAGTGTGCCGAAGATCTTGTCGGCGCGGGCGCTTAGAACAAGCTTCCTCTTGTACGATGTGTGGTCAGCAACAAAAGCTACTTCATTTATTTCCCGATTATATAGAGTTAAAGTTACTTTAAAAATTGTTCGAAAACTAACTGTTAGACATTTGGCATCAAATGATAGGTACTGTCGACATATATGTGTCTTTTTAATAAAAATGATCTTGTAGTAGTCCCTGCATATTGTCTTATATGGCTAAGTAACATATATTTCGCATGACATAATAATTAGAATTAACATATTGTTCTCTTTTAAAATCATTATTATCCTTATATTTTATCTTACTTATAAAGACACCTTATAAATCATATTTGATACATACTTTAAGTCGCTGTTATCAAATATTTTCATCTCTTGTTCTAGTAAAAGTATTAACATTTTTTGTACAAACTGTACATGTGCGTGACTAAAAATAATATTACTTCAAACTTAAGCCTTAGGCGAGATTTAAGAAGGTAATTATTTTAAAGTGTTTATTTAAATGAGAATATCTATGTCCATTTAAGATGGATAGACAGTAAAATACTTAGTTATTGAATTTAATTCCATTATTATTATTTGTCATTCTAAAGCCTTTTTTTCATCTATATTTGTGACTAGTATATGAATAGAGTTTCTAACTAAAACCAGTTGGAAATAATGAATTTTCTTGGTAATATTTTACGGTATATAAATTTAATGTGTTAGTACGAGCTACAGTGAGTGTAATTGCTTTCCCTTTTTTAGCACAATTAAAATGACTCCACATCGCCCGATGTTAAGCATTTAAAGTAGTCCATATGCGAATATAGCTAGTATAGCTTAGGAAATATACCCTAGCCATTTCCATGTTGGCGACACAAAAGAGGCTACTGTCTAATCGTTAAAATAAACCTGACGTTCTGGCTCTAGGTACTTAATATGTATATTACGTCGTTCTTCAATTGTCTAATCATCAAACGGAACTAAAGCTCAATAGTTTTTCATTATGAATAAATAAAAATTTAATTCTAAAACAATTGTTGTTTCATTTTGCGTCTCATTGGATGTAAGTAACCTTTGGTTTGGCACATCCTTGATTGCAGATAAGGTATCGTTGATTTCTTTAATATTGATTATATTATTGAAACATAATTAAAATTGATGACTCAATCATGTACAGTAATTATATTGACAGGTGGACTAAAGAATACTATATTTCATTTTTATTTGTTTGTGCAGTACGATTTTGTATGAACTTCTCTGACAGACTATTGAGTAATTCAATAATTAATTTAGTTATTAAAAGTTGCTTCATATATCTTGCAACTAAAAGAGTATATCTCTATACTCTTTTACCTCATATAATGAAGATTCTTGTTTCTTGGAACAATCATCACCATGCTAAGAAGAAGGCTCCAAATATCTCATATTTAAGCTTCAAAAAAATTGTACACCATCTCTGTCTCTTTCTGAACGATACGGAAGGCGGTACCTATAACTTTTTGAAATGGTGTCGATAAGAATCGTTATGTTGACAATATCATAGAAAAGGTAGTAATCTCACAAAACAGGGCTTCTTCAAGTGGCTTTAGGGCAACCGTGCCAAAATAATAATGTGAAATTATCTAAAAATATTTTTTATTGATGATATAACAATTTCAAAAACTCATCGTATAAAGATATCACTTTTAATAAATAATTCAAGACGTCTTATTAATTCGTATTGATAAAGACCTAAATCGATATTTTTGGCAATTATTCAATTTATAATAAATTGAAGAAGTCGAATATCGCCAAAACTACGTTTATTAATCAAGATTAAAAAGTCCTAGGGTTATTATCAAATGTCACTGGAAATGCGAGTCTAAACCTCTTAATGGTAATAAAAAAAAAACAGCTTAGGAATGTTTATTATGGCATATTAGATTTTATATTTTTGTGAAAGAATATTTCATAAAACAATAGATATGACGCTAATCTGGTCGGTTCTGGGTTCGAATACCGGTAGGGGCAGATATTTATATAATGAATACGAATCGATCGTAGATTTAATATATTTCTGATTATATACATTTTACTATCTATATTTATTCGTTATCTAGTATCTATAACGCGAGCTCTTAACCCTGCTTGATTTGGGCTTAATAATAGATTTAAAAAATCAATAAAACTGAAGGCATTTCTTTCTTTATGACTCCAGGATTCCAGCCAACATACTCCTTTGCATCGTGGAGATTTTCACAACTAATAGTAGGCGCCGCCATTTTGCAGATGACTAAAGAAACTAATTAAATAGAAACAGAAATGTAATGTTAATTATAATGACGAAATGAATTGAAAAGGTATGAAAATGAAATGAGATAAGACAGTAACGAAAAAATTAATCTAATCCTATAAATGAATGAATGAATATGTAAGACTGAAAATTATCACGAAAATTACCAAAATGATCCTAAATAATATAATTTTAGGCATGTAAAAAATATACAGCACACAAGCGACGCCACGATCATACGCCATAAGCCCTCGGTCTTGCCTTAAAATCAAAGATAATTATCGTTTCGTAATTTAAATGATACTTCCCAAAAATGAGTGCATTAACGAGAAGTTTCATAATTACTCAAAATTTAATATATTTTTTTTAGTAAAACTAATGGATACCTACATAACACTGCCATTTTGACATTTTTTCTCTAAATAAAGTTATTACTTGTATAAAAGTGCAATTAGTAAAAAAAATCGGTCTTTAATAAATTAGAAATAGGTCTTTTTAGCCATATTCAAAGCTATATGCTATAAGCTAGCACCGAGCTTAATTTTTATTTCCAAAGTTCTTTGAATTTTTATAAAAATGTTTAGGAAGTCAAAGTCCAAATATCAGTGACATAATTAATCTAGTGTATAAATACTACCTTTGCACGTGTTGATAATTATTGTTTACGTGTGAAGTCTGAAAATTCTTATACAGGATGTGATGTCTGAAGGCTTATTATATATTTTAAGATTTGATTTTTAATAACAATGAAAATATAATAATGAAATAAATATTGGTTGTAATTGAAAATATTGGTAAATCCCCTAACTATCGCGCCATTTTGAATTATTTTTAATAGACGGCGTTACAATGTAAAGCAATTTAATTTAAAAAGTTAAATGTAGCTTATATATCTCAATGTAAGGCTCATAATCAAGTAAACTATATGATGCTACCGTAGTTTCGAAAAGGTTGGTTATTTGAACTTTTTCCGTAACAAACTGTATTATTTATAATTACCATATGATGCATGTTTATCTGAGAGTGTACAAAACCACGCCCTTTCTTTATTTTAGACTTGAAGTTTTCACTGTATTTTGCTGTGAAAATTAAGATCTAAAACCAGTGTAATCACATTAAGGCATATACGTTTCTTGCCATCAGAATATCAACGCACCAATAAAATGAATTTTTAATATGGTTCCTCAGTTTTCTTATTTCATCTAATCTTTCATTGCGATTAGATTTTAAAATTAACGTTAGTAACGCAGACAAATCGAATTCAAAGAAAATAAAGCAATTTTCCCTTAAGTTGGTATATGGACAAATCAAACAAAAAATATTATCTCGAGCTCGTGCCTGCTCCAGAAGGTTAAGATGTTGGTCCCAGTTGTTATGGCAACCGGTTTCACCATCGCATTATACGGCTTTTGCTACGCTATTTTCATATCAAATTTACACTTCGACACCATAAATTAAACTAAAACCAAAACCAACATACCCAACCGACACCTATTACAACCTGCCAAAATCTCACTGTTCTTTTTTAAATTATTTTTATTAGATCTTTTGTTAAACAGGTCAAACCAATTGACAGTAGCCGTAATCCAAACATCCTGTATAGACCTAATCTGAGAGTTTATCGGCCGAATCGCCTCCAACTATGTAACATCTAGATAACTAACATATACAGAACAATATATCAATGCGATTACCGCCCAACAGTTACTATATATCTAATTTCCCATCTGACTACAACTTAATTAATAGTCACTTGTTGAAATCGATTTCAAATTTGATTTATAAATCGAATGACCTGTATTTATCGATTCAAATATATTGTGTCCATCCGAAATAACAAGCACTCAGTTTCCGTTCAGTTTTCAAGTTTTGTTTTTACTATCAATCGTTATTAATTCCTGTTAGACAGGTGTTTAAGTATGTTATTATTAATTATTATAAGTTCGCTTTTTATTTAAAGTGAAATGTCAAGGAAGTTTTGAAATAATACATTATTTGACAGATAATGAGTCATGAATTTAGATAATCTTTATCAACTTGTAGTAGAAGCATATTTGTGGTAAGTGAACATTTACATGTGTTCGATCGTACTTTTACTCTTCTGTGATTTTAAAATGTTTATTTAAATTTGATCAGGTCTGATTCTAGCCAGCAATATTGTTATAATAATACTTTATGATTGACAAATACTTTGTAAAATAATATATTTTTCAATAATAAATAAGTATATTGAATAAATATTTAATAATCATTTCATTAATAGACATTACAATTACACCCACATAACGGATTTAACTCACGTTTGAATTATATGTTAAATTATTATTTTCCACCCAACGTAGTCACGGGAACACTTTGCTTTGCATGTCAACCGATTATTAAACAAAGAGTTTCCTCATGTTTTACAATAGTATTAATCTCACTATTTATGGTGTCAAAAGTTACAATATTAAGTGGCTGTGAGAAATTTTTATGATAGTTTTGACACGAGTAACATAATCCATAGTAATACGCTATCAACGACTAAGGTCACCAAAAGTGATATAGTCGCAGAGATAGTATGCACATATCATACAAGAAAAAATCATTTATCGAGTTATTATTTATGTGTAACCGTTATAAGACTTTCTTTTAATCATCAAATAGATTTAATTTCTATTTCTAATCCTAATGAGCGCAAAAAGCCTTTCTGATAAACGCCTAAAGATCTTTGCAATATTAATTTTACCAAAGCCAGTATTCATCCACAAAAATAATTATATTTACAG
This sequence comes from Acentria ephemerella, assembly GCA_943193645.1. Lineage (NCBI taxonomy): Eukaryota > Metazoa > Arthropoda > Insecta > Lepidoptera > Crambidae > Acentria > Acentria ephemerella. The sequence goes on from OW971893.1 coordinate 6,824,189, forward strand.
GAAAATCTGAATCGCATTAGAAAGCTGCAATATTTTGAAAGGTGGGGATGATTTTGCAAACTGTAACTGCTCCGCTGATTGGAAAATGTCTATATATCTGAATTAAATTATTAATAGCATAGTAGTCTTAGCGATAATAAATTTACATTGTCCGTATCTGAAATTAGAAGTGTAAAATAAATCTAACTTTCGTCACCTTTCCCATTTCAACCAATGAGCAGCTCGCTGTTTCTTGTGGAGAAAAGATGCACATCGAGTGATTTACAATTTAGTCTTCCTTCGGCAATATGAAGGGCAAAATATAACAATATTTTGATGATCCATCTGGAACAAACTATGGCGTTAGTTTTTTCGTAATCAAAACCAGAGCGCTCGAACCTCTACGCGAACAAACTCTTAGATTGATTTAATTTAATAGGTAAGTTATATCACTAGTATATGTATATATAGTATAGCAAGTTCACCATTACTCCTACCACTTACCATAAGATAGGCTGTCTGCTTACCTGACTAGTATCAGGAGAGATTGATTCTAAACATGATCCATATTTTGCTTATTAAAAAAGGACGATGGAAAGTTCAAATAATATTATGAAATTGATGTACAGCTCCGTACCTACGTCCTATTTAACATGTTGCCATGACAAGCTAATTTGGTTGACGTGTATGAAGAGTTAATTGCGGTTAAATCTTAGTGGTTGACGGTGACCTTAAATAGATGAGTCTGATGTCGCAATTGACAGGGCTTGTTGGTTTAGTCGTACTTGAAAATCATAATAATATTATGAACTTGCGTACGTTAATCCAATTACTTATCATTTTGCATATATTATAGTCGTTATATCGTAACTATTAAGGATCCATTTTATTATACAGTTTTGGCTTTGAAATAAAGTAGTTTCATCATGTAAGAGAATGCCAAGCAAGTAGAAGGTCTACTTGACGGCAAGTGGAAACTATCACTTTTATACACCAAAAACATCAAGAAATGAGTTGTTGTTGATATTCTAGAGACAAGAGAAGTTGATGCCTCCCATCTTTTCACACAGCCAGTAGCTTTACTACCGAATAAGGAAAGGCGGCAGTACCTACTCAAACGACGATGTTTGTATATCTATCACTTAGGGTTTTCATAATAAAAATTCTATATGTCCTGAAGGAATAAATATGACACTTCTAACAAAAGATAAAAACACTGTATAAATACACAAAACGTATACAATTCTTATTATTAAGAGCTTTAGTAGTAAAGTTAGATGGTTTACTCATGCTGTCTTTTTTAATTCTTAACGCGGTAACTTTTGGCTTTCATCTCACCTGATGGTAAGTAAAGATAAGGCCAATGATGAATAAGAACTACACCATGATTCCACTATCTTATAAGTGCCGGAATACAATAAGTTGTTCACACTATTGTCAGAGCTTAAGTTTTAGAACTATCTGTAAGTAGCTACCGTACAGACTTAGAAAAATCCCTAGCATAAATTAAACTCAGCAGAAAATTTGTCATAACCACAGAGGTGGTTAAACTGTCTTACTGGGATATCTATTCCACATAGTAGATGATAGCGATGAAATAACTCTGCTGAGTGATTTGAGTACACCTGAAATACAATGACAAAGCAATATGTCGGTAACACATTTGCTTCTCGAATTTTAAAGAGCAGGCTACTCTTGATGTCGCTAAAAACAGTTTTAAGCTATGGTAGTGGTTTATCGCTAGGCAGGTCGTGGTGTGCGTCCATTTACTACCCTAAATTGAACTGAAAGGAAAAGTTTTCCTTTAGTTGTAAGTTGTGTGTCGTCTATTGTGTAATTTTAACGTTAATGTAGCAATTCGGAAAATCCAAAAATCCTTTGAATAAATATTAATTTTTTGTTAATTTCCTTGAAAATTGATGTTACTTATCTCCGAGACTATTTAGGTGATTTTATCTAAATATTGAATTAATTTTCAACTTCCATATATAATGCTGAAGTAAAGTTCCTCTTTCAAGCTCGGTTAAAACAAAAAACTTCTTATGCAAATAGCATCGGCAATTACTCGGAAAGAAGATCTGTTCGGTTCGGTCACGCGGCAGTTAACTACAGTCGTGGTTTACCTTTTGGGGTTCTACCATTGTCTGTCAGTCTGTTAGAAGATTTTGTAATGTGTGAACAATTCGCCATTGCATCTGGGTTGACGACAGAGTTAGAAGACACACCGAGTTTATTTAGGAACTTAAGTATTTGCCAATCCATTTCTAGATTTCTATAACGCTTTCTATGATTCATTAGATATAAAATTAACACAGCAATGATAGGTGTTCTTTATTTTAAATTATCGCTACAACGTACAATATATAATTCATAATCAGTGTTGTGACTTGCGGTGAGATTTTAGGGTGTCAAATTTTTATTTATTCATTTCTAATGATGATATCATTTATTTAATTTCTCAAGTCTTCGACAAAAAGGCGCGTACAGTTGCTGTCTATAAATTCCATGAGACAAAGAGATACGCTGCGATCTTAATCCAAAGGATTAAGATACTACATCGAAAACGTGATTAAAACAGCTTCACGAAATTACGGCGTCCTGAAGAAGGTGCGGTGTTTCTTCACATAAGATCATCTGTACATGCTATACAAGACGCAAGTAGATACCTGAGTTTCTCGCACCTCTAGAATGACTCCACCAACTCCTCCACAACTCCTACTCTATGCTTTGGATAGGTTACAGCACCGCGCGATACGCATCATCGACAACGCAGAGGTTACGACAACGCAATTTACCGTATTGAGCCTCACCAGTTGCGTCGTGATAGCACTATCACTTAGCGAGTTCACCGCCTATACCACAGTGAGTATTTCGAGGAGCTTTTCTCCCTTATCTCCTTAGCCTTCCAAACCTTCCCTCTTCCTTACAATCCGCGGATACATAAATAGGCGTGAGCCGTGCAGCATCTTGCAGGTCAGAAAGAACAACATAGTTCATAGAACAGTGTTCATTTCTTCAAGGGTCAAGCAAATACTTAACTTTTTTATATAAAAAAACCTGGTGGTAAACGTGACGACAAAAATGGTATTTGATTAATCATTAATGCATGGCGAAAGTTTCAAGTAATAAAATTAAAGTTTTTAATATAATTACATTTATAAAAATGTGTTTGTGTGTTTCGTTAAAATCGTCGTTAAACGGAGATTCTTCGATGAAATATTCGTAAAAAAAAACAAAAACCAACTGTATATCACAGCGTTCATCAAGCTTTGTCTTCATATAAAACGACGTCCTGCGTCTGATTGACCACACATGGCCGTACGTCTTACGCCGGCGCAATAAGGGTTATTCTGAGCTCACATACTTGCTATTTGGTTAGTCTCGCTGCCCATTGACGTTGCTGTAATAATATATTTTGAGCGATAACGATGGTTCGAATCCGACATACGCACGCCCAAAAGAATTATAAGGTTATCGTAGCCATTGAAAGGAAAAAAGGAACGTTAACTTAATCAGAGCGGGTCAATTAAAATTTATTTTCTCCAGGTCGTCCGTGCTTCGGAATGCACTTTAAACTCTTGGTCCCAGTTGCTGTTGTGTAATAAGCTTGATATCCATTTAGTATTTGACAAAAATTATCGGCATCAATTGAGCGTTTTTTACTCAAAAATACTTTCATAATTAACCAAATCAAGAAAGACATATAAAAATGCCATTAATACCAAAACAGATACCGCAAGTAAGTTATCATTGAATTATAAAATACACAGCTCTTGTATTAAATAAAATATCTTACAGTATCTTCGTTACATCTCACAATAGACACTGCACCTAACTGGCTGTTTTCGCGGGCGGCAGAAATAACAGGCACCAAGATTGACTGATACATACCATTAAGAACTAACGAACATCTCAATTTAGCCTGCCACCTGCAAGCTGGGACACAGCCTGGAATACTCGCGGGAATTTGGTGTTAGATTCACGTCGAGACCGGTTTAAACAGAGTTTAATTCTGGGCTGACACACTCTTTGCTATGATTTTCAATCGATTTATAAAAAATAAAAGTTTAATAGCCTCTTATTAATTAAATTTGAAAACTAGTACTTTCATTTAAAAATATCAGGTGTATTCTTAATTTATGGAGGCGCAATACACAATATACAGGCTCGAGACAATTAAAAAACCATTGAAAAAACCATTGACTAGATTATATGGTTTCACATATTAATTTTTATAACATTTTTGAAACTCACGCGTTTTACACCCAGTAGTGTTTCTTTGTAATTAAAACACCTATTTACTTACTGTTACTAAAAACTTGTTATTGATGTGAGTCCGTCTTAGTGAAAAATAGTGTATTAAATATAGTGATTTGTACATGAAATATAAACGGTGAGTTGTTTTATATACTATACGGTTGACTAATTCCGATCATTATGTTGGTTATCGGCCTTACATATTCATTTAATAATTGTCAATATTATTGCATATTAACATTACGTATCATAGCGAAGAGCAAAATCCTCACAGTACAGGTTTATGAAACTTAAAAAGGGAATTCCCCCAAAATATTGCTACATTTTTAGAACGGTAATAAGCCTCTGAACGTAATTTCTAACTTCATTTTAAGATATAACATAAACCATCCTCCAATAAAAATATATTTTGGTATATACCATTAATTTCAGACGAATGGCATCAGGATAATATTTGGAGTAATTATGGCATTACTTACTTATTATTAAAATTATCATGTTTTGAACATCTCACAAAATAACTTTTGATAAAAACAGATAAACCACGAAACTGCAATGTCAGTTTTACCTCACATAATAATTTAACATTTTAAAATTCGAACATAGCCAAGTTCTTGCACAGCGTTGTGTTCTCGTGAGCAAATACTGCTCAAAATATAATAGTAACTCGCCTAAGGCATTAGTATAAGTCAGAATAAATAGCTCACGCGAGAACTCTAAGTAATTTTAATGATACCACTATTTGTCTCAGCGGCATCGCTCGGTAAATTGAAATTATTTTGTTACATTAAGCTTAATGTAAACATAGAAGATTGTGGCAAATGCAATTAAACACTATAAACGACTACAGCTGGTTAGTCTTAGTATTGATACAAAAAACAAATCGCTCGCTTAAGAATCTTATTGAATAAAGAAAGAATGTACTTAGGTCGTCATAGTGACCGTTGTAACTAGCTTGTCAAATGAAATTACGTTTGTACCGATATTATACATTTTACTTATTAAATTGATTCATCATTAGTTTTTCTTTTCCATTCCACATATCCAACAAATCTTTTCATCAATGACATTGTAAAATATATTATATTATGCAGTTAATAATAAAAGACAAAGTTTTTCTTCGAAATTCGAAAGGTAGATAACGGTCACATTTGACGGAAAACTATCGAATGTAGCATCGTCTTCGAAAAAGCTTAAAGTCCGACTGTTTGTGTAACTTTTTATTAATCTTTCTTAATAAAACTCACTATTATGCTTTCTATTACTTTTACTTTCAAGCTGAGAAAATTATGTCACAATGAATATTTATTTAATATATTTGCATATAAACAACTACTCATTTCAAAACATGGCAATCGGTCTCAGTTCCTTTATCAGAGTAGAGACATGATTCAGTGTGGCAGTCCGCATGCAATCGCACACATTAGCGCTCCATATACACGCATCAGTCTTCCTCCCAGATATGTCACTTACATAGTTATCTTGTACGTGCCTCTTACTTGAGAAGATCGCTGTAATGTCAACAATTTGTATTTGTTAAATATTCATTTGATAAAACTTAAACAAATAGGTTATCGTTTGATTTGCTTTTTATATGCAAGTGTTTATAAAAGCAATGTTTAAGATTATTTTACTTTTCAATTTCGTTCTGATTCTTTTTCATAGCTAGTGCAGCATATGACATACTGGTACTCATGTTATTATGATATGATTCTTAGAAATACCTAACGATATTGTATTGATCAGACAACGTGCGGTTTTGCATAAATACTCTCCCATTAAGACTTTCCTCGAAATTTATATATTTCGTGATCTACAGGTACATCTTCAAGGAGCAGTAAGATTAGTATTTATTCTGTGAGCTACGTTATTACATGATAAAACTGTAAAAGGAATATTAAAATATTTCGTAACAATATTTCTCAATAAATCCAATTACAGAAATCATATCAAATAACAGGTACATATCGATAGAGAATCAAATTCCACAATAGCGAATAGCCCAATACGGATTTATCGTTACGTCCGTACTCGAATCCGTCCTGGACTAGAAAGTGTAAATCCCCTTACTCACTGGTGGGCCATTAGAGCAGGAATTATTCTACAGATAACATATCGATAATCTGACTCTAGCAGTTATTGTTTATCGTAAAGCCCGAGAAAGTATTGATCGAATCGATTAATTACTCGGTCGGTTGTCCTCTAAGTGCATGCAACGACATCGATATATTTCTGATAACGTTACGCTGTGGGCGATCTTGGTTAAGTAGGGATTTGCCTGGTATCACTGGTTGCGCTAAATTAGAACATTGTTCGGGTAGTATGTTTAAGTATATTTATATTTGTATGCTGTCAAAAGTCATGACGTACTTCTGCCAAAGACTGTAAAATTCAAAACTTTTTCACTCTCCTTTTGTAAATAATAGGAATCCCCATTAATCCCACCCCAGTAATCCCTACGAATAAGATTATATATCAATATTTCTATTTTTTAAGTCATTGTAAGACTAATAAGCTTAAGTTATTTGTCAAATTAACTTTGAGGTTGATATAGCCGTAAAGAGAAGAAATGGCTGAGAAAATATAAGCAGCCTTCGAATGAGGTTTGAAGGTTATTAAACTTATTCGTTCATAACATTGCTCGTTTCCAAAAGACATGAAGTATATCGTTCGGATTTCACAATTCGCTAGAGTGATACGACCGTTGAAAGTTGGGCAACTCGAACTCAATATAGATGTGTATCGAGGAGGTTGGGCCAAATTATCGATTGTTCGAATATCGCTGCCATTAGGTGGAGTACACAATACTAAAAACTAATTTTCGATTGACGCTTAAAGTAATATATTTTCTTACAATTTACAGGGATTGCAAAGTTTTTGCCTAAATTAGCAAATTATAAAGTACTTACCTACTTTAATTTCAAATAATTTATCTGTGTGCTAAACCTTAGATAGGCAGCATTTCGACAGTTATACAGAAAGAAATGATAATCATTTTTTATAATTCAATTCAAGCAAAATATCAATTGTCAAATAAGTGACAGAATACTCAATAAATACCTATGTTAACATATCGTTGGAGCACGGGCTCCAAAAATAAAAAGATCAAAGACGCGCTATAAGAATTATCGACGATTGGGGAAATAACAAGCTCTATTGAACCCTCTGTGTGATCTTTCGCTTGCATATCGATCTGTGTTTTGAGTATCTGACTGACCTAATGCCCACGGCTTCCTAGACCGCTCGCTACCAACAGGGAGATCATCCTCACAAGTTAAAACTATAGTGGTCACGCCTATTCGATTTAGAAGAAACTTTCTCTTCCGTACACTCAGGTTGTCAAATACGCAGGCATAGAATCTTGAAAAAACTGGGTGAACATTTTTTACAGGGTTGGTACCGTGCGAGTGATATCCCTAGTGTTGTGAAGCCATGCACCGCTATCAGGTGGACAGCTGGAGAACCACGTAATTAATATAAAAAAGAATATTTACACAAATACAACGATTGCACAAAATTTTATTGTTTATGTTGGTTAAGGTAGTGGTTAGGGGCATCAATAGTTCCATAGAAACATCCGCATTCTTGGATGATAATTCAATTAATACATTCATTGTCAGAAAGATATAAAAGCATTTAGGTATGACTATAAGGCTCTACATATCAAAATATTTCCCGCCATCGTGTCAAGAGTTATGACCTCGTGTGCACTTCCCACTATTGTAGGCATCTCTCATTGTATTTTAACCTATCGATTTCTTGTCTAGTGCATAGGGTGCATCCCATTCGTATCGACTGTTCTGTAGTTGTAAGTCTGCATAGTATCCAATTTATGCGAGTAATCGAAGATTAACCGCCATATAGAAAAATTGGCTTTTTTGCCTTTGCATGTCAATATTTTCTGCTTATTATAGAAATGGTTGTGGAAAAGCTAGAAAATTATTGTTGAAATAAGGTCTAGAAACTGAAGTTTCTAGAAGACCACTTTAGTACATTTTTACTTAAATTTAAAGCTTACAAGTTGGCCTCCACTGTAAATTTTGGCAAGCAACGTATGCTTCCGAAAACAGTTCGTTATTGGGCTAACTACGGGGGAGCCAACTACACTACTATTGATAGTAAAATATATAACATAATGTGTACTGTTTTATGTTTAATTTTTATTGTTTCTTAGTCTAATTTTTTATATTATAGTTCTACCGACAGTTCTAGTTTTGATGTGATTTTTTGTTTATTCTAAATGTAAGCGCGACATTTGTGTTTGGACTGAAAAATTATTTATATTCTATTGTAAAAAGAAGATGGCTCCACACATAGAAGCGAAATAAATTACATTCAATAATAAGTCTTATGTACATATTGTAAATATTTATTTTTGTTTTAGTATTTATAATGAATATATTTACCTACATAATATTATTGTTTCTAGTTATATTACCTAAATTTATACAGTAATCAAATGGTCAACATTATTTAATAGATTATATTTTTGTTGCAGTTTTCAAAAGATTTGACATCAACCATCAAGCATCTACGGCACAGAACTTTGGTTTTTCTAAAGTGAGTAATTAAACGCTATCATATTTATGGTAACAACGTTCACAAAGGTATTTCTTATGTACAATATCTATTTTCTAGAATAGTTTAACATTAATAAGAATTTAAAAATTAGCGATATCCTAGCGTTCATGTAGAATCTCTCTCTCTCTCTCTCTCTCTCTCTCTCTCTCTCTCTCTCTCTCTCTCTCTCATACACAACACAAACATTGCCAGTTTATAATGAGTGTCTTTTAAAGTTCCGTTAGAGTTATTCAAAATTGATGTCGTCACTTATCATCATAATTCTATATTATTAATCTATCATTTTCTCTACTAAACAAGACCTCACCATTTACAAATAAAATGGAACTACGCCCGAGTTTTTCAACCTGGTTCTCTTACCTTCAACTGCCAGAATGCAAATGATTTTGACATTCTTGTTATGGCTACAGTCTTAGGTAAAATGGTTATGGTTATGTACAGGCATCCATAAGCTAACCGTGACCCTCAGAAGTTTCGTCTGTCCACCGTAGGTTCTGATTCGTGATTCGTGACACGTGATCGCCATGTTAGAACTTTAACGCCATTGTTACACTGCCTATTGCACTTCAAGTGATTTTAGTTCACTTACGTTTATTAAGATAAATATGAAAAATATTTAAATGAACATCATTATTTTTACATCTATACATTATAGAAACCTACATTTAAAATTTACGTTAACTTTTCAATTAAATATTACAAAATTCCAATTTTCCCACAGTCTTTAATTTTGAGGTCTACGATCTTTCCTTTCTTAATTTTGGGTAAGTTAAAAAGGGACAGATAAAACGAGGCACCCTAATTTCGGTGGTTGGATAACTTAGTATTAAAGGGGTGTGGCTTGACCAACCACTCATTATCTTTAATTTGAGATTTTTAATAACCAGTTAGGATTAAGAAGCAATTTTTCTTTTGACTATATATTCATTACTTTTTGTTGTTTATTTAAGAATGGAACTAAAGAACAAATTCAATCTTTTTATTTTTCGTAGATTTTGCATATAATGCATATAATATTAATAAAGTCCTTTAAAGCATATATATGTTTTAAATACAGATATTATTTAGCGCCACATTCCGATCGTATATAAGATAGAATCACTCTTCAAGTCGATTAAGAAGACCGTTATTTACTTACTAAAGTGAATTCAAAACCCATCAAGTTTTTGTAGGTAAGTGATGAAATTTCTGGAATGTATTCACCATCAAGGAACTCTCTAGATTCTGATTACGAGATACCAATACCTTTGAATTTTAGTGATCTCATACAATATAAATGCAAATAATGCATCAAACTAGTCAAATCAGATTTTGAAGTGTTTGATCCAATTTTTTTATAATATATTATACAAAGATATGATTATACAAAGATGTTTCCCTCTAACTTTCATTGACTTGTCATTATAATCATTATTATTTTAACAACGTTAATCCTGAATTTATTTCACCTTAACATATATAAGTGCGTTTTATATTTCATTCGCTTCTAAAAGTTAGTTCTCGATTCTAATATTGGTGACTTGATACATCTGAGTTATTAGATTAATAAATTATATCGACACACTAACGGCCGCGGTTCTATTGCTTAAACTGTCATAAGTGACTGCATCGAGAGAAAACCAAGTATTAAATGATGTCGAACAATGGAGATATCTTGATAAGAAAAGGCGTGACAAATACATATCATATTATAAAATCGTCTAGCAACGTGCAACTTTCTACAAATATGAGGTACTTAAAATTATAAAATATAATAATAATTTATGTTTATAATATCAAAAAAGTTCATTACCAACACTAACAGCTTAAGATTTAGGTAATTGTGATTTACATATTTTTATTTTAATGCATAACCTGTACTATGCTATACTAACATATTATAAATATGCAAAATTAGTTAAATATAGAAATTAAAATATCTCTTGGATTTGGTTTAGACTAAAGGGAGTACTAGATATGGTTTACAATAACCGAAATATATTCCTAACCAAAGAAGCTTATATTCTTGTTCAGAAGTAAAAAATTGTTGTTATTAGTTAATTTAGGAACACTTAAAATTTTTTTACCTTAATGTAAAACATTATTACAATAAAAAACACTAAAGCCGACATAAACGGTCTACACCGCTAATATTTTTATCAATTTGTACAAAGTGTCTGCATTTTTTGTCTCTTTCCAGGCTCTGAATGGTTTCCTCATGATGATGACGCAGAACGGCAAGCTGCTGTACATATCAGATAACGCTGCGGAGTACCTCGGTCATTCCATGGTGAGTAGGTAAAACGAACCTTAGCTCCTTCTCTTTGGACTGAATTTTATCAAATTGATTTATTAAGGTACGATCGTAGATTAACAAAAATGAGGAATTTGAATTTGAATCAGTTTAATTGTATTCTTTGATTTCTTATTTTTGTCCAATACCAAAAAATATATTTATATTAGGTCGGGGAAAAAGTCTTTTCGTATGTATGAACTTGTAATAAAATATCTTTGGCTGTACAATTTGTATGTGGCTGGTTTTCGTGATATTAAAAAAGTGACATTTCCAAAAAAGAAAGAAAATTTTGTTTCGTACTATTTTTCATTTTTTTTCTGTCAAATCGAATGAAGAAATTAGATACTTTTAAAAATTTTATAACAAAAAATGAAAGAATGTAACGCAGTGCGCTAAAAAAAGATTTGTTATGGTTATAGACCTAATGCAATGTCAGTAACAGTAGCACAAAGTTGGTTTAAGCGTTTTCAATCCAGGAATATTGATGTCAAAGATGCACCTTACTCTAGTCGCCCTGTTACGGATAAAAAGGATGCTATTTTTAAAAAGTGAGTACTAGAGCAAGATCTTATTAATGCGAGTGACTACGGATGCAAGTTGAGATTGTACATTTTTAATTCTTCTAAGCTTCATAAGTGAAAAACTGTTAGTACTTAAGCTACTTAAGAAATATTAGTGAGTACTAACAACAGTTCTATCGCCCCGGTGGGTCCAGGGGTCCCGCTGACCCTAAATTCTTGCTCGTTAAGTGCGCGAGCGCCGGTGAATTAATCACTACGTTTTATTGTTCGCCGCGCCCGTTGAATGTGTGATACAGGCTGCACTATTGTTACGTTCGATAATTGAATTAATAAGAAGATAAAGTTTATGAGACTTCGTTAGAGACAATTATAAGTGTAAAACTCACATAATCATTATTGGTTGACTGGAAGAGATAGGTCCTTGCATACTTATGTATATTTATTTTTGATTTTGATGCAATAAGAGTATAATAATGATCGCTAGCTTACGCATTCAAGTGATAGATGGTCGATGAGTTCGCAATAGCTCATGCAGATGCGTTTGTATTAATTGCTCTGTAACACAGCTTAACCTCCCAAAAAATTCCGTTATCATTAGAACTCTAGCGTGCAGTTTCAAAAATCAATATCGCGTACCCAGCCTCAACACATATACCGTAGAAATAAATGACGAAAATCAGAAAATTAATTTTCTTTTGTAAGTTCTGCTTAACCAGTTAACAATTAACTTTGTCAAAAATCTATTGCGAGTATTTTGTGCATATATCTCGATAAAGTAAGAAAAATACGTAACACTCTCTCATATACATAATTTTGGAAAAATAAATTATGTTACATAATCCATTATGTTTTTGTTTTAGACAAAATTTAGTTAAATATACAAAGAAAAATATACTTAAATTTCACTTATGGAGATTCTATGGGAGATCGTGTTCACTTCTTTTGTTGTTGGTTACTTTTATTTACGGTCTGCCTCTCAACCTTTCAACTTTTTTTTACCTTTGTACCTGTAATGTTTTATCAGTTGGCGGACTATATGTTTGATAAGCGTCCTTTTTATTTATAAAAACTTGAATTAAAACGAATTTTAAGGGAAAAATAAATATTTTCTTTAACATTTTTTTCTAACCTAGCATTTCAGAAATAATAACCAGACACATCCTGTATTAATAATTTTGGTCATCGGTCCGTGTGAAGCGGCGCTACCACAGATGTACATAGACCTAATGATAGCCAGTCAATATATTCAAATTGTGATTAATAGCGACCAGTGTTGGCACAATATTCATATCGAATTTGGTTCAATTCATACTCCAAAGGCGAATCCTCTAAAACTAGCGCTGCGGTAGGTTTTTATTTCATATTTCTATTAATATTAAATATTTATTTAGTATTGCCACCTTATTTAAAATTTTTGGAAGGCATTGTTTTTCTCAATGTAATGAATTCTAGTAGTTGAAAACCACATGTAAACTATTTTGTAACACAAATAGATGTTTTATCAAATGCTTGGTAAAATAAACATTGTACTCTTGTAGTTAAGTGTGATATTATTATGACAACTTCTTATTTAATATCTTTTTGCTATTCGTGCTTCAGAAGTCACATTAAGCCAAATTTCACCCACCAAGCCACATGACGCCAGCGTGGTGGGGTTAAGGCCCGAACTCCCCATGTATTTCTCCCATGCAGAAAGGGTTGTGCTTAGCAATACAATTTTATATCTAAATTAGTTTCATATTGAAAATTTCTTCAACTGGGCACGGAATATAAATCTGAAACCTGGGTCCTAAACAGTTTAAATGAATAATAAAGATGTTTATTTACGTATCTAGATTAGTTAAATATCTCTAAATATTGAGCAAATAATCAAGCCCCAAATTTTAACCTATATGACTATATCCAAACTCTGATAGAACAAAAAAGTGTTTGCTATTAAAAAAATATTGAACCAGATACGTCAATATAACTCAAATGTCCGTGATTTAATCAAGTCGGATATCAGTTAGGCTCCTAATCGCGATATCGTTTATGCTTCAATGTTTCCGTTCAACCGCTCGGATGAATGTTTTGATTCGAGTTGTGGGCGGTTTGTCAGATGTCGTAGATATGCGTCGAACGAAATGTCAGATAGATCCGGGTAACAGTGAGTTGGAACTTCAGGCAGTGAAGTAGTGCTACAATTAATTAATACTGCATCGATATTAAATTACAATCAAAACTTTATAACAATAAAAAAAAATCCCATAGTTACGAATTACGCAATCGTGTATAATAACGAAGTTAAACGAGTCTCATAAAGTTCATTACTTTATTTGCTCGATATATTTAACATACGAAGAAATAAAACCTTCTTATTATAACATGCGAAAAGCTTCGTAAATATAGTATAACATTAAATAGAAAAACAAAAACAAATGTTCTTAACCTTGTCTGGGTTAAGCGCCGTCTAACTAGAATATTTGTAGTGTTAAATAAGGTAAATTAAGAGGCAGCTCTCTAAATACGAGTTAGTTTCAACGGAGTATTCTCAATACCGTTCACAATCTTTCCAAGGGAAATTTAACTAAACGGCTCGTTATATCCACTACAATTTGTCTATTAGAAAAAGGATTGGACTTTGTATGATACTTTATTTTTTCCAAAAAGGTCCATTTTTGAGAGTATTTTAAGTATTTCTCCATAAGTTGTCAAACTATATGCATAAAAATTATTTTAATACTTGTTTTACATAATTAATTAGTAACTGGCTAAGCAGAATTTTAATATTACTTCCGTCATGTCATTCTGTGCATTTTTTTGAAGCGGAGTGTGCAACATTGGACCTTGAAGCTATACTATAGAGTTCTATTGATAGCTGGAGTTATCATAGGGTTAGATCCGCTTCGGCGTACCTGCGCACGGTGCGCCGACTTTAAACACCTGATGGTTTGGGGGTACATAGCATTGTACTCCGAGATGGGACCAAACCACGGTCAGGCCGCTCCATCGATACTACGGCGAAATGTCTTCGGGCCATCCCGTGTCGTCGATGGAAAGCGGCTAGGTAGGTGCGTCGCTGAGGAGTTTAGTGGGTGAGAGCCCCACACACCCCCCTCTTCCTCCTCCCCAGAGGTTAGGGGATCGGCTGGTAGAGCTTCTCCTCAGCGTCACAAAAAAAAAAAAAAAAAAAAAAAAAAAAAAAAAAAAAAAAAAAAGGGTTAGATCCGCTAGATAGCTTAATTGTATTTAGGGAATTGCGTCTTAAAAGAGTTCCCCAATCCTACAGCTCAGAAGTTATTAAAACAGGTTATAAATGATCGCAGATGAGTAAATCAAAAAGTCACCTCACAAAAACTAATAAACTCAACAAAAACCCTGCAACTAAACTAAACATATTTTACACTTTAAAATGAAAATACGCATTTATTCAAATATAAAATGAATAAATTTCTCATGAAACACTGCATTCTTGGTTCATGTAAATCAATGTTTTATACACAAACACAAGTAGAATCTGTATCTATTACCATAAAGAAAGCGATCGGTCCAAGGGAAGGCTCTTTCCTCGATACATAATTCAGTGCAACATTGTAGCGGACTGAGATTAGGAATACGATGATAGTCTAGAGTAATACGATGATGGTAATTTATTTTTAATTATTTCTACTTTATTATTTTGAAGAACACACAGACCAATTCATTATTACTATATGTCAAAATAAATATTGTTACTTGCACTTAATTAAAATTCCGAAATTCTAATACTTGTATTTGACATGTAAATTTATTTACGAAACATGTACATTTGTAGGTATTTCTCAGTTACTAGTAACACATAACACGCGCATGTGCAAGCTCGCTTGTATTCATAACACGTGCTCTTAATTATTTTTAATTTTGGAGTAATTCATACGTATATTTATGTGAATTTTTATATAATACGTTCACGAAAGAAAAATCCCCGATTTATTTAATAGCAATCTCTTCCAGGCGTCAGTATTTATAATTTTATTACTATTTAGCGAAGTATCTCTTAGCCTTCATATCACTTGTTGGTAAGTGATAAAGCCCAAAGATGGAAACGATCTACTAGCGGATTCCTTAACCACAAAGGAACCCGCTATCTTATTTCCAACTGCCGGAACAGGCGAATTTAACCCAACCAAATCGAATGAAAATTTCTGCACAAAATAGGCAAATGAACCCGATATCCTAGATCTTATTTACGTGATGCAACCATCAGACCACAGTAGAATTAGTGGAATATTGGCAAAACGGCTTGAGTATGCTATGGCTTTTATTTCAAAAACTAATCGACCATAATTCTTGATCCCGGGACTTACCCAATTGGAGTAACATGGCTGTACTTTGCTTCAAACTTTCCATTCACTATGCTTTTGAGGCGTATTTTCGAAGTTAAAATATCCCGAATCTATCTATTCCTTTGTGTTACTACCAACTTTTTGCATTCATTCAAATTTTCCAAAAATATTTTGTATTTTCTATTCGTTTGATGTTGTATTCGAACTATAAAAAAAGTTTAAACATCGATCACAACGACAAAACAGGCTTTGGCGAGCATTTTAAAAAAGCAGATCATCATAACTCATCCATCGAAGGTTCCCACGATACCGTTCTTATAGACTAGACGGTGTAATGATCTAAACCCGCCATTATCTTCAAAAACGGCAAATTAAACCTTAATGCTAGTTCAATAAAGCTTAACTTGTGACTTGGTGACCCCAACCTCAAAGCAATATTTTATTGTTATTCCGCAATTAAGATTAATGATAAGATTTTAGAGGCAGTAAGTACTTAATTCAAACATCTAGTTAAAAACAATGCAGAGATCGTTAATACGCCGTTTATGATCACATTGTGGCGTGGGTGTGTCTTATTAGATATAACAGTACCGACTTCACTTCGTGATAATTTATTGAAATTATTTTAAGCGAATTACATCGTTACGTCTTCTTCGATCGATATCAGTAAAAATAGTGTAATGTTCTAATTTTTGTAAGAGGTAACATTCTAGCATTCGACTTATTCTGAAACTTTGATTCTATTCACGATTATGAACCTCCTTCTCTTCAAAATCTACAATAATTTATATTGACAGTCTACTGGTTTATCGATTAACTTTATACACTTGTTGCAAATTTTTTTATAAAATTACTAGTTTTTATAGATATAATTTTACTATCAACATCAGTCGATCCATTTGAATATTTGCCAACATTATTTTCAATAACAAGTATGAAAAGTCTAATGATTCAAATTCTGTAGACTTTTCTATGACATTTATAATTAAGTGTTAGTTATTAAGTATTTTCGCTCAAACGTTGTACAGATTCAAGCGCACTATGAGTGAGTCTGCTACCCCAACGAGTTAGTGAAATTGTATCCTGTTCAAACCACACACGTAGTCATAAAGATTCAGTCTATAAACAATAGGGAACGCACAATTCAATATGCAAACCGAACAATGTAATGATAATGCATAGACAATGCTCTTTCGTCGCGCTAACCACCGTGCCGATTTATTGATGTTCACTATTAAATACCTTTGTAATAAAATCAACCAGCTATACTTGATCTATAATTTTGTTAGGAATACGCCCGCTGACATCCAATGATGTACGAAATTTCGAAAGCGGGGTAGGTCTGAAATAGTTGGTGGATCCTCCCAAAGTAAGGTTCTACAGTGCCTAAGGCAATGCAGTATTTATCATTGTTATTGTAAGACTGCCCTTTTGTAAAGCTCTGAAGGAAATGAAAAGACTTTTATTAAGTGTTGATGTGTCATTGTTATGCTGGTGCTAATATTAAAGTTGCAGACATTGAAAATAGTGCAAAACCGAAAGGCAACTTAAGTGTTGCTTTAAAGTTACTACATAAAAGTTAGCAGTAATTAGATTCCTCAAAACAAAGCATCTAAAGTCAAAATAATAATTCTCATCAAGGTCTATACCAAAAAAAATGAAATAAATATCATTAAACACTTTAAAATGTTAATACTTCTACACATCTGTTTAATTTCTAAGTGTTGTGATAAATGATGGCATAAATTATAATTATGTAACTTAAATAAATTTTGTACATGAATCCAAAAGCAACAATGATCTTACTGACAAGTATCAGCGTAGAGGCGATGTTAAAAATCACCACACTATTAATCAAATAAGACATACATTCATTTGTAACGCAATTAGGCTCTGTGAGTTCCCTGGCTCATTAATCTACATATCCGGGGGCTTGTTTGTTTGTCTAACATACCTTTAACATTTGTAAGACTCCATACTCCCATTCAATTTGTTCTCTGTCTCCTTCGCACTGTTCAATTTTCTAATGTAACATATAGAGAGAAACAAATTTGTACAGAAATCTAACAGCACCAAAAATGAAGTCTTGTTGCCATTCGACGACTGTAATTGACATGGAGCTTAATAAGTTAATACTTATGCAGCAAGTGTAGACCGCGATGATTTATGATTAGTAAAAACTGACCGTGCATGATAAGTCCTTAAAGAAGATTTATTTTGAATTTTAATGACTATTGAAACCAATAGTGTAATTATTGAGATTGAACATCAACAGCTCTTAGATACGCTTCTAAATAATGCTAATTTAAATAAAGTATAGCCTTTAATATTAAAATCGAAACAAATGAATAAAAGTTATATACTTAATGAAGATACACTAATCTGCGATGTAGGTACTCCGTATAAAAACTTAGATAAAAATCAGATTACCAAAAATCTGTCCACTAAAAACCAAGAACGCCGTTAACAAAAGCGAAATCAATTCCAAAAATCTCAGCCATAACTGGACCGATATTGTATCTTCGAATCTCGAAGTTGGTATAACGGTTACAGTACAATAGGATTCTATTGAAATCAATCGAAAATAACCGAAGACGAATCAATGCATGAAAATAATTCTTAAGATTATAAAGATACATTCAATAGGCCCACCGCGAAGCAGCTAATATTGTAAAATAAACAGTTTTAGCTCGTAATGAAGGCCTGCGCTCTGTTATTTATTGTGTTTACTCATAGAAAGCGAAAATGTATTTGTAATACGGAATAGCTTTATTGGGTGAGATCTCCCATAAAGGTTTGTGGCGGAGTGTGGAACATTGCTCATATTGTGTTTGTATCTTACCGACAATATTGAGTCCGTAATGCATTGCCTGTGGTGAGATTAAAGAAAAATATATATTTATATAGTTTTAATATGTTTTCAATAACACTTGGATCAGTTGCTAGATAAATGTTAATTATGAGAATTTATCGACAGTTGTTTTTGAATTCTATTTGTGAAGAAATCATTCTGATTCCCGTAGAAAGTTTTAATGTTAACTTTTTCTGAGTAACATATTTTTATCAGTGACCTCGAATATTGTTGATGATAATTCTGACCGTTTACGAAAAAAGTTAATACATTGAATAACACCAGAAATCCAGAGTTATTCTGTCGTTCCATTAATCATAGATGGGCAAATATGCGTGAGCAAGCAAACAAATTGCCTTAGGCTGTTTTAAATCTAGACGTTCGGCAGGTGTCTATCTCTGTAAATTTACACAACACGATCCTAGTTCCATTGAATACTTAAGTCTACTGGTAAGGGCATCATAGTTAATAAGTTATGGGAATGATATTTGAATTATGGTTGCATTTTCCTGTATGGTCCGGTGTATAAGTGAGGATGGAAGCGAGCTTTATGCTATGAAATAATGAATATTATTGAAGAAATTTAATATTTGAAGAAAGATCTTCATTTTTCAATAGAATGAAGTTCGTTAAGATTGAGAACCCAGGTCACACCTGCATAGGGCAGCGGAATTACCGGGGAGATTTAGTAAGTATTCCCAGTATCAGGTCCGCTCTAAGGTGCTGGACGATTGCCACTTAAGCCCGCCACTTAGCCATTGGCAGGTAGAGCCCTAAAAAGACTACTGATCTACATAAGCTAAAAACCTATCACCGAAATCCCTCATGAAAATGACTCTTAGTACTTAGGTCATTATCGTTATGTCATTATCGTCGTTTATTTCATGAGCGAAAATAAACGGCCTTCAGAAATGGATTTTGAGTCCACAAAAAGAATTCCATTTCTCAACCCTGGTTTTAGCTGTATCCTGTCAAAACTGTTTCATCGTTTATACCTGATTGAATAAATATTTCAACATTAGAACTATCAAATTTAATAATAATATAAATGGTTTTATGATAACTCCCTTGATCATCATTATGAATAATAATTTCATTAATACTCATTTATAATGTTTACATCATTTCTACAGTGTCAGTTTCAATGTCACCTATGTCAATATCCACTTAATCTTTAGATTAGTTTTCCACGTTACAATACTTATAACTTAACTCTAGAATATTAAATCAGTCACTATTATATTCGTTCACTGATTTATAGGTACGTGATCATTCATTGTATAACTTCACATGAATAGGATTAGTAGCCTTGATTAAAAAATACTACGAAAGCTTTCAAATCTTATTTCTGAATTGACATTGATAGACATATAAATTGCAAAACGCCTTGCATAGACTTAACAATTTTAAACTTTTTAGATCAATTCGATACGTCACGTTGATGTTGCTCTAAATAATGATTGTTTTGTCATGAGTTTTATCTTGATCTATCAGTTTAATGTAAGCTTTAAGTGTACTTTAAGAAATAATGAACTGTTGCATCTTGACTTTATTGTAGAAATCCATGAAACTGTTTAGATTTATTGTTTTACTTAAGAATTAATCGTATTAGGAGTAGCACCATTAAAATAAAAAATGTCAGGTGAATATAGAATTACAGCGACTTTACAATACATCCAAAAACATTTAATTTTCTTGGTCATAACAAATGCTTGCACTTGAGGGCAGTAGTTTAAAATGTGCAAAGCTGAACAACCAATTTTAAAACCAATAGCTTAAAACTTTTTTTCCAAAATCATTTTCATATAAGTTTAACAAAATTCACCATACGTTCAAAAATAAAATTCACGATATCCCGCTTTAATAAGTTTTCTTACAAACATAACTACTTACGTTGTAATCAATTATTATAAACTACACGTTTAAATATTACTCTTGAAAACTTTATCTTTTGATATAAACCGCAATGAAATTCGTTGCATAGTTCAAAAGTCTTAAACGAACCAATATGTGAAGCGACTTTGTTGTAAACTATATACAGATAAGTGCACTTACAGTCTCGCCAAGAGCAATTACTGAGTACGGCTGTTATTAATTTATTTTTACCGTAGGTATATAATTTATCATAACCCTGTTTTTTCCTGTTATTCTCTTTTCACCTATATTATTATATCCAAAATCAACCGGTCTGTTTAAACAACCTCATTCTTTATTACCTCTACTTCTATCAATACTTTAAAGTAAATAATATAGTTATTTAATACATCACAATTCCAATTGAAATGTTTTATTGTTCAATAAATTCAATTTACTTGAAAAATTGCTTTGATAATATAAAAAACAAGATTTTCTAAATATAAATAAATAAAGTGGAAAGACATTTTTGAAAAGCTTACAAATAAAGCAAATATAGACTTTAATAACCTTGAATAGGTTGATAAAACAGTTTTTAATAAAAGTAGCTAAAATCTGTTGTTTTGTTATGAAAGCCCTTTGAAATTATATGTGTAGATCGTAAAAAAATACACATAGTTACATATGTATCACAGTTAAAAATCGAGAATTTAATTGAAAATAACAGACATAATTAATAATCTATCAACAGTTAACATGAGTCCAGTGATAAATGATCATGAACAGCAATCAGTATTTAATTGTATGCCGGTCTTAATTAATATAACTGTCGATCGGCATTTTTACTTATAAATAAACATTATTGATCTAATATGACAAAACAATGTATTGAAACAGCAAGACTTAATTTACTTTTAATTGAAATTGGAATACAGGTGAATAAAATAATATAACAACATATTATTATTATTAAAAGAGTTTGGTCTTTTGTATTACGCGATATTTACAATCGATGATTTTTTTAAATTATTCCTTATTAACTAAGTATAATACATTACCATGATTTCATACAATCTATTAAAGTTTCAAGGAAAATGTTTTGTAGTTGTTTTAATGTTTTCAAGAAAAATCTGGTTTTCGCTTCTAGAATGAATATGTCATGGGCCGTTGCCCATTACATATATGTTTCATATGACCATTATTTTACAATTGAAACTTACAGTATAACAATTAAGTATGAATAAATAGTTGAAATTTATAAATTAAATATATTTTCGCAGTGTAAAATTTAATTTAATAGTTTGGTTATATATATTTGTCATACATTATAAACTATATTTTTTCTTCACTCTAAATTATATTATTTTTATTCAACCTGTCAGGGTCTACAATCCAAAGGGAGTATATCGCGAGTCAAAAAATATCCACGAACTACAAACAAATTATTAAAAAATGTAAATTTCGTATTCGGTCGTACAGTAACTTCAGTGAAATTAAACTGAAACTTACGTGAAAAGAAATTCATTTTATAAAATAACGTTTTGTTTTTTGATAGAAACTATTGCAACAATTTCAAAGTGATGCAACGAATTGTTCGATATTTATTAAAAACATCTATATGATGGATTGCTATGACTTCTAGTATGATTTCTTCGATATCATACTAGAAGTAAAGAAGTCTTTTACACATCTAATTTATATGGTTTATAAATTGTGTCGATTCTTCACCATCGAGGTTCTGATATTTCCTACCTTTTATTAAATAGTGCAGTTTTATAAGTTTTATTAAAAAGTTGATAGTAAAAATATCGTTTGTAATATTGTTTCTCGTTTAAGGTTGTTGCTTTTCTTAAATTAATGTTACCAACTTATTTCTTCTCCCACCGACATGAATACGTGACATCCCGTGAAGTCTTCAAAGTTCCCCTGTAAATTTCACATATTTCGCCCCCCACGTTAGCTTGCGTGGGCGGCGATCGGCGCGCGCGCTGGCAATTATGTCTTAACGCGGCCGATCGCGACAGGTGGGCGGGGCAAAGTGACGCGCTGTGACGTCAGTGGTAGGGCTGTCACGTGAATAATTTTTAACATAAATAATTGTAAATTCTTAATATAAAATTATTTGAGAAACTTTAACAAAAAAGTGGAAAACTGACGCCTTAGTAGATAGGTATCTTTTGCGGTTTCTTAAACGTTAATTTTAAATTTTAGTAGGTCATAATTGACCTAACAAAAAGCCCCAAGCGCAAGCGCAAATTAAGTATCTGATCAACTTAAACCAAATTTAGTAATATGACAACCAATATCAAATTATTATCTATGTCAAAACTTTTGTCGATACAATGTTGGGCTCTAATACAAAATCGGGCCTAAATAGTTCTTATTTTACTAAAAAAGAAAAGAATTACTCGTTAAATAAGTTAATTCCAACTTATATCTTATATTCATTTTAACATACCACATGTACTCAACTTTATCATATAACAAAACAAAGTCTGAAATGAAACCAAGCTTCAAAACCTAAAACACCATCTCTATCTGAGTATAGATGAAAAAAGCTTCGCGTGAAAACATTAAAAAGTTTACTAAAATTAAGGAATTGATCTTATTGTTCCTAATTGAGCGAGTTTAATTTTGTATGTATCTTCCGCCCATTTAGATAAATTTTGATGACCCTACCAATAAAGCATTCGTAAACAAACGAAAATACCCCCAGTTTCTTCAACAAGTATGATTTAATTAAATTTATTAAAGCAAACCTTGAGTTAATTGAAATTGGTTTTAATAGAAAGCAAAGAAAATCACGGTATTTCTCTGACCCCTTTGGCCCGAGGTCAGTTGCCTACGAGGGTCTATCGAGTACGTAGCCCATAATTATGTTTAATGTGTGTTTAATTCAGGCCCAACAAGATAATCCGATGGTTTGTAAGGCATTTGTTTCCAGATACCATGGAATAGCAATTGTCTAAAAGATTTTTCAATGTGTATTTTAATATGGCGTAACAATACATTTCCTCGGTGAAGCCCCTGCCATTGGGATAATCAAATTCAAACTTTGAGCTATTTTATATTTATGGCTAAATTTTGCCTCAATTTAGTTTTACTTTGTTATTTTTCTATATAACGTGATACGATAGCTATAGGAATCAGAATTTTCTGGAGAAAAATCTTCCATTTAGCAGTGAAATAAAAACATAAACCATATTTAAGAATACTTCGTGAGCATCAAAAATCCTATAGAAGCAATCGGTAACCACTTTGTCATCAGGAATGTTTAAAAAAATCACTAAACCCAAAAAGAAAAAAGACTCAGTACATTCTTACTTAAAAATATATGTCATTATTGCAAACACTTTAATTCCGACACCGACAACAGAAGCTAACACCAAAGTGCGATTAAAATAATACCTTGCGGTCGACTCACTGATGAAAATTTCGAAGTAATCTGCCTAAGTATACGGCTGTTTAAAAATAAAAACGTTTATCTTAAGTCTGCGGTGACGCTACGGTTCTGTAATTAGCATTCCGAGTGCCTTTCTTTTGTGTTCGCCGTTTCTCATGCTTTGGTTTGTTCAGCTGACAGCATCGCTTTTATAGTGAGCATAGTAGTTTACAAGAAATGGGAGCAATGGTGGACTGGTGAATTTTTGCGATAAATAAACGTAATCGAATTAATACCATTGGCTTATTGCATTGTTTATTTTTCTATAACAACTTTTGATTTTGGATGTGAAGGAAAAACAACTCTTAAACCTTCTCATAAGCTTTTATTTCTGTCGCCGCCGAATTTATCCATAGGTTTGTGATAAGTTATATCAAGTAGTAGGTATTTTCTTTCACCAACAGTGCCATCCTTCAGATCAACAGATATTAATAAGAAACATTTAAGATGAGAATGCTGAATGAAGATACCATCCGACAAAACACTTCTAGCTGCATGGTTTCTTGAATTTGAACGGTTTGAAATAATATAAAAATTTGGGAATTTAAAAACAGTTAACATATTTTTCTACTGATGGCTTATTATATATATATTTGATTAAGAGGGGGTAAATAAGCAAAATTTAATTTTTCGGGAAGCTATAGTAGGTAAAACTGAGGAGCTTTTTAATGATTCCAACTGGCTCTGATTAAGAAATCAGAAAAGATAACAAAAATAAAGCAACTTTCAACATGGTTGGTCCTCGGGTGAGTCAATTAAAATTTATTAACTAGAGCTAGTACTAGTACTAATTCTTAAGACTACCACTTTCATACACCGACCCGTCGTGGGCCAGCGTGGTAGAGTTATGACCCAAATTCCTCATATATTTCCCTAGCTATAGGATGTATAACGGCTGGGAATGATGATGATAACGAAGAAAAAGGTCCCGTATTTAGTATATTTTTAATAACAATAATATATAACTACTTTATTCAACAGGAGGACCTGCTAATCCATGGAGACAGTGTTTACGACGTGATCGACAAGCAAGACCAGCAAGCTGTCAGGACAGAATTGTCACGAGCACCAGCTGATGGAGAAGATAGGGTGTTCCTATGTCGTATGAATGTAGCGAGAAATGCAAGGAGACAGATGCGGTTTGGGGATCAGAAGGTTAGTTAAT
Organism: Acentria ephemerella; assembly: GCA_943193645.1. Taxonomy (NCBI): domain Eukaryota; kingdom Metazoa; phylum Arthropoda; class Insecta; order Lepidoptera; family Crambidae; genus Acentria; species Acentria ephemerella. The sequence goes on from OW971893.1 coordinate 6,849,418, forward strand.
TATATTTCATTTACATCCACAGAGGGTTTCATCCTGTTTCAGTCAGAGATAATTTGGAATCAATGCTACTCTGTCATTAAAATACTACAAGAACAGAACAGCCTAAGGACAATTGAAGTTTCTAAAGTTACAACTTTTAAGCTATTCTTAAGTAAATTAAATGTGGATAAGTTTAATAGTAGATATTTATTGTCTCTACAAGCAATTTTCTCCCCTTTTTATTGGAGTAGAGTGGTTATGGATATTATTGTTATTTACGAAGCTTCTCTGGGTCTACGCTGAATTCATAATGTTTTCATATGGCGTGTATATGAAAATTATTGTTTGTTTCTGCTTAAAAGAGATAACTCCTCCAAATACAAAAGCACGTAAAGAAGTTTATTTTACTTTGAAAAATAATGACATTAATTCTTGAAATATCTCAATGTATATTACTCATCCGGCATTCAACTCAAAATAATTTAGTCATTAATTCCGATTTCACGTGTTCAATTCATTTGTTTATCGCTATTTCACGGTTAAACATTAATCGGCTTCTAATTATGTCTTTACATTTTATATAATAAGTTATAAAATAACATATACGAGTAAATAATTAAATTATATAAATTTAGTAAGATCAAATTTAACAGTGGGTACTTGACTGTCACTTACGTAAACCTCACAAAATAAATTACCATTGACCCAAAAAAGATTTCTCATACGAGCATTATAGAACAAAATACATGTGGCAACATTGAATTTGACGGCGAAACACACACCTTCGATAGTTTAAGCTTCATTTTAGCTGACCAAAAATTAATTTGTAAAATAACGTGGCAATCAATTTAAGAGTTAATCAATGTTTAAAATGATCTTCAATATTGCCAAAGGCAGCAATAAATTATACACTATACTGTCAAACATTGAACGTTTCAATTTAAAAAGCTTAAGTGACTTTGAGAATGCGTTTCATAGAAAGAAAACAAGCGTTCATCTACTAAATTATCCAACAGCGTTGTCATTCTTCAATCATCACAAAATGGAACTGCCCTTAATTCAACTACTTTTACCCAACATGTGCGACCGGAATTCATAAAATATTTCTTATATCAGTGTGAAATCCTGGACAGAATCAAAATAAGCTTAAATAAAGCCATTTCTGTCCAGAGACAAAGAGAGTCTTAATATCCAACGACAATCAAAGAAGACTACAAATGTAGTCGCAGTCTCACGATAAGAGATTTCTTTTGCTCCGTACTCTCGTTGTAACTATCCAGTTGAAAGAATCTTAGAATGGCCAAAGAATATATCAACTGCGATTTTACAAATTAACTAGTCATCTCCAATCATGATTAACATTAAAATTGTAACGTCACTCAAAATCGCTACAGCAAGCAATCTAGAAATATCACAATCGAAATTGATGCGCGCATAATTTACAAGTTAGCTTTCAAAATATTTTAAATGATTATAAAATGTGCGGTGTAAGGTCTCGTTCCAATTTGAGGCGATATAAACCTTTTTTAACAAACAAACAAGAAAGCAATTTATATTAAACTTGGTAAAAATGTTTTATGTACACTTATTAAGACAATTCTAATACCAGGAGTAACATCAGTGCTCGACCTGATTAAATTGATATTATTTGGCTGAGATTTATGGTAAGTAGAGATTTTGAAGTGAAAGCTTAGTAAAAAATACTATTATTTTTTTTGATGAAAAGCAACTGTTATATGCTTACGGAAACATTTGGTATTGGTTTCTTCAAAATGGGCAAAAAGGTACAAGGGTTAGATATTTTTTTCTCAATTTTGGTAACACGAGATGGTTCCTGTCTAAACATACCTTTAGAAGGTCTGTAAACGAACAAATTGATAGGCTTCTATATAGTCAAGTTATAACAGATAATTGAATGCTCACGCGCATAAAGTGTGTGCGCTGTTAACCAGTTTTAAGTTGTAATTATTTTCCGTGCGATCGTCCCAGTACTCTGACCAGTGGTGATCGGGGACTATCTGACGGTTGGATCAGTATTGTGGATGAGTGGGCTGGGCCGTGAGAATGTATTGACAGGTGATTAGCTAGCTTATAAAATGTTTTCAAGAGTTAATACGGTCATTTATGATCTTCTTCACACTTAAGCTTAGATTAATAGCGATTTTGGAATGGTCAGCATATTAAGTATACCTACTAAATATTTTGTTCGGAACGTTACTCCCACTGTCTATTTACAGATGTCTATATACTGTATACTGTCTATTTACTATACAGCACCGCAGATGTACTATACGGCAACTTCTTGATTGAAGTGTATTTATTTAAAATAAGAATACTAAATCAATGTAAATAAGCCGTACAATCCCGACACAATTAAATTTTAATCGTCTTGAGGTTCCCAGGAGTATTACGCGGATAAACAGATTAAGGGTATTACCCATTCAAACTTTAAAGTCTATGATTTACAGAGGAAATACCCCACTGGCTCTGTCTTGATTTGCCTTTTGTATCCTGCACCAGTTGACTAAGCGACTCGGACACCTTTCTGCAAACAGTAGTAAAATTATTTATGGCTATAATGTGGAAACTGGGGTACATAAATTGTGATTACTCTAATCCAACACCCACAGGTAAACGTAGTGTAAAACACTTGAAATAATGATTGGCAGTAATCAGAATAGTTTAAGTGCAGTAAGTAAAAATAAAAGTGCTTTCTTGAATACTGTGAAGAATCTAAAATTCAAATTCAAATTCAAATTCCCATTGATCAGAAAAACAATCTCTTATTTATTATTTATATTAGTGTAGTTAGTAGTTAGTTGAAAAAAATGTGCCTTATTTCGACATGTACTGTGTAGTGTTCTAAATTTTGTTAATAAAGGTTAAGTAATATAGTGGTATGTGTCTAGTTGTAGGGCGATATCAAATCATCTGTCATCTTTGGTCTTTGTTATACTAAATAAAACTATTTCTTGTGCTTCTTAACAGTGGTATATTATAGCATTGTATATACGACAAGCTAGTTCGCGTAGTGGTTTAAAAGCTCTTGTTGAAATAACGAAACAAAGCACGGTTGGTCCCTGGATGGGTCAATGAAGTTATCTTGAGCTCCTCAGTGGTACCATAAACCGTTGGTCCCGATTGTTACCGCAATGGCTTATACCCACCAAGACGCATTCGGCTATCGTGGTGGTGTTATAGCCCAATCTCCTCCTGTATTTCTTCCATGTAGGCCTGTGCCCAGCAGTGGGAGTTCCTAATGGATAGTTTTGGCTGTATAAACGACTACGTGGATTTATGAATCGTTAAATTTCATTTTTTGTTGATTTACCATCCAAGGTATAATAAATTATAAACAAAGAGAATAATTTGAGTATCTATTAAAAACATCACTGGAATAGATAACAGACACGGTCGAAGATATTAAAATATGAAATAATCATTTTTTATTTTCGCAATATTTAACTATGCACATGGAAAAGGATCAATTTTGGAGCTATTTTGTGTTTTTTTATTTATAACGTTTTGGGTGAATTCTTAAATTCCTTAACTGCACAACCACTGTTATTACATAATTGAAAAAGTCGTTTCAATTAATTAAACAAATACCGTCTTTATTTATCATAGTTATTCGCGAATCGAATCAGTATTTACCCAGAGATGTAGCCGGAGGCTACGAAGTTCTTCCATATCTTTTATACGACAGAAATTATCGACTGAGATTCAACAGCGATAAAAACATGTGTCCATTTGTGTGGTCCTATGGAAATGAGGTGACGGTGCTCGTAATATTAACTGTTCGGATTTATGCCCATAGAGATTGGTTACGCTTACACAATGTAATTAAAACACACACAAAATACACAGATACTGTCGTTAAAGATTGATTTAATTGATCTTCGGATGCATTAACGCAACAGACAACAGACGCAACAACTAGTTTCAATCATCAAGTAGTAGTCACTAAAAGATGAATATAATTGTCATAAAATGATTGGTTTTGTTTACAATTTAAAATAAATTAGTTATTAACATTGAAAGCTTGTAGGCTGTTGCTCCTTTCTGTAAGTTTTTAACTTCTAGTAGTTGTTGGATGGTGGGCGAGGTAGCGAGATTTTTTCATTCAATTTAAGAAGTCAAATGTAACCATGGTACAATTCCATTTCCATTTGAATAATCAACCGATTGACTTAGTTAATAATATAAACATTAAAAAATTGGAACCTTACTGCCTGGCACCCTTAACCCGGAGTAACCATTCTGTACGCCACTATTTTATGCTCCTGTGGTCCGTCTGTATCGGCTGATGAAGTTGAGGGCCTGGTTAATGAGTGTTATCTCGTGCCGATGACACGCACGATGCGCGAGCGCACAACGTGCCTTGTTAGCAGGACGCTTGATACTTTAGGACTTTAAGCTTAATTTTCATTATCTTTTCACATAGTTTCTTATTATTAACTTATTTTACGGCCGTTTAAATAGGAGTTAGTAAAACTGACACTTGGTTTTAAATTCCTTAAAATTTGATTAAAATGAGATTTATGGTGAATATTAATAATTATTAAAAATAATATAGGCAAACGCTATGTAGCATTATGGTAAAATAGTATTTACTAATAATCTTATTTAATCGGTAAAGTACTTACACATAAGGCACTGGAGATTTCTATGGTTTATTACCTCTGGTGTTCAAGACAGAGATTGAAGACAATAAAAAGAATAATTAAAATTCCCTAACTATTTACACTTTTAAATACACTATTCTCTTATCTTTCAATAATGCAGGACGGTCTGTCATCTTTTTCCAATAATTCATCTTGTTCTTCTTTTCGGTCGATATTGCAATAATAATTCTCATAGCTCAATATTTCTCTAGTCAATATATCTTTCATACAGCTTAATATCAAAAAACGCCAACAACTAAAAAGAATACTACCAACAACACCAAACAAACAAATGTAGAGAATAGTATCAAGAATATTCCATTTGTCTTCATCTACTTCATCATTTTCCTTGAAAGCTAATACTTCATAGTTTATTTTATCAGCACTAACATCAAAACCAGGGTTTACTAAAATGTCTTCAATTTCTTGAGCCAGCTTATGAAAAACAGTAATACACAACCAATCAGCAAGGTCCTTTCTTCCTATCTGACGAAGTCTTCTTGCGATATTTTCGTGTGTTTTCCCTTTGCCTTGCCAACATTCTTTTCCATTATTCCATCGAATCAAAAGTTTAATACAAGAGACATCTTCAGGCAACTCCTGTTCCTCAGAGAAAGCAGGGAGTTCGAAAGATGCAAAATGTAAAGAAGTAAAGAGCCAACGACATTCCTTTAAGGTCAAATGGTTAGCGACGTATTCGAGCTCCGGTATATTCACGTCGGTTGTACATTTGGTAACGGACAGAAATTCGAGAAATATTATCGAAAACGCGCCACGGGATCTCATTGTATTCAAAGAAGGCTTGCCCGCCTGACATTTGTCGTTATGTCATCGAGTTTAAAAAATATCATCGACAATACGTTTGGGAATTAAAAACATATTATGGCTTATGGAAGGATTCTTTTTGCACTTTAGTAATAAGTAAGTAATAATATTAGTTCACATATATTATCTAACCCAAATTTAGCATCATTAAGAGCATATATATATATAGATACTACATAACTGAGAAATTTATAAAGTAATGTATAATGTACATAGTAGAAATATACTAAAGAAGCATATAATCATTCATGTCTCGTGAACCAATGTTGATACTCATCATACAAATATCTGCCCCTACCAGGATTCGAGCCCGGGCTCTCTGGTTACGTAGACAGGTTCACTCGACCAGACGTTTGAATAAGTTTTTAAGTTTATAAATTAGTTTGCTCTATCAAATGCCTAATTAGATATCGATATTATTCACTCTTATTCCAATTCCACTTTCTCACAAAGGAACCCTCTAGCTAAACATACCAAAGATTGTAATCTCTACGTATCGAATAACGCAATTAATCAGTTCAATCGATTTCTCTTCATCAGTTGCCGTTCATTATGTACTTTCGAAACGTCACCACAACCATCGATCACACAATCATAACAAAATCGGTAAGCATCATACATCGAAAGAAAGGTTTTCTTTTGTAATGACGTTTATTAAAAAGTGTTGTTGGTAATTATACAAATATCGTTCAGATATGATTAGCATATTTATTAAAATAGCTTATTCATGTTGTTTTAGTACACAAATGTAACATTTAACTTCGAAACATACTTAATTATTATTTCGTATTTCGTATTCAACTACTTCGTCAGTCGCCGACATCGGATACCCAGTTTTTTCATGGTTTCCTCAGATTCACATTGAATATTAAAGGGTCAACCTTCAAATTACATGGGTTATAGTCGGTAAGATACAATAATCGATAAGGCTGATACTGCATTCGATTGATAAAATTAAAATAGTTTTATTACATAATTTCTTCATCGAAAATACAAATAAAGCTTAGGTACATATACTTATACTAATCGCATACAATCCAAGATATAAAACATCACATACACTGAACATCATTATACAATGACAAAAGCTTGTGCAACTACTTAAAACGTATGCCTCTTTGTACCGACAGAAAAGATAATATTATATAAAAATATATATATTACAACTTTTTTTTTTAAATTGATACTGATACTAGAGTTAATAACTAGGCAATTATAATTTTTTTTAATTAAAATGTCGCCAAACCTGCACCTGACATAAAATTAAAAATCAATTTATTGACATAATAATTTTTTCTTTGTATTGATTTAACAATGAAAAAATCTTGACGATCGAAAGGCAAGGTACGGACTATACCTTCAGTCGACTGCCAAATAGCAAATAACAGAAATATTTATTACATTATAGTTCTTTCCTCGCAAACTTCAATATAGTTTTTCAGCCCCTTAACTTTCTAATATGCTCACTAAAAGTGGCACTGAACTGGGAACGTGTAAAGTATCAATAAATCCTGATTTTTGATATTGATTTTGTTTAAAAAATAGTATAATAAAATAATGATTTAGAAATAATAATAAAATGTTTTAAATGTTATAAAATATCATACACTTTTTACTGAGTAAAAGTGTATAATATTTTATAAATAAGTTCATTAATGATGATAATAAGCGTGAATGTAAAATATTACTGTAAATAGTATACTTTTATTGTAAGTAAAAAAATAAAATTGGGTATATTATGGACAGGTTACTTGGTACTTATAGCACAGAATCATTCTATTTTAAGTACCAGAGGCCATATTAGTATGCTATAGCTGTATAATAGTAATGTTCCTAAGTTCGATGTAATGTTGTAAGATTAATATACACATATTATTATTATTATTAAATTAACAAAAAAATATTAATATATTTAATACTATACAACACTATGCTCTAGATTTTTTTGCTCACGGTACCTATCAGTTCCAGTGAGGTAACTTTAGTCTATGGATATTACAATGACGGCTGAGATCATTTCTTAGCAAAACATTCTTCGCAATCATTCCGACATTATGAACATCTTAAATACTTGCATTATGATTTTTAGTTTGGGACTATAATAGCTGCGATGCTTATCCGTAAATAGTTCCATTTGTATCTGGGATATGGTGTTGCTCCATTTAATTGTTCTTGTATCGATAATGATACTATTTTTCTTCAATAATTTTTTTCCTATTTATAATTCTCATTTTATTAACTTAAGTTTACTAAGAGTAAGTACGGTATTGAAGTTCTAATCGATGCAACAAGATGTAAAATAATTATATTATTATTTCTCATGCTTATGAACGAGTACAGTAAAATATGTACGGTGAGACCTTCGCTTCGACCTATAATGTCGTAAAAACTCCTGAGCTCCCAGCACTTTTCAACCATAGACCAAACACTTGTCTACAGGCACTATTTCATTGTTCTGACAGCCTATTATATCATGGATGTACGTGACAAAAGTGTCGATCTCCGACTTTTGTAGCTTAAAAACGATATTATTGGCTTTTAAATATCACTTACTCAATGGTACTATTCCAGTTGAGATTCTAAAGCTTTATACGTATAATTTATAACTTCGGCATCAACTCGGCAAATACTCAATTGTTTTATTGATGGAACATAATGTAACTCTTATATGTATAAAATTATTACTCTATAACATTATTTCTGCACCACGTTTTATCTTTCTTATAAATAATAGACGTTGTCTGATAGTTCACATTATTGTTTCTGGTATTGAAAATCTTCTAGGTAAACTTTGCAATCATACAACTCCAACTTTTGACCGTATCAGATGACAAGGTTAGACTTTTACCTTTAGTAAATAACGATCGGTAGGATGAAAAAGAGGACAATACGTTGTTACAGTCACCTCGACGTCCATTCATGATGTCATCTTATCTTCGTTGTCGGTCAAGGTCGCACAAACGTAATTTAAAGAATCAAAAACTGCAAGTAATTTCATATATGTACAAAGGTCAGAAAATATTTTTTCAATCATTTGTCAACGATATTTTGATTTCGAATAAAGGATTCATTGACTATTGTGTTATATGACAATACTTTGATTTTGAAATGTAACCTTCAATTTGAGTCAATAGATAAATACTTACCCGATAAATGTAATATTTGTGGAGTTATCTTCATTGTTTCATAATGTCATATTTGCTATATCTTTATTTAACAAAAACTTTGAAAAAATAACATTTTCGTAAAACTTTTCATAAAAAAAGCATTTTTTAAAAGAGTCAGTGTTTCCGGAATACACTTATAGTTTTTCAAAATTCGCGCTCTCTCCCTTACACACACTTCTTAATATTGGCACAGCTTTATTAACAACTTATTAACATTGAACTGTAATGAATGATATATGAAAAGAACTCTTGCGTTCAAGAAATCAAACTTTATCGAGTTGTTTCTCACATGATGGATTTCTCACAAGAAAATTAATTAAAAATGATTATTAATTACTAAATATCACAATTGTAATTTTCATTGCGTCTAGTCATTAGTCAGTATTTGAAAATTTAGTGACCTACATGATGGAATTGATGATTAGACTGAATTAAATAAATCAATGCTTCACATTACTTATACTCATCATGTTGCAAAAATTGGTAGAAAGTAGAAAATTAGAACGGTGCACTGAGTACGTGTTTAATATCCTATATAAATTTATGAATATGATACTTTTTTAACGGAAGACTGCAAATATTTAACGATCGATGACAGATGAATGTAAACTCAATAAAAGCATTTTGGATAGTGAAATATCGTTCTCGCTATAACCACACTCGTAGTATATTAGTTTGTACTTATTGAAGTTGTTCTGTCATCTTAAAAGATGTCACTTCCAATTTATTATACATAAACTTTGGCAATAATACAGTTTATATTCAAGGGCTTCATTTCTATAAACATACTACATTTATTATATATAATATATTAATTTTATGAATGCGATAATAAAATATATAGGATACAATTTGTTGTTCACAATTCAGGAAAGACTTAAAAACCTATTGAAAAAACCGCAAGATAAAGGGTCTCAATCAAGACAAACCTTCAAATAAAATTAACTCAGCTATTTCACAAGGCACAAATACAACCTTCGAACCGGCCTTCATAATTAAAGAAGACGCTTCACAATTACCGTAGTTTATAGATGCCTCTAATTATATGTATTTGATGTTTTCTATACGCTGTGACGAAAGAAGGCTCATTCGGTTGGTCATTATTCGAATTAATATACCTACGTGTTAGTTCGAAAGGTTCCGTCTAATGATCGGTACTCGATTTTTATAGTGTCCGTGAGAACATTACCAAATGATATGTCTCTGTATGTAACTTTTTGCTCAATAGGTTAATTCGCTTTATGATATCATTCAATACCAATTTCCCTATGTAATTGTAATTGATATTAACCGTAATCTAAAGCGGTATTAGTCGTCGACAATAGGAGAAATTTTATATGCATTTTTATTGGCCGTAATTCGCGTATTTCGTACTCAGACTGTTTACGATATCAATATTTCGTTCGTATAAATGTTGCATATGCTATATGTTACGACATTGAACAAATACAATAATAGACATGAGTATAAGAAACGCTTTATCTCGTGAAGGTTGGTGGCTTTCATTTTCAAGATGACGTACCTTTTTGTGTCAATTACACTAAAGAGCTCACCTTTGTGAATTTACAAAGCCTCTTATTCTTTATTAGAATGTACAATCGTAGCAAGGTCGCATTTGTTGACAGGGAACTACCCAGGACCGAGAACAGTGCCCTGAGGAACAACTGTGTAAGATTCACACTTGAAGCAAAGGCTTGCTCGAGCCCGACACCGTTGTGGCTTATTTAAATTAAGCCACTCATACACTTTATGTTCAACAAAAACATACAGTGGGGCATCGTTAGCCAGTAGCGGAGATGCATTTATTTATGAAATGTAAATTCGTCTGATTGTAATAACAAAACTGCGAGCCAGTGCTCTCTATATTAAGATGTAATATTTGCATATCAACTAAGCTATGAGAATGTGTGACCGTGTGTTACTTACTAGGAGCCAAGAAACAAAACGGATAACGTTTTCTTAGTGTAAATGGTGTTAGTTGTATCATTATTATTTTGCTTGCAGAATTCTATGTAAAGAAAAATTACTTATTACTAACTTAAAATATTTTATTTAAAAAATATCGCTTATTCGATACTGTTACATAAATGAATAGACTGTATATTAAGCCATCCGAATAATTTTTTAAACTCCACTGACGGAGCGTTGTAAAGAGTTTTGTTTACTTTAAAACTGTGTGTTGGTTAGCGAACATTACGCGTGATGTCGTGACGACACCACCGAGCGCGTGACCACGGCGCGTGCTTCTACTGGCCAAGATCACAGGCTGACGAACCAAATTGATGAATTATATTTAGCTCCCAATGTGGGAAAAAAGCGATACTAATAGTAGCTGGTCAAAATAATCTGATTAATAGAAAATTTCGCTGTAATTGAGCACTTACGACATTATGTTAAATATAAAATCAAAAATCAATTAGATTAAATGTACCATTTCAAATATGGAATTATGAAATTTATAAATAAGATTTAGATGTTGCTATGAAATAAAATAGATGATATGAATTATAATTCAATTCAATTTGAAATGAAAAGAAAAACAAATTGTCAAACACATTAGTTACTATTTTAAGTATTACAACACAAATTCTCAAATTGCTTGAAGACTTTTTTTGTTTTATTTGTATATTTTGTGACAAGTATCCCACTGCTGGGCACTAAATGGGAGATACACAAGAGCAGTTTGGGCTTTAACAGGCTGGCCCAATACGGATCGATGAAATTTTAAAATGTTTCTAGAGTAATTTATTTATACAGTAGCTTTAATCATTGGTTTTTATATAGAAAACTTTCTTTTAGTATGTTGTTTTAAAACAGTGTAGATTTAAATTATCACTTAAAAAAAGTAAAGCAACTTAACTAAGAAAAACTAATAAGGTATGATATATTTCCTTGATAAAGTATCTATTACACTTAAAAATATCGTTTTAAATCACTTAACTATACAGCCGCAAGCTTCTAATTCCAAAAAACAGCATATCGTTAAATAATAAAAAAGGTGGCTAACAAAAGGAGAAGGCATGTGAGCGACTATAAATCGACGCGCCGACGGGCGTCGTGATTGAGCGCGCGTGCGCACCGGGCAACAAACCCGCGCACCGTTACTAAGGATACCTTTAAAAAACAAGAGGTGTGTCCTGTGTTACGTCACGCTTCGTGACTTATATACGTGACTCTCTTGACCAAATGCTTTGCCGCCTACTGACGTTCGATCTACGTCATGTTAGATTTAACGAAATAAATGTGTCCGCGGAAATTTTTCTATGATCAAACTATTAAAGGTTTTTTTTTAAAAAAAAAGGTTTTACTATGGTAATTTCCGAATTTGAGAATTTAGTCTTCATACGAAAGGTATTATTACAGTTTCATATACCAGAAATTATATGGATAAAAGAATGAACTGTTTATAAGCTCTATTAGATCTATAGTTCTACCACAACCTATCAGACAGGTATCATGAAATTCTAACTTCATTTCACTTACTTATCCATAAGCCTTATAATGAAAGCATTATTGAACATTTAAATATTCCGTAGAGTAGCTTATTATACTTTTAGAAAATGCAATCATTTGAGGATCAACCCATATCTCTAAGTTATATATATTAGATATCTCTATATTCTGGTTTCCTGTTATGAACATTTTTGAGAATGAGCTTAGCAAGTAGAATTTATAGCAGTAAGAATGTTATTGGATAACTATCAGTTTTGTATCGGTGATAAAGCTGTTTTCTTTTATGTATATCTGTATGCATCTATAGCGAAGCAAACTGATATTACAACTGTCTGTAATTCTGCAGCTAAGCAAATATATTTTAAATTATCGTCACATGCCAAGCAATGCTAACAAAATGGCCTTTATGCTTCTTTATCCCCGTTATAATTTTAAAAAGCCAATCTAATCTTGATATACAGCTATATTTACTTTCACATCCAACAGGATTGTACAACCTAAATCTCATTTCCAACATTTTGCAATATCGAATAGAGAAATGCGCCGTAAACCGTCCATATTTTATCCGTTATAACAACCAGCTCAAAGCTGTCACACAGAATAATCAAATGCAGTCTTTACACAGCCATAATTTCATTAAGCGAAATAATAGAGTCTTATCGGGTCTAATTCATTACTATTATAGTTGAGGTCTCACTGAATTTTATCGTTTTCACTGTCAGAAACAGATAAGAATATCAGTGGGGGAAATGGGAACTGACGAAGTCTAATGAGTAATATGATAAAAAGCGCTTCTTGCGCAATTGGTTAGCTTACGTCAAAATCGGTCACGAATTATCTAAGAAAGTGATCCATTGTTCACTTCACATACGACATGGAACATTCTATTGATGGATTCTGGTTCTTAACAAAGACAACTAAAAAGCGATGTGATCTTAATTCGATAGTAGTAAAGTTTGAAATTAAATGAGCGTAAGTATCTCAATCAACGAGACAGAGAGTACTTAGATAATAAGTCACGATTGATCACTCTGTAATGCCATATGGTTCGGTTAAAAATATTTGTATACACAAGCTACAAATCAAGTAAGACTTTAACATTTTTGATTTGACCTTAATCCTTTGTAATAAGAATCATAATTGAACTGAAATGCTCCGATTTATCTGCTGTCTGTTTTATAATAAGTAATAAGAGGAAGCGTTAAACTAAATTTATGAAATTATCAAGCTATTGTTATATTAAATTGCATAATAATAGGCTATTTATCTTTTAAAATATCATAAGCCGACCATAGAATCAGAGTCATGTATGGTTAAATTTAGTTAAGTGAGATCAAGAAAACTAATAGTAATAGCCATTAGAAAAAATTGCGGTTTGATTAAATTCCACTATCAACCTTCTACATAAACAAATCACCATATGCGAACTCTTATTAAGCAATTACTTTTTAATCCGTTTAATATATATTTGTATTTCTTAAGTGATAGTCATATTTTAATAATTTATTCCTCTTATAATGAAAAATCATTTGTCCATATCCGCCTTCCGCCTCTTGTAACTTGCGCCAGAGTGTAAGTTGTGCAGTATGCCTGCCGTTATCTGTCGCTACTCTAATATGATAATCTATTACACTACCTATCCGGTATATCTATCCTCATTACGGTTTATTCGCGGTGGGCGGATGTAGGTTCAGTTACCAGTAGTTTCTTTTCGTATTATCAACTATGGACCATCAAATGCTTGCTTTTAGCATAAAAGAGAACTGATATCACATATTTAATTTGTAAACATGTAATATAATAATAATAAACATCATCATTTATTTGCTAGAATATAGGTTCAAAAGGTCTTAAATATTAATTCATATTCTACTGATTAATTTCCTATAAAATTAAATAATTAATAAGTAATCATTTTATTAAAACAAATTTACAAATGGGCTTTACATCTAAGGCAATAAATCCTATTACTATGTCGAAGTCGATCATAGTATAGGTACTTTAAGAACTAAGATTAGTTATTCCTGTAAAATAAATAGAAAAAATTTAAGAAAACAAAACTATTATAAAGGAAGGAATTGAAGGGAAAAACACACAAGTGGTCCCGCTATAATTGGGAGCGTCAACTCATACTTAACAGGAGCGCGTTATGCAATTGTAAAACACGGTTTTTAAATTGTGTCATGGTTTTTAAATTCTAAGCTAGATAGTAATCATCCAGGTCCTGAATAAGGATACTTCACATCTACAGCATCAAGGATCAGAAGATGCAGCACAAACATTTTCTGTTGCTAATTAGAAGTAAAAAGGAAAATAAACGTGGTTATTGAGAAATAAAGTTATTAGATACTTGCATTAATTCCGCCAATGGTGATTTTGTTCAATGAAGAATAATGAACTAAATAAATAACGTCTACCTTGCGCACAAAGAGATTTCGTGACTCCTTTCTCTGTCGCATAGCTAGAGCGTGGAATTCCTTACCGGCACACGTATTCCCTCTTTCACACAACATGGGTTCCTTTAAAAGAGGCGTGAAGAAGCATTTTATAGGCCGGCAAGGTGAGGGTGGCTAGGGTAGTATGTCGCATGCTTCACTGGCTATCTTCACATATGAACTGCTACTGCTTATCATCAGATGGTGTTGAGTCATTTGCTGAGCTTTATATAAAAAAAACATCCTCTTAACTACATAACATAGCCTTGGTAACCTACACATTCAATTTGCTCCTACGAGGAAGTACCTGTTTTCGTTTCGCATAATCACACTCCACATGCTTTAAATAATGCACTGAGAACAATATTATATTATTGTATACTACAGTCTGATTTAAGTGTATTAACGATTTTAACAAGGGACTTTTGTTTAGCGAACTGTCGGTATCACTCCACTACTTAGATACGTATATATTTATCGCATAAATAGATTTTTTTAAGGTTTACACTTACAAAAGTCGGCACTGCCAAATGCCTAATCATACCTATCATATCTATGCATCTTTCTGAAGAACAAGATCGGGAGTGTGAAACTTGCACTCAATAAAAAGTCTTCAGAGATCGCCAGCATTATTCACCGGTGCCGAAGTATGCAGGCTGCGTGCGAGTAGTTAGTTTGATATTATGGGGAAGGACTTTGTTATTATAAAACGAACTTCAGCAGTGAAATCATAGGCCAATATGACGATGACTGCTATAAACTGGGTACAAATTTACCAGCCGTTATTGGAAACTTGGACAAAAAAGACTGGCAAGGACGAATTAAAAAGAAAATAAAGCTTCAATCTAGGCAAATCAAATTTTAAGAGTACCGACTGGTGCTTTGTAGAAAATAATCGGTTTTTTTTAAATAATCTTCTACGCATTAATCATGTTTAAGTAGTCGTAATCGTATTTGTTGTGAAAAGCGATCATAATGATTAATATGTTCAAGATTTTAAAAACATAACAAGACGCTTTTATAAATAAATATCTTGAATTCCGCAATTAGTACAAATCAAACGTCGGTGCTAGTAGGTATATTGTACACTCTTAAAAAGAAAACAAAATTAATAGTAAGGGAGCGGGAATGTAGTAATTAGTTATGCTCTTCATTCACAATCAATTTCAAAGAAGAAATTAGCAATTAATCATAGGTTCTGCTGAATATTACTTATTCATTTGGCTTTTCCACAAAGATAAATTATTTAAAAATCTCAGAATCGGGATTTGACCCTGTGACCTGCTAGCTAAGATAACTTTTTAAATGATGTCTTTAATATGTTAATTAGCTATTTAAGTGATATTAGGTACATATTCAAAATTTTGAATTGATGTAACAAAATATTGGCATTTTAAAGACTCTAATTGACTATTATAGGTATTTAGTCTACATGTTTATGATCATAATTGTTTGCATTTAAGTGGTTAGCTTTCATATTACTATCATTACGGCATCCTACAAGGAACGACACACGTTTTGGGATAATATTATTCCACCAAGCTTACGCATATTTATATGTAGGTATTCATACTGTAACCTTGCATCTGTTTTTCATTTCTGAATACAAAATAATATTATAAACTCAAACTTGTACAGGACATTCCAATATTTAAGTTGGAATATCGACCAAGGTCTCCACCCGGAGATTCCTCGCGGTAAGCGGCTGAACTGTGAACTGGCGTATTGTTGTTGAAAACATTGAAGAATGTCATATAGACACGCCTCACCTGATAGTGATGCCGAAAATAAAAGTATCGATAAAACTGTATTTTAATGCAAGCGGTAGATTAAGTAGTGTGTCGTTTTTTATGGTTTTATTAATAAAAACTAAATGAAACAATATGACATTAGTATGTGTCGAATATTATACCATCGACAATACGTTACATTTACGTTTTCTGATAAGTTCAACTACTGGCCATATTATAACTTTAATTAATTGATGTGTGTGGAAATATATCAATACATTTTATTCCAGGTATTTTTACGCTTTGAGTAAAAATAGCACTTAAAATGCTTACAATGTTATAGCGTGTTATAGAATCGGCATTAGTTTCATTTTGAAGTTTAAATGTATACGATTTTTAGGCTCATAGATACAAAAATGTATAAAGTAATTTATTATATACTTAACTTTAAAGAAATAGCGCAAAATGTTAGCAGAAATAGTTCAGCGATCGTTTTCCACATGCAATCAGCCCTTAGTCACATTTTTATCGTCATTCAACCTATTTTTTTATGACACCTGTGTTGATCAACTATTCGATCGGATCACAATAAAAGCTGTAAGTTGAGTAATTGTAACTTGTAGAAGTTACAGGTATCTGGTACATTTAATATAGCGTGACTTACAGCTAAAAATAAGTAGGTGCCTTTAGACCAGCCTAACAAAGTCGTAATAGAAACGGATTTTGTATGAAGCTGTTATATACTGTATACACTATCATACAGTCGGTTGCATTATACATTGACTTAAACTTGAACTATCAACATATAATGTTGGTTTTACAAGTTTTCAATACGAATCTTGATATGTGCCTTTTAGCCCTTCAATAATTGTATGTGTGTTGTTATGTCAGGTACTGTATAATTTATTTATTTAAAAACGAGACTCTTTTCGTCGATAGTTCTCGAGGCTTAATCTACTAGCAACACTTTTATAAAAACGGGTCAGAGTTGATAGATCAAACTTTGAAATGCGACCTTGCGATCATTTCTTTTCTTTGAATTGTTTGTACTTTATTTAAAAGTACATGCGGTATGTTACTTAAAATTATTATGTTGTTATGACTTATAACATGATAAAAAAAATTACCTCAAATTGTCAACATAATTGAATAAAATATACTGAGAGGGAGTAACGAAATATTTTTGTTTCATTACGCATGAAAATCATCTCGAAGTATAGTAATTATATTTCTTTAACACACACCTATTATCTAGTTGCTAGCCTAAATTAGTAGTCGTAGCAAAAACTCTGATGCTTCATTAAGAGTTTTCCTTGCGGTTACTTAGAACAGAGAATATAGATAATAATTATATAAAAAGAAAAAACTACTTAGAAAAACAACACGACACGTGAAAAATTGCATGTACACATTGCATGTGTAATTGCATGTGTGTGTGTGTGTGTGTGTGTGTGTGTGTGTGTGTGTGTGTGTGTGTGTGTGTGTGTGTGTGTGTGTATCCCCAAAATGACTCGAACCTGGCACCTTTGATTTACTAGACGGATTTTTTGACTACTCTTCCAGTTGACTCTTAAATAAAATATTTAATTAAATATAAAATATCTGACTAAATAATTTGATAAGGAAATATTTTAATTTAAAATAATTGTTTATTACCAGCTTAAAATGATAACTTGTAATTCTCACGATAACGTTATTAGTTCTAACTAAATAAGCAATTTGCATAAATGGCCTTAAATATTTATTTGTAGAGCAAAATCGTAGGTATTGTTTGAATTGTTAATTAGATTATCTTAACTGCAATAAATAAATGTAATAAGACAATTTACACGGAAGTTTACTTGCAAAGCAATTTGAGCTTTATAATGTTTCTGCAAGATACAATTAGAAGGATATGACATTAAATGCGCTTTAGAACAAAGATTTATTTCTTAGATTTTTAAAAATGATAGTAATTAAATTGAGTAATTACTTAATTGTAAAGAAACTGATATGCCGATCTTGCTCCACTTTTTCAAAAATAGCATCCATTTTATCCATAACAGGACGACCAGAGCGAGGTGCACCTTTGACATCTAAATTCCCAGATCGAAAAAGCTTATAAAAGTCACAATGTTGTTTTTGGGGTTTGCGTTACATATTTCCCTTTTTTGTAATAAAATTCCCTTTTTTGTAATGAAATGTATCTAATTTCTTCCTCCGATTCACTCATTTTGACAGAAAGGAAAACAAATTAAAAATAGTGGGAAACAAATTTTCCTAGTTTGATTCTTTTTTTGAAATGTCACATTCTTAATGTCATTCTGAAAACTAGCCAGATACAAATATTAGAGGTTGCCGAGAAAATAACCCTCTTGTTTCTGTAAAAGTCATTTCATTAGAGTAATGGTCAAGTCCCGAATAGAAAAAAATATACCTCAAATAATATAGGTTAATATATCATTTAAATTCTAGGTGGTTCTAGTCCGAGGTCACTACGTGTCGTACCTGCCGTTGTGCAGTCGTAACGAGCCAGTGTTCCTGGCGGTGTGCACGCCGCTCGCGATGCCTGAGACGAGGGAGTGCGTTGTGCACGGCGCGACCAACGTGTTCACAACCGTGCATGCTGTTGATATGAAGATACTTCACATTGATACCAAGTAAGTGGGCACACGTATCTCACCTAAAGGAGTACTGATTATATAACTTTACTTTCTTCGAAAGAGGCATCATTAGCATACTATGGGCTGCCAAAGTTGAGACGTTTAGGGTGTGTAGGGTGCTCCTACTGCTTACCATAAGTTGTGTTGAATCCTTTTTTTTTTAAATAAAAAAGATTATAAAGTATTAACCGTCTGGTCGATTACTGTCCACTAAATTATAGAACCTTCCTCCGGCTTGTCCGATTTTAATAAGGTTTTTTTTGCTATAATACAGAGATGATTTAACCAGAAAAGTAATTTCTAAAATTATAAAGAAAACTTAAATATTAATCGAAATAGCTTAGGTAATTTCGTTTACAAAATATTTTAATTCGTGTGGTATTAAAAACTTTCATAACTTCCACCGCTTTTTCGGGTTATTTGGCGTTCGTGTCAGACAAACTTAATTTCTATCTAGATTACTAGACTAGACTCATTGAGCTGACCCTATCGTCTTAACTGAAGTATCAGTCAAGACCCGATCAACAAGTTTCTAATATTTAAATACATATAACAATCCATACATTTTTCCGTTACCTCAGTATAATCCACACAAACTAACAATGCTTAAATAATAAATATAAATATAATTTCAGTTAGTGTCTAAGTTGTTCTGCTCAAGCCAAGACACTAGTAGATTTACGAACAGATGGCTTATATTGACGTTCAACAAGTGTGTGTTAAGACGTTGGTCCTGGTTGTTACAGCAACAGCTTTCACACATCAACCCTCATTAGACCAGCATGGTGATAGTTGGCCCAAACTCCTCATGTGTTTCTCCCATGTAGAAAGACTGTGCCCAGCAGTAGCACGTATATGTGCTGTTGATAGTGTGTATGTCACCGTCAAAATGTTAAATACCGTTAGATTTTAATCGAATCTCCCGAGACTGTTTAAAAATTATGAATCAACTTAAAGTAACTTAACGCATTACTTTTCTGTAGCTTATAATCTATTGAAGTGATAATCTTTAATAATTACAATCAACATGAAATCGTAAACAAGTGCACCTGTGAGGAATTGCCGGGCACCGTATAATCTAAGCATTGAGCGTCGTGTAAAGTATATATTTCCAAGGTCCGTGTTAAGAATAAACAATGGTGACTGATGCGTAACTGTCAACGCAGGAACCGTCCATCAAAAGGTGCAGATGTATGACAACATCTCAATAGAGGCGCTTCATATTCATGAAGTCACAGGCTCTGGTATAATCAGGTGTGGTAAAGCATCAGAACAATGTAATTTTTGACACACTTAATGTAAACGAAATTTCAATCAACTTGTTGTGAATGAATAATAATATAATTTTATATCACTTCTGTCAAAAGTTAAAGACTCTTGGCCTTTATCTGCCAATTTTGATCGAGGTTAATATATTATTGGTATTGTATACCAATAATCAGATGGCATAGACTATCTTCTTCTTCATATCTACAGAAGTATGTACAACAATAAAGACTACCGTCGACGGAGGTTTTAACCATATTAGACTATTGAAAATGATGATTAGATGACTCTTCAACGCACTGTTATGAAAATTAAGATATGTGGCAATAAGATAATAATTGGCTTCAAGGGCGAATGGTAATGTTCCCTTTCGTGAAATTGAACTCATTCTGTGAGGATGAGAAGAAGAACTTCTTCTTTTTCTGCTGGCGGTTTTCTCAAATCGATGTCAGAATGCGCCTGTTTTATGTCGAAGGGTGTGTGCAGGTTCATTCCAGCCAAAGGCCTCCCGAAGACTACCCGAAGGACCCAAGTAGGTAGCCCGATAGTTTGCCATTCCGTTGCAAGACGTGAGCGACTGATTCTTCGGCGTCCATGCAGGGTCTGCACTGTCCGTGACACCTAGATTGAAAAGATGCCTGTTTAAATTGTCGTGAACTGTAAGCGCACCTATTATGCGGTGGGAGTCTGGGTCTATTTAGCTGTAGCAGGGCTTTGGATAGTCTTCTGTGAGTAATTCGCTTAATGGGTTCTGAAATTCGTTAAAAATAGTCAAAAATACATGCATTGGAAATCCACCTAACTCCATTGCCCCCAAAGGCATATTATCGTTTTTTAATAATATTCGAATACACTAGTACGTGATTTAGTACTTATCAGATCATGCACAAGAAAAAATAATTTTACAGAAGCGCCTGCGGGCTGGGAAGTTTTGCTATCTACATTATGACAGCTAATATAACAATAAATATTACCATCACCCACACTGTAACCGTCAGTAGCGACGCATGTCATATGAACGTTATCGTCACCTGATCAGCAGCTGAACTTTACATACAATAACTTATACACACACTACTGGTCATATTGTTTGTCGGAAGCGCATTGAACTGATCACCTTACATTCAGCTATCGTTGTTGGCTTATCTATTAACATTATATCAGTTCATAAATCTTTTGCATATGAAGATGTATCATCGAGAACTACTGACGTAACCCAAAGAATTGCCATCTAAAGCATAATGCCTATTTAGATCACCTATTAATTCAGCTTTTTTGTTATAGAAGAAACACTATTTAACGTTGAGGGCTATTTTCTTTCTTATGTCGGTTAAAATTTATTTGCGTTGTTGGTCTCTTTTACTATCACCGTAATATGAATGGATTTTACACCGAGTACACTATAAATAAATGACACGTAGATACACATGTAGATAAGTCATAATAAATATCGGAACTGTTCTTGATACGACTGCCATATTGATCCCATTTCAAATTTGCAAGTCACCTCACTCTCACCTTGACCTTAGACAAAAGTCAAATACATTCTTATTAGTAATTTCTCAACAATAAATCTCCGTGTTAGACCGGTAACCGAATCTGAACAAAGGTCATTTGATAATACAACTAAGATGAAACTTTGACGGGGCGTACAAAATCGACTTTTAACTGAGCTAGATATGTCTGGAACTAATAAAGAAGTATTGATATGTCAAGGTTTTACAAAGGTAATACAGATTGAATTTCGATTTACTGTTCATTTCGATTATTTCATTCAGCGGCCGTAATTTATAGTTTTTATAAATTTTTCTTTCCTCGTCAATACTTAAGTCAACAGCATCTTCATCGTATTCACGAAGCAGATATACTTCATTACTCATAAATAATCCAAGTTTCCTTGTATAATTACATGAACGAGTTTTTGTGAATTTGGTTCCTTCGCAATCTACCGATGCATGTCGTTAAAATAACTCAAAACACTATCACGCTGAAGGCTGCAAGAAATGAAGCCGCAGCCGCAAACTATGGTAGTTGATGTAAAAGTCTAACACTTCTGTAGTTCATTAGCAGAAACTGTACTGGCGTACATTAAAACAAGGTTTAACTCAAATAACTATACTTATTAAAGAGTGCAAGACACAGTTGCTTTTACGTCGTTCATTTTGTCACTGACCGGAGCGGCCTCCGCGGTCCCTCACGCCGAAAAGGCGCCGCGCGTTCGTCGCTAGTGAGTTCTCGGCTAGTCCGCCGTTCAACGGCGTTAAATCTTGGCTCCCTTGGAAGCTGCAACTTTCAATATGTTCTTTTGGTAGAACGACCAGCTTACTAAGAGAATGTTGAATTCCTCTGGCGGCGATAACATCAACGACTCTCGTAATATTGTCAGACCCAGGATACAGTTTGGTGACGCGAGCAAGGCGCCATTTTATATAACTCACAATAACACCTCTATTACTATACTGTACATTTTATGTGTAGTTGTAACATGTTATCTTTTGAACTCATATGGGCCTAAAAACATAGAATAGGAAGACTGAAAATCTGAGATAGGAGATTAAAAACTACTCCCGATTATTGAAGTATAAATGTCCTACTGCTGAGCAAAATGATGAGTTTAAAACATACCACCGCTCTGTCTGAATACAGATTAATTGAAAGTTTACAGATTAACTGATAATTATGTTCGTCGTGCCTTGGAAAGCACAGATTTTGTTTACCACGTCAAAATTGAACATGGAAATTTTTTCTCTCAATTTAATAACCCTAGCAAGCTAGGATATAGTTTGAACCATCTTCTTTAGCTTTTTTTTATGCTCGAGAATGTATGGTGACCAATATTGTAAACAGAAATCATCGTCTATAGACACTAACAAACTCAAGGACATTCTAGAGACACGCTCAGTAATTACACTGGCTATTTTCGATTAACTCCAAATCACAGCAAACTGTTTTAATTTAGAATAAGTCATCAGAATATTTTATCTTCCAAGACTTCAAAACTATATTTATAAGCATACTAGTTGACCCGGTGCACTTTGTATCACCTGCATACCATAAACGCCATCTATTTAAGTTATCCATCCAAATAAGTTGAAAAAATGAAAATTTCAAATAGCACGTCATGTCCATTAGACGATTTTGCATACTAAATAATCAATTTTCAATTTCTTATTTTTTTGCTTTCCTATTGGATTTTCCCAGTTACTTTTATTTTCAAATCCAATACTTCAAAACTTAACCGAACAAAACACATTAAAAATATTCAAGCCGTTTTTAAGTTTTAGTGTAACAGCTATATATTTTTGTATATAAAAAGAATGATTGCATGTCAATTCTGAGAGCAAATATCAAAATTATATGCCGTGATCTGTACTCGATGATAACTGCCTTCCACTTGGGCAAATGGCAACGTATATGTTTATTAGTTACTACAGTGAAATATGAGTCTCGATAAGCACGTATAAGGAAAGTAATAGATAAAATTTTATGATGACATCAATTACGCTGCCTACATGAACACCTTTAAAGTTGTCAAACGAGTTTGTAAGTAATTTTAGTTAAAGGTATTAAGTATACAAGCAGCCAAGTTTAATTAAACTTATTTCATCGTCAATTGTGAATTTGCGAATACAATAATAATAGGGTTCTCAGATTATAGATTTTTTTTCAATTATTTGGCCTGGTAACTAAGACCTTTAAGCCATATCTTCATTAATGTAGTTTTTATCTTTATTTATGGCTCCAGAATACTAGTGCAATGTATCCCTTTGCCCCATGGAGTTTTTGGCGATGGTAAGCTCCGTTATTTTGTTAATGACTTACGAGAACGTTTTTAAAAATGGAATGTTATGAAAATGATAACGATGAAATGATAAGTAAATGAGAATGAAATTATAAAGTTTTTTTATATAAATGAACTTACCCACAAATAAATGAATGGAAATGAAACACAAAAAAATCTCATGTAAGTCATATTGCACGATTTAACGATCCTCTTTGTCATAAAACTACACCAATTTCATGACAAAAACCACACTACAACACAATATATGAAATAAAATATACAGTACCCAACCGACCCCACCATTACGCGTCAATATTCCTTGTACTATATGTTTATACATTGATGATAATTGAATAACATTAAATTCTGTCTTTTTGACAAAAAACTTTTTATTGTATTATTTTTAAGTTTATCCCAAATAGATACATAGAGCGAAAACCAAATGCAAATGGTTTTGCATCTAACCCATATATCCTAGCTGTTAAATGATGACAACTTTTCTCTTTTGACTTTCAATTTTGATGAAACATAGCCTAGTGGTTCCGCCGGGCGAAACTGCATATACCTGTCAAAGCTTCAACAAAATTTATTAAGTTCTTTCAGAGATTATAGCGTACAGACAGACAGACAAAAAAGAATTTTAGTAATTGGATTTTTATGCTCTCCTACTCTCCTCTTTATCTCATCGATACAATATTTGGTAACCGTATTCAATGTATATACACACGATCACTATGGCTTATTATATGTATAGATTATTGACCAAGTACCTACATTGTGTCAGACTCAATTGAAATATGATTATTTCTTATCCGCAGGTGATTCGTTGCTGATTAAAGGGTTAAATATATAAAAAATGAAATTTTGTACATTATTTAAATATATTCAATGATTATTATTTTCATGTTACTTAAATAATGACTATCTCTTTCTATTATCTCTTTTATTATTATAACAATAAGTACACTTTTGAACATACCTTATATAGCTTATGATCGAGTTTAGAATAATATTAGCATATTATAAACAGTACTTCAACTCGAGAGTTTTCTCTCGATGTAGGTCAAAGTCAAGCTTTGTCTATAAATAAACGTTTTACTTATCATCCGAATGCTTAATGGTTTGAATGCTTAGGGCTGTCAAATTTAATCATGATCTTTGAACCCGATCATTATTTAATTTGAAGAACCTCCAACTCGTCATTATGTTGTGTCTATCGTATGTAATCTAATAAAATAGGCATAAGTACTAATATTGTAACAATGTTTATGTAATACTATATAGGTTCAAGATACTGAATATTTAAAAAATAGACGGTCCAAATACAAAACACTTTGATATTCCTTTTTTTACTAAAAAAAATACTAATATTGATAAAAATTATGACTTCGTGTAAAAACTCGTTATTTCTAAGAATTTATTGATCATTCTTTATAGATGAAATTAGTTTATAGACTTCTTCAATATAAAGATACAAAAAAATTGTAGAAAAGAAGCAACATCTGCCACCCATGAGGTAGGGTGGCAGATATTGTCTTCTCCTTCTGAAGTAATCTATTCTCTGAAACCGACAATGTAAATTATCGTGTCTATATTACTTTCGTTGATTGAACTGGGTATCAGATGAATAACCTTACACGCAAGACCAACTTCTAAAGAATACTTTATTTTATCTTGTTGCAAAATTAAATCGAATATTATGAATGATCTAAACATATTTCGTAGTAAATACAAGGCCTAACATGATTGATCGTTCAAATGACCCCTTGGGTGTGTTTGTCTATGTCAAGTTCAATTTAATTACATTAATCATTATTTTAATTGACTGTCTTTGGTAAAGCGGAAGAAGGTCGTACAGTAACTAAATAAATATAGACGTCCTTGTTAATTAAATATTCAAAAGGAAATTCAAAAAAGGGGAATAATAATCCTGCGGTCAAAATATTTCATACATTAATAACAACAAAGTTAAATTCAACAAAATATTCAAAATGAAGAAAGCCAGTTGAGTCTGTTATTTTAAAAAGGCGAATGCGTTTTCAGTAATCGCCCTTTAGGCATAAGTGACTTACTTATCTACACTCATATTCTTCTCTCATTTCGAAACACAAATAACATATAAAAAGGTTTCCACTTACTTGGGGGAAATTTGGGAAGAATTGGAAAATTTTTAGCTTACTTTTAAAGTCTTATCTATGGGTTCTTCGTCATGACCGTCTGTATAGATCACACCGCTGTGGGAATAGGTTCGCCTATATGGAAAGTTTGGACTAATAAGTAGGTACATACAGTGTACAGTGTGATATTGAACGATAATTTAATGCCTTTTATTCGCAAATACTTGGGAGCTCATTGGCGTAATGGTTTTAGCACTCCATTTTTAATCACGAAAACAAAGAGACTTTCACCATTTTTGCTCATAGATGGGTCAATCAAAGACTGTTATCTCGACCTTAGCTTAACCTTTATTCCATTCCTATTTTCTATATGATAGTTTTAATGTTGATGTTAAATAAGACTAAATTCTCTGCTCTATTTGTCTAGTAGCGAGTGGCATCTAGGCTGGGAGAGGAGTTCATTACATGGCGTCAGCTGGTACCACCTCCTACACCCTGACTGCTGCAAGGAAGCCCAGAATAAACATCGTCTTAGTAAGTATTGATGCATACAATGAAATGTATTAAATATATACAAATTTTTTAAACCAAATTGCAAACTGCTAAAAAAATTGGCTTTTCCCACGTTGATAAAATCATTTGCCGAGAAATTATTCAAAATAGAAGCGGAACATTCTTTAATGTCTTTGTCATAAAATGAAAATTGTAAATTATTACCTTACATATATCTGACGACACGCGGCGACACGAGATTAAAATATCACACTGATCAACGGATAACCTACCACAATAGCTTTTAGATTACACACCCCAGAGAAAGTTGCATGTTGACTATCCGCGTGACGCTCGTGTGCGAACGCTTTACCTTACTACGTGAGCGATTAAATCGACAATTGAGAACTCGATTAGCTGTCAAACTGTAGACAAACAATTCTAAACTTTATAAACTAACTGCGCGAAATTCTAAATTTGAAATTTCAACTGCAAACTCGTGACTTTGCTCGACGGGAATTTAGTAGCATGAGTAAATTCAAAATTAGAACACTTTCAAATGGATCTTTGTGAGCGCGAAGATGCTTCCCGGATCGAGTGACACTGACAGGTTGTGCTCAGGTGACAAGGAGATTGCGTGTGTGATGGGTGCGAATAAGTTGCGAAGTTGGTTGAATCCGTGTCATTGTCTGATTGCTTTTATTTATTTATCACGTTTTCCTTACTTGTAGGGTTATAAATTAATTGAGAGGATCAAACAAACACATCAATTTAAAGTACTTACATTACTGATTTTTCTATTTAAATTTAAATATACACAATAATCAACTTCAGGCATTTAAGTTATTAATAAACATTAAATATTCTTGACATTCTTTATCTTCGACAGTTGGTACTATGTCACTGATTATTAAAATTTTTTCATGTGTAGCAGTTGGTAAGCAAATCAAGTGTTATATTAAAAATATATCCAAAAGTTAATTCCGTCCAAAGTCCCAACACTTCTTCTCATAGGGAAATAATTACGTTTATTTAAATTCCTATCATTATATCATTCATTTAAGCATGCGTAGGTAGGGCACAGTAACCGCGCTCATAAATCAAACCCACTTTAGTACACAGACCGACAAAACTACTCAAAGATAAACTCTCGCGTTGTTAGACCACAATCACAACAGTCGTCAATCTCCTTCTAGCTCTAAAGCCAACAAACGAGAATTGAGATGTAAATTGCAAGAATAATGGTCCAATATTAACCTCCAGTATCTACTGAAGACCCAAGCAATCTTATTCCAATTTCTAATGTCAGAGTCCGTCGGCTACACCAGCGTGATTAGGAATTAAAACGATATTGTTGACAGTTTATTTTAAAAAGTCTGTTTAGCTATGATTCCCATGGAAAAATAAAATCGTCATTATAAAGATGTAACATATCAAAACCTGATAGATTCTAATTACTTGCACAATATTAGGTCAGTTCAATTTAGATGAGGTATTTATTTGAAATACAATTGTTCTACAATTGTAGAGGTTCTGGATTCAAATCTCCGTGGGGCCAGAACGTTTCCGCTCGGTTTGGTCGGTGGTGGTCTTCCATTCGGATTTCTACTACCGTCTTATCTATGTCTGCTATCATAACAAGAATGTTAACAAATTTTATAATGATATGGAATTCCGGTTTAGCTCGCTTCAATCTTACATAAAAACTGAAAGTTATTATTATTATTGTGTGATATGTCATTATTATTACTGTTTTATACTGTGTCAGTGTAAGATTATGATATGACCATGATTATCAATCTTTTAACAAAGTTTTCGCCTAATAGTGAACAAAAATAATGTCTCAAATATAAAAAGTATTGCGGAAAAATCTACTATGTAACGTAGGTAGTATTTCAGTTAAACAGATAGACATCAAGTCACAAATGAATCTCGCCTAGTGTCCAAGTGCCGGAGCATTTCGTCATAAATCCATATAATCAATACCAATGTAATAAAGTAGTACAAATCAATCCTTTTGTGGCGATAATTTAATAGCGAACGTAAAGTCGACTGTCATTTCATTAAGATTATAAGCATTAGACTCTATTCTATGTAAATTATGTGGCTTCTGATTTAAAGTTAACTTGTCATCTGAGATAAAATCTCGTATTAAAGAGTTAGTTGACAAATAGTACTATAGTTTATTTTTCTAATATTTGTTTCTGGTTTTATAAAAAAGAAAAAAATATCAAAATCTCAAAGATCAAAGACTCAAAGCAAGACCATCTTGATTTTAGTTAATAGAATAGACAGATTAATGGTAGCGGTCTGTATTCGCGTATCAAGCATCAATTTTTTTTCTAGTTTGAATAGTTTTCTAGGCATAGATTTAATAATGGGAGGTTATACTTAATATATCCAAAAGTATCCTTATCGTAGCTTATTATAAGAACGCAGATTTTATATTTAAACATCTAAAAATCACTAGTAACTTGAAGAGCGAAGGAAAAGAGAACAGAGAAGGAGATAATTAATCATTGCCACGACCAACGAAGGTCTTAAAGAATACAAACGATGTCGTAATGTAACAAAGTACTAAAGTCTTTCATTAAGGTAATCAACGTATAGAGATACCACCGTTATTCTATTTGCAGATTAAATCTTATATAGTAGATATAGGTAACTAAGTAAGGTCATAAAGTCCACTTTAAGGCCACAATTGGTCTGCGACAACTGACCAAAGCTAAGAGCACCTATTTGCTTTTCTAATTTATGTATGGTGCTATTAAACGGTGTTTATTATGCGCGGGCGCAGATCCGCTTACTCGATGCGTAGTAAATTGTTAACAGGACAGATTGTGGCCACATTTTGCCCCATACGTAACTAAACTAGGTCGAGTGAGTTTAACACGGGTTATTATTCCACAGAATAATTTGTTTTCGAAATCTCTTGAGTGCTTCAATAGTCGATGTCAATGTAGTAAGAGTCTATAAAGTGAAACAAAAGACAAGGAACATAATTCCATTGCATACACAATTATTTTGTTATGAAGGGACATGAACATGTACCAGTGATGTGTGTGACAATGTATGTGACTACATACATCGCATTTTATCCGGGTAATATTAGCTACCTACTATACTTGTTTATCTAGCTTAATATTTTAATAAATTAAAATATGGGGAACTTGGCGTGCCTTTTATGATGTTAAATTAGCATCATCTGTCTACCTTTTAAATCTTGTCATTACTTAAAATGAGTAGAAACGACCTTATATCAAATCATCACTAGAGTATATTCTATAGTAATATACCGACCTTCATTAATAGCACTACTTTTTTGTTACACTTCATCGCAACGACAAGGATTGTTACATCCTATTCAAACTTTTTGTTCTGAATTCAATTTATAATGACTAAAAAATCAATTGTTACAATCGATATTACAAACAACCCGTCATTCGTAATAATGCGGTGTGAATCAGTAATTGGTTGTTAACAATTTGATTAAGTGACAAAAAAATATTAATTATGTCAATTTGTTTGACCAAACGAGAATGCTCTTAATGGGTGAATGGTAAGGTTTAAATTGCTATTCAAATTCGTAAGGACTTCTTATAAATTATGTTTTGATAGCAATTTACATGAGTCAAGAATGGCCGCATGCGGCGTCTGCGCATCCCCGTATATGGTAGGCGATTTATTCGTCCGTCCGCTTGTCATAAATGGTTGGCCTGTTTGCCGATTGGTTTACACGATAAGCTTTAAAAGGTGTGATAATACTTATTGATGTTATAATTAAATCATGGAAACCTTCGAAAATAAATAAACTTCAACTGAATAATATAGATATTAAGATCTTAAATTTAAATCTAATCATGTAACTGATTTAAAATAACTACCCGTTATTTCCTTTTTTTAAATCTTAACAAGAAATGTATTTTTTACTAAATAATTAGTACCTATAACGACACGACAAATGCCATGACAGCTATAAATACCTTCAGCCTTATTCAGTAGATATCTACCTCTTGTTTTTTATGAAGAGGAATCCATTTACGGACCTAGTGGGTAGGTCCGTAAATGGATTCGGACCCACCCACTACTGGCTAGGCGGCGCAGGCGTGTGTGGTCTATCGCCCAGTGCCCGATAAAAGTGACACTGGAAAATATCCACTAAAAGTCCCAAAAAACTCCTCTGCCCTTTGCAATTCACTTGACCATTCTATATTCCTAAAATTAAATGTCTTTATATACCATTATGCCTAATTGTATTTTACACTCGAATTTCGAACACCTAACTGGAGTAATTACCGCTTTACATATCTGTTGGTATATTCTAAATTAAAATTAACTTATTTGGTTCTCTTTATTACCAGTTCAATATGAAAGGTTGTTTTATCCACTTTTTATGATGCGCGTTAAAACAAGTAAAATATGCAAGTCTTACCTTACTGAACTTATATTTAATTTTAGTCCCAGTACAACCCAGTTAACAACTATTAGCGCCACTTTTTAGTGTTATTTCTGTGGTATGTTCATCTAAGCTCACTGTGAAAGCGCGCTTGTGTTGGGAGCAACTAGCTTCTTATGCTGTCAACTTAACGCATATCTTAAATCGTATATCTTAAATTTAAACCAAGAAGGCAAAGCATGTGCAATGCTCAAGATACAGCAATCGTCTACTTTTGTCCTTATTCTAATTCGTTCTCTTATTTCTTCTCAAATAGTTACCCAGTCAGAGCAAGAGCGCTCCTGTATAGCACTTCTCCGGCTTCAGAGACGATGTGGCCAATTCGTCTGGGTTCATTCCGTGCTGCAGCTCAAAGACAACCTGGAGAACTCTCAGAGGCCGGTTATCGTTTGCACTAACCAGGTTTTAAGGTAAGTCTATCTTCTAGGTCAGAGTTTTAAGCAGTCTTACTAGTTTCTTATTAAACTTTCCTACCTCCAAAGAACCTCACAACCTAAAGTAGCTTGTTGGATGAAAACTCTTATTAAAGTACCTAGGTCTGATATTTTTTGCAACCAGTTACGCTCGAATAAACGAATTTTAAAAATGAATAAATGTTATTTAAAAAGTTCACAAAAATTAAGCTGTTGGTCTCAGTTTACATTTCAGCTTAAGGGTGTTTTAAAAGTAGGTTGAAACACCTAGAAAGAGTAACAGCTTGTTACTTCAACTATATTCAATCACTAATCCTAGATCCAGCGCTTGGTGGCATAGCTGTAGCGCGTCAATAACAGTCCTCATTTGAACATAGCGACAGGCACTTGTCATTACGTCAAAATGCCGTTGTATTTATACAAATTTGAAGTACGAGGGTATCTAATAATTTAAATCTTTGAATTACAATACAAGTTCCTCCTCGGAGTGTCATCTTCCTTTCAAAAGCCGCCTATTGTATGTATACGTTTTCTTGTATTTTATCATTTGTGTGCAAAAAAGAATATTTGTATAGTATTGTACAAAAAACAATTGAAATAATAATAAAGAATCCACAATTAGAATTAATTTTAACGTCAATCGCCTTCTTATATTATTGATATCCAGATTTAACTGATACATATTTTTTTCTGACCTATTATATAACTATGAAACATGGTTACAATGTTATTATTAATCATTTAAAATGCATCATAAATTTATCTAACATTTAATCACTCCTATTCAATTTTAGACAACAACTTTAGCTAACTTCGAATGCTAATAATATAATTTATTACGTTCATTTCGGCGTGTTCTCGCCTACATTGTACTACGTGAAATAAACCAATCTCCCTGATTGGTTTGATATTTACGAGGAAATGTAAATTTTATTGGTGATTGATAGAAAAGATAATGAGTATGCATCAAGCTGTGGTTGTGTAGTATAACATAGGTAGGCACATACATATGAGACGTCATTAGTCAAACTGTAGCTGAGGTAGTTTTATCTACGTCAATATACGCATTTTCTAGACCAAAACTATTTTGGCTTAAAATCCCTAGAAAAAAGGTCATTCTATATGACAGGATGTTAAACAAGCTGATGGTCACCCTAATGGTAAATGACCTTTGACTACAAACATCCACAATATCAATTAATACCTCCTTAGTCCTTAATACAACAGATTCATTAACATTAAGAAAACTAGAGACAATAAAATGTATGCTACTAACTTTTCTTTACACGAAAGACGTACTGCTTTAAAGCCTATATGTAAGAATGGTGGTGTTATCTACGCATTTAAATTTGCAAGTAGATCTATTATCAAGTAAAATTACAATACTTATAGATAAATTAGATATTGAAATTTTACTTGTTACAGGCACTGGTAAAAATCTATTAACGTCCGTCGCATTAGAAAATACTTATTGTTAAATCAAGTCTAACTTTTACGAAAGATGTGAGGAATGGGAATCATTTTCTCTTAATTGACTATTATAGTGTTTTATCACAAGGATATCCACGCCGAATATCTTTGTAATAAAACACTGAAAAACTGACTTCAAAACAATAAAAAGGCTTGGTCGATAACGCCAGGATTCTACGCCGATGTCGACCACCTTATTTTTCATTACAAATCCGATCACCTGATATGTATATGACGTTTTCAAGAATGCGCTTATGAAAGTTAGAAAATAGAATTCTATGATTGTCAACATTCATATTCTCAAACCTTTCCTCCCGGAATATTGAAAATATCTTATCTGATTATTTTGCAATAAAACACAAAAATAAAATATTTATGATCATTTTGTTACTAAATTTTTGTTTTAATCTTTGCTACAACAATTTACACAATTAGTAATAATAAAAACGACGAACCTGAAATGTATTTATTGATTTTTCTTATACTTAATGAAATACAAATTTCATCTGATGATTCCCTTATTATTAGATAATGTACCTAGTCTTTACTGCACATTACTTTCCATTTTAATATAAGTATAATAGCAGAAAATCATTGGATAATATCGAACAATTGAGTCATCATCCCATGTGGGCTGACCCCGGGTATTTATCGTCAACTCTGAGTATCGGGTGAGCAATTATAATTACGGCGGTAAGGACTGGGCAGGGCTGCGTATCCGCGGATATCATACTATAACTTATATGGCAAAAATTGCTCAGTGGTAGTTTGTAGAAGAACAAACTAATCCATGTAATACATATAACTAAATTTAAATGCCGTGCCACTGATTTGTTTCAATGTGACTAAAAATGGATATATGATCATAGAAGACAAGTGTCTTAATTTTAATCAAATAATCGTTTTTACGATATTTTATCTTGCCATAAAAAGTGGGGAAACGTATTTTATATACTTTATTACAAAGCTATTATAATTGCACACAGAAGTTACCATACGTCTGTCACACGTATATACTTGTATTTATTTACATCTTTTCAAAAATCAACACTGATGCTATGTAAGCAGCCAATACCGGGACCATACCATGGTAGTATTTATGAATCTCTAGGAATTAAATTAGAGATAATAGCCTCCCATTTTGTACTGAATGCCGATAGACGTCGTAAACTTTTGTGATTTCATTACATCACAGTGTCTGTTACTAATGGTAATTATTTCGTGTTGATCTTATAATAATAGTGTACATGAATCTATGTTAGTTTCCATCATGAGTTATAAGTAAATACTTCCAAATCACTTTTGTTTCTCTTATGCTTTTGTTAAAAAACTAGGTAATCAAATAATAGTCAGCTATTTTCAGAAATAGACAGAATGAACGAATACGTCCGTCGATTTTATGACTTCAAAATAGTCAGACACTTTAGTAATTATGTAACAGTTTTTGAACATTATTACGCTAACCCGTTTTAATGAAGGGCATAAATGTACCAACGCCTGGTCAATCTCGAGGTTAATATTATTTATCATTTGTTAGGTAGATATATATAATTAACGCTATTATTAACTTACGATGAAACAGTTTTGATATAACAATAAGCAGAACAATTAGTCATATTAATTGTTGATCTAAGAAAAAGAAGACGATCATAAGTGTGGAACTATTTCTCAATTCAAATCTTGTTTATCCCGTCAACATTTTTCACTCTACGGCAGATTTATATCAACGTGTCAAAGAATAAATATTATCTGAAAACTGGATAATTGACCCCTAAAGTACCACCTACCCACATAATAACGATATAACGATATGTGGGCACACATATCGTTATTGTGATACTATACAATTATTTTGAAAAACTTTTTAGCTATCTTACTTTATAGTTTGGCCGATTTTACAAGCTTCAAAAAATAAGTTTACGTTTTTCGATTCACTTACACAATTGGTACACTACCTACCCAATGTCACAAATAAAACCGGGACTATAAATTTATCTACTATGTGGGCGTATTTTTCATCCTGATCTCGTTAAGGTGCTTATTCGTTACGAAATATTTATACAATCGACATCTCACAAAAGACATCGATAACATTCGACACGAACCACACCCGCTGCACCGAATATCGACAATCACCGCGCACAATTCGACTAATTGGCTTTAAGCGGGACTATTAAGTTCTGATAATGTTTCCACCGAGACTTAGGACTTTGAAAAATTACCGTCATAACTTAAGTCGGTCACTTACTTCCCTATTGAGATATCAATATTAGATGACTGGCCGACGTAACAGCGTAAACCCCTACCATCGTTTACATCAAGGGTTGCTATTTAATAATAAATTGGAGACGAACATTTTTTCATTATGTAAAGATAACTTATGAAATTTTATATCTTTTTGACCATAACCCGGCAGTATCTACTCAAAAATAATATAATTAGCTACTTTAGCTTTTAATAGTTTTTAAGATACATATATATTATTCTGTCAAAGAAATGAAATGCATGAAGAATGCTTTATTTCCTTTCTTTGCTTAATTTTTTTTAACATATGAGAAAATTAAAATATATTTTTTTAAATCTTTTTCCCTAATGTTCTAGACTTTAAAGATAGTTTCTATTTTTGTAGCAGTTATGAAGTAAGCGAACTATAGAACTTGTTAAAGTTTCATATTTTTATGCCAATTAGCAGTAAGCGTAAGCGGCTTGCGCTTACACGGAACCAATCAAAATTTTGAGTAGCTGTTGTGACTTTAGTTAGATAAAACTCACGAAATTTTCACTTGGAACATTGCAATCACTTACCAATAGTAATCCTTTAACGAATAAATATTGTAAAGGGATGATTTATTGGGTTAGAGCCAGTCCAGAGATCGGACTATCGGGCAGGACGCCTTGAAATACGCCCGCAGTCCGCCATTGTACTGATTTGAAGAACGGTGTTTAACGAGCGCTCTGTGATCGATGCGTTGTTTACTCCCGCCCATATTTTATAGGCTGGCTAATTTTACAAGTGCCAGAGTGTTTGAGTTTTAGGCCTTATCGAGTAGCTATCGGTGGCTCAAAGTCCATAGGTAAATGTAGTCTTTCTAAATAAATTTCCTAATAAAAAATCGTTACTTTATTTTCTTATAAAAAATTAACCTTACTGTCTTCAGTTTAAATCCAAAATAATATATGTGTGTGTGTTTATAAAAATAATGGAATTTACTTCTTTGCCTACACTCAACATGTCTTCATTATGTAGACAGTACCCCTAGTGTAAATTTCAGTCAAATTGATCCTGTTCGATTGTGTTTGTCGTCAGCTGTCAAATTGTATGCAAACGCCACCGGCGCCTCTGTTGTGAAGTATTACAAACTACTTTTTGTATATGCAAAATATATTCTTATATGCTTTATATTGTGAGCTAAACGCAAACTACGATTGAAACGTGTCGATACGATTGAAATTAGCACATTAGATGCTTTATATTTAATTGAAATCATCATTATCATCATTTACAAACTATGAATATCCCAATACTGGGCACAGTCTTTACTTAAAAGGAAAAAAATAAGAAATTTGGGTAATAGCACCACCACCTTGGTGGCTGAAAGCGGTTGCCGTAACCACCGGGCCCGGCTCAAATTTTGATTGACTCATCCAGGGACCAACAATGGCGAAAGATGCTTGGCTTTTGTTATTGAAACCCGTGAGTTCGAAACATTTCACCAACGAGCTATTTATCTCAAAGTTACCACATACCGGAAAATAAAAACAAAAAGATAAGGAAAATCGTAGGTGTTCATTAGTCCCCAAGAAGAAGTGGTTCTGCTCACACTTATCTACTTAAAGTATCTTCTTTCTTTCTTTATTTTGAAAATTTGTAACCTAAATTACAAATATTCAAAATTTCTATAGATTTGCGTGATCCAATTACGTTCCCTGATCATTCCCCAGGTGCTAATAATCTTATTATACCTATGTCCCACTAACGATACCACAACTGGCTTGTATCGAGCCAGTCGTGGCATTGTTAGTTCAAGCAATTCATACTTATCCGTGTAAGGCTAAGCAGATTAGATCTAAATTAATTTGAATGTAAGTGGGCGACAGTAGGTCTGACCGCGTTTATCTAAGGGCGGTAGCCCCTTAAGCAACTTTTGCTTGACAATTGAGTCAGTAAATTTAACAAAGCGTTTGTTAGTTATCATTATTGACAAAAAATAAGTATGTTCATTTCGAAATAAATAGAAATTTTCTATTTTTGAAAGTCCTTTATGTTCTTACTGTCACAGTTGATTTTACTGTGGTATATCTATTATAGGTGGCGTGTTAGGTTTTACTTGTATTAGAATGCTAAGACTTTATGATAGCCATCTAAAATGTCCTCTGAGACCTCAGGCCAAACTCGATTCAGTCCCCAGCTCAGCATTGTTCGCGAGATTGCATAATTTGTCACGTCTGATGCTCTTGCGCAACGCAATCATATTACCTAGTGCTTAACTGACAAATACTTCTACCCTTTAATAATAAGCGACTCACCTGAGACAGTGTGATCGGTCGTTTACTTAAATATTTTGAGGATTAAACGTGTCTTGGTAGTTTAGAACGCTTTTTAGGCTTTTAATTAGTGATTAAACGAACTTACCTTACGTGAAATTAATTTCTTACATAAAAACATACTTCGATTATTAAAATTAGGATGATATTTGTATGAAACCTTTAGATTTATATTTATAAATTGTTGATTATCCTCTCTGTCGAATATTCAAGGACCGCCATTCTTCAGTTTGAAGACCAATCTGA
This sequence comes from Acentria ephemerella, assembly GCA_943193645.1. Taxonomy (NCBI): domain Eukaryota; kingdom Metazoa; phylum Arthropoda; class Insecta; order Lepidoptera; family Crambidae; genus Acentria; species Acentria ephemerella. The sequence goes on from OW971893.1 coordinate 6,887,102, forward strand.
CGTAAAATTACGGTGCATCGGTGCAATCATTTCTTGCTGGCTTTTTTAAGTAAATCAACTTCCAAAAGAGTACAGAATTAACCAAACCTATCAGCTAGTTAGAATTACGATTGAATATTGTTTAATTACCAATATCATACATATCCAAAAGCCAAAAAAAAAACAATAAACCACAGCACAATAGGGAGGTACACTTACTTCAAATATATTCAGTAAGTCGCGTCGGTAGTTCGACAACTTTAAGATAGCGGATATCCCAACCCAGTCAGTCAGGCCTCCCGTCGGGCCGCAGTGAAGGAATACACTGTACCTTTTTATCTAAGCAATGATTTAAATAATTTATATCTATGCAGTGAATTTTCTACGATGTAAATACTATTTCTAAAATACTTTTTGGCGCCTTCTTAGAGAAAAATGACTGCAAGGTGCTAAATGCCTGTAGATATGTGGAATTCCCTGCCAAAAAAAAGGCAGGGAAAGTTATTAAATGGTTCCCTGAACATGTATATGTTAATATTTTTGTAAAAGTGTATAAAAGCACACAAAGCTGGTCTTTTCTTCGACGTGACAACACTGGGGACCCGGTTCCAGCTAATGTCTTCTGATGAAGTTTTTTGTTGTTTAAGTGCTAGTTTTCGGAAATCTTGAATTAGGTATCTGATGGTCGTAAAAACCACACAAGATGGCAGCATTTGCAAAGTTCTGCATTCCAATTTGCGTAAGAGAGGAGAATTTAGGATACTGTTAACCCCTCATATCAGATATAATTCTGTAGTGCACTCATAATAATAACAATGTTAAGTTCTTGGAATATAAAAACTCCCTTCTTCGTCTTGTCTAATATTAATATTAAATACAGAAGAATGGATGTTAATTTCAAAAATATTAAGAATGATAACATCTGAAGAATGATCAGTCCATGGTAAAGGGTATTTAAAACTCCTTACTAAAATAAAAATAAGAACTGGTTCGGAACAAATAATAGTCAGTGAAAATATTCATTTCTGAGGAAAATTTGTGTCTATTTAGGTAATTGCTTAACCTTGTAAATTAAGCCAAAAGTAAAACAGCTAAATATATGCAGTACATAAGCCACATATATGTTTTATAATATTAATCCCAGCTATACAAAGGCGGGCACCAGTCAACGACAACAAATTGTCAACATGTCTGCCGCCTACGTCACGTCCGGATGATTTATGCGATCGCTGTGCGGACACACAAATTGGCGGGGGACGCCTATTCCATTAGCTTTTCTATGCATAAAGAGTGAACTTTTAAATATTTAAAAACATTATTTAATTTAATGTTGTATATAAAAAAAATATTATATAATTATAAAATGAAAACCGAAAAATTACTGAACACAATTGCAGCTTAGTTGTAATATACTACATTACGATTTTCATGCTATTTTAATCGTTAATGTGCTCGGAATGCTCGGACCCGATATACAGAAATATCAATATTTGGAACCAAGCACGGGCCATTGTCGCCGAAAAGTGAGTGACGGATTCAACTTCTTTGATTGGATTGCGTAGTTATACATATTCATACACCTGCTTAGAAATTCTGTGCCCTAGGTACCTATTACCTAGAAAAGCAATTAACCCTAGGAAAATCGGAAGACAGACTTACATCATCAAAAGTCGTCGTCTTTTAATGCAATTCACCTACAGCAGTCTGCTAAGCCTGGAGACGTTTATATTACTATCTGTAACGGAGTAAATAATAGGGTGGACAGCTCAGAGTAATAATATATTCAAGTAAAAGAAAACCAATATAAAATATAGCGAAATAAAATACAAGTTAACAAGAAGAAGAAAAACAGAACAATCATGACAACCTTCTGTCAAAATAAAGAAAAAGTAAAAAACATTAAAAACCATTTGTGAACCTGCCTGATGGCCAGTTCTTAACACTATCCTCCATCACGCAAGTAGTAAAAAACGAAGTACTTAGTCATCTACGTAATCAAATCAATTTCTACTACTTGTAACAGCAATGTAGAGATACTCTTCAGATTTTATAGCTCTTCGTGATCAGTTCGCACTTAATTGAAAGGCAATAATCTGCTATTGCTTTTTTTTCTTCTCACAGGTGTGCCAATTTAAGCAATTATCGAAGTTATAATTTTTTAAACTAACTACAACTCATATTTTTGCAAAAGCTTCAACTGTATTTTGCACAGAGTATACCTTACCTGAATCATCACACAAAGAATAGTGTAGTTCATGTGAATATCAGTGTAGTTTTATACGTCTCCCTTTTGATTCTACTATCTACTATTACCCAGTGTAGTTGCTAAAACCATTTGTCGCCCACTTCACCTCTATAGTTTTAAGTACTATCGTCTATATAAGTGTTAATTCTTATTATATTGGTTATGGAAATAATATATTATTATCTTTTCATACACGATACGGGTATATATTCATAAAAGAATAGCTTAGAAATATTATTTATTTTCATATTTTTATTTACGTATTAAGTAAGAGTGCTTGATAGCTGTCATCGATTTCATGTAATGACATCGAAAGTTATACACAATGAATAAGTATTACCGAGTCTACATAATGTTTTGTGATTCATAGCTGTCATTATTGCCTTGTAGAGTCTGCACGATGAATGTAGCCGTTGTCACTTCTGACAGATTCAGCTAGGGAGCCTCTGGCCTTTGACCTCTTAACAAGGTTTGGTTTCTTGGGCTAGAAAAACAAATGAGCGAATCGCATTCCTTGAACCATAATTGAATAGGCAATTTAGCCGTTACGTTATTTTAATCGTAATGATTAATATTTAAATATAGAAAAATATTCACGATTTTTTTCTATTGGTTCTTATCCATTAGAGATTAAATTACAGTTTACTATCATCACTTTTTGACAATGTCAAAAATTTCTTTGTGTGTGTGTGTGGGGCATTTGTTAGTGGGTGAGTATCCGTTCAAGTTATAGAGCGTCCGTTATGGGAATCACATTGTATAACTCATGTGGGTTACGCAGCATAACATTAACATACGCACTATATAACACAAACGTTGTTAAAAACCAAAGGCGAATAAAGACGACGTTATTTATGATTACCACCGGAATTATGCTTAATCTACGTTCTGAAATAGAGCGCTAAACTTCTCTCACCAACTGTATCTAGTCCAGACTGGGTCCAACTATGTGACATTTCCCCGCATCCACTATCTAAAGGTTGCTTCAAACATCCGCTAGCGAGAAAGGTCATTCCCAGTACTTATACAATGTCGAGTGCCTGACTCCGGCTACTTGTTAAGGTAGAACTGTTAGTTAGTTACGATATTTATCACAAAAAATTAGAAAAATTTAATGAATTCTTATTCTTTCTGCTCAAGATACACGTATCGATTTTAAAATTTCTTGACCTACTCCAAATAAAATATTAGCTTGGTCAGCGGTGAACCAACGATTACCTAACTTAACATTTCAATCAGCAAATAGTTGATTATTCAGTCTTTGTTGAGCAAATCATCATGTTTTATGGTCAATCGGATTTTTGTCGGCAAGTTAAGTTATTATGCCTATACAATTATCAATTAAAATCTGATATCTAGGTTTTACATTACTTATCTACCTAGCATCTGTTACGTACAAGTCATACAGCAATTATTTACACACAGAATTACTTTCATACTATTTTAAAATTAACGTTATGCCTACAGACACATTAAAATCATTAGGATTAGTTAGTGCTTAATATAAACATTAAAGTTTATTACCCCATTCACAATTCCTACTTACTAATGGGCAAAGCGTGTAACAATGTCTCAAGTCTCAACTGATGCTCCATTAAACCTCATACGATACGAATGCACAGCTTAAACCGGGTTTTAATTGTTTTTATGTTTCATAATAAGAATCTTTATGAACATTGTGATTTTATGCATACTAAATCGTTTAGATTTTGTATCTGAATCTATTCCTATCCAGCTGGATAATTCTTACGAACAGTATACCAAATCTATGTTTTATAGTACGAAAGGAAGGAGGAGGAAACAGGAGTTTCGTCCTACGTTTTGCTTTTTTTAATAATCTCGTCAAATTAGTTCGTTAGATTTTAGAAAACAGCAGAAAATATTACAATTATATACTTATATTAAGAAAAAAAAAGAAAATATAGGCTCTTAGTGACCGTAGATTATAGAAAAAATATTGCTCTAGTTGCATTGCATTATCCAGGGAGGAACCACAAGACAAGAAGTCGATATGGAAAAAATGCTCTCGTGTTTTCTTAATACGACGCTACATGTCATTTCCGTTATAAAGTAGTTTAATACCTAGTTTGGATTTTTCTCAAGTCCCTACAAACTTTCTAACGTTATGGTGCTAGTATTTAAATATGCTTTTTTGTCAACAGCGAGCAAGAAGCAACAGTGATGAAAGCCAATCCCTGGCTCTATCATTACTACGCAGTACAGTCCAAGCTTCATTACGGTTTGGCGTATGAAGCAGCATCCAGAATGTACGGCCAACCTCCTCCTGATGTGCCCGTGTACCCACCCACGTTACAATACCCGACACCACCCGTTTGCATAAATGGGAACCAGCCTGCCATGATACCAAACACCGGAATACAGCCACACATACCCCACGTTCCACCACACCTTGCACCGATACACTACGCCTATGAAAGGACGGATAATGGACCTGTTGACTACTCTGTGTCGTTGCAGGATAATAGGTACCTTCTTATTTTTACTTAATAATATACTTTAATAATTTACTTAACCATTCTTAATTTTACTTAATATTTAACAGTAACATTTGAGTTACAAAAGTGTTGAAATTAGAAAACTATTTGAGATAATTATATTATTTGATATTGATAATCGCGAAAAAATGTTATCAACCTGAGAAAAATATTGTATAAACCGCATGTTTAACTAAAGCTTTTTCTTTTAGGTACCATAATATTAGATTAGAAGATACGAGAATACAACCGAACGCTAAACGGAAAGCCAAAAGTGCTGATGATAAACCCATCACTTCGGTTCCTAACATTTCACCCCCATGTAATCCCTCCACGGTTACTTCTGGAGACACTTTAGTAGCTGTTCAGGCTGGATCCATTACTAGCAGGCGACCAGGTTCCAAAAACTTCACGTTGACTGAGACAGAAATGGTCGACCAATGGAACCCTAGTCCTACCTGGTCAGAATCAGCGCTACAAAAAGTTCCAGACGTTTGTCATCAAGACTTAAGTCCTTACGTGACGACCACACCACCTACGCCGTCCGGAACACCTTCCGCTTATACTCATAACTGTAATCACACCTTTGTGTTCGACTGGTCACCAGAGCAATATGTTCCTCACACTAACAATAGATGTAACACAGTAACTACTGAAAGTTCCTATCAGCAAACATGGAATAGGAGTCAGAGGCCATCATTTGCTATAGCAGCTGAAAGCTCGATAGATGAAAACTGTAATCCTAATAGATTAAGCTTACCAATGAGGGTCAGTAATCCACCGCCTTCATACAACGCGACGAGAGAAGAAGTTCTTAGAAGACAAATGGGTAAGATAAAGTACTAATAATTTTTTTAAAATTTAGGAATTCAAAAACACAGCATTTATAATTGTTTATTTTTGTTCTTCTAGATCGTCCAGATCCCGTTTCGCCGGACGCCAAAAAGCCCGCATTATAACTATAGCATAATTAAAAAATAGTTTATTTCTAAAAAAGTTGAATAATTGTTACCCTGTATGATAAATTTTATTTTACGAATATGCTCTGGAACTCTCCTGTGATCTTCGTGTTGATAAGTTTTTGTAAAATCTTAGATAAGCGAATTGTATAGTATTTTATTTGTAAACATGTACAAACTACTATCAATATTAGGTATTTTTAATATCACATATAATGTGATATATTGTACACATTTTGTCGTTAATGTTAATAAATGTGTTAACTTGCTTGGTGAGTAATTTTGAACGAGATATTCAATATCGCAATTGATCTTCATATTCAGAATATCGTCAGGGATAGTGCAAATCCGCGTAATTAGCATTGCATAATTCCGCGTATCTGACAAAATGTACCCAATTGTAAAACTTGTCCCAAAATTACTAGAAATAAGAAACTCATCGAGTTATAACTTTCCTTTATGTGACTAAATTTAGTGCAGATACGCTGACTTTACTTATGACAGATTCACGGATGTACACTATCCCCTATTTTCATAAGTCTTATATTTTATTAAAGGTATCTAAGTAATTGTAAGTAGGTACCTTAGAATTATAATAACGCCTAGGATAGTTTGATATCAAACATACAATGCAAAGTATTAACAAAAATCGATTAATATAGTGAGGTGTAGATCATGTGTATACGCAGTTTACAAGTCACTATGGTAGTTAATTACATTGTCCTTATAGTGAGAAATAGTAAAGAAGAGCAATTAGCACTGTTTTAACTCTAATTACTAGATTATTATTACAATAGACGCGTACTCAGTTTCTAGGTGTTATTATTTTAAGACAACAACAGACAAGTAACGGACCTAATGTCTGTAGCCCAATTCCCGTTATAATCTACCAACAAAATTGTAATTTGATTTACCTAAAAATCGGTATAGTTGTATTTTAGCAGAATAAGTAACATTTACGATAGATACAAAAAAATTACGCATTACAATCTTATCGCATTTTTGACACATTGACGTTATATTTTTCAAGTACGAGAGTAATTATAAGTTTACATTATAAGTAATTAATATTTATGTTATCGAAACAAGATCGAAACTTGTATTACTATTTATCATTACTCATTACGGGAATTGGGACACATTTCTTATTTTTATCTCTACAATGAATATATACATCAGTATTTTAGGCTAGCACTTAATATTCCGTCCAATATAAGAAGTGTAATCGAAAAAGTATGTTCTGTTTTGAACAATGTGTATACAATTGTTAAATTTTGTCTGTTATACGTCATTTATTATAATTTTGTACAAATTACAACTTTATATTTTGGTACAGGAATTCCTATACTTGTAGAAATATCTAGAGTTAATTTATAATTGCAACTTGTTGATTGAGTTTCGAAAAGTAAAGATATTAAACAGAAAACAAAAGGGTATATTCGTTTTATTTTATCACGACAATAGGTCTTATGAAATAAAGAGATTATTAGTGGTAAAACTTTTATTCAATTTCATATTGATAGAATTTCAAATTAATAAAACATTATTTACTGTATAATTTGCATCTTGAAAAATTAATTTATTGTGATATCTTATCCTAACATTCAGGTCTTAATCGCATATTTCTCAACAAACACAAATCTCTCGCAGTATTCCTTCTACCATATTCTGTTGACAAATCATACAATCTAAGTATTAAACCTATGTTAAAACTGTCAGGAAGAGCTTTTATCAGAGTAGGCACCAGTTCACTGGGCATTTTTTGCAGTACAATTTGTGCTCTTTCAAGTCCACATTGTACCATATAGACTAAAAATTCCAAAATGAATTGCGTTTGCGGCGTCACGTCACCATTCTTTCCAGCAAGTTGCGAAAAACACTTGTACAATGAGTCTAAAGCTGACTGCAAGGGTTCTTTCAATTGAACCCCAGAAATCGTCTGCCCTTGAGAGTAATATATACTACTGCCATCAGAAGTGTTATCATTTAATCTTCGCACTTTTGCAGATATTGACTCCATATCTTCAGAATCGTCGTGCCGTCGCTTGCGAATATTGTGAGCTTTGTTACCCGAATTACTATGCTCAAGAGCAGCATAAATACAATACACAGCTAATTTAGCTAACGTAGCTGATTGCGGTTCAACCAAATCTTCACTTAGTTTGCCATTATACAAATACTGTGGCAAAATATGCAACAGCAAGGCTTCAGTGCATTTCTCAATATCTAAATGAAACATTGCAAGAACTATATCTACTGATCTATCAAGATCATCTTGATACCTGAACTTAAGTGTCTCTTTTACTAAATACGAAACAAACCATACAGGACCAGTAGTATTTAAAAGACTTTCAATCATATGGGTAGTATCAATATGAAGGTAGCCCCTCGATTTGATATCTTCCCAAACAGATTGTAATTGTTCAAGTATGGGTAAACCTGATATGATATTATGTGAAAAATCAGCAACTTTTGATTTAGGTATAGAAGTTGGGTGGATATCATACTGCATTTTTCTAATAATCTGGCCCATCAGAATAGCTCTTTCTTTAAAGTTATCTATTTGAGCCAATTCCACTTCAGTAGGTGCTGTCAAAAATTGTTGGACCATATTTAGTGGCTTCAAAAATGCATCCTGATGTACAACATTGATATAAGAACATAACCAAACAGAGGCACAAACAGCTAATGATGCCATTTTCTGTCGTAATGAATCCAACATTCTCTTTACATCTGTAGCTGAAAGAGAACCTTGTTCCCAAGCAAATAAGATCTCTTTTAATGCTCCACTTACATTTAAAGCAAGATCGTGAGGTTTCATATTAGTATTCTTAAAATCAAAATCTGGTGCACTCAAGTGATGAATGAAAATATCTATTAGCTGCGGATCACATTTTTGCAAGATCTGTTCAGGTGTTTTATGCACACCTTTATGTACCATGCAATCTTTTACCCAGGTCTCAAAAAATGAGTCACCGTTTTCCTCTAACACAGCATCAGCTCCATAATCTTGTACAATCGAGCATAAAATCAAGAATGATATATCAAAAATATAAACTTTTGATTGAGTTGCACCCTTCTCACTAGCAGAATGTAAAGCAAATTCATTAAATTTAATAAGTCTAGAGACAAATAGTTTCAATTTACCTTCAACTGTTGCAACAGCCAGAATTGTGTCCAGAGTAGCCCCACCAACTATTTGACACAGCATTGTGTACAATGATTCCTGTGTCTTATAAAAATCACCTCCCATAGTTTTTAAAATTCCAGTTAGTGTAGGTTCAGCCCGAGTTATGAATGTTGGTACTGAGCCTTGGAGACCTGTTGGTTCCAATTTCTGAAGTTTGATATCTTTAGTTTCACGTTTCTGATTAAAATAAGCAAGTTGAGTTTCAGGTAGCACATTTAATTTCACCAAGGGTTCAATCAAAGCTATAACACTATTGCATGAATTTTTTGTATCAACAATGTCCAGTAATGGTGTAGATTGTAGTAGCATTTCAAAAGCTTCAACTAGTTCCACTGAGTATTCATTTTCTTTATTGTTAGTGCCACAGGTATTATGTAGGTAATGCAAAACTTGAGGTATTTTAAGGAAAGTGAAAGCTGCCCATAAGGCTTGCTTCCTCCCATCTTTACTTGAGTCATTCAATGAGACAAAACATGATCGTATCAATTCACAATAAAGTCGAGCTAACGAATAACCCTTGATGCGACGTACCATTAATAACTGACTTGATAATTGTTGCAAATCTGCACTAGGATTAGCTAAAATGTTTATTGCTATTAATGCTTGTAAACAATGTGTTACTGTCTCTGTTTTATTATTCAATGGAGCAATTTTATCAATATCCATATTACATATTCTCTGTAAAGTCTCATGAATGGTCACTGGAGCTTTAAACTGAGTATTCATCATCATAAATGTTGTAATCTCTTGACATTTTTTTGTGATTTCATAGTATTCATCAGGATCATTTTGCTTAGCAAAATAAAACATAGCAAGGAGGAAATCTGTATTGACAATGGAGTTGAGTACTGAGGTTGATTTTTCTAGTATTTCCTGACTTTGTATAGGGCTTGTTGATGGGTACTTACTTAAAGAGTAGTGATACACTTGCAAAAGCCACAGTATGATTGAAAATACAGAGAAAGCAAGCACTTCTTCTTCCATTTTTCCTCTGCATGTTATACTATCAAGAAAACCTTCAAGAAATTCTAGTAGAGCAATTATGCAATGAGGTTTGTGAAATGCATCAAACTTGGCTATTCTTTGAAGCACTGCAGCGTATGAGACTAGATGCGATGCCAAGGAATGCTTGAGATATGATATTACAAGTTGATTAGCGCCACAACCAACCATGGCTTGTTGGAGTATGCAGTCGGCGAGGTTATATAGGTCTCCACTGACTCCTCTTGGTAGAATAGTTTTAATGTTTATGCCCCATTGAATATCCGTCCATCGTTCACGCCAAGCTTTTAGTATCAAAGCTTTTAAAGAACTTGTTTTACTAGTAATCTTTGAAGCATCCATCGTTACCATTTTATGTTCAGTATAGTTCTCAAGGAAAGAACTTCCAAAATCACTTTGTATAGGCGCCACTTTGCTGTTTATGAATGAAAGTAAGTAAAAACCAATTTTATTTACATTTCATTCTATACTAATGTCGACTCTTCTAAATAATTAAACATTCAGCTAAATAGACTTAAACTCAACTGAACTGACAGTGACGTACTAGCATATAACTGACTGTCAGAATCTGATCTCTTTTGATTGGTTGTTGTGTATTATAATTGTGTAAAGTTCCATTAATAGACCAATGACAACAAATATTTCAGTCTATCTAACCCTTGCGTTGGCTTACACCAACGTTTGGTTAACACGATATTTAGAGTTAATTTTTTTTATAAATATGTTCTTGTGTAATATTACAAACCTAAATAATAATAAATTCTATTTTAAAAGTTTATTTGAAAACTTATTTTTGAAATCCGTGTTTATTTTATAAAATAATAAAGTAGACACTCAAGTAGACGATCAAAACGCACAATATGTCACTTTCACGCATATACTCATCGTGTTTTGTTTACAAACTTTTGTAACAAGTAGTAGATTATTCAAAAACTAAAATGAGTTTTAGAAATTATAAGGATAAAATTGATGAAGGTGATACAGTGATTTTGTATCTGAGCAACAATTTGTACGCTGTTGAAGTACAGCGCGAAATTAAAAATAAAAAGGGTGACATGGTGGAAAATGTTTTTCAAACACCCTTTGGTGCATTAAAAGTGAAAAGTCTTATTGGTGTAGACTTTGGGAGCCGTGTAAGTGTTATATTTGTAATTGTAATCAATACATAACTTCAGTCGTTTTTACATGTAAAAATTCAACAAGACCCATAGGTTATGTGAAAAACTTATAAATATATTTAAAAACATTATTGCTAGGTATTTTTCCATGAAATAGGTCCCAAAAATGGAATCACGTTTAAATATTGTAATATAACATAATTTCGGTTGGAAAAAATAATATCTAATAATATCTGAAAAATGCTTAATATGAAGTTTTATTTCAACTTTTCTTACTATTAGGTGGAGCTCTCAAAAGGCTGGGGTCATGTTCTACAGCCAACTCCAGAACTGTGGTCTCTAACACTTCCACATCGGACACAGATTATATATACACCTGATATTAGTATGATATTACTACAACTTGATTTAGTTCCCGGAAGTGTTGTTGTTGAAGCTGGTATGTTCGCAGTATTTAATCAATTGCTAGTTATTTACACATATAATAATTTCATTATAGTTAATTTTCGTCAATTTCAAATATGATTTTAATAGTATGTCGATGAATCTAATTCCAACTAAATCTCAGTTTACTTTTGACTTACCACCTCCACTAAAATATAGAATATACTTATCTATAATACTGTGAATAGTTTGTGGGTCTTCACAGATTAATTAATTCTAATTGATAAATGTCATTTTTGCAATTAAAATTTGCAGATGTAAGTATTAAATTATTCATTTAAGTAAAAAAAACCTGTTAATAAAAATTGTACAGTGAAATCAATTTTATTTATTTTTATAAACATTTGTGTTAACAACTTTAAACTGACTTTATTCAGTTTACATTATAAAGTATTTATTTTACATTGATAATTAACATTTAATTATTTTAAACAACAGGCACAGGTAGTGGTTCATTAACCCATGCATTAATCCGACGAGTAAAGCCCAGTGGACATGTTTACACATTTGACTTCCATGAACACCGTGCAAAAATTGCTAGAGAGGAGTTTGAAGAACATGGCATATTAGAATATGTCACAGTAAGTTTAACTTTTTTTTAAATATAAAGGTGAAATATATATTAACATAAACATAAATTCAAGTTCTCAATCATGAAAGATATTGAAAATAAAACGAAATTTAAATATGACTTTTGATTACACAATAGTTTATACTTCACAAAATAAGTCAATAATTTATAATAAAAAAAAAAATTATTAAATATGTCCATAATTAAAAATTAGAAGTCATTATCAACAGTTTTTTTTTTCGAAATAAATTTATATTTAAATTATTTATTTCCTTTGGAATTTTATCGTTTTGGAGCCATGCACATAATGCTATTTTGCAAAAAAGTTGTTCTAAGCAATGTAAGTAGATTCGATCTTCATCTTGTCTATTTTGCTTTATCAGATAGACGTTGGAAGAATTCAGTTTCATACAATCATCTGTTACAAATTTGTTGCTTAATCCTGACTGGGTGTCAACTATGTTATGGTATTATTAAAATACCTATTGTATTATTCACAGTGTTATGTTAGTTTTGAAGTTTTTTCTAAAGTGCAAAGGACCTTGTCATTACAACTCTGGGATCTACTATAACGAAAATTGTTATGTTATCATTAAAATTATAATGCTTGAACAAGGAAGCCAACAAAAAAAACCTTCTTAAATTCATTTCCATTCATCCCTATAATTGTTGAGACATGTACATAACATTAGAATTTTTCTTAGGTACTTGACATTTATATTCATATTTCAGGCGCAACACAGAGATGTCCTTGCGGATGGCTTTGGGGAAGGATTGAAAGGGAAAGCCGATGCTGTATTCCTTGATTTACCGAGTCCTTGGGGTGGTGTGCCTCATGCTGTTAAAGTTATAAAGGATAAAGGTAAGAACTAGGATATTAAAAAATCCATAACAAATGATATGGTAGTAAGATAGTATCATTTTTGGCATTTCTTATTGGTAAATAAAATTGAGGCAATGTTGATGTGTAAATAAGAGCTAAATACTTCACATTTTCTTGACTAGATAAAAGACTTGAAATCTAGTAACAGCAATAAAGGCCATCTATAAATGTTATCTTACCCTATATTTTTTACTATATCTTTATTCACTATTCTTACTTCACTATTCTTTATAAAGTATGCATTTTTCTGTCCACTATTAAACCAAACAATAACTAGATACAGAACAAATCTTTATGTATAGCACAAACTTGCTCCTTTAACTACTGACTTATGGACTTGCTTTAGTAGCATCGACTAAATCTAAATTTTTGTTTAATGTCACTGCTTCATTAAAAGACGTTTCTACAACTAAATTGACTTCTTCAGCGTATTTTAAGTGCATTAAAGGAAGGCAAACAACCATAAAATCCACATAAATAATATCAATACGCTAAGAATTAGATTACTCCTAATAATTGCTAAATAGGACTTTAAACAATATGCTAGAAGAAAGTGGAATTTAAACGTTAAACATATGCAGCAAATCTCGCTTCTTAATGCTCACGAGATAAGCAATCGTTTGTATAGATCTACATAAAGCAGGAAACCGGGCAGATCCTTATAAATCGACAGCCGATAACGATCTGATCATCGGTGTCGATTATTCAGATCCACTTGTAAGTTATTCCATTCTATTCATTAATTTAGTATCGAACTGGATAACGCATTCAAAATCTATTCAACGATTCGAAAGTGGTTGTTATTGTATTTAAGGTTGTCGCGTGATTTTAAAGTTATTAACTAAAATTGTTCATTCCCATGTTTCACCTGTAAGTGCTTTTTATGAAAACTTCTTTCGTCTCATGTGTCTATTTAATAAGAAAGAAATCGTATTGCGTTTTCGTTTAATTTGCCAGTCTATTTCTATTTCTTTTTTTATGAACTCGCAGTTGCTAACCACACAAAAATATGTTTAACATGTGCTTAGTAGTTCGATTGCTCTTATTTTGGTAACGAAAATCAAAACACTTTCCCTATAGTTGGGCCGTAGATCAAAATTTGTTACCTTGACCTCCGTTCTTCAGGATGCACATTATCATTGGTTGTTACGGCAACTATTTTGACCCACAACCGGCATTGGGCAGCGTGGTGGTGCTATAGCCAAAACTCTTTGTGTGGTTCTCCCACATGAAGTAGCCTGTGCCCAACTATGATAAAGATTTAGTTAAAGTTAATCCCATTTATATAGGAATGTAAATAACACGGGGACCTATAAATAGACTTACAAATAATTACAGATTGGCACATTTTCGCTTTGAGTGTTTCCCTTTCTCAAAATTATAATAAGAATAACCGAATGCGATCGTGAACAATCCGAGTTATCGTAGAAACATATCGGTAGGGTAACAGTGATCTTGCTTGCTTCAATTTGCTTGTTAGGCCATAGTTTTATTTAAATCTAGCCATAAAATTCAATTTCTGACACACCAATAAGAAGCCAGTCTCACACTTCAAAGCATGTATGGAAATAGTAACAATCATAAAGCACATTCAATGTTAAAGGCCTTAAACCAATTTAATCCTCTAAAACTGCTGGTCTTTTGAAATATTGATTTGACCGATTGCGATAAAAATTTAAAAACATAAATATGTATGATTTTATTAATCTACCCAAGAATAAAAATAAAAAGTGGAAAATGCTATAATTTAATATTTTCATTAATTTGGTGATTAAAAAAGTCTATGCAGCGTACGTCATAAGTACTTCATTTATTTTTCCATTATCTATTTTTATGAGATCATCACTGAAATGGAACCGAATCAAACAAAAACTCAATTACTGAAATGGGTACAGGAATTGGGACTCCCTATGTAAACCAACTTCTAACTGAAGATAGCTTCTTAGTAAACGCAATCAAAACACTAAGTAAGTACACTCGCAAGAGAATCTAAACCGATAAGGTACTTCGATTTACTAGAATCATACAATTTGGCAAAAAGATTTTGGAGAAGGGATTTGGGCAATATCCCAACGTAAACTTGTTGTCACATCAAAAATAATTGCTAGCCTGTCTATGTCAATTTATTATCAATTTGAAGTAGTTCTACGATATTGCTCGTCTCTATCTAGGCCATGGGTACCACTTACCATCAAGTGAGTTTTGGGCATTAGCTGATAAATGACTTACCAAAATGTTAGTTTGGAAATGTGCGATTACAACTTCCACATGGGCGTTTTTTTATCTTCTCTTTTTAAAAACTTCAGTTCAAGTTTCTTGTGCTGGTACCGTTGCCAGCCCTGATCATTTGGCTAATTGGTTGTACTCGTGTAACTTAGTGGTAGATACCGATCGCACTGATCGTGTCTTTTGCCGACAAACGACGCATTGACAGTTCTTAGTTATCCTTGAAACTGCTCTTAGGTGCAATTGTGTCGTCTGTGAAAGGTTAGTTTAAGAACAGGCACGTTTAGTCGGTTCATACGATTTAAAAATCGAATAATTGCAATAAGTTATTTATTTGAAACCCACATTCTCGAGTTATCGGTTCATGAATAAGTATTTAGAGTACTTCCAAGAAACACATTATTGTGTTCTATTTTCTTAGTAAAATATTTTGCTTAGCCGTTCTAGTTATCGCTTTTCTAGATGCACTATGTAAGACTACAGATGATAATAATACATTAAATAGGAACATTGGCTGCATTTGTTCATGGAAATGTTATATTATCAAATGAATACAATTTATGTGAAAGTTCCCTAACAGTTCTCTGTACTAGTTACATCAATGCTTTAACTAATGTCTTACTGAGGTATTTACACTGTAAGTGACTATTTTTTAATTTTTTTTTTAAATAGAATAAAAAAGAATACATCTTACATCAGCCAATTCAAGAAGAGAAATACACAAAAAACATTTGACTAATTTTGTACAAAGGGCGACCTTATCGCTAAAAGCGATCTCTGCAGAAAATATTTCAATAAAGTTAAAAAAATTACTATACATTAAACTTTTTCTTGTATACTTTGATTTTATTTTTTATTTCATTTTACAATCACGACAAAAATATTTGAGGTAAGCAAACAGTACAGATATTCACTGGTTAAAATACTAGTCGTGTGTCGAAATAATATTATTTAATTTTATGTCTATTTTCAATAAACTAAACTATTATAGGTCATTAAGTATTATTCATATCTGAATATAATATAGTATAAATTCTTCAATACGTAGTTTAAAACTAATTCTCTCGTGCTAAATGTTCAGCTATAACTTTAAAATTTATATGAAATTCTCCGTACCTAACCTATAATTTTATGTCATTGTATCGCTGTTACATGTAAGATGTAAATATGAGCGTAATACTTTTAATCGAGCATTTATAACGCTGTGAACATCTCACGATAACTATGATTATGTATTGCATACTCAAATATATGCGAGTGAATATATCTAACATCACAAACATAGGTTAGCTGATTTGACGCAACATATTGCTACATAATGCGGTGTTTTCTTAGAATTTATTAATTTATGAGTTTGATTTCAATTTATAATCAGTACGTAGTAATTTGTTTTATTGCAAATTATATTCACTTCGCCATGCGATTGCCAATAATTGTACTTTCCTCCTTGTTATAATGTTACGAGACTTCAACTAAATGTCTAAATGAAATATAATATAGATAAAACAACACAAATTATTTATTTGAAGAAAGTAACAACTTATGATTTTTAAACGCCTTCAAAAAATGAGGCGGTTCTTAATTCGTTTGTTTGTTTAAAAAACGAAGCACAGATTACAATCATATATGATTTTGATAAGAAAGAGGTGCTACAGTCTCATTGCTTCTTGTATTTTGGTTTTCTGAATTATTTATTACATTATTGTTATTATTTAAAACCTTTTTTTGAAAGAAACAATTAACTGCAACCGTTTAAAAAAGTATTCATAGAGCTTAGTTATTCTTACTCGAAACACCGTCGCCTTTATGCCTAGTACCTACCAAACCAATAAACAGTACACAATACAAGCGTATCTAACAAGCCTAGTCGGTACTCTTCTTACTTCTATACCCTATTTATTACACGTCAGCGCTCGTCCAAATATGTCCTATTAATAAATGGACAGGACTGTACGCTGTGACAACAATACTCGTTACAAATGTATGAAAAATGCAGTCTCTTTGTAGTTTTGTAATGTTAGATGTTTAGTAATTTTAGGATAAGAATCCCATTGGTATCTCCGATTCTTAGTGTTTTTAACGTAAAAAAAATGGTAATCAACGTTTGTAAATTACCGCTGCAGTTGTACACTATTCTTATTATTGCTTCAAGTATGATATGAGTCTTCTTCGATGATTTGTAACATCAATTTAAGAGACATACATCTCCGTGACTTTTCCAGCATCTTGTAGACGACAATGTAGTTCTTCTTTCTTCGTCGACCGCATTATAATCTATGGCAAAATGGGCGTTAGCGCTAACATTTTCGCTGAAAAAATGGTTTCTTGATGTGTAACGTACTAGTATAGTACACACAGCCTTACCACCACCAAGTATGTTATAAAAGACAACATAAGTACAATTTAAAGTATCTTATTTTTATAACTATCCTAATAATTGTTGCTAAAATTAGACTCTAGAATTGCCAACAAATTACTACTTCCCCCATCCAATAAATAATGGTCTAATCACAGTTAAAACAGTAACAAATGCCTGACTTCAAGCAATGACATATCACGGCGAACAAAACCTTCCAACACGGTGGTCTAGCAACCAGCCCTAATAAGACAGCCGCGCGCGGCCATCCGACGGACGTTATCTGGAAGTGAAAAATTGCAATGCTTTGTGCTTTTACCAGAAACCACGAGAGAAAGATAGAAAGGCGAAATTTGAAAAGGTCTTTCATTTACGGAGGTTAATGTTGTTTTGCACTGTTTACGTTTTAGTGTACCTGGCGGACAATGTAAACACCAGTTTTATTTTTCTGGCTTAGAAAAAAATTAAAAAGTCACAATAAAAAAAATCTAAATAAATTTTATTTTGAATTGTGTAAAATTAGACTTCATCGAGTATAGGTATAACTATACACTATAGTATACTGTCTTTAAAGATTTTTTTTAAATCTACGTAAGTGCCGAATGATGATGATTTTCCTGAAGCGTGATCTGAAAATTTCATTATGAATGAATTTTGATTCAACTTCAACAATTCCATCGCTCATCGCTTCATAGACTAATTTTGGGCAAAAGAAAATTCGTATTTGAATACTAGAAAATACTTGTCATATGAAATTCCTCGACTTTCGACTCGTTTTATTTGCCCAATTCTACGTTTTGACGTACTGTTATACAATCGCTTTATTAGGACGGCATGTACTGTGTCAAGATTCTAAGATCGCATGCTAGTAAGTAATTTGTATACTCTGCCTTGTTACATTATATGTTATTGTATATTGTATCTAAAGTCGCTTCTTTTAGGCATCTTAATAAAAAATTTAATTTGACTAGTGCTATCGCTGGCGTCATTGGCAATGATAATTATACTTTATAAGAGATTCTCGCCGAAATTTTATACTGTCCGTTCCATATTTAAACTAATAATTATTTTAGTTTTTATTCACCTATTGTGAAAAAAGGAAAAAGTTAACCAATTTAAAAAAGGGTGTTCTCATTGTCAGAGTTTATTTAGATTGGGTACATCGGAAATATAATAAATTTATTCTGCTTATTAAAAGGTATCCAGAAACATACTCTTTTTAGGTATATTATTTGCCTAATGTACAATAAAATTTTGACGGCCGTCTGTCGAGTGGTCAGTACCCCTGTACTACTTAACCAAAGGTCCCGGGTTCGAATCCGATAAGGGCAGATATTTGTATGATGAGTACGAATAGTTGTCCACGAGTCATGGATATTTGTATGTTTATTTAGTATATTTATGATATTTATATTAACATCGATGTGATAGTGAGTATGAAAAATTATTTTATTGTATTATTTAAATTAGCTCGAAAAAATTAAATTCATAGTGATTTAATTTAATTTAGAGATATCAATAAAAAAAACACGACATACTATATAAAGGTTTAGTTTAAACCATGACCTTATTGCGTTGAGATATGGTCTGTCATTATATTTACGCCATCCGATATCTCTGGTAAGCTGTTATTTTTAACATTTGATTAATATAACTTGTTAAGCCGCTGAGTTAAGTATGGTGTAAGTAATAATTTAATTTGTCTTGAAACAGATGAATTATCGGTGGCCATTTGCATAAATGTTTATTTCAATTAGCAAAATTTTAGCTTTATATTTATTTATATAACCATACATATTTATATAGGGCTTATTGAAATGTTTTAACTTGTTTACAGAAATTGAAATAATAATAAATAAATCTCATTTTGTCATGGCTATTAGCGCTTATTGGCAGTTTGGGGCCTACATCTAGTTATGCTATACTTTAAACGTCATTAGTATAATCATAGTTAAAGACGTCTCAAAATATAACCCGCCAATAAATTGAATGGAATTAATAACTCATAATACACCCTCAGAAATCTTTACCATCTATCTAAATCATAATTCCCTAATGTTTATCCCTAAATTTAGACCTATTGTTTCATATTCTTCAAAACCCATCAATAGCTCGTATTATCGAAGCTAGTTAACGGTCAATGTACGAGTCATCCCAGCAATATTTCTTTCTGCAATCATTTAAAAACGAAACCGTCAATTCTCATAGCTTCATCACATTTTGCAATTTCGAATACAACATTATAATCAACAACTGCTTTCATTAAATACCATGTAAACTCCTTCTATGTTATTGTGTATCGGACATCATTATACTAAGCTACATGACTACAAATAGAGCTAGTAATATTGAATGCCTCATTTAATTTTTTTTTTTTATTATAGCCTTTATTCAGATAACTTAGATCTACTACAATAAAAGTTAAACAAATGATAATAGTGTTATTTATCTGTGTGCCTCTCGGCAAAGGCCTTCCCCAGTCTGGTCCACTCTTCCCTATTACACGCTATCCTTGTCCAAGTCTTGCTCGCTACTTCTGTTATCTCGTCCTCCCAACGCCTGGACTGTCTTCCTCTGTTTCTCTTGCAACATCTTCGGTACCATGTTGTAATGGTCTTGCTCCATTTATCTGGTCCTCTCATTGTCCTGCCCACTTCCATTTAAGTTGTTTCACTTTATATTTAACGTCTGTTACTCCAGTTTTAGCCTCATTTAATAAACAAACACTATTAACATAATGTTATAATTCATTAATAAATTACTTATTGTGTCTGTAAAACTTTAATCTCGCGTACCAGATCTATTTAATTACATTAAACAGGGCTCAAGAAGTAATTTCTATTATAAGAAGTATGTTACGCAATCGTTGATTCATTGACATATATAATTTATAATAAGCTATTCACACCCATAAATTTGTTACTGGTACATCAAAATGCCATCATAAAAAAAAAATATGTAATTTTAATAAACCGTATACAATAACTTATTAAATGAGTTCCAAGGTTAAACATTTGACACCAATTACTTTCGCGACAAGCTTATCGTAAAGTGATAATTTAGTCGATTAGATCAAGGAACGAATAACTCTGTCAGCTATATTCATAGCATACCAACTTTAGGACTTCAATCAAATGCCTTGTGTTCTGATACAGATCTTATATCCTTGTTGCTTTTACCGACATGTTATACATGAAATGGTTTTGTGACATAACTTGTCCCCTTAGGCGTCATACTTACAATAAATTTTGACCAATATTTAGCTGCTCTCAATTCAAACATTTCAAAGCTTTATGTTCTTTGCTATACGGTCGAAAATGAAGGTAAGGTTACTTTAAATAAGTGTATAGTTATAGTTGCTAGTCACAGAGCAGACAACATTACTAAAGCAGTCATCGAAATTAATGCATGAAACATTTTGATCCTTAATACACCTGAATTGAGAGTGGAGAATGCAACAACAGAATGTACAATATAAAAATTTTAAGTTAAACTAAATTTTGCGCTACTAAATCAAATCCCAGTCAATTAAGATAAAGCGCATAGAACGACAGCTATGGACAATAGAGCATATGACTAATACTGCGTTTTGTTTGGCTAACTGAATTACAATACAGACCGGCTATAGTGAATAGAAAACCCATTAATATTGGCCCATATCAATTCTGTTGAGCAACTACGCATTACAACTGTCCACACGCACGTAATAAATTTGTAATGTCGGTAGAACACGTTTATAATAACATTTAACATGCGTAAATGTCCTTTGTCTTTAAACGATTTTAATGCGAATCCAATAAATAACAATTTTGATATATGATATATATTTTTATGGCTTGGCAGAAGTTGTGAAAGAGATCGATAAATATGTCAAGGCTTGAGGCATTGTTTTATAATACTTTGAAAGTTACATAAATTATCATTATACTTCTTGATTACTTGAATAATAATACATCTGAGTTCAGGTTTATAATAACACTCAGATATTAACTGTATGATAGCGTAGGTTAAAATATTTAATAGTCACTTATGAAGCAAAAATATAATGCCATGAAAAAATCTACTTGTTAAGTAATCTGAATTGTAATTCTTCAAAAAGATATCGTTTTGCTAAATTATTTATATTTCTTAATGGCGCTTGGCAGTGAAAGGTTCAAATATCATAGGACTCAAAATTACATAATCGACTTATAAATTTCGACTAGTAATCTATTGAGTTTTCCTCAGCATTTAATTAGAAATATGTTCTCAAATGTAAATTGACAATATTAAATCGATGATGCTATTATAATTTTTTTATAATATGCCTTGTAAAAAATCTGAAGATCATAGGCATCCCAATGGGCATTGCTACTGACCGCAGATAACCATGTTATAGAGATGAGAACCTAGGAAATTTTCCAAGCCTCAAGATACGACAGGTGTTACCTGCAGAGGAGAGTTTATCAAGTTAAGATAATTATAAACATTCGAGTCAGACAGAACAGAATGTATCGATTAAGTTCACGATCTGTCTTATTTTAAAACATCACATTATTACAATATCGACTGCTGTATGGGACAGTATTAAATAAAATAAATCTACTAAACGGGGGTAAAATTGTCCATCCTCAATTATATTTTGTATAGGTCCTTAAAATCATAATTTAATTGACCGCTAAGTACAGTACAATTTGCTGAAAGTTTTTGAATTGTATAATTTTAACTATTATTATTAATTTTTAGCTAATAACTCAATACTTTTCAGAATTTAAATCATATTCTTCAATATTTACTTTCATTAGAGTATGTAATGTACCTAGACTGAACATATGTATTTTGTTTTTGATTTGTCTAATTATACTATGTAACATTCACTTAAAATTGAAACTTTGGTTTTCTGATAAGCTTCCTGAAGTAGTTTTCTCAGACAAGTACAAGATGGAATTTTTTTAAAAAAGCGGGGAAAAACATCTACAGGTTCGCTTATACGTGGATATTGTAAACATGTATTTGAACAATGAAGTGATTACTGCTGCTGACAAAACACCGCACTGTTCTAATTCATCGTCATTGTTTCTTAAATTCAGTTTGAACATATAACGCAACATTCAATAAGTTTAAGACGTAATTAATGTATATCTCTCAATTATTATACGTTCCAGTCCGCTACATACTCGTACAATCAATTGAAAATATTAATTTTAATCTGACTTTAATTAGTTGACACTGTCGAGATTAATTAAGTGAAATCTCGACACTATAAAACATAAGCCGATTATATTAATACTATTAATTTATAAGATAAATGTTAGATTTGTGGGATTGAGGTATTCTTTGTATTTTGGTTTATTGTTTGTATTATTATTTTAATGTTTCATTTGGTACATTCCATTTCCATTCCAATTGTTTCATGACCAATAGCTTTTTCGATAAAACTTATTCGGTAGTTTTGATGAAAATCACTCATTATAGAAACCATCACTACATCCCATTTTATCTTTTCTTTAGTAATTATTATGTCTTAAAATTTGTGTAATTTAGATGTGACCGCTTCTCTTCCATGTAAGTCATACATTAGTGTCTGCATAAGTACTTAAATTAACCTATATTTCTAAATAACATTTATTAAGTGTATAAAAATTAATGAACTTTCATAAAAATACATGTACTTCGGATACATTCATTCTAATACAGTAATTATATTAATATTGAATAAACCAAAGGCCTTGTCCCAACTTCTCTTCGCGACAATCTGAAGAGAATGGTACTGGGTGACGGACCGATGATTGTGAGATTCCAAGTCAAGCGAGTTAGTCCTGTGCCGAGGGGTATTCTCCCGTCCCTCGCATCCTCGAGGGACTGGGAAGAGTTAAAGATTGATTTTTAAATAATAATGATATTTCTATTTTAGCCGAATCGTTAATATTTAGTCCTCGTCTTCAATTCCCCAAACATAGTAGAAATAACAATGCAGAACACTGCACTATTGTCTTACCAAAGGTCACAGGATCGTTAATACGAGAATAAATTTGCAGGATCTGTGTTAAACCGACGTAGCATTCCTACTAATTGGTTTAAATTCCATCAGTGTGATAGATGCATAAAATTTTATAAGCCACTTGTTTTGAGTAAATTACACAACTGTACATTTATATGTTGGTAAATTGCTTAATAATATACATATAAGGTTGAGTGTCAGACTGCTCATAATTTTGAATGAGTCGTCTAGTCCTATGGAATGTCAATAAAATTGATTACTCGAAGATCAGTCATTTTAGAATAGATATAGTATTTTTCGTATAACGGCGTTTTATTTTTTTCCTATTTTCCAAAAGAGAAGTAAACAACTCAAGATCACCGCTTAGGCGTCTACCCAACCTCACAGATGAAACTTTTGATGCTTTCTGTTTAAAGTTTTAGTTGTTTAACAGCATCTTTTGGGCGGTCTTGATCAGTAGTGGTTGTGTCAAAAGACACAAAAATAATGTTTACTTTTACAATCAATACCAAATCTCAAAGCATTCAGGAAATAATGATACTTGTAATAACAAGTCACAAGTTTTTCCTACACGTTATCTAATAGCCAGAGGCTTTTATTATCTAGATGTAAGTCGGCCACAGCTCACTGAAACTGGTCTAGAATGTAGATCAACGCACAATGTCAGTGGTCCGAACTAACACACATAGAACAGTTTATAGACCAACGAAATACCTTTGAGGTTACTAATCATAACAACATACTGAATTATTTACCATGATAGATTAGGTAATGATGCTTTATTACGCTGTCACTTAAATAATGTGACAAATCGTAAGTAAAGTAACGTAAGTTAAGTCCCGCGAATGTTATTATAGTAATTCCTCCTTTCAGTTTGTGCTTTTTGTGACGTCATTTGCTGTTAAGCTTCATTATTGCAAGTTGTAATACGTTGCTAGTATCTATATATTGTTTAGTATCTATATTATATAAGAGATAATGTTTCTTTCTTTGCCTACTTAACTAAAATTTCCCATAAAAAATTTTCGTATAATTTTAATAGCTTTGAATATATACTGATGTACAATTAAACCTAATAAAACAAATATAACGAGACTTGACGCGTGCGGTGGTATGCAGCAGGGCGCGGCGAGTCAAGGCGAGGGGTCACTGAGAGAAAGGCACGCCTAGTGTCTGTATTAATTTTATACACTTATTAACCAACGACAGTGATAACGTATTGAACAGATTATTCAATGTCTTAGCTATGACCAGGTGCTGGTTTACCGAATTGGAACCTGTCAGTCTTTAGCCGTAAGAATGAAAAAAAAATATTTTTCTATATAAAGAACGACAAATGACCCCATACGTATGAATAGTCTAAATGCTAAGACAGCTAATGCAGCATGTATACTCTGTACTAGCAGTCTCCACCTTATGCTTTTTTTTAGAAATCTGACCATGAATATATATGAAATACGAATACATACGAAAAGCCTTTTAAACCTTCTAATTTAATTCATTCTTATATGTTCTTATTACTTCTAAGTTCTGGATTCTTGTTATTATTGTGACCTTAATCACGCACCTCAACAATGAGTACTCTACTCCAGAATGATGGTCTTATGACCAAAGGTATCTACGTTGTCTGGACTTTAAAATAACGGTTATACAGAGGGTTTTTAATCCTATAACTTGTGGGTGGATGCTTTTACCACGGCCTAGACATGCTTGTAACGTCAAAGGCACGCACGCTTTTAGGCTCTAGATAGACTGGCTGCAGTTCAACTGTAGTTTGACTTTCAATTGCTGTTAACATATTATTTAAATGCAGTTCTACTGCAAGCAAACTGCAACTGCGTGAAGTCCTATTGCAGTCGATGTACATTTGGCATGTTGATGGTCGTAACGTATAGTTGCTAGAAATATTATATTCCACTCGTTGAACATCAATCGATACCCCTGTCTACTAAGCCAGAGGTCTACCAGAGGGTTTGAATCCCGGTAGAGTCAGATATTTGTATGATAAGTACGAATATTTGGTCACGAGACATAGGTGTCATTCTGTATATTTCTGATATTTATACTCATATTACTATCTGTATTTCTCCGTAATTTACTATCCATAACACAAGCTATCAATGATAGTTGAAGGCTAGATAATAGGTGTGAGTGTTAGAATTATTATTATTATTTAAAAATCAATTAACAACTCTTACCAGACCCTCGATAACTCGAGCGACGGAAGACTACCCCTCGGCAAGCGAGGCCAGACGGCCGAGGGTCAGGTCGACGGAGAGAGGAAACGGCGTTTGTTGTTGTGGTATTATTATAATATTATTACCACCTGAGAAGTTGTCACTCCCTCCCTTTACAGGTCATTACGATTTATTTGAAAAAGGTATGAGATAAACGATAGAAGTTTAACGAATATTTGCAATCTTTTCAATGTTTCATTCAAACTAAAGTTTCACTCAGAAGTTTTATGTTAACAGAATAAAAGTGAACACAAAAAAGAAAGGATGCAGGGCACTATATGAGTTCCATCCATATAGTTTCATTTCATTTCATCAGATGTGTGTCAAAAGAAATTGCCTCATTAGTTTTTTTGTGTAAGTGTATACTATCGATTGTCTTAAACAATTAAGATAGGATAATTGAATAATGTTCAATAAGACATTTAATTTTGATTAGCAGGAAATGTCCGCTAATAAATTAATTATTATTGAATAGAGATACGAATCTTTTATCTTAAATAGTAATACCTTTAACGGATAATATTAATTTTTTTCTAGCTAAAGGAAAATATGTACTTCATATTTCTCTAATTGCATAGATATATAGATGCTCTTATTATATCTCTTCTCTTCTTTATGCCGTAATACGTATTTTTCTGTACTTTGTATGGTAAAACTGTAACTAATTACGATTATGTATTATTAATGGGCTCGAATCTGAAGGAACTTTTAAAACGAATTTTTTTAATGC
Source organism: Acentria ephemerella (assembly GCA_943193645.1). Taxonomy (NCBI): domain Eukaryota; kingdom Metazoa; phylum Arthropoda; class Insecta; order Lepidoptera; family Crambidae; genus Acentria; species Acentria ephemerella. The sequence goes on from OW971893.1 coordinate 6,913,517, forward strand.
ATAAAAAATAATTGCAATAATTACAAGTGTTAAATAACACTAGTTTTAACAAATTTAAAGAAACATTAAAAAGGTTAGTATGTATGTGGAGTAAAGCTTCATTCTACATTTTACGGCGTTCATTAAGGTCGAAAATTATGCACACCTTTTAAAATGGCTCGATAAACGATAACTATCCTTTTTGTAATCATCTTTAAGGAACAAGTGACTCAAATATATATTTACAGACTATTATATTAAGGTCTTTAGTATTTTAATAATAACACAGTGTCGCGGACACAATTATTGTAATCAATCCTTCTATTGTAAAATATAAAGATACTTATTATTAAGCTTCATTATTATACTATCGTAATTTTCTATCATACCAGCAATTATTGTAGGTTCTAAAACTTAATTCGAACTCATTAACTTAAAATGTCAAAGTTCAGCTTATAATTTGAACAAAATTGTTTCGGTATTAAGGTTAAGTTAGAAATAACTATTATACGTTTCCCAGACCAATAAATTTCCAGTCATTCGCTAATTTATTAGAAATAAATAATGGCAAGGTATATATTGAGCTAAAATTTTATGGGAATTAAACTATTACAATTATTTTCATATTAAATACGTTTGTCAGACATGATAGAAGAGAACTCTTTCAATTATGAAATAGTAAACAACACAACACTTGAAGAACACAATACTTTTGATTTGAACCTAAAAGGATTCTACTAAATACAATTCCAAAAGACAAATATTTGAACAATTATTCATAAAATCGTTTGATTTTTTTTGTGGATGACTTGAACACCTCCGTCTATATCATTGCCTTGTCATGTTTTCCATTTATTTATCATCGGTGTCATACCGTGTATATGTGTATACCGTGTATATACCGTCTTTAATTCTTATGTATCTGATATATCGATTTACTCTAATTTGCCTTTGCATCATCTACATCATCATACAGCCTAATCATTATTTGATCTTCATTTTCCAGCATAAATGTTTATATATATGATCTTTGACCTCCCCCCCCCACTCCTTTCCTACTCAGGAGTACGCGTGGTCTACGGGGTCACTCCTTCACTGTCGCCACGTCTACTTTGCGTACTGAGAGATTTTGAGACTTCTTTCTCTGTCGTACAGCTAGAGCTAAAGGATACCACCCCTTCATACAACATAACCTATGTTGTATGTAACCTATGTTGCCCTTAAGGGCAAGAAAGGCTTCGAGGCGTGAAAAACCCTTTTTGGGCCGGCAAGGTGAGGGTAGATAGGGCAGTATGTTGCATGCTTCACTAGCTATCTTCACATATGGACTCCTCTACTGCTTATTATCAGGTGGTGTTGAGTCATTTGCTGAGCTTAAAATAATAATAAACAATCCATAAATAAAATATTATAAGTGTCATTTGAGACCGCACAATTATTATTGACGTTGCGTATTTATTCATTGGTATCATAAACCACTCCAACTAAGAACTATGAATACCTAATAAATATTTAATCAGAACCAATTATCTGATTGTCAACAAGTCTTCCAGTATAATACTATCGAGAAACAGAGAGCGTGATAACTAAATCAAGCGAAATTACAAATGTGTGCAGCCGGATATATCTGTTAAAAATAATTATATTTATCCAAACTTCTTTAAGGTTATTAGCTGTATTTTGTGAGCTGACTAAGTCACACTTAAATGAATAAGCTTCAACTACTTACCTGTTTAAGCGTACTTATTACCCAAGCTAGTTAAAGAGCTCTTAGGATGCCACTATTGCGAATCCAATAAAAAAGATTTAATAACTTTTATGTTGTAAATACATATATGAATTCAACTGTATATACTTACTAATTATGTACGTTAAGTAATAAAAAATGTTACCTTATAGAAGATTACATTAACGAATGAATTGTTTCTTTTCGAATTATAGGATACATTATAATGTACCCACACCAGTGCTCTTGCGCATGTTTATTGCGTACCTATTCTAATGCTTGATCGAAACAGGACATAAAAGAAAAAAGCATTCAAATTAATATTATTAGTACTTCATGGGCTCAAAATTCTTGTACCATTCTATAAATATTCTTGAAGCCGTAAACGTAGTCGGTGAGACTTTAATTTATATCGAAACTTTATTTTCTAACTTTATTATTTTGTATGTAAACTATGAGTTATGGGCTTTGTTTACATTTAGAAATTCCTTACTTTAAATGGTTTCCCCTTGATAATCGATTGTAAAATACATAAACATCATGTAGGTTACATTGATATCAAATGACTATTGCAGAGGTTAATTTTAGCTACCTATATTAAATAAGAATAATCTAATTAAAATGTTTTAAAAAAATATTTAAAATTAATAATAGACACACGAGGTAATATACATATTTAGAAGATTATGGTAGGTCTTAAATAAAACAAAATTATTTCTAAAAGCAGCCTAGACTCAACAGCTTATCTCATCTTTGACGTAAATAAACCGAGACTAAATATGCAATAGCATATTCTATTCAATTCTATTCTAAATATAAAAACACTTGAGAAATATGGATAAATATAATCGATAAATAGATGTGAAGTTACTTCTATGGTTATGGTCACCTTTTTTATAAATATCAATACATATATCAAAACGCTTGTACTTTATGTCATTCTGTTGTACATAATAATTATAGTAAATTATATTAGCGCCCGACGCTGGTGTTCCGCAGGCGCCTTGACTGAGAGAGTAGCTGCTAATTGCAAGCACCAATACACTTGTATTATATAGTATATAATAGGGCAACACATTACACTTACATACAACATATTAACAACTACACAACAAATAACAACATTGTTATATATGGGATCAAAGGTGTATAAATTATAATGAATTTAATCACATAATAAAAGTATTTATGTAAGAACAATGGATAGAATCAAACACAGACAAAACATATATCTCAATTACTTTTTTATAGATTTAGGATAAAGGAAATTCTTTGTAATCATTCCGAAAAGATTCTACCGTTCGATATCTCTGAAGGGGCGGCGGTATATTTTGGGGATTTACTCGGATATTATGTAAGCGAAACTTCCCACTTCCTACTTGTTGCTGTCAGTCAGACAAAATTCCAAATTTCTTTATTTTATTTCAAAAGTTATATATATCTAAAAGGTTTTTTTTATAGTTGCAGTGATCTCTTTTTAAAAATATAAGAATTGCTTATGCCAGGAAATGACGCTCTTCCATATCTTATTAAGTAAATATAAATGATTTATATCATTGCTTATTTATTATTATTTTTATCTATACGTAAGTGTCAATTGTGGTTAGTGAAATTCAATGCCTCCAGCACAAGGCAAGCATAACTTCTAATTCTCTTGAGAATATTGCATACTAGGATAATAACAACGCACATAACAGCTTGGTACGTGGCGTGTTCAAGTGCATTTGCTTCAGCGGGACCCTGCGGGTGTGCCGTCGGCCGATCTGGATACTGTTTTGAAATATCCACCGTCGTATTAATTGCAGGCATAAATGATTTTAATGCGCAACATTTGTTTTTGCCACTTAAAATAGCGGGAATTCTTTTCTTCTAAAACAGATTTGTTTTATATCATTGAAGACGTTTCAAAGAAAACTATAAATAAATAATGTTTAATGTTTGTGAAACCGTTCGCAGGTTGAAAACAATCAATTGTGTAATAGACAAACATATGAAAATAAAATTTATTACTTTTCCAAAAATTTAAAGAATTTGAAAAAAATGTATACTTTTTATTTCTTATTATTCTCTTATCTCTCTTATATCTTCTCTATCATTGTATTATGTTAAATGCACCTATAACCAGCAGTTAAAGCCCGTTAATTGTTAACATCATCGTACGTTACATTCATAACACCATCTGAATGTTAAACCTCAAATTGGTCCTCATACATTGAGATAACATATAAATTGATTCATTTCAGAAAAGTGGAAACATCAAGCGAGTATTTACAAGTTCATCAACGTTACCACAAACAAATTGTAAGCAAGATCGATCTATGTTCTTGTTGATGAGAATGTGAAGATAGGTTCCTTTATTGTGTCTGCTCTTGATCGATAAGAATCCGAGCGGCTGATTTGAATTGTCAGGCTTATCTGTCACAGCTGCTGGGTAAATGTCGTCTTTGTTTAACTGTTCTGAATCTGATTAGTATGTGCATAGGCTTAGTTAGAAGTTGTTTAACATCATCGACGCAAGCAAGGCATCAAAATTAGGAAATGTTTGGTGTGAGTCTCATTATTAAAACCTAACGTATCTTACAAGATGACAAGTCGTGGAAAAGCACTTTTTGGGCCAACAAGGTGCAGATGGCTAGGGCAGTTTGTCGCATGCTGCACTTAATATCTTCATCTAATCTCTTCTCGAGTCATTTGCTGAGCTCTTTATAAAAAAAAAGTTTAGAATCATTCATACTTAACTTACTAGCTTACCTTGAAATATACCGGGTATATTTGTAATATTAGTACGAATATTTGTATGAGTCATGGAAGTTTGTATGTCTATTTAGTATCTTTTGATATACATATTACTATATATATTATTCCTTTATCTAGTATCCATAGCACGATGTGTGTGTTACAAATGATCCAAATAATAAAAAATGAGGAGACAAGGAGATAGGTTTATGTCCCCTTTTCTCGTGCTTGCCAAGTACATTAAATATTAGACAAGCAAGCAATAAATTCTTATTGTTAAATTTTTATATCAATGATCTGCTTAGCTTGGTTGGACGAAACTGTATTTCTTTAGTCTTGTTCACTTTCCAATTAATTTCACCTAGTCAGTTGGTTATCACTGTACATAATAAGACATTAGTTTTCTTAATTGTTAAATGTATCTTAGGATATATAGAACCATTTATTAAAGCACATTGCGAATTGTAAGACCCATTGAACTGTTGCCACAGTCTATTAAATGCGTCTATATCAGTCTCGAGTACACTAAAGTTGTTTGAGTTAATGATCAGAATTAGTTCTAAATTTGGAATTCAATGAGACTTAGTCCTTGAGTTTAGTATGACAAATAAAGTTTCAATTAATACTGATTTATTAATTTATCCTTCAAAAGGATCTCTCCTTTTTCTTTCATTGATAAGACATTGCGTGCAACTTAATTGGAACTATATATTATCTGCTCTTCATGGTCCCTAACTTGAATAGATTAATAGGAATAATTATTTTATTTATTCAGCTTTGTAATTATTATACTTACATTACATTTCGTTTGAGTTACTCAGTTTTCATATCAAAATCCCGTGTTTTGATAGAATCTCACAATAGAGCAATGTATTAACTATTCGCTCATCCCTATATTCGGGACGCGTGTCTAACGTCGCATAATAACACGTCCGCTGGCCCGACGGCCGTCGCGCGACTAATCAATTGGCGTGCCGCGTGATGTCTTCATCAGCCGCCCAGGGGGGTTACGCCCTGCTCTTGCGCACCTAACCTTGCGAGCTTTGATGATGAATCCATTGCAGTTTCATAGAAATTGTGGGAGGCTCTTCATTTGCATACTGAATAGGTGAAATTTACTGGAACAATTTTCCACGTTTAAAATAATACAAAAACATTTATTCGTGCTGTGTCTATTGCATAGACATTAATAAACACAGTGTGGACAATACTAAATATATCGAAATGTTTCTAAACATTTCATAAAATTACATTAAAAATTTGTGTCGTAAATTTAGTATTTAGCATTTTTCAGTATTAGATAAAGACATTAAACGATAATCTACATCTTCACTTCCAGTACCTGGCAAAATTCTAAAAAGCTAAGCACGCACGCGATTTATTTAGCAATTGAAAGTGGCCACTTAAAGGAATCACAGTGCGGGAAGGCAACAAATCCAACAAATTGAACAGGATCGGCAATTACCGAAGACAATGCGTGCGTGAGACCGGCGCCGGCGCACGCAGCCCGCGAATTAGACTCGTTTGTGGAGCGGGGGTAATTAGGGAACGGTTCCCACGCAGGCCAGTCCAGCCCTACAGGTGGCTTAGGTTTAAGGGCAATGCGAGTGATTGCTGGGCAACGCCCTGGATTTAGCACTGATGTTTGCATGAGTCAGTGTTTACGAACTAATTCTAGATTAGAGTAGATAAAGGAGATTACTAAGCGAGCTCTACATATCAAAGAGAATGATTCTGGAGTGATACAAAATAAATGTATCTTAATTCATAACATATAACATAAACAACTGTTACTAAAGCATGACCTACAATAACTTATCAACTACCCATGTACTAACCATAAATAAAAGAGATATCGATCGTTTTCATCGCTCTAGAATTTTATTGTTTATTCTTTTTTATTTTATTTTTTATTATTAATTAAGTATTATATTAGCGTTTTTCGGTTTGGTTTCTTTAGAACACTAGATTTGATATTTTTGACGTTATTAATATTTTGGCTTTTTAAGTTACATTCCTTTTCTTTGCCAGCTTCCCCGATGATCCTAAGGTGGTGGGCAAATCTTGACCCTCATAACGGTGAAAACAACGAAACAAGTAATGGAATAATTACATACTGACTCATTTAAATAATATGAGCCGTCGTAGGCGGATTATTATTATAAGATATCTTTTTGATCTGACAAATAGAACATTTAAATCTTCTGGTTTTATTTCTAAGGTGACTCAAGTGATTTATAAATTTATTAAAATACTACGTTAACATTATTTATTTGAAATTTTATTGCATTCTTACGGACCGTATATAGACCACTAATTACTTTTATTGGTATCGTTTCATTATATAATAATGATTTATTTATTAACTATTGGATTAGGTTCTCTTGTTATGTTTTGAAGTTAATAAAGACGTTAAATTCATAGCACCTTTATTTAATCAATAGCTTTTAACTGATTAACTTAATAAATCGATAAAATGTCTACACACCGGTGTACTCGACTAGAATAAATCATAAGACACTGAAGTTTTACATTAAGAGTAAGTATCACAAAATGGAACACGAATAAATTTAAATACCGAACGCGTTCCTAAATCAACATCTCAGCGCGTAAACGCAACTGCCAATGCTATTCGAATTCAGAGCATCGGCAAATAAATCGAGTTTCAGAACGAGTGGTGAATCGATTCAAACCTTTCGTTTTTAATAAGGCATCTATTAAATTGACAAACGTGTGAATGAGTTTTATTGCCTTATGCGTTCAGTGGTAAGGCGAGAACCATTGGCAAGTCCACTAATGATTTACTGAGAGCTCGCCCATTTAACGGAGCCTGCATTTTATTCAGCATAGTTGATACATTTATAAACGATACATAATGAATTACAACTATTACCAAGTGTAGATAGTTATTTCACTATACTATACTTATACAAAACGAGTTTATTCAACGACTCTTCTACATATACTAGGACGATAGTCAAATGTCAACATCCCGATCGCTTACAGAAAGAGTTGTCGATGCTGAAAGAGACAAGACAGGGTTACAGTTGAAATCGTGTTCTGCAATGTCGATTCAGACATTTGTCTTTGTCGGACAACACTTAGTCGCGTGCTATTCAACAATGTTAACACTTTAGTATGCCGCAATAACGTTGCAACTGCTCCAAAGACGTTAAAAGATATATGTATATGTATATATATAGGTTCTGAATTACAACAGTATTTTAAGTTCCAGGGTAAAATTTCAATCCGTTTTCGGTATAATAATAGATTTTAAGTTGTATTTAAAGTGTTTTAATCAATAGATTATATAATAGAAAGTAACATTAATTGCTCTGTACATTCCGATTTATAACCCAATGAGTAATCCAGACCTAAGACCAATAAATAAATTGAATCAGGTCTATAAATTAGTTGGCATATAAAGTAAATCGGCTAATTACGGCGTATTCCGTTTAAGAGCACGCACACGCGTCGTCTGCGGTCACCGCGTAAAGGGCTACAAGCGTGTCGCGCGACAAGTGACATCGACATTGGCGCGCTGTGTCCTTCTGACGCCCTATTTTATCTTAAACTTTAAAGGAGGAAATTGTTTAAGTTCTTTTATATTATCTCAATTTGAAATAAGATTTCAAGTGCATGTTTGCCACGAATGGTGCACACATACGGCCTCCTTGATATCATAAATTGTTATGCTCACATGAGGCCTAACTAATACCTGGCGTTATGTAATTTAAAATCGATTCACTGTCTCTACCTCAACATAAACGCACGAAGAAATTTAGGAACTCATTTCTTTGCCGCACACCTAAAGCGTGAAATTCCTTACCGGCACACGTATTCCTTCCTTCATATAATATGGGCTGATTTAAAAGAGTAGTGAAAAGGCATATTTGGGCCACCAAGGAAAAGTTGGGTACGGTTTTGTGTAGCAGATATTATCGTATATGGACTCTTCTTCCATCAAGCGGTGGCGAGTTATTTCCCGTGCTTCTAATAAAATATTGAGCCCACAAGTCTCTTTACTCTCAACACGGCAACATTTTCACAATAACCTCATTGGAATCAAGTTGTGTTTTAAAGTTTTTTCAAATCATGTGTCCCATGAAATTTTTTTCGACCATTTCTTAGTAATATCAAAGTAGTACTTGTAGTCCGCCATTTTAAAAGACAATCCATTGTACTGATTAGAAACAGGCCACAGTTCACACCGAACGACTATTAGATACCATATTTCCTCTAAAGGCAGACGCCCAAACCAATATTGATGAAGCTCGGCAGATTTCAAGAAATAAATAGCGCAGTATTTATAATGTAAAAGCAACGAGAAAGATCCGGCGCGCCGATTACCGCACATTCTTGTATCACTTGTAAAATGCTTTATTGCATTATACTCAAACGCAGTTGAAATGGACACTGAGGTTTTTTATTTGGTGTTCCAATATAAAACTAAAATTTAATCGTTAGCGGAAGCCTTTTTCAGGGTCACCAAAAAATGGAAATATTGCGTTTTTATAAGTTTGAACAATATAAAAGAAACAAATTTCGACTATTCAAAAGCACTTTTTTTCCTGAATATTGAAATTTGAAAATTCTGATTTTAGTTAACGCGAATATCAAAAATCCGTTGTGTTATTAACCCGAACTAGTATTCATAGTTATAATTAAGAATTTACTTATATGAAAAATCAAAAGAAGACTTTTCTAATAAAAATTAGACTGAATCCTGACTGGCCTAGTTGTACCACCGTGGTACTTGTCTGTCCTATACTATAGAGTGCAATTTAAACAGCGGAGGCACAGAGAGAGTGGAGTCCTCGTCCTTAGTAACGTAGCTCGGACACCCGAAGAGCTTAGTTACGGAAGGACTGAAAAAGTGCAAAACTAACAGATTATGTTTATTCGGATTTTTGGATAATCGGAATTCGTAGTTATGATATTTGGGACTATTATTGATTCGGAATTTTTATAGTATAATCGGTATTTTGAAATTCGGCGTTCTGACAATCGTAATTATAAATATTAGGAATTTTGAATTTTAAGTTTTGTAATAACTAACGTTGGACCATTACTGACATTGTTTTCAGTCTCTTGTATTATTATTTCCCAAACTATTTTTATTGGCATATACGAAGATCTGGCCTAGCGATGGGGCGGAATCACAAAATATTAATCAGTTAAGACCACAGAAAACTCCCCCATCTTTGCTCTTCTGCAGTAATGAAGCAAAACTCTTATCGGATGATTTATTGACTACCAACGGTCTTCTATTCGTTTTTATAATAATCTTTACACGATAGACAGTGCATGAATGATACCCTAAATATTTTTGTTCTAGTATTTATATCATTTAAATAAATAAATGTCATGTGGCGAAAATAAATGAAGGACCAAAAATATTTTTTTCACTAGTCTAGGCGAGTCGTTGTATTATTTTATGACAAAGCTTTTAAATAAAAATAAAGTGCAATGCCTGCCAACCCAGAATAGGGAAATTCTGAAGCCATACTCAAGGTGGGACAATGTAGTAAGGAAGAAGAAGAAAGAATACTCTCTTCTCCAATTTTAATAACGAATGTGGCTCACTGTTTGTTTTATTAGCCATAAGTATGCCGATACTATACAACAGCACTACACAACACGAGATAAATTGTAGTAGAAGGTTAGTTTTTCCTTTGCTAGAGAGAGACAGTTGTGTGTTGCCAATATTTATAGCAGCACCTCCCCGTTAGTTTTATCTGTATCAGTGTGCACTATGGAGCTATCGCAAGGCCTACCATACTGGTCGAATACATGATGGTACTGATTTTTATCATGGTCCATTAATGTTTTTATGATAAATCTCATTTTAATACAATTACAAAAAACTTTTCTGAAAAAAATATTCAAAGGTCTAGGATGCCTGAATTTACATAATCTGTAACCACGTACAGGTAAATTAGTCAATTTGAGTTTGATTTACTTTTTGAATTTACTGACCTGCATCAATAATAAATATCAAAAAATACAATCGCGTACGTAGAATTAAAAGAATTTTATTAAATAAACGTCTTGAGTTAATAATAAAAAGTACTAAAAACTTTCAAAGCGTACAACCTCCTTACAAGCTAATTTATGGAGGAGCTCGAGTAGTGTGCACCATCCGAGAGCTAATGATCCACTGATTAACAATATTCGGGGTAGATAGCAGTGAGTTACTCGCGGGGGCGGGGCGCCGCGATGTTAGATTGCGCCCGCGCCGATTTATGCCGACCTCGCCGTATTAACTGATATCGGCCACTAAATATGCCATTATTATATGCGAAACAAATAATGCTCTCTCACAGGTATTATTTATGGCTGAGAATGGAATTTTAGCTATACGATCAGGATCTAGCTAGAAAGGGAGGACATTGATATGGATGAGGTTCTTTTATTCCGTCTATGATAAAAATATTTAAGCTCGTAAACAAGCATTTTATTATCACCTAACTAAACAGCTTATATATTCCAGCATCATTATGACCATTTGTGGTACTACAAAATTAAACCAAATCACGAGCCTTTGGAGGCAGTCTTAAAATAATAATAATTTACTTCACAATTCATTAATATGGTTGATGTTTAAAATAACGTCTTTTCTATCTTACTTTTTATTTCGGCCATTTTTCAATGCTCACAAATTTATGAGCGGGGAATAACTATAATATGTATGTTTATGGAATCTGTTGTAAAGTATTTATAGTGTATTTTGTAACTGAACTAAAACATGAGCTTGTGTTTATAGAAATAAAGGCTGCCAAAATTGATGATCGTATATTTCGGTCATCGTAAAAATTGATCATGCTACAACTAATAAATAATATTGGCAAAATCGAATATGCATTTCGCAACTAGTCAGATAGAATCTGTCGTATCAATCGCGTTCTTTGTTAAAACGAAATGAAGCCAATTTATAAATTCGTCTGCAACACGAGCATCATTAATTATGTTGCTGGCTGGGTGGCTGAGAAAAACTTTGCTCCACTCATTTCTGTATCATTACCATCATCCACCGTCCTTGTTGCTCCTTCTGCTATCTTAACGTAACGAATTCAAATTCTATTTAAATAATAACTGACCTCATGCTTTTAAAACTTTACTTTATTTTCAAGACAACAAAGGCTCTTCTTTAAAGACTCGATTTTGTACTTTAGACTTTCTACAATAGAACTAATATAGAGTTGTCCTGCTCCTTTGTTTTGTTCAGCAGCCTCCCCGGCGTTAATGGTGTTATCTTTACCCCGAACGCAGCACCTCTCCGTATATCCCTTTATCTTGTCCACTCTGTTGGCGGTTGGATTTTCTTTTTTTATTCATTTGCTAATTTCGAAAATGAGAAGGCGCTCGCGATCACATCTTTGGTGATCGTAGATTTAACCGCTGGCATTAATAAAATTAACGAATGCTTTTTAAATTAATTGAGCGCGTCGTACTGGGAACTCTTATCATGTATCTGATAGTCCAGATACCTTCCAAGTATTTGCTCGCTGGGCTCCTCAGTGCGTTTAAATTTCTATCTTTCTACAAGGAAATATTCTGTACAACGATGAAAGTTCCTTGCATTATTCTGCGTTCAGATTTAAGAATTTATTGCTAGGTTTTCTAGATAATCTTATTGTACGATTCCCATTGTCATATATAATTTCTTTCAACATTTCTATAACATCTTAAGTATAGGCTTCTAAAAGATCTTGATGTTCAGTAAATTCTTGAACTACGTTAGCATTTGCAGATTCTAAAGGGCAAAATAACTGTGCAACGGAACCGATTAGTTTCGTTAACATTTTATTGAATTAATCAACCAAACTCAATAGTATTGAGAAAAGGTCTAATGCTGTATGTAATGTAACCTTTTCTTGAATACGAAGTGTTACAACCAAGTAATAGTACACAACATGCGAACACATGACAGCACAATCCTTCGGTGCTACTCAGTACTGTTTGCATTAAATTACGACATTAATTTGTTGGTTGGTTCATCCGGCTCGAAGGACCATATGTTGTGGGACTTCTTGGCTCAGTCTCACAACCTGATATATCTTGCTAAATGAGAATCCTTGTTGATTAAGTATAAATTTTATTGATTCACTTCAGCTTGATAATACACAACTTGCTAATATGAGGAATTAAAAGTGAATGAAATGTGAATATTAATTAGTTTATACAATAACAATATAGGTATAATGTGGCTGACGCGGTAAAATGTACGGTAATTAGACCGTACAGGTGGTATTTCATTATATTGACATTATATTGCCTATTTTAGTAATTTGTTACTAATTAATCTTTCTTAAAATCTTTATTATCTATATTTAATAAGTCTTTACCATTTCCCTAAATATACATTAAATTAATAATTGTGTATTCCTGCTTTTTGGTTTTCCGTATTTTTTCCTTCCCTAATTTGTATTATCCTCTATTATGAATAGTTATAAATTGCAAAATGAAACAAAATTAAATACTGTTCATCCTCGTCTTAAAGATCGTGTAATGTTCTTCTATTAAAATAGCATTAGCTATTTTTACTCTTAACTTATGAAGACGTCTGATATCTCTCGCAGTTGCATTCACTATGACCATTATGGTTAAACCCTTACATTTTTCAAATTTAAGTTATTAATTTATAAATTACAAAGCTTAAATTTCTTGAAACGATAGAAATTCTGTGTCATCGAAGTCTAAATAATAAATATTTAAAAAAAAAATTCTTTCTAAGTATTTTTCAGGTTCTAAATAGATAATACCTATTAAACCTAAAATAAGATTATTAAAAGTTAAAATTAAAAATAAGATTATTTTACTAGGAATGAAAAGCACGAGTTAAGTACTTATTCTAGGTTTTATTGGGTAATGCAATATCTTTCTCTGTTTTTAAGTACGATCCAACAGAATGTTTTGCATGTCTCATTCAAAAATTAACAGTAAACTGTCCCATGCTCATCTTACTATATTTATAGCGTCTTTGTATTTAACTTAAATTAGCGTCATGATTAAAATGTAGCAATAATATTGTTTACCAATTTAATAATTGACAGTCAAGGATATTCACCATCAATAATCTGTAAGTCATTACTGCTGGGCACATTTCACAATGTCGCATTTTTTATAATAATTTAATTCTTAAAATTCTCGATGTTAAATTTTAACGTCGAACTTAAATTCGTGCAATTCATAGTCATGGATTCTCTATGGGTGGTTTCTATTCTATTTACACTGTTCGGCTGCAGCCGCGGGCGAGGGCGGAAGAGGCCACCCCGGTGAAGACGTGCCGGTAACATGCATCGTCCGCCATGGCCTGTAATACTGCCCTACCCAAAATGAGCTTAAAATAATTCAGCTCTGAGAAGAGCTTTATGACTATATCTCTCCCACTGCCTTCTGTTGCATGCTGCACTACCTATTTACGCATAAGAATTCCTAATGCTTACAATCAGGATATATAAAAATACTGTGCTTTTACTAAAATAAATTTAAAAATTATTTGGTCCATTATAAATCCGCTCATTACAGATAATAACAATTCGGTCGATTGTTAAACGAATTATGCTTTGAATAGCAACGGCCTTAAAAATAGAAAATGTTTTTAAGTAGTTTAGTGATTTACAAATTAGAATTAAGTATGGTCAAACAAACTAATCAATCACACGGAGTATAAGAGAAATAAATATTTTATGCCTCCCAAATGTCAACGCACCATGATTAGAGTCTAGCCAATGAAATATGACTGACCAGAACTAGAATATTGACAAATTAGTTATACATTGCTTCGCAACAATAGGTTCAAGAAATTAGATCATTATGAAGCATAGTAATGATGAGTAAAATTATTAATCTTCGAGACTATGATCAGTATCATATTTCGTTAGTTAGACTCTATTAAGTTGTATTTGACATTGCAGTTGCCTAATAGTAGTAGATGGTTATCATTCGGACGTCTTATTGTATAACAGCGTTTGACATATAAGAAAAATCTATCTACTGCTAAATCAAGGTTGAAAAGTCTCACTCTTTTTCAAGATTATTTTGTCAAACAAACTATGATGAACGAAGTATCCATATTGCCCAATTTGACAGTCAAACCCCCAACCCAATGATGACGTTACCACTATATTAAAGTCATGGTGGTAGATGTAATGTTATTTTGTTGCTTATATAAACATTTGCCATTTCCCTCACAACGAAATTCAACAAGTTTTCTCAGGTTTTTTCATTAATACGTTAACAGAATATAAAATGTATGGTATGATTTTGTAGATAAATGTTTCTCTGATCTGTTAACATATACTTTGACAGTAACATATCCTACAAATAAAAATGAAGGATATGTTATTGTCATAATAGTGTAACGAAGAAAAGACATCAACGCACTAGACGTAATATACGGAAATTTAAAGATCGCAAACTTTGACTGCTCTAAATCATTGGTAATAGTGAAAAAACTGAATAAGATGCACCTAAAAAATTACCTGTAATATTTAAATTAGACGTGACTGTGACGTGCTTGTTGAATATCTTTTGTCATTTTAAGAAGGGTTTAATTTATCTATATTTTTCAATAAGGCGCGGGAGTATTATGCGGCAACACACATCTGCTGTAAGTGTTGTTTTGTGATATTTATCTATATAATATCTATATCCTATATACAATGTGTTTTTATAGACGAGAGTGAATAAAATTATTTCATAATCTACATTAAGTCCTGTATATTTTTTTGATCAATAAATAAATTATAAATTTAATTATTAAAATTGATTAATAAATCTATATATGCTTAAAAAACTACACAGTGAATCCCCATTAAGTATCTAACATCTAACAGTCTAACTACCAATCGATACAAACATGGTGTTACCCTTCTGCCTATAAATAAGATATCGCAATCTACTCACCTCATGACCTGATTTCCAACAATGGTACTGTCTCACCCCGATTGGTCACAAGAGGGCTTCAGCGCATATTAAGGCACGGTGTCTTAAAATAAAGCTACGATGTAATTAGCCAGAGTAAGCCAAGATGTCGATTCGGTCAATAGTTCCTATAATATTACTAGACATGTCCCAATAAAAGCTCGTCAGTCAAACGAAGTATATATATATATATATATATATATATATATATATATATATATATATATATATCACGTCTGTATGAAGATTTCCTATCGTGAATTTAAAATGTTGAGTGATTTGTTTCATAATCAAGAAAATCAAATATAATGTAATTATATTTTTCTATTTTCTTCTAAACCTCAGAATATCATTGCGCCATATTAATACTAAGATATCGAAACAATTTATCAAGCAAAGATTCTAATGACCACCATCTGGTTGCCTGTTCACAATCCTTCTACTTACTTCTACGGAGGGGCAGCTATTTGCATGATGAGTACGAATATTTGCTCATGAGTCACTAATGTTTATATTTTCACTTAGTATATTTCTGATATTTATATAAATACTACTATATAAATTTCTCCGTTATCTAGTATCCATAATATAAAAGATAAAAGGTGTAAGTGTGAGAAATATTTTTATTGGATCAATACCGGGAATGAGAAACGACATATGAAGTTTATTTATTTGAAAAAGGTGTCTATGAAACATTTTAATTTTAAGTTCAATATTTAAAACACATAGTTGTCCACCTGATAACCAATTTATAGCCCGTCCGTATGAGTGTGACCAAATACGGTGTAACACAAGGCTTATATATAAATATGGTTAGTAGTATGGTCCTCAAAATCAATTACATGTTTCTTAAAATTGTTAATTAATTAATTAATTTACTAATAAATCCTGACTTATTGTCATGACAACATTGTTATTCTTTTCTCTCTCTCTCTACATTTCTGATTCATTAAATACATCATTAATGATCATTATTCATGATATAACTTAAAAAAGAACAATGAAAACGAACTGTACAATGCAATGTAGGTGAGTCCAGTATTGACATGTTATTCTTATTCCGAAGTGTTTATTTATTAAAATACTCAAGCACCAACATCTAAGTATGTCGAGTCGAGTGCTATCGACACCGTTGGATCCTATCCGATAGATTTTGTAACTATTTAACCAAAGGTTACGTAACAAAAGCTTTGTGCTGTAAGTACCTCATTCACTGACAACTAGTGTTGGGAGGTCTTCGGGACTTCTTTTTATCATTTGCATTCAACATATTAGCAACGGATTAATAATTATAGTGCTGTAAAAATAATAATGTATTTAAAAATCTTAATTAATCCTAGGCCTGGGATTATTAACCGTAATGTAATGGTAGCAATCGACTTATGATTTCTTTTTCTTCTGAGTCATGATTGCACTAAGAATATTTTGAGATTGATAAACAATTAGATGTTTGTATCCAGTATTTAATAGTATCGCTTCGTGTGTTTCTCTTACGTAGTAAGGCCTATGTTCAATATTGGGACGCGTACGTGATGCTGATTAATTATATTAACATCTTCAATTTAAAAGTTTATACAGTTTTTTTTAACAAAGGGTTCTATCGATAAATTTTCCATCACTATTCAGCTCAATACATCACAACAACCCGTGTCGCCTCCCTAACAATACTGGACAACCCATTGATGCATTAGCGTCGATAAAGCAGTGAAATCACATGTGCTCTAATGAGGCGGTCGATCGCGAGCGGTATTGTTCTGATCATGCTATTGATACCCAATTATATTGCAACAGAGCATAAGTACCAAAATAATTAGCCTAGGATATAAATATGATCATATAATGTGCTTTTAAAGATCGTATTTTTATTAAGAAATATAAATCTAAGAGCAAAAGAAATACTAGGGATTCTGATTTAATGAAAGATGCAAATAACAAAGTTTTGGTGACATTCTGTTTCTGTTGTAAGGTAAGTGAGGTCGGTCAGATTTATGGGTAAATAATCAATAATTTTCGCTTAAACATAGGTATGCCACTATTTTATTTCTTTATGTTCAAATTATGATAAAAAATAACAAAATGCATTTATTTCAGTAAATAACAAAATGCATTTAGTTCATATAAGATGCAATACATTACTGGAACTTCCCAGTAAGTAGTCAAAAGATACTTGTATCCTACTTCGCTTGTAGATAAAGAAAATTACAAAATCTGACAACAATATTACAACAGAAAATGAGTAGATAAATCACAGAAACTATAAAATTAATTAAATATATAATAGCATGTTTTGTAAGGGTTTTAGAAGGTATGATCTGTGTATGTCTAAATATAATTTAATAAATGTTTTATTAATATTCAACAAGGAAAACGTCCTCTTCACTTCTCTTCTGCAGCAAATTGAGTGTCCATGACGATCTTGTAAATATTACCAACTTATTGTATTATCTTTAGCTCTTTGTACATTATAGCTAGCAATAAAAATATTGAGTATTGAGTAATGTTTAAACAAACACAAAGTGTTAGACAATTGGTGGCCAATCTGAGAAAGATGGACTATTACTAAAATACAGAACTGAAGTCATCAATTTACTGTCTTCACAATTACAACACCCATACATAATGAAATTGAGTGGCTTGTGCTTCGACACTATCCAAAACATGGAATTCTTTATTGGCGCATCTTTTTAAAATGCACCTTATGTAATTGAAAGATAAAGGTGAAGGTTATTCATGCTGCTTTGGCTGTCTTCGCATCATCAAGTGGTCTGGAGACAATTGCCGAATATGATAAAAATAAGATCAATTCCTCAAGGAACAATGCGTGGTTATACCTAGTTAGTTCCCAATACCGGAAATAAAAGACGGTTTACCAATTAGCCTAATTACACAAGTACGTGTTAGCAAGAGCAATAGCCACTAAATGCCAGCTGCTCAGGCCACAAATCCGCGCCACTGGCACGCCAGTTGACGTCCTCACTAATCTGTCAATTAGCCAGCATTCCTGTCCCGTGACCCGACTGAGGCAGCCACCCGAGCAGATGACTAACGGCTATTGTTCTCCGGTTTATAGCTAAATACCGTATTATCGAGTAATCACAGACTTTAGGTAAATGCCGCGCTTGTAAAACTAGTAATGACGGCCTTTCAACATATATATTTATTTTGAACCTTATTATCTTTAGCTTTAGATATTAAGTTGGAAATTGAGATCCCCTAAACGGTTTTATGATAGTCAAAGTCAAAATATCTTTATTTAAATAGAGTCATTTAGTAAGTGCATTTTAATAGTCACGGTGATAATAGGTAATATGTATGAGAAAAATAAAAAATATGGATAAAAGTATATCACAGTGCTGTGACTTGTAGTAAAATATGAAAAAAGTCTGACTCGCGCAATGAATGTTACGCAAAAACTTTAAACTAATTACTTGACATTTTCAGATTTTACCTTCAGGTTAAATGTCTTCTAAAATATTAAAGTCAAAAGGGAAGTATCCTTGATAGATATCCTGTGAAGATTTCAATATTTTAAGGCCGTATTTCAGGGCCATATATTTTAATTGAGTACACTTAAAAGTTGGAGGTTTTCACTTTTCAAAAGGATTCAGACCTGAGTATTTATTTATGTTTTGAGAGAAGATGAAAAAGTTACCAATCTGTGCTTCAAAAATATGGATTTCTCCCCCATCCTATACAAGCTACCTATTGACGTCCTATACAAGGTATGCATAGCCTTGCTTGGTGCTAGAGAGGCGTATAATAAGCTGAGGTAACAACTCACCTAAGACGGACACAGTAGCACACTGGTTTTTATAAAGTACTAGCTACAAGTACGCCTACATCGACCTGCCTAACAAATTATTACAAATAATAAGTAGACTATCAATTGTAAAATAATAATATATTTTAAAAATTTATGTTTTCTGTTAAGTATTGGTGTGACTAACTGAACTTTGTTTTATTTATTTTGATACTGTTTCAATCTAGTTTTCAGTTACAAGTTCGAGTTACATCTTTGTTTATCTTGTTTATAGTATTGTACCGATGCTCAGGATGGGAAACAGGCTGTCCACTTGTCCGCGACATTTGTCTGCTTGCACTCACCGATACCGTACACAACACGACACACCTTCCAAGAATTGTCAGTACAATACGCAACAATTGGCATTTCACCGCATTAGAAAGCGTTGATGATTAATTCGATTACCTTAAGGAAAATATATTTACTAGAATTATGTTGAAGATACTTAAATGTAAATTGCCGCAGTGTGTGTCATATGTGGTTGTTTCCAAGAGCGCTAATTACTTTTTAAGTTTAAAATCTATTATATTTATAAAATATTATCATATCTTCCTGTGCTGTTAATAAAAAAAAACACCTAACTACAATACAAATATTCTTTATTGCTCACAGATTATAAAAATACAACAGCATTACAAGTAAACGTATACATACAATATGGGCGACCTTATTGATAATTATCAATCTCTTCTAAACAACCTTGGGTGAAAGTAATTAAATAAATAAGTACAAATTAAAGATATTCAGTTAATGAATATCTTATACCATTAATGAATATCGCGCTTTTAGTCATGTCCTCAACTAGACCAATATTGGTGAATCACGAATGGAGCAGGGTAGTGCGTTCCACAATCTCACCGCATGAACAGCATAAATATTAATAGGTAATTTAATAATAAATTTTTTACCAAAGTAGCTCTCCCACGGACTCGTTCATCACTCGCTCAAAGTACCGACGCAAATTCATTCAGTTCATATAGATCATCAGCTACTTCTCACAGTATCCTCCTTGAATTGCGTTATGCGGTCGCTTTACTAGCATACTCGTAGATTAATTTACGACCTTAATTACGATAATATCATACACAAAACCCTCTCGCTGTTCAGGACAAAGTTACCTTAAAACCAGCACTTTCCCGATCACAGCGCTCCCACGACGTGACCGACGATGCATTAAGATACGACATTACATATTTTGCCACCTACACTTCGGTATACACATTGCATTTTATAATGAGGGTGTGCACGTATTTCTAGTTTCTGGGACATTATAGCCAATATTTATACCTTCTTCTTAAAAATGAATAGATGTTTGTTAGTCTCGATAAAACTCAAAAAGGCTTGACTGATTTTTTTTATTTTGTTCGCCTTAAATGTGGGTTGCTTTATTCCAACGCACATTTCGGTCTCGGGCTGCTAGACTCGCTTATAGGGTAAAAAACTAAACATAATAAAAAAAAGTCGTTGTTTCATACTATATTTAAATTAAAGTGTTATTTCTTCACTTACGCAGTTTTGTTTAAGGGATCATAACAACATACTCTAACTAGTAGGTTGTTATGGTCTACGTTTCTTACGGAATATTTGTACGTTGCTAGAATTTCCTGAAAACTGCTTTGCTTTTATTCAAGCCTATAAATCAGAACAGAAGTAGACATATTTGTATAGGATATTGTGAAAAGGTCCGGTTTTGTTCCAATTATGAGACGATGAGAAGTGACAGATCTAATTATAAGTTGACCTTCCTATATAAGAAACACCTCATGGCGACCCCACACATAATAGCTTCATTACGATCCCAAGTAAGTTTTATGCTAATAAGCCGCCTATATCAAACTGGCACGCGATACAATTTAAAAATAAAATCGTAGTTAATGACTAAACCAGTAGGATCATCTCAGCACTCCCTCCAGCTAATTAATATGCCATATGATATATATAAGAGAGAAATAAAATAAAGTTTCACAGTATTTTGACTATAATAGGATTTATGAGTGGGTAATATTATAAGATTGCTAATAACTATTAGCAATCTTATAATATTACCCACCAGGAGCTAATTCATCGAAGCAAGATGATCTTCACCGATGGGGTGGCTCTCTATAAAGATATGTTATCCCTTCTGGATTTGACTACACCTTACATCACGATTATAAATGTATTAAATAATACTTTCGAGTACTGTAAGCATTATAACTATGACGAAACGGTCGATCTCCCGCGGAGCTGCGCCCGCGCATCGGGTACAACTGGCGGAGTGACTGACGGCCGCTGTCCTTAGATAAGATCCAGATAGCCCGCCGGCCACATAAAAGACGATATGTCGTTTTCGACTTGTAAAAATCTTTAAACGGTATCGCGGTAACAAAGGTACATATCTTGACCATTGACCAGGTGTAGTCCTATTGGCCATATCCCACTTAACTCTGTTACGATTTATTTGTATGGAATAAACTATATTTTTACTTTTATAGTATTAAATTTAATATTTGACGAAATAATACTCTTCAGTAAGTACATACAACAACTTAGTTATTTGCAATAACTGATGATCTAGTTATCTAAAAAAATTAAAATCTCTTAGCTATGTATGTAGTCTTTGTCCAGCTGTGGTCGTCTTGTCGGCTAAACGATGATGATTTTAAAATTTATCCTTAATAGTATTAAAAACGGTAGAAGGAAATACACCAACATTATTTCTATCACACCGGATTTGAAAACATCTGTCGACATGCACTTCAGTATTGGTTAGTTGCGCGCGCGCATTATGACGTCAGGCCTGTCCGGTCGACCGCCGGTCAAACATTGTTACCGGGACATCTCAAAGGATATTATCAGAATCTTTTGTCAATCTGTCTTACAATAAATTGTAATAACGGTTTGATAGAATAGATACATGGTATTCTTTGATTTCCTAGTGAATTCTAAGATGCATTATTTTAAAGGTGCAATCAGTATTGTTTTAAACAAATTACAGAACCAATTATGTTGCATAGCTACAGCTGTATATATAGTATCTTGTTATGGCATTACTTTTGTAAAGATATACAACCATGGTTTTAAAAGGTCTCGCTGCTCGTAACATACTTTAGCTACTCTAATATCGAAACTTCAGACCTAGACCATAACTTTCGGGTACACTTACGAAATGTATTATAAAATATATTTTCAGATCATAATCTTTTACATTGTAGTGACTAACTTTTTTATGAATTCCACAATCTGTATTAAATACAAAAAAACATATTTTTATTATCCCACCCTATCCTGACTTATGAAAAGTAAAATATGTCGGTCGGTCGCTAAGGTATCAAGGTCTAAAATTAGAACTATTAATGCTTATTATAATATCAATTATGAAACGAGATATTTAAAAAAAACTAATAATTATAATGAAAAACATATCAATAAGATTATTCTAACTATCTAACATAATAAATAAATAAAAAGTTCCGTTCTAATAAATACAATCGACACGTTTCTAAAATCCGCTTTTTATGCAGGTGGTCGCTTTTGTTCGTTCTCGCCTTGCATCGAACAAGTGCAAAGAACTTGCCTAGTGCTACAGCAACACGGGTTCCAAGACCTGGCGACCATGGAGGTACTGCAAACGGAGCTGAAAGTCACACGGAGAACGATTCCTGTGAGAGACCTCTCATTCTTGAAGTATAAGGTAAGAAAAACTTAACCCAAATTGCGAGTATTGATGGCGATTGATTTATTTCGAAAAGTGGTCAATATCTACGAGTCTTTATCGAGGAATGTTATAACGTTTCTATAACTAGAGCGTCTTGGCATGACTCTAAATAATAATTGAAATGGGTTTATGAAGCTAAACATAAATTATCTTTATAATTATAAGCTGCTTATGAAATCATTAATTACATAACGATAAATTATTTGGTAAATCATTTAACAGTAATTGTACATACGAAATTATATCTTTCAAGAAACCAGATTGTAGTAATTGTAGGTAATTAATTCTTCTTCACAACAATAGTTAACTGTCATGACCTTAAATATCAATAATTATTATTAAGAAGTGAACCAATAGAGATCCCATTTACCCCAGAATCCTTAACAGATGAGAGTTGTGAGTAGTATTTGTAGTAGAGCAGTAGTTCGCAAATAGATTTCCTTCGGGCACGTGTTACACCGTGCGATTTGCAGGGGCTATCGTCAACATCGACTCGTCGTTATGAAAGTAACTAGAATTTATTAGGCAGACTATGATCTTTCGAGTGGATACGATTATTATAGCAAAGTGTAAACAGTCCTTTTGCAAGACGCTAAGTGCGGAGCTCGCTAACGATTTCATAATTGAAAAGGGGCAAGTCAAATGATGCTTAACTACACTTTGTGATTATTTTGACACCATCAGAACAAAATTAATCCGATGGATATCATACCGACACTAATGCAAATTTGTATGTAGGAACTATGACAGCGATAGTGACATTGTTATTAATTATAAATTAATTTGTCAATATTAAATCACATGACTACAATATATCAGAATCATTTTGACAACTCGTAGCATTTGGAAAGAATGAATGAAAATGAAAGAATTGACTTATTATGAATTATCTCAGATTATGTTTTGGTTCGTCGTTCAGAATGTGCCGTAGATATAACAAATGTAAGTCATTTTTATTACAATAATAAAAATAAAAAATAAACACAATAAAATAAAATAAATTAGCAAACATTCTATCGAAATGTCAAAGTCAAAATATCTATCATTTTCTATTTCATAATATCATTTACTTAGTTCTTTTAAATCGTCATAACAGATAATATGTATGAGAATAATAAATAAATGTAATTAAAGGTATAGCACTACTTATGCTATACCTTTAGTATATGATAACTTTAAGCGGTTAATAACCACACCAGGTATTTGCAAATTGTCCCAGTTTTAGAATTTGTATTACATAATGTATGTATTAAATAAACTATTTTAAAATCAAACCCAACAAGAAATAGAATTGATTATTGAATTTATGATGGTAACGGATATACCCTATAAATCTTCAGTTCTTTTCCCAAACATTTGAGCATATGACTCCAGCCAGTAGGGTTGTAAGAGTGCAAAAATCTTTGTCATATCATTAATTAATTACCGTATCTATTTTAATTGTTATCAGATGCTTTATAAACAGGCAAATATATATTTCTCTCTATAATGTATTAAACATTCAATAAAATCAGATTTTAATAAAGGTTTAATACGTTATAAAATATTTACGTATTAAGAAAATATTTGTCAAATTAAATAACGAATACAGCTCATATAACTTGCACTACAGACGTTCACCCATTAAGAACCCCAGTTTCAATGTACACTAAGTGCCCTTAAGATGTTCACTGAATAAAATAAAACTAGAAACAATTGACTTCCCAAATAAATCACTAGTAGACCACATCATTTGTAGATAATTACCTGATGGGAACCGTTTCAATGATTTTGCAAGGAACCAAAAGGTTTGCTCTACTTAAGACCAAAAGTAAATAGTTTTTACCTATGTGCATGTTATCACCATCTGGTATCGGAGCTTCCTTTCTATTGTTTCGGAAAAAACTTAGCACGAACTTCAAAATATAATTGTAAATTGGACAACTTCTTGACATGGTTGCCCTTGACTTTCCTCTCACCTGATGGTAATAAGGCAGAAAATGGTTATCTTACCTCCAACTGCCGGATCACTACAATAATGTTAATATTATTGTTATAGTTGCAGACTTAGATAAGATGGTGGTGGGGGTGGCCAGGTGAATTACTTCGGCAGAACCCAGGTCACCCCCGTAAAGTGCAATAGAGTTACTTGGGACGTTTTTTGGGTAATCCTAGTTCCTCTCTCATGAGCCATAGTTGAGCCCCACACACGCCCGTCGCATAGTCAGTGGCGGGTAGATCCCTTAAACAGATTCGAGAAAAAAAGGTAATATTGTTTTATCTAGCCAAGTGGACATAGAAAAAGTCATACCTACAACCTAACCTAATAGAAAATTTCTTCCCCTCTGGGAATTATTGTAAAACCCGGACCAACAGATAAGTAGGTTTACTCAACCACTATACAACAGAGATGATTCCAATTTTCTATCTACAGATAGCGATAGGCCTACCACTACTTAATTAACCTGCAATGCCTGTTATTTTTCGTAAATTAAAAAAGATTCAAACTGTTTATTTTATGGGAAACATTCCCAGGTTCAAAGCGAACAATTTTAATCAAAAGCACCACACGTCCTCCCGTCACTGTGAATGGTGTAAGAGGTATAGACGACGGCAGAATCCGCGGATACGGATATAGGGCTGATGCAATGGATAATTGGGCATTTACGGATACGTGGGCCTGTTTACGGATATGTGATGCGTTCGATTTGTGAATGCCCTCATTCATCTCAGCCGATGAGCCTGACGTAGATTGAAGTTGCAGGCCTTCAAATGAATGGGAAACCAATCTCCTTTGGCGATACATAAGTTTACCCTAATTTCAACCTTATTATTATGTACAATAAAGCCTTCGAAAATGTGCAAAGTAGTGAACGTAAATCCGTCCATGAGTGTGATTAGTGCGCTTGTTTTGATTTAAATGAACTGATACACTGCTTCTCGGTTGATTTATTCATAAGTTCTAAATTATAGAATTTAACTTTAAGTTATGAATAACATATTAAAATCACATGCTTTCTAAGCTTACAAATCATCCGTCACTTCAGCAAGTGAAATTATAGTAATTTTGTACTTAAATATCGACAAAATTTTAAAGGGCCCTATGTTCGTCGTGGTAAAGTCTGGTTTAGATCAATGTCATCGTTTTATAAGGATTTCCATCGCGATATGACGTGTTGAAATTTGCGCAATTCAATTCTGTTCAATAAGAGCTCTGTATTTCGTGTAATAGAGTGCACATTAGAGTGACGTCTAAAAACAGTATCGGCGACATATCGGTCTGTGGATGCGTCACGCGCGCTGTTTGTCGCGAGTAGTCACGTTTCGTAGACGGTAGCTGAGAGACGGGTTGTGATTTATCGTTTACTTGTCGATATAGTCTGCTTTACAAGAAATCTGTTGTAAAAAATATTTCAAAGATCACTGATAGCAAAGACATTAACTATGAAAAATATTATCATTTCAATTACTTAACAATCGCGCGTTGCCTTACCTATAATTGAGTTGTGTCGTATGTTCTTATGATCATAAACAACACCATGATGTCGTATGTGTTTGTGTATGATTTTTACGCTCATACTTATCAAATAATGACTAAAAAATAATTTAATTTTTTTAATTGAATTTTGTCCAATTTTACAATTGTCCGTAAGCTTAATTTTATAGTCTTAACTAAAACTATCCATGAAATTTCTACCATGGCTTGGATTTTCTTTAATAAACAAAATATATTATCCTAATTTTAATCTAATCAAATCATATACTCTCCACGTGTATTAAGTTAGGTATTGTAATTTCATACAAAATAATAAAACCATATAACCTTTGTAGTTAATTGCCACACTAAGAACTAGTGAAAATATCGTTTCATTAATCGTCTTCATGATGAATTTATATATATCATTTTCGAAATACATATTGAATGTTTTAAATGTTTATAATAGTAATCCATTGAAAATTTTGATTGATTATAATTTTATTGGCAAAAGCCTACCATTTAAATTTTGCATATTTTTAAAAATCTCGATATCGATAAAAACAATCCTTACAGCACTTCCCTAACAACAAAGGCTAACAGCATCCGTGGGAAAATCTAAGAAGCTTTTTAAAATATATCTAAAAGCAAACCTCGGTGTACCTCGCTCATATATTAAGAGTCCATTATTAGATTATGCGGTTGTACCTTGCCGTAAAAGTGGCTTGCCTATTTCGGTTTGATACATTGATTTTCAACATGATTAAGTATTGTTTTGGTTAGTTATCTTGTTCACTATAAATTATGAGTTGCACAGCCACTTTACTATGTATTGGTTTCGTACGTAAAACCTTATTTGTGTATTTATTTGAATAATTTGTTCGTGCATAACACCACTTGTTAAGTCTTGTTTCGACCATATGATAGAAAATAACAGACCTTTTACAATCTGCTTATTTACATACGTAGAAATGTATTAATATAACAATATTTAGTAAGGTTTTAATTTATTACAACAATTGTAGTACAGGACAATAAAATTGCTTCGGAATTAAAATACTAATGATTATTAACTAACCATTCAATGATTTAATGTTAATATTAATTTATTTGATAGATCCTTTATTATTTATGTACCGTAGTTTACTATATATTTGCTCGTAAGCAATATTATAAATCAGCGCACGACCTGACGGATGGGCGGCTTCATCTACCATCCTGGGTATACGATGGGTATACTAAAATATTCTAGTCACTTTACAAAATCTTATAAGATTATAAAGACGAAAATGGATTACTTTGTGAAGTGTGGAAATTTCTATGCTAACGTCCGTTAACGTTATCACGGCTCGCGTCTGAATGTCCTTTTTACAATGAAGCATAGACCACTCCCAAGCGATGACAGTAACAGCTATCATTACTTGACGTTTCACAATGCAATGTTACGTGACGCAGTATTGCAATACTACTTTTATGTGTTACACTGAAAGATGACAGTTGTCGTCGGTGTTATATTTTGAAGGAGCGAGTGAGATGCCAGACCGCTGACAAAAGAATAAATTACACCCACTCGTCATCTAATTATTATGGATCTGTTTTAAATGAATTTCTCAAAAGTACTGAAAAGGACTATCTTTCGTCGTTTGTAAAAGAGTCATTTTTTCTGTAATCATTTATGAGATAATATACGACTGAATGTACTAAAATAAGTATTAAGTAAAAACTTAAAACAGCTACAAACTCCATTGAATCGCTAAAAGGTTTTTGGGTAAAGTAATTAACTGTACTCACTCTCTGTACTTCAGTGTACTATAAAGGTGTGTGTGAAGCTCATCTGGCATAAGATATTGTTTGATCAGAATATCTACCAAAACAAACTCCCACACATCTACCTCGCACAAAGAACAAGTGTGGCAGCAGCTACAGGGTCCGGTATATATGACATGTGTTTACCAGATTATACTCACCGCCATTGATGGGATGTTGTTCCCATCCCACCTCTATCTTTCATTATGTAAAAAAAAGCTCGATAAATTTGTGTAAATACTGCATGATTCCGTTTTTCCTTGTTTAGATTACTCCGACCCATTAAGTCTATCAAATGTTTATTTCGTACAAAATCGGCTGAGATACTATAGGTAAGTGTTAATTGTAAAATAAAAAATACACCAGTTTTTTTCTGGAAATAATCTTGCATTAAATAACATACATAAGAAATATATTTTTGCTTTTTTAAAAGCACATTTTTAAATAAAGTATAAAGGTTCTGAATTATATTCCATAGCTGCGATATTTCGCTATTAACGATAAACATTGTAACGTAGATTTGAGTTTAAACCAGAGCATCTAATTTATTATTATGAAATTAATCGCAACTTGACTATCTATTGATTGTATTGATGATTCTTTCATTAATGGTTTTAGATATATAGCTTCATGTTTTTTTATCACAAAATTGCAAACCTGTATCCTGATTCCTATCAAACTATTTAATTTTATGAAGTTAATACATTGAAATAAAAAATTACAATATCAAAGAACTTGGCTAAATTTACCGTTAGATATCTTCAACTTTCCTAAATCAGCTTAGCTAATAAAACCCTTAGATAGCAGTATTTAATGAACGAAAATGCTGCAAATCATAGGAACGGCCAATAGCCTGCCAAGAAATGGGAAACTCTCCATGTATGATGAGCTTTATGACGACGGAGTTCAGAAGAGACAAGTGAACTAGCTTACGAAGAATAGTGTTTCATAGCTCTAAATAAATCCTCGGATTTCCCTGTTGAAAATTGAAGAGCTAATGCCTGATAATAAAATTTCTATGTTCCAATAACATTTGCATAATACAATATTATAACAGGGAATTGTACAAACTTAACTTTATATAATCGTAAAAACCATTTTTCAAAAACTCCAGTACTTAAACAAGTTCAAATCAAAAACATCGCAGCCGGTTATCTCCAAACCCGAACTGACCCCACCAATTATATACGGGTATGATTTATCAATGCGCAGACGCAACTGCGGCAGTACAAAGCATAGTGAACTTAAATCTCATTCAAAACTACAAAGTTATGTTGAAATCTATCTAAGTATAAATTTAAGGCTTGGGTTAACTTACAACTTTGTGAAAATACAGTGAATAGCAGAATATATTTCTATTAGATATAAGTTGACCCGGTTAACTTTGACTTCACTGACAAACTACCACTAACGCCACCTATTTAAAGAAACCCGAATTAGCCATGGAAGGAATGACAGCTTTAATGTTTAGCATATCCGTTAGACGATTCATCTTACTAAATAACCAATTTTAAAGTTTTCTTAAGGAGAAGAAGATTGTAGATACATCAACGCTACGGACAATAGTTAATACCAAGCCAGCTTCCATTTTTTTGCATTTTTGAATCAACAAGTCTACAAGAGAAGCTCGTTGGCGTGTGGAATTCGTTCACGCTGAGCCATAGTTACCACTTTCAGCTGAGTTTTATTGCCCGAACTTCTCATGCGTTTATCCCATCTAAGAAGGCATGTTCCAACAAGTCTTATCGTTTCTTTTATTGGTAGTTTCATTATTAATTAACACTTTTTTTACTTTCTTCTTCAAATACATTATCGTTATCTAGGATACCAAGCATGTTTTCATATGGAGCATCACGGACCTCGGTTCATCTCTGAAGCCGTACTAACATTAACTATACATTCGTTCCCACATTACTTACCGAAATGACTGATCGGCGGACGGACCGTCATTGTTGTAACACAGCCAAGATCCGCTGCTAAATATGGCGCATAAAAAGTCGAAACAATTCCATTTGTCATAATAATCTCGTATTGAAGCGTATTATCAACATCATCGTGTATTTTGTTGTTTATAAATGGTGTTTCCAAATATGTACCACGCATATTGCGACATTATGGCACTCTTGAGATGATGATGCTCGAAGGTGTTATAAAACTTCTTTCTTCAAATATTTTTTGTTACTTTGGGCTAGATAAGCGGAATGAGTATAAGAGTATTATTATATAACTTATTAAGGATTTAAGTAGGCCTGCCAGTTGATGTAATACAATATAAAGTCGTCCACGAAATTGTTTATTTGCGTTGTCATCCCAAAATGACCTCGGGAAACACGCTGACCCTTAGAAAAAAGTCTAAGATTCAATATCTAATAGATTGTAGCCCGATAAGTGACCGGCGGACTATCGTACTGTCAGGGCACAACGAAACGAGACGTCATGTTGTCATTCTTGGGAATTCGAAAATAGAGATTTGTTAGATTATCTAAAGCTATTTTGTAATTGTAATCGGTTTTAGTACTCACTAGATCCAAAACAATGAATGGCGAATAAGGTAAATGACCAAGTCAGGACATATTCTTGAAGTACTTAAATTAAAATGGAGTAGAGACAACAATAAACCTTCCAGAAAATAGGTGTACATAAAAATATTAGATGTAGTTGTAGTATATTACTACTCCTAATCACAACAATTTACATTATTTATTTATTGTGTACTTCTGGAGGCCACGTGGCCCAGCTTCTGTGGTTAGCAAGAGGCTGATATATCAGCCTCAGGTACGAGAGAGGTACACTTTACTGAATAAACAATTGTGAGTTTTTTTATAATATTCAATGCAAACAAATAACAAGAATCAAACACATTTCAAAAATTATTAACTCAGTTACTACATCAATAAATTGAACTTCTAAATATTTGGTTCAAAATTGACTGAATATTATTCATTATTCAAATATTGTCAGCATCCCTTTTTCTTCTTTGTAGTCATATCAATATTAATATCTTCTGTGTGACAGTTGCAACTCGTAATTACAGTGTCATTAACACATGACGCGTGCGCAGCTCCAAGATACAATCTAATCGCGCCATCGACGCACTATCCTTTCGACGACACGGTCGCTGGCCACTCATACCTGGTTAAATATCATACTCACCAACAGAAATAATAAACAAAATTGAAAATATAGGTTGGTAATTTTAAATATTTAATAAATACAGTAAATTAACAGTTATACTTATACTTACAAAAGAAAAAAGCGATAAGAATATTATTTTTTTCATCATCAAGCCGATATGAAAACTTCAGAATATCATATAATCTCATAATAATTTGAAAAAGCTAAAACAAAATATTAGCTACAGTAGTTTCTTCCACTATGTGTCTGCAAAAATTAAAATGCTCTAGTAACTATGCTAGCGTAACGCGTACAGGCGCATGTGTCGCAAGCCTCCGTGATCGAACGCTGACAACCGTGGCGAATGATGCGCGCGCGCCGTGAAATCGCTCGTTACGGCATGTGTTGTGCCGTGTTTGATTAACATTCGGTCTCATTCGAGAGTTTTATAAAGTCATGCCTAATATGTTACAGTAATAATTAGATGCTCATTAAGTTGCATGCAAGAATTTATCATCTTCATTTTCTCTATAGTAAACTCTCAGCTGTTAGGGGAAATATATTTATGACAATGATAAGTCAAAAGACAGTCTTATACTGATGACTAATATAATACTGTCGAAATAATTAGTTTTAAAAAAAGTCTTCCTTTAAACAACTATCAATCAATGTTCAACCTAAGTGATGATGAAAGATACCAATATAATCAACGGCAGTATGTTTGGAGTTTATCTGTTAATCAAATTGTGATAAGCCAAAGATGTGTTAAGTAATACTGAGCTTAGTGTAAATTAATATACTTACTTAACATCTTCGTAGACTTCAATATTGAATGTTCATAAATACATCATTAGATATGGAATCAATATTATAGTACCTAGCTTTAAATTAGGTTGATATTATGTTTTAAGAAGTAATTTTATAAAAATGATTGTTCGCTGATGTTGTTAACGAGCCATGGATGTATGTTTGTTTTGTATATATGTGATATTTATTTACATACTTATTACTATTTATATTTTTCCGTTATCTAGTTATCTAGCAACATCATGTAAAAGACGTTTTTAATATAGTAGACAATATAGCCAATATGTCCTTATCGTTAAGAGCTATCTCTTCCCGGCAACCGAATTACCAATTATTTACAGAAATTTATAGTTTTCACTATTATTTATGTACTTTTATACGAAGGTTTAACGAAGAAAACTTAGCTTAACAACAAACTAAGTTTTAGCTTATTATGACCAAATAAAATTGTACGTTATCGAAATTAGCACATAACTGCTAGCCTCGTTGATTCAATTACCTCCCTCTTATCGCACACGATCAGTTCCAAGGCTCGTTTAATACCAGCCGTAACATTATCGTCTCAAATTGTTTCGTCTACAAGGGTAACCTTTAAGCGTATCCTTGCTGATACTATCTGTAGTATCAAAACGCCCTAAATAACAAAATCTCTGGCACCATTCGACTCTTACAAAGCTTTACCGTTAGCACTGAGATCTATAAATCCGCACCTTGACAAAATAATAGACGATGGTTCCTGCTATTAAACGTGCAACAAGATATATTGGATCTCTTCCAATCAGATACCTTAATACAACCTGCTGGCTTGTAAGAGAAATTTCTTATGTGCTCTTTACTCTTCCAATTACATAAGCAGATATGTTAACGACTATTATAAAATGCAAGAGTTTAAAAATTTGGTTTCTGGTTTAGGGAACTTTATTTCTCATAAATTCACATGCATGAGAAAATATAATATGTAAACAAAATTAAACAATTTAGCCTATTAGAATACACTGACGAAATAAAAGTGGGTAGTTTAATAAAGGCACAAAAAAAGGTTAGAGAAACCTGTTTTATATACTAAAAATCAGATGCCTTGAGTGTTATTAATCCAATCGCAGTGACAGAACTAGTAGTTATAAAACGTAAACGACTTGCCAATGGTGACGGATTGAATATACCATTACATGTTGGGATTGCGGAATTATACATTACTAACACACAATTACAATTAGTGTTTTATTGAAGTGCATAAATCTAAAATCGTATTTTATATAGTTGGACGCTATAAGTTTAAGGTTTATGTTTGGGAGTCCTCAATTATTTTTGATTGTTAAAAATTTAGTGTTTATGTAAACCTTTAAAATTTTTTTTTCTATTTGCTTGATGACAGACACAGATCAATAATCATAAAATGAACGTTCTCCGTTCGGTAATGTTGTATTATATTTACTTGTATAAGAAGTTATTTCTCCAGACAACTTCGACATTTATATTGGATCATTATTTATAAAATATAGCCTCTGTTTTAACAACGTGATCATCTCCAACTGTCATAAGTGTGTGATAAAAACTCGTTGGTATAGCTGCTAGGAATCTTAATTTTCCTTTTAATCAGTATTTAACACCGAGTATTTAGTTTCACTTCTAGCGATCAGACCGCCTCTTGTTTTGTCACTGTGTTGTTCTTGTTTAGATGCAAAGTAAGGATATTTTCCCCTATTATTGCTTTGATATGAAAAACGAAAAGAAAAGAATCCTTTTCGTTTTGCATTATAATAAAATAATTTCTTGCAAATATCTTTGTTGTTCAACTATATTTAGGATCTAAATTGTTAATCGTTTTGCATAACAATTTATTCTTGTATTCATTTATTATGGGGATATGGGAATTCAGTTTAGACTCTTATTTTATTGGATAGCAAGGACTTGGATCCGCCATATTATCACCGCCAAAACTTAAAAGATATTTGTGAGTTTTACGTTTAATAACGTACGTACGTTTAACGTTTATAATAAGAACTGTCCTCATTTCTTACGATCGAATATCGATTTCGAAATGATCCCAGTATTGTGCAAATGACGAGCGACTGAGTTCGTGCATGCATCCACGTTTGTTTATTCAATTCACGCCACCGCTTGGTGAGGTTATAGCTTATTAAGACGAACCTCATTATAAACGTCTTCTTGGCGGAGTAAAATTGTATTCATGACTTGTACTGTATGATGATGACACTAATAATTTAGTTCTTATTCTGCATGAACATATTAGCAACTAATAGCTAATAATGTTGGTAACTACCAATAAAACGAACTCATTCACATTTGTTTCCATTCATAAATTGATGACCCGGTGAACTTTCTACCTAAAAACCTAACCTTAAAACTACTACTAACGCCATCTATTAAAAACCTGTAGGAACTACCGATGAAGAAATGACAGTTTTAATGTTTAACGTGTCAGGTATACGATTTTGTATACTAAATTACCAACTTTAATTTATTTATTCTTGTTTTTGACTTTTCTTGATTTTATTGTTTTTAGACACCCCTAAATTAAAGTAAATAAATCACAAAACGTTCAAGCCGTTTTTAAGTTTTTTGCTTGACAAAAAACAGTATAAAAGATGTGATATTTTATAATTATTTTCTAAATTATAGATAATCGTAATATGACTACAGATTACTTAAGTTAACATCGTCAACGATTATTCTTCTTTCAATTATTTATTTCGATTTCGCTACTGTTTTTGGTGTCTATTCTATAGTTATCTATTTGGGTTAGATTAAAAAGAGTATTATTATTAGTAGAATAATGAACAGCGTCTAGTTACTCTCTCGTCTATCGAACCCTAAGCATTTACAATTTTCCAATCTGATTTACAAGTAATGCCATCTCAATGAAATATAGCGATGCGCACCGATCGCAATGCCCACTGCATCATCCAAGATTTAGAACTCATTTCAGCTGCGCTCGAGTTGTTTAATATGACACGTTTACTCGCATTAATGGGCTTAAATAAATATGATGAAACGTTGCTTTGTGAAGATGTTGAAAGTGGTATAGCAGCCACGATGCGAATATGGGTTCACGTTCTTTTACACTTTATTTTATTAAAAAATATTCGTAAGAAATAGACACTCTTTGTAATAAGTGGTTGTGAGAATATTATCGACTGAATATTTCTGACAAGAACATAAGGCGAAAATATCCCAATAGTTTATTACAACTATGCTCTGAAAGATTGGAAATGCGTTCTCTTGCTCTTAATGTTTTTTCCACCTCTAAATTATATCATTATCGTGCGTTGGGACTTAAAAATATATATTTATATCACGTAAAATAGCTAACATGGAATGTTGAATCTAAATTGAAGAAATATTACCATAACCATACGAGTATTGTGCATTCAACAAGTCCAATTTTTAGCACACTCATTTAGTTAAATTTACGATGGCGCGTCATACAGGATAGAGTCGTCAGTCGCATGCAGTCCAGGGCTAGGCAATAAATTAGTTTGCAAGGAGTGTTCCCACGAACACTATCAAGATTGGCTGCGCCCGCGCCGCGAACGAAACGGGGACACAGCGATGCTTTATTTTCCCGCTCGATTTATTCTGTGCGACATTTTGTTGCGTTTTGTTAGCTGTCACTCGCTCACACTTGCACTACGGCAATTTATGAGCCATACACATTGTACCAGCCGGCTTAACACGCGAATTTATAACGCGCGGAGAAATTGTCTGTCTAGCACTAGGTTTTTTACGGGAATTAAAACTCGGAGACATCAGGTATACATACGTGGTTACTAGAGCAATAAATTGTCTACGGTGAATTGACAATTTCGAGAAAGTTGTATTTTTTTATATACATACGTACCTAGTAGGTAGTAGGTGCTGTTAATCAACTTCAAATGAAAGATAAAACGGCGATTTTTAGTTATATTCTTTCTAGTGTTAAATTTCAAAAATATTAGTAATAAGTGTTTATTTAATAAAAAATACTCAAGTATTCAGCTAAACTTTCAAAGACATCATTCATTCATTTGATTTTTATACATTGTAAAAGGGTTTTACTTCTTTAATTAAGAAACTAAATTTTTATACTTATGAACGCAGTGAAAATTAGATAAATCAT
This sequence comes from Acentria ephemerella, assembly GCA_943193645.1. Classification (NCBI taxonomy): domain Eukaryota; kingdom Metazoa; phylum Arthropoda; class Insecta; order Lepidoptera; family Crambidae; genus Acentria; species Acentria ephemerella. Next base: position 6,949,687 of record OW971893.1, read on the forward strand.
GAAACACATGTTAACAGTATCCAAAGGGAAGCAACATAATAGCGAAGACAAACTTATCAGCAAATATTAACAAATATAAACATAATAAGTAGGTCATGTCATTAAAGTCATGATTAACAATTAACAGGACATAATTCACATACATACACGTAGGTATGCGTAATTCTTGGTGAAGTATGTTAGTCATTTATGATGTTTGCAACCCTTGTAAACAATGAGCTGTGTCCACTTTACATTTTTTTGTATCTATTTTTAATTAGGAACTTTTATCTTAAAGATTGTCAATTCCATCATAACCTAATCCTTATAATTTAACACATCTTTATATAGTAAATAATGTTAATCACACAGCGCGGCAGTCACCGACGATCTAATTTCTTTGAAAGCAGCTTTAAATGTTAGTTCTGTCAAAATTTGCTGAACAACACCAACATTATACGATTTAGTATATGTATTGTGTGGCCGAGCCATATTACCTTTTTTATAATTATTTATGGTTTTTTGTATAATTTTAAAATCAATCAAATTCTTGTTTTGTCTTTGCTATTCTTCTTGTCATTATTGTTGTCTTGTTACGTAGTCTAGTTTGTACAATAAACCCATTTTTCCTTTATCGTTCGCTCGCCTTTTCATTATTTAGGAGATACATCACATTGCATTAGTTCTCCGCTTCATATTGTTTTTATCAAACACTATAATGACCTCATAGTTATTAGACATGTAAATTAATTCACCCCGTCTACCGTTCTAAAACATACCACTGACCCTACAATCATTAACACAATTCGCATTCCAATGCGTTACAAGCAGAAACGGACAATACTTCACCTTGATCCAATTAGAATTAATTAATTGAATAAATAAGATTAAGCACCACATCCGTAATTTTGATTGATCGTCTGTTCGTTTGTAAAACAATAGTTCGGTCCTCGACTTCGAGTGCTTTTCTATCACGACTGAGAAATACAATGAGCAATATTATTACATTATTTTTTAACATAGAAACTATTCAAATGTAAAACATTTCATTGAATAAAGTTATAACTGGTTTAGAAACGGAAATTGATAAATAATCAGATGAATAATTATCTGGTGTATGTACGCAACTTCAGAGACGAACAAATTAATGAAACACATTACAGGTGCACGGAGTCACTCTTTCACTGTCGCCACGTCTACTTTGAGATTGTTGATTTGATCATGACTTGATCATGACTCCTTTCTCTGTCGCACAGCTAGAACATGGAATTCCTCACCGGCACACGTATTCCGTCCTTCATACAGCATGGGTTCCAATAAAGGAGACTAAGAAAAGCACTTATTGGGCCGGCAAGGAGGTGATGACTAGGACGGTATGTCGTATACTGTACTATTTATCGTCACATATAGACTCCTCTACTGCTTACCATCAGGTGGTTTCAAGTCATTTGCTGAGTTTTCTATAAAAACAAAAAAGAACACGAAACTTTTTGATTCCAATTGGAGCTTTTTGATACAAATTTAGAATAAAGTCTTAATAAGGATCTGCAAACGTCTAAAAAGTTTCGGAACATGTTAAGAGACGTTTATATGTAGTTTTCATGGAATCGATATCCGATTATGAAGAAGCTTCAGGCATATCATGAAACCTTTTTCGAAGTTTTGGGCTCAAAAGAGTAAATCATACGTGTTTTTTAGGAAACTGTTCTTTTGTTTACCTTTATCAATCCAAATGAATAGATCAACCTATAATCTAATTATAGTGCGTTGTTTTGTATTAATACACTACTTCGTTCGTTTTCAGATTTTCGTTGTTTTGTTTTTATCATTGGTGATCTCCTGGTATCGTTTTCATACGTAAAAAGCTCAGGTCCACGGGTCGACTCTTTTTATTACATCTAAACCCGTACAATCTGTTATAGGTAAATTTTCCAATTGAATTTAGAACGACGCGCTTATTGTTCTAGAACAAATCAAAAACCATTAATAATCTGTTGTTTTTTTTATAGCTGATGTTCCAACTGGAATCATTGAAACTATAGTGCTAAGAGGTTAATTCTTCAACTACTTCACAGCCTTAAAAATCCTACCGTCCTATTTCGAGATCTACCTACAGAGATGACCCTGATAGTGGATCTATATAATATAAATTTAAACTGTGATAGTAATCTATGAATCCATTTCAATTTGTGAAATTGTGTTATGTGTATAAAAAATGATATTATCAAAATAAAAAAGACTTTCTTTTACTCTCTAAAACTACTTCTAAACAGTTTTGTTCCTCCTGCTTCCTCAGATTTGAAAACGCTATTGTCTGCTTAACTGGTCTTCTAGTCTTTGGTGTTTTTTAAAAATATCGATTTAGGTTATAGAGAGAGAAATAATGTCGATAAGAACCCAAGCTTAGATAAAGTTTAGTCTAAGAGAGACAGAAGCAGTTGAAATGAATTTCTTTATAAAACACATAACTTCAGTGCAATAACATATCATACAATCTATGATATCGAAACATTCCGGTTAGCAAACTGTCCTGCGTTTTATGTACTGAGTAGGTAGCTGGCGACCCCAAACGCGGTACGTCAGTTCGTGACCTGCCCTGACCCCGATCTAGTAACCGCTCCGTAGTCTCCGTACCCATTGTCTATGGCTTAGGACTTGCCCCAAACTATGGGCAATAGCGAGAACCGTCTAACAAATATGCCCAATAAACTCCAAATGCAAAAAAGTGTTTACACCATGGGTATTAAATTAAAATGAGCATCAAATTCTGAAATTATAGAATAGAATATATCTTTTTTATATTCATGTCAAAATTAACACACAGATCATTTCACACGATATGTATAAAGGTGATTCTTATAAAATTAGATCTATCGCTATGAACTTTTTGACGACCCAGATATACCCTGCAAACGGCTCTACACCACCTCTTAGTGAATTTTCACTAAAAGCTTTATTGAAATATGAGAACAAAAATATATTCAAATTTGCTACATTTAAAAAACTGGCCAAATGCTGATACTAAAAAAGATTAAGCGAAAACCGCAAAAAAATCGATTTTAATTGTCAAATTTTATCAATTATTGCTATAGCTCAAAAGTAACACTTTCTGTGAAAATCTCAACTTTCTTATCATGATTTCTGAGAGCATCAACGAATAACTTATATTTAATACAACCAACTCTCTTCCTTTACCTTAGACCGCAGAATATATGATAGCGTTATCTGACGGATAAAGCTGGTATCTGTAATTGAAATGTGCACATTGACAGGTCAGGCGTGTGCGCTATTGCATAATGTCTTTTGTTACCAACAATTTCACTTTTTCTTCAATCTTGTTTGGTAACATCCAGACCTTTGATTATCCGGTTGCACAGAACTGGTTTTCTATGGGACGAGTGCTTTATTTAATGTCAGCTATTACAGAAAGCTTTAAAATTCCGTCGTAAAATATAGCTATTAGAAAAAAAAACATCTTTAAAAAGTTTGTTTTTTATAATACTTTACATTACACTATATATATTTCAGGTTCATCTTTAAATTTAATATTTCCAGGAAAGATGTTTAATTTCAGAATAAGCAATGTTAAGTTAATAAGCAGTGATTTGCAAAACATTTCTTTTATTGCGTGACATAAAATACCAACGAGAGTACCAATGAATTGGTTTACTAATGTTTATGTTGGGGTCACACTATTAGTTTGACCTTGATCCTTTGTTCTGCTTTCAAAGTCGTAAAAAACCTTTGAAACCTGTTTTTAAATAACTAAAAGTCATTTAATTGGTTCGTTGCCGCAACGCGTATGTTATTGTGGCACATATTTAAGAAACATTTTTGAACACTAGATCTCTAATAAAAAACTTAACTTAATCTTTAATATAGCAACTTTAATAAATCATGCTGCGTACTATACAGCTCCTAATTCCATAGTACATAGTACAACTCCTAATCACAATAAAAATTAATTGCCATGAGACAAAAGACCATAAGTTGCCATTACCTAACAGCTCATTTGGTGGCCATTGTTCAGGGTGGCCCCAACCGCCTAGATTAATTGTCGATTTCGAATCGATTGCACTGATGATCTGAATCAATTTTATCGATCAATCTGATCGATTGCATGCGCCATGGTCAAAAGATGTTGTTAAACTAATGTCTAAACTGAAACTTCATATCTAAAGCTTTTCACGAAAAAGTCATAGTATTTGAAACCTCATTGAAAAATCAAGTGCTACAGTTCTCAATTAAGTAAGTAAGTATGTTCTGTGATAAATCCTATTTATTATGAAAAATAATGTGGATAAAAATTTCATCAATTTTTTATCAATTTTGAAAATAGACAATAAACTCGGAACAAAAACTAAAATAACAAAGGCACCAAAATTATTCTCAGAATGATGCGACGAAATCGTGATTGTACGGTCAGCAAAACTAGTAGTCAGTTTTCACGGTGAATTCGGAAGCCATTTTGTTAGTTTTTATGATGGGGGTAACTCATTGAGGAGTTCAAAGGGAAAAGGCGAAAGACTGCGGCCAGTGGAGCGTGGCGTCACGACCCTACTGAGGCGGGACCCGGTAGCTTTCCATTGGTAACTATTATTACAATAAGTATAGTTAAACAGCAAAAATAGTAGAAAAGTTTAAAAAATTTACGAGGACAGTAACTTATCCATTACGGCCTAATTTATTTACTTAATATTGTTGAATATTAATTGAATATTAGGATGTTCAATCAACCAGGTGCACTTACATAGCGTACTTTATAAATTAACTAAATATTTTCCTAATAAATGAATTTTAGAAATAATCTACGTAAATAAAAAAAATCAATTAAAATTGTTTTTATCAGCTGCTCCGACACATTACGGAAACGTGGACAAGCACACAGCTGTGCGACCTCCGACACGGAAGGCATAACATCACGACACGACGAAACAAAAAGTATCACAAAGCGCTCCGTGACACCACTGCACCATCCATTCACAACCCTTGAGAAAAAGTAGCCATTTCGCGGGAAATATTTAGACGCAGTTATGTCGGACTTTGTGGAAAGTAACAGTACCGTTAATAACAATATTAACGTTGTATTTTTAACGTTTCAGTAATAATATTAGATTCAGTTATTTCGAATTCATCAGTCAATCTTTTGTAGAGTTAGAATGGTTAACTGTATGGACTATCAAGTACGTATGTATTGATTATTGTGGTCTGGTAAATTGCTTCGACGGGAAGTGGAGTTACCATAGACTTAAGTGGGTGTTCCCAGTACCACCATGATCAGGCATTGGGCAAGCATGTGATGCTTGCGCCATAATATCATTTCATAGTATAAAACAAAGTCACTTCCCATTAGTGTACGGTAAGATCTTTTCAACTAAGCAACGGTTTTTAATGCAGTTTCCATCAATAAATGAAGTGATTCAACAATATTTATAGATATAGTTTGTAATAACATGTTGTGTGATACGAAGCTAGTCGGGTTAGCTCGATAACAATAAATTGATACCCGTGCGGCTGTTGCATTCTTTGATCACAATTCAGCGTGTAAATAATGTTCACGGAGTAAATTTATCTATTTTTCATGGCGTCATCAAAAAATTCCTTGTCAAAATTATTTGAGCCCTGAAAATACACCCACAATCCGTTCTATTTGACTGTATATTTCCTACAATACCATATTGAATATAAAGTATTAATCAAAATTTTTCAAGTTAGAAATAAAAACTAATATTCATATCTCCTCACTTAGAACCCCTTTACTGATTGCGTTGATTTAAAATTATTGCTAATATTCCTTTAGATGATTACATTATCTTTGTTCCACAAACAAAGATAATGCAGTTTTAATCAAAGCATTACAAAATATTTACTTAATATTTATCATTAAACCACGACTTCCAAAATCATGCAAATTTATATATATATAAATATATAATATATATATATAAAGCACAGCAAATGACTCGACACTACCTGATGGTAAGCAGTAGAGGAGTCCATATGTGAAGATAGCTAGTGAAGCATGCGACATACTGCCTTAGCCACCCTCACTTTGCCGGCCCAAAAATTCCTTTTCACGCCTCTTTTAAAGGATGGGTTCCTTGGTTGGGTGTCCATGGTTGAAAAAAAAATTTAAAAAAATATATTAATATTTATTAAATAAAAACATACAAAGATTTTCAAATTCATTTCGACAATCGTATAAAAGTTTCAGTTATTTTTATTGTGAAATTATGAATTATGGATTCGTAATAAGTATGGCATAAATACATTAAATTAATTTTAATAAATAAAGATATAAATATTCTTCGGTTGTCGTAATCTTAACTGTAGTCTAAATCAGCTGAAGAACACTGGTACAACGTCTTAGTCTGGAAACGTACCAACAGATGGCGCTACGTATCTTCTGAAACGCGCTATCGTTTTTTATCGGCCTTCCTATAGATACCCTGATGAAACTCATTCAATTTAACTTTGCGCAGAGGCAATATCGTAACCAATGAGGTTAATCCGAGGTGCGATTATTGCTAGTTGAAAACTTTACCAATACCCCGCCTTGTGGACGTGAAATACCGTCCGCTATGGCAATTTTTGAACGGCCGTAAAGGCCTAATAATTCTATGTACTACTTCGTTGAAACAAGAATGATGTTTATGGTAAATATTGAGTTCATGTTTTCTTTTAAATGTATTAATTACTATACTGTTAAACTTGTTCCGTAGTAAAGACTAACTAAATATAATTTTACTAATAGTAAAATAATAATATAAGTTCTGAATCCCAAGCAATTTTAATTAAATTTAAGTTATGCATTGATTTTTACATGGCAGCAGTAAGGAAATAGATTTTGAAACCAATTTATTTAATTTAAAACCTAATAATAATATTTCTCACACTCACTCCCATTATCTAGTCCAAATTAAGAATAATTAAGAGCTTGTGTTATGAATACTAGATAACGGAGAAATATAAATATTAATATGTATACAAATATCAGAAAATATACTAAATAAACATACAAGCATCTAAGAATCGAAAACAATTATTCATACTCGTACAAATATCTGCCTCTACCGTATTCGAAGCCGGGACCTCAGGCTTAGTAGAAAGAGGTACTGACCACTCGACCCGGTCATTGTCTGAGAAAATCTACATAACCTGAAGTGAGAAGACCCACCGTACTTGGGCTTCAAAAAAACGAAGCGAACAATATTAAATAGTACTCATGGTTTTTTGAAAAAAAAAATATTTATTTTAAATATAAATAGACTTGTGCCTAGTATGTATAAAGACATCTTAGGTTCTCAATTAATTTTAGAAACTATTGTTACTGTAAATAAAATATATATAGTGGCAATTGATATTTTTGTATTTCGACCCTGTATATTCTTTGTTTTTATACTATTTTGTATTACATTATTAATCCTAATTATTGAAAATATTCACTGTTGTTCTTTATATTGTTTCTTTAGATTTTATCTCGTAAAAACGTAGTTTGCTAGTAACGCTTAATTTTTAAGGAGATATTAATAAAGCTGAAAGCTTACTTCATACAAATCGCAAGTACGATCATAATCTTCAGCGCCTGTATCATAAACCATCAAATGACCGTAACAAAAAGGATTATAAAGCGAACAAATCGAGACTGGATTTAATAATGTTACTGGTAATTGACGTCTGCAACTGGTGAAAGCTGGTATAAGGGCGCTTTACAATAGAGCGGAGGTATTAGCAGACTGATATTTTTACCCATGTGTTTTTTAATAATAACTCAATCATGAAAAGATGGCGTTAGTGTTACCCTGCATTGCGACTTGCGTGATGCAGGATAACACTAGCGCCATCTAGTGACACGTTTGAGAACTATAATTCTCCCATCAGAAATATTTGCGACAATTTAAGTTACTAACACTGTTTTCTGTTTAGGTCAATATTGATATAGCTACAGTAATTTATTCACACAGGTTACTCATTTTGGTGTGTTTTAACAATTTAATCAGATATCAGTCCACGGGTCCTCACAAATACAACAGTTAAAAGTTTTGATACAAAGGGAGAAGGATTTTAAAGTGGCTTTTTTCGATATGTGACAAATTTCTGGAATGAAACGTGGAGTTTTGATTTTTTTATCTGTCTATGCAATCGGCATTAGACCAAGTTGCTTTTCAATTCCCTTCCAGTGGGCTATTTCCCGTGAATATTTTTAAAACCATTTATAAATTAACCACTGGTGGTAACGTCTGCCTTTTCTGCAGAACAAACAGACGTTCTCTTTACTGTCTAGTTTCCCTGTTATACAAAACGAAGTAAATTGTACTAAGCCGTCTCCGCAACACTTTTATGTAACGCGCATTTTATCACTACGATACGAGTGATAATCGAGTTCGCATAATCGCATTATCGATTCATGGGTGGTCCGATCATAGGAGTAATGTTAAGCGATCACTACTTTACATACTTTTTATTGATTTATTCGATATGTATGTTTCAATTATTTCAATTCGGTGATTGATATAAATAAGTTTCCCACGATAGTCTCTGGTTGAAATATATATATTTTTAATATAACTTAATTAGGTTATCACCTGGCTAACCTGTTATAAATTAACCTATCATCAACATCATTAACAGCATACGTCACACAGCTGGGCACAGGCCTTCCTACATAGGAGAACCCCAAGTGTGGCCCTAAAAGAAAGCGGTTACCGTAACAACCGAGACCAAGGGCCTACCATACCATCCGAAGCACAGCGGAGCTCGATATATAAATTTCGGTTGACCCATCCAGGGACCAATCAAAGCAAAAGTTTCTTTGTTTCCATGAAGTGTTTGAACCACTACGCCAACGAGCTCGCTTGTCTGTGTAGCTAGTAAAAAAAATATAATTATAAACCAGTACTTTAATATACTTACTTATTTGATCACAAAGCTATCAAAATAGATCAAAAACTTCATTAATTGCTTACTTTTGAAGTTAAAAATACCTACGGACTGAAAACTATTAGTACAGTTTTGCCACTTAAGGCCCAATTCACGTTATTTATTAATTTATTTAATAATTCAATCAGATATCAGTCCACGGGTCCTCAACATAATTACAACAGTTAAAAGTGACCAATGTTATCTACACTCTACAGCATTTGAAAGTCGGTGTTAATCATAGTTTATCTGATCGGTCGGAGATCAAGGCCCGATGTGATTACGACTAATTATAACAATTAATCATAAGCCGAACCCTTATTGAAATTACGTTGCTTGTAACACCTTGTTAACTGTTGACTAATATGTTGACGCTTGTTTTTTTACCAAATGTATAGGACCTAATTATTTATAATGCCAGTTGTATGTTAGTTTTAAGTGAAAATTAAAATGTAAATTTAGGAAAATAACTTACATGTATATTCCAAAATAATGACGAAACCATAATGACCCGACTAAAATTAGATTAATTACTGTATGTTGACATAATTTTCAATAGCGTCATTTGATCCTCCGCCTTCTATATCCACTCACTCCAAGATCAAACGCTCGTCCTCTATTATTGCTGCGTAGTCTACGTGGGTTAGTATAACAGTATAAATTTTGTCAGAAATAGCCACAACATTTCCTGCCATGAGATAATCTATCTAGGTGCTATATGCCAGTTAATGTAGATATTAATACATTTACTGCTTGTTTTCCCTTGCCACCCTCAGTGTTTCAAGTTCATTTGCCACACTGATTACATAAATTTGATGAAAATGAAATATTTTTTGTGTCGTAGGCGACTAACATTTAGTTAAATTAACGAAAGTTTATACAATAAAAATCTTGATGTATTTTTATGCACACATCCAAATATTGTACTTTCTGCGAACAGTCTTTTGCATCTTATGCATTTATTTTACTTTAAGGAGAGTTATAAAGATATAGGGTATCTAACCTGTAATACATTTCTTAAAATTCTTTAACATGAAAATCGTGTAAGATTTAAGTAACTGTTAAGTAGCACATACAACCGGATTCACAAGTAAGTGTGTTATGACATGCTAATTTCAAAAGTCGAATCAATCAATCCGTTACTTAACCTCAACTTAATATTAACCTTAAGAGAACTTAAGGACGTGATAACCACGACTGTAACCCGATACGCCGTTTAAAATGTTTAAAAACATAACAAAAATTCACGTCAATATACGATTAATTCCCATTTAAAGTTGCAACATCCGCATTAACTTGAACTTTTATGAACTTGTTTGTTAGTACGCTTTCATTTGGATTTGGTAAATTATTTTTACCGTCTTCTTATTATAAATACTTACTAGATATAGATATTATACTTCTTGAACTTAGCCTTAAACTGATATGTTCTGATTTTTTAAAAAAGCACATTAAATGACTCGAGGAGCCCATATGCGATGATAGCTAGTGCAGTATATGACACACTAGCCACCTCCGCCTTGACAGCCCAAAAAGTGCTATTTCACGCCACTTTCGAAGGAATCAATGTGATTTAAATTTTATAATAGTAGATGGTCCATCTGCTAGGTCCATTGATATTCTAAACTCAAGAGAAGAAATACTCAATACATCATACTCTTATCTTTATTTATGACATTTGTTGTCGTAAAAATACTTTATACTTTAAGGAACGCACGAGGCAGGAGTTTTGGGACTCTCTGCAGACTGCAGAAGTCTTGAAACATGCTTGGAGGGGTTACAACCTTCGTTTTTTATATACCTACCACTAAGTTGGGCAAGCATACGATCCACCCGACCTTCGACCGAGAAAGAAGAGTTTTGATCCTAATTCCTCCACGCAGACCAGATAGTGGGTCAAAAGATTTGCCATAAAAATTTCCTTTTTGACTCTTACTTAATTCCCGTCTAAGTTACATCGCGTAGGTAGGTTACTCATACATAAGTCGCCAGTATCGAATTCGAATGAGCGATTGCTCTTGTTAGAAGATGTAAGATTAAGAATAACTCGTTGGTCAACTAACTAGTTGTCCGACTTGTCGGCACGTGCGGAATTTGACGTCGGAAGCGCATAGCTCAGGAGTGACACTCATTAACAGACCGAGATGATGCCCGATTCCAAATAGATTGAGCAACAATGTTAGCGTAAAAATTTATCAGATTATAAAGTGACACGCTTCTGAAAACGAACTGGTGCGCTATATTGAAATGGTATAACCCTTTATTTAAAAAAAATCAGAAACCTCGATTTCTTGGGTTTACGTTGAAATATATCATCATCATCATATCAGGCGAGAGACGCCCACTGCTTTACAGAGGCCTCCTCCCAAAGGATCTCCAAAGATAAATCTATTGCCAAACTAATTTAACCTGCACTTTGGCCGTATCCAGTGGCTATCCTTCACCAGATCGTCAGTCCAATTTATGGGGCTACCAACGCTGTTCCGCTACGCCGACACAACTCTAGTACCTTTCCGGCCTTCCTTGTAATCTTAAGTAAGTTCTCCTTGTAAGTCTTCCTTGTAATGTGGTCTGGCAATTCAATAAAATATTTCTTTGAACTATGTCGGCGACCCTAGTTCTCTTGCGGATTCAATCACGCAGAGGAACTCCATGTATAACTCTCTCCGTTCCTTTAAGTCCACTGCAAAGCGCTGTAAAAAGTAATGTTAGGTTTATTTATAATAAATAGAATAGATTAGAATTGGAATAGAAACTTTATTGTCCATCAACCAATTTAAATTAAAAAAAGATATATAGGTTACCATTACTGATAGACGTTGTTAAGGTAAAATCGGTGACAGCTGCTTAACCTATTAGTTGAGTAGGATATTACCTATTTTGCCTTGCCTTTGCTTGCTGAAAAATACCGCATACATTTCAACGATCAATTATCAAAAGAATTATCCTTTGGACTGTATATAATGTAGTACTTTGTATGTAATGCAATTACTTCTGATCGTGCTTTGGAAGGCACTTCATGTTGATAGCTGTAATATAACATAGCGAATTTCAAATCACGAAGACCTGTGAATGCGTATTTAAAGAAATTGGTTGCACATGTCAATTTAACCGCTTCGTAACATTTCATCCTTCTTTACTTATAAACATTTTGAGAGATTTTCTATTGGTTTTAAATTAATTTTTTTTGTACTCTTACAAAAAAAAAAATTAATTTACAAATACTCTTATTTTCTAGAAATATGAATACTTTTATTACAAAATTAGGAAGAGTTATAAAAGTCTGAGCATTAGAGAGATTTTTCAATTCGAACAAATAAATTATAATCGAATACGTAGACATAATTGAATGTTTGGCAAAACGCCATAACGTTTTGAACAACTATAAATAGGAAGTATCGATAAGTATTTAAAAAATTCACAATAACAATCACTTTATGACTCGTTAAAAAGATTTTATGCCTCGTTCATCGCCAGTGAGCGATAACTCCGACACCAGATAAATAATTTAAAAACCCGTCAACGGTAGCGCGGAATGCGACAATGCGCCCGCGTCGGAGACCGTACACAGTGGCCATTAGCTGTGAAATTAATTAAGTAACTTGCTTTAATACATGCACTTAGTAAAAAGTAAGTGTCAACAATTTGATGTAGCGTGTGAATGTGACATTTGTCAATTTAATTAAGAAGCTCTTTGCAAGGGGGTAAAGATAAACGTAAGTCCAGTAAACTACGTACAAAAAAATTATGTTGGGATATTTTGATTCCCATTGCCTACTTCTTATAACTTCTTCTAAAACACCAGAAAAAGTGTGAGTTAAAGAAAACCGTGTAATATTTTTCTCATAAGCTGGTTGACAGTTTTCTACACTTTATTTTGGTTACATATTGCTGTCGATCGAATTATCGAGATGTGTTAGACCCACGATCGTCTGTCCTTATTATTTCAGCCGTGAAGCAGTTCGCTTTGTTTCGATTTGAAAGGTAAGGTAGGTATAACTTGTCTCCAGAACTTCGTGAATGTATTCAAGTGATTTCTTGATATTGTTCGTATCTATAGGCGATGTTTACCTCATTTCATCAGGAAGGTTTTTGACATAAAAAGCATATAAGATAATAAATCAGAAATATGGTGATTTAGTTACCATGAAAAAATTTGAGCATTTGATGACATCTTTTTATTATGTGTTCAATCGAAATCTCAACGCATTTTTAAAACTCAGAATAAATATTTGTTTTCTTCACGTGTAAAAACGTATCTGAAGACAACAGCACCCTTGCGGGAGGCTGGCCCGATTACGCAACGATTAAGCCCGGTATCATAAATCAATCGAGCCATTACGCCGCCGTGTGTCAGTAATGAGAGCGCATGAATCACGTGCCGCCGCGAAGCCTTCCACTCGAATAAATGGGATTTCTTTATCATTTGTATATTCCTTTTAAATAGAGGATTACTTTGTTTAAAAACAGTTCCATTTGAAACTTGTAATTCAGTATTTCTTCACTGTTTTAAAACTGTATTTTTTAAATATATTTCTCACACTCATACCTATTACCCAAATTAAGCATCATTAAGAACTTATGTTATTAAAAATTATAACGGCGAGATATGGATAGTAATATGTCTGAAATATACTGAATAAACATACAATTAACATGGTAAAAATACCTGATTCTACTAGGATTCGAACCCGGAATCTCTTGCTTAGTAATCAGGGGTACTATAAAGGGTTACCCCCTAAATAGAGGTAATGAAAATTCGAGCGAAGAGTAAAATAAAAGTGGGTTTATTTTACAAACGGATTATGTAACAAGGCAGTAATATGACTTAAATCTTATTTGCGTGATGTAAATAAACAAAAACAAAACAATAATATAAATACGTAGTAATGTAATTTGTTTAACTAATTTAAATTTTGGTGGGCCAGTCCATTTTAAAATAATTAAATGAATTTAAAAAACCTATACCAACATATTGGATAACCCATAGAATTTCTATGAACTTTCATAGGGAAACCATTTACATTACCATAATATTAAATATAGTTATCGAACAAAGTTGCTCGGTAATACCAAAATACCACGGCATGACGTCATACTGCATTACCAGTTGCGGGACAAAAAATGTGCTAATCAAATTTGATTTAGTTTCAAGTCTTAGGGGCTTTTGGCGTCTAGAGGATTCTTAGTCTTCAAAAGGTAGTTCTTTAGAGTCTAAATAACAGTCAAAAGGCCCCTGGCCCCGTTACCCCAAAAATCACATACCTAATTCACTTAGAACCATTTATTTCGTATCCCATCTAAATATGAACTGAATTTGATGGCGACGTGGAGTCGTCATTTGTAGTTGTCGACAAAGCATAAACCGCTATAACACCTTCCTAATTACTAACGACCATAAAAAGAATATGGAATTGAGAAACATAAATTATTTAAACGCCAAAATAAATATTTTCAACGCCATTACTCACTGCACCTGGCACATTTGTAATATAAGTTATTCACAAAAACTGCTAAAAGATTATTCAAACAAACTTTTTTCTGGCCCAATATGCAAATGACAAAAGCTGCCAAAACGGCGGTTATCGCGCGCATGTCGCCCGTCGCCATTAATGTCGCGAGAGATACCGCGCGATTTAGATATACAGTCACTTACATTATACAGGCTTTATTTTTTTTTAATTTTCTTAGATTGATACCGTCAAAATAACATTAACCAGGCTTTATGAATTCTTACTTCCTTAATTTACCTTCTGATATACGCATTATGTATCAGACAAGTCTATAAAAAATCGTTTTTGCCACGTATTAATCGATCCATGTTGAGATTTTGTACATTCCATATAACACCGCTGATATCTTAGAAGCCTTATTTTTTAGCATTAAAATCACAAACGTATATACCAAGTGACTGCTTGGGATAATCTCTGATATCATAAATGCGTTGCGTGAGGCTTCGGTACCAGGGAAATACGTGTTAGTGACACTTGGGCCACATCATTACAATAATGCTTCATCATTACAAATTGTTGTTATTTATTAACCTTCATAGAAGATCAATGTCATTTCCAAATATTAGTACAGAATCTGAAAAGATATAATTAAAGATTAATAATTTTTTGTTTGGTAGTTACGGTCAATTGAAGTGTTAATACATTATTATGCGAATAAAATTATTGATGACAGACCTGTCAAAGTTTTCTTCATTAACCAGTAAAATTAGTCCGTAATACTTGTACAACAAGTACAGCAGCCAGGAGTTTCAATACGGCTCGCCTTGTACCATTTCAGATAAAATTCAAAGAGATGCTATCTCTCATTGAAGGATATCTAAAGAGATTCATTGATGTTTTTATAATGAAATTTATGAATAGATTTTAATATTCTATATTTTTCAACAATTCTTGTTACTTTTTTATGCGTTAATGCACAAACACGCTTGCGGAGATTCTATACCAATTATGTTACAATTTCAGTTCAATTATTGTTAGCTCATATCGGGGTCTTCGACTCCATGCGCCAGCGCGCCGGCTCGCATCATTTTTCGGCACGGGCCAACAAGCAAGTAATTATTTTAAGTGTCAATAAATAATAAACTCGCCCGCGCGCTGAGTGCTCGTCCATCTCTCTTATCTCGACTCTTAATGCGCCTCTTTGCTCGTTACTCTTTTTTGTCATTTCATTTCTTTTTTTATTTATGTCATCTACAGAGGTTAAATTCTGTGTTGACAGCATCGAAGTTTTATGTTTTAATCTGGCATTTAGACGCGTTTAATCGACAGTATTAGAATAAGTCCGATGTCTATTTTCATAGTGTTGTATGAAACCTTATCTTTTAATGCTCAGTGAATTAAATGAATCTATGAAGACGTTTTTAATTTATTCTATTTGAAACCACAATAGTAACCAACTAAGTGGAAATAACGTGTCGGTATTTACTACTAAGTAAGCACATTTCTGTGAGTTAAAATGGAATATATATTACGGAATTTATCGGACTTGTTACTTACTGGAAGTTTATGTTCGAGATTAGTGTATGGGTGGTTTTCTACAAGATTGTGTTCGCATTATAAGGAGCAAGGAGAATGTGTAGTTTTTGTGAAATAATAAATAAATCTACCGTACAAAGGTACATCTAAGGAGCTCACAGGCTGTAGTGGTTTGACCGTTGGTTCTGGTATTGTTTACACCAACAAAGCCAGCCTTTGCGATGGTTGATCTCGGAATGAATTCAAAAGTTACCTCTTTTTCCTCCGTGCTTCGTAATGGACGCAAAACTCCGTATGTGATTCACCCATATTTTGCAGGCGACATAATTGAAGAGATGCCTCACGAAGGGTGAAGCATCTCGCCTTTATATAGGTAAACCTGGAATTATAAATAGTTGTATAATGCGATTATGAGGTAGGAATAATTTGTAATATAACATCATCATAAAAATCAGATAAAAATTTAATGAATTGGTTTATATAAATTCCACTATCGACAATCGTAAGTCTACGATTGAAAATCTTTGATGTCTGATATTAAAACCATAAAGCATTCTGCACCAGGTATTGTTTTTGCGAGATTTGAATAAACTAAATTATAGTTATTAAATTATATTACAGTCTCTTTTAAAATACTAATATATACCCACAAGTCGTATAACATGAGACAATTACACAAAACGAATAGTTCAATTTGAATCAGTATTTCCTGAGATTAGCACGTTCAATCAAATTTATAATATTAATATAGCTATTACTGCTGTTTGCTATTTTAGTAAAATAAAATATTGTAAGACAATAACCCACACAATAATTTTACTGAATATCTAACTAAGATAGATACATCTGAATGTGTGATAAATCAATATTATAACAACATCGGCGCGCATCGATCACGGGTCCAGATTTATGCCACGTAATTGCGGTGCGTGCGCGCGGGCTATCGCACACATTATGTTTTTACTCTTAATGTTTTGATATCTCTGTTAATGTCAAACAGGCGGTACCTTTTTTCAATATGAAGACGATCTTATTGGTGGTTGAGGCAAGTTAATTTGCAGCATTATGATAAATAATGGCTGAACGGATATTACAGAAATAAGTGTTTCGGCTCGCTGTTCTCTCCTAATGCCTTATGGAGCATTGAACGTAATATTTTTACCGCATGAAATTTCCTTGAAGTTGTACACTTTTCTTCAAATAATCAGTTTACTGTGTAAATAACTTCTAATGCAAATGTATAATTCATTTAAACTGACAACTGGAAACATATTATTAATTTAGTCGCTGCTTGCCCGATTTCACCGGAGAACCGCCAGAGACGCATATTCATCTTGTGTGAAATACGTCATAAAATGTAGGTTTTTGGAAGCGCCTACCTACATGCTGTCTAACACTGTCTATGTTTAAAATAAAATTGTTTGGATTTAGGTTATTTGGCAAGTCTAATTCTTGCTATCCTATAAAATAAAGAAAAAGTGGGATATACTGAACTTAAATTTGATTTTAGGATGTGCCGTCCGAATGATGTCCATTTAATATTTACTCTTTAATAAAATGTCTCGCACGTCTATGCATTAGGTGGAAGAGTCCTCTTATAGAAAGAACTTAATCTATACATAATCGTACAATGTAAATTTTAAATGTTCCAAAGAGTATAAATATAATAATTGTAGTTACAATATTGATCAAAAGATTTACCTACACATTTTTAAATTAGCTGTTTAATAGGCTTGCAATTACGCGGAAGACCTTGGCAGAATTGTGGTGAAGCCTCCTAATGTGGAGCCGCGAGTGTCTCCGACCACAACTTGAACTTTGTCGACCTTGACCTGACCAATGAGAATTAGCGGTCAAGATTGTCACTGCTTATGGAATATTTGTTTTGATAGAAATATTTGAAGTCTTCTGCAAAATATTATTGAAATCTTGTCAAAGGAAAGTTGAATCTTCATAAAATGTAAAATAATGTTTGATGGATACTGGAAACAATCCATGTTATATATAACTTTGAATGTAGGCAGTAACACTGATTTACCAAATCAACTGCGCGGACTATAGAGAGAGCTAGGAGTAGCCAACAACGTGGGGATTTTTTCACATTTAAACAGAATTATTACAATAACGTGGCAATGAGTATAACGTACCAAAGCTTCCTACATAGTTAGACTAATTAAAAACTGTATTATGAATTTCATTTTTCTTTCGAAGCCAAATTACTATGAATACGCCGAAATTATTTGTAAGAAAACGATAGTTGCAGTTGAAATTTTAGTTTTTATCTAGTAGGTGAAATGCTATTAAGGCTATAATGCTAAAGATTCTACCAAAGACTTATGTAATAGGCCAATGAAATTCCATGTGAAATTTCGTTGTAACTTACGAAATAATATTTGCCTATGAAGATAAAATTATTGTATTTGTAGTACATATTCAAGCATCTGAGATGTTTAGCAATCTGTCTATCTCCGCCGCCCTGTAATTTGGCGCGCTACCCGCCGTCTGTCATCTCGGCTGCGAAACATAATTATTTGCTATTATCACGATGCCTTCCTATTGCACAAACCAATGAAAATTGTCACTTTGTACAGGTGACAGTATTCATTGGTTTTGATCAAAGTAGAATAGCTTTGTTGAATCCACTAGGAATCCATACCCACCTACTGTCCAAAAAGTGATTGACATTTTTCAGTAGTATAGCAAGTTGAAATAGGCACAACCCGCACTGTGCAATTCAAATAGGTACTTGCACACTTCTCTGTTGCCGAACGGATCAGCGGATGAGTAAAGTTTTTTATGTAGCAAAATGACTTACTTCTGACGCTAAGCAGCAGGGGAAATCCATATGCAGATAGTTTATGCAGCATACATCATATTGCCCTAACCACCTTCACACGGTCGCATGCTGGCCCAAAAGGTGCTTTTTCAAGGCCTCTTTTGAAGAACTGCTGGACATTGATTGTAACAAAAACTAAATGAAACTATAGAAATGAACGAAACGGTGTAACTCGAAGCTAACATGCATTATTTGAATATTTTTCATTTCGCTGGTGTTCACCATTACTTGAATAGGCTGGCAGGCAGGCAGATCATTATTTAACCGTTGATTTTGTCATTTACCGCAACGTCAAAAACTGACGACTAAAAATAATGAACACCTGTTTAAGTGTTGGTGAAAACCCGCCTTAGTCAAGTTGCAAAGCTCTCTCCACCTTATATAAAGATAATCATTTATTTATAAAACATGAAAATACACAACTTAAGAACAATTATAAAACAGGACGAACTTCAGGCGGCGTTGTAGTATTACCACTACGTAATAACAACTTACTTACCTTTTTTGTCGAGAGTTAGTTAAATTTACGCAGTCTCTGAAGAACAGTGCGTGTAGAAGTATGTTGAAATCGAGGATTATATATGCTTTATAAATAAAAATATGCTGAATAATTGCATAGATGTTCTAAACATTGGCATCACCAATGAATTAGAATTACACGCTTGGTTAGATAGGCAATGTAGCAATTATCGGATCAGAATTAGGCACTAAAATTAATGAGAAAAACCGCATTGTTCCCATAGTTATAGCACATGCACACACCGAAGGACAGGCTCTTAGAGCCGTGACATCGATAATTGCGTCGAAGCCCTGACCCGCGCGCTGTACAGGCGAGGACATAAGTACCAAATACTTCTGTAATTATTATTTATTTCTGCAATTATCATAGCTCTGCTGTACCATGACAGATTTTTTGTGGACCGTGGTTACCGTCCATAATCCACCTTTTTTTAAATCGCAGTAAGATAGAAATAGTTTTCACATTAGGTCGGACTTTTACCAGAACAACTGTGTTGGATACATACTTGCTGTTCACTTAAAGATGATTGCGATCACTTTAAAACTGTAGTCGATTCATTTTGAAAGCTTCTAAATAGTTTTAACAGTTGCTATTAATTAAAAACCTATTGGGCTTTGGACTCAGTTATGCTAATCAGCCTATCAGTCGAAAGACGTCCAATGCTGGAGGCCTCAAGGATCTCCAAACTGATCGATACTGCACATCCAGTCCCACATTCTTCGGCCTTATAGCAATGATTTTTAACTTTAAATAAGTTAATTTTTATTATGTTCATCAAATCTTAGTTCTTTTTTTGTCATTTGAATCGTTAAATACCATAATATAAAGCAAAATATCCGTTCGCGATTGTACGGTACCATCAAGCACGTATTCGGCCACAGGTGCGTAATAGCGCATCTCATAATTAACTTCTGTTGATCTTGCGCGCGCGCATATAAGGTGACGTCACCGCCCTAATCATCGGGTGCACGATTAGATGTGTATTAACACGTTTACAACTTGCAGAAAGGCTAACCTCGGGTTATTCACCGTTTAAATTACATAAATATTCCTAGGCAATATGCAATTTTGTAAATTACTTATTCTCAAACAGATCTATTCACCGAAATGGGTTTTTATCTTAGTTTAAATTATGTTAGTAAATGTAACTAATTCGATTATTGAATAAATTATTTAGTAATACAGTTGTATGCGGGAACTAAATGATATAATTGGCTTGACCACTAGTATGTTACGATTCTAAGATTACCGCTTAGCAAATTAACGAATATTTCGTTATAATTCGCACAATCCATTTTCATGAACTATCTCGTTAAGAATGTAATAATCCTTGTCCTAAACATTTAAAACAAAAAAAACAAAAACCCATATTTTGTTGCAACAGGTACAACTTGTAGTAATACTGTTGCTCAATTTATTTACTACATAATAATTTTATACTCATCCTTTACAAAATTTTAAAAAAGAAAACAAAAGAAAATCTAAATTTTCTTTTGTTTTTATCTGCCAATGAATTTTTGTCTCCCTGAATTGAATGGTGTTTACATTTACAGACACAATGAGTTTCAAGCAGGTATAGTGCAAAAGACAACAGACGCCGAGATGAATTTATGTATGTAGCGCATCAGAAGTGTACTATGTATATCGATGTATACTGTCGTCAGCGTTGGGGACGGCTGCACTTACCGGAAGTTAAAACACTGGGACGCAATAGCGACTTCGTTTGCTAATAGCCACGGCTACCTCTGTCTACTTACCGTAACCAAATGTGGTTTTTCAAATTAGTAATCAATGGCTTCAGACTAAATGATAATGATACATGTACAGGAACCGCGCATACAAAATATAAAGTGTAATTTTTATTTTATGAATATTAACGGTCATTAACTTTGTCAACAGAGCGCTGAAAGTCCGGTAGAAGAGAAACCAAGTAGCGATACAAGCTACGTAGTGGGCGCGTGGCCGGCCAGCACGCCTGGACACACTGGCTACTTGACAGTCGCCACGCTGCCACCCATGTTCAGAAGGAGTACGTACTTTGAAAAAGTGCCAAAAGACAATGTTTTAATAAATAAAATATCAAAAAATCTCGAGTCTAGGTATTTTGCAAATTTTTGATTCAAATCAAAACTTTGCAATATACCTAAGTATTTCTAATAATGTATGGCGGAATATACTCGACTAGCACGCGACGATGATTATAGAGGTTATTTTCCGTGGGTTTCCTTACATTCCACTCCCTCAGAGAATTTCATTTTTTGTCAATTAAAACATGATAAATTTTACAGGTAAAAGTAACATCTCCAAATCGGAAGGCAGTTCTGACGAGAAAACAGATTCATCAGAAAATGGTGATAAATTAGTTATAGATGAAAGTGAAAATGAATAACACTTATTATAATGATATTGATTTGTTCATGAAATAATGGTGACATAAATGAATTTTATTATTTAGAAGACTTTATTTAAATAAACAGGTTTAAACAGATTATTGACTCAAAACTTATCAATAAATATTAGTATATTCCTATGAACTAAAATACAATGATTACAAAATATGACAAAAATAATAGTAAATAAATAATGTGGAAATCAAATAAAAATATCGTTAAACTCTGCCAGAATTATAATTGAAAATAAATGTGAACAATTCAAAATATTTTATAGAACGCAAAGGTTTCACTCGGAATGTTCATTAAATACATTTGTCTATTTATTTTACGTGATTTTATGTTTTTTTACAAACATTTACATAACTTATTAACAATGGCCACTTTCATAATTTAAAGGTATATACAAAGATAAAATATAACCTGTTAACTTAATAGCCTTAAAACTGGTTGAAATCTTTCAAATAAATAATTTAGAATTTGTAATGACGATTAACCTTGTGTAACGTTCAGAAATGTAATCATTTACTTCATTTATCCTTCATATTGTTCAACAAAACAGACACTACTTTCACAAAACTACGCCAATATTGTTATATTCTATTAGTAATCTTGACCGTCGTCATTTACAAGCGGCAAGAAAACCCTCAAAATCCATTCTAAACGGTAGGCAAAAGTAGGGGCATCCTACACAGCCAGATCAAAGGTTCTTCAAAATTGCAAATATATGTTGAACTAAAGGTAACTTGCAGACTATAGTCAAATTATTTTCCCATATTATAAATAACACACAAAGACATTTTAAAGACTGACAACCGATAAAATGGCCATTGTGCGAACTTGAATTTGATTATAAGTAAATACTTAATCGAAATAATGGCCCCAATTTCGTTAAATACAGACTAAATGAAATTTAAGTTATTCACATCTTTTTCATTCCAATTCAAAAAGAAGGTATCGAATGACTTCTAGGAACGTTAAGTTAGTTAACACTAAGACGATACCAACACTTTTGACATATTTTAATCAGCATATTTTATGATGCGCTTTAAAATAATGCAAGAATGCTTTAGAATTTGTCTTTTTTGGTTGTATTATACTGTTAAGAGTAGAACTGAACTTAAATTTAATCTAGTTCGTAAAAAAAGGAATTGAGGCCCAGTTTTACTTATATCTTTAACTAGTGATATTTTAAGTAGGCCTCTTCATAATTTATGCCAAATAATAAGTAAATTTATCTAAAAATTATACCTAATAAATAAATTATTTCTATAATTTTTGAACGACATCAAAAAATAAAATAAAAACCAGTCCTTGTGTCCATTTTACGTATTTTATTGCCGGCACATATTAATTTAAAAATGCTAAATTGATTATTGTAAAAACTTACTAAACAAAGTGTATATTTTTTGATCGTTTAGAAATTAGTTAATGGTGGTGCTACGTTCAGATATTACCATTTTTAGAGATATTATTAAGGTTTTGGGGCTATACAGTCTTATTTTAAGACAGTTTCTGTCACCTGCCATCTGAATGATCTAATAACTTAACATTCCACTAAAACTTGATTTGAAATTCAAGGGCTTTAATTTCATTAGAAATATAGATGTAACTATTTTAAATAGTTGAGACGATAATAATACATCATTTAATAAATTGGATCCTTCCTTTTTAATCCAAAACGACATAAATACGTTTTATCAATAATGTCTATTGGCGGTATCATACTTAAAAGAATATTGCTTACATCCAAACCATCATTATTATCTGCCTCTATCGAGTTTCGCATCCATGGGCTGAACAATCAACCACACAGCTGTTTTAAAATCTATTTAGGCATTTTGAAATGACGTCACTCGTTATCTATCCCTTTCTTGTTACAAAGGAATGAATGTCACGCTCTGAACTCTGAAGTGTAATTCGTTTTAAACAAAGTACTGCAGAGTACGGAATTATCGCTATTGTTATTGTATACACAAAATTACATCAATGTAAACTGTCACACTTTTTAATATAATTGACACAAACACACGTTAGTCATCATCAGCCATTAAATTACTATGTTATTTTTCTTAAACCTATCCAATATGCATAATTACTTCATATAATTTATTCGTGATGTTATATAACTTGTGCATGATCTAATCTAAATAGCATAATGGAAGTTAGTCATGATAGTAACTTCTATCAATTACATATATTTCCGATTCTACTGATGATATTGCATATATTATATGTATTTTATATATTATTGTGAAGAAGTAGGAACAATTGGCGTTCTAATAAATATATATTGCTCTCAGTCGATTATTCAAATACAACTAAACATGCAGTCAACAATACAACGGTTTTAATTAATGGCATACATATTAATAAAGCCAATATTTAGATAGAAAGGTGGTCAATGCTGATTTAATATTAAATTACTTTATTTTTTTAATCGGCTAATACTTTAATGGAAAAGGCAGTTAAATATTTGGCATACTTCAAAATGTATTCATTGAAGTTGTAATGTGGTGGATAAAGTTCTGCCATATGGATTGAATGATTATTTAGTTAAATATAGACAGACACGCTTAAAAATTTATCTGAAGTCACTGAAATCCGTCTTCAGTTGTATAGCGGGGCGGGCTGGCCTCGGCTGAAACAGGGGCTGTGGCGTTGGTCTGGACGCCCTTCCGGCTGTGTTTGCTCTCAGAGCACTCTCCAGCTTACTGCGAAGCTCCGATGACTGCTGCATCATCTGTTTAAACTCCTGATGAAAAGATGAGAAACTTGTAGATGAATAAACTCTCGTATATCTGGTTCGAAGGACCATGTGACAAATTTGAACATATATCGCTTTAAACTATTAAATTGAAATTCGAAACCATGATTGTGTGGCCCAGTGAAATTTTAGCTTTACATTTAGTGTTATTACCCCAATGAAAAACATTTTTGAAACAATAAAGTTTATGAATGTAATTGCTGAAATTAATTCATTATATCTGCGCTAAGATACATATTACTTCAAGTTAGCTCAATTGAAAATTCCGGGAAGTGTCCTAGATTAACAAAACTGAATTTAAAATTATAAACAGGATATTCACCATGAGATTTTTTGCAATTACATTTTATTATTGTATTAGTAACCATGGAAAGTATAATGTTAAATAATTTAAATTTGTATATTATTTTTATACTTTAGATTTTAATTTTTAAAATGTTAAACGTTGTCTCAAATGTTACCTGGAACTACTTCCCGGAAAAAATATTACCCGTCTATTTTCTCACCTGCGGATACTTTGGCCCAACTCTTGCGAGCCACTGCAGCGCGAAGTCATGTAACGCTCGTACATGCGCCGGCGCACGCGCTAGTTCGCCAGTTGGTCGTAAGTAAGACATCACTATGGGCACTAGCACCCATAGCAACTGGATCCCTGTAAAGGTAAAGAGATATAATTAGCATACTCAAAATTATGCTCAAAAACGTTTTAGATATCCTACAACGGACCGTCACAAAGAAGCTGAGTCCTCACGGTTTGTCAGTTATTCATTCTTAAAACTTCTTTAATTGCTCATAAACGTTTTTTAAATACTCACAAAAAATGCGTTTTAGGAATCCCAAGGCCTATCGTAAACTCTCGCTTTGCAAGCAGAATTGGGGACTGCATCAGAGCATATATTTATAATAAAGTACTGGGTTTTGTTTACATAAAAACCTGATCATTCTCAGATTAAAAGTAAGTCTTGTTGAAGTGGTTACCTTCTTTGGTTTACTTAAGTACTCAAAACCCGATTAATTAATGTTTTTGAGTTACTTTTGATTCTCCTTTTTAATTTTTTGTTTGACTGCATAATTTTATCTAAGTAGTATTTTAATTGATATTTTATTTCGTAGTTCATTGGTTGCCTTAGATACAGGTTTTGCATAGTTTGGGAACCTCTGTACAATCTAAGGGAACATTCCCATAATGCAGAATCAAATTAATCCAAACTTCAACGTTAGACGTTGATAAAATAAAGAATCTACACTTCTCATTCATTAACAATATTTTACATAATATTGTTATTGAAGGGGAAGTTTCTATTCATCTATTATTTCTTTAATAGTGATTAATTTAAAAAATTCTATCCAACATACTTCGTTCTATTTTTATGCTGTACAAGGCGCATTTAGTTTTAATCAAGGTGAAGTAAAGTGTCTTATACTGCCCTGTTTATGAGTAAACCAAGTCTCAAAGTTACTGAAAGATCCCATGTTCTTTGAATCCAAATTATGGAGTGATTTCAAGATAAATTTTACTGAGAATATTTTAAATATTAAACAGTTCAATTATAGTATCTGTACAGAGACAAAGACGTCAGTCTTATTTATCTTATCAGAAGAACGAAGAATTTACAAATTTACTTACCTCTATGAATATCCTCTGCAATGCAGCGGAGAGACAAATATTTATGAATAAAACAATAATTCTTAAAATTATTCAGTGTACATTATCATCGTGCTAACTGCGGCATGACTGCAGACATATCTTAAATGTCAGAACGTACAACTTTAATGAAGTCGACATTTATAATTTCAAATTCTTGGTCTAAACGGTAATTTACAATTACAGTCATGATATTACGGTTGTTTAGCACCAGCGTACAGAAATCAACCCTAAGCGACTTATTATGTATTATTATGTAACATATTATACAATATTATTTGCGGATTGTTCTTACCTGTACTATATCAAAATATAGATACGGTATGTACAAACATTACATTGTTTGTGTTTGTAATAAATATAAAAATTAAACAGTATTATATTCCGTAGTTGAAAATATAAAACTTTTCCTTTCTATTTTTCGGACGGCCATCTGGTCGAGTGATTAGTACCCCTGTCTACAATTAGAATGCAAGGGCTTTGAACACACTACAAATAGCAAGAGGCATACTAACGTGCGTGGTCTGGCGCGGCGACGACGAGGTCGTCGAGCGCGGAGAGCGCGGCCACGGCGGCGCGCGTGTGCGCCATGTCGGCGGGCTGGCGCGCCGCCGCCGCCCGCGCCACCACGCGCCCGGCCAGCGCGCGCGCCCACCACCCGCCCGCCCCACCGCCTCCGCCGCCGCCCGCCCCGCCGCCCCCGCCCCACACGCCGCGCAGCACGGACACGCACGACGCGAACTCCTGCCCATCATATTATACTTATACATGAGACGACCTCATTACTGTAGCGGCCAGCGAGAGGCATTGATGGACGAACGTGTAAAATACGTGAGCTCATCAACGCCTATTTGTGGCGAAGGTTAGTACAATACTTTTCTATATATCGAGAACAGCTTTCTATTTCAAAGTCAGTTTGCACCTTTATTTTTAACAACTTTACTTTTCAATTTTTAATTATACGGCAGATATGAGTTTTATAGTGATTTATTTGGCCGCTAAAACAAGACAGATATGGATTTTCATTTCCGTAATGCTAAATTTCATTAAGAACTGCTTAACGCCTAATGTGTCAAAATTCAACACTTAAGCAAATCATCCGGAGATAGAGTAAGCTAGGCATAATCGGATGGAGCCGCTGATAACAGCTACATTAATATTCAAAGATAAAATTCTAACCTGATTGTCGCTTGTTTCGAGGCACTGCCTGAAATGGTTTATGCAAGGGTAGTGCAGCGGAGGCGCAGGCGCAGCTCTAGACAGTAACGCTGCCATTGCCCGCGCACCTACTACACCGTCGATGCGCTGTTGGGGCTCATCTATGAGAATAAGAAAAACATATGTACAAATAGCATAAAAAAATTTTTTAAGACAACTAACCAAAGATAAGTTACTTTATACGTAATCGAATCTGTCATAACAACAACTTATTCGCTTGGGAAATAATAACTTACGAAGATTGATAATTTGGACTGTAATGATATAGGATATAAAGCTTTTAACTAGTTACTTGATTATTCGAGTCCGTTCTTTATTCATTCTTTGTGATTAATCAAATCTATCTGCCTAACTTCTTCTGTAATGCGAAAACAATAACTAGACTTTTAGATACTAGATGTAAAGTTAGTTAATACATGTTTTTAGAATTAAGAAGTGGCTTAAGGACTAAAATTATTTCAATTATCATTATAGAAACATAAATAATTATTATAAAACCTGATATCTGATCTTTTCTTGTTAGATTCAAATATAAGGAGCATTAAGCTTATATTTGCATTTCAATCACTCAATGTTTTTTATATAAAGCAATAATACACTGGCTGTCTTCAACGTTCAGCTTTGCTTCATTCAAACATTACTGTTTTACCACTTACCGCTCTTAACTCGCTCTACCAGCTTCCCTAAAGTAGTCTGAAGCAATAACGCGTGTTGTTTTTGTGTTTCCTCGTGTAGTCGTGCAGATTTACACTCGCTGGCTTGCTGAAGTAATAATACCCCCGCGTCGGCTACTACACTGTCGTTCGTACACTCTTTAAGCACTTCCGTACCAAGGTACAGGATGGTCGGAAGTACGGATAATGCACCTGAAAGTAATACAAATCTGGAATTGTGAAACGCATACCTCGATGTATACATATAAACGCAAATCAAGATTCATAGTATCATTATAAATTACATGACCCAATGAACTTTTTGTCACCTTCAATTCATTTTTAGGTATATTAGACGATTTATATATTTGACAAAGTTAATACAGCAGTTTATTTTCGATGTTAGTATAATACCAAACTTTTCATTTCCAATTCCGAATTCATATTAATAATTATTAAGGATTATACATCCAACATTACGTGACCGAGGTGTAAATTATACGCCTCCCATTTTTTTGATGTTTACGTAAATAAACAATTATCATTTTGATATTTTGTACAAGATTTTTAAATTGTCATATTACAACTGAATAAATTATCTTTAAAGTACTATTAACAAACGCTTAAATTTTTCCTTACCTTGAGGACTAGTCAGCGTTGGCAGCTCAGCCATAGCGGCTAAACTCTTCACTAACAATGTGTCACCATGTACTCCCAAGCCTCGTGGGACTCCAATCACTCCCACATTGCCGCCCTGCTTCATAGGACTCAGGGAGGGCAGCCTCCGTACCAGTAAACACACACAAAGTTCCAGTGCTGCGAACACTAGAGACTTGCCAGGGGGGAGGTCTCCAGTAGGACCACCTTCTCCTAGCGTGTGCACTACTTCGAGGACTGATTGTGGTATATTGCCACCTGAGGCTTCGTTTGGAGCAAGCTCTGTCAATTTAAAAATTTTTAATGATAATTTTCATTTTTTCGTTTCTTACTATCCCAAGCAGCTGTAGAACCAATGACAGTTTTGAATAGCATGGCAGTTAAATGATTTTCCATAGTAAATAACCAACAATACAATTCTTAAGAATTTTCTGTTTTTGAAATGTTTAAACCACCCCTAAATTAAACCGAACAACGCACAATAAAAACTATTCAAATCCAAGCCAAGCCAGTCAAGTTGCGTTTTAGCGAAACTAACGAACACCTATATATTTTTATATGAGATTAATAACCCTTCGTGTGTGAATTTTTAGTATATCAATTTAATTACCTTTAATCTTGGCTTCCATATTGGTATGAAGCTGTTCCCGAGCGCCATTAATGATAAGTTTTAACACATCGGCTGCCAGTAACAACGCTTCTACGCTCTCTTGTGTGAGACCCGTCCGGTGGATTATTTGGCACAGTTCTATTGCTAATGCTCTGTAATTAAAATGTTTTTGTTGATGTTGTGCCATTTTTAAGAAGTAAGGTTCTCATAAGTTTAGATTAAAAGTTAACTTACCTGTCTTTCATCAATCTCGCTCTATTTTCAGGCGCGTCCAGTAAAGTAACTAAAGATAATAAAACAGATATTGTGTTCTCAATACTCATGTCTCTTTGGGCGCATAAAGCTTCCATACATATACCTAAAACAAACAAATTATCAGATATACCAAATACCTGATAGGCACGGCGCCGAAAATTGGGTCCGAGTTTATGGATCTATTTCCCCAACTTATATATTTCCTATAAATATAAATTTTCTTATTACGCTACGAAATTGATCCAGGAGAACCGCAAAAAGAAATAAGTTATAAAAGGTTTCAGGTTATATAATAATCATGAAGTCATTTATTTAACAATTTATGTACACACAAAGACAAAAGGACACAGCTGTGGAGTGGCGTGTACCAATACTAATAAAATTAAATACATAAACACTAATATATGTCATATTTACCCTAACATATTATTATTATATATATTATATTCTAATAATTCCAATATTAATCTTGTTTCTTTATTATGAAATGTACTGATCCGTTAATGAATAAATTACAAAATTTTATACAATATTCAAACTTACCAAATAACAAATGGAATCGTTCGTCGACTGGTTCAAAGAATTCAAAGTTACCATTCTCATTCTTAGCCGGTTTGTTATCCACACTGTTTTCTGTATTATCTGCAAGAAATAGTTAAAAAATTATCTTTTAATGAAACGTGGATAGGCATAATTATTGACGATGCAATTCAACAAAATTATACGTGCATCTACAAATTAGTAGTTTCTCGAAAATTTTTATGGATATATGCCTATTTTATGATTGGTCCAAATATCGCATCCTTTTAAAACTAATGGTTTAATTATTTTTTCTATGTAAGATTGTTGATCTCGCAAACAGATGATAGATAAGTTTAGATGAGTTATTTCATGTTCATATAAATCATTCAATAAAAGCAAAATGTTTTTATGGCCCAAATCTTCATGGGTTTGCCATGGAGGCAGGAATGTACTAAGAAGTGAAAGAATACAAAGTGGATACACCTATACGACATTGGATAAGATAAGATATTTAATTACTGTTATAAGTGTGGACTACAAATTTAATGATATCAAAACATTACTAAACGAGAAAAGTCAATGTTTCAATTGAATATCATTTTGCCTTCCCAGCTTGACTCTGAAATCACGTGACAAACTAAATTACGTGATTTGACAGCTGTCCTCTTAGTAATCATGATGAAAGAAAAAGACACACTGATTGACTCTGAAGAATGAATATTTAAGGAAAAAAATATAATTGTCACTTTCTTTGAAGAGTCGACTTCTTGAGTTTTGGATTGATTCGGTCACAATGACTACGACTACGATTAAGGACTTTAAATAGATATTTTAATTAGACTGACCTCAAGTAAATATAGTGTTATACGAATATTGTCGATACCAACAGCAATAGCGTAACATATTTATATTTTGAATAATCAAACTACGCCATCAAATAATCAAACTACGCCGTCAAATAATTTAAACTACGACGTCAAATAAGAAAATCCACTTTAGTCTAATTAGCATAAAATATAAAACCTTATTATTTTATTTGTATTCTGTGGAAACGATAAATTGTAATGTGACTTATAACAACAGGAAGCAGAAGCTTTTAAGATTTTAACTATTTTGTTTAGTTTTCCTGACCATTGTCATTGGCCGTAGTCAAGGCGGTGGTGTTGGCGCTCGCGTTGAACCGTAGGGCCGCGGCTAGTAGCAGCGCGGGCCAGGCGCTCGCGTAGTGCGCTCGGGAGGCCTCGGCGGTCTCCGCGCTGTAGAAGGCGCCGCCGCCGTGAGGCAACTGGGACGCAAATTCTGAAATCAAATTATTTCGACAAAACGCTTCGTGGGTATTAACAAATGATATTTCATATGAGAGTAGAGATTTTGATATTTCACATAAATTGAAATAAATTTCATTAATAATCATAATGGATTCATTAGGAAGTAACTAGCTGCATACGACGACAGTGAATATCCTGAGATATCCTTAAAATCAGTGCTTATATGTAAAAATACATACCCGGCGGCAAACTCAACAAAGCATGGTCCTTCAAAGCCGCTATCCAATTCTCTCCCAAGCTCTCTAACTCCGGTTCGACCAGCTTCAGCAAACTCTCGCCCTTAGATTCAAATTCTCCATACTCTTCCTCTTGCTCATTATCAGCGTTGTCTATCTGGTTGTTGTTTTGTAACAATGTGTTCCGCCATTTTGCTAACTCAGCTTTCACGTTGAAAGGCTTTGTGTCTAGTTGCTTGACGTAACTGCCCGGGGCGCTGCCGTTGCTTACCATGGCCACTATGTATACCTACGAATTAAAACCTTGTTACAGTCAAAATGAAAAGCTAGCTACACAATTAGAACCACTTTATTTAAATGGAATCAATTACTAAGTTCTTTGTAATCATTGAAATCGTCAAAATTAAACCCTACCACCGCTTCGACGAATACATTATTTTAAGTGATAAAGTGATGCAAGAAACTCCTCAGATTTTAAATATTTGTAATGACATTTACATATTACATTATGAAAATATTCTTAGTATCAATACATTTTTCATTAATGTCATTGAGCAATTTATTCCCACGATTTAGTTTAGATTTTCATCTAGTAGTTTTCCATTAGATAATCATTTATTTTATAGTAAGCTACGGTTATCAACTAAAACGTAACGATTTTAAATTTACCTCGGCCCAGGCCTTCAGAATGGATAGCTTCTCTAAAGTCGCCATACTTTCGTTGTAAATCAGTGTCGTGTTGCCTTTGGTATTAAGCTTGTCTAAGCTCGAAACCAGCAGTTGATGGACTCTATAATAAGAAAAAAATTTAATACACAATTCGTATAACGGACTAATAATGCAGGTACAGTTGTAAAAGTAATATACATAAAAGGATAGTTTCCGACATGAAATAAATATTGCATAATTAAAAGGCACACGCACAAACACGCATACGCATATCGGTAGGCCCGCCGCTAAAGATATTTCACATCAAAAACATATTGCACCAAAATCATGTCTTAAGTTTGTGATACTACACTACAATTTTAACTACATTCAACCTGCTCAACTAAACCTGTAGCTTCTGTTCTACTGTTTTTTAAAATAATACGTTGTTTTAGTAAGAAGCGTTCAGTTAAGAAAAGGCTTTCTTATTTTTATTTTGAACGCATAGTTAATCACCATCAGGACTGAATAATTAAACTCCGCAAAAGAAGGTCGACAAACATTCAAGTAATACTTCCCATATTCTAAATATAAAAATTAAATTAAATTTTGCTTGCCACGTTTATAGTAAATCAAACGCAGTCACTGTAGTGAAGTTAGTTTCATGTGTAAGATGTCATACTTTGCTGACAACTCCATCGCATTATTATATTGACTGCATAATAAGAAGTTCATTTTAAATATACTATAAATATTGTTATGAAAATAATTATCAGAACAGTAGATTCCGCCTGCGGCTGCGCACGCGTGGAGTTCAAGTTATATAGCGTATAAAATTACCCGATACGATAAATTACCCGAACTACACAACACAAATATAATTTTTCAATTCCAAACAGTAGTTATAAAGATACTACCTACTTCACCTCTTTATAATATTCGTGTTGATAAAATAAAGGTCGATATATACCTGCGCAAGTCGGTCATGTCTCTGGCGACGCCGCAGCCGATCCAAGCGGAACAAACATCGCAGGCGGCCGCTGTTACGTGCGACGCTGTCTCGCCGGCGAACGCGGCCCTTACTGCTGCACCCACCTATTAAATACCAGCAGTACCACATCACTTCACTACCAAAATATATACGAAAATAGTCACACATTTCTTTAAGAAATGTGCGTGTATTTTTATCAGAAAAATCTTATGTGTGCCATCCAACAACTATAGTTACTTCAAAAACTGTCCTATAGAAAAAAGTGTATTTTTTTACCGGAAAGTTACTATTATCGATACAAAATCAAAATCATCCCTTTAATAAATTTTAATCAAAAATAATCGTCTTATTAGATTAAAATTAGCAAACCGATTATCGAGAAATACTTGATTTTTTTACAATTGCAGAGAAACAATTCGTAAGATATATTTAACTACTCGTGAAAAAAAGATGTCCTATGATTTGTTCTCCACGTACCTGAGCTTGATACTGCTCCAGTAGCAAGTGTCCGATGAAGTCAGGCTCTGGTGCCCTGGCGTACGCGTGTATGATATGCTGCAGCGTCTGCAGCCCCGTCAGCCTGAGCGCGTCAGACTCGCCGGTCGCGCTCACGAACGACATACGTACCAGCTCTGATAGGTGCACTGATAAGTATTCGGCTGCGGAATAAAGAGGACTTTTGAACTAAATGTAATTTATTAATATTATAGTATACTTTTTATGGCGACAGTAACTAACACATCAAAAATTGCGCAGTCAAAAAATAATCAAGCTATATAAACATTTCAATCAATATACTATTAACATCGGTCATGTATCTCTTATGTAAACAAAATTATAACAAACTTAGTCAAATTATCATTGTTTTAACTAAAATAGGTTTAATGAACTTTTCAAAGTAGTCTTGAATATAAGTTTTAATCGACTAAGAAAGTAGTAAGAATCAAAACAAAGTATATTTTATTATATTGATACCATTTGGGTCACTCTGAAGCTTCTCCTTGGCTTTCACGAGATCGAAATGCGCGATGTCACCGGTAGCTTCACATGCGCTCATCAGCTTCTGAATGCACTCCATAGCAAATACCTAAAAGTGATAACATGTTTACATATATATGAGCGATATATTTTATCAAATTTCAATAGGCATCTCTTCTCATTGGCACGTGAGTGGTGTGGTTGGTGGTAGGGCTTTTCCTAGGCCCTCCTGGCTAGCTACCACCATCTAACCAAAGTCTGCCGCAATAACAAAAATGTTAACAGCATTGTTGTGTTCCGGCAGATGAGGGTAAGATAGCTTATCGTCTGTAATTGAGGTTATATTCGGCTTAATTTCCACTTATCATCAAATGAGACGAAGGCCAATATCTAACCCATTACGAATCAAAGAAATGAATTTTGATTGTTTTTAACACAAAGTATTTTCTAAAGATTTTATATCTTATTAATATTACCATTATACTCATGATAGGCAGAAAAAGGAAATTATTAGCGACATCTTCAATCATCGTTCATTACCCTGGTAGGCCATCGAGACTGCACAACGGGATGCGTCGACTGTTCCGACTCAGCGTGGAACTCTGCCTGGTCGTCGTCACCCTCGGCGTCCAAGTCCGTGTCAGGGTTATTGTTGTCTTCTACGAGAATATGGTTACATAATAGATTTAGATGAAGACTAAAACTGAATTTTCGATAAACTATGACTTTGTTAAACTGACATGGACTAAATTGTATTAAAAAAAATAAGTTATAAAACAAAAATAAAATTAGTTTTACTTTATTTATTAATTAGAATACAAATATATTTAGTATTAATTTGATGTTGTCAAACATTCCTTTGTGGAGTGAAGTTTGTCAAATCTTATTTCATTCGGATAGTACGAACTCATCACCTCAACATCATGATCACACTCACCTAGTCGCACCGTCAGCACCCGCTTGCATAGAAGAAGGCAGTGAGGCAGAGGGGCGGCCAGCAGACAGCCGGTGAGCGTGTCTCGAGCGTACGACAGAGCCGTAGCGTCACGCTCCATGTCTAGGAACGCGAACAATGCGCCAGGAAGACCGGTGTCCGTTATCACTACTCCTGTTAATGTCCAAGTTAATTGATTAAATATGGAAAGAATTATATTTTTCTTACAAACAAGCATATAATAATTAGAAATATAGCATCGAAACAAATATACTGCATTATTAAACCTATTGGCAGACGCTTCCGTAAGTAAGGGATTCAATATTTATCTTTTGACAAAAAAACACATACCTATTAGGACATTGCCTCACGTGAAAAAAATGTAATAATTTACTTAAATAAATTATGGAAACCGGTTGTCTAATAGTGCTCTAAGTAAATCAAATTCTCGACTCAACTCTTTGCTTTCTATTCATGAACATTACAAACACTCGCCGTTCAAATCTGACATATTATCTCGTTATGTTATCTTACATTAAAAAAGATACTAATTTTCTAACAATATTCTGCCTAAAATATAGTTTTGTATTCCTTCTTATTAATCAATGGCCTATATACGTCCCACTGCCAGGCACAGGCTTTTCTACATGGAAGAAACTTCTTAAATTGCGAAATTTCATTGATTGAGACATGATACGCATCAAGTGGCCAACCATAGCCAAACTTGCTCGAATCATAACGCCAACGAGCTCGTCTTATCACGTACGTAGGTCTATACATTACGTTTTGGCCAGTCTGGTTTTCAAAGAGACTACACAGAAAGCAATTGTGTAAAAATAATTCAATTTATGAATAGTTTAGGCCTTACCACAATAAGGTCTAGCAGGCACATGATCCTTGGCCAACATAGCGTACTTGCATACTTCGGCCGCTTCCTTCTGCGACAGCTGTCGGAGGCAACATAATGCCGCTCGACGAACTGATAACTCTGGACTTGATAGATCCCGCTGTCAGATATTATATAAAAGAAATATTATTAATTTATATATCCAGTTCTTTGTTTATAAACGACGTCGAAAACAAGTATAAAGTGATTTCAATAACTTAAATTATATAAAAAGTTTTAATACTATAAAAATAAAGCGGCATTTAATTAAAAAGAACTTTGATATCTTCTCAGCCTCCGTACATAGAACCAATCGCTGTGTGAGAAGGATTAGTAAATTAAAGTCAATTTTAATATGATTTTAATGCACCGTTTAAATTGAAACTAAATTATTGCGGGACCTAATGTAGACTGAGTATCTCCTATTAGAGAAAAAATGAGCGAATGATGACATTAAATGGGTTTATTTAGACTAGTACAGGAAAATGAAGTAATAAAAATACAAAAATGTATTAATAAACTTAAATAAACCCAATTTATTTAAAAACGTTAACTGCTAAGTCATGTAAAAGACATACTTCGCAATAAGGTATTTGTAAGCCAATATAGAGGAATACTTACACAAAGTTGCGGCACAATGGTGTGTAAACTAATATGTCCTGGAGCAAACATCTGCAACTGCTGCAACCCGCCGATAGCTTCAGCGCGCGCTCCTCCACCCGCTTCAGAACTCTCGCATAAAGCTGCGCACGCGCACACGAAGCGACTCACGGCGCACACTAAACAATTAATCCATCTAATAATCAAGATATCACACAAGACCTAAAATATTGAAAGAATATCATAAGGCTGAATACGCCTCGTAAAAGAAGAATTTCGGGCTTAATTTGTAATTGGAACGTCAATCGATATCTGCTAAATTTTACAATGAGCTTAAATCCATTGCTGGTCTAATAAAGACTATTACCATAGTGAAATTGTACAACAGTAAAGACAATGTTAAATTGAAAGCAACTGCTATCAATATCATAGAAAAGACTGTCAATTGTTGAGGAGTGTTCAACGTTTTTCAATACTTACTACATACTTACGACAGCTTTGATTCAAGGTCAGACACTAACTACTAAGGTCAGACAGTATACAGTTCTACTGACCAGCTTAGCCCAGTGGCTAATAAAACTAAATAGAATAGATGAGGAATATGTTATGTATTTCACTCGAATTTCATTTTATTCTAAGTATTTGACTTTGTAGCTTAGACACTCGACCAGTAATTAATATTCCCTCTAGAGGATAGCAAAATATAATTATTAGGCTAGTTTAAAATGACCAATAAACATTAAAGAAAGCAGTTTGATTGTCAATAGCGTTAGATGATTTGAAATACTAGTGACATTCGAAGCAGGGTGAAGCTGGAATGTGTTCAAAGCTAAAGCAGGTAGGGTTTCGTTTTATTTGCTTTATTAGTCACGTATTAAATAGAATTAGTAGCGAGAAAAGTTTTACATCTTAACAAACAAACCTTGCAATTCCGGACCGACGACGGTAATCAACGCAGACAGTAGCCTACCGATGCTTCTATGCAGATCTTCCAAGTAAGGTGGAGCGGTGAACAGTAACTTGAGTGCGAGGTTCAGAGTGGTCTCCACGTGGGACCGGAACATTGGACCGGAAGCGTCTGCCAATACTGACAACGCGTGGATGGCCCACACCTGGGAACCATTAAAGTAAACCCCAATATAAAACAATGTCCACAATGGACCTGATGTTGGAGGCACATTTTACATACGGAATAAGAATATCCAAAATAAATGAAGATTCGTAAAACCTAAATTTTATGATGTTTATTAAGGTTCAAAATTGAATACAGATTTAGTATTAAGGAATCAATCCCATAGATTAGCAGATGTTCATAGAGTTCCGTGATTATTCAAAGGTTAGAAGGTATAGAAAGATAGATTCAGACTGTTCACAATCAACGGTCGAAGATCTTGCCTCAAGTCTTTTACTAGTTTAGACATGATTTAAAATATATAACAAACATTACTGTAACAATTTTTTTGTCATGTTTCATTGTCAAATAACATATTTCAATACAAATTTTACGTTAACTTTTGGACCATATTTGTTTACGCTTTATAGACTAAACGCATAAATCATAGCTCTCCATAGGTCAGTG
This sequence comes from Acentria ephemerella, assembly GCA_943193645.1. NCBI lineage: Eukaryota > Metazoa > Arthropoda > Insecta > Lepidoptera > Crambidae > Acentria > Acentria ephemerella. The sequence continues at coordinate 6,987,767 of OW971893.1, forward strand.
AATTTCTCTCACCTGTACTTCGACGCTGGCTGCGTCCTGAGCCAGCGCTCGGAGCACGGGCAGCGCTGCAGCGCTAGACGCCGTTCCCCTGGCCCTCTGCACGGCGCCCACAGCCGCTGCAGCCGCTGCACGGGTCGGCCTAGCAGGCGCCGTCCTCGCCAGTGTCAACACACGTTCGCTTAGCGCTTGACTCTCGGCCTCAGCGATACATAAGCAGAGACGACCAGCACAAGAAGCTGCAGCAGCGCGGACAGCTGCACTGTTGGCTGACAAGCCATTCTGTGATACACAAATAATTGAAATACTATAATATCAAAATAAAATATGAAACTAACATTTCTTCACTGTATCAATCTAAAATCTTTGTAGCATCATCAACTTGCAATAGACATTCAATTTATGTTAAGAAAATAGTGACTCATCAGTGCAACTGCAAAGTAAAGACTTATACATAGTGGGGTAAAAATTAAACTATTGATATCAATTGTTGAAGTATTTTATAGAGGCTCGTACGTTGAAAGGTGATATAATTTAATCTTAAGTCAGATACTCGTTTTTTAAATATAACTCTTGCACTTTTCTCCCCATTCTACGTCTTGTTATTTGTCAGTCGTAGATAGTCGTGAACTTTTTAAAGGCGGTCTTAGAGCATTAGTTTCCTTCTGTTCTTTAATAATTGAATAAACGGTATATACACTAGCCATTTTCACTACTATACACTCCATATTAACGTTTTTACCACTCTGTATAATGTGCTAAAAAAATATAAATCAGAAGATTTTCTCCTCTTTGAATTTTTTTGTTACGAATACGTGAAGGTATCATTTCTATAATTGACTAATGATGCGACGTTATTGTCTGCAGGGCTCAATGCCAACACAGCTTTCCTATGTTCTATTATTGAATAGTTCAAGGGGCATGGCTAAGCTAACAAGTCACAAGAATCACCCCATAACAGTTTAAACAAGTGAAACAAACCATTTGTCTTAAGAGTCTATTGACAGTAATAGATTTTTGTTGATGTTACATTTGGTAATCCATATTCATAAGTCAACCAGACAAATCTACTACGATATTCAACAATATCAAATATCCCAATACATCGCAAAAATTACAGTTTTCTAGACCTTAAGAAGTTAAAATTGTAAGACTCTTTTCATTAATTCAAATAAAAAGTTGTCAGTTGGAAAAGGTGGCATATAATTATTCGAGCACTCTTATTTTCCTGATTAGAATCAAATACACAAGGCCATTTTTTTATCACTCTGTGGTAGTATTGTGGCAGTAGGCCATATAAATGAATACTTTTGCCCCGCACTGATGTTAAAACTCACCATGATAATATCAGTGGCGACAGTTTTCACGGGCTCCTGACCGAGCGAGGACTTTTGTTCGGCGAGCGTGCGCAGCGCTAGCAACAGCGCTGTGTACACGTTCAGTTGTATCGCTTCCTGCCGAGGACCTTTGGACATCTTGATGCATTCCACAAAGTGCTCGAGCATTTGATGTCTGCAAAACATATTATTTCCTATAATTTCTTTCATATCTTAAGAGTCCGGTAAAAATTCATATTTTTTTCTTAAAACAATAGTGGTTTAAAAAAACGCAATTTGTTTAATGGAATTGTAAAATTGATTGTTTTTGATCAGGGGGTCACATCACAACAACAATCAAAATCGAACTGTCACCGGGCTCATAAAACGTAAAAAGAAGTAAGTAGATTTTATAAATAATAAATCATGTAATCTATTCACGATAGATTACAAAATTATTTTTAAAGTACTGTAAAGAATACCAAAGGTTAGTTACCGACTAACCTCTGTTATTTTAGAATAGAATAGAATAGAATATATCTTTATTGTACTTTTTAGTACATTAATGAAAAATGTTCTGCAAAAAAAGCTTAGTTTAATAAGCTTACTTCTGTCTTAGAGTGGAATATTGAATTCCGCCGTCATTTGCTTTAAGAACATCAGCGTATAAGGAATAGTAATACTCAAATGTAAAACAATTCGTGATTCTAATGAGATTATGTAATTGTACCGGCTTTATAAATCGGTTTTCAATTTACATGACGGTCAGACATTAAAAAACATAGCTTTAGTAGTCATTAGTATTCGGCCGTTACTGCACTAACAATTTTACCAAAAAAAAAATATATTCTTTAGTAAAAATGACAGTGTTGACAATACCTATGTTTGTTGGCAGCTCGAGCGAATATAAGCGGAAAAAGTGCAACCGCTGCATCAATTACAGCGACACCGAGCGGTTGAGCGGCGGTACCTGACGAAAGTAAATGTAACTAAAATTTATTAACTTATTACCTATGTATAAATTAAAATGAATTATTAATATGAAAATTGAAACTTATTAATAATTCATAAGTGTAGTCCCAAGAATACAAGTGTACACAAGCTATTAAAATATTACCTGAAGCAGCGACTGCGGAAGGCGTAGCGGGCGTTACGGCTCTGTACACGCAGCACGGGTCATGTTCAAGAGCCCCTGACCCCCGGGCACTTAGTGGAGATATTAGCTGCAAGGGCAAGAGAAATTGGCCAATCATTCAATACAATAGCAAAGGTAGAATTGGTACGGAGGTAATACGTGGTCAAACAAAACCGGAAAGTGCGAGACGGACTACCCTTATACTTAATATTGATGATTGCAAATTTTAACGAAAGAAACATTCCTTTATTTTCAAAAATAATTAAAACTACGTTTAAACACTAGAAAAATTACTTGTTTGAGCCGGGAATCGAACCTGTGAAATATGAGAAAAAACATCGTGTATTTTATAATACCAACCGAAATAGTCATTCATAAGGAACAATTTCTTTTAAACAACATAGTAACCTCAATTAAAGAAAGACCAAGAAAAATATTTATGTTATTGTAAAGTTTGTTATCTAAAGAAAACAGTTCACTCGTCGTGTCAATTACAAGCTCGTCTCGCTCGGACTTGTATGTCCGATATTATTAGATATATTCATAAATCAGAACAAAAAAATCTCGAAACTTATATTCCTGCACGCATTCCTCAACCGTTTCTTGCATTGCATTGTCTGTGGTTGTTAATTTAGTTACCTGTTCTTCAATTTCCGCATGATCCGTGTCGTAGATCCAGCACTCATCACCGAGTAGGATCGTGTCACGAGGATGCATTGCTGACATCAAAAGTCCTAATGACGAAAAAATATATTCACGTATAACAATACAATAGTTAATATTTGCTTACTTTACAGTGTATTTATTTGATACACAAAAGTTAAGAACTTCATACGAAGAACTTTTTTAACATTGCAAAATTAAATAAAAAAAAACGATTTGTGCAGGTATTATTCGTGTTCCTTGTCATATTAGTCGAAAATACGGTTGAAACAATACAGTTGAAATAAGAAATTTAATTAATGGAAGGTCCTGATTCAATATACATTTACTATATATTTGATACAATTATATTTCTTTTTTAAGGAAAAGCATAACTCTATGTGTAAGTATTTTAATTATTTTACTAAACAGAAAATTAGTAAAATAATTAAAATACTTTCTTTGTTTTAGATTATAATCTAAACTGCTTCTAAGAAAAACTTCTAAGCTTCATGTAGTCACAAATTATATGATTTAACATAGATTAGGATTTCATAAAAACAATATAATTTTTTTTAGTTTATAAGTAAGTGTATTGAGCATTAAGTAATTAAAATTCATGTAAGGAAAAAAGTATTTCTTTATGTACAGGCTACCGTACAATAATTTTAAAGGTGTCAATGACTCGCCTTATAATTTAGGTCACTTAATATTGTTTATTATTAATTATAATTGCACCTACGATTATTACCACGCATCACTTTTAATTGCCGTCTATTTATAAATACTTAATTATGTATGAAATAAATCAGTGTTGAGAAAACTATCTTTGGGTTTGTTTCGTACATTAACATTCCCTTACAATACATCTCGCACTCATCTGTAAACTGTAGATCACCTTACACTTTACTTCGAAAAGGTTTTCATCCGTAGATAGATTATTGAAACCCAGCTGCCGACGGGCTGCGGGAGCACTGACCTGTGGCCACACTAGCACCGCCGGGCTCGGCACTGCCGGCGAGCTCGGCGGCCAGCAGCCGCAGCAGCGGCGCGGCGGGCGGCGCGGGGGCGGGGGCGGGGCCGGGGGCGGTCGCGGGCGCGGCGCCGGCGTGCGGCGAGAGCGCGGCGGCCGCCTGGTACAGCCGCAGCCGGAGCAGCGCTGCGGGCGCTTTGAGCGCGCCGCCGTGGTTGCGGATCACGCCCCCTACGCTATAAACGCCCATCATACTCTTACGGACGAGTTCCCTATTCTATCTACAAATTATCCCCATTTGAAGATATAGAATGGAAGTCGATCGTTAGAGTATGCGATGGCATACCAAAAATTATCAACAATCTCTGTATTTGACAAAGGGATAAAATAAATATTTTATGTAATTTCTTCCCTGTTCGAACCCTTTGTAAAAAGAATGGTGAAGTAAAAGAAAGCTTTTAGATGTAAAAGCTTTTTAAAATCTTAGATTTTTATTTTGTATGTAATCAGCACTGTTCTAATATTTAGTAGCTGCACTCGTAATAAGCATGTCAATGATAATATATATATCTTACTTGGTAAGGACCGCAATCGCTCCATCTATCGGCTGAGAGAGTCGCTTAGCTGTATCCTCGCTGTTAACTAGCGACGGACAGTGGATCAGCAAGCTATGTAAGGCAGATAATGCGCCAGCGCGTCCTTCTAATGTTACCTGTATGGAAATAAATTTTATTGGAACTTTACTTGAATTTCCTTAACGTACTATAACTAGTTCAACAGAGTTGAAATAGTCTCCAGGATTACCTAATATTTTCACCCTTGATATGACATTACATATAAAAAATTAGGAACGCTTTGACTTTTAAGTGAGGTTAAGGGGATTTTAGCAAAACGTATCGCTTCAAGACCTATAATGGCTAAATATTGTGAGATTATAAAACATACTAGAAATTTATGTCTTAAAAATTCCTACAGAAAATCCGTGATACGTGTATCTATTTACTAAAGATGACTTATAGTACCAATTGGTATCATTGTTGTCGCTAAAACAACAAAATTCCTATCGACCTGACCTTACTGTCAACGAGAAAATCATCTTTTTTATTAAAAGTATGACAAATAAGTGTGCGGCTCGCCAGATCCACGATCAATTATTGTTAACAAATTACTGCAAAATATGTCCACTTAGCTGGCATTTTTAGTCATTAAGCTTTTCCAAGCCCAGTCAGATTAAATCAACAAATATTTAAATGCCAGTACCCGTTCGTCTTATATTACCGTTCATTCCCGGAGTTTTTGCCGGGTATTTTTAAGCGTCGACTGGGTTCCGTTTTATTGTATTTCGTATATTTCGTGTCAAAGTGAGTTTTGCATATGAAAATTGTGTCATAATTTTTAATGGTTACATCGTGCAATATAGGGAACAATGCAGTCTTGTTTGATGACGGTAAGATTTTTGAGTGTTCCATTTTTGTTCATTCATTTGTAAGATCAATTCATTATTTTATTTATTTTTCATTTCATTTTTCCTGGAAGTCATCGATAAAATGACAGCGCTGAACATTTGTCGTCAAAAACTCCAAGAGGCAACGGGTTACGTTATACTGATATCATAAAGCGAAGTCAAGAAAGAAGAATGCATATTGTAAAATGAAGATATGGCTTAAACATCTTAGATACCAAACCAAAAACTTATAATAATCTATTCATTCATATTAAATGCTATATTATTTACACAGTGTGTTACATCTTAGACTTGAATATCGAACGTTTACAATACATGATAGATCATAAAAATTAACCAATTTATGAGTCCGATCCTAGGAACACAGCAACTGAGATACTACTAGATAAAGCGGTCAGAAGGTCAACATACCTGCCAGGTAAAAGCGTCTCCTCGAGCCTTCTCAGACTCCAATTCTTTAGCAGAACGAGGGAAACTGTTCCTCCATAGAAGTAACATCCTTGGTAATAGGCCTCGCACTACCGGCACTCCTGCGACATTATTAAAACAGAAAAAAACTTTTAAACCTTTTAAAGACCGTGAAAAATGTTAGTTTTGAGATGTAGTTGCTGATATGGTATCAAAATCTGTCTCTAATGTATATAGGAGCACTCCAAATTAGACACTTGCTTTTTTTTATTCAAATAAAGAGAAAAGGATGTGTTGTACCCAATTTAGTAAGTATTTATGCATAGCAGTAAAATACACACTTATTTTTACGGATTCTGCTCTCCCTTACTACTTCCACTAATCATACACATTGATCTCTGTATATCTAAAGAGATAACGAATATAAATATCAAAGAAAGTCACCTAAGCCTTAAAACCAAACATAAGTCCCACATCATGTCTCACCTAATGTACAGATAGCGCCCACGATAAGCCAGCCAGCATTAGTCCTGGCGGCAGTGAGCCGGCTACTCTGTCCTGCAGACCGCAGCAACTGTTCTGCTGCATTAAATGCCACTTTCCCTCGGCCGTGGGGAATCCCCAACGGAGATAGACGAACTGCTCCGAGAATAGCCGCCAACGCAGCTGAGTAACCTGAGGAATATGAGTATAGACGAAAACCCCAGGAAATGAGAGCTACGCTAATTTGTGTATCTATTTTATCCGACAAAAATATACCTATGTATAATTTTAGTGAGGGCAACAAATATAGTAAACATAATATTCTATAAAATAAAGATTTATCAAGGAAACGATGAAGAATTGTCTCAAGATTTTGGTGAAATAGATAGTATAGTAGCTATATAAATATTATAAACAAAAAGTGTATATTTTACAAAGGAACAATAATTTTTATTCTATTTGTAGTAAAGAACTTTAAGTATTAATTAATGAGTGGCTCTATATAAAGCCCATCGATTTGCATTTTAGGTGAAACCTGGTGCTAAGAAATTTTAAAGTAAGACTTGATAATCTCAAGTCTTTAAAATCCCTTCAACTCCGCCGAACTCCTTTCTAACTTACCAGCTATGTGGTGTGGAGTCGGTCTTGGAGCGTCGAGGGCAGTACAACAGGCGTCCAACAATGGGGTCAGCTGTGAGGGCAGAGCCACACAAACGCAGCGAGCGCAACGAGCGGCTGCCAAACGCGCTGCCGCACAAGGGTGTTCTAATACCTACAATAAATACTTATTACAACTGTTTGAACATTACTTTCACTATTTTAAAAGTTCAATTTTTTTTTAATGTTATTTCAGGAGATGGAATCTCCTTTCAAGTAAAAGAAGGTACGTTACAGATAGATAAATGCCATAGAATATTTATTATTGTTCAACTTAAATTGAACTACTTACCGAAAATATGGCGTTTATCATGTTTAACGATGTGTCATTGACGAGGTTCTGAACAGAGGTTCCAAGCTGTAGGGAAAGCTCCCCCACTTCTGTCAGCGCGCATACAAGTAGGTGCTGGCTAAACAGTGTCTCCTGTGAAATAATAAAAACGTTTTTGGTAAATTGCTTTGCCTGACTGTGGTACTTTAATATATTCCCAGTAAATTATTCAAATCAGTCAAGCCGTTTTTCAGTTTTAGCGAGACTCACGAACAGCTATATATTTCTTTCCAAAAAGAGAAAAGGAAGGAGATGTCTCCCGTAAAAGAAAAAGGCCTGATATGAGAATGTATTCATAAACTGACTTCCTTGGGAAAGTTTATAACAAACTTCATTAAGCCGCATCCGTTACGACCTATTATTATACCTACTTATTATTTCAATTTGAAACCGAATTAACTCTGTATAGACAAAAAAAATACTAAAGGATATAATTACTTAAAAAAATAAAATAAAAAAATTTTACTATATGACATTCTAATGATTTACCTATTAGCTACATTACATTGAAATTAAAAATAACAGGAAGTTTAGTTTTAGAGTATTTATTATAGAATCGGGCGCATTGTGTGTTGTACCTGATTGCAGTCCTTAGCGTTCTCCGGATTGAAGTCGATACTGTTCATTTGCTTCACAACGATTTGTATAATCTCGCGACAAGCAGACGCCTGCGCTTTCTCTCCCAACATTTTTCCAAGTGTGTTCCGCAATATGTAGTTTATGCATTTTCTAGAATAGAATAGAATATTTATTCAGCACAAAAATTACAAAAGAAGAGAAAGTAGAATCAAAATTTGAGAAATATAATTTGTCTCAAAAACACAAAAGATTTCTTGCTAGAGATAAGCTAATTATAAAAAATAGCCTGCCACGTATTGTCAGACTTATCAAATATGCACAAGAAATTACATAAAAATCGGTAAAGCTGATTCTGATGAGAGATCATAACTCATACTGCGACACCAGATTTTCATGTGTGTACTAGTTGACCCGGTGAACTTTGTTTGCAAAGACAAAAATTATCGCCATTACCTGCATCTATCAAAAGTTATCCGAATTAGAGATGGTAAAATTGACAATTTTCAATAGCACGTCAGTTAGATTTTCAGTACTAAATTATTTTTTAGTTTTTCTTTAAGGATTTCTCTTTTTTAATTTTTAAACCATCCCTGAACTAAACCTAATAATACGCAATAACAATAAGTCAAATTAGACAATCATTTTTTGAGTCTTATATTTTACTACAGATTTTTATAAACCTAATTAGTTTCGTTAGGATATAGCGATGACCTAGTTTCTGTAAATGTAATTTTTTTTTAACATGGACACTTTACTTGAATTGAGGTTAATTCAGAACTAAGCATAAAAACAACCAAAAAATGAATATATCTTTCCAAAAAAGAGTGGAGGTTTTATTTATCACAGGACATGTGTTTCTTCTTTTATAAGACGATTTCTATCAACTGAAATTCATACATAGGAATCATATTATACATTCATATATAGGATTTTACTCACAGTGACACTTCTAAATTACAAATATACCTTTAGTCCATTTCTTATCAAATTATAGGTATGCAACAGAGACCCTAATACAATATAGCAAATAAAGCGAATGAATTTATAACAATTTTATTCAGTCCATATATATCTATATATATATGTATATTGTGGCGTTTTTTGTGTTTTAATATTAACTTAAAATATTTTAACCTTGAGTAGACAGCATCGACATGTGAGCTAGCTGCTTTCGGGTTAGCGACCAAATCTAAAACGTGCGTCAGAACCGTCGTGATATTACGCTCCAGCCAAACGCCGCCCATGTTTTGAATGAAAATGACGTAAGACTGCAAAGAAGAAGAAATTTTTGTTATAGTTTTAATTGGCCGAACCAGACAGTCTTATAATTAATTACATTTGTGAATTGACGCTGTTTATGAATAAACTATAAAAAACCTAGTTATTTTCCCCTTACATCGATGGCTTCATATTTAGTGTTGAATAATTCTTATTTATGAATTAAATTTTACTTTACGATCTTTAAATAAATACATTCTTCAAAGCCTTATATATTGTTACTTATATTACAGCTGTGAAATTTTGTCAATTAATTATACTATGACACCTAATTCTCTTTTTTGTCCAAATTCAAGGTTTTATCATGAATAATTCGAGTTCATATTTGGCACAGACAACAATACATGTTTTTATTATACTAATACACTCATTACACAGGACTACTGTGCACTGGGCCTCGACATGGGGGTCTCAGGTAAAAAGTCATTTTGAAAAAGGGAGTATCTTTCCCAAATTAGTTTTACTCACATGAGTTACACAAACGCGGACGTCCCTGTTGACTCCAGAGCCAGACTTGATGATTTCCCCCTTGAGAAAGGACGTGCCTCCTCGTATAAAAGCACCCATTAGAAGATTTAGAGCTTCATCTAATGATACGATGTTTTTTGGTTGGTCTTTCTTGTTTTGTTGCACTATAAAAAAAATCAAACTTTGTGTAGCAGTGTGAAAATAATTACTCTACATCCCTTTGATAACTAGCTTTAATACTGGCGATGTTTACATACTAAACCAATAACTAACGTATATGTGTAGAAATCTGGCTCGAAGGACCATTTTGAGAAAGTAAGTGAAAACTCATATCAAGAAATGAGTCAACAACTAAGCACTTACTTGATTGCACTCCAACTTTTAATTTACTACTGAGGGCTGTCACTTCTGCAGCTTGGGTTGAAGCAATCATCGCTCCGAGCAGTTCGGAAATGGCACATCTGTCAATAAAATTTCGTTTTGTAAATAAACAACAGTGTTAATACCAAAAAACCTGACTATCGTCATAAACGCCGTAAAAAACGGATATACATGGGCTTAGTTCAGTTTTTCCTTTAATAAGAAAAACTACATAAAAACACTCACCTGAGAGGTAAATCGCTGTTCTGTGCAGCTCTTAAGCAAGCAGCAGCAACAGCATCAAGGTCTGCGGGCGCTAGTTTCATCAGGGGAAGTAACCGCTTCAAGGCCCTAGCAGCTCCCGCCCTCCCCGGACCCCCCCTTTCAGCACCTAAGGCAGTACGAGCTGCACGCCATACCTCCCGCACCGAGGCCCCCGCAGCACTACCCATGCCCACACATATCTGGACAAAATTTATGTAAAATAATGTGAGAATGTAATATGTATAGCTAAAATGTTCTTATTTTATCTTATTTATGGTGAGACTTTGACTGCCATTAGTTTTAATATTCTTCAAATACTTTCTCAACATGACACAAGATATTTGGAACGACCCAAAAAAAGAGGTCCACACGACCTTTCACTTCTCAGATGATAATCCTAATTGTATTGTTGTTAAAGAATCTTCTAATAATGTTATCAATATTCAATACTATTACTTCCTGGGAGCTCGTTTTCAACCTAGGTTTCGAAGCCACTTAAATACTGCTAATTTCTGAGCGCTCTGCTGCTAGATCTCCATAGAGAGTGCGCCAGCTTAGCAGTGTTACAGCGAACATTGGGCTAGGAACTTATGATGGTCGGATTTAATAATAAGACACTAATAAACTTAGGTTTAATCGTAGAAACAAAATTAAAAACGATAACTACCTTCTCTAGAGTATTCATAATCTCAAGCCTGGTCTGAGACTCTGCATTCTTAAGGGAACGGACTAATGTTGTCACTGTCTCTTCATAAGACCTCCCCATCATTCTGCCAAGTTTCTCGTACATGCTCCCAAGACAACATATGGCGGCCCTGTTAAATAAAATAACACATTAAGGGATATCGCTTGCTAGATGACCACACAACCTTGACTCTGGACAGTGGCTACAGTGAGCAGATGGATTATTTCTTTTTGTGGTGATAGTGATGGCAATTTGTAAACTTTTGAGTAAATGCAACTGAATTATATTCAGTTGTACTTACTGATTTCATTTAAAAATAAGTTAGTAATAATAAAACAGAAACTATACTCACAGTCTAGTTGGCAAGAATGATGGGGAATCATCTTTGACTTTGATAATGTCATTACACTTGTTTACAGTATCAAACAGTAGGAATGTGTCTCCAACAGAGAAGAGAGTCGCCAAGCATCTCGCAAGTAGACAGCGGGCAGGAGCACCGAGGGATTCACGTAAAAGGTTTAAGAGCTGAGCCACTAACTTTTGCTGGCAACTCTTTATGTCAGACTAAAAAATAAATACCTTTTTTATTGACCAAGTTTGCCACATGTTGGTATAGTCTGTAAGTGTTCATTCTCTCTACTAAGACCTACATGCATTATAATGTAATAGACATCTTAAAAATTATTTATGTCCTGCTATATTGAGCCTTTAAGATTAACTTCCGCAATTTGAAATTACAAATGAGCATCTTTAAGAACTTTAAAAATTGAACTTTGAAAATAGACAAAGAAGCCGAAACCAGATAAAAAAGATTGAGATAGTTAATTTACAAAAATGTTTTAGAAGTAACATTATTTTTAAGTTGATAGATGGTAATATAAAAATTCAAAATTGTAAAATTATTTTCAAATGTCTCCATCTAAATATTTCGATAAATAAAAATTTTACAATTTTGATATTTTATATTACTATTTATAAACTTAAATATACTTCTTACACATTTTTGTAAATTAATTATCACAATCTTTTTTACCTGGCTTCTTCTGGCTTGACAATGAGATCTGTGACAACTTCCATTTCAAATTTGTTGTTTTTGTTTATTAAAGAATGATTTTTTATTATATTTTAAAAAATTTAAATCAGAGTGTGAAGCTAGTGTATATTTTGATTATCTGTTCTTACCTTATGTGCAGCAACAAGAACCTTGTCGAGGAAGCGGAGCCACTCAAATATAAAATGAGGCTTCTTTTCATCAGGTAACTGCTGCAAAGCAGCCTCATTCAATGTAAGGGAGTGGGATACCTCCATATTTCTAAAATAAACATTCAATTATTGTGTAAAGATTTATTCAATGTTTCATTTACAATAAATAAATGCAAATTATATTCATACCTAGCAAATAGTCAATAATTCAACAAGTAGCATTATTTAAACAAATTAGACAGCATTATAATAGTAAAAAATTACATTTACAGAAACTAGGTCATCGCTATATCTTGGCACACAGGCAAGACTTTTACCTAGGCAACCCTAACTTCTCCAAGATAATACGGCTCAGAACACCACACCTGCACCACATTACCAGCTGCCTAGAACAGGTCAGCTTCCTTCGATGCAAAATAGGTGCAACAGTCGTCGATTTGCAGAGACTGTCCACATAAGATGCAAAAGAAGATCATAGTATAAGGTAAAAAGTAAGACAACTCAGACCCCATGCAAGAAATTATAGCCTACTGATATAGAGATGTAGTTTTTAGTTGTGGCAGAGTTAATGGAATACCACATGTGGCATAAATTATTCCCATAAGGACAAAACACTTTTTTTTAATGATATGCCTATACTATTCATTTATTCAGGCCTTCATATAATTTATCTGTAATCAAAAAGCTCTAGTTTTATTAATATTGTCTCAATAAATAATAAATCTAACTAAACATTGTTATTGAACCAAAAACAACTACAGTATTCTCTTTATCAATAGGAATCCAACTTTGAACTTCATAAAAAATAAATATAAATAAATCAGAAAAGTAACTGATAATTTCTTTTTTGTATGCATGGAAGAATGTGTAGGTATTGATATTGAATCTATTATTCTTTTTGATATTATATGAAGTCCACCAACTTGTTCCATGGAATTATGAATATAATGCTCTCTAACTTGATTATATCTATCCAAAAGCAAATAACATAAGGATATTGTTTAATATAACAATTCCCCACATTGATTTTATATTATTTTTAAGGTGGTTTGCTTATAATTATTTGAAGTGTAAACCTTTTGATATGGTTTAAAGAAGTGTATCGATAATTAAGCCATTCAGTTCAACAATTATTCGGGGATGACGAATAACGAGTAATAGCTATTAATTATCTCTATAATTATATGAATGAAATCATCCTAGATAGACTGAATGGGTTTTCAAGGTAAAATATCAGTGGAAACAGTAAGCATGTTATTGTATGTCATCAGTCGTCACCATATGATTCAACTGTCTGTCTTCGTGTTCGATATAGGCGGACTCATTGCGGCATTCAGTATATAAAGTTAACAGAAACAACTTCTTGAGCGCAGCTCAGTATTATTTAAATACAAAACTAATAAAGTATTGGCAAATTACCTTAGAATTATTATGATATCTCTACATTCACGCAATGAAATTTATATCAAAAAATATTTAACACTTTCTTAGTGCTTAACTTGATTAATTGCATAGTATATCCCACAAAAACATTTTTTTTTATTGATATTATAATTCCAAAATCACCAAAAGACACTTCAAAAAGTCACTATACAACTGTCAAATGTCAAAAACTTTTTTATTATTTCTATATTTTTTTATTCAATTCTCTCTATTATAGGGAAGGCAAATGAAAGTAAAGCCTTATTTAGGTGATGATTAGTGTAATGTAACCCTTTGCCCCAACGAAGTTTTAGCGACTATTGGTGGACCCAGCCATTTTGTTAGTGACTTACGAAAAAATATTTGAAAATGGAATGAATTGTTAGTCATTGCGATAAAATGATACGAAAATAGAATGTCATGTTAATGAAAATCTTTTTGATAATGAAATGCAATTGTAACGGCTGAGATTTATTAGTGGTCCACGTTGACAATAATTATGATAAAATCATATGATAATAACAATAAAGTGATTCTAAAAAATTTTAAAAATGAAATAAACCTACGAATAACCAAATAAGAATGAAAAAATGAAAAATGTCACGAGACTCTGCAATCAATACTGAATTATGTATTTTATATGTTGCACTATATAGCGATCTTTTTACATAATATTTTTACCTTATCCCAGCATTAAGGAGCGATAAATAATAAAAAAAGGCCATCACATTAGTTATAGCTGAACTTTCTTTAGTTTCCTTTGCCTACTCTGTATTAAAAAGGCTTTTTACTTACATTGCATTCCATTTTTAAAGGCGTTGTATATTTTATTACATATATTGTGTTGTAGTGAATATTTTGCTATGAAATTGATATAAAACATGCCAAAAGGACCGTCAGATCGTGCAATATATGAAATACATTATTTAGCTTTGCTTTGTGACAATCACAACACACTATGTTTTTTTTGAAGAGAGATTTTTCAGTGTTTCATTTCCTTTTTATTAATTTGCAGAGTATATTTCATCATCGTATCATTAAATTCTCATATGATTTGATCATAATCACTAATGCATTCAATTTTCAAACTTTTTTCACCTAAGTCATCAACAAAATGTTGGTGCCTGTCATTAGTTTAAAAGTATATGTGCCATAAACAAAGAAATAATTATATTAGATATGGCTGTTTGGGTTTTAGGTTCCTTTGCTTTCCCTGTAATAGGAAAATTCAACCGAAAAAAATGAGCAAAAAAATGAATTAATCTCTCTCTAATCTGTGCTCTAGAGTTTTTGGCGCTTAATGGCGGGGGCGGTTTGGTGCTGTGTGTTTCATTTCATATATTGTGTTGTAGTGTTGTTTTTGTCATTAAATTGGTGTAATTTTATGGCAAAAAGGATTGTAAAGTCATGCAATATATGAAATACATCATTCAGCGTTGATTAGTGACTTATGTGAGATTTTTCAGTGTTTAATTTCCATTCATTATTTGTAGTGTAAGATATTTATTTAAAAACATTATATGATTTCATTCTCATTTACTTATTATTTCGTTGTAATTATTATCATAACATTCCATTTTCGTATCATTTTATCATAATCACTTACATTGCATTCCATTTTCAAAAATTTTCTTGTAAGTCATTAACAAAATAGCGGGGTCTACCATTAGTCTCCAAAAACTCCATGGGGCAAAGGGCTACATTGCACCAGTATCCTGGAGCTATAAAAAGAGATAAAAACTACATTAATGAAGATGGCTTAAAAGTCTTAGTTACCAGGCCAAATAATTGAAAAAAAGTCATACTCTAACGGCTGAAAGCCTAATAGCCAGGGCCGGTTAAACCAATGAAAAAACAGACATACTCTTTCTAATCTGTTGCTGTGATTATCCATCTGCATTGCCGACCGACGCTAGATTTGTAAAGATTGTGTTACTTTTACATTTAAAAAAACTATTCAAAATTAATTAGATAGAATGCCAATGGCTCTATTAATACATTAAAACATTAATTAAATCGATAAAACCATGATCATAGCTATATTTACAACTGACGTGGAGTCCTGAGTGCGTGCCAATCTGTTCGTTTAATTTTAATCTCAGCAATGAATACCATGAGTGCTCAGCAGAGTCCGGCTAACATACAGGCCGTTGTGGATAGAGAAAAGATATATACATGGATATTGGAGCTATGCAATCCAGAGACGCGGGAAAACGCTCTTCTCGAACTAAGTAAGAAACGTGAAGTAGTTCCAGATTTAGCGCCCATGTTATGGCACAGTTTTGGCACAATAGCTGCACTATTGCAGGAGATAACGAACATTTACGTAGCTATGATACCGCCGACCCTAACAGCCCATCAGAGCAACCGTGTGTGTAATGCTTTGGCATTGATGCAATGTGTGGCATCTCATCCCGAAACGAGATCAGCATTTCTTCAAGCACATGTACCTTTATTCCTATATCCTTTCCTTCACACCGTTTCTAAAACACGTCCTTTTGAGTACTTACGACTGACTAGCTTGGGAGTTATTGGAGCCTTAGTGAAAACAGATGAGCAAGAAGTTATAACATTTTTATTGACTACTGAAATTATACCGCTCTGTCTGCGTATTATGGAAAATGGATCTGAATTATCTAAGACTGTAGCCACATTCATTCTTCAGAAAATATTACTTGATGACAGCGGATTGTGTTACATTTGTCAGACATATGACAGGTTTTCTCACGTGGCCATGATTCTCGGAAAAATGGTATTATCTCTCGCGAAAGACCCGTCTGCTAGACTCTTGAAACATGTAGTTCGCTGCTACCTCCGATTGTCTGATAACCCACGAGCTAGAGCAGCTTTACGGCAGTGTCTCCCAGATCAGCTGCGTGATACAACGTTTACCGAATGCCTTCAAGAAGACAACTCGACAAAACATTGGCTAGCACACCTGATCAAAAATTTAGAAGCCCAGCCACCTCCGGCAAGTCCTGCCCAACAAAACATGTGAGCATTGCTTACACTAAGGCCCACCTTAAATGACATGCAATAAGTAGTTACTTTGTTCTGTTGTATTATTATTTGGTGACAATGTTACTAGTTATATTAATAAAATTAGAATTTTTATAGTTTCATTTTAGTTTAAGTACATTATATTTTTTTATTGAAGTAAGCTGTGATGAAGACCTTAATTTTATTATTGTTACTAAATTTAGATAGGACAATCAAATTATCTTCAGGATCTTTGTTCTAGGAATATATTTTTGAATCAAGTTCAGCTGTATTATACTACTTGAATTACTTCATAGTGGGCATTAGTGTAGTGGATCATGCAATGTGGTGTATAATAAATATAACATATCTTCATTTACATAACTTTGCTAATGTATAATGAGAGATTACCTTTAAATGTTATTAACTTTTATAAGCTTGTATTTCACTGATTGTATTATTTTTAGGTACATTCAAGGTAATATGCTTATTTTGTAAACTGATGTAGTGGAATGGACTTGAAATAAAAGTTTTTCGTAATTTTGAAAATTATTTATTTTAATGTTAGGGAAATGACATTCTTATTTTTTGAATTGACAATGAAGTATAGAAAAAAAGGTACACAAGTTCAATATTAATACCCTAATTACAATATTCTCCTTTCTATGCAGTACATTTCTGTCTTTTGTACTGTATGTTATGAATACTATTGCTATCCTCAGTTATTAATCTAATAAGATTTCCGTCATAGTTGACTTATTATAGTTTAGTATTTTCACCGGGTCGCCGCCTGCGCGTGCTTTTGTGGGAACAGGCGGCGACCCCTAACGTGCACCGTTTAAAACGTGGCCGTCTTAAAAAAGATAAGGCGTCTTCGAGTTGTATAAATTGAATATCGAAGCTTACCAACTACAACCAAAGATTGTGCAGCGATGTTGATGATGCCATTACAAGGTTTAGACGTTGGTATTTACCTCACTTTGGCGTAACACATCCACACAAGCCAGGTGAAATTAGGATAGTTCACGATGCAGCATCAAGATCAAGTTTAAATTAGCTTTTACTGGAACACTAGGAAAGAATTCCTCGTTTACGGACCTACCCGCCACTAGCTAAGCGGCGGGCGTGTGTGGGGCTCATCCACTGGGATGGGTATTCCCAGTGGATGAGCCCCACACACGCCCGCCCCGCCTAAAACTCCCCGGTAATTCTATTGCCCTTGACTGGGGTAACCTGGGTTCTGCCAAGCAATTCACCAGGTCACTTCCAGGTAGCCCAGCCTTATAACTGGGCTTCGAGCCAGTGGAGATTGCCTTGAGTTAATTGGGCAATTCCATCGTGGCGGCCTGTGCAATGTGTACGTGGGAGCCACCCAAACACGCAGCCGCGCTATATGGACGACTACTCAGGCAGCTTAGATGATTGCCAGGCAGTCGCCCAGTTAGGGTTAGACATAGTGGAAGTCCATAGTAAATGTTGCTGGATGTCCAGTATATCCATACTGATATCCTACAGTTTCTTCTAAGAGACCTAGTTATAGAAGAAGTAAATTCTGTTAATATGCATTTAGAAGATTCTTGTGTTAGGTTGTTACGAATTTTCTGGAAACCGAATAATGAAATAATTTGTTTTGAAGTAAACTTAGACAGTAATAAACCAGATAGGTTAAACAAGTAATGATCAAATGCGAGTTTATGACCCATTAGATTTGTTAGCGCCAGTCATTACTTCTGAAAAAAATCTACCACAAAAGACTTGGAGGACAGTGCGTGATTGTGACAGTGTACTACTCAGGCAGATCTTGATCCGTGGGCAGCGTGCTACAAAAGCTTAAAGGACATTCAAACTTTAAGTATCAACTGTTGCTAATTCCCTTGGCCTTATTTACTCTGACGGTTCGATAGTTTTATCTTTAATAGGTAGTAAAACTAGAGTGCCTCCTTTAAAGCCAGTTTGCATATGACGTCAGGAATTGCAAGCGACATTACTCCGCTCCAGGTCAGCGCGAACGGTAATAGATGAACATCAATTAGGGGTACATTAGCTTGTGGAACCTGAAACTGTGAACCTGTGCTGTTCAAAATGTATATACCGATGTCAAGACCTCATAATTAATTTTGGACGGTCGTCAGCATATCGTAAAACTTTAGTGAAATATTTCCACATCTGGGCGAGCCCCACTTGAAATGATACTGTGGTGAATTGAATCAAACAATGCTATTGGTTGCTGAGGCTGAGACCGACTGTGCGTAATGTTGCTAAAGATTGCCAGTTTTGTAAAATAAGAAAAGCTTCCGTGACGATACCTCACGTGGAAGATCTGCCAGCACTTCTATTAGAATATCTTACGCGCTCATTTACAAACGTTGGTGTAAATTAAGACAGACCTATTGAAGTAACCGTGAAAAGGTCAAAGAAGTAGTGATATGTCGCTCCCTTCACCTGTTTGGTTGTCAAAGCCATAAATTTAAATATATTAGCCAGTCTTACATCGGATTTAGTTATAATGGCGTTTCATTTTATGAAGATATAGATAGGTCCGTGAGTATCTGCCATTCTTAACACCAAGGCGTTGTTTGTTTATCTCACCAAATTTATCTCATGGTTTGTGGCGAGGTCATATTGTTTTAGTTTTTCCGATAAAATTTACATTACATTTTAAAATACACGTTTCTACATTTAAAGTCAAGCGTTCAATACATATACAGAAGATACAATCAACATATGCATACGCCGCACTCGATGACGGTCTTGGTTACGAGCAAAGAAATGGCTGGACTTGGTTTGATAAACGCAATCGAATCGCTAACTGTAAAAATGCATCGATTTAACATAAGCTCTCATTGAGTGAGTGTGATTGTCAAATCCCATACATTTTTGATTTAGCTATTCAATTGCGATTATCGAAATGCATTTTGTATAGTCCTCTAACTACTTTGCCCTTAAGGTTAATGGCATATGAGACGAGGGGTTGCAAATATCTGTCTCCGACTAAACGATATATTAAAGTTGCTTTTTATTGCGACTTTGGATGGATGAATTAAAATTAAGATGTGAATAGCTGTTATTGGTTTGATATAGTAATTGTATTATTTTTTTGTTACATAGTTTCCTTAATCAAAAATCAGGTCCCCGTGTAGGTCCTTGTGACAAAGCCCATCTTCTAGCACCTTTGTTTCGCCATGTATCATGCGTTAGTTTGATAGAATCTCGTTTGTAAACACTTGTTTGAACGTAAATATCAGCTACGTTTGATTTAGTCTTATCAGTTGGTGATCTATTCGTGCCACTCAAATTTTCCAATAATTGGGTTCCGCAGTGGACCGTATCAATATTGCGAGCGCATGCTTTGTCTAAAACTGGGTAGCATTTGAAATCTAGAGTTTGGTTTTCTTTAGAGCTTGTGTTACATTTGACTCGTTTATTGCCGCATTTGCAGCATTTAGGAATGTAATTTTCCCTCTTCCGAACCATTGTGACACAATCATTGTCACACTTCAGCGGACCAGTGACGGTGGTATTCAAAGCTATATCAACAAATCTTTTATTTAAAATAGTTTCCTTCGATTTGAATTTATTTATTACCGTGCGACTTTTATAGGGAGTAATTTTTGGAAGCAATTTGTTAATTTCCTTCCTTTTCTCAATAACTATTGATGTTGTTGGTTGCCCGATATATTTGCCTCTCGAAGGATGACATGTTTTTTTACCATCTTGAGTATGTTTATACTGTTTTATGGAGGTTTCTTCGTAAATTTCCTCGCAGAGCTTTTGTGCTATTGAAGACATTTGTGGCTATGATTATTTGGTGTTTAGTGTTTGATTTATATACGTGTTTCACTTCATTTTTTCATTTTTGGTTGATGTAGTACTTAGGTTGGTCGAATAGGAATAAGGTATTTTTAAGTGTCTAACATTATTATACGGTATTTCACCATTATTTTATATAATCATTTATGGTGAACTATCAAATTTTAGACAAGCACTCTTGATGACAGTTTAATTTTAAACATCATTGATTAAATACGTCTTCAAATGTTTCTTTTGTACTTGACTAGATTAAGCGGTGTAGTATTAAAATCTCCTTAAGTATGTATAAATGGGAAGATAAAAAATAAAACAAAAATATAGAGGGACTTTTATCCCGTTCGATGAAAAATGTAGTCGATTTGAAAATCACACACATTTTTCATGTTTTTTATTTCGTATATTGTGTTGTAGTGTTATTTTTGTTGCAAAATTGGTGTAGTTTCATGCCAAGAAAGGATCGTTGCATTCCGCAGTATATAAAATAAATAATTCAGCTAATCAATGTAGTAACTGAGGTGAGATTTTTCAGGGTTTTGTTTAGCTTAGTTCATTTCTAAGAGAAGTAGTATATTCTTTGGTTAGACATAATTCTTTATAATCTTTGCTCTTAGTTCAGATCAAATTCTTAGTAATCTGTGCATATTTTTTTAATCTGTACTTACGACAACTTGTTTTCTATTAGACATACTCTTACTATTAGTATATAATATAAATGTTTATATACTTACATTTATATTACTAACAACCTAACATAAATATTGTGTTTGTTGCAGATCACGGAATCGCCACAAAAGTTCCAATAATACAATTAAATCGAAACTATATTATACTCATGAGTAGTCACTACATGACACTGGCAAGAATTGTCGAAATCTTCGACAAGTTGCCATAGAAAAAAAAAAAATACTCTTACTAATCTGTATTCTCTATTTAGTTTCTGCTTACGACTGACAGTTGCTGAAATAATGAAATTAAATCAGTTTTTCGATAAAATTGAGAATTTTGTGATCTAAAATGAATTCATATTTTACATAATGATGTTATAAAATTATGTTTTTGATGCAGAGAGTACCCGTAAAACAATAAAAATGTGGGTTTTCGGTTATGGATCATTGGTATGGAAAGCTGACTTCAACTTTGAATCCAGAATTGTGGGTTATATTACAGGATACCTTAGAAGATTCTATCAGCATAGTATAGATCACAGAGGAGTGCCAGACAAAGTTAATAAATATTTAAATCTATATAAATTTTGCCGCTATGGTTAAATTTTCATTTCTGTTAAAACCAAAAAATTATATCGTTAGATAGCTCTAGCCATATTTCCGCATGCTTCAAATGCGTACACTGTAATGACCATAGTTGTAGCACATCAATAGTCCTCACCTGAATACTGAACATTAACAAGTCACTTGTCAACAAAACATTGAAATAAAAATTAACATTCATCAAAATGTTGTACACCAATAATTTTTATGGACAAAAATAAAGCTAAGTGGTTTAGTTCCATTTGTAAATACAAAAGTTACTTTAATAATTTTTATTGTGTTTATAAAATATTGCATAGAAAATTAGTGCTCAGGTTAACACAGACTACAGACAGAAGACAGTACTTCAAATGTGGTATGGAAGAGACAATTGTACAATTGTTTGTATATGCATTCTGTAGCCACATCTTTGAGATATCGCTGTTCAGTTTTGACTGTAAAATTATGACAAACCCAAACTGTCATAATTTTACAGTATGATAGCATATCTAACAATTTAAATCTTTGGTTCAAACCATAAAGTCAAATTCAAAATACATTTATTAAGTTGAGGTAAATCTTTTGTCACTCTTTTATATGCATCTTATGATTGGAGATCATTCACTTTAATCTATTAGAATATATTTTTATTTTTTACATTAAATGTTATTTGAAACCCTCTGAATTTGCAATCTATATTGTTTACCCTAATAACTCTCTGTAATGACTATTATTATGTTTTCAGCCTGGAAGAGTTGTTACTTTGATACCTAGTGAAGACCCAAAGAGTAGAGTGTGGGGAGTGGCTTATAAGATTAAAGATAAAGATATTGCACAAGTTACAAGCCATTTAGATTTTAGAGAAAAAAATGGTTACTCAAAAAAGTTAGCTAAATTTCATCCCAATGATGAAAATTTGCAGACATTCAATATTACATTTTACATAGCAACAGAAGAAAATGAGTCTTATGCTGGTGAGTACTATAATCAAAATTAGTATGATGTAAAATTTTCATGAATATCAGTGTGTTTATGGAAGTGGTGTCAGTAATTGCCAAAATATATGTAATATATCTTATTTTTATATTATTGAATGTTGTAAGTGTAAGTGAGTAATGAAAGTATACAGTAAAAGAAGTCATGCAAAGAAGTAACATGGTGCTTAAATAATAATTGCCTGTATTTTTTTTGTTAAATCAGGTCCAGCATCAATAGAAGACATAGCAGAACAAGTTGTAAGCTGCCACGGACCCAGCGGTCCTAACAAAGAATATGTTTATCATTTGGCTGCAGCTATGAAAGAGCTAGCACCAAATGTAGAAGATAGTCACCTGTTTGCATTAGAAGCCGCGGTCAGAAGATTAGATTCTGATTCCAAGCCAAGTTAAAATACAGCACTAATAATAATAAATTATTGATAAGAATAAAATTATTGGGATGTTAATATTAAGTAAAAATATTGTATTTGTAATGTTTTTAAAATTTTGTAAAAACAAACAACTTTTGTTTTTGACTTTGGTTTCCTAAAAAAGTAATTATTACCACACCCTAAATTCAAAGACAATTTAGCTTTTGTAAAAATAATTGATGCAACTTTATATTTGCATTGCATAATTTTTTATATCTTGATTGTATAGTGGACATAATATACATAAAATTTGTTATATACTTTATTGTACCAAAATTCATTCTTAATATTTAAAACCTAGTTCTGCACTTTGTGTATTGATTGAGTATTATCAGATGTAAACGTTTTAGGTATACCTAACCTATTTGCTATTTATCATTTAACCCTGACATGAGTTTCATTAAAACCACTTTTTATTTAAGAGAAATTGACACCAATTTATTTATTTATGAAGAACAAAAATATTGGCTTCAAAATTATCAATTTATCCATTTCTACAGTTGACCTAACTATTTATTCCAAAGATCAGAAGTTAAATTTTAGATGCTTTAATATTTATTGAGGTTTTTTACCCATTCCTGTAAACAATAATTGAATTTTTACTTTATTCTGTGGTACTAAGACTTATGCTTTAAATTTTACTATCAAACTTAATGTCTATAATCAATCACCAAGGCTGCATGATACTTATTTGTGTCAGTGGGTAGAGATTTGTGTAATTAATGTCATGTTCCAGTATTTAGTTTACCTTCTAAGGTAGCCTGCACACCTGTATTTGCTCGGCTGAGTTTCACGGTAGTTTTATTTTCCATTAATTATTGTGTACATTAATTCAAAATGAAAGATTATTTCGGAACAATACCACGACTCACAACTACGCTCATGTCGGAAATTTATTTAAAGGGGACCTTATAGGTTTACAAGACAGGAATGTCTTTTCCTGGTTCACCTTGGTGACAATAATGTATAATTTATATTCATAATCCCGTATATAGACTGTCGAGAGTATAAAGTTTGAGCCAGCAGAACGGTGTACCTGACATTTGCGGATCGTCTCTAATTAGTTGGAAGTCGTATATTAAAAAAATATATTTCATAATTATATCAATACTACATTATACAATATTAAAGAATAAGTGACATTGTTCATCTATAGTATAATATATGGGGTATGACTTTATATATATTTGTATTTTTTTTATATTATACCATTCATTATGTTGTCTGAACTGCCTGTACATGCTGTTTACAATTATTAGTGAGAGTTCCAGCATACAGCTGAAAACCTATGTAGTCGCTGTTGTAAATACAATAAAAAATAGGTGTATTAGAAAAGCCTATACTTTCGTTTCTAAATGAACGGTTCAACGTCGAAATAAACTTTATCGTAGCTTTTTGTTCCGTATTTCACTACCTTGTCGTAGCGGAAATATCTTAAAGATTGTAATCTCCCTGATTTATTAATGAAATTTTTTATAATTATTATTTATGTAATTTATTTGTATAAATTAAAGCATTGTATGACAAACAGAGGTAATTAGTTAACTTGTTGAAAATAAGAAAATGTACAATTTTTATAATTTGTACAATGTTTATAATTTGGAACATTTTGTATTCTATATTCTTTATAGACTACAAAACGACATGTTTGAGAAGTGATCCCACGACCGTTCGATTCATAATACATTCTTATTGCCCTAAATACTGAGTAATTAGTGGAAACCCATTGAAATTGTAATGTTGTGATATCTTTTTTGTTCTAAACATTTTCAAAATCAATAATTTATTAGTTTTAATTTTTTTCAGTTATCCATTACTGATATAAGTTATTTATATTGTAATAATAAAAAACCACACGGCGAAGATAAAGTAAAACACTATGAAGTGAGGTATAAAATGTTTTAAGTGATTGCAATAAGTCAGTTTCTATTAGAAGTTATTTGCCCTGTAAAAATCAATCTTAGAATATTTAATTAATGTAGTATAACTAATTTTACATGAAAAATTTATAGGTGACGCGGGTATTTATGTTAGATTTTTTCTTACTAGTGCCCGTAAACCAAGAAATATTATTATATGACTTGTTCTTGCAGATTTTCAGTAATTTAGGGTGATCACTTAAAATTTAAAGCCTTATAATGGAGATCTATGTATACGACATTTGATAGTTTTCCGTGGTTATTCAAAACAAGGAGAGTTACGCGATTATTCCAAGAAAAATTGGTGGTGTTTTTTATATTAAGTTTGATTGACTGATAAGGTGTTTTTTCCTTTTATTGCTAAGAAGTCTTAAGAAATTTCTGTGTACGTATAAATATTATATTTTTTTTTCGAAAACATTAAACTACACAAAAGTGCTTAATCTCTGTGATAATCTTTTAAATGTTTGCAATGCAAACGCTTATTCTTTTATTCGAATTTATTAGAAATTTTATTGTCAAATTAAAACATGATCTCAAAATAAATAATATTTTATTTATAAATGGTAACATAGTAAAAGATTTAAATACAAAAATAAAATTTGCATGTTACAACAATAGAACCAGGTGTTCTACTTATCGTTAACTGGAACGTATTTTACTGACACTATTTGTGAAGTGCCAGTCCGGTGGACTTATTTACATTAAGGAAAAACAACCACGTTTGTACTGTCAAGAGCAAATCAAATTTGACGATTTTGAATTTTCGTCTACTTTACTTGGAAATAATAGATTATAGTATTAAGTTCCAACTTTAATATAACAAGTGTTGTACATTGTACTTAAAACGTTCCAATTAATATAATACCTAATTTATAGAGTGAAACTATATCCATATATAAAGTAGTCCACTAAACACAATCATCGTTACTTAAAAAAATTGGCAGATAGGGAGTGTCACATGGCACTTACGTTTATCAGTTTTACTGATAACCCTACACTGCATTGAGATAAAAATATAGGAAATCTGGTATTTAATTATTTTTATAACATAACAAATAGTATGAAGTGTACTGAATGAATTTATTTTCTATAAACTCATTTAAAAGAAGTTATATTTTTATTTTAATATTTATAAAAATACTAGAAGTGACGTCATGTTTCGCAACAACCTTGATAAAAATTATCTTTGGCGGGCTTGCATAATGCAAGTAAATTTTATAAATTATTTATCTTTTTTTCTGCCGAGTAGTTTGTCTAGAAAACTGCGTTTTCTCTTAACCTTTTTTGGGTTCTGCGAGTGACTTTCCAACTTTTCTCCTTCTTTAGTCATTTTGTCTATAAGCGCTGGAATGGTTAAATCATTTTGCTCTACAATAGGTTTCTTAATCGGGGTAGACTCACGACTAATTTGCCTTTGTATAATAGAGAGTTCGGGGACGCGGTCATTCTTCTCTTCTTCAGACAGAGAAACTTTAGATTCTGTTTCATTGTTATCATCATGTTCAGACATAGTTTGTTCTTCGTTAATTATTTCAGTCCCATTTGAAACTACAGCAGAGAGTGCTTGTGGCTCTGTATTTTTTTCAGCGATTACATCTTTAATACTGTTTTCTTTCTTTTCAAAAACTTCATCTTCATCTGATTTGTGATTTTCTACCTTATCTACCTTATCGACTGTATCGGCGACGCTCGAAGTTGACTTTGGAACGTGTGCGATTACTCTAGGCTTAGTTGGCGGTAATTTCCAATCTACCGGCAAACGCTGTGGTGAGTATCTTTTGAGTAACTGTTCGAACATCTTTTGATGATCGATCTTTGATGGTGAGTATGGCAAGTCATTGGTTGGCAAGCTTTGATGTTTAGGTATTATTTCTGGATCCTTGTTTTCTTTTCCGTCGAGTTCAGAATCCCCTAAATCTACGACAATACGTCTTATTGGCGGCGGCGTTGAATACGGTTCAGCGAAAGGAAACTTGTATATTTTTGGACTTTCAATTTTGTAACTCATAGGCGTGGTAGATTTACCTGTGGGTAGCGAAGCTCTCATGCCAGCCCGATTAAACGGCTGCTCTTCAGGATCATGAAGGTTTGAAGTCAGGAAGTCTCTACGCATTTTTGATAGTCGCCGATTCCTCTCGATCGCACTGTATCTGTAGTCAGCATTGTCACTTTGATTCAGCTCTGACGTGAAATTGTCTGAGTATTTGCGGGGTCGAAAATCGGGGACCCTTTCGGTGTTATTCGTCTCACGGAAACTGGAGTATCCGGTGGTATTCCGTTTGAAGTTGGAGGTGGTCTTGCCGTGGTTGGAAGTGACAATAGGCTCGACGTCCTTATACATGGGCACCATGCTTGTGGGCGACGGGAGCGGCAGGAACACTGTGTCGTGCTTATCAAACACCTCGCGTCTCTGACTGAACACGTCCACACCGATTACCTCACGCGACCTCACACTTGTTGTAGGCGATTTTGTGCTCATTTCCGTTCGATTAGAAACCGCAACACTTTTATTATTAATACTATTTTCCTGTAAACTTTGTTATGTTCTATTTTTGTACGGCACACATTATGACTTCACCGGTAACATCGCGACTATAAAATGTACACGTCTGCAGGTTAAATTGGACAATAAAGGTGTCCCGATCGTCCGTAAAAGGCGAGCCGTTCGCGATATATGGTGGGTGATCAATAGAGTGGTCGCGATAAGATACGAGCGTCGTGTAGCGAAGTGCTTCGTCTGTTTTCTTTATCTTTCAATAGTTGAAACAGTTGGGTAAATACTAGCGAGCGAACACAAGCGCGTTCGTAATTACCGCGGAGTGAGTGAAAGCGACGCGCCGACCGAGTGCCGCTGCCGCCTCATTATGTAATGAATATTAACACAAACGTCCCAAATACGGCGAGGTTTAGCTTACTTAGCCGATGCTAATCACCTTCACGATATTCCCACAAATGTTCCTATACATTTCCTTATATGTATAAACTGATAGTCAATAACGTAATTATCAGGAGTTACAAATATTTATTAATATTATATTAATGGACTTTTTATTTTTGCGAACAATTAAAAACTATTTATCTAATAAGTAAATCCAGTTCTATTATTTTCAATATTGTTTCAAATGAGGAAAATGATATCAATGACACCTTTATTTATGTAGTTTGGTTGTTTCCGTGTATCAAAGCATTTTATTTTATCTTAACTGTTTATCGTTGTCACATTATCTTTTAATGGAAAAATAATTAAGAAGTCCTAAATAAACGAAACAATTTTAAATTTACACATCTATATAGGTAAATAATAACAAAAAGCTTTTAAGTATTATTAAGAGTCATTAATGATTGTACCAAAAGACTTATTTACTCTAAACTATAGTTAGGCAGGCTGCTAATCTAAATATTTAAAACACATTAATAAGTAAAGAATACAATATAATGTAAATCCTACTCATAATATATTATGACGACGGGTTGGTGGGACCCTGTTCTGTAATTAACACAGCAGACGTTCCGGGTTCGAATACTGACAAGCGATAGGTATTGAAAGCGGGCACATGACACTCATTTAATTTAAGCCGGTATACAATTTCTAATATAGTTATTTGATATCCGTTACTTGCTTGTGTTAACAAGCTTCTTCAGACGCTTAAATTTAATTTAGATAATGTTTCCGGATGTACCTTACAGTAATACCTTTACCTATCTATTCTATTATAACTCTATGGAAGGTCTATTTATCGTTGATCATTTCAAAATACCGTATCAACAATAACAAAATTGTATTGAATCAAACACTCATTCTATTTCGGACGATGAACAAATCAAATTTCGTCCTATATACATAATACAAATAAAGCTGGGTGTCCAATCGGATTGGCAACTGCAAAATTGGCGTGGTGAAAGTTTTTTTCAAAATATCTGTCAGAAAGAAAGAAACAAGGAGTTTAAATATTTAAATTGTTTTTTACTTCCAGTTTGGATTACAAGAAATCAGACCTTTTTATTTATAAATGATACTTCAGTCAAACAGACCAGTTTAATATGTATTAGCTTTACGTTGTTAATCCCAATGATAAATGAAAAAACTTTATTAACCACTCCCTACGTTTTTATCACCTTACGCAGATAGAAAATTAGTGTCATTTTCAATTAATTTGAATTAAACTGTCAACTAAAGCATAATAATTTAAGTGTTATTATTTTACAATGCGCGTAGAGGGTATTTACCATGCTTTTAGGCATTTGTGCATATAGTGGGTACGCAGCTTAAAAATATGAATAACAATAAAGAATTACCAAATATATATGCTAATGATTATAAGTGAGATCATTGTCTGACGATTTTAAAATTTACATTTAACCTATTCAAAATTTATGAATAAAAATTCACAAAATTGGCAATTGTAAAAAGTACCTTACCTCTAGGCTGACAGCGCGCCCCCTGTTTATAATAGGTATTATAGTATCAAAATAAAACTGTTTTCGTTGTAATAAATAACAAATATGTGCTAGTTTTTATTCTAAATCAAAATTTCTCTTCACTTTCTCTCAATATACTGTAGTGGGAAAATGAAATGTCGTTTATAATAAAGTTTGAATGCGTTTTTGAAATTTCAACCTAATACGGACTGGATAAATGTTTGTTTTAGAAAGTAGTTTCGTTACCCACGTTGTTAGTCGTTACTGTTCGTTAGTCCGAAAAAAACTCAAAAACATCTTGTCACATTACAATCACTTTTTTCTGTTTTATTTTCTTACATAAAAATTTGGTTTAAGAATAAAAATTATAGTGAAATTTCTTAGAATAATTAAAATAAAATTAGGAATCTATTGTGTAATTAAATATGGAAAATTGTTTAACTGAGGTGCTTTTTAAAACTATCATTTCTTCTTCAGCTACTTAGGAGTATTTTTGATAGATGGCGTTAGTGGCAGGTTATAGGTGATACAAAGTTCAACGACTAACTAGTTCTTTCTAAAATGGCCATTTCTTGTCCAGTTCTAATGTTTGTTGTCCTTTCCTTCTTCGTTTTGAGAGAAAGAGACTTAAATTAAGGCTGAGTGGAGCTAAAACTCAGAAACGATTTCTTTATAATGTGATTTCTTTCTTTTTCTACAATAAAAAAATGTATTTGTTGGAATGTGACTGGATCTGTCATATTGTCGGCGAAAAGGGAAGATCTTCCGCCGAGATGGTGTTAGCTGGGGGATCGCGGTTTGCCTTTACAGAGTTACCGGGGTAATCTATGTATAGATTTGGCTGGGGCGTGGGCGAACCCTACGCTGGTGTAGGTCATGATACACATAGGACATAAGCTTTGTAAATTCTCGTCTTATTTCTAAGAGACATCTTACACCGCGGTCAGCTTGTATAATGTCGGACCTTGTATATATACTGATAGGATTTGCATCTCAGTAAGCGTGATTCATTATTTTTATTGTGACGTTTAAATGTCGTGTCTCGGCTAAGTGTTTACATTATAGTATTTTCGCAGATTTACCATTTCTCGATTACTCGATATCAACTTGTCTATGACGCTATGACGTAGCAGCTACATATTTTCATCTAGATTATATAGTACCTAATGATCTACTTAAAAATGGAATAAAACATAAAAGAACTTCTAATTAAAATTTAATAGAGAATTCATATGATTTTCATAATTTAAGATTTATAATACTCTTAACACTACTTAGGGTATACTTGAGAATGATTTTGTTTATAAATATGACTTATAAATATACATAATTTAGTTCATCAACAGTCTATATGATTTAACTAAGAAATAAAATTATTTACTATAAAACATTCCTTTATGGAAATTTAGTATTTCGAGAAATTATTATATTTATTATTATTTTGAGAGTATTTCTTTCATTGCTAATTCAATTTTAAGTTGTATACACGCTACTCTTTCTTGGAAAATCTGGTTTATTAAATTCAGTCTTTTCTGTTCCAACAGGGCATTCTCTTTCATCAGTTTTTGTTTTAACTCTTGTTCTTCAGGGGTAAAGTTCTCTTTATTCTCCTTGTTATTCAGTGCGGCTTCTTGTTTATTCTTCAAAGCAACGTGACTTCTAAGTTTTACTATTTCAAACTGTTCAGAGTTGATTTTTGCCTGCAATAACGATTTAAGCTGTAAGTATTCAGCGTTTTCTAATTCAAGTCTTAAAACACGCAGTTCTTTTTCTGTGAATTTTGGTTTATCTAGAACTGGTTCAACAGGTGTATTTATTTTGACGTTTTCTACAGGTTCTACCGATTTAAATTCAAAATTGTCCTCGAATTCAGCTTCGAATGGTACTTCTTGTTTAGGTGATTCTATCTCTTGGAATTTGTCTTGGAATGCGTCTGTCTGTGCGGTGATGATCGTTGGTTCAGGCTCTGCCTGTGATATTGTGGGTTCGTTCGGTTGCGAGTTCCTACGTACAGGTTCTTCATCAGTTTTTTCATCTACTGATTGAGGTGGTATAGAGTTTGGTTCCACAGACTTCTGTACCGATCTTAGTTTTCTCTAAAATTAAAAATAGAAATTTGAATTTGACAAATTCTAAATTCTAACTCACTAATGGTTCAATATTTTGTCATCTTTTTTCATATATATAAAAATCAATTGATGTTTCTCTAGATTAGCAAAAACTAAAAAACGGCTTGACTAATTAAAAAAGTGGACCACGTAGAACAAGAACGTGCGAAAAATGTCTTGAATGAAATTTCATATAAAATGCGAAGAAACTTTTTCCCTAACCTATTCAAAATATAAATAAGGTGCTAGCAAAACCACTCTACAGATTATTGAACCCCATTGAATATTTTACTGTTAAGCAAAAATGTTTCAAGTTAGGCTTACTTTGAGTTGCGTGACTATTCTCTGTGCTTCCCACAGCTGATGGTCGCGAGCTGGCGTGGTGAATCCAGCGTGAAGTTCGGCGTGCAGTTGGCTTAGCAATGACTCTTGCTTTCGAAGCTCCAAGCTTATATCCGCTGCATTTTCTGAGAACTCCGCTGGGATAGACTCTAACGGTGGTACATATCTAAAATAAATATTGAAATTGTTTTTTTATTTGCCTTCTTTGAGACTAAAAATATTTAACATATTTACGGTGTATATAGCCTTACCTGGTCAGCAATATATTGGGGAACATTTTTTCAGCCTTCGTGATCAAGTAGGTGAGCAGATTGAAGGACATATTCAACGCGGGACCCATAGCGGTGGCTATAGTTTGAATATTTGCGTGGTTTGCCTTAAATAAAACAAGATATCTTACATATTTTTTCCTATATTGTAAAGATTGTCACAGTGACTTATTTTAATAACATTATATATATAATTTTTTATAACATTGCTTAAATAAATATGAGAAAAGAGTTCGTCAGTTGTTGCGCTATAAATAATACGGCAAAATATCACAATTAGTAGGTCACGAGTAAGCGAATGAGTCCGCAGACTAGGCTACGACTGCTGGATCAGATAGAGAGAGATAGAACCTTGAAGGATAATAAATCATACCTGTTCATTAGCGACGACGTTCTCAAAATGCCTCATGATCCAACCGAGGAGGCTGTAGTTGCAAGGCGGCAGTTTGCCCACTAAAGACAGCATAGTGGCCTCCCGTTGGGGCTCCGCTATCGCCGTAGCTTGCTCGAATTGGCCGTGAAGTTCTTGAGTTAGGATTGAGTCGGGCAGTTCGCTGCAACAGTTGACTTATTATATTTGATAATAATTAGTTAAATAATAATATAATATTTTCATAGAAGTTTGATGGTAAGTGGACGATTTAAATAGATTAATAAAATACTAGATACATTGCATACAAATTGTTACTGGAAAGGCAATTTTGCTATAGCCAAAAAACTGCAAATGGGTATACGCCTAAGTATTATATTGATTGATTATCTCACCTGATGAAGCTTTTCAGCATAGCACAAGCGATAGGCACGTCCCAATGGTATGGAAACGTGGGGCCGCGATCTGTGAACAGTTTCCGAAGTTGTTGGAGCTTGATCTTGTCCGGTTCAGAGCGGTAGATCTGAGGAGACTTAAGACCGTTTGCCTGTAATACAAATATTTGTTAGATAATGAACTGTGTGGGAAGTACGAACCACTTCAACATAATCAACAGCATATATACGTTTCACATTTGGTCATTCGATTTATTTTTTATTTCATTTTATTGTTAACAATTTGAAATAATTACACAATCAAGAATTATTACTTCAATTATTCTTCTTCTTATTATTACATAAATTAAAATAAACATCAAAATCTATAATGATAAAAATCTAATATGGCAAAGCAGAACTTATTGGTTTTTTATAAACATCAGAATTAGTCGCATTGTGTATATTTATTTACCTGTAAGAAATCAATGCTGTCTCGCACGACGAGGGGCAACCTCGAGTCATCATGGCACCTGGATCGTTCTACAGACTGCTGGAGAGGCACCCCGAAGATTGGCAGCGCAACTGTAAAAGCCGTAGATAATAAATAACTATTTAAAGTCAAGAAATAACACAAAATTTGCTCGATCACTGTTCAAAACTTAATAGACAATCCAATTAAAATATTATTTATGACACAAATCATAAAAATACAGTAACACTACAAAAAAAGTATACATAAGATATGCGACCTTATTGCTAATCAATCTCTTCCAGGCTACCTTGTGAATAATATAAATAGGGAAAAACAGATACATCTGATTCTATTATTATACGAATAATGCAATTAATTAGATAGATGATTAAATATATAAGAACTAGTGATGGATGTGGAGATTACTTTATTAAGAATATTTTTTTAGTAAAAAGAAATTTGATCACTGCTGTCGAATTCATAATAGGAATGCGCCACAGAACTTCAGTCCACAAAGGAAGTTCAACAAACATTTATTTATATAGTATAAAAATACCGTAAATCATTATATGATCATTTTTCTATAATAGATAATTAGCAAAACCAACACACAAACAGAACTCTTACATACATTATACAAACACACATGCACACCTGTACACGCACACACACACACAAACATTACTATTGTAATTAAAAATATACTCGAACTAGGTTTTCCTGCTCTTTCTTCCTCAATGCACTAAAAAATCTTTTGCCATATCACTTAATACGTATGTATGTACAAAAATAAAATGGTAAGGAGAGTTACCATTTTTATTGTTCTACATACTTCATATAATCTCAGTCTTTTTTGATAATAATTTTACAATTTAGACTTTATGATATCACCACAGTTTTTATTACAACTTTTAAGCTTTTCTTTAGGATTGGGAAAATCCTATAAGTGAGATTAGTTTATTTAGTAAGGACAAGATCTAATTGCCATGACGTGCTATTCATAACTGTCATTTCTTCAATGACGTTCTTGGTAGGCAGGTGATACAAAGTTCACCGTGTCAACTAGTATAATCATAAAACTGTCCAAATGTCAACGTTCAAAACACGAACATCTTTTTCATATAGAAGTCGTAATTACATTCAAATAATACATCAATATGTAATTCTAATTCTAAATACACATTTAAAATAAAACGTCTTAAGTATAAAATACGAACGTAAGCTGTCTCTTTTACATCGGAGGACTAGGAAAAAGAGAATGTATTTATTTATTTATTTATGTTAACACTGTTTCAACAGCAATTTTCTACACACACAGAATATAATACAATAAACAAGACACAAGCCAATTAGAGAAACACATTATTTTTCCAAAGAATCATCAGGAAGCCAAAATACATTAAGACACATTCAAACAAATGACAATTAACTATAAAATAACTAAAGAGAAATAACAAAGTTAGTTAGTAATTTAAATATGTTTCATAAGTAAATGGAAGCTGAATATGAATGGAACGATCTTCAATTTAGATATATAATATACAAAAATAGACATATCACTCTTACCACTAATAGAAATTTCTTCTAGAAATGGGTTCATCGCAAAACGAAATTATCTGAATCGAGCAGAGAATCTAAACCTTATCAGTTACCTTGAGCGGGTTGAGGTTTTGTCATTTGCACTATCATATTTAATGTACAATTTTATCTTTGTGCTACTTTAGTTTACCGTCAATTTGTATGTTTTGACTCTTAATTATAAGGATTCTCGACCTGCGCTTCACAATTTGACTTCCATTTAATTATGTTGCATAAAAACCGAGCTCTTTTCTTATTCAAGATTTTTCTCATACTAAACCAGTGTCAGTGTAAAACGAAACGTGTGTCCTAAACAATAAATTTATAAATTACCTTATCAATGGTATTTGCATGGTGTGCTGTCATACGAATACGGACTTTAATCTGTGAAATACTTACCTGCCCATATATCAGATACAATAAATTTTTGTTGGACAAAATGGGAAATGAAGTTGAGTTTTTTCTGTTTTGATAAACTAAGTTAGCTGCAAATTTGTGCTGTTTAGTGTACGAAACATAAATATTTTTATTTCTTCCTACTTAGTACTTACCGCCTAACGTGAATATTTCTTCAAAAGGCACCCCCGATGTGACCGTCGACGGAACTTTAGTCAGCTTCTTATCTTTTTTCTCTCTGTCCTTGTCTTTTATTTTCTCTCTGTCCTTTTCTTTTACCTTGTCCTTATCTTTGTCTTTAACCTTCTCTTTCTTTTCATCTTTTAGCTTCTCTTTGGATTCCAATTTAAATTTGGCTTTTTCTTCCTTTTCCTGTGAGATAAAATTAATTATATTAAAAAAAAACCTAATTATTTTTCCGAACACGGTATTTAACGACAATTAAGAGTTCGTGCTGAGGATACTAGTTAACGTATAATGGACTATAAATTTATATAAACCGTGAGTCTAGTTTTGGTAGATTAGAGTACTGACCACGTGACAAAAAATTAATGTATTACGGATAAAAATTAATAAATAAATTGTTTTTATTGTTATTTTATATTGGCGCAGAAAAAAGCATAGAGAGTAGCAAATGAAAGATTCTAACATCACAATTGTTTAAAAAATGTTAAGTATTATTAAGAATTCTAATGCACTTATTCACTATATTTTCGAGATAACGAAGAGTTAAAAAAAAATGTTTTGATACGAGATCTGGAAATTTGAACATAGGTGCACGGCTCAAGTTTCCTCTGGTCGGTGCGCACCGCATGTGACATCATAGTCAAACATTGCATATGAAGCGCGCGTGACTCACTTATTCCCTGTTCCTACTCTACTTGACACAAAAAGAGATTTCGTAACTCCTTTATTAGTTACATAGCCAGAGCGTGTAATTCCACGTATCCCAACCTTCATAAACAAGGGTCCTTTCAAAAGAACTTTCCTTGTTTCTGAATGGGGATCTAAGAATCTTGTCGAGTTCAATGCTAAGAAAACGCGGGTGTGCGCATTTACAGCTAAAAGGTCGCCGTTCCTTCCCCTTCCTTCTCTTCAGGGTACCACTATGTGCTACAGAGCAGTATCACCTTGCTCGGCATGGAGCTACACTGTGATTTAAACCCCAAGGATTACATCGAGTCCGTTATCAAGACCGCATCACGGAAACTTGGAGTCCTGAACAAGGTGCGTAGGTATTTCACGCCTGATCAGTTATGCCTGCTGTAAAAAAACCCAGGTCCGGTGTTGTGTGTAGTATTGCTCGCACCTTTGGGATGGCTCCGCCCAGTACCTTCTTGATGCTCTGGACAGATTGCAGTGT
The DNA here is from genome assembly GCA_943193645.1 of Acentria ephemerella. Taxonomy (NCBI): domain Eukaryota; kingdom Metazoa; phylum Arthropoda; class Insecta; order Lepidoptera; family Crambidae; genus Acentria; species Acentria ephemerella. The sequence continues at coordinate 7,024,493 of OW971893.1, forward strand.
CGCGCTATGCGTATTATAGGCGATGCGTAAAGAACACACCAGAGCCTCTGCAATTGCGTAGCGACATAGCGTCGTTTAGTGCCTTTTATCGTTTGTGCCATGGAGATTGCTCTGAACAGCTCTTTGACCTTGACGCGTGCTGGTCTATGAGTCACTCCTTCACTGTCGCCACGTCTACTTTGCGTACTAAGAGATTTTGTAACTCCTTTCTCTGTCGCATAGCTAGAGCGTGGAATTCCTTACCGGCACACCATACATAAAAAAGTATCTATTTGAAAATAAGAAAACCCATAACGTAACCTTCTTGTATGTCATTTGTTTGGCGTAAACCTGTTTGTACCTTAAATGTAAAATCAGATCAGATGCACGAAACCTTTTGTGTCGAAAGGTGTCCATTATGTTTATACGTACTATCTAACTTAAAAGCAACTGATTTGTGTCATTCTTACTCATCACATTTATTAAATAACATTTTATAATTTATGAATAAGTGAAAATGAAATAATATTCAGGGAAGTTTCATGTGTGTAAAATAGTTTAATTGTGTATATATATATTACAGAACTAGTAACATTCTCCATTATCGATGCAATATAAATTTGTCACGTTAACGCAAAAGATAGCTTTCTCTTTTCGATGTAATATAAATTTGCATGAAAGCGGATTACTTTCTTTCAATACACGTATGCCTGTAGCTTTTTTGGATGATCCAGTATATTCATGTTAAAAGTGAAACTTATAAACAAGGGTTTTTTAACCATTTAAGTAGGTACTACTCAAGTTTGAAAGTGATAAGCTTTAATATAAGCTAATGTCGCGGTTGACCTTAGTAGTTAATAATGATTGGATATGTAAAATGCCAATTTATATCTTGCCACTTTGCCAGGAAATACAGCCAAGTTCTGGTTAAACATGACCCGCTTTGTTCTTAATGGTAACCGCGGGAATATCAACTATGTTCCCAGTTTATAAATCGTTACTACATTACTTGCTGAATCCAATTTACTTTATATCGATTGTATAATATAATTTTATTATTTACCATTAAAAATTAACTTTAATCTCGTAAATATGCGTAAGTAAATTAACCGTCTACAGTTTTCACTATGGGATAAATATTAATAATATACTTTATACACTGCATGCAAAGATGGGATTAAGGCGCGGCTCCCTAAATACAATTCAGCTATCCAATGGTGCTATCTATGGAAACTCCGGCTATCAATAGAACTCTATCGTAAAACATTGGGGTTCAATATTGATTCAGTCGCGTAAGTCACAAAACATTTTTTTTTTTCAAATTTGGATAGTAATTATAGTATAAAAATTTTGCTTAACCAGTTTCTAATTAATTATCTTAATCATCTATTAGTATAGTATTTTTATGACTACAGCTCGACAACTTATGGAGAAATACGTAATATTCTCACAAAAAATGCATAATTTTGGAATAAAGAAAGTCTAGTTCAAAATCCAATCAATTGTGTTTTTGCTTTAGACAAACTGTAAAGGTACATGACGAGCCCTGTACATAAAATTCATTTGTATAGGTTGTGAACGGGATTGGGAATGTCTTTTAAATCAACTCTTATTTAGGGAGGTGCCTCTCAATTAATCACTTTATAATTGCATGTTATCGATCGTATAACATACCAACTTTTAGTTTATTACGCGTTGGAAATTAACAATTATCTTGATTAAACGTAAAATAATCGATTCCACGTAAAGCTTTATCTAAAGTACGAGATAAGACTTATAAAATAAGAACTCTAAACGGTTTAATTGTTAAACAAGCAACATTTATATCACAATATATTTTATAAAAATATCGGAGATTTTAAAAATAAAATTGATTGCAGAGGTAGGCTTTTTCTTTCTGGAGGTAACTGGACTTTGAGAAATATAACTACCTACCTATAAAAGCTTATCTGAAAAAAAAAACGAAACAATAAAAAATAATAATCCACAGATTTAAGGTTAATTGTTTACATGTGGGTATATGTAAATGATAATTTGCTATCTTTAATTGTCTACCTACATGTAAACAATGACAGCATATTATCATTTACATAAACTATGCAATAGTAGATATCATGTTAAATAAACTATAAAAAAAATAAAAGTTTTGACTTAATCCCCGATCACAAAATTATCAGTCGTGATCTTTGATAATCCGATTTGCACAGATAACACAACACATTGCACAAATTATAACATTTATAAATTACTAATTATATAGCACTAATTGGCAACAATGATTTACTATTCCAAACAAATTCAAACACGCGAATTAAAAATATTGATACCTTTGAAAAAACACTGCGTAGGTGATGCATGTTCGAATAACAAAGTACAACTGTATAAACCATGGCCAAACCCACGTTTGCACAAGGTCGAATCCAATGGACAGTGGAATTATGCAAAATTCGCCGCTTAGACAATTCTAATACAGTAAACACCAACAAAAAATGGTTGTGAAAGCGAAACTGATTTATTTTATATGCTGAAACTTTTAGTTACTCTGTTTTTATTACTACACACCAGATGCATATCAAAAGTTTAAAATGACTCTTATTACAGTTTACGGGAAACTTGGAAAAGGTATGGAAAGAAATAACATATAGATTTTCAAAATAGAGGCGCTCTGTCATTCACTTTCTGAAATATTAGGTCGGGGAAAAGTCTTGTCGCATATATTATGTATAAACTTGTAATAAAATATCTTTGGCTATACTATTTAAATATATAGTAAAAAAATAAGATATTTTTGATTTCCACTATTATTCATGTTTTTCTTTCTGCCAAAATGAGCGAATCGAATGAAGAAATTAGATACTTTTTAAATTTTATTACAAAACAGGAAAAAATGCAATGCAAGCCGCGAAAAAAAGGCGGTCAGGATTCAGACTGTGGCAGAACCATCGATTCGGATCTCTACTGCCAACAAATGATGAGATTAGAGCAAGAAGTGGAGAGAAAGCGGCAGGATGATGATTAATAGAAAGGGTATGGTCTTTCATCACGATAACGCTAGACCACATACATCTTAACCGTGAAGATTTTCAGATTTGCACCTGTTTTTGACCGAATCTTTTACAATTCTTAGGCAGTCAGGTTAACATCAAGAGAGGAATGCCAAAACTACTTGTTGCGATTTTTTGTAACTTTAATGAGATGTAAATTAACATTGAAAAAAAGTGTATTGAATTTTCATATAAAATGTGAAGAAACTTTTTCACCGACCTGTTATAAGGATTCAGATTTTTAAGGTTCTATTGTAAATGGCAATAATGATAGTATGAGTATTATTATACATAGCTACAATATAACAATATTCAAGGTCTTCCTAAAGTTATCACGTTGGTACATCTAGGAAGTTATAATCTGTTTAAAATGACACATCTTTCACGACAATGCCTCTACTATGCAGCTACTACGGTTTTGTTTATTCGGTGTGCATTTAATAATTTCGTCACATTTATAATTAATGTGTGAAAATAAAGGGCAAATTCTTTACATAATAAGACCGCCTGGTAAATGTCTGTACATCAATGGTATATCCATTGATGTACAGACATATGTATACTTAATATGTTTACCTTATTTTACTTAGAAGCCCAGAACTGTATGATTTTTCATCATAGTAGTGGAAAAAATCTATATATTTGATATTAATAGTAAGTAATAATGATTATGCCAATATGGATTGGGTTTTAAGTTTATTGCATTCACTTGTTCTTTTACTATTATGTCATTGTGAGTCTTGTGACGGATGTAATGAAAATGAGATCAATCGTAATCTTAAATAGTTTATTATGTAGACTGTGCCTTTCGTAATGTAACAGTATTAGAATTTCTATCACCAATCCACTACAATCCAAATAAATAAGCCAATATAAAATTAATAATAAGGTCATAAGGACAATCCAACAATACTTTTTTCACCTAGATTAGTCATGTTTTCATAAACTAGTTCACCTATATTTTACAGGAAAAAGTTTCTTTAACATAGGTAATTAATTTCAGACTTGGTAATGTGGTAAGAATAAAATAAAAATATAGAAATAGAAGATTTTATACAATGGGATTAAAGCAATGTCTTAAGTTACAGGTTCAAACACGCAGCCAGAGTATTAAATAATTTAATCCAGAGTTTAACAAAGGATTTAAAGTACAGAGTCTCGAGTGCAGTGGTATTTTAAAGTTTAGACTTAGAGAGTGCCTAAGAACATTGGTCTAATATCTAATGGGACCTATTTTGTTCTTTTTTATTTTCATACTTACTCACCTTATCTTTTTCTTTGAGCTTCTCCCTTTTTTCCTTCTCTTTCCGCTCCCTTTCTTTCTCTTTCTCTCTTTCTTTTTCTTTCTTCTTCTCCTTTTCACTTAATTCCTTTTGCTTTACTGCATCTTCTTGAACTTTTTCTTTATCTCGGGACTTCTCTCGTTTTTCTTTACTCTTTGTTGGAAATTTAAAAGACTTTGTCTTCTTTGATTTTGAAGGACTTCTGTCAAAAATCGCATTGTAATTATATCGACATAAGCTTGTAAATTTTTCAGAATACATTTAATATGTTTTATCTATTTAATACTACTAATAAATAAAAGTATCCATACTGAATAATGAGAAATAAAAAACTATTTATATTAGACATGAAATTGAATACTTAAATAGTATACAAAAAATCACCTAAAGCTAACACATTATTAATTAATTACTAAAAAGTCTATAAGAATTAAAATATCAAGAATCTCTACTTGACCATTGGAACTATGAATTTGAACTATTGGTGGCCCATTGAAATGTATGGGTATCAATTTGTCAAAAATAATATAAATTTTTGATTATCTTTGCAGTCTTCTATAGATATAGATTGAAATACTATGTGGGCTTTAAAAATTAAGAAAAATGTGTAGAGAAATATCTAAGTAACATTTGTATACAATGTAATTCTTTAAAAAATTTATTATTGTTAAACAGATTGCTTATTTAAATAACAAAATTGTTCACCTAATTATTCAGTTAAACCCAAACTTGGTTCAATTTCAGTTTAAAACTATTGCTAGTATTAGCACATAAATATATTGTTAAATTTATAATAGTACTTAATAATATGAGTCTTCAATATCTATTATTAATAGGTATTTGACATAGAAATTTCAACTAATAGCAAATATTATTTGCTATTATATTTATTTTTATTATTATTATTATTTTAAATCATGTCCCAAACAGACAAGACTGGAAGAATATATATTTACTAGAATATTTTTCATGGGATAGTTTGGTTTAATGTGTTTATTCTTTACAAAATTTTATACATAGCATGTTTGTAACAATATATGATCAGTATTGAAGTGATTGTTATTTTATAAGAACTGAAGCATTAATAACAATACTTACTTTGTATCTGTGTCTTCTTCTGGAGAGCTTTCTCCTTCCAGAGCCGCATAACCTCGGTCCTTTTTTGATTCTTTCTTTTCTTTTCGGCGACCTAATAAGTCCTTCTTACTTGGTTTCTCGTGTTCCCCGCCATCACTGACTGTGGGTCAAAACGTTATTCAGTTATTCATTTATCAAAAGTCAATATTATGTCCCATATATAACTTTTTAAGTAAAATGTATAATATATACAAATAATTCACCAAGGTGTTTCACTATTTAGGATAAAAAAAATAAAGATATTTATTTCAATGGCCGTTAAAAAATAGCCTTAAATCAAATTACAAATGTTCCTGAACAATGACTATATAATTTGTTTTCGCAAAGTATATTGTTAGTTTATTAGCAACATATATTACATGATACTTACAATCACTCTCGTTACTTTTACGGCCACTTTCAGAAGCATATAAACCTGGGAAGTCTTTCTCTACATCAGGGCTTTCAAAATCCATTATTTACAACAAATATATTTGATTTATAATTCATTCGGAGATTACAACAGAGATTAGAAAAAGTGGATAACAACAACTTCACAGCAATCAGCACGATTTTTTTCTATTATTTGGCCTGGTAACTAAGACTTTTCCATATCTTCATTAATGAATCCCCTTCGATCTTTCGTATATCACAGATTAGAAAGAGTATGTCTAAACAAATTTTGTCTAATAGCTGAATATTTTGGTTTTTTTGTTGTTTGATTCTTCATATTAAACGGAAAGCAAAGGGAACTCCATACACCCATTTCATAAGTGATTATTTCTTTATTTCTGGCACCAGGATACCAGTGTAATGTATCCCTTTGCCCCAAGGAGTTTTTGGCATCTAATGGTTCCTCGCTATTTTGTTACTGACTAACCAGAAAATATTTTGAAAAATGATACGAAAATAGAATGTTAATTATTACGATGAAATGATACCCTAATGACAAGGAATGATATGTTTATCTTGATGATATATAAATTAAGCTTCAATACAGTTTTTAGTAATAAATTTTCAATTAAAAATGATTATCTTAATGAAACTTTTCGCGGCTTTCAGAGAGCCTTAAGAAGATGCATTTCGATAATCACTCTAGAATTGCTAAATTAAAAATAGCTTGATTAGCAATTAAATGTGATTGTCAAATACCATACATTTTTCATTTAGCGATTATGGAATTGCATCTTGTCTAGGCCCTCTGTGACATAAAAAATATGTCCGTATAGGAAACTATATTGGGAAGCATTTACCATCAATTCACTCCCTCAATAAAGGCAACTGACATTTTATTTCCGGATAATTCTGACAGTAACTTGACAGTTACATTGACATGACGGAACAAAACAATTCGATGTTTACGTGTCAGGAAGAATATCATTAAAATTCAATAAATAAAATTATTTATATGATTAAATTACTGTCATGATTGGTAATGTATTTTAATATTAATATGTTTATTTCATTTTTGTATGTCTAAAAAAACATGCGCATAGAATGTCTATTCCTTTCACCTTAATCTGGAATATTCACGATAGTAATAAATTTCAGAATAAAATCATCATAATGTCGTGGTTCGCGGACCTCGCCGGCAAGGCCGAAAACTTGCTTAACAATTTGGATGAGCAGACCGGCGCGGCTTTGCGGAACCATAATGTGGTAAAGCCCAAAAAACATGAAAAACAAGATAGTAGTCAACAAGAACCTCCTTGGGCTCAGAAGAAGCGTCAGACGGTGCGAAACTTAAAAAAAGTCAACATAGCAACCGAAACAAAATCAAGCAACTTTACTCCGACCAAGAAATCATCCCCTATATCATATGTTGCTCCACGACAGCCTAGAGCACCAATCAAGGAGACCTTAGAGACAGCTAATCACATTCCAAGAAAAAAATCACCACCAAGAAAGTCTAACACACAGTTCAGTTTAAACAATTGTCCAAAAACTTTAGTTGGTTATATGAGGGATGGTGAGGGTGAAGACCGCTATGGCTTGAAACAGAGAAGTAAGCTTATTTATTTCTTCATAATAAGACTTATAAGGTACATGCACAGTTTATACTTTTAACATAAAAGGAAAAAAAGGTTTTCAGAAATGTTAATCCCTTTCATTTACAATTTATTGTAAGAACTTGCATTGTATATATAATCTTTAATACAAAAATGTCTTTTTGTTGAATAAAATATTTCAATGAACAAATAAACCTTTATGAGAAATATAGGTAATGGTTTAATTACAGGATTCAGTTTACCTGCTGACCTTGAGCTAATAAGCAATCATGATCTGACCTACAAAATGCAAAATTTAGAAGTCGAAAATGCAATGTTGAAAAACGAACTTAATGTAATGAACAGAGAGGTTGCAGAATTGCTTGATCGTCTTCGGAAGACTGAGGATGGTAATGTTCTAGTTAATGGCATTAGTAAAGGTATTTTTATATTCTGAATTTCGGCATGTATTTTGTGGGAAACATTGTCTTCATTTATTTGTAAATATCTTCATTTTAAGCTGCTAAAAATACATGATGGTGGCAAGTGTTTTCAATTAATTCTTTAAATTAATTATTATTCATACTATCCCTTATAACTATTAGGGTATAAACTATATTTGAGAGTTTTTTTCATTAAGTCGTATAAAATTCGATTAATATTTGCACAATACCCTTCCTTTAAAATATAAATTTCAAAATACTTCAACCTAATTTCAGATACTTCAAAATGCTTTATTTAATAGTTTTGCTTTTATTTTGTAGAACTAAATAAAACACATATAAAATTAAATAATTCTGAAATGCGGATTGAACGGTACAGCTCAGAGATGGAGGTACACACTAAACAGCTTGAACAGTTAAAATTAAAAATAAATGAAATGACTAGTGAAGAAGAATTGAAGCATAGAGAAATAAACAATTCACTTGAGACAGAAATCACTTTATTGAAGCAAAGGAATGAAGACCTGCAAAATAAGTAAGTGACAAGCTAACTAGCTAGTTGACAAGCTTATCAAATGTAGTAGTTGCATTGTACAGTCAGCTCTACAATACATGCAAGTAAGCTATTTCAAACAGAATAGTGTTAATTGATTGGTCTAATGATATTAGTTTAATTATAATAAGATTGAGCTAATAAAATTGTTTGTTTGATATTTAATAGTGAGTTTCAAAACAATCAAAATGAAGTTATTTCGTTCCAATATAACTTATCCCATTTCTAAGGCTTTTTATTATAAGTTTATAATTAAAAATACTTTTTTAAAAACATTACTATAAAAACTGAATCAGAAAATTGTAACGGTAATTTGACAATAAGACAAGTATTTACTGATAATGGCAAAGAATACACATTGGTGGCAATTCCAATGGCGAAAACTAGACGAAACTTAATTTTAATCAGACAGGATTAAAGTTATTTTAGTTACTAAATTTTGCTATTTCTTTATACTATGATTCAAGTTTTATGTCAAATATCTCTTAAATTAGAACTGTGTCAACATGTCAATAGGTATGGATCAAAATCAGTCCAACATATACACATTTTTTTGCATTTCTTTTTCCAGATTAGTTTGACTATTTGGCAAAGTCAATTTAACTTGTATTAGTCCTGCCAAAAAGAAGAACTTTATTAAGACATATGTGATAACAGAAAAGGGCTTAATACAGAATAGTGACTAAAACTTAATTAAAATCAGAGATTTTTTAGGTTAGTTCAGTTTAGAGAGTGGTACGGAATTGCCACCATTGTTTGAAAATATTCACTAAAAATGAATATTTTTCTATTATTTTTCAATTTTGTGTACAACAGCAATATTCAACATACCTCATAGTACTGTATCATAAATAGAAATGATATTGAGATGACTGTTGAGTATAATAATGAGAGGTAGTTAAACTTCTACCCTGATTTTTCTAAAATTCTTAGCGCCATCTAGGATTACAATGCAGTAAATGAAGTCAACATTTATTCTTATTTTTGTCTCATATATTAGTTGTTTTATCATACTCAATGTATTCATTGATCAAACACTTTGTTTTATTGCAGACTTAAACAGTTGACCGATAAAGCAAATGAAAATAATTTAGCACAAATAAAATTAGAAACAGAACTACGTCACGCACAATCGGTCATTAGCGAACTTCAGTCCAACCTTGAAAAGTCATCTGGAGAATGTCAACGGATGGAGAAAGACTGGGAAGCGTATAAATTAAGAGTTAAGGGGATGCTACATGCGAAAGACAACGAAATCAAAGCCCTTCAAGAGGGCGCCACTAAAACGGAAGATACCAAGATGTTGATGAATCAAGTAGAAAATTTAAAGTAATTATTTTGATAGTTTTAATTTAAGAATAAAAGAAGGCAAGGAATAACAAGTTCCTTATAATTCGTTATCTGGATAATAGAGAAACTGCATGTCTAAAAATAGTGTTTTAAAAATTACTGTTAATTTTTGAGCACTTTATATAGGCTTTAAAACAATAAAATCTGTTATGAGTAAAAAAGATATATAGTAAAGTGGATTGAAAGAACTACCCGTACTATTTTAATTTTAAAATGCTTAAAAGTTTACTTGTTTTAAGTTGTTTTTTTAATTTACTTTTAAAAAATCTTTTACTTTTGGTAACTATCATTTAATTTTCATCAATTTTGTACCTAATTAACTTTTATTCATTTATTCATTCAAATACAAGTAAGTGCATAAGTATATTTAAGCATAGCTGTCAAAACATGAATGTTCATGTGGCTGTGAAAATCTCCTAAACAAATTATAAAATAAATAATCAATAATTAAAATGGACTACACCTAAACTGACGTGTGTGAAAAAGCTAAGCTACCTTGAATAATAAGTATTATGAGTGCAAGTTATATCTTCAACTAAATTATATTTTTTATACGTATAAAACTAAGCTGGATATTATCTTTCATCAGACAAGAGCGCGAAGTTCTATCAGAGGCAGTATCTGACGTTAGAATGGATTGTGATAATATGAAGCAGTACATAGAACAGCTGGAGACTAAACACGCGGGAGCCGAGCGAGTGGTGACGGCTTTAAGGGACGCTCTTAGAGACGAGCGGGCCGCCAAGAATAGGGCTGAAGCGCAACATCTGGCGTTAGCAAAGGTTTGTTAATTATATAACTAGTTCCTTGTCGGCTAGTCCGCGCGCATAACCTTGGTCGTCATGATCAGCATAGAAGAAAAGATTGTATATCAATAGTTTGATCAGATGAACTTTGATACACCATACCACCAATGGCATCTATAGAATCTCACACATAATCTGAGCTGCAAGTCAATCAGACGATTTCCATAATAGATTTTACATACTTTTACATAATTATCAATTTTAAATTATAAATTTTTGATTTTATTTAAGATTTACTAATTTTTTTATTTATTATTAAACCACACCTAAATTTAACTCATAAAATCAATAAAAATTATGCAAATTAGCTAATAAATTGAGCGCTTTAATTGAATTAGAATCGAGTTCTAATTCAATTAAAGCGCTCAATTAACCTTTTTTATTATTTTAGGAACTAAAATCTCTGGAAATGGAATCCGTCCAGACGATAGCTAGCCTCAGGACTGCCTTACGTGACAAAGATAGTGAATTAACTAACCTCCGAAACACGACCTCTTCAGTAAAGACTACAGACACGAGTGCACTCAACGTGGCTGACTATGACGTCACTCAGGATTCTATAGAGAATGACAGAGTAAACTACCTCACCGATACTCTTGTTCAGAAACAAGGCAAGATTGATTCGTTGCTCGCAGATAATAATATGTTGAGGATACAGTTGGATAAGTTAGAGGTACGATTATTTGGTTTTTATATTCTGTTCATCGTAGTAAAGGCAAAGGGATCAAAAATCCTGCTGTCTAATATTGTATCATTCATAATATTAAAAATTATTTTAGTTAAGAATAATAAAACAATATGAACACAGACAAGAAACTCAAGAAAGGAAAGAAAGGTGTACTAGTGAAAATAGATCCACAAGAGGTAGAATGAGTTCCACAGAGTTCATTACCGTTCTATCTGCTGACGTACCAGTAATGTGACTCCTTTACCCTCATTATCGTTGAAATCTTATAATTGCGATGTTTATTTCTCGTTTTCTATTTAACCTATAAATCCTATATTTTGCGTATAGAGTCTAGGCCGAATAATTCTATATTAATATATTTTTTTTTAATTATTTATTATAAAATTGTTTTTTTTTTTCATTTTGACATCATTTTTCCGTTACACGGTGTATACAAAAGATGAATAAAATATTTAGATATTGGTTTTACTATAAAATTTGATGGTACAGCGAAAACATCGCCGCGACTAACTCGCCCTTGGTATAGGCAGCTTAGATTCAAGTAGATTGTTTTTGTGGATTACAGTTTTGTATTAGAAATTACTAGAGAAACTTGCTTATTTTAATAGTGGCAAACACTTCCTTACAGTCAAAATATAAGACTGAAATGCTAGCTCGCTCTACCCACAACCACGTGGTGCACGTCCAAGATGGCGACCGTCGGGCGCGCAGCGGAACTACCCTCTCAAGTCTATCGCTCAGGATTGGCGTTGTGATGAAGAGGTATCCTCTGTTTAGGGTGTTCATCGTTCTCTATATGGTATGTCATAGTATATTTTGATCAGAATTACTAAACTATGCATAATATTTTGTAGCATACCAGATTCTTTTTATATAATAAGAATAACTCTACACCAGCTGGTGAACAGCACTGGGAAGAGTTAATATGCGGAGATAGATAGTGTGTCATGTGATATTGCCCTATCCCCCTTGCCAAAAGGTATGTGCTTCTTTACGTCTCTTGAAGGGGCCCTCCTTGTATGAATGAGGGAATACATGTACCAGTAAGGAATTCCACGCTCTGGCTGAGCGAAAAGGAAAAAATCCACAAAATATCTTAGTGCGTCCAATTGATGTGGGGACAGTGCATTAGCGTAGACGCCGGTCTACGTGTGTTCCTGCGTAGAGAAGGAGAGGGCAGGATAATTTGAAATAGCTTTTCAGAGCATTCTCCATGACACGAAAGACAGGCGCTAAGCAACGCTTAGTCGCGCCAAGAGTGTTCGTGATCTTACCATATTTCCGCGATCGTAGCTTTTCAGTAGATACCTGCTTTGGTCTACATCTCACCCGATGGTAAGTGATGATAAAGCCGAAGTGGATTCCTCAACTATAGAGAAACTGGATAACTTACCTCCCACTGTCGGAACACAACAATGCTGATAACATTATTGTAATGGCGACAGACTTAGTTAAAATGGTGACCAACTTTAGAAAAAGTCTTACTTAATTTAAATTTAACTCGATCTAAATACATAAAATTAAAAAAACTTATAAAATTATTTTTATTTACTAAAATAAGAATTGAGGTAGGTGGTTTGGACAGGATAGTTTAAAACTTTTAACTAGTGAATGACTAACAGCGTGTATCTTTACAGATTGGTCTCCATTTATGGGTAATGACGGTGTTATTTACGAGCACACCCGACGGATTTATATCGAGGCATGTCAAGTCTTAATATTACAACAACAAATTTCATTTTTACAAACAATTGTTATTGCTTGGTTTTTAATTTTTTTTTCTTCTGTCGCTTTTTAAAGTGTTGGTGAATACCAGCCTTGTTCCTAATTTTCGATGATTTTAACCAGTATAAGGTAGATAACGCCATCTAGTTTAATTGTTTGTAAACATAATCTTTTTTAAAAATTAATCTAAGTTGTACCACATGTGGTAATGTTACATAGGAATATAAATTCTTGTATTTTTGAAAGATGATTATACAGAAAAATAGGCAGAACTATATTCATAGTAATCCACCTTCTTAATGGAAATATTTATGTGGTATATTATGCATGAGGCTGTGATATACTCTAAAATTGATTTTAGTGAATCTCGTTTTGCCAATATTATAACTAGCTTATTACGTGGCGTTAAGAGAAGTATATATAATTTTCGACCTAAATAAATTCAGGTTTTAGGAAGCGCTCCCTACATGTCTACTGAAGTTATCTAGGGTTGCTTCAAAGTATCTAAATGAAGGTCATTTGACAGTTCTAAATCTTGCTATCCTTTTCCTATAGCATAATGAGAGAGCGAAATGTACTGAGAAGTTAATTTTAAAGTATGCCGTCAGATTTATGCCCAATATTTCATATATTTAGAAGAGTTATTTCTCAATTAAGATCAATACAAATAATATTGTATATAATATTAATAGATTTTTTAAAATATCATTTATATTTCAGATTAGATGACATTTTTTTAAATCTCTTATTTGTAATGGTATTTTCTTAATGGTCATTAGTTCAGATCTGCCCATTTTTCTCTATTAATATGTTCTGATTACTTCATACAATTCAGGTTTGTTAAAAAAAATTACGTTTCTATATTTTTTGGGTTTATTTATTTTTATATTCTTACAAGGTAACTTTATTAGTCTATGACATAATGGTGCAATAATAGTAAACTTTATGAATATAGAAATAAGAATCAAATTGTGACTACATTTGGGAGTCTGTAATTGGTTTTGTGTATTTATTGGTGCTAATGAATTGTAAATAAATGGGTATATTAAAGTTGTATATAATAAGGTCTAATAATATTAAAGCTCCGAAATTATATATTATAATAAAAATTAATAAATATATTATTTAATATTATTATTTATTATTATTATTTATTATTATTATTTATTATATATTATTTAATATTAATTATTTATAATATATTATATAGTATGTATATAGTTTTGAAATAGTAAAAGAACAGTGCAATAGAGTTTTATTTCATGATAATTCATATATGGAAATCTTATCGTCTCTTTTTATTGTAGTGAAAAAAAGTGAGTTATCGAGCGTCGTGATACTTGAATATAGTATTTAACGGAATTAAATGGAAATTAGTAGTTGTTTAGTGTATGAAAATGTTATTAGACTTTATTATATCCATGCGAATCTCGCTCTTTTCCTTATTGTTGTAGAGTTGTACCACGGTAACAACTCTGTTCACTCCCAAAGTAAATTGAGATTAAATTATATTATGAATTAAATACTATTTTACTATTTAACATATCACAAATACATTTAATATTATTTTTGAGACAGCTATAAAGTTTGTTTTTCATTGAACGTAGAATAATTACGTGCTGCTGTGTGTGCGTGTGTGTGTCTTTGTGTATGCATGTGTGTGTTTTTGTGTATTTACCACGTAAATACATGATGTATTCTGGTACGTCTACACGACTTTGACTCTTAAGTTCAAAGCTCCGTTGTAATAGCACTATACTTCTATGCGCGTAATTATTCTATTAACGAAATATACCTACCTATACCTACTGCATATTGTGTATGTTATAAAATTAAATTGATTTTCTAAAATTAAAAGAACTTGAAGTTTCTTGATGGTTTTGATTACGTTTTGTCTTTGTGAATGTGGGCTCAATATATTTTTATTTATACTTTGGGTGTTTTATTTGCAATTCCTCATAAGGCATGACTATATATAATATACGCCTATATATTAGGCGCAAATACTACATGGTCTTGTCCATCGACGACCGTCTTGTATACAAAATAAGGCAAACGAACACATCCCACCTATACCCCTAGTGTTAGATTCAATCGAATTGAGACTTTCTGATTGTAGCCGCATTGTATGCAAAAAACAACAGCGCCTCTGTAGAGAAATATTGGAAAAGATTTTTTATGTATGCGATAATCACTTGAACGCAACTACGATTGAAAGGTTTCAATACGTTTGAAACTCACACTAAGGGTACTGGATACAAACGAGTTGGTTCAATTTAAATATAAAAAGCACTCCGAATGTGGAGTTAAGCACCGCTTTATAGTAAGCAGTAAGAGAAGCTAGTGCAGGATGCGACACATTTCCCTAGCTCCAACTTACCGGTCCAAAAAGAGCTTTTTTCGTCTTTGAAAGAACTCATGTCGTATGAAGGATCCGGAATAGTAATCCGTGTCGGTAAGGAATTCTATGCTCTGGCTGGTCAAGAAATAAAGTCAAGAAAGTTCTTTGTGCCGACACGCGTGCTCCTGATTAGGAAAGGAGACGGAGGGAGTCCATATACAAAGAGCGGTTAGTTGTGCAAAGTTTTTGCTTCAAGTGAGTTTAGAGTACGTAGTTTTGACTTTTTAAAACGTCATTTGTCGCAACGCAACCCAAGGAAATAAAATTTTGATGAACAGAAATCTACAGAAATTTAAATGCAATGCATATCTCCTTCAACCTCTCTGAACAATGACCCACTTATTGACTGATTCCAAATGGAAGCTGTTATTAAACGCCACATTAAAAGAGGTTGTATGTTTGAATGATATGTTCAATTTTCTATCTCAATAAGTATAACATAAATACTCTATAATATTGATTAAATTTCATGAGGAATTATAAAATAATTATTATTTAGGTAAATCTATATAGTTCCCATAGCCTTCTATTATTTTCGCTTACACTATGACATTCAAAGTTGCTAGCTAACTTTATTCAGCGTGGTAAATTGATTAATTTGAAAATTTTTATTTTAGATTCTCTATAAATAATTCAGGTTTATAATATTTGTCAATAATTGATGCACTAATATTTGTTTTAATGCTCTTATGGACATGTGTAGTAGTTGATCTTGAATGGAAGATGTAACCAGACGCGTCTATCGTTAGCATATTACAATACTCCTCGGAGAATTTGCAAGGACCGGAATTTTATAACCTTGGAGTTATTTTCGTATATTCCGTGTTGTGTAGTCGACATGATTTTTATAATGTTTATTGTGATTGTTATGGGTGAGTGTACAATAAAAAGAACATTATTTTGAAATTACACGATATATGCTGGGTCTATAATAGTTATTGATCTCCATGTTATTACACTTTAATTATTTAATGTATACATGAAAAAATATATAATAACCATGATTATATACATCAACTAAATATTTACTTTCCTTCAAACTTCTCCCCGGCAGGGACTTGAATCCGCTATCCCTAGCTGAGTAATCTGAAGATAGAGTTTCTGACAACTGGACCGGCCGGCCGTCAAATAATAAAAATGTTAACGTACTAATCGATAAAGATAGGTAAGAGAACCGGTTCATCATTTGGATTGAGAGTGAAGTCAATTAGGTATCCATGCATTCTCATCGTAAAACGTCTATACACATTTTTAACTCAATCTGTTGTGAATGACCTGCTTTGACCTAATCGTGAATACAATCATAGCAAAAGTTGTAGAAAGTACTGCAAATGACTCAATATCACCTAATGGCGAGGAGTAGTGAGGTCCGTTAAGGTAGCCAGTGAAGCTTGGGTCATATTGCCCTAACTGCCTCGAATTTCTACGCTTTGCCGTGCTTTGCATTTACCTACGCATGTGCTCTGGCTATGCGACAAAAAAAGTCTCTCTGTGCCTGATGTATCTACTAATCAGATACAATAGATATTATGATACTGCTGTTAAGAAAGAATAATGCGTAAATAGGTACGTGATAACAAGCTGGGGTTCTATTTCTTGCAGTATATAGCGTGATCGGCGCTGGAGACACAATGTTCGGCAACCAGCATCAATGCTGTTCATGTCAACTATCGCCTATCGTCCCAGAGCAAGCTTCTAGCGGATCTGCTAATGATGATGACTTTGAGTGGAACTTCCATGACCAACCCGTGGACGCTGTCGCTGATTATTACAAGTTCGACTGGGCCTTGATTAGGGTAAATACTTTAATATATTGGCATTATATATGGTAACTCTGTTTAATATTACGTTTAAAAAATTATTATTTTCAAAAAGTCCTTACTCCTTATACAATACTGGGATTAAACCAAGGAGAATAGATAAATTTATGTTTTATGAGTGGAGTCAGATCGGCGTCTATTGATCTTTTTAACGATATATAGATTAATAACTGGAGTTGTGGCCCAAGCATAACTTGTTAACAGAGATCGTTAGATGAGTATATATATTGTACCTGTTTACTTTTTATTTATTTATAGAGCGTAGCTTCGGCATCGGGAGCTAATTTCGTGATATCACCTCTTGGACTGAAGCTGGCATTAGCTATCCTCGTGGAAAGTGCCACTGGCCGAACGAAAGACGAGCTTACAAACGCATTCAATTTCGAAAAGGATACGCGGATAGTAAGGGAAAAGTTTACTACCATTGTCAAGTCCTTGCAGGTGGGTAAATCACTAGGTATGTATTTTCAAAGTCAAAGTCAAAATACATTATTCAGTCTTCAGTCGTAATGAACATTACATATAATACTTTTAAGAAAGTCAAGAGTGAAGAATGTAAATAATATAACTATGACATTGAAAAAGTTTAATATAAAAAAAAAATTAAATTAACAAAATCCATAATTTCCAGCATATTGTATTGTTCTTAGCGGTCAAATAAGAACTATTTTATTTTAAATATGCAGTCAAATGGCTGCCATAAAAAATTTAAAAAATACATATAAAGTATAAATACTAATTTCTTTTTATTTGAGACTGTGCCATACACCAGTCGATATAGGTGTGCAATATAAATTACATTTATGATATTAGTTGGTAATGTAATGCATAGTTAGTCGTTACTGGACACAATTTTATATTTTGATTCCTATTATTACTATAGAGAAAATCGCCTAACTACGTCGTGAACCTGGGTAGCAAAATATGCGTAGAGAATAATGCAATGCTAAGGGCGCGTTTCAAAGCTATTGCCAGTGAGTTTTATAAAACTGACATGACAGCTGTTGACCTGAATAACCCTGATGTAGCTGCTAAACATGTCAATGATTGGATTGCTAATATAACAGAAGGAACGGTTACTGATTCAGTATACTCAGGTATATTTTCGTATAATTTTTATGCAGAGTATTTTTTATTTTTATATTCATTATATAATTCTAACATATAAACTAAAACTTTCTTATTCCAAGTTTGTCCAGGCGACAGTAGGCCGGTGCGGTGAGTCTATAAAAATATCCAAATTAGAAAAAGCTAAACATTGCCCTCTGGCATAGTTTCTTCAAATTTCCTTCACAGTTCCTTCGAGCTATTGAAATAGCTTAACGGTTTTAGTTATAACCCTAATTCTGATGAGCGGCGATAAAAGCAAACGCCTGCGATATTAAGTCGTAATTTGTTGATATTTCAACATTCAAACGCACTTTACTTGACTGTTTTGTTTCTGCACATGAATTAGAAGCGAGTGGTGTTAATCCTCGTCGTGCCACTTTGGAGCTACCGATAGTTTCTTTTATGTAATTAAAAATAAAATGTTGGAAGACGTTGGAAGAAGGCCTATATACCATATGATTTAGAAGTTGCGAAAAGCAAAAAGCTCTCTAGACGTTACATTTTTTATTTATATTTTCAGGTGACATGACAGGTCTGGTGATGTTGATCGTTAACACCCTATACTTTAAAGGCACCTGGAGCAATCAGTTTAACCCTCAGAACTCAAAAGTGGGTTTGTTTAAGACAACAAATAAACTGCAGAAGAATGTCGTCTATTTGAATGCGAAGAGAAAATTCTATTTAGCGGAGTCCTTTAAATTGGACGCAATAATTTTGAGGATGCCTTACGTGGTACGTTATACTATACGGGCAACAAAATTCTCCAAATATTAGGTCTTTACATATGAAATTGGCGTTTAGTATGGGGTGAATTAAAAGTTGTTTTTTCTTTTTTTTTGTTGTCTCCTAAGTATGAAGGCATGTGCCCAGGCGTGGCACGTATTGATGATGGTGCTTGTTCCAATTCCATTATTTTGTAATGTTCTGTTTCTAGAGTAACAAATTCGCCATGTATCTGGTAGTGCCAAACACACTCGCTGGTTTGCAGCGTGTGTTCAATAAACTACATATCTTGCGCTCCGAGCTGGATTGGATGCAAGAACGTATGGTCGACCTAACATTGCCTAGGTTTAAGTTGGACTTCACCTCGCAGTTGGATGATGTTTTAAAAGAAGTGAGTTTATATTTTTACTATGACTTCAAACTACATGCGTAGCACAACAAACTCGAGATTTCGTCTACATCGACGTCACTTTTCTCAGGCATGGGAGTTGAAGTCTCAACACAGAAAATTTACACGACAATTTTTGTAGACAAAACGTGTCTCGAGTTCCTTGTGCTACTTGTGAATTTGAATTTGATCGGTTATGCTTTCTGGTTCTGCTTTTCTGTTTTCTCTTTCTGTATCTTGGCGGTATATACTAGCTGGATAAAACTATGATGGAATTCGTATTTTAAAAATTGGATAATCTTACTAGTTGATAGACTGGTTTGCATGGTCGTCTTGCTATATAGCATCACCTTCGTCTATAGCCTTGTATATGCAGTTTAATTTCGGGGCATCTTAGGAGTTAACATCTCGTATCTCCTGATTGTCGATTTACCTTAGTGTTATTTTGATAGTGTGTTTTTATATTGTACTATCTTTATCTTTGTTTTGTAGGTGGGTGTGATAGCAGCATTCGGTGATAGTGCTGCATTTCCTGGCATTGCAAGGGGACAGACTCTTAACAATAGACTACGAATTTCCAAGGTTCTCCAGCGGTCTGGTATCGAAATCAACGAACGTGGCACCTTAGCATACTCTCCAAACAACAGTAAGACTAATATTTATTTTGATCATTCATAAGATATGATGACCTAGAATTATGGAGATTATCAAAATTTCGCTACACGAATGTTAACCAATTTCAAAAAGATTTTTCGCGTTCTCATACTTAATTAACATATAATTAAAAATATGATAGCAACAAAAAGTAGGTGTATTTTATAGTTTCTTTAAAACAGAACCGTCTTGGTCACAATAAAACTGTACAGGCGGAACTGCTTTGTTATTTTCAAAATAAGAATTATCAGTTTCTATTAATTCCATCTCCAAAAGTGACAAACCTTAGAGTCGTCTAATGTGGTTGGCATTTAATTTTTATTACCGCAGATAAGTCGGTCCAGTTTTGGAGGAGGAAACAACATAGTTTCCTAGTTCCTTCCAAAACGATAGTTTAGTTATAGGGGCACAACGCGACAGCAATAGATTTTAAAAAAGAGGTACTCATTTTCAATTCTCTCGAATTAAGTGTTCCTTTTAGTTCATATTTTTCTCTGGCATGAATAAACACCACTTCTCATTGAATTGTGAACAGGACATTTAAGTTTTAATTAGTATAATTATAATGATATATCCAAGTATCCACACTTGCTAAAAAACTCAATGTTCTTTCAGACAATTCGACAATGACTCCAAACAGATTTAGTGAAACGAACCTGCGAAACGCGCGAGTGTACGTCGACAGACCATTTTATTTCTTCATCCAGGATGAAAGCACCAGACAGATATTGCTAACTGGGAGAGTCTCCGATCCAGTGACATAACTTTAGCTTTATAAGTTTTCACTAGGGTAAAGGAGATCTATGACTTTAAATATATACCTTGATTTTCTACCTAGTTGTATCCACAATCTCACGTTTAAAATATCTTCTTATCGTGATTTCAGGGTTATTTTTGTGGATTTTTTTATCATATTGCCCACCTTCAACTATCACCAATAACCTACCATTGTACAAACCCTCACAACTGACTGGTAAATTAAATAAATTTTCACATACTCGTATCATATTGTTCGTCTGTGTACGGTTTCATAAAAATTATTGCAAGTATCCATAGAACCGTTTACAATCAGATAGAGAGAATGCTTCATTTTTAATTAAGTGGTACATGCAACAGAATATTAATTACTTTGGTCATAATTGCAATCAAAATATGTATTATTGATATGTTTTTATGGGGTAATGTGTATGCTTTTATAATAAGTTTCGATATTAGAAATAACCGTAAACAAATTTAAAATTAAAGTAAAAGTTAATCTGTGTTATAAAAGCTTACATAATAGTATGCTTTTATTTAATAATAAACGATTATCTTAATGCTACTAAAGCGTATGAGTAAATTGCTCAATGGCGGTAATTAATAATAAGAATATTGTCGGATGTCATACAGAATTAGTTAATGTTATTATAAACAATGAAAGTTGAGGCGTTTCTTACGCCGTTTCAATCAAAGCTAAAGTATTTGTTGAATTGGTGGTAACTGGTAGGGTAAAATTATAACGATTTAAAAGATGTTAGTAAAATTACTATGTTACCTAGTTACCTTATTAGAATTACTATTAAGTCTTAAGAATACAGAGTTTCATTCATTCTATATAAGATGTACACTCGGAACTGGTTTGTATTATTATATAAACAAGTTCCGAGTCTATCAATAAAGTGAATAGTGAATAGTTTTAGTAGTCACTGCTTATCTTGTGGGTTTCTCCCAAAGTTTAGTGCTATTTTGTGATGTCATTAACGTACTAAAGTAAACACATTGATATCGTTACGTGATAATAGAGTGTCTTTCTAAATTTACGAAAATATACGAAGAATCATTACTTTAGTCCGGTAGGGTGACATTGGAAACTATCAGGGAAAGAATTCTCGTCTAAAAAATTATGTAAGCAGCCGCACCTCCCCCGTAGTATCGGAATCGATTTATACAGTCCTCTTCCTAGTCCTCAACAATTTCAATGACCAGACTTGACAGGTAGTAGCCGAGATAGCGGTTAGCAAACTTGAAATTTACACAAAGCACTTGGGAGGCTCCCTTTTTAAATACAGGACACAGGTGACCCTCAGTTTAAAGATCACAAAGGTGGGCTTATCAAGCACAGTGAACCCTAATAGTGGAACAGTATGGAAATTTTCACAGAAGAAGAAGAAGTCGCCATCATTCGTAGAGGAAAATCTCCTCACAAGTTAAAAAACTATTAAATTAATAATATGTATGTAAGTTTATTATTTTTATATATAATAGTTACATTGTCTTAAATCATATTCAAATAAACGCGACAAAACACAGTACAAAACCAGACAAAAACTATACAAAGCTTAAACAATTGTTATTAGTAAGACCCATATAATGTTATTAGGTCGGGAAAAAAGTCTTTAGGCATTAAATATTTATGGCTGTACTATATGTATATGGATGGTTTTTTGACATTTCAAAAAAGAATCAAATTAGGAAAATTTTAGCAGTGTCAGTAAGAGTAGCACAAAGTTGGTTTAAATGTTTCCAATCCGGGAATTTTGATCAGATTACGGATAAATTGGACTATTTTTTAAAAAGTCGAGCAAAATCGACATATCAGCAGTTACGACATAGCTGAAGAACATGGAATTGACCACAAAACAGTTTTGACCGATTTGAAAAAATCTGGATATACAAAAAAGCTCCATATTTGGGTGCCACACGAACTCACTGAAAAAAACCTCGAACCCTGTACTCATTTGAGACTCTTTTTTGAGCTTTAATAAAACCGAACTGTTTTTGAAGAGATTGATATCTGGTGATGAAAAGTGGATCACGAATGACAAGAACGTGCGAAAAAGGTCGATCAGGCTTCACAGACAAAACCTGGTTAACTCGGAATAAGGTGACGCTGTGTCTATGGTGGGATTTGAAGGGCATTGTTAACTTGTAATTTTAATTATTAATTAATATTACATTTTTTTTATTAGAATTATATAATCTAGTAAATAGAAAGTAAATAAAAACAAGCAATTGTCCATCTTTTTGCACTCAGTTTCAGTAACAAAAGAGTTTAACAACACCCGCATTAACTAAGTAATCAGCAGATTACGAGGCACTGTCTGTCAAGATGAGATATTACGAGATAAGATGAGATATTAGATACTAGATAGAAACTGAAATATTAAATGTAAACCCCTGGTAGTGTAAATGAACAACATTAAACTGTAACAACGCACATTAGTTATCGTTAATTACTTAAGTGTTAGTTACGCCTTAGTCTCTGAGAATCAATTTATAAGCGCAGTTTAAAGTTTTTCCCTTTTACTTAGATTTGTACAGAAAAAAAGGTAATTTAATGATTTCCATTCGATTTCCATCTTGGGTCAGTTATTTTTAACAACTGGAACAGTGGACTTTTTAGCTTTATCGAAGCCTAACGAATTTCTATTAATGGGTAAGAAGATAATGAATTAAATCATAGTTTTAAAATATTTACTCCATAAATTTCAATATTCTGTAGGTAGCACTAATTTTATTCAATAAATTTAATCTACGCATATTATTTGAAATTCGAAAATTCCATTTACGTCATACTTAATTTGACCAAACATCCTTCTTTTGTCGAAAAAGTTACAATATATTGGTTTTGTGAATAATCCTTTAAGAGGTAAAAGACATGCTGGCATTTACCTTTTAAATTAAATTGTTTTACATTAATGGAAATGCCCACAAAAAGATTTCAATAGGACATTATAGGACCCTTAATAATACCCCCTAATAATAGAACCCTTAAGAATTTAACCAAAAAAGAAGTAAAACGTATTTTGCAAATGCTAAGTAGTTATTACAAACAATTATAATTGTCAATAATATTCTATGGTACCCATGTATTAATACTATTATATAGACTTATTAATTTATATAATTATATACACGTTTTGTACAGCCCCTACTTAATTGGGTGTATACCGACTGTTCTCAGTCAATCCAATTAATAAAAGAAATATTTGTATAGTCATTTTTTAATTAATTTTATACGACAAGGCTACGGTGACCGCATAACATCATCTCATTTTGACAAAGTGAAAACCACCTAGTGAATTTCATTAAGGCTCTTACAGATTACACAAAGGCTCTTACAGAGCTTCAAAAAGAAACCTATTTAAATTACTATTTTCTACCAATCGTACCACTGTAACTCACCTTCTGGTGGCTGCCTACTTAATGGAGAACGAGAGTTCTAGTTAACGCTTATTTCTAACATTTACATATTTTCATTGTAACGGCCATCATAGGGTTGTTGTACTGTCAACTAACATACTCATATTGAAAGCCTTCTTTATTATGATTTCATTTGGCGAAGTTATGCGCATATTACGTTGATGCGATCGTTCAATGTCAATCGCTGAATGCCGCGCCTGGATTTAAGATGGTAATATGCAGATAGGTTTACCGTTTTCCGCTGCAAATAGAAATCTGTCAAAAGAACTTAGAGTATAGGTCGGTCTTACGATGTACGGTGTAATATGTTAAAAATAATGGGCCGCCTGCTGAATTAAGCACTGATAAATCAAGATAATAGTATAGAAGACAAATATGTATATTGAAATTAAATCCATAGGTGTCAGGAGCCTTTTAATTTGTAAAATAAAAATTATGGCTGAATTATTTGATTAAATGATTGTGGTCTTCAAATCAAACTATATAAAAAAGTAATAACATAGGAATATTTAAAGCATTAAGCTTATGTTACCTGACAAGCCTCCAGACATAACTAAATGTTAACTTTTTCGAGATTTCTGGGGACCTTATGTGGCTCAAAAAATTATTTATTTTTTGGGCATTGGAGTTAATCAAGTTCGAATATTGCGAGTGTATATTTATTGACTAGCAACTGGTAACTCGTGACGTTTTAGCTTAGTTGCGTTCAGTGACTGGTCTCTGACTTATTAACTCGACGCTATCGGTTTTAGTCGACCACTACCCAGAGATGGGATCACACGTGTTTGCAAGGACTTTTTAATATCAGCAAATTTGTTTTAAAGCACCCAACCTTTAATATTGTGTTCGTCGATACACCTCTAACATTTGTCTAGCAAACGGCCGGACCTTGAACCTAATTTTTCTTGTGTGTTTTCCTTATACTGCGTGTCCGAGATGATTGAAAGAATATGTTTTGTGCTTTTTGTAGGTAAGTTCATTTTTTTCGATATTAATTGTGTAAAATGAGTTGTATATCAGTCTTTAATATATTTCTTGTTCCATTTTGCATCAACCGCTATCTATGTATTTATAGATGTTGTTTCCTTCATGTTCTCTGATTATTAATGTGGGTATTTCCAGAGGTGCTTAATGCTTGCAGTATCATTAAAAGACCATGATGTAGGTAAAACTGTATTAAAACTTTTAACAATTTTTTTCAACGAAATTGGTCAGGTCATTTGTGGTAGATATCAATAATGATAATAATAACAACTAATCAATACATTTTAAAAACAACGCTATATGATTAGCGATTAGTTATTACGTACTTGAGTTCTAGGTAACTAAGGTTCAAATTTTTTTCTATTTCAATAATGAAGATGACCCTTGTCATCATCTTCAGCCTTTATACATCCCAATACTCGGTACAGGCCTTCCAAAATGGGAGAAACTATTTGAGGAATTTGAGCCATAATCCCACAACACTGGCTAAATATGACTCGGGGTGTGATAGCGGTTGCCGTAACGACCGAGACCAACTTTTTGTTTTCATAATCAAGACTCTCGACCCTCTATGTAACCAAGCTACTTGATAAAAGGTTTTGCTTCGTAACTTTTATAGCTAGATCATTGTGAATCAAACGAACACCGGTCGGAACAACCGGTACGAGAAATATAAGAATATGTGTATATTTTTATATGACATTTATACGGCCTGCCTAAAGTAAATGATGTGGTTGTAAGCAAATAATGACCGGTACTGCGAAAGACGGAACTACGATTATTTAACTTGGACAAATATTGGTTGAGTTAGAACGGTGACCAGACCAGCCAGAATGATAAAAAAATATGGCGAATATTGGTAATCGAATATTTCATATGAAAATCTCAAACAATTTCTTATCACTTACAATAAAATATGGCAAGTCTTAATTGAATGTTTGTCGAAATTACTTTATAGAGTGAAATTATCCAGTGGTGCGATAGCACCACTGGATAATGCGGTCAACATCAGAATAAGATATTATTCTGATGTTGACCGCATAGCAGCTTTAAGACGCCCGTAGCATCTTGGTCACTACACTCGTGTTCCTAACACTAAAAAGCAAGACACAGAGTTATTTTCTATAGAAGACTCACCAAGCACCCAGTATGAGATTTCCACAATGACCTTACCAAAAACAACACTACAAAATTACTTATTGCATTATTATTTACGTGCAGTTTTCTGTACCTACATTATTTAATAAAGTAACTTAATTACTTTAATTAAACATTTTTCCGTAACGGCCCTGCGAGAATAGATCAACCGATCGAAATAATTGACCAAAAAATTTTACATTATTTAACTCTTTAAATGTATTTTCGTAAGTACTACATAACATCCAGTTTACAAAAAATTTAGAAAAAATATGAGTACATAACTACTGAATAAAATCTGTCTCTTTAGGGCTGTTATAACTTTGTAATTGCGGTTTTAACTGTATGATTAAATCGAACAATTGTTTGTGGGCATGCTTCTTTCTAAATGGAATAAACTGAATTAGTCAAACAATAAAATACGCAGCTCCATACAAAGATATAGTTTTTTTTTTGTCTTTTATAGTTGCATTCTTAGAGAAAAAATCTCAATAAAAACGGGTCCAATAACTTAACGCAGACCTGA
The DNA here is from genome assembly GCA_943193645.1 of Acentria ephemerella. Taxonomy (NCBI): domain Eukaryota; kingdom Metazoa; phylum Arthropoda; class Insecta; order Lepidoptera; family Crambidae; genus Acentria; species Acentria ephemerella. The sequence continues at coordinate 7,051,393 of OW971893.1, forward strand.
AAGGCTTCTAGAGACGAAACTTTTTGGCTGTTATGTAATGTCTCCTATTTGGTAAATTATAAAGACGATGATTTGTCAGAGGAACAACGACAACTTGTATTTCAAGTTTCGACTTTACCAAAAGCTTATGTATAATATTTGTATATATTATATTAATAGAACCAGAGTTTATAAACGATTAAATACAAATATTGAAATGAGATGATAAGCATACAATATTCATTTTGTTTGTTGTTCAAAATTTACAATATCTACAGAGTATCAAGTTAAATATTTCTTCGTTCTTTTAAATCAATAACACCAGTTATTCTTGTAAATGTGAGAATATTATAACACAGGGTAGAGATGGTCATTTTTGCTCGTAAATGATTATCGTATTATGCACAGATTGACATTTTGGAATAGCTGTAATACTATGTATACCTGACTTTGGACAGTATTTACGTATGTTATGATAATATGAATTGGAGGAAATGTCACAGACGCGCTGTGTGGTGTACTCTATACAGAGATAATCAATGTTCGTTAATCATTCGGGGAAAACCTTTGTAGTTAAAGTAATGTAAATAACAATTAACAGGAAATATAAGTTCGGAAATAATATTTCGATCACCTGGCCAATTGAAATAATGAGATTTGCGGTTTGATGTTTATTGACTATAACTTGTGTTTATCCTAGGATGTTTTATATAAAACTGCAGAGAATACTCAATAGAACTTCTTTACTAGTTTGATATGTGTTTTATGAAGGTTTTATTTCTTATGCGATATGAATCAATATATGCCTGTATAAAAATTTCAAATCCTGTGCTGTGATGATTGATTTATGTATATGACGTCATATTTTGCTGCCAACTCCATCTTTTTCCTTAAGTTTTTAATTAAGAACTAGCATCGTTAGTTATATCCCACCAGCGGCAGTGGACGGTTCTTGATATAAAAAGCATTAAAATCGCCGGAATTATTCTTAAACTTTAGTTTAGCCATACGAAGATATGATGCCTGAATATGCTACCTGTCTCTTACACGGACATGCACAAACAAATGATTATATGTATACTCGTACACCATAGCAAAAAAGAAACATAAGTAATATCTTGTCTCATCGATAACGGATAAATATTATAAGAAACATACTTAAATAAACAATATACACAAATGACCCGTGAATATCATTTCAAATTCATACTAGATGCATGTAACCTATGAAGATTCTATCTGCTTTGATAGTCATTAGTCTCCAAGTAAGTAAATAAAATTTTGCTTTCGTTGGCAATACTGAAGATATTCGTGCTTCACTTTGTTTGAATATTTACGATTCGAATGTACAAGTATGGTTTTTACCTTCAAAACAAAATGCTTTTAAATGTTTATGTTCTTACAAATATACTGCCGTTATCTCTAATTCGTTTGGTTGTTAAGGTCAACATTAATTGAGATATTTCTAATCACCTATTTATAGTTATTATTTAAAAAACATCTCAATGCTTTTACTAATATGAAACCATCTTGTTAAAACTTTTTTAAATGGTTTGATATAAGATTAGAACGCTACCCAAACGAAAACTGCAATATAAACCGAAACTATTCGGTTGAAGTTGTCAGGTTATCCAGTTTTCGATATTTTCTAAAATATCAAAGTGACATTATGTTAAACCAGCAGTGGTTTAGCAATTTCATGAAACTCATCATGATCATCATGATGTTTGTTCAATACAGGCCTTCCTACATGGGACAAATATTTGAGTTTGGGCCTTAATATTACCACGCTGGCCCAATGCGGGCTTATGGATTAAAATGGTTGCCGTGATACGATTATCAGGAGGATTATTAGGAGGTACTTTACCCGATGGGTCCGATGACCCATCGGGTAAAGTACCTCCTCAGATGCTCAGAGGAGCCCTAGATAACAATTTTTTATTGACTCATCCAGGGTCCAACCACGGTGAAAGTTGCTTTATTTTCGTAATCAAAACAAGAGCGCACGAATACCGCCAACGAGTTACTCATAAAACTCTTATATTCCAAAAATAAAGCCTTTATATTCGGGGTAACGTTGTAAAAGAGCTGTTTTCATTTGGTTTTCTTATTGACCTTGGTTATTGTCCATATGGTTTATCAAATCATCAAAATTTCCCGGATGGAAGCTAACAAACCGTGTCGAACGTATTGTGGTACCACGATGCTAAACCGACATAATTCATTGTTCACAAATTGTACGTAATTCTATTAACAACTAAAAAAATGTATGTTTTGATTTAAAGTCTAATAAAGTTGATTTGGTACCGCTAATATTCCTGGCTGTTGTGAAATAGTAATTTCTACTTTTTTTCATTATGCAAAAAAGAAAAAAGAACAAAAATGTTTCTGTTAACCTTATCGATAAAAATAGCAAAATACCTACCATCATAACGGTTTAAATTCTACAATTCCAATGAACATAGCCCTTTTTTCTCGATCGTTATAAATTTATATGCTTATTTTATTCGGTAGGATTAAAAATTAAAAGCAGTAAAAATATCCTTTTTTACAGCACCGTACGCCCTTTGCAATTACCACAACCTACCGGCTATAGACGATGCCACACTTAAAGTAGTCTTCGGAGGTCTGAGCCAAGCATCAGAGGTTGTACCACAACAGGTGGATCCAGTGACTCCTGAACCAGTCGGCCAGGTGACCCCTGTAGTGCCTGTTGTATCATCCACTAATACACCAGACGATGATTATTGGGATATTGATGTACCACCATCAGCTGCAGTAGCAGATTACGACAACTTTGACTGGACGCTTACAAAGGTGAGTTTTGAATATCAATTTTTGATTTAAGAGGAAACACACTGTAGTCGAGAGAATTGATAAATAAGAACTAAAAAACTATTAAGCGCGAGATAGGGACAATACTGCAGGTCAAAACTTATATACTTAACCAATACGAAAATAAGGTTTTCAGATTTCATTAAAAATTAAAAAAGGCATTGGCTGTATTCCTGTTTTGCCTTTCATTCGAAATCTCGTCAAATTTGTATGCTGGATGGCTAAGTTTGACAGTGTAGGTTTTTGCAGTTTCATAACACTTTAAATAATGAATTTATGGGCAAAAAGGAAACGCGGCCTTAGTGACAATAAATTTGGGGGGTGAAAATCTAGTGGCCTTATCAAGGGAGGAAACAGGTCCATGTTTATATAAAAAGAATTTCCTCGTGTTTCCTCTCAAGTACCCAGATACCAGACGTGCGAAACATTCCGTTCTGATGAGACGTCGGTGGACTGTAAGAGAATAACATTTAATCACGAAGCTTTTGAAAACAAAGTAACAGAAATCAACTTCAATATTAATTGATCAAATAGAATTGAATATGGTAGAAAGAGATGTACCAGGAGCTCTTTGACGTAGTGGCTCGAACGCTCTAGTTTCGATTACGAAAACAAAGCAACTACCGTCATGATAAGAGCCTGGGTGGGTCAAATACAGTTTGTTATCTTGAGATCCGTTTAATGGTTCTGGTTGTTAGAGCAAACGCTTTCACCCACCAACGTACATTTGTTATGGATCAAAATCGTAATCTCTTTTTTCATAGTATAACGTATATAGTCTGTGGATGAGAAACAAATGAAGGGTGTAGGCGTTTTATGTGTTTCTTCAAAGAAGGTTAGCAGTGGTACGTGTGTAAATCTAGGCCGTAAATGCTAATGATTGTGTTTTGGAAATAGATCTTTTTTTAAATAAAAATTACAGCAAAGACTTGACTCCTTCTGATGGTAATAAGTAAGAGGTATCTGTACTATAAAATTAAATATTTTTAAATTATCCAAAAAAAGAAAACAATAAAAGGTATTAAGAATTTTTGTGTACAATATTTCATATATTTTAGAAAATTGAAAACGTACTTTAAATAAAAATAAAGGAAAAAAAAATTAAAGTACAAAAAGAATAATTCTTATTTAAGGGATTCTTAAGATTCTTTGCTTGTAAGATTAATTTTAGATAAATTTTTTAATTTCTCTCTTTTTCAATTTCAGCTTGTAGCATCGACATCAGATAAGAACTTCTTATTGTCCCCCCTCGGTTTAAAACTAGCGCTGGCAATCTTGACAGAGGCGGCCTCTCAAAGTACGAAAACTGAGCTTTTAGCAGTGCTCGGCTTTGGAACAGATAGAAATGCCACAAGAAAGAAGTTCTCTACCATCATTGCGTCGATGCAGGTGAGTTCTCATAATATTTTACTTCAATGAATTTATTTGTTGCCTCAGTGGAGTTGTAACAACAATTACTATAAGGGAGCGATAAATAAAACCTTTGGATTGTAATCATTAGTGTTGCAGATAGATTACTCTGATAAACACATGTTGTAAAATATTTAATTATTACAAAAAGTTCAACTACATTTTAAACTTGTTAAATTTGTTCGTAGATTTCAGTATGAGAAAATGTTATTAACTACTATAGTGACAGTTATTAATTTTTAACAATTTCCTTCATTTGTATTTTTAATTTTAAATATTGTTAATAATAATGTTCAAAATATTATGTTGTAGAAAGAATCCCCTCAATACGTTCTCAATATGGGTAGCAGAGTTTTCGTGGATGATACTATACGCCCCCATCAGCGCTTCGCTTCCATTGCTCAGGAGTTTTACAACACTGAAATAAAACAAATCAACTTCCAAGATTCCTCTGTAGCCGCTAAAACCATAAATAATTGGGTTTCTGTTTTGACACATGGAAAAATCACAGATTTGGTGGATCCTGGTAAGTTTCTACCAATTTTTCTTCCTATGAAGATTTCTGCAGAATTTCAGAATATAATATCTTAGATTATAGACTCGAAACCGAGGTATGACAGAAAAGTCGAGTAGTATTGGATGTTTACGATAAATTGTATACTCTTCTTGTTAGGGTAAAAGATTTTCACAATTATGTTTTCACCGAGAAACATTGAAATCTCCATATAATTTGTGCGTGAAATTTTAATGACGATTATTCTTCGTTATTTCCAGATGATGTAAAAGCAATGGTTGTGATGATCGTCAACACGCTCTTCTTCAAAGGCACTTGGCGTCACCAATTTGCTATCAACGATACTAGAGATGATATATTCTATGTAACGTCCAAACAGCAGAAAATAGTTCCCTTTATGAATGTGAAGAACAAGTTCCATTTTGTTGAATCTACTAGACTTGACGCTAAAATCTTGAGGATGACGTATTTGGTAAGTATTGATTTGTAACCCTCAGTCTTTTAGAAAACAGAGGTTATTAGAAGATTATATTTTAAAATCATTTTGTTATCAAATAAACACGGACATCAAAATAATATGTATAATATGTATATTGACCTAAATGTCTTTTTTTACTGAAAATTATGCATCAGATAAAAATAAGCAAAGTAACAAATTTGCGATGAAGTTTTTCAAACATACCCTATTGTTATTATTGTATGTAACATTTTATTTCTAGGGCAATAATAAATTTGCCATGTACGTGATCGTACCGAACACCCAGAATGGATTGCCTCGCGTGTTGGCTGACTTGGACAGGCTGCGTCAAGATTTGGACTTGATGCAAGAACGCTTTGTGGATGTCACATTACCCAAGTTCAAGTTCGATTACACTTCTCACTTGGACGAGCTGCTCAAAGAAGTACATATTTCATATTTTACTTATAATTCAGTATTGCTCATAATTAAAAAGTCTTTCAATATTTAAGCGTAGTAAAAGGATTTTGGTTGATAAAAATATATTATGCAAACAGATAATAAATAAAAAATAGCATTTCAGACGTGTGCTAATTGTGGATACAGAGGTGTGAACTCTCTGTATTCACAACTATATCTCTGATATATTTTCTAAAAATTTTGGCAATTTTTAACTATTCTTAAACCGAAATATTGAACACATAAAATTTATGGATAGCTTGTACTAACCAGGTCTAATGTAAAAAGATCTATAAAAGATGTAAAAAGGTCTATAAAGAAATGATGTTTTGTTAACTAAGATTTATTGATAAGCACGATGGAGATGACTGCTATGATTTTTTCTGCTCTTTTTGGCTACACTTTAGCGTGAACACACTTTGTTTTATAAATTTTCATTTTATCAATTCACTATTATGTGTTTTTTTCGCCACATCCAAAAATCGTAACTATTAATTTTTTTTTTCTATATCCGCACCTGAGTGCAATGCACGAGGGGATTGTAATTTCGATACTGCTCCTGGTTACAGTTGAAAATCAGTGATTCGCTCGTGAATGTCCCGAGCAAATATGATGCTGAACTGTCGTAATTCGTGCAGTTGCGAACTACATACACACATGCATAGAAAACATCTTTGGAGATTTTTTGTGTTCTGTCACTTTTGTATTTGTAATATGTGTGACTGTAGCTCTGTTAGCATTGAATAAAGTTTAATATTATTAAGTGCAATATGGTCATCTGGAGCGCTAATTGGATAAATATTTTCCAGATGGGTGTAAGGCAGGTGTTTGAAGACACAGCGTCACTGCCAGGCATCAGTCGGGGTAGTTACTTAAAGCAAAGACTTCGTGTCTCCAAGGTGTTGCAGAGGTCTGGAATCGAAGTTAATGAACTTGGAAGTACAGCCTATGCCGCTACAGGTAACGTATTCTACTTTGGTCAACCTGGTATTTTATTATATTTGGTATTTTTTTAATATTATTTTTTTTATTTTTTTATTTTATTATATAAGGTTACGATAAATTAGAAATGTGTCTATGTTGAGTTGATTTTCAGATCACATCAGTACATAATAATTTTTTGATGTAGTCGCATGTACATTGTTTTAGAACTGAAATTATCTTTAACAGGTTATTCCTGAAGATTAACTGATACTTATTAGCTTAATAAGATGAAATATTTTTATTAAACGGGGAACATATGCTGGGGATTCAAGGGGTCTGGTCTTTATAATTATGGTGTCAAAAACTAGTGATAGGTAAATTTTTCGTAAAAACACCCGCAATATCAAATCACTCAACTGATACTGAATGTGTATTGAAATTCCAGAATATCATATATAATATAGTATATGTTCAAGTATAACGAAACACTTTACTATTAATAATAACAATTTATTTTCATAAAAAAATCTGACAATAATTTTAAATAAAATGGCTTAATAACATATTATACTTATATTTACTTGAATATTTTGTTGTTGTTGGAATCCAATCTAGACTGTATCTTAGTATCTTAGGTGCCGTGATTGTATTTAGCAGATAAATTATATACACAAGACTGGGTTGCACTTATTGAACAGATCAATACTGTGAAACACAAAATAAATTATATACTATGGACCAATTTGTACTAATCTTTTAGTGCGTATGTGTAGTATGCACGTGTATCACTTGGACACACACATACAAACATATACATGTGTATATACATATACATATCTTACTATTTTCGTTACAGAGCTCACATTAGTGAACAAGTTTGGTGAAGATGAAGAGGCATTTGTGATCGCCAACAAACCGTTCGTCTTTTTCATTCAAGATGAAGCCACAAGGCAGCTCTTGTTTACTGGAAGAGTATCAGACCCTAAATTAGTGGATGGGGATTTCAAAATGCAATAGCGTTCTTTCAAAAGACGATAATTTTGGAGTGCTGTAAGACGTCCCATGTGCAAACATGACTAAGCATTACACGGTTGAATTATTGCTCTTATTGCAATCGGAATTGTGATATGTTTGTTAAAGTATAGCAAGTTGAAATTACATTCATGATGGTGGATTCACTCTAAATACCTATTATAAACAAATATTTGTCACCTTTTGTTGTGAGACCTATCATTTCAGCATCAGAATTAAAAAAGGTCACATCATAGTACAGATATAACAGAGTGAGACAGCAGTAGGCGATTTTTGCTTCAATAATTTAGATTTAATTTTTCTATTTTGACTCTAACTTTTCTATTTTGATTTTATCTTTGAATAATGAATGTAATTGAAATTCGTAAAATACCTACCTTAATAATACATTAATAATTCTACTACATTAATAATTTTAGTTCATTAATAATCTTTAAAAATTCACTGTAAATGTGCATTGGGACGTCTTACCACTAAGAAGAGATGGCTGCCTCTTTTTAAAGATTGTGTAATACGTCATTAGTCAACAGCAATTATATTTTATTGAAATTAAACTGTTGGTAACGATTTTTATTATTAAGATTAAATATGTTCTGGGTCATAATTACTTACTTCCATTAATTAATGTCAAGAAGTCTAATTGCCAGTTGTCAGTCAGAGAAGCGCTAATCAAGACTGAAAATAGTTACTACACTCACAATACGTAAACAATTTAAAGCTAATTGAAAAGTAGCTAAGTGGTTTAATTAAGGGTGGGTGAAACAGGCCCTCCGCAACAATATATCCGTGCGTCTTACAAAACACAAGATAATGTTTGGAGCAGGTAGAACAAGAACAAATAATACTCCTAATATATTGTCTATAAATTATATTGTGATCACAATTTTTTTCTCAATTTTGATTTTTGTATTGATTTCTGTCAAAAAGATTATGTTAATAAAATGAATGATTTAAAGATTTGATTTATAAAATATTACATAAAAACGTTATCTATTTTAGAAATATACAATGAAAAAATAATTTGTTACAAATATTGTGTGTGTATTGTGTGCCGTTTGTGATTATGACAGCATTTCGATTTTTAATTTTTCTATAAACAAAACTATAATAAAATACCTATCAAAAATTTTTTGTTTTTCTTATATACCTACATAGTTGTAGCATTATTATTTCTACTTGCCTTCTATACTATCATGTAACGTACCTAAGCTTAATAAATGAATATTTGACCTGTACAATATATTTGTATGGAAGTTTTTTTTTTGCTGTTTTACAAGTACTGTAATTGAAAAACATTTTCAGGTTGATGATTTGTAACAGTCCTAAAAACTATAAAAAAATAGTAAACAGAATAGGCATCTTCAATCAGTCTAAGAAGTAGATGTAAACTTAAGTACCATATCACACTAACTACTAAGTATAAAGTTGCTTCGAATGCAATAGTTGGTAAGAGTTTTGTAGTTCTGTGACTGACCGAACATACTAACATTATTATGAAAAATGTTTTTTTTTAATGTTAGCGGGCTTAATCTATTTATCGACAGCCCAATTGATACTAATAGTTACCCAAACGATTCAGTCAAAGGTCAAAGTTCACAATAATCAGTAAATTTTATCAACAACTGCCAACGGTTAGTTGCAACATCCTCAATTTGATCAACAGGCAGCGGAAATAGATCAGCAGGTACATAAATGTATTTATGATAGATGATGTTTGTTGTGACAAAGAGATTTGGCATTTATTGCAATAAATAAGAAAAGGATAATTGAATAATACGTATCTAAAAGAAGGAGAAAAAACAAATCCCTCTCCATAAAAAACGAGAGGTGGGGAGGGCAAGAGATGAAACGTGTCATAAATAATTAGTTTATATTTTATGATTGGTTTATTTGGTTTGAACCTAAAGCCAAAAGCCCCGAATACAGCTGTCCGCAAAGAGAAAGAGAGAGGAGAAGAATAGAGACATGTTAAAAGGGTTTATTAACTCATTATTAACTCATCTACTTAAGCGGTAGGAAGATGAGTTTCATAGTTGTATAAAAATCTTTACGATTATTGGAGATCCGATGATGCTATGTGAAAGCTATAATGTAGAAGCTTTGGTGGATATAGCTTTCTTCTTTCTCTTGCACTAAAATATCTATGAAGAAGGAAGAAGATCTTCTTCGTAGATATTTTAGTGCAACCCAGTATGTCAGTTTAGAATAAACTATAAAGGGACCGTGAGACGGAGTTCTTTCAAGTGATATAATTTCAACTATTTGAAGCATATTTTGTGCTGGTTTATAAGTTTTTGTTTGTATGAGAATTTCCAGGTCAATATGAATCACCTGTGGAACAAAGATAGATGAGATGCTAAAATGAAATAATTGTAATTAGTAGTAATTTCTTGCGCCGTGATATGCAAGCTGCGAATATCGAAACAATTAAAAAACAATTGTGTCTGGATTTTGCGGCTTGATAGGATAAATTTTGACTTTTATAACAAAGCTATACGTATTAATACCAGTGTGAAGATGATTTTATAGCATTCGACTTTAAAATCATTACTGGGTACTGAAACGAAACGTCACAATGATAATCAGTTAAGCGGCAATGGAAATACGCCATACGTCAAAATGAAAGCGATAACTAAAGCCTCAGATACTCATCAATAGGGGCTGCTCTGATATTGATATGTACAGATATCCTAACAATGCTAAATCTATAAGAAATCCGATTTACAATTTTTTTTACATGTCTGGTAAAATTTATAATTTACATTTTAAAGTTTTAAGATGGAAAACAAGTATATAGACCGCCAGATCGTAAAAAAAATTACGATGCCTACAAAATATATGGTCTTATCTATACTTTTTTACAACAAATACTAGCTGATTAATAACTTATAATATAAAAGAAATCCAAAATTGTTATCTGTCTATTAGATAAATGTTCTTTTTACCTTACCGCATTGAATATTAAAAATATAATATAGATACCATGTTTTCGTGTATATTATGATAGTATCAATATCGAATACAGGTTTTTAAATTAATGTCCACTATTATTAGTGACTCGAGCATTATTTCCCATTCACTCAGTCCCCACTCGAGAGCGGTCGTCAGATAGCTCAAACATTTAGAGTTGTTTACCGTGTGCTCACTGTACCATTTAATAATTTGCTAATAACAGTGGCTAAAATATGGCACCATTACTTTTTCTGAGTAAGTGTTTTGTTTTATTTCATTACAAGTTTATTTAGGTACATGCATGTAAACAAAGTAAAACATGTAAATTAATTAACTAAAGTTTTCCTCAATATTCAATAAAATTATATCTATAATTTAATATATAATATAAGAACGAATTTCGATAGTTACCGTCACATGAACCAATTTAAACAATATATTGTTCGTACTTGTTACCATAAAGCCTTCGAGTAGGCAGATGTCATACAACCGGTTTCCTGGGGGTTTACAAAACAATAACTCGCTTTGTATAGTTGTAGTTAAATTTGCATATGTTTTTAAAGGATTTCCCAAACGAATAGTTAATTTTAAGGTTAGGGGAATAAATTTATATTCTAAGGTTTTTATGAAATTTTCTCTATACAATCAGTAGTGATTAAATTTAACACAAGAACAATTACTAAATAAAAGACAATTCACTGATAAACAAACCAACTTATATATGTCCTCGTGATTTGAATCATAAATGTACGATATTTTTTTTAAATTTTATGCGTTAAAAGGGTCAAAGGTTAGCGTATTCAAGTTATATCTAATATAGTTATTAATATCTTAACTTAACCTTTATAAAATGCTTGATTTGACATGAAAACAGAAGTTATGGATTCATATAGATCAACCATATTTTTTGTTCAACGATAGGAAAGTATAAAAGGAAAATAATATTACGGACATAGCAAATTCATCAGTTTGTAAACTACTTTTTATCGGCCACCGTATTTCATTCACAAGCTTTATTTGTGTATGTAATATTCTTATTCGATATCTTTAATATTATAAGATACCTATGTTTTTAAATAAGCAAATTAACGTCCTTATTAAGGGTCTTATTTAAGGTATTTTCTTTGCTGTAAATCCAAACAGCAAACGATTAAATTATTATTTATGCAAGTGGGCATGCATATGGAATACAATTTTTAAAATTTTTATTATTATATTACATTAACGCCTCTTACTAGACACTAATCTAGCGAAAATTAATTTTATTATATTAAAATATAAGAAATATACATACATACAATAAAAAACAACCATACTACATGAACAAATATTCATATTTATCATACAAACGCATGCAAAACCAAAGATATACATAAAAGTCAATGTAATAATTATAAATATTCTGGTTCTTGATAAGTGTTCTTAAAATCCCTTTAAAATAGATATTTTTAACATTATTTATTTAAAACTTTATTGCTCATGCACAATCTCATCACACATAATATGTTGCTTGGATGTTTATTGTAGTCGAAGGTATTGTTTTATTATTAATTTAAATTCACCCTATAGCTCAGAGTCTTCTCAGTGAGAACGACTGATGATCACTTACTTTTTGTGATAAGTGTTGTTTTAAGTCAAATACGGTCATGAAATAAAATTGGTTAGGTAAAGTTTGAACAAACAAGATAACAAATAAAGTAGTGTTGAGTTATTGTGTTTCCCCAAACCGTTTTGGGATATTATATTTTTGTTTTTTTTAAATTAAAAGCAAAAGCTGCAAATGACTTGACGCCACCTGATGGTAAATAGTAGGATTCCATATGCGAGAATAGCTAGTACAGCCTGCGATACACTGCCCTAGCCACTTTTACATTTCCGGCCCATATAGTGCGTCATTTTAATGAACCTATGTACTATGAAGGATTGAAGACGTAATATAACTAAAATTTGATACAGTTATTCTATACTATAATGAAAAAAGTTCGTAAGTGCCATTTGTATGTTTTTCTTTACCTGCAGCACTTCTAGCGATATCGCTTCAAAGCTCCACCAATGCACAGCAAACACCATCACGACTGAATTTCTTCGACATAGACCTGCTCCGGTATTGTGCGGAAGAACGCAAAGGAAATATCATGGTATCCCCAGCTAGTATCAAGGCAACTTTGTCTATGTTGCTTGAAGGAGCATACGGAGACACGGAAGGGGAGATTAGAAATGCACTGAGGCTGTCCCGAGAAAAGGATGAATATAGGGAACAGCTGAACGTGTTTTTGGAAGGATTGAAGGTATGGAATTACAATTTCGTGATAATTTTTTAAATCTTTTAAGTTTTATTCTTTATTGTAAATTTTATATTATTTGAGAATGAAAAGTTTACTCAATTCATCATGATCATACATTTGTTTAAGTTTATGGTTTTTTAATGAAACTACGATTTAAAAGAACTTGGTACATGAGTCTATTTAAATAAAGATATTTTGTCTTTGACTTTGTCTAATGAGTCTTTCCCTGAATTACTTGATGCAAGAGCAATTAACAGTATAAAGTTGTGGTGACATGTATACCGATCTATTTTCTGAAGAGTAATTAATTTAAGGTTGGGGTGTAGGACCAATTGAATAATGAATAGCAATATATAAGAATCTACTTGAACAATTATAAAATTGTAAACGAAAAACGCGTTTCTTCGGGATTTGAATATACTTTTTGTAGCAATATTAGAATATTAAAAAGATTTATTGATTTTCATAAAAAAATATAAAAAGCAATAACTCTTTGTTCATTCATCTGATGTTTTTAGGTCACTTCTAATTGATTGTTTATGTCGATAAAAAAAGAAAGAAATAAAAGAAATAAGAGAAAATATATTTATTGTACTTCAGCCAATTCAAAAAGAGAAATAATTAGGGAACAGTTAACTTTTTTGTACTAAGGGCGACTTTATCCCTAAAAAAATACAAAAAGCACATATTAAAATATGTACAATGAGCAGATTAAGCTTATAAGTACTTTTATAAGTATGTATTATTATAAGCATATATTACCATAAGCAGATTTAAATTAATAGATATCGTTCTGTTATAATTTTAATTTTGTTAAAATACATTTCATTTTCAGACTAATTCAAGCGGCGTTACGATACAAAATGCAAATGCTATATTCTATTCCCAAAAGTTAAAATTAAAAAAAGATTACTCCGATCAGCTGAAGTACGTGTATTTGGCGCAGGCGTTTAAGATGAACTTCTCCAACACCGACAGATCAGTGGCATTGATCAATGGATGGGTTTCCAATCAAACTAAGGGACTGATTGATAATATTGTGGATGTTGGTAAATATATTCTTATACCTAAATTACCCTCATAAGCTGTAAAACATATAATTTGGACAATAATAATGTTCAAGCAGGAATGAAAACTTGAGTGGTAGTAAGAACTCAAATACATTTTTTGAGGGTTAAAAATATGCATCTGTCATCATCATTTAGGTATTCGTACACGGGAGAACCATAATACACATAATACAACATGTTTTTAATTGACTCATTGACACAGGGACCATTGTTGGCGAAAGTAGTTCTGTTTAAACAAAACTTCTCCTCAAAAAACTAGATTAGATTCCAGACTTCTGTTCTAACTTCATCCCTCATCTGTCTCTTTCACATTGTAAGCCCTATGACGAACAAAAGGACGTACATAGACTACTGTTAATATTTATACCATCATTTGTAATTACAATCTTTTATTTTCACTAAATACGTACCAGATAATATGATTGCTGCCGAAATTGGCATTAGGGCATAATTCCAGAGATAAATCACAAAATTTATGAATTGTCTTTGATATTTCATGTTACCTGGTATACTGAATATTTATTTAAAAACGACTAATGTTAATTTGCATGTTAACTTCATCCTAGTTATGAGTCACAACAATCAGATCTTCATTTAGATCTAAAATATTCTTCTATGATTTTTTCAGTAAACGTCGATCCATCAGTGGACATGATCGTAGCTAATGGATTGTATTTCAAGGGTACTTGGCAGAATTCTTTCGACCCTCAGCTAACGATAGGGGAGTGTTTCTATGATCAGGGTGTGTGTACGAAGGTGGCCATGATGGATCTGCGTACGATGTTGAAATACGCTTATATTCAAGACCTGCGGGCCCATGCTGTCGAGTTACCGTATAAGGTGAGTTGTCATTGAGTTTAATAGTTAGAGAAATGAGTTTTTATACTTCAAACAAAAAACAAATGAATAAATACGGCATTTGAACAATTTGAACCATATATCATGTTAACATCTTTTCCGTGATGGTTTGGTTTGTACGACTTGATATTCACCAAATAATCATTATTTGTAATCAGTAATATTAAGGTTTTATTGAAACCTTAATATCTTTCATTCTTGTGGTAGCTTCCTCAAGGTAATGTAATTATAAACCAGTTAATAAAAACCGGTCTCAAATTCAACTCACTTTGTATGGCTTGCATTTTCGGTGGAGAATATTCCTCTGTGCTAATGATATAAACTTGTATAAATAATATAATGTTTAGGTTAAGCTATGTTTCAGTTAACATTACAATAATATTAATCTTTAAATTAGTAGCATAAACGGTCAGATATGGATACAATTTCAGATAATGGTTTGTAGTTCTTAATGAAAACATGTTGTGTGTCTGACATACAGAACTCATGCTACTATATGAAGATCCGTAGCTTCTTCCCCTCTTTTATAGGGAAATGAAGAGTTCGGTAGCGTAGTGGCTCTGGTGCTCTGGTTTTAATTACGTAAACCAAAGCCACTTTCGCTAAGGTTGGTAGTGGATGGGTTAATCAAAATTAGTTATCTAGCACTCTCGTGCTTCAGATGGCATGTAAAGAAGTTGTTTCCGGTTCTTATGGCCACCTGTTTCACCCACCAATTCGCATTGGCGAGGCGGCGAAGATGTTAAAGCGAGAGTCCAAACTCTTCACGTATTTTTTTGTATTTTTCCTATATAGGAAGAATTGTGCCCTGGGCACTGGGACGTGTACAGATTGTTGAGTAATGTTTCTATATGAAATTTCATAGCATACCAGAAATAGATGCCTGTTGGCTATAAATTCCTATATACGGCCATTTCCAGTTCCATTATTTATGGCCGTCAGATCGAGTGGTCAGTACCTCTGTCTACTTAGCAAGAGGTCCCTGTTTCAAATCCCTGTAGGGATAAATATTTGTGTAATACAAATATTTGGTCACCATTAACCTTTACCTCTACCTCTTTCACTCATAGTGTACGTTATTCGCTGACAAACAAAAAAATAAAAAGTTTAACAAATTCACAACAGAGGCGTTGTTTGTTTTTATTCGATAGCTGGCGACTGACACGATAAAGAAGGTTCAGTTCGATTGAAAATTAGTATTTAAAGAAACAATGAAAAGGGCTTATACCAGTTTCATTAAAAAAAGGGTTTATACACTATTCATGGTTTCGTTACCATTTCTTTATTAAGTTAGATTGACACAATTATTGACACAACTATAACACTATTTGACACAATTTTTAAATGGTAACATTTTTTCTCTTCTAAATATTTGTCGCATTATCATCAAAAAACTGTCTTTGTGCCTAGCGATATGTGCATATGCTATATACGAAAGAGTATGTTAGCGTGTAGTATTGAGTTTAATGAAGATATATCCTCCAAGCTTATAACGTTGTCTTGTTTTTAAAGTTTCTTTTCAAGGTTATCCTCTTGTGACACATTTTGTTACAAACAACAAGAATATATAAGTCATTAAATGAGTCATAATTTTGAAAACATTTCGTAATTTCATGTTTGGTCAGGTCAACCGCCATCATGGATAATCTACGTGTATATTTTTCATCATGATGAAATACGTACATGCATAAATCGTGACACTTTGCAGATAGAGCCAGATATACAAGCGAGAAAGTGGACACATTTTTACTCTGATTCTATTTGAGTATTAGGTTAACTAAGAAATTGGTTTAACATCCTGATATTCAAATTTAAGTTTAATACACTCACTGAAATATATATATACATACTTACTAAAATTTAAATACAAAGGCAAAAGAGAGAAGAAAAAAATAAAAAGGCCTCATTAAATATCTGCGATTCATAATCCATAAGTTTTTTACGCTTAATAACAAGTATTAACTTATTGTTTATTTAACGCCAAAAGAGTAATAAATATCCCTATAATGTAATATCAAACGATAGTTGGCTCGAGCTTCATCATAATATAAGCCGAAAGATGGCCGCTGCTGGATATAAGCCTCCTCCAAGGATCTTCAAACCGATCGGTCTTGCGCTGTCCACATTCAGCGGCATTTCATGAATTTCCAAAGGAACTTTGTAAATGTGCTCGATTGGTGGCCGCGTTTCGGGAGTCGCATTGTTGGTAGATCTCCCAAAATGAGGACCGAAGATCTGGTTAAATTGTGAAAATGACATAAAACAAATATACCCGTCCAGATTTACTATTAAAATATAAACTTTTATAGGTCAAATGCACGCTCAAAATCGGATAAGTTATTCAATGCGCCACGTATTAACAAGACGTTTTAATCTCTTTTTGTTATTTGTAATAATTTATCTTATAGAACTTCACCAAGTTTCGTCTAACAACTTATTCCAGGACCCACGTTACTCCATGATTCTTCTGGTGCCATTAGACAGAGATGGGTGCGCGCCTCTCATCAGGGACCTGCCTTATATGAGTCTGCATAATATAGTTGGATTGATGGAACCTACCGATGTCCAGTTATTCATGCCCAAGTTTACTATCGATTACGCCGAAGATATGGTGTTGCCGTTGAAAAATGTAAGTAAAGTAGATACCTGGATTTTACTTAAATAAATAAGTAACAGCATCAAGAGAAATCAGCAAGTATTTTCAATTAATCTTGTAGGACGATTAACAGACATATGCACAATATAGATTTTACTAATGATAGCGGTAAATCCTCAAATTTTCAAAGATCATATTCCATGACGTTTTTCAGGTCATTCTTAGCTAGGTGATTTCTCATTTAAAATTTCATTTCAACATGCTAACATGACTTAACCGTGACTTACGTTAAGGAATGTTAACATAAGGGTAAGTGGTAATTTTCGTTTATGCAATATGAATGCAACATTTTTGATAGAAGAGGTACCAGTTACCTTTCCCTTCACACGAAACACAGAGAACTGCAAGGCAGAAATAGAAGAATTAGTGTAACCCTTGGTCGGTTGATAGAATTAGTGTTCTAACTGGCTACCTTGTAAGAACTACTGAGATCATCACAACAGTAACTGTAAGCTTGCTGAGACTTCTGATTCAAAGTAAAAGTCAAAATATCTTTATTCAAATAGACTCAATTACTAATTTTATGCATCAGAATATCATCAGCTAAACGCTAAATAATTTTTTTTATGATTTCCAACAGATGCACATCACGAATCTTTTCACTTCATCATCCAATCTATCTGGAATCTTCGAAGACGAGACAGCGTACGTCAACAGCATGTTCCACAAGGTCCACATGTCTGTAGACGAGCAGGGTACCATCGCCGCAGCAGCCACTGCAGCGCAAGTCATACCTCTCATTGAAAATGGAATAACTGTCAAAGTGGACCGACCCTTCGTGTTCTTCATCAGGGATAACAATATAGGATTGGCGTTGTTCGAAGGAAGGATTGAGGAGCCAACACTCTTTAAAGAGAATAATAAAGATAGTGAGTTAAAACGTACATATCAAAGTAGTAGGTTTTTTAACATATGGACTCCTCTACTGCTTATCGACTGTATTGGTGGTGTCGAGTCATTTGCTGAGCTTAATATAAAAAAATAAATGTTATCATAGCAATTGTATATGGTTCTGGATATAATTTTATAAACGACGAGGGTACAAACGTTCGTAGTAGTAGCATTTAGACACTATACTCTACAGATAGATCTGGCGAATTTACTCACAGTAGGAACGTAACAATTGGTATTATTTTGCGACGACACTACAATCTAGTGGAAAAAATTAAAGTCCAAATTTTAAAAGATCGTTTTTCTTAACCTTTTATCTTTTTTTTGTCTTATTAGACTAACTCATTCTTACAGAATTTTGCTAGATAAATCTTTTTATTTTATTAGTTTTTGTGTTTATTAACCAAAATACGCTCTAAATAACATACACAGATAATGATTTATATTAATATATGATTTTCTTTCAGCGCTACCTGCTGCTAATCCAAAAGAGGAACAGAAACCAAAAGAAGAACATAAACCGAACGGGGAACAGAAACGAAAGTCATACATGTCTCTTTAGTTTCTCTGTTATTGTAAAAATATTGAGTCTCCAATAAAAGGATATTTCATTGAAGACAAATATCTATCAGAATTCTTTGTTATGATGTGATTCTATTTGAAGTACTTACTACTAAATAACCAAGTTACTTTTCTTTTTACTTATCCAATTTTAATTCTAAACTGAAGAAAAAGTCCCTTAGTTTTAAATACGAAAATATGAAGTTAGCTGCTTAATTGTAACTTTCAAAATATGCTTAAAACTCTTTTTTAATAAAAAACCTAGACAAATTTATTGGATGTCAGACAAATATTGTAATTTTAATTTTAATTCACAATAAAGTAATGTAATATGAATTACTAGTTAAATAAAGTGTGATATAATGACATAGTATGTTGTTTTATTACCATTTTTAAGAAATGATTATAATTGTTCCAGTTATGCGAACACCACAGAAATTTTCAGATGCGATATAAGGCATTTGGGCCACGGGTGTAGTTTTAGAATTTATCCGACGCAAATAATTTTGTGTGACCTGTCCTTCAGGCTGTTCAATGTGAAAAACATTCTAATATTTGTATACCTATTTATTTATGTAATACTTTATATACATTCACATCACTGAAAAAGAAAATCTTGACCGGATCCGTTACTATACACCACGCCGCATAGAAACCGGCGGGCGGTGGCGGTACCCCGGCATAGTAACGTGTCCGGTACCGCCTCAATGGTTTCAGCGCTGAACAGTTTGCGTTGTGGGTCCCGGTTGAAGTTGTAATCGCCTTTCACCAAACCAACCACCAACTCGAATTGGGTCATCGTATCGTTGTAATGGCCCTAAATTCCTCGTATGTTGTTTCAATGTAGGAAAATATTGACCCCGAAATTGGTTATCGACTTGCTAGGCCCATAGAAGATCAAACTAAAATTCAAAATTTCATTTTTTTTCTTTAAAAATACAGGTGTTGGGGATCACTTTGTAATTTAAGTAAAACTTGTTTGAGAAGTGCCCGTTCTTTCATAAGATCGCTAGACTGTAGACCAACTGTACACATTAGGAACGAATGAATGAATCATATACCTTGTCATATGGTATATGATGGATGATGATTATTTGAGTATTTAAAAACATTGTCATTTTCCATGTATCCATTTACATTTAAAGTCTAATTAAAAATAATCAAAAGTCAACAGTCATGGTGATATTTTCTTACATTTAGTATGTTGTCTTTACCGTGTGAAAACAAGTCAAATGACATGGTAAAGATACCATTATTCGATTGAAATAGCTTTGTCAGGAAATATGTTCGAAATATGTCAGGAAATATTAAGATGCAGCAATGGAGCCGATATCATCAGTGAGGCCATCTCACTTCTAGTGGTATCGATTTGTGAGGTTTGTCGTCAATATAAAAATCAATGTAATTAATGAGCCAAATCTATGAGACAAAATCATTTTTACAGGGTTCAATAAACATTTTGCTACAAAACTATATTACTATTAAGCGCGGAGTACACAAAATAGGGGGAGAAAGTGGGCTGTATACGAGACCCGATTTCAAACGCACGCACATATGTGAAGTCTTACCGAACATTCTTCTTATTTAAGTTCCATAAATGGCTGGTTTGTATTTATTTACGAAAACCATGTAGATTTACCGATACAATAAATTTTGTTTATTTTACTTAGGGTCGATTTTTCAATCTTCATATATTCGAATACTTTGGACTTCTATTAGATAATATTTTAGATTAACAGAAACACGTGAAAGCAATTTTTTGAGAGGTATTTAAAAATCAGTCCTGTTTATAAAAAATAACAAAGTTATCTTTATCAAGCTCCTGATATAATACAAACTATAAACAGCTGCCATTAACTGCCGCCAAATTCCTTAACTTTATTAAACTTGCACGTCCTCCGCTCACTACAATGTAACCGTATCGGCACGGAAAAATATTCTCAAATTGAATTTTAATGAGGCAACCCGAGAGATAAATCTATCTCTCGAGTAATTTATAATCATAAATTACAGGTCGATAAATACTTTATAGCTTTTTAAATTTTAGGCAGAAATATTTGTATATTTTTAAAATTTGTTAATTATTTATATTTGTTAGTTTGATTAGTTTTTTGCATTGACAGCCTATTTACGTTCCGCGGTTGGGTGCAGGCCTGCCTTCATGCATGTGTGGGTTGAAGCGATTACCGATTACCGTAACAACCATAAGCAACGGCTTCGTGTAAGGTGCCTTGCGAATCTTGGAGGAGCTGGAGATAATAAATTTGAATGACCCATCTAGGGACCAACAATAGCGAAAGTTGCTTTGTTTTCCACTTGAGACATATATGGAGTTTTTCTTTCTAAGTATAAAGATAGATAGTTAGCTTGATAATGCGTAACTGTACACCATAAATACGAAATAAGAGAGAGAGTCCATATTAGGGGTTAAAGTATGGAATCGCCGCTTAGTACTGAAAATTCAAACAATATTTTATATCGATTAACTACATTTATTTAATCAAAGTATTTACCGACATTATCTTTATATTTTAATTATGCCTTTGCCATATAACTCTGGAGACCTGGACTAAATAAGCCGTGTGAAGGCATTTTTTACTGATTTGGGGGAAAAAAGGAAAAAAAAAAATAGATAGGAAAAGGCAAAACGATAGTCGGTTGGAGCCAAGTCCACCTAGTACGGTGATGATGGATGCTCTGAGAAAACGGGAAAACTGGATCTAAGTGCAGATCCAGTTATGTTAAAACGATTTCTCGAGCAATAATGGTGAAGAACGATTTATTTGGGGCTGTTTTGCTGCGAGTTTTGTCATCATGGTTCGAGATTCTGCAAAGCAGATATTAGCTGTTATTTCTTAAACGGATCGGAGGGAGCTTTATTGAATTATACCATGGATAGACTACTTATCTACTTAACTATTACACTTTTTTGCGGGTAAGCTTCAATTAAAGGTTTTCGTTGCGGCGGTTAACCCAGACTTAGCCATTGCGTAGTTTGCGAGTATTGTAGAAAATCAAATTTTCGTTATTCGTCGGAACCCGGTTTAAAATCTCTTCATTATTTTGTTTATGTACCGGACCAACAAGGTAAGGAGAATTGCTGTTTCTGGTGTATTAGTTCCACGTCGAAACTCACTCTAATTTGCTCTAATTATGGATATATCTATCCATCATTATGTTTAAAGTCGAATGTAAACACAATTCAAAATCAAGAAATCAGTTGTTATTTATTTTTAATTTAGATTGTTATCTTTAGTGCGTGAAAGAAGTTTTATTTTGAAGTATCATACCAAGCAGATTTAATTCAAAGTGGTCAGAATGTTAAATCGGCATTTTTATACTTAAACTCCTATAATTCGTCCGTACTGTCGGACTCGACGGGTAAAGCGCGTGTTTTACTCCCTATTAATCCCTATTATTTAATAATATACTCTAGAGTTACTCATCAGCTGTAATATTTAAAACTAAATTACATATCTTCTGTTTTCTTCAATAACATATCTGCTCCGTCAGAATTATGTCTGTTATGTAGAATATACAGGACACAGGTGTTAATTGGAGAAATCATGAAAGTTTTAATTACAAAAAGGACCGCTACTTATAACGGGTTTAATATAAAACAGTTTTAGCCATTTCACTTTGCTAGATGTCAGTAGAAATATCCATAAAACAGGATCTCGTAATATTAAGAATGTACAACAACTGGGGTATTAGAACACCTGAATTTTATCAAATGATAGACGACGTTCTAGTTTTTATTGCACTGAGTTGTGTTATTTATTCACAAAGTTTCTATTTCAATAAAACTGTCCAAATGTTAAACTATCTTTGTCGACTTCTAAAGAAAAATGCAGTCGTAGATATGAAAAATAAATGCATAGAAAAAAAACTAATCAATTTGTTTTCACATTGTTTATAATGAAAAAGTTCTATATTAAATGACATAAAATTTTACGGCCGCGGCGAGTAATTTAGTAATGGACAAAGAGTTATGCCATGCTAAAAGAAGATGATGGAACGATAAGATGATGATGATGATAAGTAGGAACAAAACGAGTTGAGTTTCTTACACGTTTTTCACAGAACAGGACTCTCGGTATATATAAAGGGATGGCGATATGTTTCAAAATTTTCTTGGTGTGGCACCAAAATGCTTTTTTTCCGTTTTTAGTTGAAATCACCAGTATTGTAGTAATTCTGGCCACTAACCTCATACCTTGAACCTCCGGGGTTGAATTTCCAGTACGGCAAGAATTTTATGCTTGGATTGATTGGTAAGTTTTTCAAGTTCTCCTAGCTAGATAGCACCAGAGTATGTAAGTCTGTCGCCATAAAGTAGTATAATAATCTGCTCTAAACTTAACACTACAGAAGTAGTCCGCAAACAACAACTTAGGGACCGCCACTGCTAGTATTATTCTTTTTTAAAATAACGTAAGAGAAAGAGTTTTTTTGTTCTGGATGAAAGATTAATAGAAGCCAATAGAAAAATAATTAAGAAAATACTAATAAGATCTACGAGATAAAAAAATTCTTGATCACTATTTCGGACTGTCTTTTACAATTCTTCTACCAATTTTAGTTCAAATCAGTAATGTGGATGCAATTAAAATGAGTGCGTACCATTTGAACGGTTTTCAAATTGATCAGCCCCATTCAAGAAACAAGTATTGATTATAATTTTTCTCCAAAAGTCTTAAAGATACCGCTATGTCGTACGTACCTTCGTTTGTCAGTAAGGAAGTACAAAAAATAAGCAAACATTTAATTTGTAAGAAAATAAAGACTCGCTATCTGTGTCTTGCTAAAAATAAAGTTTTATACCTGTTGGACATTCATTAGCCTTAAAATCCATGGATACAAAATCTGAAGCAAAGGTGAAAAAAAGAATCTTAAGGATCCTTACGGCACGGAGTAAATATGCGAGTCAAAATTTTATTTGGTTCAGATAGCAGTACGCTTGACACGCCTGTTTCTTACAGTCGGTGACAGAGAAGAGTTTTTAATGGAGTCTTATTTGTTAAATTGTCATTATTATGGTACACCATAGAAGTCCTATGCAAACTGCTGCTGGCTACGATTTTTTTTATACTTTCTATTTTAGCTTTAATTTTTTTTGTGTTAAAATCCTTTGTCTTCGTTAGTCTAAGGGCTTTTTAATTATAAGTAATACCTTATACACAGATTATCTCATGAACTATCAAGAAAATAAAATCTAACAGACACGTGACTACGAAGTACGACAAACACAAAGAGAGCTAAGTCGAAATGAAAAGGCATTGTCTGCGGTAAGAATGTAAAATGCCATGTCTTTAAGACAGGAAACGCAAACTTTGCCTGAATATAAATTACCTATGAGTTTTATAGAATAATTTATTCTAGTTATTTATTTACTAATATTTACGTTTTATTAAGCAAAAATCGATATATAAGTGGTATCTGTCAGATCTTTCAAATATAACTGTTTTATGTCTAGATATAAACATTGAGGCAGCTTCCGCGACGTCACTCTCCACCGAGACGGCGCATGCGCGGTCGTGTTCCCGCCGTTTTTTGACATTTTAATTTTTACCGAATAAAAAGTTACAAGTGCCTAAGGTTTTAATTGTTGTGCATCTGTGCAAGTGACCGTTTTAATGTAAGTATGAGGCCGGTCATTCACACTACCATAACTGGGTCATACTCTCTTTGTTGTGGACACATTTAACGGAACAATTTTATGGTTGAGCATTTAAACTGAGTTTTATTATCTGTGACAAAATTTCATTCTTTATAAATTTAGGTAGTTTTAAAATAATGGTATAATTAACCTATGATAAAAAAATTAAGCAGTAGCTTAAATGCTAAGATAAAATTTATTCCGTTTTTATTTAACTATGATAAACACATGTTTGCAATTTAATTAAGACGTTACTTAGGTATTCTGCGTTATTTAAAATTTTTGGGACAATCTTTTTTTATTTAAAACAATTTGACTAAACGTCGTCATGTTTACTTAATCGCTTTCCTTTTTAGCCGGTTTTATTGGACACAGTAATTTGGTACTAAGTTCGTTTATTGATGACGGATATAAAAATGTTCTTAAATTTAGTTGAGTGTGGACCACGTTTTAATTTAATAAAAAAACAAAAGAAAAGTTTTTAATGTCATTGATCTTAATGATTTTTATCTTATGAATTATTTTGCTATTATTATTTATTGTATTATGTTTGATTCATTAACAAATATCATGGATTTTCATTACAAGTACCTGTTTAGAATTTAATGTGGTGCTTTAAGCAACAAAAAATTCGAGGTTCCTATGAGTACATCGCAGCTGAGCAAACTTAAGTAAGTAGGTTTTTGAGGTAAAATTCCCTACCCGACCATTATTCTATTACATATCTGACTAGATATATTGTATGGACTCCCTAATTGAGGTACAAATGCCTTCGAAAATAGTTTGAGTATAAGGTTGAAAACATTTGAAAACCAATTAGTTTCATACAAAACGCGATAAATTAAAACGTTTTCATTGATTCCTTCAGTGAAGGTAGTACGTACCTCTTCCACATAATATTCTTGGGTATGTATTAGCTGTATTAGCTTAAATCAAGTTTTCACATTTATCAAAGTTCACATAATTTCACAATTTTCTTGCCATTTGCAAGAAAGTTTCCGCGTATGATTGCTCGACAGTACTCCGTAAAGCATACGGCTACCGTTACTTTGATAAGTTTTCCATACACATGATCTTACCATATGCAAATCTATACTTATATCAGATTAAAAGGAAAATAAAGAATTGATATATTTCCATAATAATTATTTTAACGAGAAATCCTTTGACACCCTTTCTATAACACAGCTTTCTTAAAGAGCTGTGTAAAGACATATAATACATTTGAAATTTAAAACAAAATTCAACTCACTTAAGCAAAACCCAATTATGACTCCGTGGGTCGTGGGAATGGTGAATATCAATGTGCTACAAGGCGTTATAACGCCTGATTAACGATCTATAACTGATAATAACGCTGATCGAAACATATAAGTTTCGATCAGTGTTATCATCAGCAGATCGTTAATCGTTATAGATGTTAGTATCTCGTCATTTAAGATTTGATGATGGCGACATAGTGTAACAACAAGGGGGAGTGATTTTCTCTATATGGAAATGCAAGTTAAATCGCAACTTTTTAACCTGTGGTCATGTTGTTCGAAGACACTATTGAAAAAAAATTCCTTTATTTTGCAAATAAATTTATTTGCAAAACTTGTATTTGGTCGATACCATTACAACTGTTAAATCCATACACATTTAATAAATATCTCGAGGTTCCTTAGGATTATATAATTTAAAATACGCCGTTTTAAAAAATTAATTATGTGTTCGTATGTACTCATAACTCAAATAAAAAGTTAATTTAAATTGTAAGCGCATTTTTTCTCAAAGCCAGAAGAACTCTTACTTTGTTTCCATCGGAAAATAAATTAAGCGTTTCTTTAGGGGCGATGCATCTTAACTTGCTTACTTTGTACATTTTGATACTAGAAAAAAATGCTAATTTCCATTCAATTTTCTTAACCTCACCTAACTTATAATTTGAATTCATAAAATATTGTAAATAATTAAATATTAAAAAGGGAACTTTTTATACTTACGTTATATTAAAATATAAATTATAAAATTATTAATAACTCATGGTAAATTGCCCATAAAAAGTGTAATTATATCTTTAAAAAATTACAATAACATCTAGATAACAAGGTAGCTTGACTTGTGTTTGCTATAAAATTTACAATCACTTTAAAATTTGACTATAAAAACAAACCTTGGAATTTCGTGCTTATTAGTGGTTCAGAGTAAACACATAACATAATATGCGGAAGGCCTAGAGTTCGATTACTGATAGAAGATTTGAAAAATACTAAAGTGGTTGAGGTCAGAGTGCAAAAGGCAAAGCAAAGCACAAGAAGGAAAACAAAAATGGTTGATTCTAAAAACAAAGAAAATAAATTTAAAAACTCACGATTAAGTTCATAATTTAATATTAAGATTTTTCAAAATCGTAAAGAATTACAAAAGGCTTTGCATTGCTATATTAAAACATATAAAAACTGTAACTATGTTTATTGAAACTGTAAGTTTCTGATTCTGTTGACACCATCTTTGAACTATGTAGAAATAAAACAAAATAGGTCTTTAATTCTGTATGAGTGTGATCTGACCAATGTGACACTTTGTCTTACCTTGCTTAGAGGAAAATAACTAATTAGTGAGTGTGACCCAGGGCCCAATGGCATACCAGCCAGCACACCCCGGCTGGCTAGATCCTCAAAACTCTGTAATAGCATCAGTATTTGCAGAGCGGAGTATTTAAAATTTTAAAAATATTTATGTTATAATCTTTCATAAATCCTTAGCTCGAATACACGAATACGTCGAATGTTTACCACGTTTTTAAATACTATTCTTAAAATAATTATTCCTTTTCAGAATTTCGACTGAAGAAAGCCAGTTGAAATGCGGATTTTGATCTTGGGTAAGAAAAAACCGTTAAATAATTTTAAAGTAATAAAAAAACAGTTAGCTACTTATTATTTAGACATTTTTAACACAACAAAGATATGTAAACCAGTTAAAATACTCTTATATACCATTCCTCCCATACGCAGTGAGGCGATATCCATTTCACAAGTTTCAAAGTTGGTTGGGAGCGTTGGATATTTAAGGGTAAATTACCGCTATACCCTTAATATCTTATTTGACATCAGTAGTATTTTACGTATTGGAGTTTATGGTAACGGTATCATCCTTTGTATGCGTGTACACATTTTATACTTTAATTCAGAGGTATTTTGCCAAAACCTGTTATATCACTTAACCGTGGGAAGTCGACAATATAAAGATTTTGGTTGTCATGTGTTTAAAGTCCTATATTTTGACAAGTGTATTTTATAAAGCTTCAAAGTTAATCCAATAAAATGAAAAACATAAAATAAAATAATATTCTTAAAATAATAAGCAATTTTTCTCACATTCACACCAAAAATTAGGTATAATTAAAAACTTGTGTTATAGATACTAGATAATTTATATAAATATCAGAAATATATAAAAATCTTCCCTGATAGATGAACTTTTCAACTCATAAAAGATTTTTTAAATTCCGACCAGTAGTTCCAGAGATTACCTCCTACAACCTTATAACCTTATTTTAGCTCTTTAAAATATTGCTGTAGATAAATAAACAAAAGGCATGACTCGTGAACAATTCTTACTCATCATACAAGTACCTGCCCAGCGGTTCCGAGCTTCAATTCCGGAACCACTGGCTAAGTAAACAGGGGTACTGACCACTCGAGAAGACGATCATCAACCTACAATCACGACATTCTAGGTAACGACGACTTATGTAGTACTATTGATAACCTAAAAATTGATAAACTATTTAATATCTGCTGGAGTCTTTTAGGTCTGCGGAAACCTAAACATTAAGCAGGGGATCTCTTACTAGATTAAAATTGTAAGATATTTCAGAAAAAAACACAATTTTTCTATTTCTGTTCCCTTATGATCTTATAGAATCTTATGGAATATTATAGAATCTTATATATATATGAATTCATCCTCGCAAAAACAGTGTGAATTAACCAAGTATAAATACTGAATGAAAATAAAATGGCGAAAAATTCACAAGAATTTTCCGGAAAGATTTAAAAATAAAAAAATAATATGTGGCACCCTTAGTAATATAAGGGCATGATACAAAAAAGCAGTTTCTTGGAAACAGCGTATAAAAGTTTTGGGTTATACATTCCAGCTTATTTTTAGAATAATAATTTAGAATAAAATACTAATTTTGAATGTCAACTTGAGATGAATTGTTCTTCGATTACTACACTAATTAGTATTTAAAATAATACTATAACTGTAGCTCCGAGCAACAACATAACACAATCGTTTAATACTACCAGTAGTAAAATCGTTCGCCGGTCTTACAAACATACCTAACGAACTAATGTACGAATCCTAACAGTATGTAAGTGTTTATATTATAGGAAAATAGGTTATCTTCTAGTGTCGACATCATTTCAATTATTTTTCTTGGAAACAGCGTATAAAAGTTTTGGGTTATACATTCCAGCTTATTTTTAGAATAATAATTTAGAATAAAATACTAATTTTGAATGTCAACTTGAGATGAATTGTTCTTCGATTACTACACTAATTAGTATTTAAAATAATACTATAACTGTAGCTCCGAGCAACAACATAACACAATCGTTTAATACTACCAGTAGTAAAATCGTTCGCCGGTCTTACAAACATACCTAACGAACTAATGTACGAATCCTAACAGTATGTAAGTGTTTATGTCTGTCTAGGCACAACATTTTCTCTGATTCAGCTTTGGCCTTCGACATGTTTATCTAATCGTCATTTATTGTGATGTCACATTATTAATAAAGACGATTATGCTCCGTATTGAATCACAAAATTATAAATTTGAATTCCTTACGAAAATTTATTTACGTAGCTTATCTAATCAATTTCATGAGATCATCCATAGACACGCTTATTGAATACATTTAATATTACTCTGTTAATCAGATATTAGTGTGTTTTAATCTTTATGATAATAATAAGTAGGAACTTGTTTAGTTGTCAAGTCAATAAATAGTTTCTTGCAATTAAATTCCAAACAAAAGTCTTAATTCGAAGAATTTGATTAAATTCAGAGCAATTTACTTTACAAAATACAGTTCATTATGGTTATAATATTATCTTGTACGCTAAAAAATTACATATTTTTTTCGGAGTAATTAATTTGATATGATTTTTCTCAAATCTAGCAATTTTTTTTAGTTTACCTAAAAATATTTATTAAGAGACAATTTCAGTATATACGGCCTCAAACTTCCCGGAAAAAGAGCTGTAGATAATCGTAAAATATTGTAATTAACGCTTTATAAAACTGACCTCTGAGATGAGAATAAAAAATGCACCAAGAAGCGTTCCGTAGTAGGTATTTCTTTTTAACGTGTTTACTTCTTTTATAAAATTGTAATTGCAAGAAAAATAAACTCACGCGCTGTCTAATTTTTGAAAGAGTTTTTTGCCCATCTTTTGATGGGCAAAAAACGGTAGTTTTCTACCAAAATGGTAGTTTTCTACCAAAACTGAGAAAACAAAAAAGGTGGAATTATTTTATTCCATCTTTCCGTCCAAAAAATATGTTTAAATTATGGTATAAAAAATAGCAAATAAAAATGAATGATAGAGTTTTATAAGGTATACATACCTAATATATATTATATACCTAGATAAAATAATAATATTGAAGTTATTAAAAACATTTATTCTTGCGCTACCTGGCTTCCATTTAAAATTCAAATTTGTTTACCCTGTTACCGAGATATCTGACAAAGGCATTCTAATGCCAACACAAAATACGTGACGCCAATAAATAAGTTTCAGATTATAATCTTGTTGTTAGTATACAAGACAGTCTTTGCTATAATTAAATATACTTATTCAATGTTCAAGTGCTTATCAATTTTGTTTTGTTGTTTTTGTTACATAAATAAACTTATTATTTTTAAATAATTATTTACAATTCATCTTGCATACATTTAACATCTTTGCATCTTTTTCAAAGTTACATTTTCTTTTGGACTATAATTTTTGTCATGAACCTTGGAAATTTCTTTTCTTTAGTACAAGATTTTGGTCATTAGTACAAACGTCAATAACATTGGATTTTTATGTAGGTACAATACTACATAAATATATAAGGTTTTTGGTAATCTTTTTCCAATACAAAAAAATATAATATCAAAATTATATTTATATTTTCTGGTATTTATAATACAATATCTTATGGTTCGCTAAATAAATAAACATAATAGATAAAAAAATAAAAATAAAAATATTATATAAATAAATCTTTAAAATAAAATGAATTTTCGCTAAATAATAGATAATATTGTATTATTATATTATTTATTATTTAACTAACTATGGATATCTAGTTAGTTAAATAATAAATAAAAGGGATATATAGATAAAAGGGATACCTATTATTCTATATGTCTAGTATCTAATATAGGCTAGGTACATTCGTTTTACCAAACAATAAGATCGAAGCTGTGATCATTATTTAGTTGCACGAGTACTAGCGATATTTCTTTCCCACGAGGAATGCGCCAGATTGCTTAGGATAGCTGTGTACAGTTAGGAAAATAGGTTATCTTCTAGTGTCGACATCATTTCAATTATTTTTCTTTCAGTTACTATTCACACACAACTGATATTGATAATAATTATTATGTATTTATTTCTATACGTACACTTACTGTTGTGAAGAGAATAATATATTATATTATCCATTTTTTCATGAAATGTTTTAACTCAAAATTCAAACATTTCGGGGATTACTAGAAGTAATACCTTACCTCGCCTTACTTACTTTATATATCACTTCATTTAAAGGTAAAAAGATGAGAAGACACGCCCTATAGGACTTCATCCTCATATTCCACAGTTCTTGCTTATCAAATAATTGCTAATCAATAATTTTTTATATATTTTTTGTATTAAGTTTATATTTTATACATGAGTTTCTATTAGTTTTTACACACTAAAAAGGAGAAAAAGTAATATTGCATATTTATAAGAGGATCGCAACAAGTTTTATGATTTGCTATCGGTACTAGAGAGTACAATAGCGTAGGGTCAGCGTAGTGCATTCACCGTGCGCCTGCGCCGTGCCTTACTTTACTGCACAACTTTGTTAAATCACAATAGATAATAAATTGGCATAAAATTTTCTTTATTTGATTTGATTTTGACCTTTTAAAATACACTATGTATATATACAATGTTGGTAAATAAAACATAATATTTTACAATTTATTTACGAACGATAATACATACTTTATACAAATTACTTATAATTAAAGTATGGGTAATAAATATTAGAAATATACTTATGTAATGATAGACATCTGTATGTTAGACACCCATCACACGACACGTTATATGGAGCAATATAAAATATTTGTTATTATAAGTAATTATCAGAAGTCACATAAATATTGCACAATATTTTTTGAATCCTACAATTATTAGATAAAACGGAACGTCTGATTGAGCACCCCTACTATATTTTTATAATAAGTAATAAATAACTTATATTACTCGTTTACTCAGAAACCGTAATTATTATGTATAAAAGCTAGCTTATTATTACACGGAAGACAAATGAAAGCTTTTCCTAGTTACCCACACTTAAAGAAAACAGTTGTACTACCAGAACCGTTAATACGTTTGACGTCTGTTGATTGCTCAGTCACGGTACGTCGAAATGCGCGTGACTTGCTCTCGGCAATGTACAGTCACCAACAATAATAAACACCCTCTAACATAGATACCTGCTAACTTCCCTAGTAGGTAGGTATATTTGCAAAAAAGGCACAACGACAGCCATTCAGTCGAGTAGTAAAGTATCCTTGTTTAATCTCCAGATGTCCCGTTTCGAATCTAGAGGTATTATAACTGGGACAATTAGTAAATGCCCGGTTGATACCCAGTAAAATTATGAGTATTGCCTTTATAATTATATTTATTTATTTTCTTATACATATTCCCTGTTGTGACGATTTAAAAGAGCTTAGTAAATAAGTCTATTTAAATAAAGTTATTTTTGACTTTGACTTTGACATTGGGGTAAATATTTGAATATCTATATACAGCACAAGATCTTTTAGCGCATATTAATAAGCAATAAAGGCTATGGATCAAAAATATTGATCTATAGCCTATATAAGCAATAGCTTATTAAATTGTTGTCCACTCCACCGTTGCAGTAGTTGTTTTTCTATACATGCTACATACTTACTTTGATGAGTCGAAGTGGACAGTCATACATAAAAAATGTGTATTTCTAGGGCTTCTAAAATATCTATTCAACAGCTTATTGTCACTGGAATAGAATTTTTATCTTCATATTTTGATGATTTGATTGTGTGACATTTTTTTAAACGTGACTGTCCTGCGCGGTTAAAGAGTTCTCAACTAACGAAGTCATCTCACGTTCAATTGATAATAACCTTCTTTATTCTACGAGCAAGTTTTTTTTTTATCAAAGAAATGGTTTTTCAAAAATTAAGTTTAATTTTGTTACTACGTTTATGGAAAACCATACTCAAAGTCACTGTAGTGAACTTGTCTATTACGTCCTAATTGGCTGACAACTCCATCCTATTCTTATTTTGACTGTATAGCAACTTTTGCTATGGTTGGCCCCGGTTAGGTGAATTATTTTTTTTAACGATAAGTGGCTTTTGTTACTAATAATTTCAGACTGCATCTTAGCATATCAGTTTATTTACGTGTATAAATCTTGCCGGTAAGAAATTCTAAGAAGATTGGCGTGGATGTTATATATTGAGTATATTTTGTATTTATCTATTAATTACTATAGGTGAATTAAAATTTGTAATCTCAAGCTTTTCCATTTTTCCAAAAGCACCAATTGCTGTGACAACTGCTTTCATCCAATGCTGAGTATTGGGTCAGCGTGGTGGTAGATTTTATATTCAAGCTTCTCATGCGTTTCTCGGATGTAGTAGATGTAGATGCTTGCGCCCAGCTGTGGGGCGTATATAGACAATATTTCGAAAAATAGTACTAAAACGAGGTCAGTTAAAAATCCACAAAATGTTACATAAATACTACGGACAATATTTTTTTATCATAAAGAATTTTATTGATTCCCGACTCCTCTATGCACTTAAATACTATAAAAAATGTTTGTGTCTCTGGTCTTTAGCTAACACACGCTGTTTGCTCGGGCCAATGTCAGACAAACAAGGTAAGTGACATCACAATAAAACTATGCTACGGCCGTAATATACAAGTTGTACCTCGTGTTGTATAAATTATACCTCAACTAAGTTAGACTACAGTTTAATATGGCTTTCATTTGCTTAATAAAAGTAATTTTTTTTTCAATTTTGTTAAGAGGTAATGAAAACTCGATATTTGGCTTCGGGTCGAACTTTGGTACGGTTTATTGGTTTAAAAATTGTTCCCGTTAGTGAAAAATAAGTAATTAATATAAATAAATAAATACAAAAATAAAAACATTTTTAGATTAAAATTAAAATTTTCTTTTGTTCATATTTCACTTTCACTGCTAGAACTCATCTTTTAATCAATTTGTGGAAATCTAATTAAAATTGTCCGTAACATTATGATTAAAACTAATAAAATATCGAGTTTTTTAAATTTAGACAATGCCGCGTTGGCAGGTGCGCCTTTTTTACTACCGGCCAGGAGGCGATCGGAATCAAGGCGAATTGCGTACATACTTTTTAAATAAAATAGTGTTCCAAATTCAAAATTCATTTCGTCATTGTTATTAAATGCGGTGTAATGATTCATTTTGGTAGCACTTATCCCATCGAATCGATCCAAAAGAGGTACCCTTCACCCCATTCACATGGATAAGTAATTTAAATAATCAGCAGGAATAGTTACAGTTACAAGAATGCATCGATACCGCTACTATGAACGCGACCCAGTTCCACTCAATATAAGACGAGAACCAGTCTAATTGATACTGGAACAGTTAATCGAGATGTTAATCGATTTTTTACCTGGAAATAGCAATTAACGATTTTTTATTATCTCACAATGATAGAGTGATTCTAGAATAGCTTACATACGCCCGTGGAACGTGTTTGCACACTAAGAACTTCTTAAATAAGTTCAGAGTCACTCAAAGGGCTATCAGCTATTTGAGATAAAAGAAGATATCAGGACATTCGAGGGTGAAAATGACACGGATTTATTATCACTAAGAATATCCAATATATTCTTCCTTTTTTTGTTTTGTGCTTGTAAAAAAACGAAATAAAACAATATACATGTTCAACCTTATTCTAAAAGAAAGTTAAAATTATTTTACTAGTACTTATTATATTGTTATCATAATATTTTTAAGTTATTACAAGGAAAAACGTCAAATTATTTCCTGAATTTATAACCAGTTAACGTCAGTTTATATTGATGTTCAACAAGAATATTAAATTGGGACACTCTTAAGTTATTGTAATGCAAAATTTTAAGCCGGTTTTCGTTTTAAAATTATAAAAAATATATGGCTGGCGCCAACTTAATAGCGTCTATTTAGCGAATTATATTACAAGCGATGCCGTTGACTTCAGTCGTATAAAAGTTGTCGATTAAACGGATTTTATTTTTCCTTTAAGTGAAATCTCAAATTTTTTACTTAAGTACTGGTGAACAAGTAAACAGAATCGTAGGGCTTGAAAAAATAAAACTCTTCTATATTTATTTTAATTATAATAAACTCAACAAATGACTAGATACAGACTGATGGTAAAGAATAGGAGCCCATATGCAAGATTGCTAGTACAGCAATCGACAATTGCTCAAGCCTCCTCTACCTAGCCAAAAAGTACCTTTCCACTTTCGAAGGAATCTATTTTGTACGAGTATTTAGGAGGGAATACCTCAACTGGTAAGGAATTTCGCGCTCTGGTTATGTAATAAAGAAAGAGTTACCAAATCTCTTTGTGCGTAAAGTAGAGGTAGAAGAAATGAGCGAATAACTCCGTATAATAACAGTGTTGTTTTCGTGGCCATCTCCTCAAAATTGTCATTTTGGTCAGTCCATCTCGTGACTACTTAAGTTTTTGGTGTATAAAAACCATTTTTTTTTTCACATACATTATTACCCCCACGGGATTATAATGCCAAATTCATGTTTTTGATTCAATAAATTACAACTATGATCAATTTTGTTAACTACAGAGAGATGATACAGTCTTTTAAAAAATTAATAAACAAATAGATTAAATTACTACATGCACGTCTCTGGATAATAACAATTTAAATGATAAAAAATGGCTAGATTATGTAAATGTTATTATTGTAATGCTACTCAACAGAATTATTAATGTGCAAATTGAAGTTCAAAGTTTAATTCCTATTAGTTGAGCAGTAAGGAAGATACGCGGTGAATAAATTTCAAGAATCTAATTTTTTTACAACAAGAGTTGACGTGATTTAACTTATGGTAAATGGCTACCGTTGCCTAAAGATGCTCATAGTTCCTTGGGCACTACTCATGTTGTGTAATATTCTAGGACGACAAAGCATTATATTGTTAGTATCAGAGATGAATAATAATAATAATTTATTGTCCATAAAGAGTGCAGAAACTTGTTAGAGTACTTTGATTAAGTTACGGTTCAATGCTAATAACTAACTTTCCTATATTCTAGGAAACTGATTCGTCCCCTTAAATTAAATATAAGCACTGGAGCACTTCTCTTCTAATTCTTTACCTATGAATACAACTTGATATTTGTCCATTACAATGTGTGTACGTTGAGAAGTCACTTTCTTTTAAGTTTATTTATTATTGAAAATTCATTTAAAATTTACGATATTTTGAGATCGTATGTAATGGTAAAAGATTTTCATTTCCATTATAGTCCATCTGTTGTAGCCAATCCCGAAATTAAATTTTATGTAAAGGTATTTATAGCTGGGTCTGGGATGAAAAGACCACAGACTATGGTTATTTAATTGCATTAGATTAGGTAGATGTATATAGAAGCATAAGTCATTTTTTTTAAATTCCAATAAAATGTGTATAATAACAGAAAAGAATAATTTCTTTAATTCATCCTATTTTTCTGAATTCTAGTGCTATGTGTGGCTGTGGGCCTGAGCAATGCCCGATGGGTTCGTCGAGGCCGTTCTCAGCAGCCCAAGGATTCAAGTTTTGTTGGCGAAGCTACAAACCAGCTCTCCACTGCTATCTTTCAGGTACTTGCTTTGATATTATTTGTAGTATTTTTTACTAAAATAACAGATTGAACCAGGTTTTGATCAGTATTTGGTTCTTAAGTGACCAATAATGTTGTTGTTTTTCTAAAGCTGCATGTTTCTTAAGTCCGGTTTTCATATCTCTTAAATTTAAACACTGTATCAGCGGAGATACCTCTTATACGTCTTAAAATGATTCGTAAATTATTTCACACTGACACCCAATAATTATTTTATTGATAAATAATTTCAAATTATTGGTGAAGTACCAACTTAAGATTGATATATGAAATCACACCCATTGTTTTTATTAGTAGGAAATGATTGGAGAAAGTCACAATCACGAGTGAAATTCACTGGCACCGCGCCGGTGATCACTTTCCTAACACATTCGACTTTCTAAATAGATGCGAGATGATTCATATCAACTAATTTGTAATGTTTACACTTTCAGGGATACATCGATGATGACAAGAACATTGCTTTTTCACCCTTAGGCTACTCAGCAATTCTTGCGATATTAGCGGAAGGTGCGACTGGTGAAACTAGGGAACAACTGGTCTCAGCTCTCCATCTTCCCATTGATCAAAGCCTGACACGGAAGACTTATCGCTTTATAATGGAAAGACTGAAGAATACACACGAGTATAAATATAACCAGCCAGAATTAAAGAACTACTTTTATATATATAAGAATTACACAATTAATGATGATTACAAAAAAATTTTAGAAGATTACTACTTGACTGAAGTTAGGTCCGTTGAAAAATATAATCCTGACCAACAACAAACTAAACCAGCAGAAAATAATGAAAACACTGAATTCATTGTTGATTTGCCCGATAAGAAACAGGATGATAAAATTGATGATATTCCTGAACTTTTGCCTCCTAGAGAAAGTGACGAAAAACTCATATCGTTTGCTGTTGAAGACAAACCGGAGAAAATTGATATCTCCCAGACTGAATTTAAACCAGCTAAAAATATTAAGGAAAAGATAAAGTTAGTGAAAACTTATCCAAAAAAAGATGAAATTGGAGATGAAGAAGAGACCATGGTTGCAGTTGAAGCCAGAAATCATGCTAGAAGCTTGAAAGTACTACAAGATAAAAATGACATTACATCAAGCATCTCAGTAAATACCGTTGGAAAGAAGTCTAGTAAATGTAAGTACCTATAATCCGTAGTTACTTCAATTATACCGCAGCAATGCAGCAATTTTTAATTCTGGAGATTCTGTGTATTTTGAATTTTATTTTATGCTAAATCTATTATGACATCTATGAATAAATTTAGATTGACTAAATTTTATTGGAAGCTGGCCTTACTATCAATAGCATAAATAACTAATCATTTTTTTGTCATTTCCAAGAACATTTAGATTAATTATAATAGAAAAGATCTAATATGCTTCTTAAATGACGTTTTCATTAATAAAATGTACCTACCATTTAGTAATTAATATATACTGTATTATGGTAATTATTTAGGAGGTGTATCAAATATTAAAAGTTGAATAAATATTCGCAGCACCAAACCACTCCCTGATGATTATCTTTAATGGAATGTATTTCCGTGGTTCATGGAAGAAACCTTTTGATGTCGTGGAACCAGGAGTCTTCTACAAATCCTATAAGGAGAAGAAGCAGGTACCAATGATGAAGACCAGAGGCACATACAAGACTGGCTTCTTACCAGGACTGGACAGTGAAGCTATTCAAATACCTTATGAGGTAAGCTATTTAAGATAATGGTATATTGTATAACTTATAAAGCATGGTATCAACGACGCAACAAGAAGGGATTTAGAAACGAGAAAAAGCAATATACATCTAAATTATTGACTTAAATATGTAAAATCGAGTGCAGGGGGAACTAAAATCCACACAGCCATGTTTAAAGTAGTTATTTATTATTTATTTATGGCTCTAGGATACCAGTGCAACGTATCCCTTTTGTGGAGTTTTTGACCACTCATGGTAGGCGCCGCTATTTATTGATGACTAACGAGGAAAAAATTTGGAATGCAACAAAATTGATTACGTTGAAATCATACATAAATGTGAAGAGATTATAAGTTCATGTTTAAAACAAAATTACTAATCCTACAAATCAATGAACGAAAATGCTACATAGAAAAATCTTACTGCTTTCTATTCCAGGGTGGCCGATATGCCCTAGTAGCTGTAGTGCCACGCTCAAGGGATGGATTGACGAGGCTGACAGCGGACCTGCCCGCGACACCTCTGACAGACATCAATGACAGCCTCCAAGAAGAGGAGCTGCAGCTGTCAATGCCGACCTTCTACGTAGAAACCACAACTAAGCCTGTAGCAGCTCTAGCTAAGGTTAGCATTACCGTTTTTGCTGTCATAACTTTGTAACATAAAAAGCATACTGTTGTCAATATAAGAATTGGGAAATATCAATAAAATGTCAATGAATACTCACCTTATTTGTATTACGAGTAATAAAACATTTTGAAAGTTTATAGTTTATAGTATATAGTTTTTACGTTTTGACAAATGTAATAAATACCGCAGGTTGGAATCGAATCGTATTTAGCAATACAATTCATCGATTATTCGGATGCGATTTTAATTATTCGATTGCAAATATTTTAAATCATTTATTAAATATGAAAATTAAAGTGCTAAGGATCCTGTTCTTAGGAGGAAAAAACATTTGACATTTATTGAAAATACTATGTAATGTTTCAGTCCCATTTATGATTAAAAAAATTTATCCTGCTTCCAGTTTGGTGTTAGCAGCATATTTAGTCGTGACGCGGAGCTCTCTGGCGTGTCATCAGCGGATGGCCTCTTTGTTCAGGAGTTGGTGCAGCATGTAGCCGTGCGTGTTGACAACGCTGATGCGTCCGCTTCACAATTATTTGGTAAAAGACAAATTCAACACTACAAATAATTATCGATGATTGGTATGACAGGCTGTTGCTAACCAATATAATAATTTTGCTCCTCAATCATCAGTTCATTAGGTTTACTTATTAGGCTGATTAGTCAAATACAATGGTCTTTAAATGATACTCTTTTTGTGTATAAAATTATCAAGCCAAGCACGCTGAGCCTGCAGACAAAGCTTTATAACATTTCAAAGTAAAAGAACGAAAATCTAAAATTAGCTAAAAAGGTTAACCAATTATTTAAATTGTATTCTGTAGTCAGTCTTGTCTTTTTTAGCTATCTTTACTTCAGATGTTTAGTTGAATGATATTTGGCCCTGAGTTATCAAGTGACATATAGAAAGCTGTGTTCAAATTTCGAAAAACGTCCTAAAATTCAAATTTTAGAAAGCGCTCCCCTGCATGCATTCTTAAATTGTAATTGTATGCTTCCTTTAAAGTTACCTAAAATTTGGTTATTTGACAGTTCTGACGTTTGCTATCTTTTTCCTCTAACATAATTAGAGAGAGCCGTATGAATTAGGCCCATTAATACTACATTGAAATGTAATAGTGCACAATAACATAATTATGTTGAATGTTCCAGTTGTTGAAGGTAACGAAGAACTGAAGAGTCTTCCCCTGAACGTGAAGCCAGCTAGGAAGTTTAACGTCGAGCATCCTTTCTTGTTCTACATAGTTGATTGTTTGGATAACCTTGTAGTTGTCGCAGGCAAAGTAACAGACCCCGAACAGCCAACGCCTTTTGAAATTTAAAAACAGAACACATGTTATTGTAGTTACATTACAAATAAAGCTAAACTTATAACGTACCTATGTCAAACTTTTTCATGATAATACAATTTTAAATCACGCATAACGTCCTACTTTTACAGTAAGTTGAAAATTAATACATAAACATTTTATGTTTTAACCTTTTTGCTGTGAGTTCGACTTTCAAACTTTACTTAACTGTATTCGACAACCAGATGCATTTGATAATAAAAAAGTACACAGCTTAGATTAAGATATTTTTAATTAAAGTACTTAAGTAGAATTATTTATTTATGGCAGATGTGATAATGTTTAAGGTTATTAAATTATTTAATTTTCATTATTTTAATTATTTTTATTACCCTCATTTTTAACACCAAATTCATAATAAACAAATTCGAGTAAAAAGAACTCGAGAAGCAATTTACGAAGCTACAGCTGGAAAAATAAACGGATTGGTCTCAATTTACTATGGGTTATTAGTAACTAGCAATGCAGTTTGGCTAAAGGCCTAGAAGCTATGACCGTTAACATATTGTAAACATGAAATAATAATTGAGAAATGGCCTAAAGGACTTGAATCCAGGCCAGTAAAGCTTAAAAAAAATTGAGAAATAATTTTGTGGGTAATATTAATTTTTTTTTACAGTAGTTGTTTGAGTCTTATCAAGTGATATTTTGTCTGATTATAACGGACACGCTGGACGTTGTCGTTTTCTAGCTTTTTAATATTACAACGAAAAAAAGAGGAAACTATTTTATTATACTTTTGTGCCTGTTGTAATGGAGTTAAATAAGGAAAATATAAACAGATTGAAACAATCAAGGATACCTTTACCACTAAAACCACTCCCAGCACTACCGAATCATTTAATTGAAAATAGGAGAAATGAAATGGGTAAGGAATTAAACGAGAGATATCCTTTGAAGACTCTAAATTCACAGCAAACCTTAGCTTTACCTGGACCAAGCCAAAAGCAGCGACATATTGAGAAACGGCTAAGTATTGATACTAAACATGTCACGCAAAGAAAACGGGTTGAAAATTTGGATTGGGATTATAAAGTATTTAATGATGCTCTTGCTGATGATGATGTGATAGTATTATCAAGTGATGAGGACGATAGTATTAAAAGTGATGAATATCGGTTTTTCGCTAATAATAGGCGGAGGAGTCAATTAGATGCGGCTATGGTAAAGGAGACTCCGATATTAAAATCATTAGAACCAAGTCGAGTTAGAAATATTAAAAGGAGTTTAAAGCGACCTCATAGCAGAGAGTTGCAAAGACTGACACCGCGACCATTTGAACAGAAGAATGATGAAAAAGTTGTGCGGAAACTAAGTTTTAAAGAACCACTACATGAAAGATTAGCGTCTCCAGATTTTTGTAAGTATAATAAATAGCAAACAGAATTTCTATAAATCTCACGTTTTATTTATTTTGAAATTGTAAATGAAATAAGCCCCATCATTACATATGCTAAATTATTTGTTGTGTTACACTGTAGTGTTACACTGTACTGCGTTTCCAATCCTGTAAAAGTAAAAACAAGGCTCTGAGACGTAGAAATCTCATAAGAATTCCTTAACCTTATTCATTTGATGAACTCTACAAAAGCAGCGTTATTACACAGATTTTTTTTTTGACATTATCCTTCAGGTGATTGGACTACATTACTAACTTGTAATCCAACTACTTGTAATTTCTGTAGTCCACACTGACTTGTAATTTCTGTATAAACTGAGGCACCTCAAAAAATATTCAAGAAACCATATCGAATGTATAAACAGCTCGAATAAATTCAGAAAGAACTTACCTCACTCAGCTAACTCCCAAAGAAATGACTTAATACAGACTTTAGCAAAATAAAATCTCAAACCACTCTGAATTATTTGAAAATGAAAGTTTTACTTCTAAAATTTCAATATGTTTGAATAAATTGAATATAAGGCTGAGTACGGCAAAACACGCGTAATCATGGTTAGCTAATTATTGACCAATTAGCTTATAACTAGATATTTATGTTTCATTATTGTGTTCTTCTGATATTAAATAAGGGAGAAAAAAATATATGTTTATACATATCAGAAATGTGCTGAATAAAAATACAAACATCCAGGACTCGTGAACAAAAATATGTACTCATCATACAAATATCAGACCCTACCGGGATTCGAACCCGGGACCTCTGGCTAAGAAAACCAGGGTACTGGCCACTCGACCAGACGGTTGTCGAAGAATAACTAAATGATGGTTTAATGTGTTTTCGTTCAGTATCTAGGTTTAATTTAAACGGTGAATAACAATTTCGTGATTCAAATATCTCTCTATACTACAGAAAATACTTCTCTTAAAATTTACGATAAGTATGGACAAGATCGTAATACGTTTTTAAATCAATTTTTGAGCAGTAAAGAAGTCGTACATGGAATCCTTGAACAGGGATTACGTGTCAGACACGTTCACAT
This sequence comes from Acentria ephemerella, assembly GCA_943193645.1. Taxonomy (NCBI): domain Eukaryota; kingdom Metazoa; phylum Arthropoda; class Insecta; order Lepidoptera; family Crambidae; genus Acentria; species Acentria ephemerella. The sequence continues at coordinate 7,094,275 of OW971893.1, forward strand.
ATCTGCTCACAGTTGAGAAAAAAAGCTCCACGCCCTTCATCGCCAGTACCATGAGGGCTTGCATCATCAATTGGCTGATGAAAGTTCATGTATGTATTCCTTCATTGTATCTTATTTTAAACGGCCTCCAAATATATGTACTATGTTGACATGTATTTTCGTCAGAGAATGGAATCTCGCAACTAACACTATACAAAAAATTTATTTCAGTTATTTTATGGAGTTGGTGTTAGGCTTTTCCCAGAAACAATGGTGAAGTTTTTATACGACCGTTGTTTCAGAAGTAAAATAGATTCTATATAACTCTGTACCTATTTTTATAGATGGATGCTTAAGGCTTTCATACTTTTCTTTTGACCAGGGCGCCGACGGTAATCCTGCGACAATTCAAGCTGCTATTTGGTATTTAGACTCCGTGCTGGCCACGGCTCGAGTACAAGTGGACAAACTCCAGCTGATTGCTGCGGCCTGTTACTGGATTGCCCATAAGCTTCATGGACCTGGTCTGGCAGCAGCTAAACTGGTTAGGTGCTCAAACGGAGCATTTACTGCGGGCAATCTTCTTCGCGCAGAGAAAATGGTTCTAAAAAAACTGGTGAGTCATGTAACAAAGATATAGTAATTTCAATTATTATCTCTCAAAACAACCATGAAGAGAGAAGTCTTATGTCACTCTTATTTCTGGAAATCATAATACAATAAAAAATATTGCGCTATATACTAGCTTTTTTAGAATTTATTATACGGAGGAAAGGTGTTAATTATTTGCCACAAAAAAGTCAAAAATAGAAAAAACAAATGAGTTAAGCATATTTCATGTTTTATTAAAATAACGACAAGTTAATTTGTATTGAATTGTCATTGGACAAACTTTTTTATTGTATATTTTTTCATTAAAATATGTGATAACACTGTTACAATTCTATAGTTTCAAAGTCAATTACTTGAAATAAAATGGGCCTTGTTTATGTTATTAAACAAACCCGTCTCTTCTAGAATTTTCCCTCTCAGCCAGTCGTGCCCCAAGAATATATCACATATCTCGCATGGTGGTGTGACCAGTCTCACCCAGGAGAGATCGAAGTGGCAGCTACGTTCATCTGTATGTGTGGGCAGATGATAGACAAGAGCCTTTGCAACGAGTGCCCTTCTGTGGTTGGAGTAGCATCAGTAAGAAATGCTCTACTTCTGTTGAGAAAAACAGACCAAATGACGCGCTTTCAAACATGTCCAATGTAAGTATTAAGTTTCCCGACATTATGATAATGATTAATAATAGAAATGATTAAATAAGTCGTCTGTGATTATTATTTATGCTAGTTTTATTAAGAAGAATAATTGCAGATGATTTTGATATACATATCAATTGTATAGCAGCAAGTTACTGGCCCTATAGTCTTGTTGGGTGAAAGCAGTTGCCGTAACAACCGGGAATAACGGCATTACGAACCTTTCGAAGCACGGAGAGCGCAAGATAACAAATTTTCCAGGGACCAACCATGGCTAATGTTGCTTTGTTTCATAATCGAAATCAGAGCGTTCGAATAACTACGCCAAAGAACTCGTCATTTCATATTCATATTAATCCAGCTTGATTCAGAAGCCTACGCTGACTGCGCAAACGCACTTGCTAGTATTATTATTATGAATATTTGACGATGATTCCGTCACAAATAGATATAAAATACATATTAGATATGACATTAACTGAGTGTATGTGGTTTGCATTCACCGCATTTGGGTTTAATTATATTACAAGCCTGGGGTTTTCACGTGTTTAGTTTTTACCAGAGAATAACATAATAGTTTTTATTTAAGTTTTTACTCTTCATACTCAACATTTTTAATCAACAAGATTGTTAAGTATCAGCTTTACCTCTCAAGGGTTCGATAACTTTTCTAGATGGCCTTCAGGCGGTCTTTAGAGCATTACCGGGCGTTATTTGGCAAACCTTCGAGTCTTCAAGCCTTAGGGCGATTCGTTCTGGCTTTCTCGACAGGCATCACCACCAGGGGGATGTTTTTAGTCTCTTGTAGCTATGAGGCCGTTAAAGAAATCTAAGAGGGCTGCCAGACATACTTTTTATACAATTTGAAAATCTAAATAATTGTAAAAAGTATAAGTATGGTCAAAAAATATTTAAAATAGTCTGAATGTGATTTTTGTTATTACAAGTCCAAAAAGACTACTAATAACAAAAAGGTCAAATTCTATATTTTCTAATCGTAAATGTCAACTTAAACCGTCGTTAAATGGTTAAAATTGAATTACGTACTATAACGTTTTTATGTTTAGTCACTACAGAAAAAAAAAGAGAAGTCAGTGGAAAAAAGACGGCTTTGATTACTAAATATTGTAGATTTTACTAATATATTTACTGTTGGAGTTTACTATCTGTTTAGGTTTATAGCGAGATCTCTTATTTTTACTATAACATCAAAGTCAATACACCTTTGAGATTAAAGAGATTATCGGAACAACGTGATGTTGCTATTGTATGTATGAAAGGGCCTATGTCCAGCGGTGGGACGTTATAAGGCTGTTCATGATGATACATCCTTGAGTCTTCGTCGAGTCAAGTTTTAATTTTTGTTACAAGACTTGGAAGACTAGTCTCAACAATTCCTTTGCGCTATCAACGTTTTTTTAGCAAATAAATATATACCTAATGTTGTTTTAAAGCCAAAGAAGTTTCACAACCTTTGATGAAAAATATATTTTTCCATGATATATCAAAAAAATGTTTCTCGCTTATGCTGGGTTTCAATTGTTTATCTAAGCATATTCTTGTTTACGAGATTTTGGATTTTGATATACTCTTATTACTATTTTTATATATACATAACAAATAGGTAAAAATTCAACGCCTCGTTTGCAAACACATTCGCAGGCAGTGATAATATCTTAAAACCCTGGTAAACCAACAAGTTAAAAAAGTTCACTAGTTTAATTTGCTATCTGTGGCATGAAAAAGTCTCTATGTATCTCAAACTTCTTTAATCTGTACATATCTATTTTTTAAAAAATTTATTTCTTTTGTAGATACATCTACAAAAAGTTTTATAGAACTGTATTTGGAAGTGTGAAATTATTTTTTACAGTTACATTTAATTACAGCTAGAAGTTAAAATTTCAGAAGCATAAAATACACCATTTATTATTTCAATGGTGAATTCGTGAACCGATATATGAATATGACAATTGCACCCCGATGCATTATATGAATAATCATATTATAACATTAGTTGGTCTTAGAACATTTGTTGATCTTTATATAAAATCCGAGACCAGTTATAGTGACGTGTGACTTCGTAATTGGTTCGTTTTAAACTGGTTTGACGATACTTATATTTACATAGTCTCATTAAGCCTTGGTATTTACTTGGGCTTCATTTACTTATAAATAAGTAATGAGGTCTAATTTGTAATTGATAAGAATGCATTTAAAATTTTCTAATAATTTTGAGTTACAGAATAACTCAATGGCCTGATTTTTTTTAATGACTATTTTAAATTTGCAGCCTTGAAAATATACTTTAGTTAATCCATCCATCCTTCTATTGCTTAACGAATAATGTATGGAATTTGACGTAGGTTCTTTTTTCACTTTCGAGATGTCAAATCCCATATTTAATTATAGTTAATGACAGTGTCAAAAGAAAGTGTATCTAGGATCCCGGAATCGATATACCTAAGCGTTAAAAAAATCTTGCACTGTAAAATAATGGTCTCGTAAATGTGATATTTGTAGGACTGAAATCTCAACATAAGATTTAGAAATAGACTTTCTAAAGTTTCTTACGCTGCAGGTGCTGTAATTTTTTATAATATTTTTATCGTTATATCCAGTTCCAGTTCTGCCGTGAAGAAAACAACTGACAATAGCTTGTTAAACGTCTGTTCTATAATGAGGAAGGCAGTCCGCACAGTCTCCGGGCTCACTTACGAATACAAGGCCCCTCTGGAACACTACGGCATCCCTCCATTTTATATCGCAGAGAGAATCGTCAACGCAGCTTTCAAACTCAATGGTACCATGGATACTAACAATTACGTTGACAAGTAAATGTTTAGTTTATAGTTAGCGTATGTGTGTTATTGTATCAGTTACGTCAGTGTGTATAAAGGAAAGTTTATTTATAGAACTTGTAATTTTAATTAAATAATAAGCTCAATAACAGAAAAATACAGCATGGAGATGAAAATACGACATTTCTGTGATGTTACAACCGATGTTTTGATGTATAATAGTGCAGTGAATTATTAAACGGGAAAGCGATAATTGGGTACAGTAACTCAGAATTATGTTAACATTAAAGTATCATGCCACTCTGTTGCATTTTATAGTATGGTCGCAATTATTATACACTGTGAGTTATTATATATAGTGTAAATCTACTTCTAATGCCGACGGTATATTATCAAACACACCGAATAAGAATACGAATAAGTTTAAACATAAACAAGCTTATTTAATAAAATTGCTCACTTATTACTTTATTTTTAATGTACTGCATATTGCGGTCTGGTTTCTTTATTAATTTCCTGTCAACATTATAATTCTTTGAATCTTTTAAAATTTATTTATTTGTAACAACATACTTTTAATGCCAATTCTTAATAATTTAACAATAAATTAAAATATAGGACATTGATGGATTAGTTTTTAAAATTTTGTGACTTTAATGAGTAGACGTCGAATGTTGACATGCCAATTTTATCTGCCTTTTTATATTAAAGATGTTAATTTCTTAATAAACTAGTTGTTTGATTAAATTTGCTCCATGTTTTAGGTTTAGGTCATTTATAATTATTACGTTTTGTAATTTTTTTATATATATAAAAAGCATACCAAATGACTCAACGCCATCTAATGGGAAGCAATATGCACTCCGCATATGCAAAGATTGCTTGTGCAGCATGCTACATATTGCACAAGCTACTTCCATCAAAACGTGCCTTTTCACGTTTGTTTTTGAACAACCTATGGTGCATGAAGTAGGGAATATGAGCTCTGGCTGTGCGACAAAAAAGAAAAAGAAGCGACAAAGAAGTAAATTAGAAATGTAAATACTGTATGAGTAACTCCGCAGACCAGCAGTGGTCTGCGGAGTTACTCATATTCACAAGATAAGCCTGTGTAAAATCTGAATTGCGGGGACTATAATCATCACGTTTTATCCCGAGAGTTACTACAATCCCTTATCATCTATCAGCCCTCATTAAGAGGTAACACTTAGGTGGAGAGGATAGAAAAAACGGTATTTTAAAATTTACTGCTGTCACACTGTCCCTGAAAAACCGAAATATCGATACAATAATTTTGTATTCTTCTTTGCCTAGTCCCCTGTTACCTCCTCTAAATATGGACCAATTCTATTGATTTTCTCGCTTGAATTTGGAGAAAGACTTTGGCTCTGTGCTTGTTTTGCTTTTTAAAATATTTTCGTCAAATTTATCGGCTAGATTTTTGAACAACAAAAAATGTAGCAAGTTCTTTGAAGATTCATATCTCTTTTAACTTATTCATGAAAAAAGGATATCATTAACTAATAAGTGTCACTGGATCACTGTCATTAGTTAATTGTTATGTTGATAGTAAAGATGTTGACTCTTTATTATCAACATTCGAATAAAACAAATGAAGTACTTCTTAATAATTACATTGATAATAGATGACTGACCACAGAATGTAAACACATTTTTTCTGTTGGGGTGTGGGTATATACATGAGGTATAAACCTTATACTTACGATGAATTATTATGAACCTAATTTGGGTATTTCCCAAAGATTTACGCCGTCTGAGCTCAACCACAACTATATTTCGACGAAGGACACAGATCTCCCTCAAATACTTATTAATTTAGACCGCTCAAGTTCCATCGGGGGAAAAATGAATAATGACGAATAATGTATACTAAATTAACTAAAGGCTTTGATCTAAAACATATTTGGTATTGAAATTTTGTGATTGTAGATTTGTGATTTGAAGGATTTTTATATGCTTAACAAGAGTGGCAAAAAAAACTACAGTATGCATCACTATATAATGCGCCAGTACTTCTCTAAAGTAAGTAAGTAATCACTTATTACACAAAAAAATGGTGTCACTCTGTAAATTCATGCTTTAATTTGTTTTTGTTTTTGTTTTTTATCTCCAAAAAAGGCAAATACGTGCACAACATATGTATCTGCTGCCACTATATATATATGATGATGTATTTTAATGAATTTTGGCCAATCACGTTGATTGATTCTTAAATAAAAACATTGCATATAATAACATTAGTAATTTATACGTAATAATAAAACCTATTACACAAATTATCTAGCATCATTATAGATACTAAATAACGGAGAAATATAGTATGTATATAATTATAATTATTATACTTAATAAACATACAAACAATATTCGTACTCATCATACAAATATCTCTCCATAGACCTCTGGCTAAGTATAAAGGGATACTGACCACTCGACCAGTATAATTGTTAAATATGCGATTTTAATTGCCTTCAACAACTCGGACTGATTAATCAATGAACTACTCATGCCTTATTTGTTTTTTCGTTATAAATAAAATAGGCAAGTGTAATGAACTTCATACTCTAATAATTAATGAGACAATGTGTAGATAACATCATATTGAGTGTAATACTACGAATGCAGCTACTATTACGTACGAATTAAGGTCGGTTTCAAGGTCAAACTGTTACGCTCATTTTGCTGTCGAATGTACATTTAAAGAGCAGTTAATTCTAGCGGTCGGGGTCATTAGTATTACTTAAAGTGTTATCTTAATTTTGTGGGTATTTGACGCTAGAATAGTAGGTACCGATATTGATAAATTAACCTATTTGACTTTAGGTGTCAATTAAAAGTAGTTTTGTTTTTAATTTTGAAATAAACATGCCAATCACAAAGTTGTTAGTTTTTACTAAACTTGTTAAATATAAACTTTTTTATTGTATTTCACTTTTTTGCTTTTATATCGAATTATTATTTAACGAATAAAACTTGTGAAAAATCTGGTGACAATATGAAACTTAACTCACAATTAGCGTAGTTGATATAGTATTACTGTGGTATTAATGACTTAATGACTGTCATTAATAATATGATCAAATTAAAATAGCGACAAATAAATAGTGTACAAATGTATTTCAATAGAATCTCTTTAATAAGGCCAATCAAGGAAACAAGAACCGCACTGGGAAAACCAAAAACTTACTAACTTATATACGCTTCATATTCTGATCAGTCCAATCAAAGAATTGTCAACTCTATTAATACAGCACAAAGGTTAAGGTTGAATGTCATACACCAGTATGACCACTCTGTACAAATTATCTTGTTTACGGCTACTCGACCAGAGTGACTAAAGCGTTGTGTCAATCGCACGTTAGTGAGAAATGTCTTAAAACGTTAAAAAAATAACTTTTTGAAGGAACTACTAGATTAATAATATTTCATATCAAGTGATAGTGATTTTGGATAAGATGGATTCCAAAAGTGAGTATTTTTTGGACATTGACGAACCAGCAAATTATTTATAAATATAACTTTACTCGTTTAGTGTTTGTCTACATGGTGTTGAAGATAAAAAATAGTAAAAATTATTTTCTGTTGTAATTTTGCTCTGTTGATATATTTTGCAAGGGTACTTTACGTAACGAAATAAAACATAGGTGATTATTATGCGATGCGAAATAACTTTTGATAGTCATTTTTATAAAAACATTTTTATATGAATAGGATTTAGTTTGTTTAACACGACGTTATAATCAAAGAAATCCTCGGAATTCCATTGTTGTATATCACATTATTGTAAATATTGCGGGACGTTAAAATAGACTTACACCAGGACAAACCAATAATTTTTTTTAAATAATATCGTAAATGGTAGCTTATTGAATCAAAAGTATTAAATTTCTGATAGGAAAATCGTTGCTTATAATATACTTATATTTGTAATAAATTAATGAAATAAGATATCTAATTACTTTATTTATTATTTCAGGTCTATTAATATTTTTTTATTTAGCTTTGATGAAGATCACTAATGCACAAAATGGAATGTACAACATTCTATATAAAGATCGTATATTTTTTAATGACGATGGACAAAGGTATCCCATAATGGCCCCATTTGATAAGTATGATTTGACAACCAGAAGGGGAAATTCAGCTAGGTTAGACTTTGTTCAACCTACATATATGTCAGATAACGATTACCATGGGAAAAACTTGCTTGCGGGAGACAATGTCGTGGGAACCAATATTCTGGCGGTAACACCTCGTAATGATTACGTGAATAGTCAAGGCCCACAAAATAATAACTTCGTAAATAATCAAACTCCAAAAAATAGTAATTTTGTACCTACTCCATTTCCACAGGCTAATAACTTTTTTGCTTCTCCATCGGATTTCGCAAATATATATCCACCGCCTGTCTTCGGATTTCCTAGTCCACCCATCAATAATTTTGAGAATCATGCTTTTGCACAAAATAATAACATTGGTAATAATCCTAATTCACCAAATAGTAACATAGGAAACAATGCTTTCACACAAGACAGCAATCCTAGCAGACAAAACTTTGAGAATAATGCTTTTCTATCAAATAATAACTTTGGAAAGAAACAAGTTCGCACGACTCAAATACCAAGTATTAATTTGGAATTTTACAATCAACCCAGCACTGAACGATTGGATGTTGGTAATAATGGAGCTATAGGATGGGTTGCCAATGCTACCAGCCAGTCAGTCGATGCTGCTGCCTTATCTGTATCAAATTTTGGGATTCAATTAATGAATGTACGTAAATTAATTTCATTTATATTTAATTTCTATTTATATTCACTAGGATAAAAATCTTGAATGTGGTTTTTGAAATATTTCATGTGTTGTTACAAATATTTAAAGTAATTAATTATGTATTTAACTTGATCAAAATCATTAGTAAATATTATTCATTATATCAACAGATGAACAAGTGCTAAATAGTTTAAACTTTATATCTTAAACTATATAGTTTTAACTTATAGTATGACATTTTGTTTTTCAGATTTTACAAGGACAGCGTGGTAATTTGGTGTTATCTCCTTTTTCAATTGCTACACTCTTAGCACTTCTTCAGCAAGGCTCGCTTGGCTCTACACAAGATCAGATCAGTAGGGTATTACAGCTGTCACCGAAACAGTCAGCCGATGGTTTTAAAAGCCTTTTGCAAAATATACAGGTAAAAGCATAACTATCTACTCCTCATTTTGATTTCATGGCTATACTTAGAAGGATTAATAACGGAGATTAGAGAGTAAAGAGATCTTATTCTGTTTTTTGTTGGAGAGGTCGAATGCATATATGCATTCGACCGTATCATCACTGCATTCTCTCACTACTCACTTGTATCCTCTCCGGGCTGATCGTTGGATCGATCCGTCATGCAGCATATCGTTGATATCTCGAGCTCGCTTGAGAACATTACACGGGGTCTTCACTTTTTACCATCTGCTGTATATTAGTTCGAAAAGCCCTCAGTTCGTCAGAAACTTTTGAAGAAGTAAAAATTAATTAATTTATTTTTAGAAATCCAACTCTCGAAATATCTTGAATGTGGCAAATGGAGTTTATATTGGGGAAAGTTTCAATCTTAACCCGTCTTATAAAAGGACGGCTACAAATGATTTTTTGAGTGAAGTCAACACCCTCATGTTTAGTAGACCAGATTCTGCCGTGCAAACAATAAACAAATGGATATCAAAGAAGACCAACAACCGAATTGAAAACCTGCTTTCATCAGGTAATTTTTTTGAACATTTTTTGAGCTTTGACCTGACAGCAAATTGACGAGATTCTTCCGAGTTTTTAAAAATTGTTTTATACATAGAAAAGTGTAAATCATAAAGTATTATCATATAGATTTATGCGTAAACAATTAAAGTAAATAAAATTAATTATAATATTGTGTTTATTTAAGACAGCTTTTTAGATTTTCTGTTCTCATTGAAATACTTAATAATATACCTAATCGTTTTCATACCATTTAATTAGATTTTTATACAAAATTATATAAATTTTATTATGTGACGTTGCCTCAAGTAGAAAATTTCGAAAGGGTTTTCTCACTTAAAATTACAGTTTCCCTTTTAAACGTGCCTTTAAATGACTGATTACCGAAATATCGAATAATAGTCACGATATTCAAATGTTTTTAAAAAATGTGAAAGAACACAAGATCACAAGAGAGAAAGTATAAAAAGTTTTTTTGATTTATACTTTTTAGATTCCGTTAATGCTGACACACAGTTGGTGTTAGTAAATGCTGTCTACTTCAAGGGAAATTGGGCAGTCAAATTTAGAGCGGAATCAACAATGCAAAATAATTTCTTTATGGGCAATGGAAGGACAAAAACCACATGGTTTATGCGCATGCGACGTTTGTTGAAAACTGGCACTGATAGAGAAATTACTTCCCAAATAGTTATTTTGCCATTCGAGGTAAGTTTCTACAGACTTTCGTATTTTATTAAATCCTTGTATATAAAAGATTTGGACAAAAACAAAAAGGTGTATTATAATTCTGATTAAATATAATTATGATAGGTTGGTGAAAATTTTCTTCGCATTTTAATATGAAAATTCTTTTAAAAAAGATTTTTTTTAAGTTTACTATTGTTTTCGTTGACTTTCTGACATTCTATAGGTAGAGACATGATCCCGTTGCTGTAGGAATTTAGGGACTTCTGATAAAAAAACGCTACAAGTAATTTTGGCAGATCTCTATTGATGTTAACCTAACATTGCCTAAAGAATTCTGAGGAGAATAAAACAGTTGGAAATCTGAAGGTGCAAGTTCAGGGCTATATATTATAATATGCATTAACATCTCCCAGCCAAACTCTCTTAATATTTTCTGAGTGGCTAAAGATGTATATGGTCTCGCGTTATCGTGATGAAAGACCATACCCTTTAATTCCGGCCGCTTTCCCTCAACATCTTGCTTTAATCTCATTAGTTGTTGGCAGTAGTGTTCCGAATCTATGTATTGAAATGAAATCATTGTATTACGCAGATATGAAAAAAAATGGCATGATTGAAAACAAAATGGGTTTAATGAGAAAACCGAATTTAACTCCTTAAACTTGATTAGAAAATCAAACTCAATAACTATATCCTGTAGGATGCAACCTAAAATTAATCAATCAACTTAATCACAGATAATCTATAGACGTCCCTCTGCAGCGCACAGGCATTTCTACACGAGAGAATAACATCAGGGGTTTTATATAACCAGTGATCTCAATAACAACTCTTAATACGACAAATAACACTAACACCCAGCGCAATGCGGGTTGGAAGTTAAAAGCGGTGACTGTTACAACCAGGACCAAGGGCTTAACGTGCCTTCTAAAGCAGTTGCTCTTTTTCATACTAGAAACCAGAGCAACTACTCAACTCAAACCACTACGCCAGCGAGCCTCTCACTACGCTAGCGAGCTTCTAAAAATTACTTACTTTTAAGATGTCATTGATAATTTCCTTGTACCTCATTCATAAATCTGGCTATACTTATATCTTAACATAAATCATCTCTGTTGTTATACACACCCTTATTACTCGATTTTTAAATTATATATGTATCAATTTCAGGGAGAAAAATATTCGTTAGTAGTCATACTGCCCTCACAAATGACCACGGTAGCAGCTACTCTTTCGTCGTTGACAAATGAAAAACTGAGATCCTATCAAAACTTCATAGCAACGGAAGTTGCTCTAGAATTACCAAAATTCACAGCGAAGACGGATACGAATTTATTTCCATTATTCCAACACGTAAGATTATGTTTAAATTAATAATATGTCTCATCTTTTTCATACCCTGACCTATATTAATCTAGCTAGCTCACCAAGTGAAATTGGATCCATAAATAAGTCCCTTCATTTCTCAAAAGAAAAAAAGAATCTTTAATGTTAAAGATTGCCTAACGAGCAGATAGCCTATTAGAGTTATCGCTTATATATATAGACACTATATACACCAGCTATATGCACTAGCAATATAAAAGCAAGCAAGTCTCGTTAAGACAGACCTAATAACTTTGTCCCGATTGCTTTGTCTCTCTGTGATGAAAGTTAGTTAGTTACTTCATTCGATACATACTTAGTGATAACTTTTCATCTTTAACCAGCCCGCTGGATCTTGATAAAAGATTAATAATTAAATCTTAAGACTTTAATCTTTATTAAAAATATGGAATAAAATTATTATTCCGTATATTTTTTCCGTCAAATATGATGTAGAAGGTAAGTCTCATAAACCATCAGCATTAGAGTTCATTCTCGCATTATCATTATCATATCAGCCGAGAGACATCCACTGCTGCACATAAGCATCCCCCAAGGATCTTCAAACCGGTTGGTCTTCCCATGTTACCGTGAATCCTCACATGTTACAAATAACATGGTGGGGTACTATACGTGGGTACTATACGGTTTCCAAAATACTTTATCTTTAACATGATCTGGTTTTGCAATGAGATCCCCTACATAGGTACTTCCAAACCTGAACATCTTGTTGTTTTAAAAAGGGATTTATAGTCTCAACATTGTTGATATCCTTGTTGTTGCTATGATCATTGACTACGTTTTCAGCAACAGGTGGCAAACAACCTTGATTGCCACCTTAGTGGTATTATAGAAAATACCAATTTGAAAAATTCGGTTACCAATTTCTAAAATGGGACAATAGGGTGAATATAACAATCTGTAATAATCTGTATATCTGTAATCTGGGTCAATATAACTGTATAACAATCTCCTGTTTTGGAATTCATTACTATAAAATTCTAATGTGTTATATAATGATTTTTGTTTTTCATTGTTTCTGATATTATTTTTAAACGTTTATATGACATAATTATGTTGTGTGAGCTTATTTGTGTCACAGTTTATATCATCCCTGCATTAGGTATCCCTTTTCCAAATGTTTAGGATATTAGGATAATACCTCTACCTCATGTAGTGTTTTGTGTTCCTACTTTGAGTGCCAATGGTGACCATTGCTTACTGTGAAAAGTAATGCGTAAGCGATGCTTTCAACGTTGCAAAAGTACATTGGCTATGGTGATATTATGTTTACTTGCCAGCTTATTAATAATGTTTCTTTTTACAGATGGGAATCGTGGATATGTTCGGACCTAGGAGTGATTTATCTGGAATTGGAAACTCCAATAATCTTCCTCCAAGAGTATCCTCAGCTTTACATTCAGCGATGTTATCCATTGATGAGCAAGGTGGCATAGCTGCTGGTTCAACGTCCTTCGCAGCTATTGCATTGTCCAATGACGAGCCAACAGTATCTGTAACAGTTAACCGACCTTTCTTAGCCGTTTTATGGGACAATGAAATTTCGATCCCACTATTCATGGCAAAAATTGAAGATCCTGTTTTTTAAATTTGGAACGACTGCCTTAGATACACTTAGCGTGATTTAAATTGAAGTGAAATATTATGAAACTGTTGTTTCATTATTGGACCTTTAGTCAAATATATCACCGTTTTGACTGGATTTATTATTTTATCCTCAGGTAGAAATAAACGACCTAAAATTTTGTTGTACAGCTTTATTAATTTATCGTTACCTGTGGTAGACTTATCTTTATCTGGAGAAAGGACATTTAAATCGTTTCAGAAAAATAATATGTCCACGTTACGTTATAAAATAATCACGTAAAGATAATTTAAAATTAGTTTTAATCAGAATGTAATATAATGGCATGCGCAATAAGAACGATGACAGGGTTTACAGATTGTAATAATTATCATAATAAAAACAGATAAAAAAGTATATGAGAAAACAGTTTCTTTGATAACTGATGTGAAAAGTTTGGTTGGCAAGTCCATTTTAAAATAATTAAATTCATTGAAGAGACACATATTATTGGATAACCTATAATTTTTCTATGAATTTTTACTGTTGCAGAGTTGCTCCGCGATGCATAAAAATTACCACGTTGTGACGTCATACTACATTGTCTGTTCCTTAGGAGCGTTCTTGGGAGAGTTGAAAATGTGTTCAATTTGTAATATCTTTGGAGGTTTTCATGGTATCGAAACAATTATTTCACCAATTTTTCTACAACAATTCGTCTAATAGTCTTTCAATAACTTAACAAAATATTTACAGCATGTATATTGTGTGTATAATAAATTCTCTATTTTGTAGGTGGATATATATAATTTTTGCTTGAGTGATATACAATTGGATATTTAAGACAACGTTAAATTGTTTAATTAAGTATTGTGTTAAAGAGTACAGTGAATACTCAATAGGTTAGGCAAATTTATAATATCTCGTTCATAGAGGACTGTAGAAATAAATGCGTAGTTACTACAAAAGTCATTTTAATTCTTACGATAACATTAACTTAAATACTAGTCTTAAATAAATGAGTCTTATGTAGCTGCCTTTTTATTGTCTTTGGAGCGTTTAAAGAATTTGATGAAGGGGTCATCAGCAAAAGTCCTAAAGTCACTGTTATAGTACAACTCGATTTCTTGAAGAGTTTTCCCTTCAGTTTCGGGAAGGAAGAAGTACAGGTAGATAGTGCCAGCGTAGGCGAAGGCGGCATAGATGGCAAAGGCACCAGAAAGCTGAAAGTTTCTCTCAAGCGTTATGAAGCTTTTGGAGCCGAAGAACGTAATCAAATAGTTGCCAGCTGCCGCAAAACCTTGCGCTGCAGCACGACTCCTGGAATAAAGAACCTTGGATCAATTCAAAATATTGTTACTAATATGTTTCAATGTTCAGTGGTAAACACTTAAATCTATGTTATTATAGTTAGGCATCCTGAAATTTTCAATATATATTGTATAATAAATAAAATGTATACTATATTATTAAACTATTTAAGAACTAATAATTAAGAAACTGTTTTGATAAAGTAAAAAATACCAACAAAATTACTTGATTACTATTAACTGTTGGGCACAGGTCTTCTAAGATGAGATGCAATAACAACCAGTCCCGTTATTGTCTATCTCCGAATCTATGGCTATTGCTTTCATTTATCATGCGATATATCCATTGCCGCGTAACTACTGATCGTTGTGGAGTCTCACTTTAGTACACAGTAATGATTTTAAAGACGAAAGCTATCGCGATAGATATGAAGTTACAAAATAACGTCTCGCGACTACAGCAAAGGGTTGTAAGGACGATTGATTTATTTTAATTATCTGCAGCAGTTCATCAAGCCTTACAATTATTAAATAACTTAAAGAAACGAATCAATGCACAATAACTCACCTGAACGGAAACACTTCTCCAAGTAATACCCAGGGAATTCCAAATCCGGTGAATATAGTTAAAGCGTAGAAGAACACTAGAGGTGTGTAGCTAACATCTTTAGGGAATGTGCTAGCGTCGTACGAGAACACTGATTCAGGAAGGCTGGTCGCATAAATACTGAGAGCCATGCATGAGATGCCGGAGCCCAACATGGCGGTTATAGCTAACTTTCGCTTGCCGAGTATCTTGATGAGCCCAATAACTAAGCCACTAGTTACGAAGGTTACGATGCCGACCATAAACTGGAAGTTAATAAAACGATTATTAATACTTAAATCACGTTAATTTGAGGAAAATAAAGTGAAATTTTAAAATATTTGCTACGATAACAGCGAAGATTGATACATCTACTATTATTAGAATCCAATCGGTGCAATTTTTACAAATTGATTTAACGTGATCACTAATCTTATTCTAAGAAGGGTGATTTTCAGAGGGATGGCCAGCCAGGTGCATATTCAAGCAATGATGCACCAGTTGAAGCACCTTATGTAACTCGCATTGGGAGGAGGGTGACTCTCAATAAATTAGATTATTACGTTTAGTTTAAAGTGTTGCTTATGAAGTTGATTAATAACTTCCTCGATGGCTTTGATTTGATTATGAATTAGCCAGATTTGTGAAGGAAAGTTTGTCCTGAGGTTGTGGTTCACGTCAGTGCTATGACTAAATTTCTTTGTTCTATAGTGACACACTTAAATATTTTTTAAATCAAATTTAATAAAAACATGAGTTTCGCAACATTATTATAATAATACAACATTATTTAAAACTGGCCCTAACAAGTTAAAAAAGGGAATGCGACTAAATTCCTTAACATCAATTCTAAAGTCACTGTTATAGTACAACTAGATATATATTTTACTCGATTCATATATTTATTTGCTTCATTATGAAGAAAATTCAAAATAAATCTAATATGGTTTTACAACCTTTGATTCAGTCTTGATTGAAAGAGTGGTCAGTACCCCTAACTACAGGCTAATCAGCCATTGACCCCGTGTTCGAGGCCCAGCCGGCTCAGATGTTTATGCTAATTTATGCTTGGGTTAGATAAAAAGTGTGACTTTGAGAATATATTTAAGTTATAATTATTTATTCAACATCCGGGCAACCTTAAAAATATTAAACTACTTTGAAAAATATCGTAGCTTTACTCCTATCGATTATACCATGGCAATTGCTCTGAGGTGCTTATGTCTAACTAACTTTCCCCATGCCCACTCAAGTGCACACGTACCGGTTTCCGGAATTACAAATTTAGTCTCCATTTTAACATATAAAAAAGCAACTCCTTCCTTTCTTGTGTCCCAAATTGGGAAGTCTTTACCAGGACTTAAGTTACGTGAAATACCGCCTTAGTAATTGAGAAAAAATATAGAAAAAAGGTTAAGGTTCTGGCAACCTAATGTGTTGGTTAAACAGTGTCCTACTAAAATAGTAATTACTGTCGGCTTACCACAATATGCTTCCCACTATATGGCATGCCTAACGCTTCACAAACGTTGACCATGTTTGATCTGATGGGCGTCAGACCACTCATTGAGTGGAACAGAAAGTACATAATTATTAACGTGAACGGCCGCAAGGTTTCCTTCGTCATCATCACATATCTGAACTTCATTAGAAACCTGAGAAAAAAAAATCATTTCAGTAATCACTTAGAGACAAAATAAATGAAACTTGAAATGAATGATTAGTATAAGATTTTATTATTATAATTCTAATAAGTTAAAATATTATTTTTTACTTGATTATAAATAAGTCTTTTAAGCCAGTCTTTCCTATATTTTATTTTAACATTATTATGGAAATATATTTAGAAAAAAAATGCAGATTTGAAAAAAGCCTAGAATGGTTTGCAATAAGTTAAGCACTAAGACTCATTTTCTATTCGGCTTTTTTCACCTTCGTAGTTAAAAGCTTTTATTGTATTTTATAGAGAAGTTAACGGACGTAAAGATTCAAACGCACTGGTTTCTATCCAAAAAATACAATAACAATCGATATTGTTTGTCGCGGAGGTCAATCTAAATTTGTCATCTTAACTCTAAGCCGTTGGTCCCGGCTGTGGGCCACCGCTTTCATCCATCGACAAGCATTGAGTCAGATCGTTGCGGTTGTTATAGCACGAACTCCTCGTATTCCTCCCATGTAGGAAGGTATGAGCTATTGTCTATTATACCTGGATTTGTTTTCTTAATATACCAGTAAATGAAAGACTTCAGTATCACTCAAGACTAAAAATGAAATAAGTCTCACCGTCTGATCCAATTCATTTCATTATGTATGCAATCCTTCGTCTCATCTTCCTCGGTCTTGCAACAAATGGCGCATCGCTGTAGTTTCTTCGCGTAAGTTGCGAGACGCTCATATTCTTCCATAACATTCTCTTGCGTGGTCCAACCTCGGAGGTAGCAGAGGGACTTTATTGCGTCTTTATCTCTGCCACGAGATAGCAGCCACACGGGCGTTTCTGGAACCTACATACACACATAAGTGAAGGTAAAAAAAACATTTACATATAATTTTTAACTAAACTTTTTGCTTTTATTAACTTTGACAATATTTATAATATTATTTCTTTGCTAAAAGATATCAAAATTCTTAATTTGTTGATAGTTGAATATATTAATAAAACAACTTTGAAAAAATATTTGTGTATTTATTCAATTTCCGCATTTGATGTAGATATTGCATTTTGTAGATATTTTTTGATTTAACAAGAAAATCTCCGTTTTTATTTTATTGGTTATTAAACAATATGCAATCGTAAGTTTAATTCTATCCGTGGACGTTCGACAACGGTCATTAGAAGATACTGGCGTTTAGCTTTTAAGATTCAGTTGTTATGTTTATTTTAATTTATAATAATCTAATAAACCTCCCCTCTCAACTTACCAAGAGTATTAATAACATCGAGGCAATTGGTGCTGCTAAACAGATAAGCGCAGCTTGCCGCCAATTGACAACTGTGCCCAAGAAATACATCACGAGCACGCCTATAGCTGTGTGGAATTGGGCGATGGTGCAAAGAGCTCCACGTATAGAAGGCTCGCTGAAAGAGAACAAAACAAAATATTAACACAATATCACAGCTATTTTACTACAATATTAACATTAGATATACCAGCGATTTGAATATATGTCAACAACAAAAATTATATTTGTTACTAATGTATAAAAAATAACATTAAGTTTATAAAACGTACTCTCTAATTATAGCTACAAAAGTCATAACATCATTTCTGAAAAAAAATGTGTAATATAGAAGGAATTTTGAATTGAAATTGCACGACCAGTCTAAATGACTGGTCTGGTAAATCTAGTGTTAAGAAATGTCAACTATTGTGTTTAGAATCATAATGTATAATATATTAACCGCCAATCACATTGTTGAATGTAAGTCAAACATCGGTTGCAGTAAGTGTACAGAGAATGTAGTAATTTTTAAACTGTGTGGCTAATTCAATTATACTTCCACAAATATTACGGTAACCGTATTTTTACCACGCTTACATTAACTCATTTTGTTATGTCTGCGCCAGATTTAGTAATCAATTTTTAAGCTACTTCCTTTAATCCGATTTTGCTAAAATTTTGCATACAAGTTTGGTCCAGGCGACAATATAATATTTTAATGTTTATTATACTTAATAACATTTAATTTCATTAAAATTAAAAAAAAATTTTTTATATTGTAACTACAAAAATACGTTTCCCTTCGATTTATATCGATTACAAGATATGACAAGACTAAAAAGTAGAGAATAATATATATATAAAAAAACTTTTTCAAAACAGCACTTAATGCGTGTCTAATGACGGAACTGAAAACTACTGACGATTTTGAAAATTTTCAACCAAATTTAATTAGTTTAAATAAGGCGTCGTCTTCTCTTCTACCCATTCCAATGATCGACATGGTCCATTATTTGGTTTTCTAATTGTTCATAACCTTTTTAATACATTATGAATGCGGTAAATGATTGAGAATTGTGTATAAATAAGCTATATTTAGTATTTTAACAGCTTCTTGCGTGTAGACTTTACTTGTCACTTTACTTGGCGTTAGTATTCTACGAAAGTACTGATGGTAAGCGGTAGCTATGTTCAAATAGTCAATGGACGTTTGCAACACCAAGGGTATCATCATTCATGCGTCGCCGGCCATGTAAAGTTTTTATTCTTTATTTCCTCATTATGTATATCCGATTGTTGGATGGCTTGGTTCTCGGCCAGTGACCTTTTGAATAAAACCAGGGAAACAACAATCTTGGTAGTGTTTTTACATGCCTAATTATTTTTAAATTAATTTTATTTATTTTTGAGAAGTTATTAGAAATCTACACTAAGAGTTGACTCATCAAAATAAATTTACAACAACAATCGATGTTGTAAATTATCTACCCACTAAATTCAAATATGTACAACTAGCTGCTCGCGGCGGGAAAGGAATTTTTAAAAATTAATCTATTCAACAATATTATAAGTGGTTTAACTCTTAATAGAATAAACAAACATAAATTATCGTCTCATCAGCCTGGGGACGCTCACTATTGAACATCGACATATTCCAAATATTTTCTAAGCGATCAGGACTGTGTTGCTAGCATCAGTAACTTTTTGGCACCTTTTTTTATGATTCTTTTTTAATATCTCGTAAAACAGTTTTTCATTTGTAACAGAACCTCTTTATAAACCTAGCAATTATAAGCCTATATCTTTTTTCCCGACATCCAATTTTGATGAAACAAAGCCAAGAGATACCAGTCAAAACTGTAACTGTCTTGGAGATTGTCCTATACAGACAGACAGAAAAGAATTTTTAAAATTATGTTATTTTGTGTTCCTACTTATTTTTTATTTTATTTTTTTTATTATTTTTCATCACCCTAACTCAATATTTGGTGATTGTATTTTAATATCAACTGGGTATAGGATACCGTTATCGTTATTATTTCTTGGTTAAGTTTACAGAACCTAGAGCGACTCAGAAATAGTAGGTTTCGGTTAACCGCGATGCTGATAAAGCGTTGTACATAAATTGCAAATCACGCATTATTAGTATTTGTATTGTATTTTTGGTGATATAATACTCACGTGATCTCCCCAGCGTAGGAGTTAACTGGTGCCTCCATAAGCCCAGTGCCAAGTCCCAGCAGACCGTTGGCGATGAACAGCATGGGCAAGTTCCAAGCGTAATGCATGAGGAGCCACGCAATAAAATGCGGGATGTTCACGGCGAAGGTTGCCTTCTTTCTACCGAAGTAATCCACTAACGGCCCAGAGATAATCGCTCCGAATGGTTGAGTGAGAAACAATATACTACCTATTAAGAAACAAACTTATTTTATCATCTGTTCATAAATAAGTAAAGATTTGTTGTAGATAATTTCGCCAATTTAAAGAATTGCAAGTCAATAATAATAGGCTTTCAATTAGACTATAAATTATTATTCTGGGATTACTATTGTGCACGACTGTGCCATACTTTTCTGTAGTTTTTATCTTTTCATAGTTTTGAAGTTTTTGATATAAATTTAAAAAAAATATATATGATTGAAAAATTTTCCTCGTGAACGGCAGCTCGTTTTATTTATGTTATTATTCTCGTAATGATAGTAAGTCAGGAAAAACAAATATCTAAAAATACTACTCCTATGCAATTGCAATATATTTTACATAGAAATGGCACCAAAATATTATTTTTTTTCAATCTTTTTTTTTTTAATTCAGAATACAAATTCTGATTTTTTCTGAAACCATGAACAGTAGGTTTATCTATTTTGATTAACTTAAGAGCTGCGGGCATTTGTAATAGCACTTTAAGATTTGGAAACGACCAATAGATATGACTATGATCTTGAAAGATTAACATCCCACGTAGTTTTAAAACAAGGTTAACCGTTATTTATCTAGTTAAGAGTGAATTTCTTTCTTCATACTGTATACGAAATATCCAACTTAAACTATAAAGTCAAAACTTATATAACATGAATTCCTATATCAAATTATAATTCTAAATCATGCTGACAGATTGCATAAAGAATAGCTATCAAATCACATATCATTGGTTTGTCGACGATACTAAAGGAATCTCGGCAGCATTTTTGCATTGCATCGTCGTCTACAATCTATATATTTTCCAAAAAAATATTCAATCCTAACTATGCCATTTAGTTCCAACTTTTTCATAAAATAATTAAGAGGGAAATGAGTCTACAAAATATAAAAAATTCAATATTCTTACCAAACCATGAAGCTTGGGATTCATTTAAGGAAAGACCTTCAGATGTATTAAGGAGGTCGGGTACAGCAATAGTTGCGAAGCTGATCGCCATCCCGAGATCCAAAAGCAGCAAATTTGGAGACATACATGCTAAGACCTGTAAAGAGGAAATAAATAAACATGTAATTTACAATGAGCTATATTAAGAAAAGTAAAGCGAAAAGAAATTGTCTTTTTTCATTATTCTTTATTTAATTTTTAAATGAAAAATTACAAATATTTTGATTTAATAAATGTTGTCCATCATTATTTACAATGTCATTCCGGAGTTTGGGCAACTTTTCAATGCCTCTTTTATAAAATTCAGGTAATTTCAAAGCGCGCTGTAAAATAACGGCGATTTCTTTTCGCTTTACCTAATAAAATCTTTAAAAAGTTTGGTATTCCAAAACTTGAGCAACGAGGCTTTAGGAAAGAGAGTTCTACTAGTCTAACTATTTTCTATCCTATGAAAAAAGTATGTAAATATTAAAATGGAATATGCGTATTCCATAACGCTCGTAAAAATAATTGCATGTAATAAGCACCAGAATATAATTAATATTGTATGACAAAACGGCAGGTTCAAATTAAATTGATTCAAGTCAGACCTTAAGACTAATGCAATAAATATACTTTATTTCATTCGGTACATTACCCCATAAACAATGAGATTGAATAAATATTATTTTATTAAAAAAAACCATTGAACCAAATTCGATAAAATTGAACTGAGATATAATCAAATTTTTCCGAGAGATGTCTGTGCCAAAACAAGTCTACGAGTGTAGATTAACAAGATTGAAACTGCTCTCTGTTTATTCATTTAATGACTCATTGCGTACATATAAACATTAACATGTCATTTGTTCAATAGAGAGTAAGTACTTCAGATAAATACAATGTTATACGAATATACAAGTAGACTCATTCATTGTGTGAAATAAATCTTGAAACGTAATATACTATCATTTCTATGATTCTATATATGAACACTATATTTTCTTTTGTGAAGTGCACGCTATAATTGACATAACGTTTCATAATTATTATAATATTTTTATTAGTAACTCAATGGCCTGGTGAACTACCTTTTAACGAGATTGGTTCTTTAATTTTGTTCAAACTCGATCGGCAAACATTTTATGATATTACTGTTCGTTAACATTTTAATAGTGGTAGTGGAAAGACGTCGCACTCACATCACTCACTCGCATCTTTTCTTTTAAATATAAAATTGCTAAAACTGCTTGACTAATTTGAATAATTAAAATTTGCATTTATTCATTTTAATTCAGGGTTGGTTTAGAAATATAACAAAAGGTTCTAAATTCTCCTTATCCTTGTAAAGCCTTAAGAATTTTAAGGCTTTATATTCGTATTAAAAGATGACGTAAGTGGCAGTTTGTAGGTAATTCAAAGTTAACACCTAGTTAAATAAAATTATTGCTCACTTATAAACGTTTTATATACAACTAATATTCATGGTATGGTATGGTATATATTTTTTATTGTAGATAGACTGTTTTTATTTTTTAAAGTAATACTGCATTCAATCAAATTATTTGATCATCACGGAGAAGTATTCAAAAATACTTCAAATTGTAAAAGACGAGAGAAGTAATCTCTCCGGGGCAGAGCAACTTTTTTTTCCAACAAGATGGAGCCCTAGCTCATAATAGCCGTAGAATTTCTGAATCAATATTTCCTTGATTATATTGGTACAAATGGACCTTGAATGACATACCTGCCTTGACATAGTACTGAATCACTTCCTAAGAAATTGCCCTTCACATCTAAAGGTATTGTACCTTATGATTGTAAGTTAAGAAATGTAAATAATAATCCAGAAGCTTTTTTGATCTTGACATTTAAATTTAATTTCATTCAAACCGTTTAAATTTTTTTTAAATACCTACACTAGAAAAATACGCGTCTAATAACGGATTAGTTATTACTCGAATACAGATTATCAATATTGTTATCAAAACACGCCATTAATTGCCAGATACATATAAATAATTGCCAGAAGATTAGTATCATTGCAAATGCTGCCAGTCTCTTATAAATCGTTATATGTGATAGTATACAAGCTGAATTTTAAATATAATTTTGGGTAACTTCAAAAAGATGGTTCCTTGGTAGTGCAGTAATTTGGTGCCATTTATATCTTGCTATACTATATTGAAGATCAGTCATAGGTGCAAGCGCGAAGAAATTAAAATATAATCGCGTGTGAGAGATTAATGATTATAAAAGAAACAAAGTTATATATCATTCAAAGGAAACTATAACGTAAGAACATCAGAGTTTATAGGGTGGTTGCGATGAAACGAAGTTTCTGGCAATTAATGATGTGATTTCTTTTAATATCCCGAAGGAAATATAAAAAAAATACACTTAAAGCTTCAACAGTTTTTAGTAGTAGTAATTTTTTTTCTCCTTGGTACCAGTCAAAGCCACAAAGATCCAAATTTATAGTAGCCATTCGTTCATTCCTTTATTGGACATATAGTTTCAGCTGCTGACGCAGGTCTGGCATTCACGGTCTCTTAGGCTAATAATAGAATAAAGATTCGTCAAAATATTTCTGTAACTTTGACATTTTTTTGCCCAAACCAATGCCGTTTGAATGTCATTAGTCAAGAGTAAGGCCATGCTGTGGTGATACTACATTTTAATATCATCCTTTTTTAATATTATAATATCTACAATTGTAAATTTTGCGTCTGAAGGGCTACAATGAAAAAAATAATCCGAAAGTAATATTAAACATAATTTTCTTTTCGTAAATACGAAATATAATAATATTCGCGTTTATTACACAAACATATGTATGTTTAGGACCCCAGGCCGTAAACAGCGGGCATAAATGATATCACAAAGTATGTACCGATATTGAGTTAATAAGATATATCAAATTCAAAGTCAAAATAACTTTATTTAAATAGACTCATTTACTAAGTTCTTTTAAATCGTCACAACAGGGAATATGTATGAGAAAAACAAATAAATGTAATTAAAGGCAATAGTCATAACTTTAAGTGGGTATCAACCTGGCATTTACTAATTATCCCATTTATAGTATTTAAATATGTACTAAATAAATTGTTAGTTTTAATTTTAAAATATTATTTATTTTAAAGTTTTAAAATATTCATTCAAATTCAAATTTATTTATCAATTCATTCAATATCATTTCAAATTTATTCAACTCTTACAAATTCCACGTTTATTTTAATATAAATAATATTTTGTTCCAACATGAACGTTATTCACAAAGGTTAAGAGACCTTCATTTCATCTGACGGTGAGTGATGGTAAACCCGAAGATGAAAGTAAGATCCACCAGGATTTCTCAAGTACAACGGAACTGCTTATTTCACCGCCAACTACTGGAACTATACAATAATGCTTCATTGCTTGTATGTTTACCAATTTCTCTGTCAATTCGGAACCAATTTTCAAAATTCTTTTTTAAGAGTATACTACTGAGGTAGTCCCATTGCAAACCTGGTAAGGTCTGATGATGCGATGTATAAGCACGTATTACGTGTTAAATATTTTTTAGTAAACCTAATCGAGTAATTTGAACAACGACAAATAGACAGACCAATCGACAATATTTCCGGACACCCATCTAACATTGACCTCAGGAACTTACCACTAAAAAAACTAAAAAAAAATACTACAATAATTCAATTTACGAAGTCCAATTTGAAGTTATATTTTGGAGTTGGTTCTAAGTAGTTTCAAGAAACAATAGAAAGTGAAGGTCTGCAACTGCAAGCAAATAACTTTAAATTATTTAAAACTTCTTAAATTGAAATATAACCTTTTTAGTGTTTTGAAGTCGATTTAGATTTGTTTATAATATTATTGTCTTATAACATTGTAGCTCTGAGCTCTGTTTATAACATTATTAGTAGAGGTAATTCATACCACTTACCAGACCACGGAGGCAGTTTCAGAAAGTCGCATTGATTTTGATGCGGGTAAATATTATTACATTACAACGGTTTTTAATTTCATATATAAATAATCTTATGTTCGTATTATAATTAATGATGCGGACAAATTAATATTAGCTGACTTGCACTTAACTCGCTTTGAATGCAGGATGCGTCGGAAGCCACGCTGACCTACATTGTATTGCTTAAGACCGTTTGTTCGGCACATATTTTATTGATACGTAACTATATAATGATTTTAAATGTTGGAATTTATGTTTCATATTTTTATAGCCTGTAAATAGGCAATTTATTATTTATGAATAGGGCTGAAAGTGATACACAATTATTTCATCAGAGACCTATTCAGATAAAATGATTAGAATATTATTTAGATTCATAACTCTTTCAATTTATTCTGAAAATAATATTGGAATTATATTATAAATTATAATAATACTAAAATAATTATTTGAGTACTTTTAAAAAATATTAAGCAATTGTATTTCAATTAAAAAAAAGAATAGATAAAATGATCACAATTTTAAAATTTTAATAAGAATCATATAATATAGGTATATATTTAGGGATACCCAAACTAGGCAAGGCCTGTAGCTTGGGTATCCTAACTAAATAATAAAACGGAAGAAAATATTTAAATTAATCACAAAGATTTATTTTATTTAAAAAAGTAAATCAATCATACCTGTGCTGCAACGGATCTCGCGGAACTGGCAGTTTTCGGTTTTAAATCTAGAACGTTTTTCACCATTGTCACTTATAATCCGCACCTATTAAAAATATAATGATAATTTCAACAGTCCCCTAAATAATTCATTTACTTAAGTTCATTTTCACTTAAAATGCCACTATCTTGGTTCCCGGTATATGTGTTCTTTATTTAAATTTGGAACATTATGAATAAAATTGTAAAAAAATATTACAAATAAGTTGTCATTCGAATTCAAAAAATTTCATTAAGGAATGAGTTTCCGCACTTTTTTTTATTTAAAAATAATATCATATTTATAACAGGATAAGCGATCGCTCTATTCAGCTCAACTTTAACAACTGATACTGCTACGATAATCTTTCCAGCTAGGTTAAAAAGAGTTTAGTTTAAGATCGCTTATCGGTGAATGAATTAAGATATTTTTCTTATAAAAAATTATTTTGACACTTTTATGTTGTTCTGATTCTGTTGGGCACGGACTAAAATTAAACTTGACTTTAGTATTTCATTACATTCATTAGAGTTTTTTTCATCACGATAAGAAAAGGACAAATGACATAACTAATATCATTTAAATAATTTCCTTGAATGCTTTATTACTGAACAATATATTAACTGCTTAATAATCATACTGGTATTATAAAAGTAAATAGTTAATTATGGTTAATTATTCTATATAAAACATAGTTACCCGAAAAATAATAATTACAATAAATATAATTAAACCAGACATAATATTAAATTCTAAGATTTCGGGTTAAAAGATCTTTATCTATTCATGAAAAATAAATTATTCATATGCAGTCGGTCAACGTCATCTGTGAAAAGTCGGAAGTTAGTATGATTCCAGTTTACAACTTTATTTTTTGTCGTAGATAAATAACCATCGGAAAATAAAGGGCTTTATACAGTTCACAATATTTCAACAGTTGACAACTCGCGAGATAGACTCAACAAAAAACAAATTCAACAAATGGTATTCACAATAATACGGTTTCATATATCCTTATCCGCATGTGTGGGTATTTTCATTCTGTCTAGTTAGTAAGTTTGAGAAAATTTATATTTATTAAGGAGATTTAAATTTTTTATTTAAAAATAAAAAATGATTTCTTCTGAAATAAATGTTTCATAATTCATAATACACAATTATTTGGCTTATGTGGAGAGATATAAAACGAAAATTTTCTATTATATACGATGACGATCAGCAGAATGCTTTCAGCATATATATTCATTTTTTCATTATAATATATGTATTTCTTTTTAAGTTGATTAATGTGCATTAAAGATATATTCTATTCTATTCTGTATTTTAGAACAGATCTTAATAGTTTTCTGGTTATTAATAACATCAAAACAAATTAACGAGTACTCTTACTGAAACTAAGTGCCTATAAGAAAATCAACAAAATTATATCGTTAAGTACTAAATAATAGATTAATGTCCATGGTGATTAGAACGTATAACACAACAAAGTATTTTAGCAATTGACAACATTTAAATTTCAAACAAACACTATTTAGGTGCTATCTTCTGCATTTACTCATTCCGTCTCCGTGCTAGGCATAGGCCTTCTAACATGAGGGTTTCATATAAATTTCTTGTTTGTTCAATCCAGGGACTAACCATGGAGAATATTGTTTTAGTTTTATATTCGAAACTATAACCTTTGTACCTGTAAAGTCCCTCTGTAATTTTATAAATGCATGTAAATTTAGAGAATCAATCTTACATAACCAAAAATTGGCCAAAGTACGAACGAACGAACGATACGAACGTTTATTTGTTATTATATTTTTAATTAGCACAGGTAGCTATAGCAACGGTTTGGCTGATATATCAATGCGTCGGTAAATACTTAGCAGATTTAGCGTGAAGGTCGCATGTTTGTTCAGTACTTATTTATATGTTAACAAACTTAAATCTTGGTTATTTATTAATTAAAAACTCGTTTTAGTCTGATTATTTGTGCGTAAATTTTAAGATAACAAGCTTAATACGAAAACATCATCTACAAATATTTAACAGTGAGATCATTAGCACAGATTCTTAATTTAAATCGAATGAAAACAAATAGTTTAATTTCAGTCAGAAATTAATTTAATCATATAAATTTAACTGAGCCGCGATTTTTTCCAAGGAATCTCGATACAAATAAAAACGGATTTTCAATGAAAAAACTTGTTTGTACAGTTACATATGTAAATTGTATAATATTTAGGGTTCCTTACATAAATTCTGGAAACCCAACCCTATTAGTGTTTTGCTGCCTATCTGTCCAACCGTCTGAGCCGTGAGATAAATGGACAGTTGAAATTTTCAAGTACCTATGTATTTACTTCTGTTATCGCTATAGCAACAAATAAACTGGGAACCTATAATATAAAGTATAATCAATGATATTTAATCTTATACGGAGTGGTACGAAACCCTTCTAAAGCGTTTCAGACTCACTATTGGCCTTTTTGTAATTTAAAGATGTAAAGATACAGTCCCATTTTTTCAGGTTCGTACTGTTTTTACTCGCCGTCATATATAATCACGTAAACCAAAGATTTAAAATATTTCATCAAAAATAAAACTAACTATTTTTACAAGAATTAAGTTATGACGTAACAGAAAAACTGTTAAAGATGATTAACTAAATAAAACACATAGAAATAAGATATCGGCTAAAGAAACTCATTCGTACTCATACATGCACACACAACATACACACGTACAAAATACAATCTATTTTATCATCTATTTTTTATTTAAATCATTACATTTAATAAGAGTTCCAAGCAATTAAATGTTATGTATTGACAAAATATTTGAAAGAACCTAAATTTAAAATTCAATAATTAACTTTCGTCGGAATTGTTAAAATAGCATTACTAATCATACATTGGTGAACATGCTAAGTGTTTAAAAGAGTTGATTTAATACATTTGTAATAGATAAGTAATGTAATTTAATATTTGTTATCTAATAGTGTTAGTTACATGTGAAGTAGATTTATGTACTTACTATGACTTAAAGGCTAATAATAAGGGTCGGCCACCAAAAAATCTAGCTGTCAAGAAATTTATTATGAAAATCGCGGAAAATCCAATATTGAGTTTCTTGTTCCATTATTAATTAAAACCTCAATATATAATTATAGATACAATACGCATTATAAGCGCTTTACAAAAAATATTAATCCCTACCTTGGATTACCTTATAATATTGTTGCGCAAATGTTCACGTGTCATTCTAATTTCCTCGTGTAAATATGAATACAAATATGGTGTTTACATAACATGTAATTTTACTCGTAATGGATATCTAAAAATAATTTGCTCAGTATTATATTAATAGGATCAGGAAAGAATCCGTTTAAAATCATACAAAGTTGTTGGTTAAAATATTTAAATAAATACTAATTTATTTTAATTATTGGACGACCTTCTGGTCTAGTGGTCAATCAGGGTTCGAATCCCGGTACTAGCAAATCTTTTATGATGAGTATGAATATTTGTTCACGAGCCATGGATGTTTGTATGTTTATTTAGTATATTGCTGATGATATATATATATATATATATCTTGTATTCATAACACAAGTTCTTAACAATGCTTTATTTGGGCTAGATAATAGGCATGACTATGAGAAATATTATTATTATTGTTAATTATATTATCTATGCCAGCTTCTTCGTACGCTTACCAGAATTCGCGCTTTCAGCATAGTTGTCAAAAAGTCATGGTAAGATTTGTGTCTAATTAGGTAAAAATAATATGTTTACCTACTCGATTAGTACAAGAGAAAAATGAACCCGTTTTAAATCACATTTGAATTATAATCAGCGTTAGATCCATCACACATACCTCTGCTTTCCTCAGATATTATTTAACAAGTAAAAATTTGTTTCCGAGAAATCTTTTAAAAATAATTCACTGTATAATATGTGATTGTGATTGTTTCGTTACTCTAACATAAATAATGACCTTCTTGTTCAAATAGGTTTATTTGATGAGGCTTTAGTTTTATTACGACCATGTGTTAAGTTGCCACACGGAAAATTCTCCAGTTGCGAAATGCCGATAAGAACGAAAATATTGTATCGTGTAATATATAGTTTAAGAACCGTACAAATATGTCGGTGTAGAGTACTGTTATGATGATTATTTTAGTAAAAATATTGCTTATACTTGGTAAGACTTTATAATTTACAAATAAATGTGCAATGTTTGAAATGAACAAATCCCGGCCTGATAACTTGACTTCATTTCAAAAGTCAAGTTTTCACACCGGGATTTGTTTGAAAACTTAATATTTTAAAGTTTATAAGTAAAAGTAAAGCAAGTTAAAGTAACTTTTTAAAGTTTTTTTTGAGTGTTTCTCTTTTTGAATTGGCTGATGTACAATAAAGATATATTCTATTCTATTCTATTTTGACTGCAGATTTTCAATTTAAGTGATAGTGTCTTGTATAGTATCTTGTATGTATGTGTTGTATGCACGAAATTTTCATACTTTTTCCAAAACGCAGTGACTAGCAAAAATAAACACAGGGGGCGAAGCTTGACCTGAGTAAATATGTAGATAGTATTGACAATGAGTTGAGTTGACTGATGTAAAGGCTTACAATCTAATATGTAGAACCACCTACAGATCTACAAGTCAGATTAAACTAAACTCTTGTAAGTATTAAATACTGCAGAGAAACTCGAAATATTATAATTTAATTGCTTGACGTCCATTTGAGATTTGTTGTAACGTTAGTTGCGATAAGGTCGTTGTAACATTACTTAGAGTTAAATTATACTGTTTTTCTTTAGAGAGTTAATACTAAGAGGAATTTACTTATTTTGTTTCAGTATCTTCAACCATTCATAGTGCACAGCTACATTTGATATACGTAAATAATATAAATTTTATTTTTCGTATATTTCTTGCTTCTTTTACTACGAGAGAAATATGTATTTTAAAAACAGGATAGCTCTTGTATCCTCTATATAAAGACAGCTGCTTAGCTACCTACATATAATGATTTGTATTTATTTAGTAATTATTTATTGGGTACACAGATTGACGTAAAAGCCATGGTCATTTTAGCGCGGTAATGTGACCATGGTAAACTTCCTGTTTCACAAGATTTAAGTAGTTTTATAAAGGTAATGACAATATATATATTTTTTAAATTTAATTTATAATTATAAATTTGTTATTTTTCCTTACCAGTCTTTTTAACTGGTACTTTATCATCGCTAGGCAACGATCACTCTTCCTACTCTCATAATCACTGAAACTCATGTCTGATCATTCACATCTTTCCAGCGTTAAAGCGTAGAATTATAATATCCTTTCCCTTATTATCCAGACTTATACTCTGAATCCTGATACATCAATCTTCTTATGTACTTTCGGGACGTGGTGCCTTAAAAGTGCATTGCCTGCAAACATTTAAATGTATAATGGTTTTAAGTAATAATTATTTCTAAATAAGAACTCTATAGGTACTTATTCACGTAATCGTGACTGAGTTTTTGCTAAGATATCAAGTGAAAGTATTTTTAGACCATGAATATTAAAGGGCATGAAATTGCATAGATTTTCTTCCGCGATCGTGTCTCTACTAACACGCAAAAAGCAATAGGCAAGTTTTGTAATAATTTTAGTAGTGATAGCGCAATATACTTGGTTGTAGCTTGTGCAAACTTAAGTAAACTAAAGTAAATTAACTGGAAAACTGGTATTTAATTATTGTTGACATTATTTATTATTATTACTTATTTTAAGTATGATATTTATTATTTGCAATGCTGTGTGCGATTAAGGCCCGAATTTATGTCATTTATACAGGTTACGGTATGAATAAGCTGGAAGTATATATTTATAAATAAATATTTTAGGAATACACATAGCTACACTACACTAAACAAATTATTCATGAGATAAATTCACACATACACGCATCATCATAAAGAGACAAGTTAACAAAAAATAATTAATTTTGATTATAATTTTAATTTTATTTACCTCATCAAAGCTTAAAGTTTGATATGATTTGTTCCCACTGTTGTAATAATGTTTGGTTTTGTGAAACTACCAAATTAATATCTAATATATTTTACATGTACATCAAGTAACTTATTGAATTTCAGTAATTGGCCTACATACAGTCAAATCATAGTCTTACGGTTAAATAGCAATCATAGGTTTCTTTTTGTTTTGTATAGGTATTTAAAATCTACAATATTGAAACATAAAATATGTTTTATTTGTGTGCTGAGGTTGCAGATAAAGTTATGTTTAAAGTTATCTATGTCGTAATTAGAAACATTGGTAAATAAATAAATGAATAAATATAATAGAGGATATAATTTATTATTCCATAAAAAAAATAGAATGTCAATATTATAAAGTTTCTCCTACAATATTTACATAAATAAATATTGTAGAAGAAACTTTATATACATCTACAATCAATATTCTTAGATAAATCGATGTATTTGAAAAGCTGTTAAAGGTCAACCAAAAGTGCTTTACAACATACAGTGCGTTTAAAACGATGCATTTAGGTGACTTCAGCTCTTTGTCCTTCATTCAATCAAATATAGAGGGGCATGATCGAAGTTACTGATATCTTTGTCATTTATGTGTTTACATTTCATGTGGTAATAATAGTAAAAATGTTTTTAAGTAATCTGTTTTTTATTTAAATTTAGAATACCTTATATTTTTAAATTAAATATGAAAAACGTAATTTATTACTTCTAGTCAACCTCACAGTTGTCTCAATTTATTTGAATCACAATTTAACAGATATATTACAATTTAAAAGGCTTACAATTGATAGCAACCAGCTATTTACATCTCAAAGATTCCCTCTCGCAAACTTCTGGTACCACCCCAATGGGTTTTATCATTTTATTGATTACTTTAATTTAATTCATTTTACGTGAAAAATGTTTACGTTTATAGCCAATAAATTTCTGCTACATGGCGGCGACTTGCATTCATGATAACCTCATGGTGTGCGCTTCGACGTCCGACGAGTGCAACCGCAGGAGCTTTTTGGATCAGTGCGACATGTATGAGTACAACTGCGACCATGGCACTCGTAAGTATAATATCCAGCCTATTTATTTCACCTTCGAGGCCTTTAAAATAAAGACGAAGGTCCGATTTAAATCAGCATTATCGTCTTTATTCATCAGTCCATTTTAAATAATATGTAATGGAAAAATTATTTTATAATACTTGATGAAATTACTTCTTACCTTATTTTAATTTTAAAATGACATCATCACAAATCTAGTGGTTCTTTGTTGCTATAACAATGTAAAGGTGTAAACCTTATGTGTTATTATGATGACAAATAAAAATAATCCCAGAGTAAATTTACTGATAGCTTAGTGTAGTTAACAATTCATCTTATAACAATAGAAACATATAATTTGTGTCACGACTGTGCTTGGATTGTGTGATGTCACAGTGTAATATAAATTTATAGAAAAATTCGATCAAGCCGTTCACAAAGTCTTTTAGAGTTTCAATCAATATTATATATTAGAGGGAAGTTTTATAACAGCAGAAAAGTAAATTCATTGTGCTGAAGCTTACAGGGCTTTGTTGCCTAGTGTTTTTATTAATTTTCTGAAGATTATGAATATTGTAGTAATTTATTGATAATTACCTCTTAGCTATGTACGCTGAAATAAAAACAAAATGCATTTTGTGACGTTATACTCATAATAATTAACTATTATTATGTTTGATTGACAAAACCGATCAATCGTTCGTAACTGTTAATAATTATCCACAAGTTCGGCAGTGTTCGCGTTTTGGTGCGAAACATCAAGTTCATTGACTGTATACAGTAAAAAAAAAACAAATGACGCGGATATCGCGGACGGTGTTGCCGGCCGCAATGACGCTCGCGCCTTCGTTGTGCAAGCCCTATGCAGACAATAATAAGATTCTGCATTCAAACAATATAAGTTTCAAAAAGTATTTGAAAAAAAGTCACAACATTACTAGTGTCAAGTCATCAAATTTACATTTCATACTACAGCAAACTGATTATGGTAGTGATTGAAATAAAGTTTAAAATAATTGCCTGTGTAAATTATCTTTCGTACAATAAGTATTTGTTTGTTACAGTGCTGATTTATTTTTGTTTAACTTACTAAATTATTCAAACCGGGGATCTCTGGCTAAGTCGGGTGGTCAATACCCCAGTTCCCTTTTGTAGAATTTATTTTCTAAATGTACCATTTTTTAATGTTTTGTTATCGTACTAAGGTACATTTGACTGTCTAAATACTGAAATAAATATTATTAAAATTATTTTCTTTCTACCAAATGAACTTTTTTCTATTATATTCTATAAAAAAATGGTTTTTGACTTTAGCCCGGTTTAAATTTGCTGTAATAGCAGCCCGAGGTGCGACTTACGCTAACCTTACTTTACTAGCTGATAAACATTTGATTCAGAATCAGAATGGACATAAAATTCGACGTATGTTTTGATAACCTTATCACAGTTTGTGGCTGATTACCAAGCAGATTATCGTGAGAGAAATGTAGTTAAAGAAATCTGATGAGGTTAAGATTTTTGGTTTCTTTTGTTAGCTGTATACTTCACAGTAACGCCATTTTGGCTTGTAATTTATTTTGTAAGAAGCACGAATAAGTAAGTTAAAAATATAGGCACATAAGATGTGTACATTTTAGTAGCTTTTAAAAGCATAGAAATAAGTAATTTTAATGCAGATTTTACACTGTACGTCGTAGGTTTTGTATAGATATTCGGATTTAATGAACTGAGCGTTTTTTCTGTTATATTTCAGAATACATGTCAATAGTAACGACCATGTGCAGTTCAATTTCTGATGTTAGTGATTAAATTATGTTCCATATTAACGTTAGTTTTACTCCAACCTTTGACAAACATTCACACCATTATTAATTTGTATTTAGACGCATCGTGTCTGGATTAGTCTGGATTGTATGGCTTTATTTGTGCTCCGTATCATAGATTAGAGAGACATATTCACAGTATATATATTACCTTAGATATTGGAAATATAACTAAACACATAAACTCGTAAACCTAATTTCAACCAGCAGACAATTATGTTTAATAATCATTGAAAACTGTAATTTAGAGATTAGTAGACAAGCGTACATATTCTACTAGCCACTGGCAACCGTGTACAATGGAGTTGACAACTGTCAATGTGCTGGGTATATTTTTTCCAAAATGATTATGTCTTCAAACTAATTATAGCTTTAAAATAACCCAAGCGCCTACGTGCGGCCCTTTCGTTCCTACAAAAACTATTAAATAACAGAAAAAAGTAAATCTTTTCACCTTATGCTACTGAAGGTAGCGAAATGGCTAAGCTGCATATTTTGATTAAGGTATAGTTTGAGAAGATGGGGCTTGTAGAAATTGGGCACGTGTATCGTTAGAAGCGTGGCTCAACATGAGATCTAATAACTTTTGAAATTGACAGTCATATAGTCTCGTCTTGCCAATATATATGAAATTGTTTTTGGTGACATTCATTTGTCAGTTGAACGAAGTTACGATCGAGATTACGAGAAAATTAACTTACAAGTGTTAATTAATGATAACTTTCAGTTGGTAATTTAAACTATTTTACGGTTTCGTTTACTAAATTTAGTAAGCAATAAATTTAGTGAATTTTAATGCATATAAAAAATTTAACATTTTGAGAAATAGACATATACAGTACTTATGCCTAAAGCATTTATATCAAATTAAATGTTGGTTAACTATATCTATAATTACTATAGTTTTGCAAATTGTAACAATTTTTCTGAATATTAAAATTCACTTACAAGTATTATTTACTGACAGGTTTCAGTTATATATAAACCGTTTCACCCAAAACGAATGATTTTCAGGTTTTCACTTGACTCCGTGTGACGTCGGTTCTACGTGTAATGAAATTATTAAACCTAATCCCACAACGTCGATTTCATCAACAACTACCACCGCTTACAGAGAAAATCGAACTGTATATATCCTAAAACATAGTCAATATAAATGTCAAAATGGTTGTGAATTTCCTAGCACATGGGCCACTACTATGAGGGGGGAAACAAGAGATTTCTTTCGAATTCTTCAAAGGCGTCATTTAAACTAATGTTCATACTTCATAAATTATAATTTACCAATCTCCAATTTTTAAAATAAATGTTTTTTTTTACTCAATTTTTTTATTTCTTTATAACTTTATAAGATATTATATTATTTTTATTTTTTATTCTGACAAAAAGTACCAATTGGATAAAATAGAATAGTACATAGTCAATAAGGTTGTGTTTCTTTTATAAACAAGTTTTAGTTAAATTAATAAACAAACAATACACTTCATTTTGTTATGCGTGCGTATGTGTGGTTGGAAACAATATTTCTTTACTTGTTTCGAGGTAGTCGCCCTTAATGTGTCCAAAAGAGGCAGGCAGGATTTCTGGAGGGCGGGCATTTTGCGAGACAAGATTCATTAGTAACATGGCAGTACAAATAAATATGAATTTAATAAATCCTGCATGGTAAATTCAAAGATTTAATTCTTTATATATGCCCTGGATTTTAATCTTTTTTTTGGATTTAAATCAATTGTCCTGACTTGCCAAAGCAATGCCACTAATGTGCTTTGGCAAGTCGATAAATAAACTTCCCCTGGAAAACTGTGCCAGTCACATCTCAATACAAAATTTTAAAACAAAATGACCTCATGTTTGCGGTCATTTTGTTTTTAAAATTTTGTACACCTATAAAAAATAGAACAATAAATCCAATGACATAAATAAAGCCAAATTTGTTTTATTTCATTTGAAACAATAATTAATACAGTTCTTTTATTAATTTATGTTATTTTTATAATTGATCCTGACTGAATTGTTGCTGAAATTTTAAGAAATAAAGCTGTCGTGCATGTATACAAACGGACCGTACTTACTACAAATATGGTAACAAAGACAGAGACAACAAGATATCACTCAGTGTACGCGTTCTGTGCCACCCGTCACATGCACCCAGAACGGCAACAGCTCCGAGCCGTAGTCGTTTGTTTAAAATAAATCTTTTGAGGCGTAGAAGTATTTATATCTAACAATTGCAATCTTTGTACCAAGTGATACCTTGATATTGTCAGATCTATATGATAGGTACCTACTTAACGTAAAGAGCTGTCTTACTTTCTCTGATATGAAAATAAAATATAAACGTAATATTATATAATACATATAGTATAATTGCAATAATCTCATTATTTTGCCGAAATCTAACAAAATTGTAACTTATTATAAGGAATGAGAAGTCATAAATTTGTTTACTTGAGAAGAAAGAATCTATAGCAGCAACAATACAAATAGGTAATCTTATACATATACACTATCTTTATTGAGATAGTATATTTACTTTAACTTAATTTAAGCTTATTATATACCTATCTATATTAGATACACCCCTTTGAACACCGTACAAATCCAAGGTGCTATTTAAATACTATTTTGTAGCCTTAACTTAAAAGTGATGTAATTTTCTAAGTAAATTCGCTAACTAAACACTAATGTGTTGTTTATTTGACTAGTATAACCTAGCACTTTCTCTTAGGTCAAAAGTACGTTTCGTTCTAAATGCGTTAATGAGAAAATCATCGGCAAAAATTTTTGTCTTGCCCGTATAATATTCTTCAATTTCCATTAAAGACTTGCGTTCCGTTTCTGGTAAAAAGAAATAAAGATATATGGTGCCGATGATACCCATAGTGGCATAGAAACCGAAGGCTCCGCTGATGTGCAAGCTGGCTTCGATGTTATAATTTGTTTTTGAGGATACGAAGAATATCATATATGCGACGGCAGCTGCCATGCTCGTGGCGACGCTACGGCTCCTGAAAGAGACGAGACATTTATTTTATAACTACTAGTTGACACTGTGAATTTTGTGTCACCTATTACGTCTTTGTATCAAAATCAGTAATCGGAAGTAATGGAGGGAGACAGTTTTGAATAACTGTACCTCAGGAAGGCCATATTATATACCAATTTTTAATTACTATTATATTAGTCCTTGGATTTTCCCTACTATTTTTTATTTTAAATCACCCATAAATGGAAGTGAACAAGATACGTTAAAATTATCCAAGCCGGTCAAGCCGTTGTTTCATTTTAACGAAGTCAATAATTAGCCCTTCATATATTTATACTATACATTACTTTTTTATATGTATTCTTATACATATAGTAATTAATAAAATTAATTAAACTAGTGGTATTAATTCGTTTCTATTTATATGAAAATACAATGCTTTCTAAGTAATACAATCTGGTATT
This sequence comes from Acentria ephemerella, assembly GCA_943193645.1. Lineage (NCBI taxonomy): Eukaryota > Metazoa > Arthropoda > Insecta > Lepidoptera > Crambidae > Acentria > Acentria ephemerella. The sequence goes on from OW971893.1 coordinate 7,132,941, forward strand.
ATAATTAGGCTACGGTAGTCGGTTGCCGACAATTTATTGTATTAAGTTAAATTATATCGTTATGTGAATAAAACAAAGAAACTAATCATTTCTAGGTTGGCTTTAGGCTTAAACAAATTGTTTTTCATGAAATTAATTTGATTTTTAAGAACAATTGGAAAATCATCGTAACAATATTAGCACAATTAACTCTTCAAAAATGAAACTTAAGCTATAGTTTGAGACCTACCTAAAAGGAAAAACTTCCGATAACAGAACCCATGGTATTCCTGCATTACTGAAGCAAACCAGCAAAATAAATAACAGTGCAGGTAGAAACTCCTTTTGTTGGGGAAATGTCGTCGTGTCGTACGAGAAAACTGTTGGGGATAGCGTGACTGCGGCGTAGATGCTGATGGCGAAGCTGCAGCAGGACGTGCCAAAGAGAGCACCGAGGACAAGCTTTCGTTTGCCCAACATTTTGACCATAATAGCTGAGAGGAAGTTCATTATCATAAAAACTGCTCCGACAAGAACCTAGAATGAGAAAAAAGCATTGTAAGTTTTTTGTGAGTCGCGACATTGTCTTCAAAATTGACAACATTAAACTGTATCATAATGAGTGATGATGAGTCTATCTATAAACTTGATAAAGACCATGAAACAAAGGTAAAAATTATTGATAAGCCGACGTTATATAAGTTATCGATCTAGCTCAAAAAATTGTTATTAGAATTAATAGTTTCTAAAAATCACTCAGTCTCTAACGTTCAAAGATAACATAAACAGTGCTATTTACCACAATAGCTTTGGAGTCATACTGCATACCCAGGGCTCCACAGAAGTTCACCATATTTGGTCTGATTCCTCCTAAACCACTCATAGTATGGAAGAAGAAATACGCTGTGACTAGGATAAACGGCCTCAAGGTTTCCTTCACCAAAAACACATGTCTTATTTTCAGAGCTAACTTTTTAAAATAGTTCTTATTGTCATGTTCACATGGTCTAACGTCTGATTTCCCTTGTTTGGCACAAATGACGCACTGCTGGATGACCTCATTGTAGCGAACGAGTTCATCGAACTCTTCTTTGACATCTTCTGGTTTTGCCCAACCTCGTAGCCTGCAGAGCGAGTGGAGAGCTTCTTTTTGTTTACCCTTGGATAACAGAAATGCAGGTGTTTCTGGTACCTGGAAATATATATAGTAATGCTAAATGAGAGTAATTTAAAACAAACGAAAACTTCTTTCTGATAAGAAGGACATTATACTGTATAATTTAATTTTAATAAATGCAATTCGTTTTTTGGACATCAATTGTATCAGTCCTCAAATCTATTGATTTCTCTGGAATCTATTCACGAACAGATAGAATTGATGTTTCAAATACTAAACTAAAATTACATAAGAAATATTTTTATTTTTAAAAGACTGTATTGCACACTTATAAAAATCAAATATGTGACATTATCAATCGTCACCACTCCATGGGAAGGCTTCATATTTTAAATAATGTATTAACATATTTCAAATAAATAATAATTTCACTATAAAATTATTATAGCGAAATTGGATAATTTTCAAGTTGAAGAAAAATACAGCTAAAAAAACTGCGAAAAAAATTTATATACAAATATTTTCCTTGCACAAATAAATCCCTTACTAACATAAAAATCGTACATAGAAACGAGAACTAAGTCTCATCAGAGTAAGTAAATCACGGACTGTCATCTCGCTTATCTTGTTATCTCGCGCAGCAACAATTCTATTACTTTGTGTGCAGAGTTAATAACATAATTTTACATAGGGACAAAAGTTTGTGAAACAGGATGTGTACAACAAATAAGGTTAGTTGCATTACCTCGTTACATAGCGAGGTTAAAACGCCAGTTTTATCGTTACTACATTCCAAGGGCCCAATGTCGCAACCAGAAAGGCTCAGATATGTAGGTGCGGGTAAGTTAACACATTTGTGTCATTTGAAGGAAATGTCATGTCAAAAGTCATTTGAAGGAATCAGCACAAGTTGGTCCTGATATTGAAAATATGTATTGTTGAAGGGACATTGCAAAGGTATCAAATATCTACCCATCTTGCAAGGCAAAAGAATCATCACGCCGTCAGGCCACTTACAATCCAACATGACACATTAAGCCATAACACCGTAATATATCAAAATACAAATTGACATGAGGTTACCCTTGAATGTTGCAACATCTACTTGAAATTTTTTTTTTATCTTTTTCATATATTTCAGGTGATTACAATAATATTTGAATATAGTATCTTCAAATCAAGGTTGTCAAAACTATATCTTTACAGAGTTGTCATCTTTGTCTTAATCTTACTTTTTACCCTCAACGCGTCCAAGGTGCTGAGCGTTTATAGGTTTCGGTACTTCCTACTATCAGACAAACTCTACGTCTTCCGGGTTCTGGTCCACTCATATTTTCTTTTATTTCACAATCAAAATATTAAGTATTCGTTTAAATTAAACATAACATCAATATTTAAATGGTTTCGTAATTGCCTGTTAAATTGTTCTTGTTTAATTATATATTTTATTACACTTAAAAACATTGTACAAGAGTGAGCTTATCTCTATTATATCTATTACTTATTATATATATTTTTATATATTTCAATCTTGGCTTTTGACTTGAATTAATTGAAAAACTGTTCCTTCGCGTAGTGGACTGCCACTTGCTTAATCTATAAGCCAAAACTTATATTTGCGCCGCTTCTTCTCTGCAGCTACTAATTTGTCGAAGCGGTAGTAGGGTTAATTGGGAATATGCATACTAGTGTTATTTTTAATTTTAAAATAAATATTATTTTAAAATTAACCTAACAATTTATTTAGTACATATTTAAATACTATAACTGGAACAATTTGTAAATGCCCAGTTATTACCCAGTTAAAGTTATGACTATTGCCTTTAATTACATTTATTGGTTTTTCTCATACATATTCCCTGTTGTGACGATTTAAAAGAACTTAGTAAATGAGTCTATTTAAATAAAATTATTTTGACTTTGACTTGGCAACGAAGTACTTAAAAACATGGTTACTTCTAAGTGCCACCAATCAGACTTTGTGTAATGAAAGCAGTTAACACCTCTGATTAGGTGTAAATGTAACATTGGGAGATCGAAAAAGTACGTAAATAAATACGTAATGCTTATAATTTATAACAAAAAAATTCATACTTACGAACAAAACTAACACCATGGCAGTCAGCGGCACTACAAGAGCAGCAAGAGCAGCCTGCCTCCAAGGGAGCACCGTCCCAAGGATATAGGCCAATAACATGCCCATGGAGGTAAAACCATTTGTAAACGTGGTAAGAGTTCCACGAATTATTGGGTCACTGAAAACGAAACACGTTTTAAAAATTACAAAAATTTAAAAGAAATCGTAGGAAATCGTACACTCGATTTACTGGACTGTCCCCTCGATCGTATATGCAAACTTTTTGTGTACTTAAATCTCCCTCTGCCAGATCCAATATCCAAAGAGTCAACGAAAGCTATCTAGCTGCTTGTACAATCTCGTTTGCTGAGTTACGTACGTGCTACATTGCTCCATAACAACTATTCGGAGCAACAACGTTACTTTTTCATTAATGGGGCCTTTGTAACCTGTTCAACCATAGGCTACAGAAAAATCACACTTATTCAGCATAAGTATGGGCATATTGGCAAGCATATTTAAACAACATATTAAAAAGCTTGGTTTTACCAAAATGCCGCCTCATATTTAGTGCCCTATCGACAAATGGATTAAGCATATTGTAATTGTATACGAGATAAAATAAGTAAAATTATCCTTAGATATACAAAAACTTCAAGTAAAATAGATAGATAGATAGATAAAACATTTATTTCCATCTCTACATCACACACAATCCATCCAGACAGTACATAGATTAACAGACGAACATTTTATAATAAAGGTAACTATTCAGTTACAGTTCCTAACTATATAACTTATTTACTGAAATTATAAAACATAGTTCTTCAATAAACTACATGTTTTCCAATGGAATCAACTATGTATAGCTATGGCGGCAAAGTTACACAGAAAATTTCGTAGTTAATATTAAAATATCAGGCGTATTCAAATCGCTATATATATTAGCGTTCAAAAATTTTACTATTGTTATTATTATTCTCTTTAGTTTTATTATCTGTGTACTATCTTTAGCAATAAGAGAGATGCAAAAATTTAAGTTATCTGTGTTGGTCATAGTGATAAATTCTCTTTGACGTCAATTCCTTATAAAAGTAAACGTTAATTGATTACATATAAATCTCTTTACATCAACACTTTTTATTGTAATTATTATTCATAGAGTTCTTCATTTTCTAAATTCTATTTTTACTGTCTAATATAATAAATATAATATCAAAGTTATATAAGTAGATAACAAAAATTTCGAAATCTGGATCATTCATACCTCACTTCTCCCACATAAGTGATAGATGGCGCCTCCATGATTCCAGTTCCAATGCCTAGTAAAGCATTGCCAATGAACAAAGACGGCACATTCCATGCGAAATAAATCAAAAGCCATGCAATTACATGCGGTATGTTAACTAGAAATAACGCCTTCTTTCTTCCAAAGTAATCTAGTAAGGGGCCTGAGAATATGCTGCCCAGTGGCTGGAAAAGGAACGCCAGTGATCCTGAAACAATAAAATAAGCACTAGAAGAAGCAATAGTTTATATTCAACAAAATATTGGCCATCTCTGATCCATCGAGATTTACTTATATTTCAACTATAAATTTGCTGTCAATTTTATCGGTCAATTAGTTAGCCAGGATTGGATCAGTTTAGAATTAAATGATAGGTGAACACAATAAACTACACTAAATTTGTGTGCTTCTACCTCTATCTATCAAAATTTATCCGATTTGGAGACGTAAGTTGTTTGCTAGTGTTAAGTACCACGTCACTAAGTAGATTATCCATACTAAATCACCAATTTCATATTATTATTTTTCGCGTTTTTTTGTGTTTCTAATCCAAACCTAAATTACAAAACAATAAAAGTAATTAAAATTATTTAACTCATTTTTGAGTTTTAACGGGACTAATGACGAGTTATATACTTTTATATTGAAGAAACTAGAAGAAGGATAAGAAGAAGATAGCTGATATAACTGACACTTTATTTATCTTATAGATTACAACACATAAAGCGATGACATGCGATCTTTACTGTAACACCTAAATTAAGTTACCTAGAAAATTAAAACCTTTTTTTTTCCGTTGGGAAATCCTTTATGGATACCCATGCAGCGATTGGGGCCTCCGCATGGTTGGTTACCTAGTTTAACCTTAAATAAAAAAATATGTACAAAATATACAAAATAAAAGTTTCTTTATACCTGGCTATAAATTTTGTGAATATTATCAAGAAATTGTAATAAGTATTTGCGAATGGCTATATGATACGCCTTTGATAAATTACAACTGTTTATTTAAAATACCTTTTTTTGATAGGTACTTAATTCCTTATCATGCAAATATGTTATTGTGTCAAGGTTGTTTACTCGTATATTATGTTAAGGTTATATTATTTTTAGTTTAATTAAGATGAAATTATTATAAAGTTCAAATATTATATGCACCAATATTAAATAAGATATTTTGACTTCGACATTGGAAAAGCTGATTAAGGAATTTAGGTATTTACCAAATAATCAAGGCAGCTCTAATATTTACAATCATCAATTATTATCATTATTGTTAAATGAATTAAAATAAATACAATTGGCATTTCAATCATTTGAAACATTTTAAATTTTAAATTTATTTTGTTATGGTAATTAAAAGTTTTTCTGTTTGTTCGATCAACGATTTGAAATAAGCCAAGTATGTTAATACTTTGTAAGCTGATAATGTTGCTAAGCTGAACGTAAGGTTTCCTGACGGAAGTAATTTGATACAAGTGGATATTGTTGCTATATCAATATACTTAGTATAAGATGTCTTTATTGATTGATGTGAAACCACTGTTATAGATTCTTGATTCGTGATGGGCTGCTGAACATTAGATATTCTCGGACCAATTGATAATTAAAACACAGTGGGTTAAGATTACTCAGCACGATGGTCTGAAGCGGGTTAGTTAAAATTTTAGTTGTTTATATTATAAGATTTTAATGTACGCGTTGTTATAAAATTATTTAAACACTTATATAAAATAGTCTTACAGGCAAAATTCGATTTAATTGTCTCATGGTACCCGTGAGTAAATCGTAGCTCGACTAATTGTTAAGGATACATACTTAAATCTGATTCCATGATATAAAGTAAATAACAAAATAACGTGCTTTAAAACAATGGGCTGTGTCCTACAACAGGGAATATCCTAAAATATTTCTGAAATATTTTCTAACTAGTTTTTAATTTGATGTTATTATTTTAGTAGTTGAGAACTTTTATATTTAAATCTGTTATTGTAGATAATTTATTAATGTAATTTGGCCGCGATCTAATACAAGAGCTTCCACAGCCAGTGCTTTTTATAAAACTTTCTCTTTCAACAGAATTACTAACCGAACCAAGATGCTTCTTCCTTAGTGATGCTGAGGCCCTTAGGAGCGTCGAGGACTGCCGGCAGCACCATGGTGACGAAACTGACAGACATGCCAAGTCCGATCAACAAAAAGTCCAAGGCAAGACATGCTAACACCTGGAAATATACAAAAAATGATAATACATCGTCATCAGCAACTTATTTCAGGCACTGCATGACCTGTGCCTGTTTTCTGTTTCTGTAATAAAAGGAGAGAAAAAAGCAGACGCAGGGCCTTTCTACATGGCAGAAGCAGACGAGGAGTTTGAACCATAACACGCTGGTGATAAAGCGTTTACTGTAACATCCGGAACTAACCACTTAACGCGTCCTCCGTACCACGGATAGGAGCTCGATATAACAATTTTTTTTGACTCATCCAGGGACCAACAAAGGCGACATTGGTTTTGGTTTTTGTTATGAAAACCAGAAAGTTCGAGCTACCAAGCCAACTAGTAGTTCTAGTAGTTACGACCCTTTTACACTTCTGCAGCGCACACAATGGTCTTTGATATCATCTATTTTAAAATGTTTGTCTTTTAACCAATGTACTGTTTGGATCTATTTTTGTGTGTGATGTAGAAATGAAAATAAAGACTTTATCTATCTATCTATCTAGTACCCAAACAAACATTCAGGGTCTAAATATTATATTACTTTACATAAATATTGGAAGATTGCTCAAAAGGATCAACCAACCAACCAACGATCATGTTGGATACGCAAATATCCACTTATTTTGCAAGAAGTTAAAGCGTAACTTTGTTCGTAAGAGTTATACCAGAAACTGTTAGGCTGAATTAAAACTATGTTTCGCCAATGACTTAACAACAATAGATACACGCGGCATTACTTTGTAGGTATTCAATAATTATAAAACGGCTTAAAAGCTAAGTTACTTTGATGCCCTTATTCCATTCCGATAAAATTAAAAGGGCACTACCAAGTAATTAAGTCTGAACTACCAAACTCACTAATAAGGTTCTAGTGTCTGATTACAATGAGAACCACAAGCAGTCAATTGAACGGACGGTCGGCGAATCCGTCTAATCAATTTTAAAGTAATTTATTTATGAAATTTAACACCTGATTAAATAGAGAGTCTTAATTAATTAATTAATAATGTGATTACTTTAATATGAACACATGTCGGGTTCAAGGTATTCAATGCCTTGAGCATGGGACATCTATTGTCGATTAAACAATGCATTGATATAAAAGTACTGAATGCAAAACAACAGTGTAACTACAGTTCAATAATAGTTCATTATGTGCGTCTTGAATAGGTAGGATATTACTCATTAATTTTATAGAAATTGTATGAGGAAAATCGCTTTGAATTATGGATGTCCTCACAATAGTTATGTACTTAGTATCGATTAAGGATTTTTTAATATTTTTAGTTTCAAGTAGGTTTATCTTCCATTTTGTGCTTATTATACTATGACGTATATTGTATTTAATAAGCCAATAATTTATTCCTTTACATGTAAATGTTGCTTACAAAATTAGTCACTTTAAAATTAGGTTAATCAAAAAACCTTCTATACAAATGAGTAAATACGGTATTTTCAACAAACAACAAAAATGAAGTGAAATATAAAATTAGCGAAGGCCAAAACTTAGTTCTTCGCTATTATTAAGTTAGGTCTACTTTCTGGTAGTGGGTAGTTTCAACCTCTTGAAGTTAATATGGTTTACCTTGGTTAAAGTAAACAAAAACTAAATATAGATAAAGTTTTTAAATTTGTAGGAAAAATCTATTGTATCAATAGTAAAAACTAGAGATAGCATTTTTAAATTAATTTGGCTATGGGGTTTTGGGGTATTTTTGTTTTTTTACCTTCTTGAAATTGTGGTTTCAATTTTTACAAAAAAATGATCGTTTCTTCATTCCGTGTATACCTACTACTGAATACAAAATCAATCGATAATATATTTGCAAGTTTATCTGTAAATGACTTAATAATAAACAAAAATTTAACATAATTAACCAAGGTCAACATCGATTATTTCACTGGAAAGATGTTGACTAAATAGTGCATGTAATCATTAAATAAAATACATTAACGGACCATAATAAAATAAGGATACTTTGAAGTTTTATATTTCTGTAGTGTTGGGAGCAGCAGAACTATACTTCTATGGATTTCAATATAATGCTTTCTAATAATGGTTAGAAACTTATATAGGCTATTACTAACCGCTTACCACCAGATTTCTACTCTATAAGCATAAGATACAAATATAAGTGAATTAAATATATTACCAATAAAATATTTGCATTACTAACATTCTCCAGGACTATGTAATAATTAGTTAGAAAAATCTTAATGTACGTTTCTTACAAAATTAACTATTGTATGAGTATAATAGTTTAGATATGAGAGAACCGCTTGAAAGATATAATACAAAAATAAATAAGCTATAAATCAATTTATTATACCAATGCCGAAAAATCGGTTTTTTGATCATCATCACGTCAGCTGAATGCCCACTGTGGCGCTCTAAAATATTTCATAAATAGTAGACTAAGAGAGAATTTACATATACATTACATTATGTAAATTTTGTAGGTATTACATTAATACCATTTTAAAACTAGTTCACTCTTTTATCTTTTACTATGAACTGCACACGCTAGAAACATAGCTCTCATGGCTTAATATAGGGACAATTTAATTGCAGTTAAATAGAATAGCCAATAGGTCAATGCATCAGCAATTCGATTCGGATTACTAAGGCATTGTTCATGGTTAAAACAATACTCATATGACGTACCTATTTTTCTATATAATTGTCAACAAATTTATTATTAATCTTTTAGATCTTTTTACGTTAATCAGATATCTGTCTGATTAAAGTAACTGTCATGTCACATCTATTAATTAATGCACAAATTTTGCTGAATTTTTGTCTGATCTTCTCGAATGTAATGAAGCTCTGATGATGAAGATAATTTTAGCTTTTAGCTTAATGATGGGTGATACAGACATTCAAAGTTTTAAATCGTGTACAAAAACAAATAACCTCTTATTACTAGTCAACAGGTTTATAATATGTGAGAATATTTTACTTTTCTTTTGAGTAATATAAGTCGTCAGATTACATGTCATAAATAATGTCTTGCCAGAACTAATCGACAATATAATTTTTCATTAATATAATAAAATATTTTCAACTATGGTTTTAAAAGATTTTTTTGCCATTTGAAAGCCCCCAGAGGCATTTAAGGGCATTCTTTTGTGTCTACAAAATGTTTTGTCCCGTTCGTTCGAAAGGATTTTAAATTAGTAGTTAAAGATATAAAACGCTGTTTTACTATGAGAGACTTAAACAACTAACAATTTTAGGCTACTAAATTGTAATCGCACCTCCATTCAACTGTCAAACGCAAGAAGAGATCAGAACCTCTATTATAAAATTTTGGGAACTATATATTTCACTAGAGACCCGCCCCGGCTGCGCTCTAGGATGTTTATATTCTTAAACCTTTCTCATGGATCATCAATCAATTGAATGTTGAAAACTATATGAAAATCTGTGCAATAAATTTTGGGTTTATCGCGAACAGACAGACAGACAGACGCGGTGGGTGACTTTGTTTAAGTTTTAGAATAGTTTCGTCTCGAATTTAGAACATGGGAAATCACCTTCAAACTAACTTTACAGTACAACTTGTGCTACTGCATTTAGTAAAGTTCCCAGAAGTCTTAAGCCAAGCAAGGAAGTATGTTGAGCCCCTACACAATCAAATAGCTCCTTATGAAATCTAGTTTTATCTAACCGAAATCGAGCATCATTAAGAGCTTAAGTCATTGACTTGATAACGGATTTTTTAAAATATTATACACAATTTTATAAGAAAATAAAAAATGCGCTTATCACACTATCGTCAGCTTTGGTTGAAAACCTTGTCGAGTAGCCTGTAGCAGTGTACCGTCCACAGATGATCATTATAGATCATGCTAGATTATTTTATAATGCATAAAAAAGAAGGTTACTCTTACTATCAGATGGGCTGTATGCTTGTGCCACCGTTGCTGTCTATAAAAAAGATAAATCCAAACGGCCAGTGGCACAAATATAAAAGTTGAGTAAGTAGATAAAAAGCTTACCTGCGAAAAAATCACCTTCGCCCGTAATTCCTTGTTTTTCACTTCCATGGTATATTGAAATATATTTTTCACTATCTTATAAGTCAATTGTATCGTTTTCTTACCACAAATACAGTTTGCAGTTAAATGTTCAGTTCATAGCTGCAATCAGTATATTAAATGGCACAGTTAATACACCTTTTATGGATATTTACATTGTCTTATCACAGTTATTGATAATAGAATCTGATTTAGTGGCTTGTATTGTTAGAAGATATTAATTTATGAAGTTTAAGATACAGTTTTTATTAATCATACACTTTTTTTCCTTATACGGTGTAGCTATGTTTGCCTCTCTGCTTCCTTATTCCGTGTCACTGAAAAAAAAAATATCATTAAAAAATATCCAACTTCCCATATATTGGGGCCCAAATAGACGCACTAACGGTTCCGTTTAAAGATGTGAACTAAACTGTAGATTTTTGTTGTTTCTTAGAAGTTATAATTATAATACTCAAATGTCTTGTAAATGTCAAGATCTACTTAAATTTGAGTCCGTATTGACTCCAATTTCTTAGCCTTAGGTGTTTCACTTTCCAATCTTTCTTCAAACTATTTCGTACTTACTACAAAATTTTTGTATATTGAAAAGTTTCTAGCTCTATATCAAATGAAATTTCTGATGTTCTTTTCAATAAAAATAACTTTTGACATCCGTGAATAAGTTACGTAGATCGGAAATAAACGTTAGAAAAAGCTAAACATTCATCAAAATTCTCTCTCCCTTTTTTAAAGCATTTTAAAAATATCATCCTTTATTTATTGAACTTTATATTAGCTTACCAATTTATTAACTGACTACGTTAAACGTTATTACTTTATTAATCGTTTCGCGAATACACATGCTATCATGGTATCGTAACAGCTTATTCAAACAGTACAGATAAAATTATTATAACAATTAGTATTTACTTATCAATTGTTGTTTATACAATACTTTATGATTATTTTACTGACAATTTTATATATAAATTCAATATAATATATATATTATATTGAATTTTGGTAATGTTACCACATTACCAGTTAGAAAAGTAAAATAGTTATAAAATTTTCAACAAAAAATTATGATCACATTTTACTTTTTTCACAAAAAAATATCAATATTTATATATAAAAAGATATCTTTGAGACTGGATATCAATTAAAATAATTAAGAATCATCTTAATAGTTATATATCCGATATATATATATTTATATGGACCTTTAAAAAAACAAAACAACAAAATATATACAACTTGGTGAAGACCTCCGAAAGGTAAGCACTTACATTTCAAAAGCTAGTTATAAATTATATCTTCATACAATAATTGTGTCAATTAAAATTAAGCTTATATCTCGCATGGTGGTTACTTATTAACGAAGTATAAAGATGCATTTGAATCTATAACGTGTTTATATTATAATATAACTAAGTCTATGTTATTTGCTAATGTTTGTACCGTTTCATCGTACAAAAAATCTATAACTACCTAATTTATGTATCAGCTAAATAAATACAAGGAAACTGAATAATGATGATGATGTTATTATTAAAAGTTTAAAGTGGAGTCTTGTAAAAACATTATTAATTATGATAAACAATTCTAATGAATCTTATTGTTTATCATAATTAATCAATGTCATTAAGCTAATTTATAATAAATAAAGTCTGTGTAAATAGTTGCCGCGCGACTCTGTCTTGCTGATAAATGTAACAAGAGAAAAATTATATAATACGCCACAAACTTTATTTATTATAAATTAGCTTAATGACATTGATTAATTATGATAAACAATAAGATTCATTAGAATTGTTTATCATAATTAATAATGTTTTTACAAGACTCCACTTTAAACTTTTAATAATAACATCATCATCATTATTCAGTTTCCTTGTATTTATTTAGCTGATACATAAATTAGGTAGTTATAGATTTTTTGTACGATGAAACGTCAAATGAGATTGTTTTGCTTAAGTTCGTGCTGTTAGAGATTTGGTTCCTAAAATTATTAACGCAGTAACTTCTTGGCCCTGATCATACTCGATGTTAAGCGACAACTTATTAATAAAAAATATAATTTACTGAATGTAAAAACCCCCATTTTATGATCGCCTGTGGCATTGTTAGCTGTACTGCTAGATAGTTCGGAATGTTTGTAACCCTTCATAAAGTGCAGCTTTTGGTTTAGTGGGTGGGAATCCTACTTCTCTTTCACCTTTTAAAAATTTAAGTGCTCATGTATACAAATACCCGTAAAATCACTGAGTCACACATTACTTGTTTCAGAATGTATTTTTTTGCCCTATGAAGTTTTTCTATGTTGCAATCGCAAACATGTTGCAATCCATACCTCTATATCAGCTGTACTATTGTCTTATCTTATACAGTAGAAAAGCTATCCAAGAATAGTTATATTTTTAATAGGAATTCCAAGCCTTCAATATTGTCATCTACATCGATGATAGATCTCTTTTCTCTTCATTTGTATATGTTTTCTCCAAGTAAGCAATCTGTCGAAATCCCGGCGGAAGTACTTCACGGTATCACTTTGGGGAAGCTCGCTGTTACACAGTGAAAATGATGTCTGACTGTGTCTTCAGAGAATAGATGTTGTATGGACTGATTTTGTCGGTGTGATTTAAACTACGCTGCAAGATTACTGAAGTTTCGTCAGACGGGCATTTAACTTTCCAAAGACGACGTCATAGTTTAAAATTGGGCGCTTGTGTAGATTGTGACTTGTGAAAAATTTTATCGTTCTATCAAGCTTTTTTCTGCTTTGAAGCCAAAAAAAATATGAAGTAATAGTGACTTTATTTTGAACAGCCACCTTACATGCCACACTTTGTCAAAGGCCTGCTTCACATCCAGGAAAATAGAAGTGCAGTTTTCTTAATATTCAAGTATACGAGTATATGTGTTTGGTCTGTATATATTTCTTCTACAGTACCATGGTTTGGCCAGTATCAAAACACCTTATGATGATACCTTAAGTCACCCTTTTCAAGTTAAGGACGAAGAATACACTTCGAAATTTCATCCAATTAAAGTTGGAGTACCGCAAGGCTCAGCACTCGGTTCAGTGCTTTTCATTTGACCAAAATAAATTATTTTATTTGTTTAACTTCTTTGTTTTCTTCTTGCTTTTTGAGTACTGCACTTCTTCAATATGCCATTCATTCAGCGTGATTTGTTTGGTATATCCTTTTATTTTTGTGGAGTTGATACTAATCGAATGGGTTTGATGAGTGGAATATCGAGTTTGTGCTTATGAAATATTTATGTACTAACTTGTAAATCTATTTTATTTATATATATAAATACTTAATGAACGCGTAATTGTGTCTGTATCTGTATCTTGACTTTTATCTGGTCCTGATTTATAAAATTTTGTGGCGCTATCTCCGGCATTTATTTTCAATTCCTTTAATAAAAATAATTTACGAATAATTTAAAGCTTAATTACTGTTACTGATATTATTTAACGTCAACAAGTATTTGCATAAAATAAGTCCAAGTGTTCATGTACGTAGATTGAACGATTCGTGTGCATGCTCAGGTGTGAATCGACCGTACTAAACATTGTATTCAAACCGATTGGTTATTGTTTGAATTCGTATATCTGCCGGCATATTATCTACCAACTAACTTTGAAAGTTAAAGTAATTATTCATCCATTATTAAATTATTATCAATCAATTATTCCATCATTATTATTAAATTATTATCAATCTTTAATTAATTATTCAATTATTTATCTATTATTTCTTTACAAAGTAAGTATCACAGTGACATTATAGAGAATATTAGTGAATGTACAAATCACTGTAGCTGTCAAAATAAGATAGCCACGTACCGCATTCTGGGGATGACGTCACTTTGACCTACGATAAATTATAAAATATTCACGAATTTCGGAAAAAGATTGAAGAGTATCATCGAAGTTAGGTTTTATATTATTGTTTACTTTTCTTTTAATTTATATCTTTTCTTTAACCTAGCATGAAAAGTAACAATGATACACTATTTATAGCTGTAATTCAGTATATTAAGTCAATATATAGGACTTAACACTTATGTGTAATTAAGTCAAAGTTAAGAAATATAATATCTTTATCTTGTTTAAGTTATTTTTTTTAATAATTAAATACAGTCATAATAGCTTATGTATTTATATTATACATACATAAGCGATTGCCTTATTTTAAGTTATCAACTGCTATATTTTGAAAAATGTACCTAAAATGTATTGAATTTAGTAAAAATACCAATAATATGTTTAATAAATATTTTAATATAATATAGCAAATATGCATTTGTTTTTCAATTACGAATACAAATGTCTTTGAGTATAAATATGTCTATGTAATCAAAAGTAGCAGCTAGCAATCGAAAACATGTGTGAATAATGTTTATTTTATTAAGTCCGCTACAATGAGTAACTGCTCCACAATTAAAAACAGATGATAAACAATGATTTTAATCAAAATGAATTTTTTAAAATCTCTTTAACCGTCTAAACTAAATATTTGGATAGATTTTTCATAAGCATGCACATTATTAATAATGACAGTTCAACCTTGCTTTAACCAATTGAATTAACTTTATTTATTTATAAAAGTGAGTGTTATTGAATTTATGCATACATTAAAATTAATATAATAGTATGACATTGTTTTACTATGAGCGGACGATTTAAAACTTAGGTTGTGTTTAGTCGATTTAAGACAAAAGCGTTTTCATACAATAAATAGCAAGTTTTAAAGAAAAACAACTATTAAAATCAGACAAAAAAATACTGTGAAATATTTGATTTTACAAGCACCGATTGATGCTGAAGCCTATCGACCCTTTATCACGATGTAGGGGTGTTAACCGGCTCGCGTGACAGTTCAACGGAGTGGGAGTTCCAGGATCCTCCTCTGTAGCGTACTGTGGGCGCAAAAAGGCAGTCTGCGGGAGCCCGACTTCCTACATCCTAAGTGTAGAGTTATCCACACCGCACAGGCCGCCACGTCTAGGATTGGCCATGTTCCGTGTGCGGTCCCAGTGCGCCATCGGACGCGTCGCGGAAAGGGGAACGTCTCTCAGATATGGGGGATACCGGCTTCAGCCGGCGCGGACAGCACTGGACGTGTGGCTGCCTGCTCTTTTTAATGGAGGGCATTGCACAGCCACATAAACCCGTAACCTCGGCTCGATCGGGGCTCGGCGCATTGTGCGCTGACCTACGAGGAAGAAAACCTCTACTCTCTAAGATAATTGGATGTTAATAAATAAAATCATCGTTAACCTATATACGTCCCATAGCTGAGAAACACGTGGAGCTTCGTAAAAGAGACAGCACAGAGGAACTAGAGAAAACATATTTTGGGTGACCTATCTATCTATGGCGGAAAAGGTTGGATTAAATTTAACATATATAATTATTCTTAGTTCGAGGACTTGTTTCAAACCGCGTGTAATCCTAAAGTTAAATCTAGGATCGGATTAAGCTCGCCTTAACCGAAATAAAATGGCAATTTGAGTTGTGTACAGAATATAAAATTTGATTTACATTTTAGGTACTAAAGGGTTTGTTTGGTTGCCTCAAATAAACCCCCGATTATATAAATATACTTACTTTATTTGCTGCACTTTAGAACTAAGATCACAGAATAAAAAAAAATCCCTAATTAACCTGTCTGACGTACGTTCAATTGCAAAATGAAATACCGTCTCAAACAATCGAATAGTATATACTCAAGTTACTTATAATGGTTTGTATTAAAGGTTGACATGATGGAATATTTGAACACCTGCCTGAATGATATTTTAAGAACAAATTAATAATAATGAATTTTTATATTTAATTTACTTGACGTGTGTTATATAAGTCCAACTAATTTTTAATTTTAAAGGCCTTCGAGATTCAATGATACTGTTTCTAGGTATCTTCCAAAAATTGATAGCTCGATTAACTACTTAGATTACTACGCGTTATTAGTGTATGAATGAATGTAGCGTTTATTATATTTAATATTTTGGGATTGTTTTGATATCACAAAAATAAAATAAATAAATATATATGTATTTACGAACACCAACATAGTTACAGTTAATCTTCAGTTTAACTTGCTATTACATTCCAGATAAACTTTATAAAAATTGTGTAAAGAGACTCCTTTCTAATAGATCTTTAAGATGCCTCTATAATGGATTCTAAAATGTTGGACTAGTTTTTGATATTAACTGACTTTGGTGAGCTCCTGGTGACGTGTGCGGAGTAAATGGCTTCTGTAAGTGCTCTTTTAAGTAATATATTATTATAGGTTGGGTTTATCGCACTGTCATACATGATTCACTTTTCATCACCAGTTATTAATCTCTTCAAAAACGGTTCAGTTTCATTACGTCTCAATAAAGAATCGCAAATGAGTACACAGTTCATTAAATTTCTTTCTCACTGTTCTCGTGGAACCCAAATATCGAGTTTTCTTGGGTACCCAGCTTTTTGCAAATAGGTCATAACAGTTTTGTGGTCAATTCTCATTTCTTCAGCTGCAGCAAACAAACTTTTCAGATTTTTAATATAAGTATAAATGATAGGTCAAACTAGTAAAAAAGTACTGTATATTTATGAACTTCTGCACTATGTTTATTTGTCACGAATTCCACGTCTGAAAATTAATTCAAGGCAACCACGGTAGAAATTACAGTTTTTTTTTATAAAAAAACGACAGTTAAATGATTTTCCATACTAACCAATTGTCAATTATTATTACTTTGATTTTCTTTAGGATTTTATCTACTGTTTTTCTTTTGAAAACATTCTGAAATTTAAATGAAAAGCTCCGTTTGAGTAGACAAGATAATTCCAATATTTAACTTTGGAGTGGTAAGTACAGCCAACGTTTTTTTTGTTTTTTTTTGTTTGTACGTTATTATTGCCGTCGGCTAAGCAAGCAGCTGTGTAAAAAAAACTTCAACACTCCATCTCTATTTATTTTCTTATTTTTTTTGTATTACTGAGTACTGAGCAGAGATGGTTGCACTATTAGGAGACGACAATACAAACATACAATCAAATTAAAAACAATACTACTCCAAAGTTTTATTTTGGAATAATCTTGTCTGATCTTGTATATAAAATGTAACAGATGTTCGTTATAATCTCGCTAAAACTCAAAAACGGTTTAACCGATTACAATAGAAGTGCAAAAAAAAATTATTCTCCGTAATCCTTTTGCTACGAACAACTGGTAGAAACAACAACAACAACAACCGGTACAATTATGATAGACACTTCTAACACCACAAAAGCACTAAATTTATTGCTTACCAAGTGTTCCGCCACATTTTTTTTATTAATATAGGCACTATTTAAGTAGCTTAGATTATTTGTGTAGCGGTCAATTCGCTCATGTCAATGGCGCGGTCATGCGGCGGTGACCGTCTAACTTAGACTGACGGTTAATATCAATAATACTCTAATTACTAGTAAGATGAATGAAATTTTATTATCATTTATTCACTTAATGTACAAATGTCGCATATTGGAATTAAAACTAGTATTAAAAATACGACACAAATTTTAATTCTTCCTGATTTATGAGTGCGTTTGAATATAAATAAACATGTTTATGAAGATTTTATATAAAAAAATATAAGTAATCTCAAATAATTTGATAGAAGCATTTGTGAGAATTAATTGTTATTAATTAACATTGTTTCGTTGGAAAATTAAATAAAGTAGCAATTTACTTTTTCTAACCAATGTAGATGATATATAAATATTTTAACCAATGCTGATTAATCATGAAAAATGCGGTATCAAGTTAACAATGACAAAGTATTGCCTATTCCAAAATCATAAGTCAAAAATCAAAGTTAAAGTCAAAATATCTTTATTTAAATAGACTCATTTACTAAGTTCTTTTAAATCGTCATAACAGGGAATATGTATGAGAAAAATAAACAAATGTAATTAAAGGTAATAGTGATAATTTTAAGTGTCTATTAATCAGGTATTTACAAATTGTACCAGTTATAGAATTTAAATATGTACTAAATAAATTGTTAATACACTAGTATGCATATTTCCCATTGACTCTACTACCGCTTTGACGAATTAGTAGCTGCAGAGAAGATGCGGCGCAAGAAACTCTCAGCCTTTAGTATTTATAATGATATTTACAAATCACCTATGTCATTATGTATTAGTATTACAAATGTACATACATATTTTGTTTTACAGTGCAATGAAAAAATCTATTTTTAAATATCGAAAAATATAATAAATAAGGGCAGAGAAGCAAATTATAGTGGCCACAAGTTATATATAAAAAAAATACCGGTCTTGTACAGTTTGTGGCTTGGAAAGGCGAGCTTATGCTTATATCTAGTTGTGTTGAAGCTATGGCAGTCTGAATTTCTAAGAAAAGAACTACTGGGCCTACGTACATACATAATACAATCGAAGATGTATTGAGACGTGTTCTAAGGTAAGGTAAGGTGTATATTGCACGAATGGCTCTCTTTTGAAGTACAAAGATCTTCTGAATGTTAGCAGCGGAGCCCCACAACAGTAGACTATACGACATTAGGCTGTGAAAATAGCTGAAATAAATTAATCTCGCCGTTTCAACATCAAGAAGTCATCTTATTGTTCTATCTGCATGCGCAACTGAACTTAATCTTCCTGCCAGAGCCGTAATATGTGGGTCCCATTGTAGTTTGGAATCTATAGTAATTACAAGAAATGTTGTAGAATTAATTACTTCTATTGGTTCTTCATTTATGTCAATACAAATATTGACCTGCCTTACATTAGGCATACTAAATTTAATACACTAGGTTTTCTTAGAATTTAGAACAAGATTATTAGCCGTGAACCAGTGTAGGACTTGAGAAAGAGTATTATTTACCTCGTCAGATACGTTTTTGCGTCTGTCAGTTTTGAAAATCAAAGAAGTGTCATCAGCAAACAAAACTATTTCACAGAGGTCTTTAGCAAAATAAGGTAGATCAATAATGTAAATTAGAAATAATAAGGGGCTCAATATAGAGCCCTGGGGCACTCCCATATACAGAAGTGCGCCAGAAAAATTAGTGCCATTTATGTTTACTTTTTGTTTTCGATCCGTAAGATACGATTTTATAAGGCGTAGCGAATTATCTGAAGCACCATAACTTATTATAGCCTCTATGACAACAAAATAAAGTTAAAAAGTCAGTTAAATAGAGACAGGCTTATTTATTAATTCAAGCCATAATGGAATAGTTATATAATATTGCATTAAGGTTAAAATAAAAAATAATATTAGTTATTTATTAGCATAAACGATTTTTTACATAAAGTTTAATGAACAATATGACACAACATATAACGTTTATTGATTTTAAAAAATCTTAATTTTTTAAAATCAATAAAAAAAATTCTTAACAAATGTTGTCGAGTTTAATTCACCTGGTGTGTGAGTGCGTATGAATATAAGTAATCATGTTTATGAAGAGTTTACACAAAAATATTACTAATTAGTCATTTCAAATAATTTGATAGAAGCATTATTCTTCAATTCATTAATTCCTTCTAATCTACATTGTATCGTTGGAAAATTAAATAAAGTAGCAATTATTTTTTCGTTTTTTATTTATTAAGCTTAAGGTATACAAAAATTAACATTAAACATTAACATTGATTTTTTAAAATAGATTGAAATCAAAGTGAATCATAAAACAAGAAATCAAATTAAACAAAATCTATTTTCTAATTTTTTAAGTTCGTAGAATAAATAATTAATCACCATCAAAGACAAAAGCAAATTGAATTTTGTTTAATAAATAATATTTAATTTTGAAATAAGCAAACATACAAAACAGGTGTACAAAAATTGTTATTAATAAATTTTAGTCTATTTTATTTGCATTGTTTTTAGTTCAATAATATATTTTTATACAAAAAGAAGAAAACTGAGTTAATCTTCAACTGTACAAACATAATTATTTTAATTGAACTGTTATTGATTTTTAACCCGGGTAAATAATTATTCAAGACAAATGAATAACAACGAATGACGAATATTATGTTCGAGAACGTTTTCTGTGCTATTGTCGCTTTCACTCTTACTTAGGCAACTATAAAAATATTAAGTTTACATTTAAAAAAAATATAAGTGTAATTTTTCATTCACAAAATACCCATACTTTTGTATATGAAAATAAAGTAGATTCTATCACAAGGCGTCAAAGTAATATTTTTCCCGCCGAGAACGTCATTTTGAATTCAAAAAGTTATGAGGTATGAGGAGACATTTTGGCGGTATGTATGATTTGGGTGCTCGGGTTTTGGAAATTAGTGTATACACAAGAAACGTGTACGTTTACAAAGGAAAGTACTTATGTTTATTGTTTTACAAGATTCTTATTAGATTTTACATTGTCTTCCTAGAGCTAAAATTGTTTAATAGATTATATCCTCTTTTATCTAATTTGAATTATCATATATAGATAATGAAGATAAGGGTGATAGTAGCTTCTTATAAAGAATCTTTCATTATAAAATATTCAAATTAAACAAGTAATTTTGATTAATATATCTTAACTCTGGAAATAGTCTGGCACACAAAAATTCTTTAGTGCCTTATATTTATTGTATTCTATAAGATCATATACATAACAAAGGTAGGTAAATATGCCGATTTTTTTGAAAACGCATAAAATTTTACAACTTTTCTTTTTCAAACAACTTTTGTGATTGGTACATACATTTTCTTAAATGATTGAAACTTACTTGAAGTAGGAATCCAATGTTCCAAGAGACACATCTTTTACTTGTAAAACATCTAATCAATATTTTTATTTCTTTCTTATTTATTGGAGTGAACTAAAGAATAATACTTTTTTTAGAAAGATCAAGCAAATGGTTCCATTCCACCTGATAGCAGAAGTGGAGTCCAAATAAAAAGGTGGCTAGTGCAAGTGAAACTATAAACTAGCTATAGCCATCTTGATCTTGCCGACCTGCATGATGCTTCTTCACGCATTTGAATTTTAGAATTATCCTTTGGATTTATTAGGAGGTATTTCTTGTTAATTTTAAAATTCTGTAAAATACATTAATAAGTATCTCCACAATTTTTCTATCTATGGTAGATAGTATCATTAGCTTGTCCATTAGAAGATAATGGAATTGAATTAGAAGAGGTGTACACCTTAAATAAAAATGTAATAAATAATCTAAATACATTAACCCTTATAACAAAGGTAGATATGGTGATGTGGAAGAAATATGTACCAATGTAGATGAAGTTTGAAAAATACGGGATCAAGTTAACAATAACAAAGTATTACCTATTCCCAAAGCATAAATAACTCTATAGCTAAAAGTAATTATTATTCTAATTGGGAATTTTTCATATATTAAGTAGGTACTTATTAAAGCCTCTATGACTACAAAATAAAGTCAAAAAGTAAGCTAATTAGAAACAGTCTTATTTATTTATTAGCCTTAATTGAATAGTTGAGTAATATTGCATTAAGGTTAAAATTAAAAACTTGCTAATAAATCAACAAATAATTACTTAAAGTCTAATCGACAATATGACACTTTGACAATAACGATTCTCGTTTTTAAAGTTCATTAAAAAAATCTTAACAAATTTTGTCGAATCTTGTTGCCTCAACTGTTTTGATATTACCTGTTCTAATTTTAATTATTACCAAGATATTTTAGGATTTACTTTCCAATGCAATAAATAGACACTATAAAATGTATGAGGGCGATACTGTAATAGACAAATATCGCGTAAGACCCTTCTTATGGTGTTTGTTTATATTATAATTAAAATCAATTTTACAATAGATTTTTCAATTTAATGAACCTTAATATCAGAACTTGTGTTACCTCTAGCTTTATTCAGACAAACATATGTATTTCGAGCAATCATACTGTTCCGCGTAATTGAAACTCGACTTTAAAACTAATTAGGTAGGTTAAAGAGCAAATGTTATATTCTAAGGACTGTACTTAAAGCCGCTGTTCGAATGACAACTTATATTTGAATAAAACAGTAAAGCACTTTAATGATAGAGCATTTAAGGTATTTATTATAAGGGTTATTAATAAAACCCCTAAATCTTCTAGACCTTTAACGTTCAAAAAAATATTGAAGGGTTTACAAAGATACACAGTTTCTAATCGACTTTGAATTTATTGTCTATACCCTCTACCAAAACTGAATTTTTGTGAGTTATATCGAAAATATAATTTAAAAAATACAAACACAGTTTTGTCATCATAAACAAAATTTATGACAACATTTTAAATGTCTCTCTTTATATTTATCTATTAATTAGTCAAACGGACCAATTGGGAATTGAAGTTAGCGTCTACGAACTTCGTTGTCAGCTGCTGATGGAGTTGTTTTCGGAGTAGTTGTAGTGGTGGTAGTTGTTGTGGTAGTAGTTGTAGTGGTAGGTGGGTCAAGGCCTTTTATCTCGAATGGCCCTCGGAACAGCGGTCGGAAGAGCCGTAGGAACGACTGGTAACGCACGGCGGAATTCTGAAACGTGCAACGGAAAAGCTTTAGCAAAGATGTGTAAAGATAACATTGCTAACAGACTTATTTAAAGAGCTTTATAACCATAGAAATAAAATATATTCATAATTTGTTATCTTTGCCTTTTAGTAGAAACATCAACATTAGTATTATTTATTTAAACTTATTCCTTTTTTTTAATAATACCAGGTTATTTTTTAAAGTACTCATTTAATAATTTTATAAGCTGAGCGCCATAAACCACACTAGCCGACAAGTAAACAACTTAACTGAGGGATTTGGAATCCTTATATGAAAAGTTTTTATTGATTTTTTCACTTAGAGAATTTTGAGTTTATTTAAAGACATTTTGTTAAAAGACTATCTGATAAACAAACTTTGGAGAAGTCGATATTGAATAAGCTACGTTTAGCAAATAGGCTGAAAAAAAGTTTGCTCTTCATTCTTGAAAAGGCGTCGTTTATTACGAATATGATTTTAAGAGAAAAAATAGAATAAAGTGAATGAATTTAATTTAATAATCTACCCGTAGATTCGGTTTATTTAGCAAAGAGTTTGGTGATATACAATTTGTATTACACATGAAAAACAAAACTATCTGTACATAGATTATTAAAACCCCACATAAGTAGATTGACTTATTTTAATCGACATTAAAAATTGTGATAAAATAAGGCCATTTTAGAAAAGTCAATTAACTAACGGAAATTAATTTTACAACTACAACTAGCACAACAGAAATAAAACTAAAATCAAAATTTGGATTTAAACTTAATACTTACATGCTGAATAATCTGATACCCAAGAAGTGCTCAATTCGAAGTTATCATGAAAATATTGAGTATTCAAGCTTAAGAACCATTCTGGTCTTCAATACCTTTAAGGTTTACTTAATAAATATCTGGTGAACCTAAAGTCAAGGCCGGCAGGGGCAACTCATGCCAGTTCGCAACTCGCGCTTATTAGGATCCTCAAAAATCTTAACAAACACTTCTTGAGAACCATAAAGATTGTTTACTTGTTAAATTTATTTAGAAAACCAACAGCGTATAAAGCAATTATTACGTGTTGAAGAACAAGGCTAAAAGGTTTCCCCAATTTATTAATGATAAGATAAGACTAAACATCACATCGTTACACTACATACATACTTACTACATACATACTTCAATAACTTAATATGTAACCCACGGAAGACAATCTCTTGGGCACAGATTACGACTACCTTGATATGACTTTTAGCGATAAAGATATTGAATATGCATATTTAATAATTGATTTTCTTTATTTAGCAGAAAGGAAAACGTATATTATATTTTATAAATGTACTGTATAAGGGTCCCTAAATATGTTTCTTAATTCGACCTTGAGCTCAATAAACTTCAGTTTAAGAACTCAATTACACGATAGCCGCCAATAAGTTGAGTGGAATAGCCACCTCTCACTTTTTGTGGGATCATTTTGACTTGATTTAGTGCCAATGACATCAACTTAGGTTTCAATGTAAAACCTAGGTTCTAGCGCTAGTCGCGATTGAAGGTAAGTCATAAATTTGAACGTTTTGTCTCTAACTTTATATAACTGCGACAATATTAAGAACCTATTTAGAATTCCTTTTCCTCAATAGAAGGAACTCTATACGTCCTTAGTGTATAACACTTCTGAAAATTTAACAATACACACTGACATTTATTAAACAGAACATTTTTATTGTTGCAGGCATTTCAGCAGAATAAAGTTAATGCGAAAAATATCACCAAGACTAAAAGAGGCACACAATAATTTTCTATTGCATGTGGTCAACAAGCTGAAGGAAATCCACGTTTCAATTTCAAGCGACCTTGTACGATCATTATATTTTAAAAATACCAACTCGATTAACGTTGGTACTTCTGGTATATTAACTCTATTTATGGAACCTCTTTTATGGTAAAAATTGTACTGAGCCTTTGCTAATTAACGATAAAATATATTTTCATATTTTCTTTTTTTTTTGAATCGGCTGATGTACAATAAAGATATATTCAAATCTATTATCGTAGCACATGTGTGATTAATTTTCTCTTTAATGTATTTTTACAGTAATAATTGTGTTTTAAAGCAAATAAAAGGCTTATCTTAATTATATGCAAAATATAAATTTCATCACCTGTATAACATCACCCACTACCTTAGTGGTGCGAATCAGGAGCGACAGGGAAGGACCAAACAAACTGCCGGGGAAGTCCAGGCTGACCTTGTTGCGATCGAATACTGGGATGTCGTCGGCCGGCGCTTGCCTGAGTCCTCTGCCCGTACTCTTCAAACTCTGCTCCGCCATGGACGACGGGCTCGTGGACAACGATTGGCTCGCTATGAGTAACGATGGCTCCGTTATGCTCGAGGAATCTTTCGTTATCTCCTTCAACGACGATGTGCGCGGGCTCCCAGCCGTGGACCGCGCGTGGCGGTGGTACGTAATGCCATCCTGTAGTTAATGCATAGTCAAAGGGACTGAATCTTATACTTCATCTACAATCTTTGCTTACTACTAGGTCTGTGATAAATTTAAAGTGAGCTGACAATAATATACCCGCCCAGAAATATTTTCGTTTCATTGAAAGTACTTTATATTCACACAAATTTTATACATAATAAATTTACAGTTCCGCGAATTTTTTTACAAAATTATCAAATACATAAAAATAAATAAAATAATTGGAGTATGTATATCTTTTGGCTCAAGAGTTTATAGGTGATAGTTGCAACCTTTCATAAAAAAAGGTACACGTAAATGAGGTATCGTATTTTGCCAGTTTTTCATACAATTTATATATATATATATAGGCTATGGTATTAACTTCTCACCATATGATGTTCTACTCGTCTTTAGATAGCAATACATTAGATGAATATAGCTTACATTATAATTGTTATTAAATTATATATATTTTCATAATTGTGTTTAGTGTCTGTGACTAGTTTCTTTATTGCCACATCACATGAAGTCAACCTTGTCTCAATTATTGCAAATTTATCAATTGGTTTTTAATAGCACAATATTATAGTTATCTAAGTGTTTGAGGACGGAATGTTAAAATAAATATGCTCAAATCTGGATACTTAGTTTTCGCGATTAAATACATTTACTAGTATTATTATTTCATTATTATATAAACTCTGAGAACCACGGAAACGAAAAATGAAAACAATACAGATGTTGGTGATATGCACAGCTAATCTTATCAGGGACGGGCATCTCTAAATGCTAAAGAAATTTGAACTTTTATATGTAGTGATTGGGTATATATTATATAAAAACAAAACCAGTCTAGCAACAACATTATACAAGAACATCCTTGTTTCTCTTATTCGGTCCTCAACATCTTAATATATGATAGTATCTATTTTTGCTACAATATAAAAATCAATCTGGATGAAAAAGTAGAAAAACCCTTTTTTCGTATTGGTATAGGCTATTTTTGTATCGAGTTTTAATTTTTTTGGTGTTATTCGAAATTTAAAATCATCAAAATGTATCAAAAAGATTTGTAAAAATGTATTTGGAATAGTTATAAGGTTCCATAATCTTATATAAGGTTAGGGGTAGTGACTATATTTGGGAAGGTTTGGTTTGGTTAAAATTATATTTATTAACTAAAAACATTCATTCAAAATGACTATTATTCTCATCTCTTTCATTCCAATTCATTCAGAAGGGATATAATGACTTTTAGAAACGTCAAGTTACTAGACAGACAATTCATACACGTTTGACTTTCTGAATTCGGCATGTTTTATTATGTGCTTAAAGATAGGACAACAATGCCTTTTTTTTTTTTACGTCAGAAAATTCTTTATGGATACCCAGGAAGAAACGGTGGGGCTTACCCCCTGGGTTATGTGGGAGTCACCGGTGTAAAGAGCCGGCATACCCACTAAAAACTGACGATACCCATCTTACCACATAAGTGCGGCGCGACCGAGGTAGCTCGTCGTACACTTCTCAGGAGGACAACAATGCCTAAGAATAGCATTTTAATAACATTAAAGTCTTCTGTTTTTTTTTGGTTGTATTGTATTGAAAGAGTAGTACTAAAGTTAAATTTATTTCAATTCATGCACAATGGAATCGGGATAAGTGATAATACAGTCAATTTCATGCCTCTTTATGTTTTATTACAAAATATGTTCTATGGACTTGATTATTGAGTGTATTGTAAAAAGAAATCAGAAGGCCCAACCCGAAAGAAAATACAAATTTAAAATACCTGCACTTTGAGTAGTTTCAGTAAGTGTAAAACAATTCATTGAAGCAATTATGAGAATTGAAGCCTAATAATATTAAAACCTTTTTCTAAAGTAATAAAAAAAATATGTTTGGACTCTTTGGAAAAAGGTATTCATTGAAAAATAAAAATACTTTTTAATTGTATTGTTTCAATTTTATTTTCTATGCTCTATAAACATTTAGATAAGAATTTCAATTTATTGTTATTCCCCATTTATATTATATACATGTAAGACAGATATATTAGGGCAGCTTTGACCGAATATATATATCTTAGTTAAGTAAGTATTTAAAATGATTTATGGTCATTTAATGGTGTGTACTAATTGCATTCACCTATACCCATTAGAAAATTGGTGAAATATACAGTTTAAATTAAATTATTATTTGTTTCATCGTAACATACAGGTATTAATAAATAAAAGCACAAAGAAAGAGGAAGATACACAGTGTTAAAAATAATTTCGTAATTATTAGGCTAGAAAAAATCTATGGTGTTATACAATGAAAAATTATAATATTTGATTATAATATTGTATATTTGTACTGTTTTTTTCTTGATTTTTTTACTTATTTTGTAAAAAAAGCTGATGTAACTGACATTAATTGTATATCTACTATGTAAAGGTATAGCAAATAGCTAGCGACTAGGTTTGTTAAGGCATATTAGTTTCAAGCATGACTAGAAGCAATAGACTAAGGTAAAATATAAATATTTTGTTAAAATTATATTTTAACTAAATATTTGTATTTAAATATTTCTTGATTGGTCAGCGTAAAAACGATAATTATATATTAGGACTAAATATAAATATTTATTATTATTTCCACAGCAGAATAATATTTTGATGACTTTTAATTGACTAAAGTATCAATGTTTTACTGATAGTTCAATTTGTTGCCTGCAATTTTTTTCCAAAACTACAACATAATTTACAAATGGTTATTTTTGTACCTAAGCAACCAAATAAAGCAATATCAGTATCATTTCCCACTGCAAGGCATATGGCATCATGTATTAAATGTGATAAATACATCCATTAGGAAAATATATCAAAAATTTTTGAAATACAGGTTAAATTCTGTTTAAATTAAACCTGTTTATTTTTTTAACTTAAAAACTATTATACGAAAATAAATACACTTTGTCAACGCGTAAGGGTACTCTCAGGGTCAGCCCCTCTTGAACGGCAATCAGTGAGATCAAAGTTCATTAACAAGTAAGGCGTTTGCTACAGAACCTGAATATTGAATACTTCTCTGTAAGCTAAACCTGTTCATGAGTTTATAACATACAGGCTTATTTTTAATTATTACTTGATTTATCTTTTTCTGTTTCTTTGTTGAATGCTATCTATATTTGATATTATTTTCGTCACTATATAATTTCATAAATAAATCGTAAAATGTGCAATGTAAATCACTTGAAATTCCTTATTTTTCTCTACAGACTAGAACAATGTGTATGTGCGGACTAGAATACTTGTGAGTAGTGCGTTTTTACTCGAATATTACGTACATCTACTACTTGTGAAACAATAGACTTTTAAAAACGCGATAAATAGGTCACTAAAAGCAATACTACATGGCAATGTAAATAGGCAAGTTTTTTTTAAAAACGCTGGCCTGATTATGATATCTAATATATGTACTAAAGGGTGCAATGTGCTTTGTGCAAATAAACAAACAACTCGACAAAAACTTTTATTAACACCAACCTCCTCCTAAATCTATTTACAATATAAATACAATAATAAATTTGTTAAAGAAATATAAAAAAGGAAACTGTACAAGGAAAGGTCACAGGGGAAAGTTTTTTGTTATACCACGACACTAACTTAATGTGTATGAGTGATGAAACTAAGTAACTAAGTTTCATCATGAAATTCTATCACTGCCATAAAACTGTTGAACTTAAAAATTAATTTAAATCAAAATGTCAAATATTTATACTGAGTTCGATTGACAAGGTCGCTGAAAGTAGGTTAGTCATGATAAAATTAATGTGTTTTATGTTTTGAACTTAAATGAAGAAAATATATGTTATCATAATACTGACTTTTGTTGTGAAAACCTGCAATAAGCAACATTGTCTATCAAAAATATTTATACACTGGTATTAAATTATGATTAGTATTTTAAAAAACATAAACAAATAAATTTACAATTAATTTAAAAAATTCAAGAACATATAATATTAACAATTTAAGAAATACATATTTACATATAATATAGTAAAAACCTAAAAGACTCTGCAGCTTATAGTAGTTACAATATATTATAAAGCTTAAATAAGCTTAAATTTGAAGTCTTATTTGACCAATCACACCATTCGATATTTACATGTTAGTGTCGTCATATGCTATTAGATTAGAATATAGATTGATCATGATTCCTCCTCTTCTGACGAGTCGATAGTTTCGACAGTGCCGCTTGCGCCAGCGCCGCCGCCAGACGACCCAGAGAGGGACGTTACTAGAGACAATATTGAGCCAAGACCACCGCCGCTCGCACCTTGTCCTGCAGAGCCTCCAGAAGCACCACCCAGCAGAGATGACACAGCTTGGATTTTAGGACCCAGGAGTTGGAGCTTAGGAGTCAATACTTGACCCACAATTGTACCAAGCGATGACAAACCGCTCTGCGGTGGTTCGATCCCGTATTGTTTGTTGATTTGAATGTTTTGTTTGTCGAGATTATCGACGAGTCTTGTTTTGGCATCAATTATGGAATTGATTTTCTACAAACAAAAGAGAGAGAGAGAAATTGTCAGTATTACTTAATTTTGTAAAGTATAAAATAATTCTCTAAGACTTGTTGACAAAATCTTCATTTTATATTCTATCACTATTTTCATGATCGCTTGTCAGTGTTTTAAAGCACTTAATTTAAATACTGACCCCAAAAACGAAACCGAGCACGGCGTTCTTGATACCGAATTTGGCCTGGGTGACTCCTTCAAGTTTCCTCTTCTCCCGCGTCTGCTCGTCGCCTTCGGCATCCTGCAGACACATCACAGGTCACTACACCATCAAGGCCTTACAAGGGCTGGAGCGTTGGACCAATGCACCGGGTAAAGGCCCTGAATAACTCGCCCCAATGCATTCTCCCAACGCGTACGGGGCCTTGAAACTCCACACCGCGTAAGCACGTCCATCACCATGTTACGAAGAAGCATTTTCGTCGCCACTGTTAGTTGTGATTCAATAAACCGTAATTCGTACTTTGATAAATATGTTTTAAATAAATACACAATATTAAATGTTCCACGAAGGTAATAGTTAATTTGGAAAATAAAAGTTTATAGATATAATACCCATAATAGAATACTATTTCATTATCGATAAAAACTCATTTAGTATTGGCAAAATATTGATTAGAAGTCTATACAAAGTGGAGAAGCCAATACAACTTTAAAATTTCAATAAAACATTGTCTGTCCAAACTCAAAGATATTTTATTGAACTGTTAAAAAATCCTTTTCGTAATAACTTCAAAAAATACACAAAGTTGAGCAGTAATGACGTTGAATTAAAATGGAAACCCATTGCCAATAAAATTAATCTGTTTTACCATAATTTGTTGATCAACACTAACTTTTAAAGATTTAAATATTGCTTCTAATTAAAAAGTTACAGATTTAAAATAAGAAAAAAACATAAATGCATTACAATTCGTTCACGTGCTTAGTTTTTCTAATCTTAATTTAAATATTTATTTATTGTATTGGCCAACAAATGGTGGCCATCAAACATATGGGCCACTTGACGAAAAGCGGTTGCTGTAGCCTATGGACGCTTGCAATACTAGGGGTACATGTCGTAGGTGACAAAATTTTTTATTTCGTATACAGCATGGTTTGAAGTTCCAAAAACCTCCGCAAATAGCTTATTAAATTCCATTCATTTTATTAAATGAAGCACTCGTGTAATCAATCGACGAGCTCAATCAATGTGAGGCGATGTAAGACAATGACTAACTTAAACCAATCCCATATAAAGTTAAGTAAGCAGTGATAACGAAGATCAATAACAAAAGTTTTGAATTCGTCATTCACAATACCAAAATGTCAATTGAATTGAGAAATTTCCACGCAACTACTTAACCACGGTCAGTTCTATATCTTCTTATATCCCATTCTAGTAACACGTAGAGACACCGCTTTTTAATTTAGAATTCACCAAGAAACATAAGGCTAGAAGGTCAGGATGCTATCGTGTTTGGTAAGAAGCCGGCTGTGTCGTAAGCGACCTCTTGTTGCGTAAGCGAACACACACAGTGAAACTAATATACATACGGTAACCAATATAAATTTTAAAATACAAAAAAATTCATCTTCTGGATATATTCTAAAATAATAAATGAATAAACCTGTTGCTTTTATTAAAAGTAGAATTGTATCAAAGTTAAATTTGAAATTTTTGTTTAACATTGACTGCATATCCAAATGTATATACTTAAATTAAATAATAATTTTATAATATTAGTTTCAAATCTATTGAAGATCCTAATCTAAAAGAACATGAAAGAAACTGAGCAACGTTAGACCCTAACTTCTCTCGTCAATGATTATTATTAGAAAAATGTTCAAATCCTTAGTAAAGAAAATATTAAACAAAATCAAAAAGCTCTTTATTTAAATGGAATAAATTATGAATTATCTTAAATTATCCTGAATTATTACTATTGAATTCTTTTAAATTATCAAAATTTAACCCTACGGCCGCTTCGATGAATACTTTAGCTTAGAGATGGAGATGATATAATTTTAGGTTTAGTTTACATTTTTACTGCCTTCATTCAGGTCAGATTGAAAATCAATTTAAACTAAGGCACAGATTTTAGAGCCATAAGTATATGAAATAAAATATTTCATTACAGTAGGTAAGTATAATTTGTACGTAGACGAATACAGAATGATTTTAATTTATACATAACTTAAAGTGAAAAATCTCTTTTTTATTTATTTATTGAAATAAAATCATAGCATTCATCCGTTTTTGAACTGTATTCATACATAAAATTGAATATGAGGACTGTCCCGCTTTTGCAGTGTATCTGTTGTGTTGGCGGAGGCGCGTGTAAACTTTAAGGTCACATGCATCATCTTTGGTTAAGTAAGTGAAGGCACGCTCTAATAGGATCCTGGCGATAATAGCGCTAGGCTAGACATCGCACATTTCTACGAGTTAAATGCCCCAATAAGAAATTTTAAATGATATCTCTCTTAACAAGTTATTTCAAATTTTTAATTTAGGTATAAATCACTCAATGTTGCCTTGACTCTACCATAAGTATGTCTCTCACATTTATAGGTTACCTGAAAGAGATCTCTTAAAAAAATAAGACCGTCTTTGCTAATATATTGGTACAAATATTATTCTTTGTAATTTTTAAAGTGAAGTAAAGAGTATAATAAACACTTACAAAATTAGAACTTAGATAATACCCTTAAAAAAGTTAAGGACGCTCAACACCATGTAGGGATCCTTTTATTTATTTATTTACCCGCGATATACTCCTGACAATTAAAAGCCAATTGAGTCTGGATTTTATGACTTGACAATAAAATTATGCCTCTTGTCCATTTTTATTTTTCCAGGTAAACACGAATACTATACATACGTTTTGTTTTAATTGAGAGTGTTTAAATACTATAGGGATACTATTTTAATGTTATGTCTTGCTTTAAGAGAATTGGTTTATGCTGAAGTATATAAATTTATAAAAGGCCGTATCTTTCGATTTCGTTGACTTAGAATGATTTAATCACAGCTGCAAGGGATTCCAGTTCTCACACATTTGTGAAAAATGGATTTAGACAGGCAGACTGACAACTTAACTTTAAACTTTTGAGGTAGAGACTGTGGTAGAAATCACAAACATTCTTCGAGTTGAATAACAATCAAACAGAAAATAAAACGTATAAAACTTATGGAAATATAATAATGAATTTTATGCGGATGCACTTATTTAGATGATAAGTGGTCATTTTTCTTAACATTTTCATTTGCTATATTTTTTTTCCAAATAAAGACCGAATCTATATATTTCTCTTATGTAGGGAAATCCATATCCAGTAGCGGGCAAAACTAGTGTTGATGATGACTAAATACTCTGAATTAAATATCAAAGTGAAGTTAAAATACATAAGGATTTCTCTTAAAAGATAAGTGAATAATGATGAGTGTGTTTAAATTTGACCATAATACAAAAAAAAAACACTTAACTTGAACCTACTTTTTATAATCTACCTTTCTCCTGTATATCCTAAAATTTGTTGCGCCCGACAGGGTCCATAGTGTCATTAATAGTCTTAAGCTCAACATATTATGTAACTATGGAACGCAAAATAAAGAATTGAATTGAAATGTCACCTTTCTGGAAGAGATAAAAAGTGTCAGAACAGTAAATTGTTGGGCAGCTTTATAAATGTTGACTCAGGTCAAGGCTACCCTTTAGCAACAGTAAGTCACATTAAAACAAGACCACGGATTAAGGGGATAACGATGATACGTGTGTATGGCAAAATATATCGTGCGTTGAGATTTTAATGTAGTCATTAGTATTTATTTTGTAAGTATTCTAAAACTCTCAAAACTATTCTCATGATTCATACATATTCTAAAAACTCTATGAATTGAAAGCTTTTTAAACAATATACATTTTCGTAATGAGTATAATTTGAAATGAGTATCTAACTTCACTGTCAAATTATCATCTCATATCATTAGTCCTGATCATTTTCACGTCCACGTAATTCTATATAATGAACAATGCTATTTGCATGTCGGTCACTCAGTCTTGTGGCTAGAGAGGCGGGCGTCCTCGACCCAAGCAAGCTGTTCAATGTGCGAATCCATTTATGAAAAGCGAATATTAAAATTATGTCTTTTTTATACGTGATTTACGAATTTTATGGAACGAAATTGTCACAAATTTTCGACGATACACTCCAAACTTGAATCGTAATTGACTAGACGCATAAAAGGGAATCATTTTGCTATTATAGTGCTTTTATTTAATTAGTATTTAAATTACGAATGTAAGAATATCTTTAAAAAAAAATTGGAATAAAATGTTTTCTTTTGTAATGAAATGGGTATGTTTTTTACGAGTATGATGATTTATATGATGGAAAGTGATCTCTGCCATCAAGTTAATCACCTACAATATGACTTTATATTTATATTTAGATGTATTCTGCAGAAATGCACCGCAAACCCTGTTATTACACTGGTTTTTTTTTCCACATTAACACAGCGAACTGTACTTTGCGGCTAAAATGGGAAAGGTACCAGATACACACTTCCAAAAGATTATTTCAGTTAGTGAATAGTTGGTTTTATCATAAAATATAGCTTTGTTCATTTTCTCAAGATTTTGTCAAATAAATAAATCATAATAATAAAGTGTCTTCATTTCATTTTAAACAATATAATTTATTCAATATTTCTATGTATATATAACAAATAAATTATTTAAAGTAATAATTAATTAAAAGTAACCTAAATATTGAAACTATGAAGATGTAATCTAATCGTAAGCTATAAAATTAATCGTAAGCTACAAATTTTAGAATTATGTAATGTAAAACTTAAATCATACGCAAACAAACGGATCTCTACAGTTCACATTTTGAAAACGTTCAATAATTTTAATAGCAGGGAAAACATAAAACTTTCCATTTCAACATTTAAGTCTTAAAGTCATTGTCATTATTTGATATTTAACTAATTACCTTGTTTACAATAAAGAAAAACAATTTTTATTTTTTGTGTGATGTTGCTACGTTATTATATTTAAAGTTAAGTGTATATTTAATATTAAGCGTATATTTAAACTTAAGTGTTAAATAAATGAATATCATAATTTATATCAAAGTTCTAACCATCAAAAGGCAATCGCAGTGTTGCGATAACTAGAGAACTTTGGCAAAAATGGTTATTTATTACGCTAACTTGATTTACTAACTGAGTAGGGTTGCCAGTGCTTTAAGTATGTGGGCTAATCTTAAATGCTTTTCTACGTTCAAAAGTTTAAATATAATTAAAAATATTCAATTGCCATATATAAGAGACACACTAAATGTCTAATATGAATTATTCATATTATTTTTTTGGATATATGATGGAAAATAAGCCACACACTGTACAAAACCCCTTAAAACAATTCGGAATACATTAGTTAGATCTGCCCATTTTTGCAGCCTTTAAGAAAATTTTAATTTGATTAACCTTTTGATTAGCCTTTTAAAACAGCAAAAAAGCAGTTTAAATAAATAAAGAAGTACTTCGAAGATAAACTACCTGAAATGACAGATGGAACTGAGTTGGTTGAAGAAAACAACGCGTCATGATAATGGTATTCTTATGTGAATACCTTCTTAATGGGGTCATATATTCGTTACGCCCGATGAAGACTCAGAAAGTCAATTAGTTCATTTGTGAAGCAATAGGAATAAAATATAATTATTATCGTAATTAATTACATTTGATATTTAGGTGTCTTTGCAAGATGTAGAACAAGTTAATTTAGCAGATTATTCCGTGTTTTACGTAATAACACATTATTATTCAATTATATGTATTATGATTTGCTGTGTTCATTTAAAAACCGGCATTGATTTCTATTTCATAGATTCTTATAAATTATAGATTTCTAGCCGTAAATCTAAGAAATACACATAACACCAAAAGTACCGCAGCCGCGCGTAACTTTTATTAAGCATTTTTATTTTAGAAAAGTGGAATATGTGAAGTATTATCTTTTAAATGCATTTATTATATGTTTTAGTCGACCCAGTAAACTTTGTATCCCTTAGTTTAAATTATACATTCACCCGTTGAACGCCAGCTATCAAATGTAATCCGAAGCAGCAGTGGAAGGAATGACAGTTAGATTACAATCGAATAAGCACGTTTGCTAGAAGATCTTCTATACTAAATAATAAATTTTCAATTATATTTTTATTTTTCCTTTACAATTTTCAGCGTTAATATTATTTTTAATCTGCTTCTAAATCAAAGTGACAGAAACAAAAGTTTAAGCGGCTTCAACTATTTCTTTTATATTAAGCTCAGCAAATGACTCGACACCACCTGATGATAAGCAATAGAGAAGTCCATATGTGAAGATAGCTAGTGAAGCATGCAACATACTGCCCTAGCTACCCTCACCTTGCCGACAAAAAAGTGGTTTTTCACGGCTCTTTTAAAGGAACCCATGTTGTATGAAGGAGGGAATACCGGTGTGCCGGTAAAGAATTCCACGCTCTAGCTGTGGGACAGAAAAAGGAGTCACCAAATCTCGTAGTGCGCAAAGTAGACGTGGCGACAGTGAAGGAGTGACTCCGTAGACCAGCGCGCGTTCTCCTGAGTAGGAAAGGAGTGGGAGGGATAAGGTCGAAGAGCTCTATTTATATCTAACAGGTTTTTTATATCTCTTTAGTAGTCCTTTGGTTCATTTTCAGGTCAGAAAATGAATTTAAATACATTAACTCTTTCGTTTTAATAGTAATTTTGTAACAAACTTACACAGTGGTACTGTGATGATTGTCATATGCATATATGCAGAGTTCATATATCCAGATAACTTGTGATTATGTATCAATACTTTCGATAAGCTCATTTTTCATCTACTCATACCAATATATTGTCACACAGAACTGTGTAAAATTGATATTTTAATTTAAACATCGATAAAACATGTTGACGCAAGATCCGTAGCAAGGTAGTAATGTCTTGTTTTCCATCTTTGATTGATTACGTTACTTTTTGTGACCTAAATCTTAATAGCTTTTTCAATATTAATGTTTTCTGGTCATAATGAATTTATTCATAAAAATTATTAAGTATATTTATCAAGTATATATTAAAGTCATATAATAAATATTAAGATAATTCTGTACAAACTTTCCTAATGTAATGTAAAGATCAATAATATTCGTGTTTAAGTCATTTCCTTGAATCAAAATGAAAACCAACACATGAGGAAGTAAAGTAAGATTACGACATTATTAAGCTACTATTGATAATTTACATAAAAATAAGTAAAAGAATTATCAAACAGAATAGAAAAGATATTATATTTTCTGATATTATCAAATTGAGGGAAACAATATCAATACAATACTAGATATCTTTACAAATTAGTTCAATCCCAAATTATAGCACCTCAAGTATCAACAACTTTACTAAACCAATTATCGAGTTGTAGACGGTGAGTGCGCGCGCGCCTATTGATATTATCTAACTGTTAGATAATAGTACAAACATTTGCGAACGAGCGGTGGTGACGGCGAAAGCCAATGGTCACAGATACACTTGACCGGAGCTAGAACAATCAGCTACCTATTTTATGCGTTTAGGTATCTATTTAACGCATATTTAATTGCTAATAATAACAGCTGATTATCGATTTTAATTTGCATTAGGCTTTCTGTGAAATCTATTCAAAACTTCTACATAAATAGCGAGCCAACGCAATATTTTGTCCTCAAATGCAAAACAATTAAACGTAAAATTGTCAATAGATTTTGCGTAATTTAAATTACTTTCGTCTATTGGCATTAAAAACTCGAGGGCACTATCTGCTTAACACTATGTATTCGTGTAGGAAAATCTAAATTTTAACCTGATTTGGATTTAATTCGTTAGAAATAAATAGATACTTTAAGTGCGTTCAAACCACATACGTCCAATGAAAATTTTCGTTACAAATCTTATACAGCATATAAATGTGTTCAAATCGATCCCATTATACAAGTATAGGCATTTGACCAACTTTTAAAAATATACTAGCCTTGCTCGGCAATTTGAACTTTATTGTTAAGATAATAAGCGCATTGTTATTTAAGTAGTACAGAACAGGTCATGTTGTTAGTGGTCATAATTAACATAATAAAGTAATATTGTACTATGATTGTATTAAATATGAGCAAAGACTATGTCCATATGAAAGAATTTTCATAAAAAATTGAAGTAAAATGAGTAACGACGTATTTAAAATTACGGGTCATTATTTAGCATACAATTTAAAATTCATTCCGGATGAGGGAATATTTTTTAAAATATGTGACTTAATTGAGGAATGCAATTTAAATAGAATATATATGTCACAGTATATAGTAAGTAATAAATAAAGTTTATGTATCCGACTTTTTCCACACTGTCGTTACCAACTATCATTAAAGTTGTTGTAATATATATTAGGTTGGGGGAAAAGTCTTTTCGCAATAAATATGTCTGTATAAACTTGTAATAAAATATCTTTGGCTGTACTATTTGTATCTGGCTGGTTTTCATAATATTAAAAAGGTTACTTTTCAAAAAAAGAATCACATTAGGAAATTTTTGTTTCCCACTATTTTTCATTTTTTTTACTTTGTGCCAAAATGAGCGAATCGAATGAAGAAATTAGATACAAAATTCCATTACAAAAAAGGAAAAAACGCAAAGCAAACCGCGAAAAATTGAAGCATATTTTTGAAAAAGTGAAACATGATCGGCCATATTAACAGTTACGACATAGCTGTAGAACTGGGAATTCACCACAAAACAGTTTTGACCCATTTGAAAAAAGCTAAGTACAGTGGAGAGTAAAATGTTAATTTAGTTAACCGGAAAATTTAGTTTGTAAAGACTATTGTTTAAATATAACCTCATAACCTACAGCAAGCTCTGAACAGGTTAACTAAATGTAGGTAGTTTACCAACAAAATTTAACAGATCCTTCAACGTACGTCGTAAGTAAATTTTAGAAAATCAGTTTTTAATACTTTACAGAACCTTTGTTTTGTGGTAATAAAGACTATTGGTGACGTAAGATGCTACTTATTGAAAGCCTATATACGACCCACTTTTGGGCAAGGGCCTATCTACAGTTTTACCATAAAATCCCCAGGCTGAGACAATGGGGATCGGTGAATGAAAGCGGTTGTTGTTACAACCTGGTCGAATGCTTAAAGTGTCTTGACTAAAATTGATTAGTTTCTGTTAACAAAAATAGAGCGTTTGAATCACTATGCCCACGAGTTCGTCAGGTATCACCATGCAGCATGAATTATACTATTCTTGTCTAAGATAACTACTTTTTCAATTTAAATAAATTTCTAAAGATTTCGGTCCATAATAAGAATGTTATTCAAGATTCAGAGTTGGTCTTGAATTGTTTTATAAACAGTCAAAATACGATACAGCTGTGCGTGATTTAATATTCGTAGTAGAATCTCAGACGTACAATATGAATCCATTTTTAAAGTGTCTGCAAATTTTCTACAAAACGTGGTTGCCACACTCATATGGCTTAAATGTCAAATTTATGTAATCAAATTTATTGGTATTTTGAATAGAAGAAAAATGTCATTTTTAACATATTTGTTGCCTCGTAAATGATTCATTGCTTTCGTTTAATAGTAACCAAATATATCAACGTCAACTGACAGTTAAGTGCCCATGTGACCCATTTCAAAATTTTATGCAAATTATCAAATCTTAACAGTCAGATTGTTTTTTATCTGATACAATTAATTGAATTCACACGATCCACTGAACATAATCGGAGCGAATGAGCACATAATGCCACTATGCCAGACATACAGGCGTCTGTTACATCATATTATCTCAGCAGAAACGGGTAAAATAGCACTTGTTTTGCGCAACTTACCGGTCTAATAGTGGCTCCGAAAGGGTGACGAGAGAGACAAATAAAACAATTATGTAGGAGCAAAAGAGATGAATGCTGGAAATCCAGTAGAATAAACTGTTTACAGTGACATCCACGGACGTTTGTCCGAATATAAATTCTGCTACTGTTCGTTTAAAAGTAAATAAATTATTTTTATATTTTCTTCTAACCTGTTCAAACTTCCATTTTAATTATTAAGAGTAAAAAATTAACTTAACTCTCAAGAAACACACATTATTTCTTTCAGTTTTGTTCATAAGATATTTCCCGATTCAGACAATAAACTGTATTCTTCTGTATTATTCTGTATTCTTTTGTATGTGTAAACAGTAGTTTCTACTGTGTGTTATCGGCGAAGTAGTAAGTGCGATAGTAAGTGATTACTAAGCCTTTATATACCCAAAATAAATCAAAGCAGTTGTAGTCTGCAAAAGAGAGCTTATCTAATATCAAATGTTAGATATACACATATTTTGTAACTAGCTTTTCCCATTATCAATCTGATTATATTCACGATTGCAAACATTTGTTAATTTAAGATAAATTAAAAATTACGAAACTCATCTTTTTAAATTGAACCAGGTATGTATTTATAATATCATTCAGTTTATGTGTAAATAAATATTATGTATTTAATTACTCAATTATCAGTTAATCCATCCGGAAGATCTCTATTGGGAGTACGTAGAAATATTATAATCACTCTGTGTCAGCAGAAGAATTACATCAACTTATCACAGACGAAGTAGAGAGCAACATAAGTAAAGATCATAACGTCAAATAATTAACACCAGCCTGTTCATTGAGTTCATTAATAATAATGAAACAATGAAACCAACTCGAGATTGTGACAAAATTTAATGACGAACCTGACGACAATAAATATTGTACACACTTACAATTAACTTATAACATATGATATTGCTTATTATTTATTGCATGAGATATTGTAAGGTACAATGAACAACTTGTGATGCTTTAAGATAATCCAATTTAAGTTATTAGCAATTAAGGTCACGCTGAATTTATGTAGGTAAGATGCTGTCCATTGTACATTATAAATAGCGTTAAAAATATATAATTTGTAAATGAATATTATATCTTATGTCAGAAGGTATGTTGATAAATTTGTAATAATTATGTCCAAACCACTAATTTCATCTGCAGCTGTCTTTACGCAGGTTTCATTAAATACTTGCTGCCCGGTGAAAAGTATTTATATATTCAACAAAATGATCATTATATAAATGATTTCATAGCGTTCACGATTTTTACCAAACCGGTCATTATATTTAGGTAATTCCCTCACATATTGGAAGATCATTAGTTGCAACACACATGTGTGAAATCTGTGAAGGTCTACTAGGTGTTAAGTGACGTTTAATTACGGAAATTTTCATTCAAAAAATTGTGTTGACTTTACTTTTGAATTTTAAGTGTCTTAGAATAGTAAGTTAATTATTTGTAAAATTCGTGTTGATTTAACATAATTTCAACACATGACAATATATACATATCATTGAATATACATAGATCATTCAGGATCTGTTATCATTTGCGTTAAAATGTTATCAACTTCTTTCTTATTATTTAATTTGCTATTACACTGATATAATAACAATGAAATACGTCGCCGATGGCAACAAACCCTTATAAAGACAACCGAAGACACCTTTCTCTAGGACATACCTCGATTGGCTGGAGTGTGTTATCGTCAGCAAGTTGCCTGCGCGCCCGCACGCGCGGCAATGGTGACGCCGCGGCGACCACGAGCAGCACAGATAGGACGAGCGCGAACGTGCGTGTGCCGAGCATGGTGAGCAAGTATACACTGCTCAGCCTCAAAGTAGCGTAGCATGTGAACGGCGCAGTGGGGGTGAACTGCGCTTGCACAAACTATTACGCACCACACGTGCCTCGATCTGTGGTTTTTCGCTAATGTTGTAATTATTGTGGTTACAGTAAAATATAAAAAAGTCATGAAAATATCTTTAGTTCATCATAAAAATTATATGAAAACCTTTGTCTGAAATTTGTGAACTTCGTATGTAAAACTTTTTTGTTTTGACTATATCTACATTATTTAAAACTCCTGTTATTTCTTAAATTAACTCATACAGGATACAGCATTCTATGTGGATGTGACATATGAGAACTATATAATATATTTTTTAATCCAATGCTGAACGCGTTGATGTCTTTTCTTTAAATACAGGCAACGCTTTGAATCACATTTCTTTAAGATTATCGCGTAATTTGTTCTGTGTAAAAATTTAATGAATGGAACAGACCATAAGCCTACCCCAATGGTAGGTATAAGTAACTACTGCCATCTTACGACAGGTTAAACTAACTCGACGTACTTATTAAGCATGACCAAGATATTTAATATGCTTTATTGATATAGTCCCTCTTTATTTATCGAACATATTTTAGAAAGGGTCCATTTAGATTTGGCCTTACGTTTCCTACAATTAGTTATAATTAAATCGTTCGCGTGGGCAATTTTAAATGATTGTATTGCATGATAAATTTGATTTTACATTTATTTTTTGAGTAAGAAAATAACTATTGTATTTTTATTGACGTATTTTTTAGTGACTTAATATAAAGATAGGAAGCCGCTAATCATAAAAGAAAAACATTACACCGAAAACTTAACTTTTAAGCTTAAACTTTTTATATGTACCTTAATAATATAAAGAGATAAAGTTTGCAAGTCTTTATGGTAAAATCACTATAACAATAGGTTAAATTGTAAAATTCGTTTTGTGTTGGATAGGCCATTTACCGGGAAAGGTTATAGACTATATAACATTTTTGAGAAAATAATGTATAAAATATAGTTAATATATAATAAAGTTAATGTATGAAATCTACATTAATTTATTTTTAATCTTTTTCTTATTATTATTAATTATTCAAATTAATCTTGGATACATAGGATGCGCTTTTGCATTCTTACTTACTACAGGAACACAACACTACAAAATAGTAATATTTTTCCTCAATTCGAAAGGTTATGAAAGCATTTAAGTGCTCTATTAACGCCGTTTATATATTATAAAACAATTATTGAGTTTCCACGAATATATAATAGCCATTGTTACAGTTTCGTGAGTAAAAAAATAAGATCATTCCCTAGGGAAATAAGTGTGTTTCTACATTGGTTGTATAACTTAGAAGGAAGGAAGGAACAATTATTTTAAATTGTTAACAAATTATTTTTATTATATATTCAAATATTTTTCAAATAATAAAAAGATACAAATATAGATGCATTACACTGCTAATTAAATTCAATACAATAAAATTAAATACAAAACAGGAGGGTAATATAGCCAACATGAGCTTTGAGGTAACATTTTATAAAAAAAAATGTGCAAAAAATGTATCACCACCAATAAGGCACAAATAATCTTTGGTCATAATTTTGAATATAGAGAACTAGGTACCTTGATAATATTAAATATAATATTTTAGCAAAGACTTCGCAAAAATATTTTTTATTTATTTCGCTTACAATGATTTTATTATTTAAATTCTCACTTTGATGTCGCTACTTAATATTATAAGTTAGTTTTAATATATATGAAAACCAATATCTAAAGGGGTTTTTTTTCAACATTTGTATTCGATTATATTGTACTTGAATTAAATTATTCTTCCATATATTCAAACAAAAAAAATCACTTAAAATAAAGGAAAAGGAACCTTAAAAACTAATAATATCTAAATTTAATTAGGATTACCTAAACTTAATCTCTGTAATATAGTTAACGGCGTTATAATGTACATTAAAGTTAATATTGATAATTGCTCAATAATTCGCACTGATGATATAAATCTAAACAAATGGTACACGATCTCACCTGTCCGACCTTAGTTATGAAAACCTTTTATGGTGAATGGAACTTGACAATGCTATTACAAATTGATCCAGGTAAGTATTGAAATATAAGTTACTTCGATTAGATACCTACACTTTGGTTTTTATTTTTAATAAAATTTGTTGACAAATTTTATTAAAAATAAAAACTTTTACTCGATTTTTTTATTATTCTTAACGGGGTAACTCTTGGCCTTCGTCTCACCAAATGGTAAGTGAAGATAAGCCGAAGATGGAAGTGAGCTACATCCAGATTCCTCAAGCACACAGGAACTGGCTACCTAACTTCCAACTGATGGACCAAAACAATGCTCATTGAGACGAATTTATTAAAGAATATTTATCAAAATAAACAGTGCCAGACAATATATACTGACAAACAGTTTTTATAGTTAATTTTATTGCCACTCGACACACGGACAAGACACTAACTTAATGGGGTGCAGCTTATAATAACTGTAATTAACTACATTTATTTATGTAATTGCATGTAATAAAATAAGCTATATATTATTGTT
This sequence comes from Acentria ephemerella, assembly GCA_943193645.1. Taxonomy (NCBI): domain Eukaryota; kingdom Metazoa; phylum Arthropoda; class Insecta; order Lepidoptera; family Crambidae; genus Acentria; species Acentria ephemerella. The sequence continues at coordinate 7,177,555 of OW971893.1, forward strand.
CTATTTTCTTTTATTCGTGTACACCGTCTGCCTTTCTCAGCTTTTTTCCTGTTGCGAGTTGTTGTTTGTGTTTGTGTTATGAATACATAGTAATATTTTTTTGCAAATGTTACTAAAATAAATGTTTATATTAATAAATAATTTTATAATAATGTTTGAAATAAATATAAATTAATCTATTTAAAATTTTAGCAAATAAGATTATTTATTTATTTATAAATAATATTTGTTGCAAAAATAAAGGTGCAAGTACTTAATCAGGCATACTCTACCAGTTAATTCACCGGAGAGTTGAGTCCAGAAAAATTAAAAGGTAGTGAAGTTACGAAGAAATACTTAAATATAGAGAAGAACTAAGAAATATGCCTAATATAACGATATTATGCACATTTAATCTTCTCTTGATATAGGGCCAGTATTATTCCCGGAACACTTCGACCTAATGGGATTTTGTGCAACCCTTATCATAGTCCTGGTATACCTCCATGTTGTACATACTAAGTACCCTGTAAGTTCATTTTGTCCATTTTCTCATGCTTTGACTAAGCTCGTAGTCCCTACCAAAACACCAGCTCAGGTACCAGTGTCCATTTTAGAACAATCAGTATACGGGGATACCGTCCGGGGATCCAATCCTCGTTTCCAGTCCTCGCGCTTTGGTGTCTGTACCCTAGAGTTTCTTTTACAGAAGTCCCGAGCTTCAAGCCCGACATCGGCAGATATTTGAACGTTGAGATGAGTACAAATATTTGTTTACGAGTGATAAGTGTTTGATAAGTTTTCTTTATTAAGTATTTTTCAGATTTTTAAATAAATATTACTATTTATATTTCTCTGTTATCTAGTTACAATAACACTAAATCTTAATAATAATTAATTAATAATAAATAATAATAAATAACAAGTGTGAGTGTAAGAAATAACTTATTATTATTTTCCAGAAAAGCCTAATACAGATTTTTTTTTCCTTTTTACAAGATAACATGGCTCGTGACCGTTCTTTGTACAGCTTATGCTCACAGTAAATGAGTACATATTAACCATCCTTACATTTTTATTGTGATAAAAATGTATCGTAAGAGGGGTATCATTATTTATCAGCGATAAAACTCTTAAAATAAGGAAAACAAAATAACTTAGCTTACAGATACGACCGTATTTCTTAATAGAAACTTTGTATTTAAATAAATGAGGTGAAAAGACAAAAAATCTTGGCCCAGATGCGTCCGTCTCTAAATATTCTGTGTTGCAAGATATGCACTTACATTACGTAAGCGCATTTGAATTATGCGCTTACGTACTCTATTATAATAAAACATAAGGATGTTATTTTATATGTGATTTTCTTATCAATATATGGCATATCTAAGGATGCCTATAGAATAGAATAGAGTAGAATATATCTTTATTGTACATCAGCAAATTCAAGAAAAGAAATACTCAAAAAAAAAAACTTTAAACTAATTTTGTATCGCTAAAAGCGATCTATGGCTATCTATGTCTAGTCTATTCACATCATTTCTTTTTATAGGTTCGACTAATTTGAATATTTAACAGATTTTTAAATTCATATACAAATTGCACATATATCGATTTGTTTTCAGTGATGTTGCAAGTTTATTATAAACGCTACTTACAAAAGGAGGCCGAGTAGTGCCGTGGCAGCAACGGCTACCAATATGATATTATATCTTTATTATTCATGAATACATGCATGTAAATATGTTTAAAATTTTGATCAAAAATGACTTCAAAAGTAGGTTTTCAGTTTTGACTGAAAAGCAAGAATAATTCAAATTTATGTAAGAAGTATACAATTTCTTAGTTCAAATGCTTAGTTATTTCTAGAAACAATAGAAAATGAAGCTACAACTCCAAAAACTAATTTTAAATTACATAACTTCTAACGTTCAATTATTTTTGTGTTTTAATAACCTGTAGTAAATTTTTAGAGTCGTTTAAAACATTTTTTTCCAACAAATATTACGACGAATTGATAATGTCTTCCTTTTTTGAAGTCGGTTAAAACGTCTGACGTTTCTGTGAGTAAATTAATATGATATTAATAGATAAAAAAACTTTTGGAATATTTGATTCCCTATTTTTTATTTCTGCAACAATTGATATAGTACTGTGAAATACTTTTGTTCGCTTTTAGATGGATTTTTAATTGTTTACACTTTCCTTTATATTTCATGGAATTTGGAAAGATATTTTCCGTAACTTTTTTCGACTTTCTTGCGAGCATGGCTCTATTAATAAGCGACCATGACGTTATAACTAGACAAAAACTGTATTGTCAGCATACAATGTAAAAATTTTGATAAATTCCATAGATTTTAAATTCCAGAACAAAGAATATTGCTAAAGCAACTACTTAGTTGTTGTGGTCAGAGAGTAAAATATTTATTATAATTTGCTTGAATTTATTACAGGGTTGGCAAAGTACGAGCAATACTCTTGGATGTCAGTGTGTCATTGGAGTTAATGGTAAATCGGCCATTGTCAAACTTGCGATACTTTCTTATTTAACTTGTCATAGTTCTAAACTATCCTAACAAATTTAAATAAATAGTGAACATAAACAAAAATATACTTCTTTTTAATTCTTAACGGGGTAGTTCTTGGCGTTTATCTCTCCGGATGGTAAATAAAGTAAGGCTGAAGATGGAAGAGAATTACACCTAGATTTATCAACCATAGAGGAACTAGCTATCTTGCCTCCAACTGCCAGAAAACAACAATGCTAATAAGATACTGTTATGGCCTTTTTTTGGGACGAATCCTGTGGGCAGCAGATACCGCGTTACCGGGGTTTTAAGGAGGCGAGAACCTTAGAGAGTCGTCAAGCCTGAGGGTGCTTCTAAAGGCTTGGAACTCGTCTCAGGCGAGTGCAGACCGGTATTCGCACCCTTGTTTGACGAGTGCGGTGTAATTATTACAATTGTATTCCTAATGCGTGACGATAGGAGCTCGCTTGCGCACGTGATAGCATCGATTATTGTTATGGCGGCAGACTTAGATGAAATAGTGGTAGCTAGCTAGGTAGACTTATATAGCTCCTTTTTACGAGGAGGAATCCGTTTACGGATCTACCTGCTACTGGCTAAGAGGTGGGCGTGTGTGGGGCTCACCTAGTACCTCAAGAGCGGCACTGGGAATACCCACTAAAACTCTCTGAATTGCTCGGCAGAACCTGGGTTCTGCCGAGCAATTCACCAGGTAGGACTTAGATAGCCCTACCACCAATGTACAGTAAATTACCATTGAGTATTGAGCCAAGTTTCTCCAGATCTGAAGTAGATACTCACAGCCATTAGACCTTAGACAGGGAAATAGTAGCTACGTTACTCAATTATTTACGTCAACATAGAATTATAATAGAAAAGATAAAAACTGAATGATGTACCGATAAGACGAGTTTACTACTACTCCGTTCATTCGGCATTAACAACCTATCAGTAAAATATTAACTTATCTTTCCTTACCAGCTCAGTGGCGTGCACGAACAATAATTAATCTGTTGTATCTGATATTTATGCATTAGTTACTGTGATCCGCATTCATTTTGGTATCTTAGATGTATCTATTACTGATTTAATTCCCATGTCTTATGCGCAAATTGCAATTGCATAGAAGCATTAACGTATTCCCTTGTCTGTTATTAAGTAGTGCGTTACACTGGTCTCACTGAATAGTGAATAAATTACTTCAATGCGCAAATATAAAGTGAATGTAGGATAATGAAAATTCACTAATTGTATCTTCTAATTTATCAACCTACATGCAAAATATATCAATTTTAGTACATATTTTACATTCATAAAGGAACATGTTTTGTAGTGTGGAAATCTAACAGAAATGAAAACTTTCACCTTTTATTCCGTCAGCTAAAGTCTTTAAAAAACTAAAAACTGATATTTTATAAAATTTGTTTCTTAATCCTACAATATCAAATACCCAAAATAGCCAATATTTAATTTTGATAAGTAAAAAAAGTACGAACAAATTATACTTTTAATACGGAATACTTAAGTTTTAATGTAGTTTCTCATTACTCTGAGCACTGTACTTATCTTATCCACAAAATAACGAAATGGGCAATAAAAACTAACTTCTGGAATTGTATATTTCAAGACTATATATAATAAACATTCAAAACTGATAACTTTAATACAACTTATAATAAAGAGTCTCTCGTTTGATAACCTAATCTCTTAACAATGTCAAAATAACATCCAAACAGTTGATAACTATAAAAATATGAATGTAAATGTAATTTTTGGTATATAAAGAGGCAAGTCTAAATATCTGTACGCGTTTTATTTCCAAACAACTGCACCAATATGAATAAACCACTGCATGAATATTTTAAGCTAATTTCAAGCTTTCGTTTGTAGAAATGATCTAGTACTAGACTAGATGAAACACTTTTCAGTTATGTAATTCCTGACATGCCTTGCCTTGCCTTATTCGTCAACTTCTTTTAAATGCTGTTGATAAGTTTAATATCCACAGGCGAAATTTAAAACTTTTTACCTTAGTAATAAATTGATAAAAAGTCAGCTCTGAACTTCTGAGAGACATTCCGTTGTTCACGAAGTAAATTAAATTTAAGTTATTCGCACCGGTTTCATTCCAATTCAATAAGAAGGCTAAGATAGAATGACTTTTAAGTACGTTAAGTTAGGTGATACTTAGGCGATCCATACACTTTTGACTTATTTTAATCGGCATTTTTTAAGATGTGCTTTAAATAAAAGCAAAAATGCTTAAGACTGGCCATTTTAGAAACGTCAAATGACGTCATCGGTCATTTGTCTTTTTTTGGTTGTATTGTAATGAAAGAGTAGTAATAAAGTTAAATTTAATTTAGTTTGTGTACTACAGAATCGAGGCCAATGTTTAATTTTCATAATTTCATCCTAAACATACGTAACTTTTGTCGACAATAGGCAGACATATTTGAACACTTCCATTATTGCGTGTGAACAATTTTTACACCATAGCGTAAATAAGTATATATTTCTTAATCCGGATATTTTAAAGTAAATGTATTTGTATAATTGCATACATTTCCTCCGCAAACATAATGTTATCTGTAACAGGTTTGTCAGTCGACTAAAACCTTCCGTTCATGTGAATAACCTAAGCTGTTTACATCTTTGTCGCATCTAATATAAAGTACACTATTGAGCGTCAACTTTGACTAACAATACTGACAATTATATAAGTTTATTGTCATACTAAGAAAAGTTTACATAAAAACAAACTTACACGTTTTGTTTTAAAAGTACTGCGATTAGGCTATTATTTGTTACAAGGTTTTTGTCTCATACGTTTCTTGTTTGCATAAATGGGAACTCATAATTTAGAAATAGGTACTTAAAGTGATATTTCAAGGATTAAAAATTAAGTTTACGAAACATGTATTACTTCGTAAGTAGCGGTAGTAAGCAACCTCTAGCTACTAAAAAAATAAATCAATTAAAACTCCATAGACAAATTATATTTATTATTTTATAATATTTAAATTTGTATAGAATAATTTTACCCAACTTCGTAATCGTGTATTAATACAATACAAAGTAGGGCATATGTTAACTAAATATATAATATATTTCTTGTATTTCAATCATTTCAACAAAATAAATACTACTTATATAATCAAAATTTGTTTTTTACTTTGTAATACTTTAAAGAATACGGTTATATATACTTTAGCGCTTCCTTATTTTAAAAAATTATATAACTGCTCTTAATCAATGAGATAAAAAATAAAAATTTTATGTGCTGAGATCGTATAATTAACTATTCGTCAGATAATAAAGTTCAGGGGTGATAGCACCATGGATAACTGCATAAAATGTGTTTTATGTACGGGTATTACGTAAAAAGTATTTTGGTATAATGTTTTTCAAGTCTTAATTATTCGTTATTGCTGTAGGAAGTCTTTAGATAACGAATCATTAAAGAAATAGAGCTTATTAATGTTCCTTTTATAAGTAAGCAGTAAGTCGAACAGGATCGAGCAAATACGGAGCTATTAATTTAACTCATAACTATTGTATCAATTCAATGATGTCAGAATGTTTCGACATAGGGATCTTTGGAAAAACCTGCTGTATGGGCTATAGGGATAGTGTTCAAATTAAGCAATAGTGAAAGGGAGTTTAACCAGAAACTGATTCATTCATTCTCTTTTATGTACCAAAAATGAACAAGCGCATATGAAGATATGTACGTGCAAGCCATTTCTGACGTATCTATAATTTCATTTCAAGTCTATATTTAACGTTATTATTTAAATTAGACTTTACAAAAATAAAAGTTCATAATACTTGTTACATTCAAAAATTGTTCTAACAATATAATTAACTAAACAAATATTTCAAAAATTTATCAATCAACATGACAATTACTTTTAAATGCCACTAAAAACTATTATTCCAAGACATAAAGACTAAAAGAATATGATTATTTTTTGGTCAGTTTTGAGATTTCTTCTATACGGTATATTGCATTTATCGTATGAAAGAAATGTCTTAACCGATGGTTAATTGATACCTGTCTTAGAGCTCATTTTCAATACTCTAACTTTTAATAAAAGAATAACTTTGAAAAATTGACAGTTTTTTTTATCAAAAATATATTAAAATGTAAAAATAATTTGCTAGATACTAGTTTTCTGGCTTTTGAAAATCGGACCTTAGTGGAAAATAGATCCAGCTTTGATAAAAGGATTATTATACCTTAAAATTAGCCTGCTCTTAATTTTATGTAGGTATTGCCATACGTTTCAGAATATTACCGATTAAGTTGCAATTCTATACGTTATTTGTATCGTGTGACGTAACTGAAAGTAAGAAATAAATTACATACTAAGATATAAGTAATTTTATCCATGGATACGTACTCGTAGGCGCTACTGTACTGTGATGTCACTATTTAGAATCATTTAATAAGAAGCACTTTTTGGTCAATTTTCATACGCTCCTCATATTTATCGCAATTCAAAGAAACTATTTAAGTACTGATTGCTTATAAACAAAACAATAAATTTTAAACACCTAATTATCTAGTTTTTTTCTACAAAGCTTGTTTTTCAGTTATTAATTGACTTTAAATTAATAAACATTTATTTTAAATAGACATTTCCAACGTTATACGATAAACAAACTTTTAAAAATTTTATTTGTGTAATACACCCACCAATTAATCTCATAAAAATAAATATAAAACTAAAACATTATTATAACTTTTACAAATGGTGACATTTCATTTAATACTTAGTAAATTACTCAAAATAACAACTGTGATTAATTTAAATATTGAAATTCATTTTCCTTAAATTGAACGGACGAATCTTTTACGTAATCATTACATCTAGGTCGTCTAAAAGTTAATTAACTCAACGAATATTATAAAAGCCAAATGAATGAAATCATAAATCTATTTTTTAAATATTAAACATATTTGTAAATTGATTTATTATTTATGATCGCGAGATGTACAAATTTAATTTCTAATTAATACGGACAGCATCAAATTAAGCGATACACATCACAACAGATGTTTAAGCTAAACTAAAAACACAAACCAAATAATTCAATTTAAGTTATCTTTAAATGTTTTTTTGAACTTTTTGAATGATGAGATGGTGATGGAGATTAAAGCAATATAAATTAAAAGCAGTCTCCATAATATTATATAAGCACTATAAACATTATAATAATCGGTTGGTTGATTGTGAACAAACCCTGTTTTCTTAGTGGAGTAGTTTTCTTAGTGAATAATTTCCAAGGTCATAGTCATAATGGTCTCCAATATAATAATATTTTAAAACACGCTTTATAGTTTAAAGTTGGTAGATATATTTTGTTAAAAATGGCAATTAGCACCAAGTTGCAAGAAAAGAGAACATTATTGATGTTGGCCGTCAATAATATAACTTAACTATGTGTCCATCTTGATTTTAAAGTCATATTATTTACCAATTATTTTTAAGCAACTTTTGCCACGGTTAGTCCCTGAATGGGTCAATCAAATTTGTTATCTTGAACTACTCCTCGTTTCGAAGGGGCGTAAAGTCGATGGCCCTGGTTGATAATGCGACCTTTTTCTCTACCATGAAGGAAGGCTTGTGTCCAGAAGTGATTTGAATGTGATGATGATGGTATTTGCTGCTTATTTTAATATAACACTTTTGGTTACTTATTTTTTTTAAATACCTACTGAACAAACTACAGCTACCACTTAACATTGGAATACTGCTTATATTCGTCTTGTTATTAGTCAAAATTAAAATTAAAAACGTCTTCTGTTTTGTATTGTAATCGTTATTTAGTTATTTTTAATGGAATTATGTAATTAACCGCCAGCATTCAAAGTCAAAGCATATAATATAAGTATTTTAGCATTTAATTCTTATATAAATAAAACAAATTGAGAGAGCTATTTCTTAAGGCTTCAATAAGCATGAGTGCGTAACAAGATGTAGAATATCACGCAAATAATTATCCTGTACTAATCTAACCAACACACAGAAGTCTCACCATTCTTTAAGATTAGATTTCTGATTACAAATTAGATTTACAGTTGACTTTTATATCACACCTAAAACATGCACCGAAAGTCAACTTTCAAAAGTAACCTTAGGTGGCCATGGAAGTAATAACAGTTAGTGCGTCAACAGTTTTGTAAATGTATTTTAAATGTAGTTTTTTCATACTAAATTATCCATTTCGAATAAATATTTTCTAAAACTATTTTTTATGTCTACGTATAATATTTTTCTATGAAAGTTCTCTTCTATATAAAATGGAAATAAACTTCAAAAATAAACTATTCAAATCCATGGTTTTTTACGTCGTTTTTCTAACTAAATAGAAAAGAAAAAGTTAACATGCTATTTGAAAATAAAACTGAAATGATTGTAATTGAAACACTATTAAACATTCTTTGACTTTTAGTTTTGTATATTAGAGAAAAAATTGAATAAAAGACCACTTAAACTTCTAACGTGATAATATTCGTATATAAGTAAAACGTTCTTCCCTGCCTAAATGATATGATAAAACCATGGTACATATATATATCAGACAGATCAATTCTTTTACTTTATATACTAACGTATCGTAAACTTATGGTAGGGGTCATTACAGCACATAAGGCGCGATTTAATGTTATATAAAAAGTTCTATGTTGTTACAACTTGATTCGCCGATAGCATCATATATTACACTAACAGACGTCTAAAATTCTTCGAATAGGTTGTGTCATTCGGTGCATGTTGCCGTTTGTCACAATAAATCAGATGTCCACAAATACTTATTCCCATTCAATTCACTTAGGAAAATTGTTTTATTCTATCAATGTGATAGTAAAAAATACAGCTAACATATCACATGGCTTTTATTTATCAATCGATCATAATAAACAATATAAAGTTTAGATTATAAGAAAAATATATTTAAAAGTCTTTTAAAACTAGTTATGGTTTTATTATCTGTATAAATTTACGTTATTTGACATCTTCATCATTCCCATCCCTTTCCTATATATAATTTTATATATATTAATTATAGAATATATAATTATCCTAGACAATAAGGTGGATTTACAAATTTTTAATACTGTAATGTAAACTACGTGCCACATAATATACATATGATAATTTTTCAACGGCGACAAACTGTATTATATTACTTAAAGCAACTATCATATTAGTATACACTATTACTTATTTAAACCTACAAGTAAGAGGTTGAGTACAACTAAAGCCGCGTATTCACGTGTACCACGCTTTGATAATTGAGCTGCTCAAGTGATCACCTGTACACTTTTTCACATAGATAGTTAGAATTCTATAGACGTCGTTTTAATCGTAATAGTTTTGTTAATTTTAATTATCGAATAAAACATGATCTTCAATTGTTTAGTATATAATTTAAATTTCGTTGTATCCTGAGCATTATTTACATATTTTCCTAAATTAATAGAGAAGATAAAATCTTTGATACTTTCCAGCAGAGGCTCTGTCGTAGCGATTTTTTACTTAAATGATCTCTAAAACCAATTGAAATAAAAGCTATTATCACTTTGAATTATATTGTATATTTTTTAGCAAGAGTAAAACTTAGGATATTTTCTGCCACTGCCATACAAAGCAGCAAGAGGAGCCTCCAAAGTTGGTATGGTTTCTAAGGCGTAAGAAAGATAACGGAGAGTGTCTTAATACGACAGCCTAGAGGCTCTCTTCTTTATCTAGAGATAAAGAAAAGATATTTGCACTAACAATTAACTCTTATGCTTTAATTACAGAAGGTGGCAAGCTGGTAATCTAAATTTTTTCTGTTAAAGTGTTTCATCACTTCGCTGTCCATATTGTGTAATTGTATAAGCAACGTATTGAAATTATGACCAAGTACTTAGATGTACATACAATCACTTGCAACTGATATTGAATCCAAACTTTTAAATCATCGTGATGGGCCAACGTTTGTGTGTACGGACATACAATTTGACGGAACTCTTGGTGCGACTTTGACATTGACCGCTTTTTTGTATTCACATCAAGTTTTATAGTTAAAGCTGATGATGACCACTTAGGATTCTCATGTGAAACCGAGGATTTTCATACATTTTAACATGTGAAAATAAACAGTGCAATCGAGATGAGTTGACTTTGCTCACTTGAGTGAGAGTGCACACGTGCATACGAGACCTTATAATATTGTAAATGCTATTTGCTTTGAACTTATTGGATTAGTTAAGAACATGCATATATTATTGCAGCTTTATTTTAAATAAAACAAGCACGTCATAATAACACTCATGCCTTGGCATATTATATATATATATATATATTTACCGGCAATTAATTTATGGTAACATTTACAACAAATTATGACTAATAATAAAAACGCATTGTTTTTTACAATTAAAATTTGCCGACATGACAGAGGCATGCTAACTAAGAATAACTATAAAACAACCAGTTATTACTATGATACAAGTAAACATATTATATTTTAAACAAAGACAAATTAATTAATGTATATTAAAAGTAAAACAAAACAGTTTAACACGGTTAAGTTTAAACGATCAAGTAAGTCGTTTCGTAATCCAGACGGTCCTTCACCACGCTTTGTTTTTGTTTAATATTATGACTAAGGTATTACGTTTAAAAATAACGCGGCCAAGGTATAAAGGAGTAACTTTCTATTGTAAAAGAGGTAATTAAGACAAAATTAAATAATAATTTAGTCTGAAAATTAAGCACAATCTACCTAACTACGAAACATTTAAAGTTAGTAAGGGTTTAAAAGGACGTGTTTTCATTTTGAACCATTAATGCATATAGAGGTGACATTATGTAAAGCCAATGCCTCCACGAGTTCTGAAGTACTTTCATAATCATAATTTGTGACCCATTTCACGATTAATATCTCGAAATTTTGGCTTTTCTGCGGAGCATAGATTAAAATCACAGGTGATATGACCATTTCTGGAGGGATGGTAATGAGTTTAACATAAGCTAAACCTAGAGATATAAGTCTAATAAAATACATTTGTCTTTTAGGGATAGCAATAGGAAATATTGAATGTCGTCTTATTTAAGGGGGCTGGGGCTTAAGTCTAAGCCCCATAAGCATAGTTGTGGATGAATTGTTCGACATAAACTGCTGTATGTGTGCGATAGGGTACTATCGTGGAAACAGCAGAATACGCAACAATAATTATGTTTGGAAATATTCTACTTACTACACGCCACAACGTCATCAAGGGGAGTTGCTGCGACTTCTCGTATATTAGATATTCGAATGCTCGACTACGCAAGAAATATCTACGATCGATGAGAAATGAAGTGGATGTCTTAATCTGGACTCCTTTAAAAGAGGCGGGAAGACCAGCTTTGGGCCAACAAAGTCTAGGCAAATATGTGTGCTGCACTAGCTATCTTCTTATGGCCGTCTATTCGATGCCAGAGGTCCCAGGTTCAAATTCCGGCAGGGGCAGATATTTGTATGATGAGTACGATTATTTGTTGGCGAGTCATGAATATATGTTTTTTAGTACATTTCTGATATTTTTATATATATTACTATTGATATTTCTCCGTTGTCTAGTATCCATAACACGAGCTCTTAATAATGTTAACTTTGGTAGATAATGACTATATCTATTATTATTATTATTATATGGACACGCGTCAATTACCTGAATAATACGTATACTATAAAATAATTAAACTCATGTTTTTCAAAACCTTAATTTAAAGATAATACTTGATAGATTTTTATTTGTCGTTGAATAATTACTTAGTATTTGATGTAAGTAGTCTATGTATGTGCTAATTGATAAAAAATATAGCTCAACTTGTTATTAACAAATAAATTTAGTGCAAGGTTGCGTAAATCTAAAAATTTTAGAATGTACTGCAACGACATAAATCGCATTCCAATGTCAGGTTCAAATTGCATTGTGTCAAGGTGAAATTTCCTTTATATATACATGAAATCCTAAAATAGTTAAGCGTAACCTTATTATGATTAGGATAAAATTTAATTATATTCGTCAGAAATATACAATGTTGGTTCAAACCAAAGTTTAAACAATACCTCATTTTTAAGCCTAACGCTGGATTTCATTGAGAATCGACTCAAAATTAATTAAATAAAATTAATGTATAATCGTTTAGCATCTATGTTGTAAAGACTAATAAAAGTTGTCTGAATATTAAAAATATTATTTCATATCTTAATGCAATAATATTTTTGTATGTTTTGTAAAATGCGGTGGTCGTACTACAAATATAAAACATGAAATTTTTTTATTAGTAAGTAATTGAGGACAAGTTTTTAAACTGAACGAGAAAGAATTCTGTGCAAGGAGTTAAGATAAATGGTGATGATCTAAATCTTCTAAGCTATGCCTCCAGCCGTATCGTCACATAATGTCTTAATATTTATGGAACGATACCATACAAATTAAGCCATTATAATTCGACAAAACTACTTTTGTCGGAATAAGACTACCATGATCGCAATGTTTCTCTTCTACCAATCTAGTTTAAAATAATAAAGAGAATGTAGTGTACCCTCAGCGAACTACAGATGCACAGGTCGTTGGCCTCATGACGTAACTCGGTCAAATGAATTTCAGTGCAGGCAAAACTTTTTATTTTTTATACAATCAGTATATCCATTAATAGTGAATGTGAATAGAGAAGCAAGCAGCTAGACGATTGATTAAATAAACTTTAAAGTTAGCATGAAAACGAATCCAAAAACACGGTAACTAGCAAGGACAATTCTGCATTCTCAATATTTATTTATTTTAAACAGAGTGGCTGGAAACTGGGCTTCTTACATCGAAGAAAGTCGTTAAGTAGTTAATTAAAATAATGTAAAAATAACATTAAATGAAAATTAATAAAATGTCTCGTTCAAATAAACAAGATAGTTTTCAGGAAGACTCATTCCGATTTGTCACACTCTGTGCTTTCCGAGAAAAATAGGAATAAAAAGTTTGATGAGTTACTTTATTTCCAACAAGGTGAGAAATATTTTTTCTCTTTCACTCTCATCTATTTATCTAAATATTACTACCATGAGACAGATCAAACTTTATATTATTGAATGTTTATCCCCTTCGGGAGTAAATCATGACTAGCAAAATTAATATGATATTAAAGATAAAAAGTAATCGGTCACACTATTTTTAAAATATCTTTAAAAATAAACAAAGTAAAACTAAGATAAAATAATAATATTTTAATTAAATTCATTAATTGATCACAAGTTTCGCAATCAGACCTTCAATGGCGAAATTTGTCACCTGTCGAAATCTCGCTATAATTAGTGAATTAGAATGCTAATTAATATATACACTTACACATTTGAAAATAATAATATTGAAATTTGACTTGAGTTATGACCCTGTACAACATTATAACCTCGTATGTCATAGTTTTGAATCGCAGAAAAATGTCGGCACAGAAAACACCTACATTGTTCTGCATCTGGTAGGAGTAAACTACAACTACAACTGTGGCCAAAGTTGCACACAAACACAGTGGTCTTCCATAGCGTGTTCAATGGCTTACAAGGTTGTCTGCAAACTCAAGGAACACTTGCAATGCTAATTAAAAAGGCTACTCCATCAAATTCATTTACAATGTATACAATATGAGTAAGATGAAACTTTGAATTATGAGAAAAACTTTTAATAAATTAGTTTCAAACATTATTTATTATTTTCATTGTCAAGGAATATAAAATATTACAAATATTCAAATATATTTTATTAATGCTTAATATTTCAAATGAGTTTCGTCAAAACTTACTTCTTGCGTTGTTTTTCAATAAGTAAGGGCTCCATAAGTAGACATACCTTATATAAATTATTATATTACTTCACTTTATAAGCCCAATGGGTTCGTATTGTAACATATGCGGAAATTGCGAATAATCTCATATAACAATCATTGTGTGATAAGTTACTCAGCAAAACTATTGTGAGCTTATATAACATTAACGAATAGGTAAAGATACAAATTGTTTAACCTTTTTGTAAGTAATAAATGTGCAATCAATTTTTGCCTCATTTCTGAACACTTTCGCAATATTTTAAGTAAGTATATATTACGAACACCAACAGAGTTACAGTTGATCTTACAGTTTAACTTGCTACAAAAATACATTCTAAATAAACTTTATAAAAATTGTGTAAAGAGACTGCTTTCTAATAGATCTTTAAGAATCCTCTGTAACAAATTCTAATGTTCGGGACTGCTTTTTATTTACGAAAGAATTTTATATTTGTCTATTAATTTTATTATTTGAATAAATGACAAAACTGACTTGTAATAAAACGTTTGCTTGAAGTACACTAATTTTTTTTACTTTAAGTAATTTTTACAGTTTATTTCATTTTCCTAACTTGTTATTCTAATTACTGACCCAAACATCTAAAACGTTGGACTAGTTTTTGACATTCACTGACTTTGGTGAGCTCCTGGTGACGTGTGCGGTGTAAGTGGCTTCTGAGGTGGTCTTTTAAGTAATATATTATACTAGAGGAGCTCGTTGGCGTAGTGGTACCATTGCTCTGGTTTCGATTAAGAAAACAACACGGCGGCTGTCACCCACCAAGCCACATTGGATCAGCGTGATGGCTTATGGCCAAAATGTTTCGGAATTTGTAATTATTTTTTTAACAATTATTCACTTCTTCTTATAGAAAAAATTAATAATTTTGGTTAGTCTCGCTCGCATAATTTGTAATGTATTAGGTTCACGTTAATTCGGGGATGCTTTAAAAATAAAAAATATGAGAAAAAGTCTAATAAAAGACACACAAAAATTAATATTAGTAATATCATATTGAAAACCGTTAAAGTGCTACTTCAGATTAGTTTTAATAGATGGCGTTATTGGTTTTAAAAAGTTCAAGGGGTCATCTATGAAGTTAACTGATAAAAAGTAGATTTTTGATTCCCCACAGTATAGTGTTATTTCGTAGTTACAAAGAATAGAAAGGCCTGACATTTAGCCTCCTCTCATCCTAGGAAGTGACCGTTATTATTATGACATGATTATGTAATTAGTATTCAAACTGGTATCGATTTGAGCTGATGCATGCGTGACACAGTTAACAAATGCACAGTATGGAAATAAATATTTTTTAGAGTTGAAAATCCAAATATTTATTTATTTATTTATTACGTACAAAAATATTTCACAAACATTCCAAAAAACCAATATAAAGTGATTACAAATTTATTTTTTGTCGTAAGATAATTTTTTTCCAAATTATGACGAGAGTTGACCGTTCTTCAAACTAAAAAAAATTTTCTTTGAACATAGATATTCAATATGTTTCAACATATTAAAGAAGACTGCTTTAAATAAACAGAATCATTTAATTCTGTATGAGCTATTCTTTTTTAAATAGCAGAATAAGAACTCTTATTGACAAAAGATTTAGATAAGTAATAAATTCTACAATTAAATAATCTAAAACGATTAAATATTTATTACTTCCAGTATATTTAAAATGCTTCTTGCAGATACTCTCTGTGAAAGCAATTCTCATTATCATCATCAACCCATAACAATCTACTGTTGGGCAAAGACCTCTCCAGATTCCACTTAGCTCAATCCCTGGCTAGTTCTATACATTCACAGTTAGTAACACGAATCGTTATTCGCCCTATCCTGTTAGTCTTCTCCGAAAACCGAAACACCCAAACGAAATATCGTACTTTGACAGAGTTTAAGCTATTTACGTTAAATCTGTCAATCCCATTTTCGTATTCCGTTCCGGATTGTTGTTCAGCTGAATAAGGCAAATGCAGTACACTGCATTTGCCTTATTCAGCAAAATATCAGCATCAGCAAACCTTCTTACGTCATGAGAAGCTAGGCCCAAAATACCAACTAATAAATAATATTAAAAACAAAATAGGTCGAAATTTTAATATTTTTTGTATCTATGGTTACTCTACTAGCGTCTATTCCACTAGGTCAGTGCAGTTCCAATTCGTTGTTTTATATTTATGACATAACAACATGACTATACTCGCAGAACCTACCGTATTACTTCTTAACACACATTATATTTTTTATTATTTATCTATTAAAAGCATTATAATCATACAAAAAAATTACGGTATAAGGTGTACATAAACCTTTGTGCATTTGTCGTTCACCATCTTTAACTTAATGGCCAAATACTTGTGTTGCTCGAACAACTTAGTTATTATTTTTATCAAAGGAATTTTTTTATGAAGGGAAAATTAGATAATTACATGGTTGAAATAATATATTTCAATAGCGTTTGACACAACGACGGTTGTCAGATCGGATAGTTTAAAATTTATCACTACTTTTAATTACGTTTAATTAGAGGTTCTTACCTCTATTGCTGTTCTCAGTTTTTGTTATGTTATTGTTTAAGCAATATAACATTTTCATCGCATACCTAAACTTCAGTCAGAATAACAGATTCCACAGAAAAAACTTGATACAGATTTTACTCATAGAACTATTTTTTTTAATTGTTAGTAAAAGCGCTGTGTAACATGTTCTGATCTTTATGTTAACTCTACAAGAGATACAAACAAGACAATTTATCAGTTGTTTTATGTAACGTCTGCATAACGTTGGTTTTCCAACAGCTTATTTTTAACCGACTTCAAAGAAGAAAGTTTTATGTTTGAATGTAAGTATTTTTAGTTTTTTGTATGTATGTACATCGATTTCTCTGTCAATTGTGTATCGATTTTAGTAATTCTTTTTCATTCAATACCGAGGTGGTCCCATTGCTCCCATTGCTATTCAGGATCTAATATTGGGGAGAAGAGAAATTGTAGGCAATATGAATATTGCCATCGATTATTTGGTGTTTAATAGTTTTTTCTTCAAAGCTGTTCGAGTATTTTGAACCAAAAACAAACAGACACGACAAGGCGGTCACTGGTCTAAGATACCGCTCAAAATTAAAAAAAAAAGTTTTAAACAAACCTAAAAGCGACTTCAAAACACAAAAAAGGCAAACAAAATTCAATTTAAGACTTAACACAATGTTGCCTTTTTTGTATTTTGTTTTTAGCTTCATATTCCGGCCGTTAAGCAGTTCACATAGCAGTGAGAAGAAAGGTATTGGGCCCAGTTCCGTTATGCACGGACTTAATTAAATTTAAGATATTCGCATCTCTTTCATTCCAATTCAATAATAAGGAACAAAAAACGTTAAGAATTGTGAAGTAAGTTGACACGTAGATAATCTATACGCTTTTGAGTTACTTCAATGGGCATGGTTTTGGTGCACTTTAAAATGAGACAAAAAGCTTAAGAGTCACAATTATAGAAACGTCAAATGAAGTCCCCAGTCATCCGTCTTTTTTTGATGTATTGTACTAACAGAGTAGTACTGAACTGAAATTTTATTTAGTTCGGGTACAACGGAATCGAGGCCATTATCATGTTATTAAGAAAGTCAACGCATCTATAAATATTAAAGATTTTTTGTCATTGCCGGTTACCTCTTACCATCATGTAGACCATTTGCATTCTGTAAAGTAAATAAATATTTGCAAATATCAAAATTTTTAAAAACTATCTTCGATTTGATCTTGATTTCGTCATAAGAGGTCATGACATTATGAACGGGAAGTATTTTATGCAATATATTGGCATTTAAAAGTTTTTAAAGCCTACAAACCTTAAACATTAATCTAAATAAAATAGAGTAAATGACCAGCAGCCAGTGATCCTGTCATTTTACTCAACTAATGAGTAAGACTTGTAGTAAACATTTGTTAACAATTTTACAAGGCAATTCTTGTAGGTGTGAATTATAAAATATTTATTTTAATGGAAACATACATATTACAATAGATATTTAATGTTACAAACTTCTGGAATTATACTTATAACAATGTTTAAATGATACTTAACTATAGATAGGTGGATATAAAATTTATCTGCGTCATCATACACACACATTTATAAAACTTTAAATCAGCAAAGGACTTTAATACAATTGATATAAATAAGTTGTGTCACAGCGATGCAAACAAGCTTTTTTATTTTTGCTTATAGCTATAAATCCAACAGATATTTGTAACTAGATATTATTGATTAAAAGCAGTGAAGGCTACTAAAACTAATGACAATAATTAATTTTAAAACTAAATAGTATTTAAATTCAAATTTTAAAATCTATTGCATTTGAAATATAATCTTTTGCACATTGGGTTAATTTTTGCATGCATACTGCAGTAGTTGCCAACATTTTAGAGGCTAGTAAGCATTTATATCTAACTTACAAAAGGTTATTATAATCTATGAAACTTTATCTTTATTAACAACCTTTGTACGTCTCATTGCTCGGCACAGGCCTTCTTACATGGAGAGAATATCATGCGGAGTTTCGGGCCATAGTACCACCACGTGACTTGGTGGGTGAAAGCGGTTACCATAACAACCGGGGTTGATGCTAAGATAAAATTCAAGCTTATAACTTATAAACTTCAACTAAATTTTAAAGTTTACATTTTTTCGAACTTTAACAAATGAACAATAAATAAATATTCCTTGGCCTATGACCAACATTATCACATAATAATACCTAATTTTCGAAAGGCTTATCTTGATTGTGCAATTTACAAGCACCTACAAATGTTATATGACAGGCAATTCTCTAGACACAATGGGGTAATGACGAAAATGTGACATTTGCTCTTTTAAAAGTAATAAACGTTAATTATAAAGACATTTTATCTTGCATGAAACAAAACAATTATAAGCGAAGCTAATCATCCAGCTATATAATAATTTAGCAGGAGCTAAATTTAAAAATAGTAAAACCAACAAATTTACTAAACTCTATAATGTGTGGACACTGTAGTTCATTATTTAAAAAAAATGAAGCTTATCTATGATATGTATAAACGTGGTATAACATAGGTGGTCAGATTAGAAGACCGCTAAAAGGCACAAACCGCAAAAGTACAGTTAGTTACGTTATTTTGATGACTTTTGTGACGCACTTTACGATAGTGACGCAAAACTAAGCATAGAAATGTTGTTTTGTAGACAAAGCGGAAAATACCATATTGCCGCAATTCTCGAATGATGTCATAATTTTCGATTAGGCGATAATTTTAACATGACAAAAATGGCTAAATAGATTTTTTTTATATAGAAAGATTAAGACAAATCTTTCTATAAACATTAAGAAATAAGATAATAAAAACAGATAACTTTTGTTTTATTGGAATCAAATCTAGTTTGGTTTCCGTTGGTAGTAAGGATAGCCAAACTCAAAATATCTTTATATAAATTGACTCAATTCTAAGCAGTTTGAAATCTTCATAGCAGGGAATATATGTGAGAAAAAGAAATAAATATAATTGAAAGTGTGGTGTGATGGTATGGTATGTTTACTAGTGAGGAACTGGTAATTGACCGGGTATTTGCAAATGTCCCAGTTTTCAAATTGATTCAAATTCAAATTATTCTAAAATTGAAACTATTACATTAGTGATGGCTTAATAAAATCATATGCTATGCAATAATATAATGCATGTGGTAATGATGCATTTTGATGCATATTCCCAAATAGCGGTACCACCGCATATATTTACGTATTATTGACTGACATTCTTTTGAAGCATTAACCAAACGTTTGATTGCGCTTTAGTTTAGTTTGGTTACTTTTAAAAACACTTCATGGCGTCCAACTAGCCTTGAGTGCATAGATCTCCAAACATTTACGTTTTTGGTAAGCATAAACAAAAAACTACATTACATAATGTCCGACTCCTTATGAGGTGTTAAGGATGCGGGCAGTGTGGTGATATGATCTGAAGTAAGAGGCTCTTTAAATTTACGACATAATTATAATAATATTACAAGAAGAAATACTATACAATAGTTTTTAAGAACAGGTCAGTTACATTACTTTGCTAAGTAACTTCGTTAAAGATTAAATCAACGACACTTGTGAAAGCGATGTCATAGATATATAAGCATTATAATTTAAAAAAAATCATAATCCAAATAAAATTTGATTTTTTAATTGCAAGTTAAGAAAAAAAAAATAACAAAATACTTTTATTTGATTTTAAGTTTACTACAATTAACCTTAAAATCAAATTAAAGTTTTAATTTTAAAATTAAAGTTCACTATATCTGATCTCATAATATATAGAATTACTAATATACATTGATTTAAATTCATACCATTATAAAATATATTTACGGAAGTACTTGAGCTTATAGATACATTAATATACCTCTAAACTGTACGTTGACGGCCGTCTGGTCGAATGGTCAGTACTCCTGTCCACTTAGCATTTTCGGTTTGAATCCCGGTAGGGTCAGATTTTTATAATGAAGTACAATTTCTTTTTTTCACGAGTCATGGGTGCATATGAGTAATATGTGCATATTACTATTTATATATCTCCGTTATATAGAATCAACCACACAATCTCTTAATGATGTTTACTTTGGATAGATAATATGTATGAATTTGAGTTTATTATAAATATAAGGGATTTATCTATAAATAAGAATACTATTGGAAGTGGGTCTTATTATTTAATTATTAAAAAACTGATGAAGTCATCAATTTTTAAATATTTGACACGTTTTTATGTAATTTATGTTTTTGACATAGAGTTTAGGAATTCTTAATCCTAAATACCTTCACATACTTAACGTGAAAGTTGGCGCAGAGTTATAACTTATTTTTCGTATGTTACCTTCATCCCTTAACAGTTTGCCAGAACATAAACACAAAGTATATTGTCCCTGAAAATACTAATAGGTCATAAGGTTAGTCATAGATTAAGAAACACGCAAATTTCTTTAAGTTGATAACAAGCAAATAGAATTTGTTATCTTCAAACTATTGACTAATAACATTTTACTCGGCAAATTATAAAATCTACAGAAGTAATAAAATGTAAATTTTCCAAACAATGGCTCAGCTTTTGACTTATTTCGTAAATATTGTAGAATTTATGTTTCGGACGTTTGTTTTGTAATATTTCCCACTTTAGTTGACATTTTTGGTTATTAGACAATATAAAACTTTTTATTTATGAAATTTATAAAAATTCTACGTTTATGGTTATTGACTTTGAGTATAAAAGATCTTATCTTGATCTAGGTTCGGGATTATTCCCGGAGCACTTCATCTTTTGTATTTATTATCCATTCTTTAAATAATAGTTGTTTACATATAAGATACTTGTGACGCCACGTAAGTAATTTAAAACTAAGTCTATCTCAATTCCGGTAACAAATACAGTAAGAAACAACTACAAATTTCAACTTCTTATTACATATAACGTCCTATAGAAAGTACGCTGGTCCTTTGTGCTGACTTTTATTTTATTAATTGTATGTTTAATTGGTCAAACCTGAAACAATAGATAAATTAAATTAATGTATAATGAAAGCAGAATTTGTTAATTTGCGTACACTATTGACCGTCACTTAAAACGAATTACAAGTGTAACTAAATAACAGATTAGAAGTGATTTTTTTAAATGTAACCAGCTAACCTACCCAACTGTTAAAATTAAATTTACCCACACAAATAGTGGATAAACAGGTTTGGTATTGACAAATTAATTCTTATTTGAGCTTGAGGAGTTGATATTAATTCGAATAATACACCTATATTCTTTTTTTCGTAGTATCCAAATGGGTGATTTTTGTTTACAAAGGTCACAGTAACTGTTTAGCACTAGATTAATCTTATGATTGCTTGACACCATAATTGTGCTCAAAAGATTACTACATTAGACAAAGTAGTAATATAATCAAGTATTCATGTTAACTTAAGTATTTAATAAAGAATTGCTATACTTAGACACAATTCTATTTATATGGAAAATCCGAAATAGTATGTCAAACAAAATTTCTTGAAAATAATTTAATTTTGTAATACCTTCGAAATTCAAAGTCATAAATAAAAACTTTATCCAAAAAAAGCGAAACACTAATCCAAAGCCTTTATCAGTAATAATAACAAGAACAAAACTCATTCTTTATCGGAAACAAAGCCTCCTACAAATCTATTACGCTCATCTGTCAGTAGCCGACCTACGTTCATTGACTTCTTGATATTTGTTGTTCGTTTTCCTTGTTACGATGACCAAAACGAACTTGTCGAGTTGTACATCTGACTTCATTGAATTGCGTACTCTATTATTCTATTCTAAATGGAAGGGCTTATGATAGTGACCGATAACCGTAGCCTATAAACATTCATATATCAAACGTTGACTTGACTTAGCCACCTAATGAATAGACTAACTAGTAACCCCGTAACTGAAACGAAAGATGAGAGAGAATGAGAATATTAACACTCACATAAAATCTTTTTACAATTTTGTTATCCTTACGTTGTGTTCCATTTATATGAGACTCTATCTACATTTAATGGATGTTCTGGAAATGTAATTGTTTACCTTAATTACAGCTCAACTGTTGGGGAAAATAACAATTTATAGATCTGGAAATCTGACAACAAACTGTTTTCTGAGTTCTGGTGATTAAATGTAACACAGGAAAACAAGAGATACATTTTTTAATAATCATTTGATTATTTTTTTAAATTATTCAGTTGAATTAGCATAGTAATGAAAAATACTAGCTAGCCTCGTCTAAACTGAAATGACGCACCTCATTGGTAGTGTTTACAGCAAGCAAATATAGCATATAAACTCGATATATACATAAAAAGATAATTATAAATAGTAGCCGCTTCCACGTAGATGAAGTTGTCATTATTAATATTTTAATTTTTACATTTAAATAAACTATTTGGGTGTTCATGCGTAGGTCATTTCAGCTTTGACGACCGACTACCAAGCGTTCTACTGACTTTTACACTTCATATAACTAAATACTGCCCTATAAGTATACGATTGCACATATTTCTTCTCTAGGTATAATCACTACAGATTTAGTTTCTAAAACGAACTAGGTAACCTATTGATTAATAATATTAATTGCTTTAAATGCATGTCGTAATCACAGCTTAGTTAAATCTAAGTTTGTGGGTTACGTCCTGAATTTACTTCAGATACCTATAGTGCAAAGGCAACTTTATGCTTTATTACGATGATACTATGTTTTATCGCTAAGCCAATATTTTGGTGAAGCAAAAAACGATGTCAAAGCCAGCTTAGAGTCTGATAAGCGCGAAAACCTATCGGAAAACACTACCCACCCCTGAAGGTGAGTGGCAAAGAGGGGGTCTAGAGGCCGGCAGCGCGCGCGCAACCGGCACTCCTCCGCGTGCGCTCGCCTCGCTCGCTCGCGTTGTGTCTACGCCGCAGCTCCCCCGTACCACGGTAAGGTACCCATACACTTACGCAACGTTTCCGCATCGGCGCTCGTTATGAAACCGCCTAAATCGCGATGTGAATAGTTTATTAGTTCAAATGTTCACACGTGGTGAAGTGATACAAATCCTAGTGGCAAGTCAAATTTATCAAATGCAATTTCGTTGCCAAACCGCTCTGCAACCTCGCAGGGTTTCAACACCCGATAGAAAACTGATTTCGATAACATTGAAATTGGACGGACAACGGCGCCGACGCGGAATTTTTCAGCACAAGTTACACGATAGTAACTCCTGTTCTATTGGCAATAAAGTAAGAAAATTATACATATCTGCCCATTATCTATGTGTAGATATCGTGTTTCATTCAGTAGCATTACTTTATTGACAGTAGAACAAGGGTTAAGTGGTTTTTTGTTATTTTCTTAGTTTTTGATTGTTTTGTAGACGTGTTTTCAGAGCGGAATACTGCGGTCAATATATTTTGTGCAATTTGATCCCCAATAACTATTTCGTTTTCATCGGGGTCATTTCAGTACTATGTTCATTTTAATAAGTTGGCCAGTCTAAATTTTTGTGCAAACTTTACATTTCTTTTTTTCGAGTTTATTCCAAAGATGCAAATTAACCTTCAGACGTGATATTACATCATCGTGATACTCAAAAAAATACAGAAGAGCAAGTAAAAGATCAATTGTCAATATACATGCAGTGTTTACCGTATAATTGAATATCAAATTTACAAAAACAATGGACAAAAACCAAATTTAAATGCGAGTATATTTATAAAAATATACATCATTTTGTAAACAACAAATTATATAAACCTGACTTAAACTTGCTCCAAGAGGAGTGGATCTTGTTTCTATATATTATTGAAAATGATGACGATAATTAGTGACAAAGTCTTACATCTTAGTAGTTATTTTAATATTTTGCGTAAGTTTCGCATTTCTCCTACGTCGTTAAGCGCTTACATTATAGTAGATACTTAATTCATTACTTAATCTCATTACTTGTTTACCATACGTGATAAATTCATAAAATCTTTCTCAGCCAGAAATTTCGC